>OW569398.1:41927274-43285357 GCA_937620795.1 Thecophora atra
AAAAATTAAGGAATTACAAGAAAATTTATATAGCATATAATAAGACTAAAAATAGCAAAAGAATGCATGAAATACATACGTATATAAACAAAGCATCTCTACTGGCCCTATAACAAATAAATTATTTTACAAACTTAAACAATGTACAACATAATATATGCTGAACATAGTACTGGCGAAGCATTTGTATTCACTGACGATATAAATATATTTGACTGTAGCTTACATCATCAGAATAATGTTGAATTCGTGTAGATAAACTTAATTAGCAGAAATTAAAATTTAAGAATAAAAATGTGTTTTCTAAGCCTATACGAACTTATTAAAAACATTTGATGTCAACATGCCCTACTGAAACTCCCAACCGTTAAAAATGTAAAAATGAAAGTGGTAAAATGTAGTATACAGGAGAAATGTAGTTCTCAAATGTAGTCTGATCACCTTCATATGTGGGACTGCACGTCCATAAATAACGTAATTAAACTTAAACAATGCAAATAAATGAAAGAAATTATGTAAATTTGAAGTAAAGGGTAAACTTTGAAGACACATGTAGTGAAAAATTAAAGAAATATTTATAAAAACAGAAGAATTAGTACATTTATATTTGAAACATTGAAAGAAAGATTAAAATGTCTACAAAAATGTAAAATTGCCATGGAAATCGTGTACGTAGGATTTAGCGATAAAGCAGTGAAACTAGATTCGATATAAAATAAACATATAAAATCATAGAAATAAAAGGTGTAAATCCAATAATAGAAAGAATACATAATAATCTATTAAAACCACATGAAGCAAATAAATTGTAAACATAAGACTAAAATTATTATTTCTAAATACTTTATATATTAAATTAATATGTATGTATATGTATGTGTATGTGTATGCGTATACATGTGTAATTAATAATTAAATAATTATGCATTCAACACCTAAATGCTTGCTTAAATAAAAAGCCACAACGGGTCGCTTAAATAATGAGCCACAACGGATCGCTTATATAAAGAACCACAAGGACTCGCTTAAATAAAGAGCCATAACGGGTCGCTTAAATAAAGAGCCACAACGGGTCGCTTAAATAGAGAGCCACAACGGGTCGCGTAAATAAAGAGGCACAACGGCCCGCTTAAATAAAGAGCCACAATGGGTCGCGTTAATAAAGAGCCACAACCGGTCGCGTTAATAAAGAGCCACAACCGGTCGCTTAAATAAAGAGCCGTTTGGTCGGTCGATATTTATTATCGTCTTGCAACATAGCAAGGCTGATTGCTATTTATTCACATGTCTGTATATATGTCATTATATGTATGCCTTCTGGTTTTCTCTACTCGATCTGGAAATGTACATATTTATGTTTTTGTTTAGCTATGTATTCGTAGTGTGTATTTGTTTACATGCTGTCACTTGGAAGGAACAGGTTTTGCGTATTAATTCCAGTTCTATTCTTCGTGGTCGGTTTGTAATCTTTCTGTTTTGTTTTACTATGTCTGTCGTTCATACGGTAGGTATGTTTGTATGTATATCTGGTTAACGCGAGTGTAAGTTTGATTATTTTTATTTCGCCTTTTGCTTTGCTCTTCATAAGTAACTGATGTATGTATGTAAATATGTGCATCTAATTGTCTAATCTAAAACTATGTATATTAAAATATGTATTATTGTAACGAATTGTGGTCGTTACAAATTTAACGAATATGCAATAAGTTACACTCAAACTCAAGCAATCCTTCGCGTCCAGCAGCGTTTACGCCAGGACAAATTTTATTGCGACCTCTTTTCCACTTGCGAAGTATCTTCCTTTAAAAAAATACTCACGTTACATATATATATAGTTATGTATAGAGTATCGTCGCAGTAAGGTTGAGTGGTAACGCGGGCTACCGTGCCGCCAGCTACAACTTCATAGGCATTTCTTACGTTGCTAGACATCAATCCGTCAATGCGGGGCTTATAGGAATTGGATGATAGTCTGCATACGGCGACGCGAACCTAGTCGAGCATCTTTTCGTAACCACCCATACCCATGCGCGGGACGGAAGATACGTTGTGCATCTTCTATTTAAGGACGCGACAGCTCGTTTTGCAGGCACGCTATGTGATGCGCTGTCCTTTAGTCACTAGAACCTCCGCTCAAGAATGATGAAGGTATGCGGAAATAGTATGTTGCTTCCATGCAAGAGTGTGTGCGTCTTGGACATATGAGACAACTTACAAACAAAGAATTGTCAACACCGAGCGATGCGAGGTTGTGTCTACCACATGGGTCATATAAACGCGAGAGCGTTTGTTCGGTCAATGACTGCTTCATGTCAGACCAAACCTCCAACGAGACTTGTTTTTTTTTTCGCCAGATCTGGCTTACCTAGTCTCATCGAAACTTTCAACGAATCGTTTGGCGAAAGTCGCCTGCGCATTGAGTTCAACACTTCCAGTTATGCACCGTCACAAATGGTACTTCCTGTGCTCCATTTCTTGTGGTCAGAATATTAAAGCAGATACACAGGATTACAGCGCAGAGGTCCCTCGGACATCAGAGGTCGTCGCCGAGGATTTCTGCATGGTGGATGTTCTGTCCGGAAGAAACACAGAATCTGAAAACCAATTACAGCATGAACTCATTAGCTTGTTTTCTCGCGCATGGATGGAATTAAGCAAGTGTGCGTACAACTCTACATGTATAAGTGGAGCAGTCGAGGGAGATTCCTATACAAGAAGAGTAAAAGGACCCGAAGATCATCGGCCTACATTGGAAACCGGATACAGATAAGCTCAGCTACTAGGTACGGATTGCTGGCGGTGATTACCAGGCGCCACGTTTTGTCTGAGATATCTGGGATCTTTGATCAATTAGCACTGTTACCACCAGTCGTTACGCGGCTGAAGATCTTTTTTCAAGAACTGACAGAACTCGGATACGATGACTTATTGCTGCGAATTTGTCACAGTGGTTGAGGGCATGCTGTGCGGACTTGCGCAGCATACGACTGATTTTCTTACGAGGTTTTGTTCCGATCAACCATGAGACCATCGAGCTTCACGGGTTTTGCGATTCATCCACCAAAGCTTGCGCTGCTGCAGTTTATGCCCGTACGGTGACACCCTCCAGCAAGGTTGTCGTCAGCCTTCTTGCATCCCACACTCGGGTGGTTCCCTTAAAGCCCGTGTCTCGAGTTAGCCGGAGCGTTGCTGCTAGAGTGGTGGCCTACGTCAAACATTTTATGACCGCGTTGATTTGGGCACGTACCGTACTCCTGCAGTACGTACCGTACTCCTGCAGTACGGCTTTATCTTAAACATCAGATTGCTGCGCTCAACAGTAATCGGAATTATAAGAGTAGGCGGGCGGATCCGCTATTCGGAATTGCCCTTCTCGTCGAAGCATCTGATATTGCTTCCCAAATCCGGCCGAGGAACGCATCTGGGGCTCCATATTGGGGCGGAATCTGGGAGTCAGCAGTAAGATCAATCAAACTGCATCTATCACGGGTGATCGGCGAAACCATTCTAACGGTCGACTAGATCCGCACACGCATGGTGTAAAGTAAATTTTAGATCTTTGGGAGCGGCATCGGATATGCAAGTTGGTTACTTCTCACCATCAAATTTTTTGATCGGCAGGCTCTTAACACTCCTTCCAGAAGTCGACTTGGTGGAAATAACTGCAAATCGCGTGTCAGTAGCTGTATGTTGAAGCCATGATGCATGGCTTCTGGCGTCAATGGCATCACGAAAACCTTACTGGACTACAGCGAAAACCGAAATACTATGTGCTAGAATTTTTGTCGAAATTATAGTCATTTTTATTTTATAATACCCAGCATCTACCAATCTTTTAGGAATTTTTTGTTTTTGTCAGCCGTCAGCTTTAGCAAAATAAGATATATTGAATCGATCAGCATTGTAATATTGCAGGCGCATATTATTTGCCGAATACTGTGTCATTTAATTAGTTGTTATTGCAGTATTAATCAGGAGAAAATAGTGACAGAAAACACTTTGTTTTTTATATTTGATTATTTTATTTCAATATTTATTATTTTTTGCTGCAGCTAATAATAAAAATCGTTTTGTCCTTCTTTCAGAATACATTTTTTTATTTGAAACAAAAACTACCAAATTCCAAAAGACAGAAGCAGACTACAAGGGTGACAACAACTATCAGAACACAAAATTGCACTGATAAATGTGATGATCCTCAGTATTTGGTTGAACAACTGACACAAAGAGTAAAGTTCTTAGAATCTCACCTTGCTAGAGCTCCAATGCCAAGTATAACGTCAAAAAGAAGACAGTTATGTACAATTGAAGAAGCCTGGAACTTGCCAATTTCTCTAGAAATGAGTTCTCGGCAGCAACAGCAGCAAATTTCATCACTTCCACTGAACATTCAACTTCATCAAAAAAATTTTAGCGGAAAAGTTTTGCGCACATCAGTAAGTTTTTTCAAATATAAATCTATATATATAAAAATGAATTGTTCGTTTGTACGTTCATAACATGCGAACGTGAAGTCCGATTTGCTTGATTTTTTGGTATGTTTTCATTATTTGCCTGTAGAAGGTTTGTGTGAAATAATAATTTAAAAAAATTTCATTTAAAAAAAATTATTATTTTTGCATAACGGAAAACAGAGGAATCAAAGTAAATTGAAAAATAAATTTGACGTTTTAATTTTGAATTTCAATTTGACAATGGAAGTAAGTAAATTGTAAATGTCTTCCATTATTGCTTTGTTTTGACAAATTATTTTGACACACATAGAATTTTATTTTAAATTTTGAAAAACAATTAAAAATTATAAAAGGCTTAATGCCGATTAATTACTCTGTTTCGGGTGTGTCAAGTCCAAAACAGTGTTACGTATGACAGAAAATATGGAAGCGTTTAAAAGTGATGAGCAGCAAACCGAAGCGAATCAAGAAAAAGACGAAATGTGTTTTATTATAAACACTATAAACACTTATAAACATTATTTGTTTTTTTTTTAGTTATAATTATGCCGCGACCGAGACGTGGCGCCAATATTGGTCGTCGTACTCATAATACAAGACGAGTTGCATCTGTTAGAGCAGGTGAATCTGAAGCGGAACGTGAAGTGAGACTTGAACAGCAAAGAGAGCGTCAATCGAGATCGCGTTCTGCTCAAACAATCGAAGAACGATTCGCGAGTAATTCTTCGGATCGAGCGAGAATGAGTCGCAATCGCGCTGTTAGAAGTCGTGCCAATGACAATATTAATCAGCGAGTAATGCGTGCTGCTTTCAATTATGATAGTGAAGTTGACTATTGTTCTCTTCCATGCCTTTCAATCGGAACTATGACTAATGTCTGCGAACAGTGCAATGCATTGAAATTTCCATCGGAAACTCCTGGAATGTGTTGTGCAAATGGACAAGTAAAATTGCCTGTTTTGAATCCTCCTCCTGAGCCTTTGAGGTCATTAGTTTCTGGTTTGACTCCAGAATCGAATCATTTTTTGTCTAAAATACAGCAGTACAATTCATGTTTCCAAATGACGTCTTTCGGCGCCACAAATATAATCAGAGATGGATTCATGACTTTTAAGGTAATTACTGAACACGACACTAACAATGAGTTCTATCGTGAGATTGAATCAAATGTTTCATGTATGCAGATTCAAGGTCAAATCTATCATCGAATTGGATCGTTATTACCATGTTTGGATTCCAATCATTCCTTTTTGCAAATTTATTTCATGGGAAATTCAGATGTTGAAATTGAACGGCGTTGTGTGGTGGCACAAAATCCAAATGATAGTAATGCAGTGAGAAGAGGAATAATTGAAAGATTGCAGCAGTTTTTTCACGATGAAAATTGTTTGATCAAATTATTTCAAACTGCCCTTGATCAAATGCCTTCGGATTCTCATAGAATTGTTATTCGGGCCGATAAAGCACCTGGTGGAATTCATGCTGGAAGGTTAAACGCACCAACAATTGATGAAGTTGCCGTATTAATTGTGGATGAAGGAGCGAGCAGTCGAGATATTGTACTTCATCGTCGAGATCAAAGTGTTGTGCATGTTTCGGAAACTCATCGTTGTTATGATGCGTTGCAGTACCCAATTTTGTTTTGGCAAGGCGAGGATGGTTACCATTTCAATATTAAGATGAAACATCGTTTAACTGGTTAGTTACAATAAAATGCATCACACATTTTGTGAATTATTGATACTTAATATTCGCATTTATTTCAGGCTTGGAAACAGCAAAAAAAGTTAGTGCGATGAACTATTATTCGTACAGATTAATGGTTCGGCTGAACGAAATTAATCATATATTGAATTGTAGAAGGCTTTGCAACCAATTTATAGTTGATGTTTACGCTAAAATTGAGTCTGAACGATTGAATTTTATTCGATTTAATCAGAAAAAGTTAAAATCCGAACAATATATTCATTTGCGCGATGCAATTCAGAATGATGGGAATATCAACGATATTGGCCAAATGACAATATTACCAGCAACATATACTGGAAGTCCACGACACATGCACGAGTACGCGCAAGACGCAATGACGTACGTTCGGCATTATCATCGACCCGATTTATTTATTACTTTCACCTGTAATCCTCAATGGAATGAAATAAAGCAATATATGTTTCATGGTCAAAGTGCTTCTGATCGCCACGATATTGTTGCGCGTGTGTTCAAGCAAAAATTGAAAACGCTTATGGATTTTATTGTCAAACAACAAGTGTTTGGAAAAGTTCAATGTTGGATGTATTCTGTGGAATGGCAGAAAAGAGGACTTCCGCATGCACATATTTTGGTTTGGTTAGTTGATAAAATTACGCCAAATGAAATTGATAGCGTAATATCAGCCGAAATTCCTAATCCAATCATTGATCCAGGACTGTTTGAATCAGTTACGAAGCACATGATTCATGGACCATGTGGGGCATTAAATGTCAACTCACCGTGCATGGCTGAAGGAAAATGCACAAAACGGTACCCAAGAGCATTAATAGCGGAAACAATTTCTGGTAATGATGGTTATCCGTTATATCGTAGACGTTCACCTGAAGATGATGGCGAAACAGTTATGGTGAAATGCAAAAATCAAGACATTAAAATTGACAATCGTTGGATCGTTCCATATTCGCCGCTATTATCCAAAACTTTTGGTGCTCATATAAATGTTGAGTATTGTAACTCAGTAAAATCCATCAAGTACATATGCAAATATGTTAACAAAGGAAGTGATTTGGCCTATTTTGGAATTGCTGGGGATAAAAGTGATGAAATCACTTCATATCAATTAGGCCGTTATATTAGTACAAATGAAGCAATATGGCGAATTTTTTCATTTGCAATACACGAAAGGTATCCAAATGTACTGCACTTGGCAGTTCATCTTCAGAATGGTCAACGTGTGTACTTCACACCTGAGAATGCGGCGCAACGAGCAGAACAGCCACCGAAAACAACGTTGACTTCATTTTTTGATATGTGCAGAAATGACGAATTTGCTAAAATGTTATTGTATTCTGAAGTGCCACGATATTTCACATGGAATGAATCTGCGAAAGTTTTTCAAAGACGGAAACAAGGGCAACCAGTACGAGGCCATCCAAATGTATTTTCTACAGAAGCATTGGGTCGTGTGTATACCGTTCATCCAAATCATTATGAATGTTTTTATTTGCGTTTATTATTGATTAACGTTCGTGGTCCTACGTCATTTGAAGATTTAAGAACAGTCGATGGTGAATTGTGTGCGACTTATCGGCAAGCATGCCAGCGTTTGAATCTACTTGAAGATGATATGCATTGGGAAGCTACACTTGCTGATTCCGTAATTTCATCATCTCCACATCAAATACGAACATTATTTGCAATTATAATATCTACATGCAGTCCATCAAATCCATTTGAAATATGGCATAAATTTCGTGATGACATGACGGAAGACATTTTACTTAGAGTGCGACGTTCAGTTTCAAATCCTGAATTAGAAATCACACCGGAAATGCATAACGAAGCTTTGATTTTGATTGAAGACATGTGTATAATGATTGCAAACAAAATATTAGTGCAGTTAGGAATGATAGCGCCTAATCGTGCAGTTCATGATGTTATTAATCAAGAAATGCATCGTGAACAACAATATGATCGTAATCAATTGAGAACATTTGTGCAGTTAAAAGTTCCACAATTGAATAGTCAACAGAAATATGCTTATGACAAAATCATGGAAGGTGTGAACAATGAAGGAGGTGGATTTTACTTTATTGATGCACCAGGAGGCACTGGAAAAACATTTTTGCTGTCATTGATTCTGGCAACCATACGATCGGATAATAAAATTGCTCTTGCAGTTGCTTCATCTGGAATTGCTGCTACCTTATTAGACGGTGGTCGAACTGCGCATTCTGCACTTAAATTGCCTTTGAATATAACAACGATTGAATCTCCTACGTGCAACATTTCCAAAACGTCGGCAATGGCAAAAGTTTTGCAGCAGTGTAAAATAATCGTATGGGACGAATGTACAATGGCTCACAAAAGATCATTAGAAGCATTAAATCGAACCATGCAAGATCTTCGAGGAAATGAAAGACTTTTTGGTGGCGCCTTTATATTGTTATCAGGTGATTTTAGGCAAACTTTACCTGTCATTCCACGATCTACTGCTGCTGATGAGCTAAACGCATGTTTGAAGTCTTCAGTTTTGTGGAAATATGTTAAAACATTGCGTCTTAATCAAAATGTACGTGTACAATTGCAAAATGATCCTTCTGCAGCTGAATTTTCAAAACAACTTTTGGAAATTGGGAATGGTAAAGTTGCAGTCGATAAATCAACCGGATTAATAACATTACCAAGCAATTTTTGTAATATCACTCAATCGAAAAAGGAACTGGTTCAACGAGTGTTTCCAAATATATTGCAGAAGTACAGGAATCATGATTGGTTGAGCGAACGCGCAATATTGGCAGGAAAAAATAAAGACGTGAACGATTTAAATGCAAGTATTTTGCAAGAAATAGATGGCCAATTTTTTGCATACAAATCAGTGGATACGATAATAAATGAAGATGAGGTAGTGAACTATCCTACTGAATTTTTGAATTCACTTGATTTGCCAGGCTTGCCACCACATTATTTGGCATTGAAAGAGGGAGCACCGATAATAATGCTCCGAAATATAAATCAACCACGGCTTTGTAATGGCACCAGACTTTCCGTGAAAAAACTGATGGCCAATTTAATTGAAGCAACTATTCTGAGTGGTAAATATAGAGGCGAAAACGTTCTAATCCCCCGAATTCCAATGATTCCATCAGATATGCCATTTGAATTTAAACGGCTTCAATTTCCTGTCCGTCTTGCCTTCGCTATAACCATTAATAAAGCTCAAGGTCAGACTTTGAATATTTGTGGCTTAGATTTGGAGCAACCTGTTTTCTCGCATGGACAATTGTATGTTGGTTGTTCACGTTGTGGTAAACCCTCTGCATTATTTATAAACACAAAAGATGGAAAAACTAAAAACGTTGTTTATCAAAGAGCATTAAGTTAATTTTTAAAGTATTTTCATTTTCGACCTTTTTATTTGAAAATAAATTATTGTAAGAAATTGATTGTGGATGAGTTTTACTGAAAATTGAAAAGAAATTTCGCAAGTTTCTTTTGTGTATTCGCCCTGTGAAGCGGGCGAAGGTTTCGCTATCTTTTATTATAATTATAAATTTTCATAAATATCTTCTTATTATGTACAGAAAATATCTTATATATAAGAATTAATGTGGATTAATTAATCTATATATACGTTTAGGCGCCAGACAGACAAACAAGAAACATTGTTTATCCACGTGCATTAGAATAATTTTAGCACTATTATCTAGACAATCTTTTATATTTTCTTTTTCTAAACAAGTTAGAAAACAACAAACTTTATCTTTTTTTAACATTTTTAGTGGGGCAGCAAAGCGCACCGGGGCAAAGCTAGTATGTATATAAATTGCATTACATACTTTTTAGATGCAATCTTAATTTTACAAAAAAGTATATATGCAAAAGAAATATATGTTTTAACAAAATAAATTTATGTTATTTGATGTATGTTTATCGGAACCTGCAATTTATTATAAGAAACTGAAGTTAAAAGTTTGAAATTTAAATTTAATTTTTTTTTTCAACTTTTTAGTTTCAAAATTTAAAATATTCCACAAAAAATTTAAATATTCAAAAACCGCCAAACTTTGAAAGCATTAGCGTCTTTTTCTTTTAAGGCTGTCATTAAAGAAAGAAAGAGAAAGTCGCGTGATTCGGTCGCTTTGATTCTGCAAAAACAATTATAAAAAATGAGGTGTTATATATTTTTTTTTATTTTATTTAAATAAATACATTAGCTCACATTTATAGTTATAGTCCAGTTTAGGATGGGAAGAAAGTATCGATAATGAAGCAATCCAGCTAATACTGAGCTATTCGTAAACACCTGCATTTCTTTGTTTCGCTCTACAGAAGTCGAGGAATACAAATTGATACCATTGTCAGTATACAGATTGCCAAACTGCCGCCCGAAGATTTGTAAACCTGCTCAACGATTGACGGAAACAAGTGGTCTCTTCCCCATCGCACCACAAGACAACGGCTACTAACAATTTTACCAACAACCTTAGTTGTTGTAGGCAATAGAACTACTTGTCTTACACATCGCTTATATTTGCACATACCGAAAATATTAAATTTAGAAAAAAAAAGTTTGAACTTCTATAACAATATTTTGATTAACCTTTAAAAAACTAAAACTTTAAGGAAATAAGTGATTTGCAGTAATGTACTGTACATTTACTGTAATCAAATGCAAAGTACAACAAGAATAAATTAATTTTTAGTACACAGAAATTGGGTGTAGAACGAAAAATATAAATACAACAATCTTAATAATAACCTTAACTATAAACCTTAACTAATAACTATGACACAATTTCGCAAAAAATATAAGAAATAGCAGCAGATGAGAGAAAGGAGTAAATGATGAAATAAATAAAGAAAACAAAAGAAAACCGAAAGCATTGAAGTTAAAGCGAGGAACGGGAAAAATGCTCCAGAGCTCGACGACTGACGGCCGTCCCACCATTGGTATCCCTTAAGCTTATTGGTAGGGAGTTTCACAAGCATATAGCGTTTATGAAAAACAGACGGGATTTAATTAATCTGCTCCTTAGCAGAATCAAAATACTACTACGCAGAGCGAATCTTACGCGTATCATAGACATAACAAGTCGTTTTTGCTCTGATTAGTTTTCGGAGAAAAAGACAATTTCCCATCTTCAGATAACTAATAATGTCACAACCTAGAATCGTGTTTTTATAACTAGACACATGAGCGAATTTTACTAAAGCTGTAGAAGTACTATAGCCATTCCTTAAACCAGACTGGTTGCGGAAGTAGTATCTTATCCTCTAAATATTCAACAATTCGCCATGACTTTTTCACAAACCTTGGAGAGAGGTGACAATATAGAAATAGGCCTGAAGTTATTCGGAATTTGCGGAGATAATACCTTTGCTACCGGCAAGACAAGTGAACTTCTCCAGATGTCAAGGAAAGTAGACGATTCAAAACAAGAATCAATTATAAGTGTAAGCGCGCAAAGTAAGTGTGGGAAAATAATTTTTAAAAAAAATCTGCTGCATTTAAAATTATACTCATGAGGGAAAATTCAACATCCATCTTAGTAACAGTTTCAAATTAGAAAATTCTAGGAACCAAAGGATTGCACAAAAAATGTAATTTTCATATGAAAAATCTTATTTTCATTTGATATAATCTAATTTCCATATGAAAAATCTCATTTACATTTGAGCTAATCTCGTTTTGATATGAAGCTCACTCCCATTCCATAGAGGTCAGCCAGAACCTTTACCATGATGACGGCAACATTTTATTTTCTAGTAATCAACTTGCTTAGGGATCAATACATTCTAGTAACAGCATATGAACTGCGAGACTGCGTCAACTATAACCGAAGCAATTACTTGTGTCATCAGACTTTCCCAATGTACCGAAAAGGTGCAAGTACCGACGTGTGCGAAATGAGTACGCTGCAATCTATGACAAGATCTTCGTCATGTGCTGTTTATTATGTACGTTATCATGTACGTTTATTAACATAAACACAAATTTCTTTACAAATATAAACGAGTGGATGTAACGAAACACCAACTCATAATCGGCAGCTGCCGCGCAAGTTTCTAATTTCTCTGTGAGAGCCGTGCGCGAAGTCTCCGTCAGTCAGCTACGCCGGCTTTGCTAGTTTCCAATTTCAGTGATGGGGTCCCTCGAGAGGCTAAATGACAAGGCACGAGAAACTGTACCCAAACAATGTCTTATAGCAATGGAAAAACTATTTAACAGCGTCGAGACAGCAAACTTTTTCTGTGGAAGGTCCGTTCCGATCGTCAATCAGAGGGATATGACATGAAGAAATCATCTGCAGTAATTCCAGAAAGCCTATGCAGTCCATTAATCGACGCTCCAACTAACAAAGATTGAAGTCTTAAAATTGTAACGACGAGTTTTTCTTTCCCAGGCGGGAAGAGCTCACTCTTCCCAGGGTTCGTGGCAAGTGGATCTCGCAACCACTTGCGTATAATATTTCAAGTTGCGTTACCGAATTTCTTTCGATTGGTGTTTCCACCAATCTAGCACTGACTCAGAGGGTTCAGCTCGGACGCAATGTTGAGTATCATATTTATTGTATTTACTTAACAATTTTTATTATTTAGTACAACAAGAGCCACAATGGGTCGCTTAACTAAAGAGCCACAACGGGTCGCTTAAATGAAGAGCCACAACGGGCCGCTTAAATAAAGAGCCACAGTGGGTCGCGTTAATAAAGAGCCACAACCGGTCGCTTAAATAAAGAGCCACAATGCATCGCTTAAGTAAAGAGCCACAACGGGTCGCTTAAATAAAGAGCCACCACGGGTCGCTCAAATAAAGAGCCACAATGGGTCGCGTAAATAAAGAGCCACAACGGCCCGCTTAAATAAAGAGCCACAATGGGTCGCGTTAATAAGGAGCCACAACCGGTCGCGTAAATAAAGAGCCGTTTGGTCGGTCGATATTTATTACATGAGGCTTTCTCAGGCTCACCAAGATACCTCAAAAATGCGAACCTTTGTCGTTTGCATCAGATCAAAGGCTCATTTGCAATGTTCGGATGATCTCGTTAAAAGCGACAAGCGAAAAAAACCGTCCCCGAATCCTAAGACATTTCCAATGGAATCGGCCGTGAACGGCGACAAATTCCATCAAAACAACATTTTGTCCGTCGGCTGATTGCTATTCATTCGTATGTCTGTATATCTGTCAGTAGATGTATGCTTTTTGGTTTTCTCTACTCGATCTGGAAATGTAAATATTTGTGTTTTTGTTTAGTTATGTATTCGTAGTCTTCTCCTAAACATTCAACTTAAACATTCAGAACCTATGGTCGCAGCGATAAAGGCACTTCATGACACCACAAAGGAAGCGTTAGCTGCCTTAACCAACATCTGAATCATTTCGGATTCCTGGGGTCCACTGTTGGTTCACCTTTTGAAAAAGAAATTGAACTACACATCTTCTCTTCGAGCAATCTGTACTGCTTTGCTACAGCCGTTTCTATCAATCATAGAAGTCTGATTCCATTCTTTGGAATATGTTGGCCAGAGAGAAAGAAGCAAGCCGTTGACGGCAATGACCGCATCCATGAGTAGGGCATCCAAGAAGTGCATCTCCACGAGTTAAACAGACAAGAAGTATATTGTATGTAAGGAAATGCCACATCCGTTGTTCGAAAACCAACACTTCAAACGGTCCTTCAATGACTGAAGGAAAATCTTGAAAGCAAATAACTTTTGTTTCAATTGCCTCAAACCAAGTCACACGGCAACTGACTGCCATCGGGGAATTGCAGGAAATGTAACACAACTCACTACTGCATGCGCCCACCGATGCCATAAGAAGTTCAAGTTCCACAAGCATCTCTACAGCAGAACATGTCCAAACTCCACCATAAACGGTCACTCTGGCCACACCCACTAAACCAAAACGGTGATATGTTCTACTGAACACCGCATGTGTCAAAGTTAATGCCATAAGAAGTTCAAGTTCCACAAGCATCTCTACAGCAGAACATGTCCAAACTCCACCATAAACAGTCACTCTGGCCACACCCACTAAACCAAAACGGTGATATGTTCTACTGAACACCGCATGTGTCAAAGTTAAATCAGGGAATGGTAGAATGGTGGAATGCCGTGCTTTGCTTTGCTGCGCTTCCGACTCCCACAATTCGTGTTTACCGCAGATATCGAGAAAATGTATTGCCAAATTTGGGTACACCCGGACGACCGCCGATACCAGCTCATTATATATCGCCACTCCTTGCGATGAACTGCAATATTATCAGCTGAATACGGTTACGTACATCGTCAAGACCCCAACAAGACCCCGTCAAGACCCCGTTAAGACCCCGTCAAGACCTCGTCAAGACCCCGTCAAGACCCCGTCAAGACCCCGTCAAAACCCCGTCAAGACCCCGTCAAGACCCCGTCAAGACCTCGTCAAGACCCCATCAAGACCCCGTCAAGACCCCATCACGACACCGTCAAGACACCGTCAAGACCCCATCAAGACCCCGTCAACACTCTTCAAGACCCCGTTAAGACCCCGTCAAGACCCCGTTAAGACCCCGTCAAGACCTCGTCAAGACCCCGTCAAGACCCCGTCAAGACCCCGTCAAAACGCCGTCAATACACCGTCAAGACCCCGTCAAGACCCCGTCAAGACCCCATCAAGACCTCGTCAAGACCTCGTCAAGACCTCGTCAAGACCTCGTCAAGACCCCGTCAAGACCCCGTCAAGACCCCGTCAAGACCCCGTCAAGACCCCGTCAAGACCACGTCAAGAGCCCGTCAAGACCCCGCCAAGAACCCGTCAAGACCCCATCAAGATCCCATCAAGACCCCGTCAAGACCCCATCAAATATGGGTACACCCGGACGACCGCCGATACCAGCTCATTATATATCGCCACTCCTTGCGATGAACTGCAATATTATCAGCTGAATACGGTTACGTACCCCGTCAAGACCCCAACAAGACCCCGTCAAGACCCCGTCAAGACCCCGTCAAGAACCCGTCAAGAACCCTTCAAGAACCCGTCAAGAACCCGTCAAGAACCCGTCAAGACCCCGTCAAGACCCCGTCAAGACCTCGTCAAGACCCCGTCAAGACCCCGTCAAGACCCCGTCAAGACCCCATCACGACACCGTCAAGACACCGTCAAGACACCGTCAAGACACCGTCAAGACACCGTCAAGACACCGTCAAGACACCGTCAAGACACCGTCAAGACACCGTCAAGACACCGTCAAGACACCGTCAAGACACCGTCAAGACACCGTCAAGACACCGTCAAGACACCGTCAAGACACCGTCAAGACACCGTCAAGACCCCATCAAGACCCCGTCAACACTCTTCAAGAACCCGTCAAGACACCATCAATACACCGTCAAGACCCCGTCAAGACCCCATCAAATTTGGGTACACCCGGACGACCGCCGATACCAGCTCATTATATATCGCCACTCCTTGCGATGAACTGCAATATTATCAGCTGAATACGGTTACGTACCCCGTCAAGACCCCGTCAAGACCCCGTCAAGACCCCGTCAAGAACCCGTCAAGAACCCTTCAAGAACCCGTCAAGAACCCGTCAAGAACCCGTCAAGAACCCGTCAAGAACCCGTCAAGAACCCGTCAAGACCCCGTCAAGACCCCGTCAAGACCCCATCACGACACCGTCAAGACACCGTCAAGACACCGTCAAGACACCGTCAAGACACTGTCAAGACACCGTCAAGACCCCGTCAAGACCCCGTCAAGACCCCGTCAAGACCCCGTCAAGACACCGTCAAGACACCGTCAAGACCCCGTCAAGACCCCGTCAAGACCCCGTCAAGACCGCATCAAGACCCCGTCAAGACCCCGTCAAGACCCCATCACGACACCGTTAAGACACCGTCAAGACCCCGTCAAGACCCCGTCAAGACCACGTCAAGAGCCCGTCAAGACCCCGCCAAGAACCCGTCAGTACCCCATCAAGATCCCATCAAGACCCCGTCAAGACCCCATCAAATTTGGGTACACCCGGACGACCGCCGATACCAGCTCATTATATATCGCCACTCCTTGCGATGAACTGCAATATTATCAGCTGAATACGGTTACGTACCCCGTCAAGACCCCAACAAGACCCCGTCAAGACCCCGTCAAGAACCCGTCAAGAACCCTTCAAGAGCCCGTCAAGAACCCGTCAAGACCCCGTCAAGACCCCGTCAAGACCCCGTCAAGACCCCGTCAAGACCCCGTCAAGACCCCGTCAAGACCCCGTCAAGACCCCATCACGACACCGTCAAGACACCGTCAAGACACCGTCAAGACACCGTCAAGACACCGTCAAGACACCGTCAAGACCCCATCAAGACCCCGTCAACACTCTTCAAGAACCCGTCAAGACACCATCAATACACCGTCAAGACCCCGTCAAGACCCCGTCAAGACCCCGTCAAGACCCCGTCAAGACCCCGTCAAGACCCCGTCAAGACCCCGTCAAGACCCCGTCACGACCCCGTCAAGACCCCATCAAGACACTATCAAGACCCCATCAAGACACTATCAAGACACTATCAAGACACTATCAAGACACTATCAAGACACCGTCAAGACCCCATCAAGACCCCGTCAACACTCTTCAAGACCCCGTTAAGACACCATCAATACACCGTCAAGACCCCGTCAAGACCCCATCAAGACCTCGTCAAGACCTCGTCAAGACCCCGTCAAGACCCCGTCAAGACCCCGTCAAGACCCCGTCAAGACCACGTCAAGAGCCCGTCAAGACCCCGCCAAGAACCCGTCAAGACCCCATCAAGATCCCATCAAGACCCCGTCAAGACCCCATCAAATTTGGGTACACCCGGACGACCGCCGATACCAGCTCATTATATATCGCCACTCCTTGCGATGAACTGCAATATTATCAGCTGAATACGGTTACGTACCCCGTCAAGACCCCAACAAGACCCCGTCAAGACCCCGTCAAGACCCCGTCAAGACCCCGTCAAGAACCCGTCAAGAACCCTTCAAGAACCCGTCAAGAACCCGTCAAGAACCCGTCAAGACCCCGTCAAGACCCCGTCAAGACCCCGTCAAGACCCCGTCAAGACCCCGTCAAGACCCCATCACGACACCGTCAAGACACCGTCAAGACACCGTCAAGACACCGTCAAGACACCGTCAAGACACCGTCAAGACACCGTCAAGACACCGTCAAGACACCGTCAAGACACCGTCAAGACACCGTCAAGACACCGTCAAGACACCGTCAAGACACCGTCAAGACACCGTCAAGACACCGTCAAGACACCGTCAAGACACCGTCAAGACACCGTCAAGACACCGTCAAGACACCGTCAAGACACCGTCAAGACACCGTCAAGACACCGTCAAGACACCGTCAAGACACCGTCAAGACACCGTCAAGACACCGTCAAGACCCCATCAAGACCCCGTCAACACTCTTCAAGAACCCGTCAAGACACCATCAATACACCGTCAAGACCCCGTCAAGACCCCGTCAAGACCCCGTCAAGACCCCGTCAAGACCCCGTCAAGACCCCGTCAAGACCCCGTCAAGACCCCGTCAAGACCCCGTCACGACCCCGTCACGACCCCGTCAAGACCCCATCAAGATCCCATCAAGACACAATCAAGACACTATCAAGACACTATCAAGACCCTGTCAAGACCCCGTCAGGACCCCATCAAGACCCGGCACTCGGGCCGCACCATATCTGCCAATGGTTGCACAGACTAGCAACAAGAAGACAGAAGACCCAAGCGGTGTCACGAAAATCAAAAAGTACTTCTACGTTGATGATTGTTGAGTGGCGTCGACAGGCTCGTGGAAGCACAAAACACGAAACAGCAAATCATCGATATTCTGCACACTGCAGGTTGCGGGCTACGAAAATGGTGTGCCAACTACACAAAATTGCTGTCAGACATTCCTGTAAAAGATCAAGAAACAAAACTGGATTTGAAGGATGTGGTCGAAAGTGCAGTAAAAACATTGGGACTCACGTGGCTCCCGAAAGGCGAAAGCTTCTGCATTAAGGTACATCTCACTGAGCATTCACGAACCACCAAGCGAACTATAATGTCAGATGTGGCAAGAATTTTTGATTCACTGGGTTTTCTATTCCCTGTCGTTGTGACTGCCAAAATACTAATCCACGAATTGTGGCAGATTAAAATTTCATGGGACGAGGAGTTACCCATTTTCTTGTGGACGGATTCTTCAATCGTCTTGTGATGGATCAAATCACCCTCATCATCATTACACACTTTCGTTGCTAACAGAGTCCCCACCATTCAACGGCTGACATTGACCGAACAATGGCGGCACTTCAAATCAGAGGACAATCCTGCCGATCTGATATCGCGCGGAATAACACCAAGGCAGTTTAAATCATGCAATGTGTGGTTTTTGGAAAGATATTGGATTTTCGTGGTGTGGTTTTTCGGTCCGATCTTCCTTCACAAGAAAACTAGCACATAGTTATCCGAGCAGCCCATCATCGAACTTCCACATCAGGCTGACAAGGAGCGAAAACAAAAGGTCGCTGTCCTAGTCTCATTGCCACACAAAAACTCAAATTTTATTTTTCCTGTTTCAGTAGAAGGACTCATTTCTAATTACAACTTCTGATTTAGGTAAAGTGATGTTAAAACGGGGTTGCAATCATCCATCGAAAAACGTTTAAGGACTTCTCGTATATAGTGTGATTGATCAATTTCTGTTATTCCTTTTGACATATCTCGCGAAATTCGAACACCAAGGATTGAACAAGCTTCTCCCATGTCTTTCATCTCGAAATTTTTTGACAACTTTAGTTTGAGATTTATTTTACGATTTTCACGTCGTAAGAAAAAATCAATAAATCGTCCACATATATAGCGACATACAGACTGTAGCTATGGCTTGCAGAAAAATACACGCACTGATCTACCTCGCTACGTATCAATCCAAATTTAAGCAATACTTTATTCAGCCTCTTATTCCATACACGGCTGAACTGCTTAAGAGCATACGAGTTCTTTAGAGCACAGACCCTATTTGTGCCATCATGAAAGACCTTAGGTTGCTCCATATAGATTTCTTTCTCCAGTTCGCCATTTAGAAAGGCGTCTAGTTGATCTATGTATGGGCTGAATCTCGTGGCCATGGCTAGAAGGAATCTAATTGACGTATAGCGAACTACAGGAGCGAATGTTTCCTCAAAATCAATACCCTCCTTGTGGCTACATCCTTTGATGACAAGTCTAGCCTTATGTTGCACAATGTTGCCGTTTCCATCGACCTTGGTTTATAAACCCATTTACATTTAATGGGTTTTTTATTGGTTGGCAGCGTTTTTCATTTCTATGTAGCGTTTGACGCCACAAAACTAATTTCGTCGTTCATTGCAACTTTCCAGATAATGCTTCTTCAATGTTTGTCGGATCATTTGCAATAAAGTCAGCCGAAAAAAAAAAATGAAATTCGATCTTCTTAGCCAGAAGAACGGCCTCAGAACGTCGAAGTTCACTGTCGACTTGGTTCTCTTGTAGATCATCGCTGACGAATTCATCGACACCGACGGCGAATGACTTGGCTCTGAAGGGACCCATGACGTCGGAATGAACTAATGCAAAAAACTCTGATTCTTGATTACTGCTTTCTTGAAATGTGTTTCCTGTTTGCTTGCATTGTGTTGACGCAGTCTATGCGTGGATAATTGCCTCTATAGTATATTTCTGTGCGGATTGTTTTAATTCAATGTTTCTTCTCTTAATCTTTCTTTATTTCATGAATTTAGTTAATCAATGATTCATTTTCTACTTCTAGGTGCATTACTAAATCTTTCTGAAACCGTTTCTACAGTAGAACGTTTTTGTATCTATTCTATTCCTTTCATGTTCTCTATGGACTCTCTGTAGTCCTATATAATCTTGTAATTGTAACGGCTTTCCCATTAATTTTTTGTTGTCAAAAATGTAGTGTTCATTAATACATTGCTTTTAAATTTGCTTAATTTTCTCAAAACTATCTAGCATTAAAATTCAGATTTCAAATTAATCTATTAAGTACCTGATTAGGACAACTAATATAAAACTTTACTTTCTGTTATTGTGTTGATTTGTAAACAAGTTGTACGTAACTTTGTTAATGTGTCTTAAATATATGGCTTCCAATTTCAATAAATGCATAGAAAACAGTTCAAATACTTGTGAAGAACTAATGAAAGAAGTCGTGTGTTTCAGTCTACAGAACGTTGTATAGGTTTGCTTGGGCGTGTGCGTGTGTGTTTCGACTTATTATCTGGAAAATCACGCCGACTAAGTATTGCAACAAGGCCGTGCGTTGGGGTTGACTTCAAAGCGAGCCGCGCTATTTTAGTTGCAGAGTTACCTCGACTTAAGTAATGTCGCGACGACAAGTTGAAGTTGGATCTTTTGTATGCGAGCCCTTTGCGCTAAAACAGATTTGTTTAAAGAGTACTTTTTAAGAGCTGTGACGGAGCTGCTGGCGAAGCCACTTGGCATCTCCACTCCTGGATAAGAACTCCAGACGCTTGCGACTAATGTCCACTTTTTGTCTTAACAGATTTTTAAAACGATTGCTAAATATGTTTTTTTTCTGCTACTTTTCTCCATAAATTACTAATAGCACTTGCAATGATATTTTCGCGTCGCTATGGAGCATTGCAAGGCCTTATGAGGAAGAGAAAAGAATATGTAAAAAAACTTTAAATTTATCAATTTATTATGCCGTTTGTAAGTTCATAACACTGAAATTTATGCAATTTGTATTTAAATATTTATAGTTATTGTTATTTACAGGCACCTCCTCGGCCTGATTAATTAAAATACACACACATGTTTGATCAATAGGCAAATCGTATGATATTTCGAAACCACCCACGGTTTCGCATCAGCGATCCTAATTGGTGTCTATATGAAATATCACACTCGGTATTTAAACTGTACTGTTCACAATTTCGCATTATGAATTTTGTGAAAACTAAGTTTTCGCATTTTTGCATATACACCAAATATTGTCCAACTTGTGCTTTTTTTTTTGTTCTTCTCTTTGTTAAAACTCAGAGTCAAATCTTTATTTAGTCGTTCGCTTTATTATTACAAAGATTATTACAGGTTCAAACTTTTCTTCTGCTAGCAAGTATGAAGATTTTCTAATTGTTCTAAACACTGTACAAATGTATACGTATATGAACAATTTCAGATTACATGTGTAAAGGCTAAATTACGGCAGGCACACCGTTTTATAACTAAAGTTAATCCTCAAAGCGACCAAGATTATTAACTTATTTACCGACTTTATTTAGATTTATATTATATATTTAAATGACAATAATAAATATTTTTGCAATGTTTAGAGACCACCTCCGCCATATCCGTACAACTTCGACAGCATTATTAAAAGCAGTATAAAAGATGTAAGTGAAACTAAGTTTGGAACGACAATCTTTGCTGATCCTCCGTTCGGAATGTCTAAACAACAACTTCAAATGTTGCATATTTTACAGCAGGATCAACAGAGTTTGAACTCACAGCAGATGCAACTCTTATACCAACTAAATAATCAGCTTCAAATTACACACCAGAACCAGCACGCTGAAGAGAACAAAAAAAAAAGTTTTAATGAAACAAATTTTAGTAGCAGTAAAGGTGTGCTAATTAGTATTAAAAAATTAACTATGTTATACAACTAAAACTTTCAGATTCTGGTAGCCGTAAAATGGAATCAGACATGCATTTGCAGAGTTACAAACGAAGTTGTGGTAAGTGTAATGGAATACAAGCAATGAGTAGAGTTAAGTATGAGAGAAAGAGAGAGTTAAGTATGGATAAAGTATGGATTTTTAAGAATATTAGAATAGACCTTTAGGTCCGATCACTGGATTGCGAATAATCAGAATTTATTGGTTACAAATAAATAAATATGAAATACATTGCTTGCTCGTATTCTCTAAACAGCAGTTGTTATTACAGTCGTTTATGTAATATACATATACATATACAGCTAAATCTTTATAAAGTGGGGGAGGCAGTAGATCGTATTTACCTCCCTTTTCTTAACCCACCCTACTATTGTTGGCGCGTCACGATGCTGGTGCGCCAAGCGCTTTCTATGTGTCGCCTGGCTGAGTGGAGTGGAACCGCTTACTCACCTGTCAACTTGGCTCAATTATTCCATTTAAAATAACATACCTTGTATAGAAGTATAATTGATTAAGCGTATATTAAATAAGTATATATCTGAAGCGAGCGCCAATTTTTCGGTGATTGCCATCATGTTCAATACACGTTCTGTTTGAAGATAAACATTCAATAAATTACTTCAATTTAACAGTAGTTTTAAATTTAGCCGATTTCAGTATCTCGTTACAAGTTAACTAGCAGAATATTTTCCACTGATAATAATAATACAATAAAGCAGTATCATTAACAATTGGTTTGAAGTGTGACACAATCTATCATTGGTGGATTATACAAGCTTTTTATAAGTTATTAGAGCTTATATCATAATAGATTGAAAGATATAATAATAATCACATATAAGTAACATAAAATAAGCCATTCATGCTTAAAATGGTATAATAATAATTCATTCATAAATATGGTCTAATAGACAAATATTTTTTATTAATGATGGTAACGAGAGCATAAAAAGAAAATTATACAACAAGTTTTAATGAGCTTCACCATCTTCTGCAATTTTGCCCTTTATTTAATTTCAGCAATAAAGTCGTTCTCAATATACGAATTCTCTTGTGGTGTTATATTTTTCTTTACGTTTCTCTTTTTCGTTTTTGTTTTTTTCTTTTCAATTTTGCTTTGGGTATTTGAGCTGCTTTCAGTTATATTTATACCCACAAATGAGATTCGGTCGTGAACATTTTTTACCGCTGGCCACGTTGTTATTCGGTGCACGTGGGTAATTAATTTGCACTACTTCAAATGATTATGGACAAAATGAAATTAACGAAGTATATGAACAAAATCGTTATGCCTAAATTCAAGGGTTTATGCTTTGGTAAACAAAAAAAAAAATCAACCGACATTTCATAACGGATACGTTATAAATTTCGCAAACGTTATAAATCTTCATATTTGGAGTTTTGTTTGTAATGATAATAACCTTTTTGTTTCTTTTTTTTTTTCTATTTTTCTTTGCAAGTGCATTGATTTTTGTTTTATTTTATTGCATGTTTGAACACTAAAGGTTGAATTTGTTTATTTGTATGGTTCTCGCTTTTGGTATTGGCATGGACTACTTCTTAACTTCTGTGCACACTGAAAGTGTCTCTGAGAACTTACAAAATTCTCTTTAGTTCTACACATTATAATTCGTTATTTTTGCTGAATAAAATACTTAATTTTATCGGGTTTTTTTCTATTCATTAATTTCTGTTCATTTGGGTAATTGTCTAATTTTTCATTCACAGCAACCTGTTTATTAGTAAATGTGTTATATTTATTTTACATTTTGTTTGATTTACACTGAAGTAGTGGTTGACTTGCGTCACATTTTTCCCCGTGTTGTTCGGTCTTAGGTTTACTTTCATCGCCAGTGCAATTGAAGTTTAACTGTAAAAAGTTGAGGACTTTTATTTACTACACAATTCTTAATAATATGTTGATTTATTGTTTTTGAAGTTTGAATTCCACAACTTTGTGTTTATCTGAGTGCGACTATTTATTTGGCGGTTCAGCCGACGCATCACGACGCGGTTTGTATCAGAAAAACAAAATTTATAAAATAATTTAATCTTATCTGTGCTAGAATATTTTTTTAGGACAGGGTATTAATCGGTGAGTCGATTCAGCATATATTGGATAAATTGCATACCATATACTAACACGTCATTAATTCTTGTTATTTCCAATGGCGGTATCAAAATAATATATAGAAATAGTAGAATTTGAGCTCCTAGAAGCCGTGAAAGCCATAAAGAACAATAGTGCTCCCGGCTCAGATGGAATACCGGCAGAGGCCTTGAAACTAGCAGTCACAACCTGTCCTCACTTGATGCTAAACATGCATAATGGATCCCTATTGGCGGGTGAGTTCAGACCGCGGTGGAAGACTTCCCGCACGGCGTCTTCATATAGACCTCTTTGTATGCTACACACCGCAGGCAAATTACTGGAAAAGTTATAACAGCCTCGCATTCTGTCATCGTTAAACGAAGCTGGTGGATTATCGGCAAACCAACACGGCTTCAAAAAAAGGCACTCCACTTTGAATGCAATAAAAGGCGTAATAAATTGCAGAAAGACGGCAGGAAGGAAACCATTTCTCTAGAAAATTAACGGTGCTTACCAGCATATCTTTTTTGTATGATGAAAAACTACCTATGGGAACGCACTCTGCTATACGATGCAAATGAGGGGACGAAGAAGAGAAAAGTGACAGCTGGAGCTGCGCAATGATCCATTCTCGGGCCAGATCTCTGGAACATCCAGTATGATGGCATGCTCCGAATAGAAATCCCGGATGGCATAACTTTAGTCTCTTACGCAGATGATGTCGCGGCGGTAATTGTAGCCAGAAACGTGTAAATTGCACAGTTTGAACTTAATCAGTCACATCCAAGCAGCAAACAGACAAGGCAATTGAAAAAGTCAATATGCTAAGTAGGCTAATAGCGAATGTAAAGAGACCGAAGCCAAATAAGAGACGACTGCTTATGACTGTTGTACAGTCGATCTTGCTATACGGTGCGGAGATATGGGCAAGTATCAAAAGAAGAAGTGCGCTCCGAATAACATAGAATAGAATGGTCTCGGAGGCTGCGGTTCTCATTCTGGCTTCAACAGCACCGATTAACTTACTCGCTTTAGAACGGCGAGAAGTTTGGCTTAGCCAAGATTGGCTTGGCAAGGAATTAGCGCGCAAAGACGTAACGACGACGGTCGTTGTATGATCCGAAGGGATTTTTTTGTCCTCCCCACCTGTCAAAACAAAAATAATGGCAATGGAATAAAAAAGGAGTTTTTTATGATGAAAATAAACGGTTTTTAGCGAATTGCCATGCGTTGTTGCAAAGGCAGAAAATGTAAGGAATAGTATAAAAGTAAATGCAAGGTGTATCCAAATAATACCCTGGGAGATAAAGGCTGAAGGTAGTACAATAATAGTAAACTAGTAAAGGTGTTGTCTACAGCCGGGCTGTAGCCGAAATACCCTAAACCTTAAAGCTGCATATATACTCGTATATATATTTAGAAGTGGTGTGATATAATATACTCGTATATGTATACAATATATATATTATATATCTAATAATAAATTTACAATATATATAATAATAATAATAATAATAATAATAAAAAAAAAAAAATTTTTTTAAAGTGGGCGGATCACGCCCATATTTGGCATATTAACTGGAAGCATTAGTCTAAACCTACATATAAAATTTTCTTGTCTTCTCTCAAAAAGTGATGCTGATATGGCCTTTTTTAACAGGCAAAACAGAGGTACCTGCACTCTCGATATAAAAAGTAGGCGTGATCCTTGGGCGATTTTGCCCATTTTCAATACGAAACACCCCAACATAGCAACGAATATTTTTGCCAAATTTCATTTTGAAATGTTAATCCGTTCTCCTGCGATCGTGATTTCAACGGACAGACAGACAGACAGACAGACGGAAAGACAGACGGCCAGACATCGTTATTTCAATTCTGGTGGTGATGCTGATCAAGAATATATATACTTTTCCATACCTATCTTGTCTAGTTCTATGCGTTACACACTCCGGTAGAAAGTGAATATACCCTCAACCTTAAGGTGTAGGGTATAAAAAGAAAGAATTAGTACCAGGTGTGTATATGGGAGAGAAACTGGTAAATGTTCAGAATAATAGAGTTTACGTGCCAATAACGAGAGGTGGTGGTGTGCTCATTGCGGTTAAGTCATCGTTGCTTTCGCATGAAGTAATCTTTGAAGAGGCAACTGAAATTGATTTCTGTTGCGTTTAGGTCAAACTATTTAATATTTGTGTATACATTACATACTCTTATATTCCGCTTAATTCTAGTGCAGAAATTTTTAGTGTAGCTATAAGAAACGGAAATGTTCTTATGTTTGCTGATGACGTAAGGCTCTTTCTGCATTATTTTATTTATTTATTAATTCAAAAAACTATGCTAACAGAGCTTTAGCCGAAATTAAAAATCAAATACAAAATTTTATTTTCCAGATAAATAAGAATTTTCTGCTTAGAAATAAATAACGAATCAGAAAAATATACAACTGCTGAATTAAAAACTGCATGCTTCCGGAACGTCTAATGCTTGAGATATGAAATTCTGCAAAACTGTACATGTAAGAATTCGTGACTTCTCGAAGAAATACGTGGAAGATTGATGCCGATGTTGGATAAGAGATACTTAGAATCCGTGGCCGCATGATTTAGATGATTTAGTATAAATAATAAATCAAACATTATTTTCCGATGAATAAGTGACGATAATGTAATCAGTTTGAAGCGTGACTCATAAGATGGAAGTCGTAAAGATGGATCCCGGCGAAGATTACGCAAGCAGAACAGAAAAGCTGCTTTTGGACTTAATCGATCTTCGAGATGTAGTAGCTATAGCTAGGAGACCAAACTGGCTTTGCATATTCCAGTATGGGACGAATTAATAAGGTGTATAGAATTTTGTTGATATAAGGATCTTTAAATTCCTTTACAAAGCGTTTTATATGTCCTAGTAGACTTAACGGTCTACTGGTTATTCGATAGATATGGGCGGGGAAACGAAGTTTAGGATCCAACACGACACCAAGATCCTCAGCGGTGTTTAATGTTTCCAATTTATGGTTTTCAATAGATTTTAAATTTTTCAGTTCCTTAAGAACGATGTTCTGGTCAATATTAATATCATGCGTATTAAGACAATTCGATACTGAATAAGGATAATGTGTTACGTCACATCGTACACCATTATACGTTGATTCAAAGAATTTCGCAAACAATTTGCACGTAGACAGGATATCATCAGATTCCTCATCAACCAAAAACATTGTAGATGGACTCACATTACATTTTCGTTAAACATTAACAAAGTTCCAAAAAGACTTTGGATTAGCCTTCAAATTTACCTTAACTCGTAATATAGAGGTATCATATGAAAGTGTAAGATTTTTACTGCATTTTCTAAATAATATTTCATCTGAAGGTTTATATCAAATTAATTCTTCTTTTAACGTAAATAATCGCGTCTTGGACCTTGTCTTCGTTGATGATACATCTATCTATAAGATTTCTCGTGCATTGTCGTTGGTGCATCCAGAGTTGGAATTTTATTACAATGAGGCCAGTAAAACGCGCCATATATTGGAAAACATTGTTTCAAGGGAACCAAATATGTTTTATTGACAAAAAAGCTTTAGTGTCTGGACTGGATAGCTACTTAATCACCACAAAATCTTCCATCAGCATGTTGCTTGGACTCAACATTTAAGTCTTTTAATGTTCTTTTGACTGATTCATTTAAATCATCTGTACATCTAGATAAAGTTTCGCTGAAGGATGTTACGAAATTTAAACTCAAAACAATACAAATTATACCTTAAGCAGTCCATACCTGTACTTTTATCATCTATAAGAAAACTTGTTATCGGTACCGTATACTGTGTCAATAATCGTATAAAGTAAAGCACAATTTACGCTTAGATCCGAAGTCTTTTTGGAATTTCGTAAACATGAAAAGGAAGAGCATAATCTACCCTTCTTACATGGAATTGGAGCATTAAACGTCTAATGATGTTGAAGTTATCTGCAATCTTTTCGCTAAATTCTTCAAATCCACGTACAACTTCAGCAACTTATATCTCATCTCTTATCTGCTATTCTTATATCTTTCTTATTCTATTCTCGCAAAAATGTTTGTTTTAGATTTCAATTTTTTGCTGTTTCTCTATTTGGTTATTTCTTAATTGCGCGCTATTGACTTTGTTAGTTTATTAAATTTTGCCGTCACATAATAATTACTTTGGTGCTTCCAAGGAAAATGCATACAATTTACTACATATATTAACACACCAAAATGCAGGGCTTAATATTTGCCATATAAATGCTCAAAGCCTGGTGAAGAAGATTGACGAATTCAGATTGGCGTTTGAGCGTTCTGGTGTTGATTTGATTTGCATATCGGAGACATGGTTTTGTGACTATATGAATGATCGCCTGTTTAGTGTCAATGGCTATATGATCTTTCGAGCAGATAGACAAAGTCGTGGGGGAGGAGTTGCAGTCTTTGTGAAAGAAAACATTAAGTGTAGAGTTATGTGCAAGTCTTCAGCTCAGGGTGAAATTGAATATATATTTTTGTTGGTAGGGAAAACGAGTGAAAGACTGGTGGTTGGCACCGTCTACAGGCCGCATCACCTTATAAGCATTCAGCCAATTCTTGATGTCATCGAAACATTTTTTCTTAGTTATCATAATATTATAATTGCTGGTGATTTCAACAGTAACATTTTAAACGATGATGGTCTCTTAAACTGCATGCTGTCTTTTGGTCTTTTCCCTACTAATATCTCTACACCTACTCATTTTAGTTCAACAAGTAATACCCTATTGGATATCTTTTTTATCAGCGACAAAGACAAAGTTAAGCATTATGATCAACTTTCCATTCCTGCATTTTCCAAACATGATTTAATCTACTTAAGGTATAGCACTAGTTTATGTAATGATAATTTGTCGCGTTTTAGAGCGTATCAAAGAAATAAATTACATTCAACTACAACATGATATCCGATCTATCGAATGGGATGCGATTTACAGAATGTGTTCTGCTGATGAGCAAGTATCATTTCTCCAAGCAAATATAAATAAATTGTACACAAAGCATGTTCCGATTGTATATAAAACTGTAAAGTGCCAAGTTCGTCCATGGTTTACTATCCATATAAAGAACCTCATCAATCAGCGAAATTTTATGTATAATCGGTGGAAGCGATTTAAGATCGCTGAATTTTACTCTCAATTTCGCGATCTTAGGAAGGCAGTTGTAAGGGAGACAAAATCAGCAAAAAATCGTTTCTATAGTGAAAAGTTCGGCAGGGCTAAGGGGAGCAAGGAAACTTGGAAGACTTTAAAGAGGCTCGGGGTAGGTAAGGGCAGAGCGTATTCTTGTGAGTATGTTGATGTTAATGCTGTTAATGCAAAGTTCGTGCATAACATACCCACCACCGTAAATTATGATTATTACAACTGCATAAGAAATAATACTAGTCAAACAGCGCCTTTTAGTTTCTCTGGACTTGATCAGTTGGATGTACTTCAAAGTGTCTTGCGCATTAAATCTAATGCAGTGGGATTAGATGATATTAATCCTGTATTCTTAAAAACTGCGATTCCTATTCTCTTGCGTTACATAACGCATATTTTCAACACCATTCTTATGACATCCTTCTTTCCTACCTCGTGGAAGAAATCGAAGATAATCCCTATCCCTAAGCCAACGGGTGATTTTCGTCCAATTGCTATCCTACCATTCATCTCCAAATCTTTAGAATTTATTATTCATGCTCAGATTCGTAAATATGTTGATCAGCACTCTTTGCTTTCTGAAAGGCAATCGGGTTTTAGACCGAGACGCAGCTGCACAACCGCCCTAATTGATGTTATTGAATATTTGAGAATGGGATTGGATGATAATAAAATCGGCTTCTTAGTCCTTCTTGATCATTCTAAAGCATTCGATCTAGTTAATCATAAATTACTGTGCACCAAGCTTGTAAAACTATTTAATTTTTCATCAGCCGCTGTTAAATTGGTTTCAGCTTACCTAGCACATAGATCACAGGCGGTTCATTCTGATAATACAGTTTCAACCTTTCGCCCGGTAAGAAGTGGAGTACCACAAGGGTCGGTTCTTGGTCCACTGCTTTTCACACTATACTACAGTGCAAGATTCATATGTATGCTGATGACGTGCCGGTTTACATCTTTTGCAACAACAACGAAATTAATAGTTGCGTATCAAGGTTGAACTCTACTCTCCAGCGCAGAAATTCTTGGGCTGTTGAAAATGGTCTTATTTTGAACCCTAACAACTCCAATTACAATATTGTGTCTAAGCGACGAGTAGACTTCCGAACTGTCCCTAGCGTTAGAATAGGTAATGTTGATATACCACGTTCCGAAACGTGTAAAAATCTTGGTGTCACTTTTAACAGTACGCTTACGTGGAATAATCACATAAACATAACTGTTGGTAAGGTGTATTGCCTGTTGCGCATGCTATGGACTTTCCAAAATTGCACGCCAGTTAATATAAGGCTGCAAATTGTTAAAACAAGTGTTATTCCCCTGCTGCTGTATGGATGCGAAATTTTTGCAAATTGTGCCTACTCTAGTAAACATAAACTAACAGTAGCTTTTAATAATATGGCTAGGTATGTTTTTGGGTTGAAGCAACACGATCATGTTTCCGCTGCTGCAATGCGTTTGTACGGAATGTCCCTTGACCATTATCTGAAAGTTAGAACGCTTCTTTTACTGCATAAAATTGTTTGCACAAAAGAACCTCTGTATTTGTACACAAGACTGCAGTTTTCACGGTCAGTTCGTTCAAACAACTTAATTCAATTAAAGCATCATTGTCTAACATCTGAGCGTCAATTTTATATTTACTCTATTCGTCTTTGGAATGCACTATAAATTTGTGTGAAGAATGTCGGTGGCGCTGCGCAATTTAAACATAAACTTTTTTCTTATATATCCTGTCAAAATTGTCCTTGTGGAAATCCTCTTTTATTATTCCACTTCACAAGTCAGACAGTCGTAATAACATTATTAACAATATAAATAAAATTAGTGCTTTACCCAAATTATTTGAAAAGATTATTGTTTCTCAATTAACACGCTTATACCCTTATTTCTCCATTTCAACATGGATTTTGTCATGGCAGATCTACTGTAACAAATTTACTTGAATTTGTTTCTAAAACCATTCACAACTTTTCCTTGGGTAAGCAAACGGATGCAATCAATACGGATTTCAGCAAGGCATTTGAAGACGTCAATCATAAACTCCTCATCATGAAATTGCTGAATTTTGGATTTGTTGCTAATCGTTTGAACTGGATTTCATCTTACCTATCGAGGCGAAGTCAAACTGTAGCTTTCAGAAATTAACGATCGGATCCTTTTGACGTTACCTCTGGTGTGCCACAAGAGAGTCATTTAGGACCACTCCTATTCGTCATTTTTATTAATGATCTTCCATCAGCTATAAGAAACGGAAATGTTCGTATATTTGCTGATGATATAAAGCTCTTTCTGCATTACCGTAACGACAATGATACTAGACTCTTTCAAGCAGATTTAGACTCCTTAAACTATACTTAAATAAGTGCAAACAACTAACTAACTAACTACCGACCCTTATATTACGAACTTACTATATGCCTCGCTTGTTTGCCCTATGGTGGAATATGCGTCTGTTGTCTGGAGTCCAAATTACAACTGCTATATTACGGAATTTGAATCGACTCGAAAGCAGTTTTTACTTTTTTGTTTGCGGAATCTCCACTGGGACAGATCTGTAAACTTACCTTCTAATCTTCGAGTAATGCTCAACCTTATATTCATCTTTAAAATTATTTTGGGTGTTGTCGCGGGCTCGTTTGCGCCTCACAACCACCTCAAACAACATTGTTCCTAATTTTAGTTAGGGCTGCTCACGAGAGCCGCCGAACCGCCCACCAACGAAGACGGAGCAACAACATGTGCATGGCACCAGAAAAAACTCGACGAAGTAGTACAGCAGCCAGAGAGGTTCCCCGAATACGCGGTCGTAGCCGAACAGTTGTATCGTTATTTTCCACGTAGCGCACACGATGAAGACTGCTCGCCATGGAAGTTATGTGTAAAAACTCCATTACGTAGACAAATCGTGTATGAAAATCACGACAACCCCTCGCCCTGACACATGGGAATACGGAAAACCATACATCGGATCGTTAATAGATACTACTGGCCAGGGATGTTTCGCGACATCAGCCGTTACGTTCGTAACTGCGATTCATGCCAGCGCTATAAGGCGAGTCAAGAAGCACCAGTAGGAGAGATGCTAACCAGGATCCCTGGCGAGCCATGGAACACAATCTGCGCCGACTTCGTGGGACCATTGCCGCGTTCGAAACACGAGAACGCGATATTACTGGTTCTAGTCGACAGATTCTCCAAGTGGGCGCAGCTGATCCCACTACGCAAAGCCACCTCAGACACGCTGATCAAAGCCCTGAGGGAGCGAATCCTGGCACGGTACGGAGCTCCGAAGGTATTCCTGAGTGACAACGGAACGGAGTTCACCAGCCATAAGTTCAAAAAGTTCATCAACGACATCGGTACCCACCAGCAGTTTACTGCACCATACATGCCGCAGGAGAATCCCTTGAGAAAACGAACCGCACGGTGAAAACTATCATCGCCCAACTGTCTAAAAACCAGCAGAGGACTAGGGACGACCTTCTACCAGAAATATCCTTGGCGGTCAACACGAGCGTGTCAAGGACAACGGGTTTCAGCGCAGCCTACTTGACGCAGGGCCGTGAGCTACGACTACCCGGAGCTACTTACGACCTGGTCACGTTGGGAACGGGAACCCAACCGCGCCACCCGACCGAACTGGCGCAGCAGCAGAATTCATCGAAATTGTGCGCTAGAAGATAACACGGGCAACACAGGAGTAGTCCCGACATTATAACCTACGCCGACGACACTGGGCACCCGGCATAGGCCAACAAGTCCTGGTGAAACAGCACCTCTTTTCCAAAGCAACTGACGACTTCAACGCCGAGTTAGGGCCAAAGTACGCTGGGCCGTACACGGTTGTGGGGTTCACATCGCCGGTAATCGTGCAACTGCAATCACAGACCCCCCCATTAAAAACCGAACCGCACACGTCAGTGAACTGAAAGCATACCACTCGACGAACGACAGTCCGAGAACCAAAAGCGGCAAACCCGCACTAACGCATTCTTCTCTTACAGACACGATGCAAAGGCACAGCCCAACTACGAACCGCAAGTTCCAGCGAACAGCAGACGCATTCCGCCGGCGAGTCATGGCAGAGAGGGACGCGCGGCCGAGAATACAACTGCTCGACCAGACTCCCAACAAACCAGCGAAGAAGCAATCACGGCCAGGCACGTGTGTCAAAATCCCAGTCCACACTCCAGGCATATCTTCGGGCCCACAATCTCGGGTCGCCTCTTGCAAGACCGGTGTACCGCCGCTGGCGCCACCAACACACCCAACAGCACGGCACATCGATAGACGGGCTAAGGTCTCACCACTACCAGCGTCGCCGCTACTGGCACCGCTGACCACAGCACATTCAGCAAGCGAAGCCTGTCCCAGAGCATGGTTCAACTTACTGGGCGCTCCACCACTGGTCGCGTTACCAAAAATAGACGCACGGCGTTTGACTATGACCACGCAGGCGCCATCCAGTCATCACGCTCAGTACGCCGATCCCCAGACGGCTACTACTAATGCCGGAACCCGAACGAACCACCATCGGTCCGTCGTGACGTGGCCTAGCCGGACCAGGGCGACCAACGCAGGTCCATTCCTAACACAGGAGTTTTCTCACCGCCATCAGCGTCCCTCGGCCGCAAAAATGCACACGTCACATTATCGGCACCGACTGGTCCAACAACGCTCCAGGTACCGGAACGTGCGGCCATCCGCGCTGACAACAATGCAAACGAGCCACACCCGACGCGACCCGGCCGGGAAAGGGCAACCACAACGCCACCACAACGATGAAAAGGTTCAACGCCAACGCCGAACGACGGCTTCCGCTTTCGATATCGGCCGGCCCAAGGCCACAGCGTATACGTCAAGGACTACATGAAGGCGTCAACGGGACGCTGGATGAACGACGTCGTCATCGATGTTTACCTCCAATGGGCCCTCCAGGAGAGGCTGCCTTAAATCCAACAACAACGCGCCCACTGCTACAGTGCCCTGTTCATGGCAAAGCTGACGTCACTGGATCCAGCAATGGGGCCACAACTCCGCCATTGGCAGGTTCGCCGCTGGACCAAGAACGTGGACCTGTTCGAAAAGAGCCACGTACTGATGCCCGTTAACGACGAGGGGCACTGGTACCTAATAGATATTCAGGGCCTCAACAAAGTGGTCACAAAGAGCATGTATATAAACATCCTGGACTCTTTACCACCACACGATTACGACGATCGGCTGCAGCGATGCCGTCAGTATCTCGCCTGCGAGTACCAGAAGGGCACTCGGAGGCCCGGAAGGGTGGCGCGCTTAGACCACAACTCTTTTCTGTCGAAGCATAGACCACAGCTCTCTTCTGCCGAAGTAACTCAGCCGGTTACTGCGGATACCCACGCAGGCAAATACTGACGACTACGGCGCGTTCTTATTGTGGTTCGCTGAGGTCATATTGACGAAGGGGGGCGACTTGGCCGACATCGAAGAGACAGCCTGGGGAAACGATCGAGTCGCCGGCCGACAACGTCGTAAGCTGGGCTGACTCCTACAAAGGCTACATGCACGCGACGGAAATGGCCGGCCCCTGCCGCAGATTGACCTACCAGAGGGGGCCACTAGCGACAACAACTGCAGCAGCAGTAGCGACATCACTAGCAGCAGTAACGACAGCAGTAGCGACATCACTAGCAGCAGCAGCGACAGCAGCACCGAGAACAGCAGCGACTACGAGAAACTCAGCGAGGTTCCCAAGCGACAGCAAGCTCCGCACGCACCAATCGAGGTTGCGCCAGCCAATAACGCTATTTCCACTCCCATTGAGGTCAGCCCGAAGAGAGAGGCCGAGGCCACCAGATCCGACACGGAAGATCCTCCACCCACCGGACCATGGGTAGGGCTGGACAGCAAAGCATTCCAAGCATTCCTAAAGCGGGACATCAACCTAGCACTGCGCGGCGCATGGCGCAAACGACAAACCAAGTTCCGGCAGACCTTCTGTGAGACCCTGCAAGGACGAGCCCTGAGTTTTAATGTACGGCGCAGCGGCTATGTACGAGTTCGAGAGCTCCCACACCGCAAGTGAGAGGGGCGTGTGACGACGCAAGTCGCGGGCTCGTTTGCGCCTCACAACCAGCTCAAACAACATTCTTCCTAATTTTAGTTAGTGGTATGAAACCTATAAGAAAGTCGCCCAAATAAGATTGTTCCTAGTTTTAGTTTAAGTTGTATGAAACCCATAAGAAATTCACAAATAACATTGTTCCTAATTTTAGTTAGTGGTATTAAAGCCAATAAGAAATTTTTAACAAATGAAGTTAATGTAAGAACTTATGTTGTAAACCACCCTATTAAGAAAGGGGATAGCCTTAAGACTAACTCAACGCGGAAACGACGACAGACGATCGAACAGCTGACTGACTGCTATAAAAGGACTAGCAACTTCAAATTCGAGACAGTCGACCAGCAGCCAACGCACAGGTAAGTCCACTAGGACAAGACCCGACGAGATTAGCCAAACCGACCCTCGTCCGACTTCTCGCGAACTCCGCCGACAGCAGCCGACGAGATCAGCCAATCCGGAGCAAAAATGTTCGTCACAGTGTTACGGAAAGTTCATATTTGTTAGGTAACATTCCTCTTAATGTTCCCAGCCGGACATTTAGGCGATATGATATCTTGCATTTGACTTTCGGCAGATTTATCTACTTACAACATGAGCCATTTCGGAGCGCCTGTGCTGATTTCAACAGCGTGGCACAGCAATAAATTTTTCGGACTGTTAATTTAACTAATCTGAAGATTTTGAACTATTTAATTTCACTACCTAACTATTTAATTTCACTAAGCATAAATCGTCATTTATTTTTTTATTAATTATTGTTAATATTAATTATTTTATTAATTATTTTTATTAGTAATTGTTTATTAATTATTTATCGTGTTGTTTAAGCTTGCTATGAAGCTGTATGCTTAGTAAGCTATCTTTTTTTGTTTTGAATAAATAAATAAATACTGAACCCTACGAAAAAATACCTTGTTGTAGATGGCAATTTTAAACCAGAGTATAGTGACTTCGATGATTACAAACCATTAAATTAAGAGGCAAACATAAATAAGATAGAGTAGATAATGAAGTAAGATTAGAAAAATTATTAAGCGAGTTAGATTTAGATAAGAATCTAAATACCGAAGAGAAGAAATCTATTTTGAATATATGTAAAACATATAATGACATATTTCTATTGGAGGGTGACAGATTGACGACAACTCTGGCAATAACACACAAAATTCCGATTAAGGTGAATCAATAAATCAAAAACAATATCGCCTTTCTCAGAAAATGTTAGAGGACAACATCATATATCTCCGAGTTTGTCTCCATGGAATTCTCCATTATTGTTAGTACCGAGGAAATGTGGAAAAGATGAGAAGTATGCCATTTTCAGCATTTACATGCTGTAGATTTGTTGATGGGATAACTGTCTTTGTCGACATATAACTTATCGTACTGAATCTCTGTGGACTAAAGTTACTCTTTATACTGTCGGGCTGCTGGCCTTGCCTAGGCCCTTGACAAATTTTCTGCAACAATTCCCAGTTTTTCTTTGCCTGGCAACCTTTTATCAAATGTTCTGGGCGATTACACCAATAATGTGTCAGACACATATTTTGTTGCCCTTTCTTGGGTCCTTCTGTTGTTTTTTCTGTGTCGATCGTGGCTCATATCCATTATTCCATGTTGTGTTGCTATTTCTCAACTCTTGTCCTGGTCGCGCTTTTTGTCGCTGATTTGCATTGGTTCCAAACGGATTTTCTTTAACAGTGGGAGAATTATGTATAAAATTTTTTCTTTTACAATACCAATTGGTTTGACCATATTTGCAACATCCTTGACAGTATGGCGTAGTTTTCCTTGTAAGACAATCTTTTCTGGTGTGCCCTTTTTTGTTGCAAAAACTACAAACTTGCACTTAGTTTCTTATTTGTATTTAAACAAGATTTTAGCCATTTGTTGGTATTTTCTGAAAAGTGCCCATTTCGATCATGATGAGGACTCTTTAGATGATGCTTATGATTAGGATAACTTTCTTAATGTTGTTAACCATCCCTATCCTTTGATTATCCTGTCTCGCCTCCGCTTGTCGAATATCATCAGCCACATCAATAGCTTGTTATACCACATCTTTCAGTTGTTGCTGGATTCGCCTTTTTTAAACATGGATGGTGATATCTTCTACCTGCAATCAGACTGAAATTAATTTATCTGCGAATTGCCGAATATCCTCATTTGGGAACTGTTTCATGGTTTGCATCTCTTCCAGTACCATTGTAGTAATTGGGGACGATTCGTCCTCTTAACTAATCTAATAAAACATCGAGATCTGATGTAGAGATAGTGAGTGTGTCTTTTTTTTTTTTTTTTCTTTTTTTTTTTTTTTTTTTATTGCAAGGGGAACGCATCGAAAGCCTAAGAGTTGGACTTTAACCAACTAAAAACTCCTACTGCCCAGATTTACAGAAAGTCCCCCCTCCCACAAATGTAGATTCTACTCTACATCTCGGACGTCGCTCAGCTCTTCTTAAGTCCGTCATCACCGTATCACACACATTTTCTTTCACCGCATTCCATTCTCTAATCGACAGCAGCATATGCCGCACTATGTTGTCTGGAGTTGGGGCTTCTCTAAGCGATTTCTCTGGGGGTCAAACTGCACACATTTGAAGAAAGAGTGCTCTGCGTTTTCACAATCACCATCTCCAAAAGAGCACTCAATGCCATCATCATGATCACGTTGGAAAAGGTACTCTCTGAAGCAGCCATGACCGGACAAGAATTGTGTCATGTAGAAATTCCCCTCACCGTGCTCTCTGTGAACCCAACTGCCAATGTTTGGTATCAACCGGAATGTCCATCGTCCGGTAGTTGCCCTCTGCCATCGCCTTTGCCACTCGACGTAACTTATTTCCCGTTCCGTCCTTCTCTCAGCGGAAGTTAATGACCTCTGCAATGATTTCTTTTTGTCATACAGTCGCTTCATCTCCAGTGCTAGGATATCAATTGGAATTGTTCCTGCTATCACATTAGCCGCCTCATGCGATACGGAGCGGAAAGCACAGCATATTCTCAAGGAGGATAAACGCGAAATGGAGCAGAGCTTCTTTGCATAGCATTCATACTTCGTCACATGAGCCCAAATTGGTGCAGCATATAGAAGTATAGACTCGCTAATCCTGGCAAGCAGTCTTCTACGACACTGTCTTGGCCCGCCTATGTTGACCATAATTTTAGCGAGCGCAAAGTGGGCTCCCGCTGCTTTCGTACAAGCCGCTTCGATGTGCGTTTTGAATGACAACCTGGCATCTAACATAACGCCCAGATACTTGATAGCTGGAGATGTCGTCAAGATGTGGCCGTCAATATCAAGGGCGGTGATCTCTTTAACTTTCCTGCTACTTTCCGCGATATCATCAGCGTATCCAGTCACCGATACACCATCTGGCAATGACAGGCGGAAAATACCATCATACACAATGTTCCACAGGACGGGTCCCACTACAGATCCTTGCGGAACACCCCTACATACTCTATAGTTTCGCACTCCTTTGTCTGTGTCATAATACAGTACTCTATCAGAGAGATAGCTATCTATAATTCTTTGCAGGTATCTTGGGAATCTGTGTATTCTAAGCGCATCTTTTATATGGTTCCACTCTATACTATTAAATGCATTTTTAACATCAAGTGTGATTATTAAGCAGTATTTCTTATCTCCATATCTCCATCTGGTGCCCGCGATCGCCTTTTCTGCAATTCCTGTCAGCGTTTTTACAGCATCAACGGTTGATAGGCCCTTACGGAAGCCAAACTGCTTTCCTGAGATTATGTTGGAATCCGAAATAAACTGCTCTAATCTGCGGCAAATAATGTGCTCAAAAAGTTTCGCTATATTGTCGATCATGCACAGAGGCCTATATGATGCCGGTACCCCCCGGGGGGTGGTAACCTTTTGGCAGCAGTACCAGTCGTTGTCTCTTCCATATTCCCGGAAAGACTCCCTTACAGGCAGACTGTAAATACTCTGGCAAAGACTTCTGGCCTATGCCGAACTGCCGCTTTCAGGGCTTTAGTTGGGATACCGTCCAGCCCTGGAGCCTTTTTCTCTTTAAATTTCCAAATTGCCGCTGCCACTTCTTCTTGGCTAATTTCTGGGAAATCATTTTGTTCCGATGCGACTTTATAATATGCAGCATAATACGTGGGCATGTCGGGATATGTGTTTTCTTACACCTCAAAGTGGACATTACGACTTTGTAAGCGCCACCCCAAGGGTCCGCATTCACCATATTGCATAGCTCTCAGAAGCATAGTTTTTTGCGATACTTAATCGCCTTCTTTAGCACTTTGCGTGATTCTATGTAAATATTGTGAAAGCGGCTATTATCTCTTTGACCAAGACTGCGCTGATATTTCCTTCGATTTGCATAACACTGCCGTCTCAGGTCCGCTACTGACTCGTACCAATATTGCCACCAATAGGCGGATTTCCTGGAGTTTTTGCAGTATCGTCTAGGCATCGATGCATCGCAGGCATTAATAAGCCATTCAACAATCTGCGTTGGTCGACTATTTGCATTACCAGATATGGCCAAGTTACCTTCTAGGACTTCAGCAAATAATTGCTCATCAAACTTATGCACTTGGCAGCCTACTCGTTTTCCTCTGGTTGCAACTCTGCCACCAGAGGCCGCGTTGTTATTTACGATATCAATTTCTACCGCTAAATGGTCACTGTTGGTATAAATTTTACTCACCTTCCAGTTTACCGAACGAGATAACACGCTGCTTGCAAAAGAGATGTCAATTATGGAGCCGCGACCATTTCGCTCGAATCTGTTCACGCAACCTGTATTTAACAGTACAATATCCAATTGGGCGAAGCAGTTCAGGAGAATAGAACCTCGAGAGTTTGTCCGGCTACTTCCCCATTCGTGTGCCCACACGTTAAAGTCCCCACCAATAATTACTCGGTTCTTGTTTTTTGCGTCGTCCACTATATCAGCAAGTAGCTGTTCAAATTTCTGTAAGACTTACTTCTTGGTGCATAACATGAAAAGATGTGTATATCACCGATCTTCGCACTCACGTAAAAGGCTTTGTCGCTTATAGCCCTATCTTGTATCGCGTAATTACCACACACCCAAATTGCTGCTTTGTTGTTTGCAGCCACATGCCATCATTTATATTAGAATATTGCTCGCATAAGATCGCCACGTCTATGCGCTCTTCGTAATTGTTTGCCTTAAGGTTCTGCGCAGCCATGCAATGGTTGAGATTAAGTTGGAGGATTCTCATTCCAATGTTTGGGCTTTTAGTGCTCTTTGGTAAGCTGGACACTTGGAGCTTTCCGTTACATGGTTGGTGTCGCCTGCCGTGCATAACATACATTTAGGTTCCACACCACAGTTTTTGGCCAGGTGGTCTTTTGATCCACATCTTAGGCACATGTCGCTACGGTCGATGTCACTTTTACATAACCTTGCCAGGTGCCCAAAATCAAGACAACGGTAGCAGCGGATTGGAACAACCCGCCCTCGTAGTCTGCACATTACCCAACCAATGCGGATCCGTCCTACCTTTAGGAGCTTATTAGCGTCACTGACAGGCAGCGTGATTAAAGCTGTCTGGGTACCATATCTATTATGGCGGATCATTTTAACCATGTCCTCCGGTATTTTACCGATTTCCAGGGCCTGGCTGGCGAGACTTTGGCATATTTCTTCCGGTGTAGTTACTTCATCCAAATCTTTACACTCGATTGTAACTTTGTGGCAGATCGCCCGGACATCTGCAGAGTCCTTGAAAACAGCTTCAACTTCCTTTCTGTAAGTATTAGTCTTCTCATCGGCAGTTGCCTTAAGTTCCAATAGAAGATCACCATTGGCTGTTTTTCTTATTTTCCTCACATTATCACCGAGCTCTTTAAATTCCTCTTTCGCCTTCATCATTTTCAGCATGTCGGCATATGACAACTCTCCTCTCTTTTTAATTACCAAAGCGTCTGGACGAGCCATCTTACGCCTTGGTTTCGGGATATCAGTGGTACGTGGCTCATTTAAAGAGCTTTCATATGATATATGGCTTATCGCGATGGGTTACCTAGATCTCGAGATATGACTGAAAGAAGTGGGGTGTGTTTTTCGCCTTAAACAAATAAGCTCCTTCAAGTACTGCGCCTAAACTATAGAAGTGACACGAAAATGTTATATAGCGCGATTGTTCCTCATTTAAATAGCTTTCATATGATATATGGCATATTGCGATGGGTTACCTAGAACTCGAGATATGACTGAAAGAAGTGGGGTGTGTTTTTCCTCCTTTGGCGTTTTTTCCACTAAATGCCGCGCTGTTTCTTGTAGTTGACCATTTTCCAGTCGTTCTCTTCATCCATCTTTGATAATTTAATATTGTTATCAACTTCAACAATAGCAGCCTGTTCCTCATTAGGATTTGCTATGTTGTTGTTTTTTCCGCTATTTTGTTTTTCTTTAACAATGGTAAGGTTACCAGCGATACATCGTTCTCTCTATTCCGTTATGTGGCAACGTTATTTCTACCTGCAAGCGGAGTAGTTTGCGCATATTGCGTATCGCGACTGAAGAACGCTTCGTCTCCTACGACGTTAACGCCGGTCATTACTTGCTCATAGAGATTTGCTATTGTTTTAACTAAATCTCTCATAGGCTGATGAATGGAGCGTCTATTTCCTGTAAACATTTCCATCAATTCATTAATTTTGTTTCCCAATTTAATAAGCGCTGGCTTGGGCTGTCCACCAAGCATATCACCAACACTTTTTACACTCAGAACCTCGGCGGCGCTTATAGTTTTGCCAGTTCCGTTTTTACGAAGAGCAATGTTGCACTGTTGCACTGGCGATGGGTTCACTGGTGCAGCATTATGAATGTTGGCAGTCGGTGAACGCGCAACCAGAGAGCCTCTTTGAAAAGGATTTCTAACCGGCGTGGTCTCCATTAGACACTCCTTCCACCAGAATGAAAAGATAGCCTAAAAGTATGCCCCGGAATATTGCGCACCACGTAATTGCGTATCAGCGGCGACGCAAAATTATACAGAAAGAGCTAATGCTCAAACGTTCGTCTACGTCCTATATTAATAGTCTCTAACTCTTACGTATCAGTTTCAGTTCGTTTGTCCCGTTCTGTTTATCGTTCGATAATCTGGGCACTACGCTCGCGTTCTAACCTGCGTTGTCTCATCATAATATTGGCGCACATGGATTTAAGGGCCAGCCAAGCTTCCGGCGATCGCAGCATGCAGTTGGTGAAATTGTCCGCTGTTAATTTTCGACACAGCACTGTTTCTGTGTTTAAGCGAACGTGCGCAAAAGCTTCGCATTCAAAAAATATGTGGTGCACATCTTCATGTGCATTGGCGCACGAACCACATGTGGCACTCGAATCGTGCCCATACTTCTGGAGATAGCTCCGGAAACAGCCATGACCACTGATCATTTGTGTTAAATAAAAATCTAACTCACCGTGCGGTCTTTTCCACCCGACACTTCACGTCAGGAATCAGTCTATGTGTCCATCGCCCTTTGCTAGAGATGTTCCATCTATCTTGCCACTTGGAGAAGGTGACGCGGGTTATATCTGTGACTTCGTGTTCTGCAAGACTTCTGCGGATGTTTGTTCTCTTATGGAAACGTGTTGTGATTTCCTCAACTAATAAGTCGGGCGGAGGTAATCCTGCGATCACAGCGGCTGCTTCGTGCGAGATCGTTCGGAAGCCACAGCAAACGTTTCGTTCGTAGAGCGCATAAACGAAAAATTTGATTTAATTTGTGCACGTTCTACTTTGCATGTATCGCCTTAGCCCAAACCGGTGCAGCGTACATTACAATTGATGTAACTACTTTAGCCAGCAGCAGTCTACGCTTCTGACTGGGCCCATATGTATTACCCATTATACGAGTTAGGGCCGCGTACGTTGCCATTGCCTTACCACACACCATTTCGATATGCGTAGAGAAAGTCAGCCTGCTATCTAGCATCACGCCTAGATATCGAATCGCTGGTACAGACTTGATTCTGACTCCATCAATGTTCAACTCTACGAATTCGAGCTTTTTCCTGCTGGTTATTAACACCGCTTCTGTCTTCTGTGTAGCCAGGCACAATTTGTTTCTCGTGAGCCAAGTTTTTATCAAACACATTACATCAGTCGCTAATGATTGCAGCTGGTGTATCTGCTTTGCCACAATGACCACCGCAACATCGTCGGCATATCCAATTATTTTTACGCAGCTTGGGACAGGGATGCGTAGCACTGAATCATACATAATGTTCCATAGTAGTGGTCCCAACACCGAGCCTTGCAGAACTCCTGCAGTAACTTTGTGTTATCTAACACCAACATCGGTGTTGTAAAGGAGGGTTCTCTCGGAGAGGAAACTCTTTAGGATTCTCAGAAGATAGCATGGTGTTTGCAATCGCTCAAGTGCTGCAATGATGCTTTCCCAGCTTGCCGAATTAAACGCATTTTTCACATCCAGCGTTATTACCAAGCAGTACTCTTTTGTACCGTACATCCAACGAGAACCCTCTATAGCTTTCTCCGCTATATTTATCACATTCTGAATAGCGTGTATTGTTGAGCAGCGCTTCGTAAATCCATATTGATGTGGCGATAAACCATCTCTTTCGCTAACATGACATTGCAAACGCTCACGTAGAATATGCTCATATACCTTTCCAAGAGTATCAATCATACATAGCGGCCTGTATGAAGTTGGATCCATTAATAATTTCTTGGGTTTTAGGAGCAAGACTAATCGTTGGATTTTCCATATTCTTGGAAAAACCTGTTGCGATAAGCATGCCTGGATTAATTTCTGTAAAATTTCTGGGTTGAAGCTGTACGCCAATTTTAATATTTCATTCGGGATACCATCTGGACCCGGCGCTTTCCTATTGCCAAATGAATTTATTGCCGCAGATATTTCATCATTAGTAATCGCCGGGATTGACATATTATTCGGCTCATATTGCAATTGAGGCATGTTTATATCATGACTTGGGAAGAGCGTATGCACCACCCTCTGCATGAATTCAGCTGCGGTGGGAATTTGTACCCTGGCGCATTTTAATTTTGACATTACTGTCTTATAGGCGCCTCCGCAAGGATTTGAGTCCAGATCGCCACATAAGTCTCTAAAACAAACTAGTTTGCTTTTCCTTATTGCCTTCTTTAGTGTTCTACGAGCCAGTGTATAGGACGATCGATAAAATTCGTAGTTCTCTTTATCGATATTTCGCTGCTCCATTTTTCTGGCACGAGCACAAATTCTTTTAAGGTCTGCTATTTCTGCATTCCACCAGTGGACTGAGGTTCGGCCGCGACTATTTCCAGCTCTTGACATTTATGCGTCGCACGCTGCAGCAATATGGGATACGACTTGTCTAGCAAGCTGTTCTGCGCTATCACCTTGGGGAAAGGGCATGCCGATCATTTGCTCAAATACTTCCTTGTCAAGTGTATTGAGTTTCCAACTTTTTGCTAGTGAGCTATTTCGCATTACCGGCTCAGTGCGACTGCACGCACTGAAATGCATTATCAAAGCCCGGTGATCGCTATTTGTGTAGAGGCTGCTAACACACCACTTAACTTTGTTTACTAAAGAGCAACTTACAAACGTAATATCTATCGTTGACTTTCTGCCATTGCGTTCGAATGCGTGCTCACGGCCGTCGTTCAAAAGCACAACATCTAAATATGCGAATGCTTCAAGTAAAATTTTACCTCTTTCGTTGGTGTAAAGTCTGCCCCACTCGGTGGACCATGTGTCGAAATCTCCAGCTATTATACAAGGGGAATAACTTTTAGCATCATTGACCAGATTATCAATTATTTGAGCAAATTGTGCATCGTGTAAGCTCGGTGGGCAGTAGCAGCTAAAGATAAATATACCGGCAATTTTGAGAGCGACATAATATTCACGCTCTGCATCAAGCTTCCATTGCAAATGTAGGTTGCCACAATTCCAAATGGCAGCTTTCGATTTGACATCCGAGAACCATCCGAGTTGATTTCGATGCTGTTCAGATATAATCACTGCATCGATTTTGTGATCTAAAACACTTTGCTTGAGAAGTTCCTGTGCCGCTTTGCAATGGTTGAGGTTAATCTGCAGCAACTTCATTTCGGTTTTTCGCAAGCAGCTCGGAAAGCAGGACATTTACGTCCACCTGAAGGATGGTTACTATCCACTTTTCTGCATGAGCATATTATGCAGAAAGCTTCATTTTTGCATTCCTTTGCGATATGACCAACTTGTCCGCAATTAAAACAGCATTTGCTTCGATCTTCACTGCTCTTACACGCTTTGGCTATATGCCCGAAATCTAAACATTTAAGCAACGCAGAACCGATTCTTTTAATCTGATTCGGCATATTGACCAACCGATTTTGACTTTTCCTACATCCAACAGGCATCTAGCTGCTTTTACGATACTCGCAGAACTGGAACTTGCGTGTCACCATAAGACCTCCGCATCGAGGTAATCGATGGCACTTCTTTGCAGCTACCTTTCACAGCGAGAACAACTTCTTCGCTTGTAGTGATCTCATCTAAGTCTCTTATTTCTATTAGTATTTCATTGCCCACAGTTTTCACTTTAGCCTGCTCGCCCAGAGTTTTTTGAACCTCATCTTTAAGTGAGTGTACGTTCACATCCGCATTTCTTTTAAGTTGAAAAGGCATTTCCCCTTTAAGGGTCTTTCTTATTTTAACCACATTTTCACCAAGCTTCGCAAGATTTTGGTCTCCTTTGACAGTTTTGAGAATGTCACTGTATGAAAGACCACCCGACTTTTCAATTATAATGGATTCTGGTCTTGATGTCTTCAGTTTGGAATGTGCATTGACTTCTTTTGCACTTTTTTTGTAAGTTACTTTCTTCCATTCATAACTTTCGTGATTTTTACCATGCAACACCTGGTTACTTAAATCTGACTCTTTAGTGTGGATATGACGGGCCTTTTTTCGCGCGATTGTATTAAGCTCCCATCATCCCTTGGCCGCTTTGCTTCGTTAGTGAACTTGAGTAATGGAGAGGTCTGCGCAACAGAGTCACGACTTCGCTTCTGTTGATCATTTCGCTCACCTTCACCGTTCACAGACGACAAATGATCTGCTTCTGATTCTGCCTTATTATATAATTTTACGACGGCATCCATTACATTTCTCATCGATTGATTGATAGAACGTCGCACTGCACCTGTTGATGAAACTGTCTCTGTCATCATTGAATGCAGTTCACGAATCTTTCTACCCAGTGTGACAAATGCACACTTTCGTTGAGTTATTTCCACATTTCGAGCGGCCATGATCGGTGGCGATGAGCTTGAACGAGCTGCTTGCTCTCCATTGTTTACCTTCACAGGCGACCGCCCAATCCGACTACTCCTTCCAAATGGATCCGCTATTTCGCTGATTTCCTCTGCTTGACTACCTCCGTCATTTTGTTTCGCATAACTTTTGCCTACTCCTCCTGATACATCAGTTGAGTGCTTCTTTCCACTACATTGTGGTGTTGCCGTCTCACTCTGAACCGATGTTGGAGTTAGCATAGACATAATCCAAAAAAAGCTTTCAAGTTAAGCTTTCAAGATTAAGCTTGCTTATTGTGAGAAAGTGGGGAAAAAAGTGGCGCTGTCGGACTTCGACAATTGGCTCCACCCCAATCTCAAACGAATGTAATGTAAGCGTGATAACACTATTTCTTTAATATTCTGCTTCACTTTAGCACTATTTTGACAGCAAAACATACGATACCGCTGAATGTTGCGCGGGATTTTTAATAAAAACACTGAATATGTAATGCTTTGACGATTAGAAAAGCCAAGTAAATTTCAAAATAAATATATAATCTATGTGTCCAAGCAAGCACTCGCGTTTTAATTTCAACCGAGTTACTGCACTTTCGCACTTATTTATAGCACTGATTTTTTTTAGTCACAACAATCTTTCACGAGGAAATCGAAATTAAAAACGAGAGCCGCGATGAAGCACGTCTGCTTATTTCAACTCTCAACTGCAAACTGTGTGTGTGTGTGGTTTTTTTTTTTTTTTTTATGACGACTGGAGGTGTGGACCCTCATGAATGATCAGTGGACCGTTCCACTGGCTGATTAGCAATCATGCTAAATCTTCGTGCGTTAACACACTACCAAATGTAATTATTAGGTATTTTTAGCTTGCCGCATGCCTAAGCCTTTCGAATATTCGTAACTCGATCAAAATTGTAGTGAGCATGGTGTTCAAGACCTCCCACTTCTGGCCGGACTGGAGCATAAGCTGTATCACATTTGTAGGGTTGTCCAGGCGTGTGGTCTCCGTAGAGAACCTCGGGCATTTAAGGAAAACTTGTTCCGCGTCTTCATCTTCTGCACAATTCTGCACAATTATGTGGTATATTACACCGACTCAAGAGAAAAACACACCTTGATCATTAAACGATTGCCGATTGAATGTTCAGCTTCGCTTTATTTGTAATTTCATAAACTCAAGCTTAGCAGCGAATAACGGAGTTACTAAAACTAGTTTGCGGCAATGTTGCCACTTAGATAAAAATTTATTACAAAATACACATCATCGGGCATAGAGGAAAGCAGTCGTGACCAAAATTGTACAAGTACTTCCTGAAACAGCCATGCCCAGACAGGAATTGTGTCAAGAAGTAGTTTACATCGCCGTGTTCCCTATAGATCCATGAGGCTATGTTGGGAATAAGCTTATGGGTCCATTGACCCTTCGTGGAAGCGTCCCAACGAGCCTGCCATGCCACAATGGAGTTTTCTCTCTCCTCAGTACGTATTTCATTCTCTGAGGTGTGTTGTAACAACCTTCGATCGTATATGCGTTTCATCTCATCCGCCCTGTCAGAGACAGAAGCGGAGCTGTCAAACGATGACAGTGGAAGACAGAATAAGTAGATGGCATCAATGGTCGGCAGTGGGGTGGAAGTGCATGGAGTGAATGGTTGGCTTGGATTGTCTTGTCAGATGAATTTGACTTTTTGTACATTTTATGGGGTTGTCATTTGGATTTTCTTTTGGGGGGAAAATTTTAAATAAAGATTAATAATATAGTTTAAAGAAAGATTTATTATTGCTTTACAAGTCAGAAGTGGGATTGCATACACAATAGAACATGATTCATTGCTGAAACAAACAATTCATGGAAATGGAAGTTTCTCGACAATCTAGTAAGATCTGGAGAAGTCTGACGATAACGTAGCAATAATTATCGGACAGTATAAATAGACGCAAACCACAGCAGCGAAGACAGTTTAATTTTTGAAAGCAACTAAGTGCCATCGTGAAAGTAACAGTTTGAAAAGTGTTGAATAAGAATAAAATAGTTGAACAGCTTCTAATAAGAATTCGTGTATAAGTGTTTACGTGTACAAGTTATAAACAGCGATAGTAAAGAAGTGTTAAATTAAGAACAAGCAATAATAAATAGTTGATTTATTATTTAAAACTAACGACATTTTATTATTTTAAATTTACGATTATTCACAATCCAGTGATCGAACCTGAAGAGAGTTCAAGCGGTAATTTTGGAAATTACGTAACAATTGGTGTCAGAAGTGGGATTGCTGAATAATCCGGAATAATAATGAAATTCGCTGACCTGAAAATACCACAGCTGAGGCAAGAGTTGGAGTCGCGCTCCTTGCTGGTGTCAGGAAATAAAGCTGAGCTACAAACACGCTTGCGTGACGCTATGGAGAAGGAGGGCATCGACGTTGAAGCACATGAGTTCATCTACGAAGCTGCATCCAAAGTTGAACACGAGTTGGTAGAGACGCAAGGATCTCCAGCGTTCGACATGAATGTGCTCTTAGCAGCAATGGCGCAAAATACTTCACAACTACAAGTTCAGATGGAACAAAATACATCACAACTACAAGAGCAACTAACCGTAGAGTTAGAACAAAATACATCACAACTACAAGAGCAACTAACCGCACAGTTGGAACAAAATACATCACAACTACAAGAGCAACTAACCACACAGTTGGAACAAAACACTTCACAACTGCAGGAGCAACTTCTGCGCATTGAAGGAAATTCTGCGGAACTGCAGGCGAGGCAAGATAAAGTAGAAGATGAATTCCTCAGGTTGCAATCGCAAACGGCGGATGAATTTCTCAGGCTACAATCGCAAACGCAAGATGAATTGCACACACTGAAGGCAGAAATATTACATATGAGAGATGTACAGTTGAGTGGACCAGTTGCAGCTGTTAGTGCACCAAAATTGAAAGCGCCAACCTTCGACGGAACTGTGCCGTTTAAAATTTTTAAACTTCAGTTCGAGACAACTGCACAAACGAATCACTGGACGTTGGCAGACAAAGTGGCAGCTTTGGTGGTGTCGTTGAAGGGTTCCGCTGCTGAAGTTTTGCAAACTGTTCCCGAATACGAGCGAGGTAATTATGATGCTTTAATGGCAGCAATTGAACGGCGATACGGAAGCGATCACCGAAAACAAATGTTCCAGATGGAGCTGATGAATCGCTTCCAAAAGAGTAACGAGCCGTTGCAGGAATATGCAACAGAGATCGAGCGACTCGCACATTTGGCCAACGCGGATGCACCCACAGAAGTAATCGAACTACTAAAGATCCAGGCGTTTATGAATGGTATACGGGATGTAAATACGAAACGCGCAGTCTACTCTATGCCAAAGAAGACCTTCGCTGAAACAGTTTCGTTTGCTCTGACGCAGGAGACAGCGAGTCTTTTGACCAGACCATCGCACAAGGTTCATCGACTTGAGGTTGCTTCAAATGAGTCGCTAGAAAAGACAATCAGGGAACTAATGCAGACGATATCACGAATGACGCCAATCTCGCGCAAGAGTTCGGACGCAAAATGTTATAAACGTTATAATGTTATAAATGTTAAAACGAAACTGCAATACATCAGTGAGTGGCAGAAAGAGAAGCGCCGAAAAAGTAAGTGGTGCTTCTACTGAATCAGAATCGTTAAACTAAAACGGACCAGCCCAAAGGGGCGTGAGCTGGTTTCCGCAACTGATTGCCCCACTGTCTCTGTCTCGCAAATGCGTCGAAACAACAACAACTTAACAGTAAGTGGAACTGTAAACGGCCGCTCGCTGGACTTGACGCTGGACACAGGCGCAACGCATTCCATTATTCGAGCAGATTTAGTACGAGATGATATCAAGCCGCTGATTGGTTGCAAACTGCGAACTGCTACAGGAGAGGAAGCTGCGATTTTCGGAAAACTGATTTGTCGTTGCTGAAATTATGGATGAGGTAATAATCGGCGTTGATTTTATGATAGCGCAAGGTATTACTTTGGATCTGAAGAAAAAGTTGCTGACGTGCCGAAATATGGAGATACCGATAAGCGCTGGATATGAACGGCCTCAAATGATGAAGGTGAGTGTTAGCCATCGCCAACAGATTCCACCAAAATCAGAAGCGGTTCTATGGGCTTGCGTAGAGGGAGATAGTGGAGCGGGCCAGCTGGGTATAGTAGAGGCATCAGATGACACGGCGAATATACTGGTTGGACGAACTTTAGTGCAAACAGAACGAAGTAAGCGAATTCCTGTTCGCGTAATGAACGAGTTTAAGTCAACGATCGTTTTCGAGAAAGGAGCGCTAATAGGGCAGTGCCAAGCAGTAGAAGCCATAATAAATTGTGACGATCGTACTCAGGTGAGCAAAAACATTGCTTTGCAAGAAACAACAAAATCTCCTGCTATAATGGGTCACTGGTTGAATGAGGTAAGTGAACCAGAAAAGTCTAAAGCTAAACGCTTATTGTAAAAATATAGAGCTGTATTTGCAAGCGATGGAAATAAATTTGGAAGAACTGCTATCGTACAACATCGGACAGACACTGGCGATGCACGACCGATCCGGCAAGCTCCACGCAGAGTCCCACTGGCGAAACGGGAAGAAGCGGAGCATTTGATAGATGAAATGCAGAAAGACAGAGTTATTGAACCATCATCAAGCCCATGGAGCTCACCGGTCGTGTTAGTTAAAAAGAAAGATGGAAGCACTCGATTTTGCGTTGACTACCAAAAGCTGAACGATGTCACGAAAAAGGACAGCTATCCACTTCCGCGAATAGATGACACTTTGGACACGTTATCTGGTGCACAATGGTTCTCAACGTTGGATTTGCAAAGCGGTTATTGGCAAGTAGATATCGAAAAATCTGATCGTGAGAAAACGGCCTTCAGCATCGGCAACGGATTATGGCAATTCTCTGTGATGCCGTTCGGACTATGCAATGCTCCAGCAACTTTTGAGCGCTTGATGGAACACGTGTTGAAAGGGCTACACTGGAAAACATGTTTAGTGTATCTTGACGACATCATTGTCATGGGCAAGAATTTTGATGACCACCTGAAAAATTTGGAGGAAGTGTTTCAACGCATTAATTCCGCTGGATTGCGACTAAATCGGAAGAAATGCAACCTGTTCAAAACCGAAGTGACGTATTTGGGCCACAAAATCACTACTAAAGGAATTCACACTGATGAAAGCAAAATAAAAGCCGTAAGAGATTGGCCTCGTCCAACTAATGTTCATGAAGTGCGAAGTTTCCTTGGGCTCTGTACTTATTATCGACGCTTTGTACACGGATTTGCCAATGTTGCACGTAGTCTACATAATTTAACAAAGAAGAATTGTAGATTCGTGTGGAAAAAGGAAGAGGAAGATGCTTTTCAACAGCTGAAAGATTTGCTCTGTACTGCTCCAATGTTGGCATATGCAGTTCCTGGTGAGAAGTTCGTGTTGGACACAGATGCCAGCGCACATGGCATTGGAGGTGTGCTATCACAGATTATCGATGGACAAGAAAAAGTTATTGGATACTACAGCCGAGTCCTGGGTAAGCCAGAAATGAATTATTGTGTCACCAGGCGTGAACTCTTGGCAGTAGTTGAATGCGTGAAACACTTCAATAAATATTTGTATGGGCAGCATTTCTTATTAAGGACAGATCACTCCGCTTTAAGATGGCTACTTTAGTTCAAAAACCCAGAAGGTCAAATTGCGCGCTGGACAGAAAGGCTGCAGAGTTACGATTGTGAAATACAGCATCGAAAAGGTGGACAACATGGAAACGCAGATGCTTTATCTCGACGACCGTGTGCACTCGAATGTAAGCATTGCTCCAAAGTTGAAAGATGCGAAGGTATAGTCGACGTCCGATTAACGAGTCTGCAACCTGACGATGAGTGGACACCTAGTGCGCTAAGGCACAGCCAGCTTAATGATGCAGACTTGGCGAAATTAGTGAAAGCGAAAGAAATGGACCGAAGACCATGCAAAGAAGAAATGGCATCAGAAAGTCCGGTGGCCAAGGCTTATTGGGCACAATGTAGCAGTTTGAAGCTGAAAAACGAAGTGCTGCATCGTTCCTGGGAAAGTAACGACGGTAAGCAAACTCGTGATTTGATTGTTCTACCAAAGTCGCGAATAGATGCTGTATTAAAACAATTCCACAATGGACCAAGTGGCGGCCATCTCGGTGTTACAAAAACTGTGGAGAAGATTAAACAACGATTTTATTGGGTGAACTGTCAAGAAGCGGTAGCAGAATGGATCAAAAACTGCACGCAGTGCATGGCTGCTAAGGGACCTAAATTTCGAAGCAGAGGGAAGTTGCAGCAATACAACGCTGGAGCGCCATTTGAGCGAGTTGCAATGGATGTAGCTGGCCCATTTTCGACTAGTGACTCTGGAAATAAGTACGTGTTGGTCATTATGGACTATTTCAGCAAATGGCCAGAAGTCTACCCTATACCAAATCAGGAGGCTAAAACTGTAGCTGAGGTATTTGTTCAGAACTGGGTCACGCGATTCGGCATACCAATCGAGTTGCACTCCGATCAAAAACGAAATTTTGAGTCTTTAATATTTCAAGAAATGTGCTGATTGCTTGGTATCAAGAAGACTCGAACAACACCTCTACATCCGCAGTCAGATGGCATGGTGGAAAGGTTCAACCGCACAATAGAAGAGCATATGCGGAAAGTCGTGGGCAAATGTCAGTGCAATTGGTATATGCACATTCAAATGTTCTTATTAGCTTACCGGTCAGCAGTCCATGACACTACGGGTCATTCACCTGCGCAAGTAGTTTTTGGCTCAGACTTGAGACTACCGACGGATCTTAAATTTGGCAAAAGCAGTGATCTTACCGAAACAGAAGACAACTACTGGCACATGTTACAATCTGAAATGAATGAAATACACGAAATGGTGGGCGGCGTACACAGCTAATGAGTAACAAAATGAAGGATCGCTATGACCGAGGCATGAATACGGACGGATTCAAAGAGGGCGACTTAGTCTTACTGTACAATCCGCAACGGAGGAAGGGCATATCTCCAAAGCTGCAAACATCGTGGGAAGGTCCGTACAAAGTCATTAAGCGACTGAATGATGTTGTGTATCGCATACAGTCACACACACAAAAACGAGGTAAAATTAAAGTTGTCCATTTAGAGAGGCTTGCGCCGTATGGATCAAGGAATTTGGTGTTTGATCGGGACGATCAGACTTAAGTGGAGGGCAGTGTGGCGAAAATACAGCGCCATCTATACGTCATACAATAATGTGATATACAGCGCCATCTACACGCCGATACGTGCAATATTTACGAGTGTTACAGTGTTACGAAATCTTACAGTGTTACCAAATCACAGTCCACATTCTGGAATACTACGACATCTATCGAGCGATAGCGAAAGATCTAGAAGTTACTTGATGTTTCCACTACGCAGCATACACAATAGAACATGATTCATTGCTGATACAAACAATTCATGGAAATGGAAGTTTCTCGACAATCTAGTAAGATCTGGAGAAGTCTGACGATAACGTAGCGATAATTATCGGACAGTATAAATAGACGCAAACCACAGCAGCGAAGACAGTTTAATTTTGGAAAGCAACTAAGTGTCATCGTGAAAGTAACAGTTTGAAAAGTGTTGAATAAGAATAAAATAGTTGAACAGCTTCTAATAAGAATTCGTGTATAAGTGTTTACGTGTACAAGTTATAAACAGCGATAGTAAAGAAGTGTTAAATTAAGAACAAGCAATAATAAATAGTTGATTTATTATTTAAAACTAACGACATTTTATTATTTCAAATTTACGATTATTCACATTCCAGTGATCGAACCTGAATGGAGTTCAAGCGGTTATTTTGGAAATTACGTAACAATATATAAACGGAGTACAGGAGAATATTCTTGAACATTCCTTTGGATACGAATTGTTTGTGTTCGGCAATTCACGAAGTCTGCGACGGGTAGCAAGAAGAGAGTGAGCAAATTAACGGCTCGAAACGGGAACAAATAAAAAAAAAAAAAAAAAAAACACGCTTAGTGATAACGGTTGTTGGCACACGGGCTGGCGACAAAACGACAATTAAGCGTGAAACGGCGAGGAAAGCAAACGGGGTTACGCGACGAGATCGACTCGGAAAACGGTCAATATACGAGATTCGTTAAAGTAATGACGACCAAAATAAAATTAACTTCATTAAAAGTACCGGAGCTAAATCGACTTTTGATAAGTCAAAGTTTAGCAGTCACTGGAAACAAAGCCCACAAAATAGCTTCGTTAGTGGAAATCTATGGAACAGATGAAATCGACTCAGATGAGTTGATTGTAGAGGACGTAACACCAATCCAACGACAGATGGATGAGCTGCGCGATGTGGTGGCAAATCTAGCTAGAGCTATAGGCGCAATGTCATCAAATCCTCAACGAAGCGGTCCTATTGCACAACGAGACGGTGCAACTGAAGAGGGCAATCGCAACGAGGGAAATGCAGCAATTGCGCAAGCGTCTAATGTGCAACAGTTACAAACGGTCAGTGAAGAAATTCTCGAGCAGCAAGAGAGAGCATCAGCGACTTTATCATCGACAACAACGACAAATATTTTGTCAAAGCAGACAGCCCCTCAACGGTACAGTGACAATTGAGCGCATTTTGTACAAACAAAATATATGGGCGGTGTGAATGACGTGATTGGAGTCCTTCCGGACTTTGATCCACTCAAAGGATTGATAACATTAAGGCAGTTCATAGACAAGGTTGAGCAGATGCGGCGAATATATACATGGACAGAAGAAGCAGTATTGTTTGCGGTACAACACAGGCTACGAGGAGTTGCCAAAGAATGGGTGGATGTTCAGCCAGTGTTTCAAACTTGGGCGCAGTTTGTAAAGGCGTTAACTACAGATTTTCCGAGTTTTGTCAATATAGCTGATGTGCACGGTGAGATGGCAAAACGTAAGCGCAAATTAAACGAATCACTGCGTGAATACTACTATGCGATGCTAAATATTGGCCGACGAGGTGAGTTGGATGAACTTTCAATTTGCACATACATTATTCGTGGACTTAACGACGCCAATCTTTCCCGAACACTTTTCGCAATGAATATACATACGTGTAATGACCTATTACGATCATTTGAGAACTTATCAAATTTACCACGAATCATACCGGATGTAAGATCATCATCAGACAATCAACAACGGACGAGCATCCCGGAGCGCATGGGAATTAAATGCTTCAACTGCAATGAGTGTGGCCACATCGCAGCAAAATGTCCGAAGCCTCAACGTAAGCTTCGCTGTGCTAAATGTTCAAAGTTGGGCCTTGATGCGAAAGATTGTAAGACGCCTGCTAGGTCTAATGTAACAAAGATAGTACAGGGGTACTTGTCAGAGAGTCAGACGCCGCCAGTAATTAAAATTATAAAATTAGGGCAGCAGATGGTGTCGGCGTTTGCAGATACCGGCAGTGATCTATCTCTAATTCAAGAGTCTGCAGTGCAAGGAGCAGAACGGCATGCAACGTTGAAACGGCTGATTGGATTTGGTGGAGGCAGATTGGAAGTAAAGCAGAAGTTACAAACAGATATTGAAATGGACGGACATAGTATCAATGCAACGTTATTTATAGTGCCAGATGGCACACTTTCTCATGAAATGCTCCTTGGTCGAGACGTGCTCTGTAGGAGAGAATTTCGACTGGTTGTGGAGTCAGGCGTGCTACAGCTACACTCAATCGACGATAAAGAATTTACCGTGGGTGATGGAATTCCCGAAAACCAGCGACGAGAAGTGCTGCAGCTTATAAGGGAATTTAAATCTAGCTTTGCAGAAGAATTACACGAATTGGGCCGATGCAAAACGGAGGAAATGGAGATTGAAGTAAATAGCGACAAACCAATAATTGGAAAGCGGTATCAAGTTCCTTTTGCAGAGCGAGCGAAGTTATCAGAAATTTTACAAACTTTACAACAGAACAACATTATACGGCCAAGCAGATCACCTCATGCAGCATCAGTGCTATTAGTAAAAAAAGCGAAAGGCGAAAACCGAATGTGTGTCGATTACCGAGTACTGAATTCGGTTACCGTTAAAAAACAATACTTAATGCCAATAGTGGAGGAGCAACTGGCTCGTGTGGCTGGTAATACACTTATCACTTCCCTAGACATGACATCTGGGTATTACCAGATACCCATAAAAGATGATTCAAAAAAATATACTGCATTTTTGACGCACGAAGGATTATTCGAGCACAATGTGATGCCATTCGGTCTTGTCAACGCGCCAATGGTGTTCCAAGAAATGATTGTGAATCTAATAAAGGGGCTTAAGAACAGACAGAAAATTATAAACTACGTCGACGAGGTAATAATAGCCACGAAAACCGCCAAAGAAGGACTGGAGATATTGCGTGAATTCCTAGAAGCGGTTCAGCAAACGGGTCTGACATTGCGACCATCGAAATGTGGGGCCTGAGAAAACTAAATGCATCGAGGACTTTCCAACGCCATCAACGACAACAGTGGTACGTCAATTTTTAGGAATCACCGGATTTTTCCGCAAATTCGTCAATAAGTACAGTGTTATTGCGCAACCTCTCACCGGGCTGTTGAAGAAAGAAGCTACTTTTGAATGGAAACGTCAACAGGAAGAAGCATTCCTGAAACTGAAGAGAGCGATTACGTCACAACCAATCTTGACGCTTTTCGACGCTAATGCTCAACATGAAGTGCACACCGATGCCAGTGCACTTGGACTCTCCGGGGTATTATTACAAACTGATGACGATTTTCTAAAGCCTGTCTTATATTACAGCCGACAATGTAGTGCTGCAGAGCAGAAGTACACGAGTCATGAACTCGAAGTACTGGCCATAGTAGAGGCTTCGCAAAGGTTCCGTATATACCTGCTGGGTAGACCATTTCGGGTAATAACTGATTGCAATGCGGTAGCGACCACGAAAGCAATCACACCGTTGCCACCTCGAATAGCGCGATGGTGGCTTAAACTGCAAGAGTGTGACTATGAATGCATACATCGATCAAGGTGTAAAATGTCGCATGTTGATGGTATGAGCCGTGTGCCAGTTCTTCCGCCGGTCCAAACGCCAACGGTTGCCGAGAATATTCTGAGAGTGCAAAGCTACAACGAAGACTGAATAATGTCGATGCAGACTCAGGATGTATCCTTGCAAGAAGCTGTGAGAGCGCTGAAGGGAGAGGAGGTAGCCAATACTAAGCAGTATAGACAAGACTTCGTTTTGCTTGCTGGTCGATTGTACCGGAAAGTGGATGGTCAACGAAGGCTGGTGGTTCCGAAGGCGATAAGATGGCGAGTTACTAAATCTTGTCACGATGATTCCGGACACTTCGGTGCTGAGAAAACGATCGCGAAAATTTCAAAGGACTTCTGGTTCCCGCGCATGCGCAGGTATGTAAATTCCTACATAGAAGCCTGCTTAGAATGCTGTCTGAATAAAGTGAAGGGAGGAAAACCTGAAGGGGAAATGCACGTTGTTGATGTTCAACCAATACCGTTTCGAAGCCTTCATATGGACCATTTGGGCCCTTTCCCTAGAAGCAAGCGAGGCAACAGCTACATTTTGGTAATAGTGTGTGCTTTCAGTAAGTATGCAATGGTGAAAGCCCTGCGAAATACGAAGACAACACCACTCGTTAACGTCTTATCAGACCTGATGTCTACATTTGGTCAACCGCTGAAAATAACCACAGATCGAGGAACCGCATTCACTTCAAAGGAATTCGGTGCTTTCATGAATAAATACGGGATAGCGCACATCAAAACGGCAGTTCGATGCCCGAGGGCTAATGGCCAAGCCGAACGCGTGAATAAAACCATCCTTGGATCTCTCCGCTGTACAGTTAGCAACGAAAGAGAGTGGGACGTGGCTCTTCCAACTCTACAATGGAGTTTAAACTCACAAACGAATGCAACGACAAAATTCAGTCCAAATCAGCTTGTTTTTAATTATAATCCTCGAGACGTTTCTTCCAATCGCTTAATTCAAGCAATACAAGATGAGGCAGATGTGTTTATCAACACCGAATACAGAAAGCAAGCAGCGTACGAAAATATGAAAGAGGAGAAGCAAAAATGGAAGCAAAGGTTCGACGCGAAACATCAGAAACCGCAACAATATGTGGAAGGCGATTTAATCGCTGTTGATTATGTGCCAATGGCAACCGGAACTTCACATAAGCTTGATCCACACTACAAAGGTCCGTTCGTGGTGACGAAGGTTCTTAGCAACGAAGGTTCTTAGACAGATATGTAGTTGAGGATCCGCCGGATGTGCCTCAAATACGGAAGCGATATGTAGGAGTTATGGCACCGAATCACATGAAACCCTGGTGTACTTTAGGACCTGAAGAAATAGATGATGTTGAAGACGACTCGTCTCGGAGCGACGATGATTCAGGAAAGGCCGAGCTGTCAGAGACAGAAGCGGAGCTGTCAAACGATGACAGTGGAAGACAGAATAAGTAGACGGCATCACTGGTCGGCAGTGGGGTGGAAGTGCATGGAGTGAACGGTTGGCTTGGATTGTCTTGTCAGATGAATTTGACTTTTTGTACATTTATGGGGTTGTCATTTTGATTTTCTTTTGGGGGAAAATTTTAAATAAAGATTAATAATATAGTTTAAAAGAAAGATTTATTATTGCTTTAAATATCAATAGGCAGCAGCCCTAATATTACGTACGCTGCATCTTCGGACAGTGTGCGGAACCCACTAATGATTCTCAACGCACAAAGCCTATGTACTGATGCGAGTTTCCTTCGCAGAGAACTTGCCCGCAATGCCTGAGACCAGCCTGGCGAAGCATACAGCATAATGGAGGTCACGACAGTAGCATGTAGCTTACGCTTAACCGTCTTCGGGCCACCAACGTTTGGGAATTGCCTAGCCAAGCTTGCTTGCGCTCTTGCCGCCTTTTCCGCCGCGTAACACACATGATCCTTGAAGCTCAGCCTATTATCTAGCATGACTCCCAAGTATTTAATACAACGCTTAGATGTAATAGTTGCGGCTCCTACCTTAAGGTTGATTAATTCGACTTTCTTGCGACTTCATATCAGTGAGTGTGTGTGTGTGTGTTTTTTTTTTTTTGTGTGACGACTGGAGGTGTGGACTCTCATAATTGATCAGTGGACCGTCCCACTGACATGCACGATATGTACTGGTGCCTACGTACTAAACCACACCCCCTCGCACTTCAACCACTGTCCGCTGCGGGACTGCCGTTAGGTATTACTTCGCAGAGATTGGTTAGCAATCATGATAAATCTTCGTGCGTTAACACACTACCAAATGTAATTATTAGGTATTTTTAGCTTGCCGCATGCCTAAGCCTTTCGAGTCTTCGTAACTCGAACAAAATTTTAGTGACCATGGTGTTCAAGACCTCCCAGTTCTGGCCGGACTGGAGCATAAGCTGCATCACATTTGTAGCTTGTCTATCTGTAGAGCGTCTTCATCTTCTGCACAAAACGGGCATAGAGAAGAGCAGTCGTGACCAAATTTGTGCAAGTACTTCCTGAAACAGCCATGTCCAGACAGGAATTGTGTCAAGAAGTAGTTGAGATCGCCGTGTTCCCTTTAGATCCATGAGGCTATGTTGGGAATAAGCTTATGGGTCCATCTACCCTTCGTGGAAGCGTCCCAACGAGCCTGCCATGCCACAATGGAGTTTTCTCTCTCCTCAGTACGTATTTCATTCTCTGAGGTGTGTTGTAACAACCTGCGATCGTATATGCGTTTTATCTCATTCGCCCAAATATCAATAGGCAGCAGCCCTGATATTACGTACGCTGCATCTTCGGACAGTGTGCAGAACCCACTAATGATTCTCAACACACAAAGCCTATGTACTGATGCGAGTATCCTTCGCAGAGGACTTGCCTGCAATGCCTGAGACCAGACTGGCGAAACATACAGCATATTGGAGGTCACGACAGTAGCAAGTAGCTTACGCTTAACCGTCTTCGGGCCACCCACGTTTGGGAATAGCCTAGCCAACCTTGCTTGCGCTCTTGCCGCCTTTTCCGCCGCGTAACACACATGATCCTTGAAGCTCATCCTATTATCTAGCATGACTCCCAAGTATTTAATACAACGCTTAGATGTAATAGTTGTGGCTCCTACCTTAAGGTTGATTAATTCGACTTTCTTGCGACTTGATATTAGTACCGCCTCAGTTTTGTGCTCTGCCAACGTCAGATGGACCGTATGCAGCCAGTCCTTCACCTGTGCAATTGCTGTATTTGCGACCGCCTCTAATTGATCGATTTGCGTTGCCACCGCCACTATCGCGATGTCATCAGCGAAACCTATTATTGACGTTCTCGCTGGCAGCGGTAGCCTCAAGACTTCGTCATACATCAGGTTCCAAAGTAACGGACCAAGTACCGATCCCTGAGGAACTCCTGCAGTGACTCCTAGAGTTTCTTGGCCGTTGTCACTCTCGTAGAGGAGTTTTCTATTGCGAAAGTAACTTCGTAATATTCCAATAATGTAAGGCGGGGCTTCCATTTTGTCGAGCGCTTTTTTGATAAACACCCAGTCTGCAGAATTGAATGCGTTTTTGATGTCAAGGGTTATAACGGCGCAGTATTCCTTTTTTCCCCCTTTCCAACGATCGCCAGCAATTGCGTCCCTTGCGCTATTGACAACTAATTTTATCGCGTCGATTGTTTTAGATCGCAGATTATTCCTCGGCTGACGACAGGAGTCGATTACAGATGATACTTTCCATTATTTTGCCCATGGTGTCCAAAAGACAGATTGGTCGATAAGAAGCCGCTTCTCCAGGGGCCTTGTCTGCTTTCGGAATGGGGAAATTTCGTACAGCTGCTGTGTTAATATTTCTTTTCACTAGATCGCATCCTTCAATGAATTTTTAGACCTCGTTACGCAGATCTACCGATGTTGCTCCTAAAAATAACTATACCCAATTTGTTAAGATTTACTATTAATTTTTGGACTATTATTTGATTGATTTCTGGCTCTTTTGATTGTATGGACGGCACTTTATCAATTAACGAAGTTTCGTGAGCTATTGTGACCTATTTAAGCAAGCGATTTTCGTTTTTTAATTGACGAATTCTACCTTTGGTTTCCTTAATACTTGTGAACTCTTCGTTGGATGCTCTTTCTCGAGTTCCTTCTTATGACGCACCTTGAATATTCAAATGTTCGTTTTCAGCCTTTACATTCGCAATGCAATCGTGTTGCAATTTTTTGGTCACACAATAATTGTAGTATTTTTTTTTTCAACACCGAAAACTCTTTTTTCCACGCGTTTAATTCTACTTAGTTTGCACTCGATCTTTGTTCAAAGAAGTCAAGTAGTTCAGCTAAAATTAAATCTTCTTGTTCAATTTTCGATATATCCTTAATTGCTGTAATTTATTTCAAGACTTTTCTATAAATCTATCTACTCTTCCAACCATTTTTACTTCCTTGTATACTTAGTAAATACAAGAAAGTATTGTAATCGCGAAAAATTTCGATATTGATTTTAACCATTCCTGAGTCCATTTTGAGTAGTTTGGTCGTGACGTGGGTACGTTTGTACGTATCCTCAATAACTCAAAAACGGAGAGACAAAAAAGTTGAAATTTGGTATTTTACACTCTTTGAAGACGTTGCGCCATATTCGGTATTTATTTTTTATTTACTTTTTGGATAGATCGCTAGCGCGGAGAGGAAATCGAAGGATTCTATATTATTCATGACTAAGTTATAAATTTTTTTATTGAAATTCTTTCACGCACAAGGAAGTCATTGGTTGGTCACACCAGATAGTTTATATTCTATTTTTAAAGCCTCATAATTTTGTTCATTATCCATTAAAATGTTATTATCGCCTTTACAATTAACTACAATTTAATACGCATTTATTGGAACAATTTAATTTACAATTCAACGCTTCTGTTACAATTCGACCTCATCAGTTCATCAGCGGTTCCTGTTTCGTCTAATTCATACTCCTTGCCTTATTCGATCAATTCGGTCTTTCGCAGTGTATCAGTGACATTGTATCAGAGTCTTGTTAAATTCGGTGCTCGCAAGTTGTTAAATATTCGGTGTATTGGTCCCTGCTAGGGCGCCACTGTAACGATGCTTTCTCTTCGCTTGGATATAACTCATTCCAGTCCAAGGTCTCGGCCAGTTACTTATTTGTTTGAACGCAATACATCGATTTCTATACTAACAACATTATTTAATTAATCCTGACTGTGGTTACAACAATTGTGAGTGCGCTTAAATAAAAGTTTTCATATACAAGTTTACAATAAATATGCTGAAACAGAGGTTTTGATTAAGAGGCTGAAACAGAGGTTCTTATTAAGTAAATTATTCGGTTATCTTATGAATTTATAATGAAAAGGAACTTTGATTAGTGTCCGTGGCGAGCGGATCCGCAATGCGTCGTTATGTAGTCGCGTGGTGTAAACCCTACAGACCGACTGTGCTCTGCCGCGGGATATAAACCCAACAGACCGACAGGGCTTGGTGATTATGTAGTCGCGTGGTATAAATCCAACAGAGCGACTGTCGTCTGGCGCGGGGTAGAAATTCAACAGACAGACAGGGCTTGGTGATTTCGTATTCGCGGTGTATAAACCTAACAGACCAACAGGGCTTCGTGATTATATATTTGCGACTGGAAGGAAGCGATGTTGCTTGTTGTTCTTACCAGATATGCGTCTCCACGATGCTGCGACTGTAAATGTAGATTCAAGGACGCGTTGACTGCGATGTTGACTTTAACGTTGACTGTGACGTTGCCTGTGACGTTGACTGCGACGTAGATTGCGACGTTCACTGCGACGTCGGTTAAAAGTCCTTGCGATGACTGCAAGTGCTTGCGATGCCGACTTGAGGTCTTGTGATGCTGACTGCGAGTCCTTGCGCTTTTGTCTGTGAAGCCTTGTGGTGCCGACTTGAGGTCCTTGTGATGCTGACTGTGTTCAGGACTGAATAACTGACTTCAGGGTCTGGTTCTTAAATGACTCTCGGTGATTTGCTACTCCTTTGTTAATTTCTGTGTTGTTTGATGGAATCGATACGACTTGTTCGTAGATTCAAATGCTTACGCTTCATTTAGCAAACTCGTTTGAGTAGTTTTCTTTATTTACTCTACGAAAACGAATATGCTGCGTTTTGTCCGTGAGTTGAATGCGGTGCAAGTCTTCGAATCTACGTTAAATTTTATTTGTAAAATTGATATTACAATACTACATGAATTAAAAAAATGAATCCTTAGAAGTATTCTCTTTCATTTTCTATTAAACAGTTTTGAAGAAGCAAACAAAAATATTGAAGCTGTCATGATCAATTTAATTATTGTTGGCCGCTTGTTTCAGATAACTGATTAGAACTGATAATTATTATTATTATTAATTTATCATTAATTACTAATTATTATATTAATTATTATAAAAATGTTTTAAAATACCTAACAATTACTTAATTTGATTTTTTTATTTAACCCTTTAGAACAAAAAGAATTAGAGAAGATGTCATGTGATCAAAACAATTTTTGTTCATCTGTCGTTCAAGATCATCTTCTAATAAACAGCGGAGGTGAAGAATCTAAGGTATGTGCTAACAACTCCCTTAATAATGTGACAAAATCTATTGAAGCAAAAATGGATGAACATCACATAGGAGTAAACGTCTACGATAGTTATTTAGAAGGATTTAACGTAGCAGAAAATAATTTGAAAACTATCTTTACAATTAATATGGATTCAAAGAAATTGACATCAGCCGCAAAACTACTCGTATTCGATGGGCTTCCACAACTTAGCTCTGTTCTATATCCTAATGCTCCTCCTCCATCTCCTCCCGATTGCCCGGCACAAAAATTGACACGTGAACAGTTACTGCCTCCGACGCCTTCAGTGCATCTAGAAAACAGAAAACACGCATTTAGTCCACAGTTACAAGAATTCTGTTTAAAGCATCCTATAGCAGTCGTCCGTGGACTTGCAGGAGCTTTAAAATTAGATTTGGGGCTATTTTCAACTAAAACGTTGGTTGAAGCTAATCCCGACCATAGCGTTGAAGTTCGTACTCAAGTTCATCAATCTCCGGATGAAAACTGGGATGTTCTACAAGCGAAACGAGTATGGGCATGTATATCCCATAGGTCACATACCACAATTGCAAAATATGCCCAATATCAAGCATCTAGTTTTCAAGAGAGTTTAAAGGTCTGTATATATACTATATAATAATTTGATTGTATACTGTGTAATTAGAATCATAATAATATATTATTCGACACAATAGGATGATCGAGAAAAAGGATCTCTTATAGGAATACATACGTTATCGGACTCGGATTCTAAGGACTCTATTAGTAATTCTGCATTAAATATCAAACGTAAAAAATTCAAAAGTAGCAATAAAATGCTAAGGTATTACGTAATATTTTGGTATTATTTTTTATATTGTGATACATCATTATTATTAAAATTATTGAAATCAATAATTTAGAGAATAAGTTATCGTAACTAACTAAGGGTCTTTTAAAATTAAAAAAAAATTACCTTTTTAAAATTAAAAAAAATTAATTAAAAAAATTAATAGGTTTTATGAAGACCTTCGTACAGTTTATAAGTTTTATTAGTCACTTGGGAAATCATCGTCGAGGATGGATACATAGAGAACCTAAATTTTGCCTCATTGACTAATTCTGCAACCTGTTGATCTATTGTACCTCCTTCTAAGGATCCAAGTGCCTAAAACTCGTAATTTTACTCAGTTACAAGTTTTGTAGTATTTTATTAAAGAACTATGTGACCCGGCGAACTTCGTCTCGCCCAAAATTAGTTTTTGCCAAAAGCGGCAGTTATTCTCTCGTTCTTGTTCTGCCTCGCTATCACTCACTTACTATTTGAATGAAGCGTATTTGAGTGGAGAATTCCATGGAGACATACTCGGAGATATTATGTTGTCCTCTAACATTTCCTGAAATTTCTTGTTAACCTCCTCCCTATGCGAATAAGGAAGACTGGAATTTTGTGTGTTATTGTCGGAGTTGTCGTCAATCTGTCACCTTCCAATAGAAAAATGTCATTATATGGTTTACATATATCTAAAATGATTTCCTTTCTTCTGCATTTAGGTTCTTATCTAAATTTAACTCACTTTATGCCGAATCTCCTTAGCCTAAAGTGTCCAATATTTACCTTTACACTACACTTGGCTCTTTTCGATTTCCTTATCGAAAATTTCTCTCTTCTTTCAGATATTCCTCATTAGATATATTTTCAACGACTTTGCCGCTCTCGTTTTTAAGGCGCAAGAGAAGTTTTTCATTCGTTTCCTCTGCGACAGGGAACTCACTGAACACATTATCTTCCAGCTTCATATTGTAGCTCCACTCTGTTCCATTTCATCTCTTCAATTCCTTTCGATTTTGTTTTTACTGTTTCTGTTGTAGTGTCTAAACGGATTTCCTTGAATAGTGGGATAATTATGTGTACAATTTTCCCTTTTACTATTCGAATGGGTTTCATGACCATATTTGCAACATTCTTGACAATATGGCTTATTTTTCCTAGTAAGACAATCTTCTCTTGTGTCCCCTTTTTTGTTACAAAAACTACTAACTATGTGTGCACTTTCGATCATGATGAGGACTCTGTAGATGTTGCTTATGACTAGAATAACTATCTAAATAGTTGTTAACCATCCCTATCCTTTGATTATCCTGTCGGGCTTCTGCTTGTCGAATATCATCAGCCACATCAACAGCTTGTTCTACCACATCTTCCAGAGTTGCCTTGTCCGTTCCTATCAAATAGAGCCTTAACATACTGCTATATAATCTTTGCTTGAATACACGGATTACTGCCCTTTCGACTTCATTTTTTAAAGCTTTATGTGGTTCGCCTTTGTAAACATGGGTTGTGATATCTTCTGCCTCCAATCGGAGTGAAACGATATTATCTGTGAACTGCCGAATATCTTCATTTGGCTCATCCTTCAATGAATTTTTAGATCTCGTTACGCAGATCTACCGATGGTGCTCCTGAAAACAACTATCATAGATTAGTAGATGAGACACTCGAAAATGACCCTTATACACTAATGCATTTTTGCTGGAATTGCACTGATACAATGAAAGAAAACTTTGATGGAAAATCCAAGCACTGATGGAAAATTTATTTTAAGGGGTTTGTTTATCGAAACGTCAAAATAAATAATTATAAATATTTTGTTTTTTATGATTGAAAAACATGTTTAAAACATAGTTAATAAATATATTCTATCACATTTTACACAGCATTTCCTAATTTGCTTCGTTATATTTCCTATAAATGCAGTCGGTAATCAAAACTTTTTTGTTATAAATACACAATGATGCGCCTAATTGCGAAAATATTTTAGATTGATGTTAGCAGAATAGTATAAATGAAACTGAATACAAATTGTTACAAAATAAAGGGGCTCTAAGACCCTTTAACACCTACGGTTGCACTGTGAAGAAATCGTACACATTGATTGATAAAAAAACAAGAACAACAATGTGGCACTTCTCACGTATTGTATACGTGAGTTCAATTTACCAAACAGTCAAATGTCAAACCGATTTTTTGAAGCGGCGAATAGCGAGTGTCACATCTAATAATCTATGATAACTATACCCAATTTGTTAAGATTTACTATTAATTGTTGGACTATTATTTGATTGATTTCTGGCTCTTTTGCTTGTATGGACCGTTCTTTATCAAATACCAAAGTTTTGTGAGCTAACATGACCTCTTTAAGCAAGCGATTTTGGTTTTTTAATTTACGAATTCTATCTTTGGCTTCCTTAATACTTTTGAATTCTTCCTTAGATGCTCTTTCTGGAGTTCCTTCTTATGACGCCCTTTAAATATTAAATTTTCTCTTAAAATTTTCGTTTTCAGCCCCTAATTTCGCAATGCCATCGTCCTGCAATTCTTTGGTCACACAATAATTGTCGTATTTTTTTTCTACGCCGAAAACTCTTTTTTCCACGCGTTTAATTCTTCTTTGTTTGCACTCGATCTTTGTTCAAAGAAGTCAAGTAGTTTAGCTATAATTAAATCTTCTTGGTTAATTTTCGATATATCCTTAATTGCTGTAATATTTTCTTTTATTTCAAGAATTTTGTATAAATCTATCTAACTGTTTCGACAATTTTTATACCCTACAACTTAAGGTTGAGGGTATATTCACTTTCTACCGGAGTGTGTAACGCATAGAACTAGACAAGATAGGTATGGAAAAGTATATATATTCTTGATCAGCATCACCACCGAAATTGAAATAACGATGTCTGTCCGTCTGTCTGTCTGTCTGTATATTCACTTTTTACCGGAGTGTGTAACGCATAGAACTAGACAAGATAGGTATGGAAAAGTATATATATTCTTGATCAGCATCACCACCGAAATTGAAATAACGATGTCTGTCCGTCTGTCTGTCTGTCTGTCTGTCCGTTGAAATCACGATCACAGGAGAACGGATTAAGATTTCAAAATGAAATTTGGCAAAAATATTCATTGCTATGTTGGGGTGTTTCGTATTGAAAATGGGCAAAATCGCCCAAGGACCACGCCTACTTTTTATATCGAGAGTGCACCTCTGTTTTGCCTATTAAAAAAGGCCATATCAGCATCACTTTTTGAGAGAAGACAAGAAAATTTTATATGTAGGTTTAGACTAATGCTTCCAGTTAATATGCCAAATATGGGCGTGATCCGCCCACTTTAAAAAAAAATTTTTTGTTTTTATTATTATTATTATATATATATTGTATATTTATTATTAGATATATAATATATATATTGTATATATATACGAGTATATTATATCGCACCACTTCCAAATATATATACGAGTATATATGCAGCTTTAAGGTGTAGGGTATTTCGGCTACAGCCCGGCTGTAGACAACACATTTACTAGTTTATATTCTATTTTTAAAGACTCATAATTTTGTTCATTATCCTTAAAATGGTTTTATCGCCTTTACAATTAACTACAATTAAATACGCATTTAGTGGAACATTTTAATTTAAGATTCTTATGTTACAATATGCCCTTGTTTTAAACTTGAATTAAAATCACTGTTGTCTTATCTTACAGCATTTTATGGACATGAAATTCACTATCACTTTTCTATTTAAAGCAATTAACACACAAATCTTTTTAATTGATTTGTCATTTTTTTCTCTTTAACATTCTTTTTTTCTGAACAACACCACAAATCGCACGATATCAAATACACATTTTTACTACACTCGTGCCACGACACTTTCATATATTTTGTTTGCTTCCTAAATGACGTGTTCGTACAATTAACACCACACGGACAAAAATGCCTACGATGCACTTTTAATCAGGCAAAGCCCAGTTCAAGTTTAAGTTCACTTGTTCATGTTTAATTATATTTTTACTTTAACGTAGAATGACAACGATTAAAGGAAAACGAATGAATTAATACAACCGTGTAACGACCGAAAATAGAATCGCTAGTTTGGAGTGTCACAAACCAAATACACACCTTCGAATGTCATCTTAAAACACTTGTTGTGTAAATTGTCATCTTAAAACAAGTGTAAATTACGTAAAATAAACATTTAGTGGAGGTGGAATATCAACAACACTTGTATCATTAAATTATGGGTTAGACTTTAGAGATAAATATTTAATTGAGCAGAAATTGTAAATAAGTGTGCTCTACTAGTACCATGAATACTGTTTGACTAGCTCGTAATAATTATCGAGTCACCACTGTACACATCGACGAAGCCTGGAAAGAGGATGAGAGAGAAACGTCGACAATATGGAAGATGAATACACGCACACAAAAGACTTCCAGCGAGCGAACTGCGAAACGGAACGCATACATGTTTCGTGTGAGAGTAGAGTCGATATGAGGGCTGAACAACACGAATCGGGCAATTATCAGGTGAGTGGCGCAGACTAGGACTGAAATTTATTTCAAAAACCCATATAGATAAACCGTGAGACATAACATATCGAGTTCGTAGACAACGATAATTACATCGCGAGTTCTAATTATTCGGTTGAGTCCATTAAAAATCTTCGGACAGTATTGCCAGTACTGCATATCTTCGGACAGCTTTACCACTCAGTTAAATAATTAATCGACTCAAGCTACCGCAAAGCAAACATTACATCGCGAGTTCTAATTATTCGGTTGAGTCAAAGCATTACAAATCTTCGGACAATATTGCCGGCACTACAAATCGTCGGACAGCTTTGCCACTCAGTTGAATAATTAATCGAGTCAAGCTATCGCGAAGAAAGCATTACATCGCGAGTTCTAATTTTTCAGTTGAGTCAAAGCATTACAAATCTTCGGACAGTATTGCCGGCACTGCAAATCTTCGGACAGCTTTGCCAGTCAGCTAAATAATTAATCGAACACAGCTAACGGCAAAGAACAATTACATCGCGAGTTTCTCATTTTTCACTTGAGTAAAAGCAGTACAAATCTTCGGGCAGTACTGCCGGCACTGCAAATTTTCGGACAGCTTTGCCACTTAGCTGAACAATTGATCGAGTCAAACCGAATCGCAGAAAATAACTTTGTTGACAGCGAGACCCGGACGACCACTACAAACCGACGGCCGAAGTGCGCCCACTCGCTCTGACGCACATTCTGCATCACTGTAGAATCACTCCCTTTTGATTTGTTCCACAACTAATTGTAGCAATATATTTTTGCCCCAATAAAGTGTCCCTTAAAACAAATAAGCAGAGTAGTTTTACTCTACAACCTTGGACAACCGACGAGCTCATCCCGTCTATAAGCCCCGGAGCAACCGGGTAGCGTTACAGTGGCGCCCGAACAGGGAGGAATAGGGAGCGTTAGAGCGTCATCAATTTCTAGCGGAAATTTTAATTGCTTTTAAGAATTTAATTTTTCGAAATTGTAACAATTTATTTTCACTCGTAAAAGATGAACGGCAACTTAATAATTTGATAATATTTTATTAATTTTATTTATTTTCATCATCCTTAATATTAGAGTTTTAAATTACAACGATTTTAATCAAAAATACAAATATTAAAAAGTGGAAACACTTCCCAAGCTCAAGGGGGTCGACGTTAAAAAAAATTTTGTCCGTCGTGGAACGCCACAGGACAAACAAGGGTGAAGTACATGAAGCTGGCACTCCTTAAAATATGTAGAGTATTTTCTTCACTTTCCAGCCTCAATTTCTACTCACCAAAGACTGATCCTTGGTTGGAAAAAATCCTTACCTTTCACAACTGTTGACCTGCTTTCTGAAATCAATTCAGATATTTTCGTAATAGGATAGACAATATTAAATGCACTCCACTTTAAATTTGTCGAAAATTGTAACAATTTTCTTTCACTCGTAAAAGACGAACGGCAACTTAATTAATTGAAAATATTTTATTAATTTTATTTATTTACATCGCTCTTAGACCCCTAAATTATAACGATTTTAATTAAAACTAAAAATATTTAAAAGTAGAAACATTTCGCAAGGATAAGGGTCGACCTCAGCAGAGTTCGTGTCCGGCGTGGAACGCCAACGGCTACTAACGATTTTATATTTTTTGCACTCCTTTGGGTTTGAGTATTTTCTAAACTCTCCAGTCGAATTTTTCCATGCCCCGTTTGGCCGCACGACTTAACTTTTAAAGCGACTCACGCTTAATGATATTCACCAACGAGCGATCCTTGGTTGGACAAAAACCGCCTGCGCCAAAAATGTTGTGGTCTGTTACCACGACGATTAGAAGGTGCTGCGAACCCTTTTCCACACCTGATTCCAACTACAATCAACTTTCAACTACTATCACTACCACAACGTTATGTCTCTAACGTCTACTACTAGTCCAGTCAAGAAGTAACACTATTTTTTGTTTTCAAATATTTCACTTTACTGTAGAACTTTTTACTTTACAATTTGTAATTTTATGTGTACTGCTCAAATTACAGATTCTCAGTGTGCGCTGATAACAACAAGACTTCCTAAGTTCACTCACAATCACAAGACTTCCTACGTTCCTTGATAATCACAAGACTCTACGGGAGATTGAAGAAGACTCCTCCTTAATCTAAAATGTTCCTATTTATATCTATTCTGTGGCTTGGAAAAGCTGGTCAGTCGAGATTCTGCAACTACCTCAAAAATTACTATCGCAAATTTGGAGGCCGCATTGTACAGAAGTGCTGATTCCGTTCTTCCGCTTCAGATCTTGCTAACCATTCCACCAACGTAATGATTGGTGTCATGGTCAAGCCTCGATTCCATTAGATAAAACGAAGCTTGGTAATCGCTTAGTCGTTTTGACTTCCGTAAATTTAAACTACGCCCTAAAAGTGTGCAAGCGTGTTTTTAAATTGAAGACACCAAACTGCCAGTGGAAATTTTAATTGAATTATATTATTATTATTATTATTAATTGTATGGAGTAGTGCACTGCGACCTAGTGATCTATTGTGCCTCCTGCTCGAGCTTACAATTCCTGTAGAAGCCCTATCCTTTCCAGGAAGCTGATTATTTTGCTCAGCTTCACGGATCTTACAATTTGCTCACTCATGTACACTGTCTCAAAAATCGCCATTCTTGCAGGCGCCAGCGCCGCACATGAAGTGAGTAAATGAATTGGAGTTTCTTTGTCACCCATGCAGAATCTGCACGGCTGATCGTCAATCATTCCTATAGTATGTAGGTGTTTCCTCAGCCTGCAGTGGCCCGTAAGAAACCCAGTAACTATTCGTAGCTGGTTTCTTGGTAATTTCATGCATTCTCTAAATCGCACTTCGTTGTATGTTCCTAGCGCTTTCTTGGAGTGCTCCAGACCTGTCTGATTGTTCCAGTATTCCCTTCTGAGTTCGTCCTCTTCGATTCTCAGCTTCTGATACACTATGTTGGGTGCAATTCCACAATGAGGTTCAGGACCTACTAGTGAGGTATTGGCTCCCTCTCTGGCCAGGCGATCTGCTTCTTCGTTGCCCTTAATCCCTACATGCCCTGGAAGCCATAGTAGGTGTAATTTGTTTTTTGCTCCGAGCAGATTCAGTTTTTCAAGGCATTCCCATACAACCTTGGAGTTTATATGGTATGAGCTTAATGCCTTGATTGCAGCTTGAATATCAGTTAAGATAGCAATGTTTTTTTTCTCGAAATTCCTGTCTAGATTGAATTTCGCACATCTATCAATTGCGATTATTTCAGCTTGAAAGATGCTTGCATACACACCCATCAGCTCCGAGTATTTTGTTCTGGGACCGTAGACACCAGCCCCAGCGCCGCAACTCATTAAGGACCCGTCCGTATACCACGTTATCATAGATTTATCCATGGTATACGTATCTGTCAATCCTTTCCATTCTTTCTTATTGCTTAGTTCAGTCTTAAAAAAATTTGAAAAGCTGAATCTAGGCTTCATTTTATCCTGTGGTAGGAGATGCTCCGGGAAGTTTTGAGTGAACTTTTGGCTTCCCCTTCCGGATCTCGCAATAGTATCGCCCGTACCCGAATGTAACCTATAGTACGCCCTCTTAGCCTGCATTTGAATATGCAGGTGCAGTGGTGTAAGTTCTAATAGGACTTCCATCGGTAGTGTGGGGCAGGTACGCATAGATCCGGTTATACATATGCAAGCCAGTCTTTGTACCCTATTTAAGGTTTTTTGTGTTGTAACTTGGCTTACCCTGCTTGTCCAAACTATAGCTCCATATGTTATGATCGGCCTTATTATCACGACATATATCCATCGCATAATTGACGGTGTACAGCCCCATCTTTTCCCTGCGATGGATCTACAGGTCATCAGAGCTCTTGTTGCCCGGTTGACTGTTGCATCAACGTGCTGTCTCCATTTAAGCCTTTGGTCTAAGATTACCCCTAAGTACTTAACCTCTTTCATATAAGCTATTTCCACTCCATCCATTGCTATTGGGTTAAGAGTTCTTAACTTATATTTCCTGGTGAATGGTACAATTGTAGTTTTGCTTGGATTAAGTCTAAGCCCCACCTTCTTGCACCATTCTCTGGTTATTCTTAGTCCCTGTTGTATTCTACCAGGGAGAACTTCTTCGAATCTTCCACGACGATAGTATCACTATATCGTCGGCATACCCTTGACAGTATAATCCTGCCTCCGACAGGCGGTACAAGAGTTCATCCACCACAATGCTCCACAGTAATGGTGACAGTACCCCTCCCTGTGGGCATCCTCTCGTAGTGCTCACCTGAACCCGTTTGTTTCCTACATCAGTAGTTACTTTCCTTGTCCTTAGCATCTCAGCTATCCATGAAGCAAGGGTATTGTTAATTCCTTTGTGGTTAAGAGCCCCTTTAACCGCAACATGCGATGTATTATCAAAAGCTCCTTCAATGTCTAAAAAGGCACAGAGGGCAGTTTCCTTGTTATCTATACAGTTTTTTATTTCCTTCGTCAGTTGGTACAGAGCGGTTTCAGTTGGTACAGATTGAATTATATAAACTTGCCCAAAAATATGTGTTACTATCGTTAAGCGTTAGTAAACCGGCCCAAATTTCTGCGATACTGACAACGTTAAGCGTGACATAAAATATCCCATTCTCCTTCCCTCCGGATCCACTAGCATACAAAATTTCACCTTTCTTCCAACTTTTGAGTTATGGACGACATACATACATGCATACGTATTAAGATATACGTACATACATACATGCATGCATGTATCCATACATATGTAACGACGAGTTTTCTTTCCCAGCCGGGAATAGCTCACTCGTCCCAGGGTTCGTGGCAAGTGGATCTCGTAACCACTTGCGTATAATAGTTCAAGTTGCGTTTCCGAATTTCGTTCGATTGGTGTTTCAACCAATCTAGCACTGACTCAGAGAGTTCAGCTCGGACGCAATTCCTAATATCGTTTTTATTTAATTTCCTTAACAATTTTTATAATACTTAGAATACCTTATAATTTATAAAGAGCCGCTGTGGCGGTCAAGAGCCAACTAAGGGTCGTTTTTAAAGAGCCGCTTTTGCGGTCAAGAGCCAACTAAGGGTCGTTTTAAAGAGCCAACTAAGGGTCGTTTTTAAAGAGCCGCTTTTGCCGTCAAGAGCCAACTAAGGGTCGTTTTAAAGAGCCAACTAAGGGTCGTTTATAGAGCCGCTTTTGCGGTCAAGAGCCAACTAAGGGTCGTTTTAAAGAGCCAACTAAGGGTCGTTTAAAGAGCCGCTTTTGCGGTCAAGAGCCAACTAAGGGTCGTTTAAAGAGCCAACTACGGGTCGTTTAAAGAGCCGCTTTTGCGGTCAAGAGCCAACTAAGGGTCGTTTTTAAAGAGCCAACTAAGGGTCGTTTAAAGAGCCGCTTTTGCGGTCGAGAGCCAACTAAGGGTCGTTTTCCTTACAAATACTTAAAAATAAAAGAGCCACAAATGTGGTCGATATGTATTTAAAAAGGTTTTCTAGGGCCACTAGAATACCTATCCAAAAGAGCTAACCTTGCCAACGGCACTGCTATGCGTGGATATCAGTGCTTGTGTCGATCAAGAGCTGATCTAAAATGTTCGGATGAGCTCGTTAAAAGCGACACTCGAAATAAATCATGTGTGAATCATACGATATTTCCAATGGAATCGGCCGTGAACGGAGGCAAATTCCAATCATTATTTTGTCCGTCCGCTGGTTGCTATTTATTCGCATGTCTTCATATATGTCAGTAGATGTATACTTGTTTACATGCGGTCACTTGGAAGAAACAGGTTTCCTGTGTTAATTCCCTTTCTATTCTTCGTGGTCTGTTTCTATTCCTCTGTTTTATTTTACTCTGGTTGTCGTATGTAGGAATGTATATCTGGTCAACGCGAGTGTAAGTTTGCTTATTATACCCTACACCTTAAGGTTGAGGGTATATTCACTTTCTACCGGAGTGTGTAACGCATAGAATTAGACAAGATAGGTATGGAAAAGTATATATATTCTTGATCAGCATCACCACCGAAGTTGAAATAACGATGTCTGTCCGTCTGTCTGTCTGTCTGTCTGTCCGTTGAAATCACGATCACAGGAGAACGGATTAAGATTTCAAAATGAAATTTGGCAAAAATATTCGTTGCTATGTTGGGGTGTTTCGTATTGAAAATGGGCAAAATCGCCCGAGGACCACACCTACTTTTTATATCGAGAGTGCAGGTACCTCTGTTTTGCCTATTAAAAAAGGCCATATCAGCATCACTTTTTGAGAGAAGACAAGAAAATTTTATATGTAGGTTAATATGCCAAATATGGGCGTGATCCTCCCACTTTTAAAAAAAAATTTTTGTTTTTATTATTATTATTATATATATATTGTATATTTATTATTAGATATATAATATATATATTGTATATATATACGAGTATATTATATCGCACCACTTCTAAATATATATATGAGTATATATGCAGCTTTAAGGTGTCGGGTATTTTGGCTACAGCCCGGCTGTAGACAACACCTTTACTAGTTTTTGTATTCTCTTAATGCAGAATCCGGTTTTGTTATCTATAATATGTGTGTAGCTGGTTGTAGTAAGCGTTGCCTGGTGTTGTTGTTGTTGTCTCTCGTTGATTTCGGCGTACGTCTCTGTGTTTCGTCTTGTTTGATCGATATGTAAATATTTTGTTGCTAGTTCTGTTCTTCTTAAACGATAAATATATGTGCGTAAGTGTTATTGTTCAAGCTTAATTACTTCCATATGGGAATTTATTCTTGTAACGAGGTTTGATCATTACACATACATACACACGTCACGACACAAACTAATCAAAATGTACTCAGAAATGGACAAAAGGTGTATTACCATTAACTTCGAAATTTTCTATATCTAAATTCTTCGCGATTAGAATACATCCTATACAGGGAAGTAAAAAGGAAAGCTGAAATAAAGCATTAGTTAATTAATTGCTTATTTTTAACCGTCCGTTCATTTTTCATGTATGGAAAACATGTTTTTCCTAAAATTTAGAAATGTGAATACTGCTTTCAATGTTATTCTCTTTATAGAAATTAATAACCTGAATTAATATTCCATTTTTAAAAATGACACGATATCTTTTTTTGCATGTTTAAAAATCTTACTAAAGGTTTTTAGAAGGAGTTCCAGAATTACAGTTACGAACTGAGCCGTCCAAATACATGATACATTTAAACTCTGGAACACCAATCCGGGTAGTGTGCTTAAATTTCTAAAGAGTCGAAACCTAGATTTGAATTAGGGCATGCACAATAGATCCGAAGGGTCGCGATGTAGAGTTGCCAATTATTTATAATAATAATAATAAAATTGACCGTTAGCGAGCTACTTAATTAAAGAAAGTTGCTCTCATGCACAATCTTTGAGAGAAGAAATATAAAAAGAAAGAATATTATTACATGTGATATCAATGCAAAAACTATAAATATAAAATGTATAAATATATTTCATTTCATTTTTAATTTCATTTATTTATTTAACACAATGTACACTAAGACTTTATATGTCTTTTATAGTGCATCCAAGTAACAATAAGCACGATAATTAACAAATTATAGCAATTTTTATAAATAACAATGCATTATAGTAATATTAATAGATAACAACTTAAGAACTAGTTAAGGTAAGGGTAGAAATAAAAGAGAGAATAAAAGAAGGGAGAAGAAGAGAGTCTGTATTGGACACTATGCTTAGGCAGAGGAAAAGTAGTCCATAATTGCTTTTTAGAAGCCAACACCCACCAGCAAGTAACCTCACAGCACTACAACTAAAATTAAAATATCTTCTGAGCTTATCACAAAACAGAGTGTGATTAAGAAATCAATAAGGCAAAGAAATGTTAGGCAATATTGGTCATAGTAAGCTTTAATGTTATCAGTGACTTTCAGCATGGCCATCGAACTGCAGAGGGGATAATAAGTTGCGCGAGTTTAAATAATCTGACATTTGCATACACATAACACTTTCCAGAGCCTTCCCCAATGCTGGTAAGATACCAATCGGTCGGAAGTCAGTAGTAACAGCTGAAGAACTCGACTTGGCAATGGGAATTATCATGGCTGTTTTCCATAGGCTCGGAAACCTAGAATTAGTCAGGCAATGATTGACAATGTGCGTGAGGGAAGCTAAAATAAACTGAGAAACAATCTTAATAAATCTCATTGACAGCCCATCAACCCCAACTGCATTAGAACCCAACTTAGACAAGACGCTGCCCACCTCAGGCACACTAACAGAGCTAAACATTAAGGAGTGGAAAGAGAAGGAAAGGGATAAGGGGAATGATGGTAATTCGACAAGCGTCAGATCAGTCGGATCACTGGTAGGACTATAAATACCATTAGTCACAAACGCATGATTCAGTACATCCGGATCAAGGTGGCATTCCACAGTTACTCTTAGCATTTTTTAATAACATAGTGGCTCTGTTACGCGTAACTCTAAACTTCTCCCAGACAATAGTTGATCGAGGGTTTTTCCATTTAGAATGGGGTTTGTTTCGCAAACTTCATGGCAGACAAGACATTCTGTGTGATCCAGAGAGAACCTCTTTTCAATGTCCTCACCATACGCGGCGGGACATGTTTAAGAAACGCAGCGTTAAGGTTCGACATGGACACGAAGTTTATCATCAACCGCAGCACACCAGATATCATTCCAAGACACAGCTGCTAATTTATTAAATAACGCAACATAATCAATCGAACTGAAATCATGATAACTAAAGCTAGCAATTTCGTTTTTACACAGACTGAAGTTGAAACTAAAAAAAAACTAGATCATGGTCAGAAATAAAAGACATATGGTCAATGCTTAAAAGTAGCGTCACATGAAGGAGCGTACCGAGTAGGCGTGTCAACATTGGTAAGGTTCAAACCGCACATAGACACAAAGTACAGAAAACTGTCAGTTACAGAATCATTTAAAAGCAGACAGATTAACATTAAAATCACCACATACAATTAGAAAGTCAAAGTCGGTAAGTTCATTCACGATTTCAATAAAAAAAGGCTCAGGACTAGGACTCCGCTGAGGATTATAAACACAAGAAAGTAATATTTTGATATTGTTGTTATATAAAGCAACGTTAAGAAAATCACAAGAAGCATTACCCTTGTTTCTAATCTTAGAGATGAGACTATTTTTACAATACACAGCCACACCACCGCCCCTTTTGCCAATTCCATCATTACGATAAAGTGTAAAGCCATCAAAATCGTACATGGAGTCAGAAAAGTCACTCTTGAACCACGTTTCAGATATGCAAATAACATCAACACCCGAGTTCACAAAAATATATCTAATATAATCTAGTTTCTTCCCATTCAAACTCCTACCATTAAAATGTACTACATTAAATCCAGCCGATCGCACACAAAAAACATTCAATAATGCCTTGTAACGACCCACCGCAGCATTCGACCTGTTGTCAATACCCGTAGACAGAGGGACAGAGAATAACAGTAGAAAGAGGGCGACTTCTAGCAATATCAGACATAATGCAGTCAAAAATTTTATCAAGTGTTCACAGCGACATAAAAGAAGAGAAAAAAGACTTAGATAAGAAGGAATAGAGAGTAAAAATGAAAGAGAAGAAAGAGCAAGGCAGAAACAAAATAAGTAATAACAAACTAACATTACCATTAAAATGACAATAAAAATAATAAATATAAGATACGGAAACAGATTAAGTAATAAGAAACGCACAATACGATTAAAATTACAATAAAAAAAATAAGAAATAATTACGATACGGCAACGGCGTCAACGCTCTCTTTGCGAACGACTAACTTAGCTTCTCCACCAGCTGTTGCTTTAACGTAAACTCTACCACGCAGCGAGAACATGGTGTGCAGCAACTTCTCTCTTCTCTTCACATTGGATTAATGCAGTAACTCACGATTAGTTTTAGTAAGACCTTCATGCACAAAAATTACTTGCTCATCTCCAAGGCCACCATCACTGAGCTGCAGCCGACGATTATTCGCTCTGCCAAAAACCAGAAACAGCTTTGCTTAAATTATTGCGCTCATTCGCCGAAGATAATTTAGCAATAATCGCAGAGTTTTTATTTTCCGTAGTAGGTCTCACACGAAATATATTTTGAATACAGGGAGCGTCCAACTTTAAAGAAGAGCAGATCTTACCAAAAATATCAGTGAGATTCTCTCCCGGTAAAAACGGAATACCGTTTCCAACCACATCATCTGAAACAACATTACTTTCTAAACTCTCCATTTTTGTTTTTAACTCCGTAAGCTTAGAATTCAGCTTCATAGTAAGAGAGCTTCCACCAGTACCGTCAGGCACGACCAATCGCTTGATCTCTTTGAACTGCTCTTTTAATTCAATTCAATTTATTCAGTTATAAAGTACCATAAGAACATAGTTCTTTTAATGTACAACGCAAAAATTAAATTCACAATAAAAACATTGCATATAAACTAATAAATGCTTATAGTTAAAACAAATAATAAGAGAGAGAGTGAGAGAGAGAGAGAGAGAAAGAGAGCGAGAGAGAGTAAAGAAAGATCAAAGCAAAATAAGGAAAAGGTATGATGGAAGTAGTATAAAGGAAATAAAGTAAATAAAGGAAATACTGGTCAAAAAAACAGGTACCTACCGAGAGAAGTATTCCAAGATAGCATTCCTGAAACTTGTCTTGCAACTAATTTTTTTCAAATTCTGCGGCAAGGAATTCCAAATTCGCACAGCGTTAACAAAAAAGAATCTAGTAGAGTTCAATGAATTAAATGTAGGTGTTAAGAGACGAAGGTATTTGTTCGACAGCCCAAACCGTAGTTTCTCATACAGGTAATGAGGTGTTTTGCTAAATATTAGTCTGTGAAGAAAGATACAATTTCTTGCTTCAAGGTAATGCATAATATCACAACCAAGAATACTTGCTCTAAACTGGGAAATACGGTCATATTTGCGCAACCCGTGTACGTATTTAGTCGCATAATTAAATGCAAGCTGTAATTTTATTTGAGACCGAGGATCAAGTTTGCTGTAGACTACTTCAGAATAAGTAATGATAGGCATAATTAGTTGAATAACGAGTTTACGTTTAATGGCCGTGGGAATAAACTCTGTTGTTGCTCGTAGAGATCGGAGTATAAAATATATCCTGCCTACAACGTAATTTATGTGATCAGTGCACGTCAGACATGAGTTTATTTTATAACCGAGATTAACAACACAATCAACTAACTTCAGACTTCTTTCTCCCATTAAGATCTCAGGTATATTGTAATTTATTCTTTTCATGTTCTTGTTAATTGGTAGAACAGAGGATTTGGAAGTATTAAGCTGAAGATCATTTGAGCGAGCCTATGCATCGATTTTGGAAAAATCCGCTTTTAACTGGAAGGCCAACAGATCATCAACAAAATCGGGATTACCTGAAATATAGAGTTGTACATCATCAGCATACGCATGCAGAGTACAATAATCGCAAACAGAAAAAATATCATTTATGAATAGTGAGAACAGTAGCGGTCCTAGAACAGAGCCTTGTGGAACACCACTCACTACAGATTTATAAGCAGACAATTTGTTACCACATCTAACTCTTTGCATGCGACCAGAGAGATAGTTATCTAGTAGTCGAACTGCAGCATGAGTAAAGCCATACACACATCTTAACTTCTGGCATAAAATTGCATGATTTACCGTGTCAAACGCTTTAGAAAAATCCAGCAAACACAGCAAAGTTAAGAAACCGCTATCAAAGCCAGGCCGAATATCCTCTAATATTTTCAAGATTGCTGTCGAGCAACTATGGCCAGAACGAAAGCCCGATTGATAAGGCGATAGCAAGTTATTCTCCTGTATATATTGAGAAATTTGACCGGCTATTAGTGCTTCAAAAACTTTAGATAACGATGACAAGATGCTTATTGGCCTAAAATCATTAGGATCACATGCTGCAAGTTTCTTGGCAATGGGGACAACTATTGCAGTTTTCCATTTAGATGGGAACGTGGATGAAGTTAAGCAAAAATTAAAAATATGGGTCAATGGCGACAGAATGTAGTTAGCAATAAGTTTTAGAAACCTAATGTGCAACCCATCTTCAGCCACAGCATCAGATTTAACCTTCATTAGACAAATGCCAACATCAACTGGCGACACTGCACTAAACTGAAAGTTATAAGTAAGACTCTGACTCATAGCATCATAAGTGCCACTACAATTAGAACCTAACATATTAGAAATAAAATAATCATTTAGTACATCAGGATCAATAGCACATTCACTGCTAGGCTTAGCGCCGATCCCTAACTTCTTTAGATTCCTCCAAAGCTTTTTAGGTGGGAGGGATGCGTTCAGTTTACCAGCAAAGTACTTAGCTTTGGATTGCCTTGTAATGCTGACTGCAGCATTTCTAGCTCGCCTATAACTCTCCCAAGTAACTGAAGACGGATTCCGTTTCCACAAGCCATGCAGCTTGTTAGGCTTATTAATTGCCTCCTGGACACACTTAGTGAACCAAGGGCAAGAAGAATTCGCAATAGTAACACTTTTCAGAGGAACATGCTTACAAAAGAGATTCTTTATGATTTCAGCAAACACGTCAAGTTTGTCATCAACTGTAGCTTGGAGCCAGATATCAGTCCAGAGAATAGACATTAGATCATATGAAAGCTCTGAGTAGCTGATAGCACTAAAATCGTAGAAAGAGTAATTATTAGAAGTCACAGTATAAGAGAGATTTATATCCAATGTACAAAATGTCAGATCATGATCGGACACAAAGTATATCTGATCAAACAATAACAGTATAGACTTATCTGAGACAAAAAAATAGTCAAGCAAACTTGGTTGATCTCCATCACAAAACCGAGTTGGCATACAGTCGTTAACTAAAGACAACCCGAAAGATGAAACATGATCAAGTAGAGATTTCACTGTACTATCACTACGCAATAAGTTTACGTTAAAGTCACCACACAGCATGAAGAAAGTAAAATCAGTTGAAAGATCTGACAAATTTGAAAACAAGTCGTCAAGTAGATATCTCTTATTTGGATTATATACACAAGTCACACACAGAGCAAGCGAGCTATCATAAATGCCTATGCTTAAATATTCAACATCATCATTGTCAGACCTAATAACTACAGCAGACCTCAAGGTATTACGGCAGTAAATTGCCACACCTCCTCCTTTTTTATCTCGCCTATCATTTCTGAATAAATTATAATTTTTAATGCTATACACAGTATCATCTAAATCTGCACGAAACCACGTTTCGGAAACACATATAATATCGATAGATGAATTCTCAAATACATGTCTACCATAATCTAGCTTACTGGGATTAAGGCTCCTGGCATTAAAATGCGCAACCTTAAACCCTTTGTAGCGCCCGCATAAAATATCCACCAGATTCTTTTCAATGCCACAGTCACAACTATTCGATGCAATCATTGCCAACAACAGCAAGAAGTCAGGGGCCAATAATGCCATCCAGGAACACACTCGACATCACCTACAATTGACCAGCACACCCTTAAATAGAAATTTACAAGAGAAACAGAATATGGGATACAAAAAAGTATAGAGAGGGAGTTACAGTGAAAACATAAAAAGTTAAGCAAGATTGACGTACTAATAAGACAAATTATCAAAAAACATAAATAATTAGATATAGTAATAACAATTCGGACAAAATTAAACACAACCATTGCTTGTTCCCTCATCTGCGTTGCCGGCAATAGCATTAAGGTCATCTAAATCTTCGATTCTGTAGCATTCACCGCGATCAGTCTTAGTAACGACAACAGATCCTTTTCTTATAAATACAGAGGCCAACAGCTTACTGCGCTTTAACCTAAGAGCAGCCTGAAAGAGCGCACGATCACACCCCGCTAGGCTCTCATTAATGTAGCAGCTGGATGGAGAGTCGATTCCCACATCACGTAATAATAGCGTAGTGTTGTTGTTGCGACGATAGAGAGCGGAGCACCGCAATACATATTTCCTTTCATAGCCACTAACAAATTTCAGCACAATAGGCACATTATCAGCCGATGATTTAACAGATCTCTTCACACGAAAAATGCTTTTTAGTGGAGGTGGCTTGCACACAATTGTGAAACACAACTTATTAAAAATAGCAGTCAAATTTTCATCATCATGTTTAGGTATTCCAAACAGCACAGCATCAGCAGAAACTTCTTTTCTCTCCAGAGCAAAAACCCTTCTGCTTACTTTAGTTAAAGCTTCTCCAAGCGATGCTATTTCCGCACTATAACTGTCTTTCTCTTCCTCAAGTTTATCCAAGCGAGCAACAACACCGCACAAACCAGTTTTAACATCATCAATTTTAGAGAGCCAGTTAACTTCGAAATCGTTAATCTTCTTGATGAAATCCTCTCTAAGTTTGTTAATTTCTTCTTTGAAGGTAGTGAGAAGCAACTCAGTGTGATGTTTGATACGCTCATCAATTTGAAGAATTGAGAGAGCAGCTGAAGTACTGCCAGAAGCCGGAGAACTACTAAGCACAGGTGTAGAGAGTAAATTTTTAGCACTTGCACTCTTTGTTTGCAACCTTGTCTTGCCTTCCATTATCCTCAATGTAAAAAAGCGCAAAAAAAAAGGCGGGAAGAGTGTCACAAAATATTTTTTTGTTAATTTATGCCGATAAAAGCTGATGAAATACACTTTCAGCCAAAAATCCACTCCAGCACAAGACTATTACTTATTCGATCACCAACCGAAAATTTAAATAAATATTACAAGTATAAATTAAAACTTAAAATGCACTTGCTATTGACGAGCTCCAAAAACACGTCTACTCCGTAAAGAACATTCGAATAAGTATTAAAACATCAAATTCAGCACAGGCAGCTTCCACCACAGAAACCCTCTCGATGATCTTTTTAATGGAAGATTTGATGTTCGACACCTTAGGTGACACCTTACTAAGTCTGCAGTACTCGCCCCTCAGATAAAGTAAACGCTGCCGTCAACTTCTCAACAATAGTCTCCTCAAGACTATTCAGCTTAGTATTTAAGCTAGATGCTGAGAGCAACGCAGTCGGAGCATCGGATATCCCATCAGAGCGCTGCAATTTGGCGCCAAAAGTAGGTGACGTAGAAATTCCTTGAGAGGTCGAAACATTTCTTGTATTTTTCGCTGGATAAGACATATCCAACACAGTGATAATTTACAAAATAAGGCAAAAAACAAATATCACTTAACACGTGAAAGTGGAAAACTGCAAAAAAAGTGAAAAATTCCTCCGCATACGCTTCTTCTGCCAAAAATTAAAATCCCGAAATTCGTTGGGATTATTTGATATGAGCGCAATTTCACAACCTCTTTCACCAGATGATGCATGTGTAGCCTCTTCCAAACACCCAAAAAATTTGGTATTTATAAACAAACTTGAGTGGAGACGCAAAAAAGCTCATCAGGCACTTCACCTTAAAGGATGATAATTATCAAAGCGCCTCCGACACGTTGCAAAACAGATGAAACAATGTAAATCAAAAGAGATTTCATTTCAGCACATTTCTCAATGATGGTGTCTTTAGTTGCTTTTTCATATATGCAAGGTTGTAACTCCTTATGTTGATTATTAGCATCACCAAAATTGGTACCGTTGTCGCAGTATAACCCTTTACATCGTCTTCGTCTTAAGATAACTCTTTCTGAAGCTAAATGAAAGCATTTGTGGTGAGATCATTCACAAGTTCTAACGTGTATATTTTATTATCAGCGAATAAAGATGTAGCAGTGAATAAAGCTATGATTGGTGCCGCCGAAGGAAAACGGATAACGAACAAAGCCAAAAAGTAATGTGCCTTTTTTGTTTGCCTGTGCGATTACAATAGCAAATTTACTCCTGTGGCTCGTCGCGTATGCGTTATCCCAAGTGTTACTTTAAATAGACCGCTAAAATGCCTAACGATAAAACCAAGGGGGCAACGTCAAAGGAGCAATTACCGAGTTATCTCCAAGTGAACAGTAGCAGAGTAAACGCCGCCGATAACCGGCAAGTGGACAACGTAACCCGCTTGTCTGTAAAAGTGTTCCCGTTTTGACACGCCAACCCGGTAGTATGTCGGGTAAGTCGAGGCGCAATACGCGACGGAGCTCATCATTTCCAACTCGACAAAAATGAACACAATAGTAAGTGAATTTAAAAAACGTATGCTGAAGCAATTTTTCGCATCCGAGCAACAGAGCCTGAATCAGCTCATGTCGCGAATGGAGCTATCGGGCAAGCCTCCATCGGAAATTTTAAACAAGATGTAGCGACTTGGCGTGTCAAATTTCTGTGAGCAAATGCACGAGAGCTTGTGATCAAGCAGCCTTCCAGCGAATATGCGAAAAATCTTGCAGGCGTCGACGGGACGCTACAAGGATTAAACGCATCTGGCTGATAATATTTGAAAGATCACGGCTGTATTTAACGTGAGTAATAGCCGATCACTTTGACTGGGGCGGAAGGGGAGTATGCATGCTTCAAACCAATAGAGGCAACCATGCATTCGGCGCTCGACAAAGCAATGTAACTGCTGACTAGACTAAACACTGCTGTTGCCGTTCCTTGCTATTGTCGATCAACTTGTTATTTTTGACGTCTAACAAAGTTTCAAAATGGAAGTCGCTGCCGATTATTGCCTCTATGGTTTGTGCACGCATAGCATTAATGTTTGCAATAATGTTTGTACACTTAATGCGTTACTGTAGTATTAATATATAAATATAGTTAATATATTTCAATAATATTTTTGTTGCAGCCTTAATTGAACATTTATTTCTCATCAATATTTCCCCTTTCAAACTTTTTTTTTTGAAAACATTAAATTAAAAGTTCTATTTTATGAAATATGCTATTTACAATTATAACCGTGCAGTATTTTGTAATATACATATATGAAACCTTTCACCTCCAGTGAAACGAATAACTTGAATATAATTGCAATTAAAGGATTATTAAATTATTTCATTAATATTAAATGTTTTTTTTTTTTGGTTTGGTTTTCTGTTCATGTGATATTAGTTCATGGGTAATGTGTGCTGGTTTCAATAGATCGATTGAATCTCTTTTGATTGTGTTAACTGTTATATTGTACATCGAAATTGTTGTTGTGTTTTATGATAATTTTAAAAGGTCCTTCATAAGGAGCTTCTAAATTTAAGAATCGATTAATTTTTATAAATACAAAATCACAACTATTTAGATCTTTAGGAATATAACTTTTATTTTTATTGTGATGAACAATTTTTGAACGCAAGTATGAAAATGTTCTCTTAGTTTCTGTAATATTACATTTAAATCTTCAAGATTGTTATTATCTTGAGTTTTTATTAATTCTCCGGGTAATTCTTTTTCTCATAGAGGTTGGGCCATAAGGTCTGGAAATATGACAAAATGTGTCACAGCAAATTTTAATATTTAATATTTAATATTGGTATTGTAATTTGTTTTAGATTGTATTTTGTATTTTGAGAGTTAATGACTCTTAATTGTCTCGTCTGATTGATATTCTTCTCTGTTGTTGTGTAATGTTGGGAAACTGTTATTTTCTGTGGAAATGGTGTTTACTTCTGGAAGTCTTGAAAAGTTGTCTTTTGCTGAAATGCATTGAATATTATTAGTAAATTTTGCGATTTACTTTATTTTATTATGTCTGACATATCTTCTGTTTCCTTTTCTGATCAACTAAGTCTTATCTCTGACGATGATCTCATTTTCTGTTCTATAAATTTCAATTTTCTTACAAAACATGAGCCCAGCAGCTTCTCTTACTGTGATTTTAATTCAATCGGTTATTCTTTTGTATTTCATGACATATCTTTAACGAATTTTAATGATTGTTGGTCATAGTTCTGTTAATGATAAGCTTGATACATTCACAACTACTCCTCGCTTACTTTTTGAAAAGCATATAGCGCTTAGGACGATTAAATGCAAGACTCTCTCATGCCCTTGGTATTCTTCACGCGTTCTAGAAAGTATATGAAAGCGGAACAGATTGTACAAATTGTGGAAGGAATATCCTAATTCTTTGAATTAGGAAAATTTTAAATAGCAAGAAATAAATCAGTGGAAATAACGAGGAAATCTAAATCACTATTATTCTCCAAAAAAATAATCTGTCGCTTCTAACAAAATTATTGTGGAATAACATAAAAAAACTTGGGGTGCGCACCGCAGGTGATGTTGATTGCAACTTGGAGCCAGATGGCCTTAATAATTTTTATGTTCCTGACTCGACAAATGATAGAGTTTTTCCGCCCACTTTCCAAAACTTCAACAATGTCACAACAAACCCTGTACTTCAATCGTTCCAGTTTAGGCCTATTACTCAATTTGATGTTGGTACAACTGTGAAGCAAATAAAATCCAATGCAATAGGTGAGGATAATATACCTATATTAGTTTTAGTCGCCATTGCAAAACCTTATTCTATTTTCACAAAAAGTTATTATAGTATGGCAATACCGTGTGCGTATGCGTGCGCTAAAAAAAATTCCAAGCCCACGCGTCCTGTGCGCTACTCACCTTGCGTGCACTAAGCGCAAAGGACGCGTGCGCTAAAAAAATTTTAAAGCGCACCCAACCGCGCTAAAAAATTTCCAAGCGCATGCGTCCGCGTCCTTTTTCATGAGTCCGCGTGCGCACGTGAATGTGCGCTTACATGAGCAAAAGCGTGTGAGATGAATTGTATACAAAAATCTCATCACTTAAAATATTTCTGCTAATCTGCGTAGTGTGTTGAATGCGTACTGTTCCATTCCGATCGTTCTTAGCCGTTTGTGTTAGTAGCGTTGGAGAACAGTTGATCGTGGTCCTTTGGCTCTAACTTTGGAGCTTCTCTGGCATAAACTGGATTAGCTTAACGTTTATTCGTGGATTAGTTGCAGTTTATAAACTTATATATTATTATATAGAAGTTTATATATTATTATATAGATCATTATATATATAGATTGATGGACTTTTACAATCTAGTTTGGTTCCCAAAAGTTAGAATAACAAATTGTTTTTTTAGTCTTTGTTTTGCTGCTTGACCAACCAGCGGTAGTGCGATAAAACGAGTTCCGTATTGAATACGTGTGCACTTGTCGTCACTTACTCGAACCGTCATACCCTGAATATAGGGGCCCTTAAATGCAGCATGTAAATCGCCACTAATACGCCTTGTTTTGTTTTACTCTTCGATAAATGCACTTTTTTCGATAAATGAAGTTGAAAAATGTCATTAAAATTATGACAATACAAAACATTTGATCCAAATGTTTTGATTTGGATCATTTTTTTGGTGTTTTTATTGTAGCAGAAAAGTTGAGGATTTTGTGTAATGTTCTGTGTCATACAACAGTGAAAACTGGATGTAAAACCTGTGTGTGTATGTGTACAAGTACACACCTGATGAAATATGTGGCGCTTTGCTTTTCCTTCTTTTTCCTTGTTTAATTATAATTAATAAAAACATTAATAAAAATTAATAAAAAAAAAATAAAAAAAAATTTATTTGAATTTTTTTATAATTTTTAAGAAAAGAGGAAAAGTTTTTTCCTAAAGCTTATTTTGCAAAAGTTTGTATAACTTTTTATAAGCAGATATTTTTTTTATTAATAATTATTAATAAAGTTTGTATAACTTTTTATAAGCAGAAATTTTTTTTATTAATAATTATTATTAAAAAAAATATCTGCTTATTTATAGCTAAAAGTTATACAAACTTTTGCAAATTAAGCTTTAGGAAAAACCTTTTCCTCTTTTCTTAAAAAATATAAAAAATTCAAATAATTTCCTCTTTTCAACCTCAAACCTTTCATTCAAACCTTTTCCTCTTTTCTTAAAAATTATAAAAAATTCAAATAATTTTTTTTTTATTTGTTTATTTTTATATAACATAAATATATTTGTATTATTAAGGTCTTGAAACCTAAATTGACAATCTACATCAATAAAAGCTGAAATAACTCTTGCTTTAAAAAAGATTATAGCTAGGAGCTACATAGTTGTCCATTTTTGCCCCTTTTACGCACAAAGGAACAGCAACAGCTCAGAAGCATATGTTTGGAAGATTACTATTCAGTTTGCAATACAGTGACCCACATCTGTCGCTTTGCACGACATATAAATGTAAGCATCATCAGCATATGTGTATGTGAAATTTATGATCATTAAGCACATGTCTATAATAGAGGTGGAAATAAATAGGTTCATAATACCAATCCGTGAGGCCTAAAGTTACTTGAAGAAAAGGAAGACATATTGGTACCATGGTGAAATGACACACGGATATTTCCCAATCCAATGGTTTTAGGGAATGGCGTTTGCCCTGAAAAATTTGTAATATTTGTTACCAACGTGTTTTTTATTGAATCTTTTTAGTCAGAATCGTTCAAACAATGTAATTTCTCTGATACATAAACTCAAACTCAAAGTCAGAATTTCTAAAAATATGATGTTGCTAATTACTGTTTTCTTTGTCATGTATTGTTTTTATATTGATCTATTCATTTTAATATTTCAAGGTTTGGAACCAATGTAGACTTGTCTGATGAAAGAAAATGGCGTCCACAATTAACTGAGTTGCAGAAGTTACCCGCATTTGCTCGTGTTATATCAGCAGCAAATATGTTATCGCACGTTGGGCATGTTATTTTGGGAATGAATACTGTTCAGTTATACATGAAAGTACCCGGTAGTAGAACACCAGGCCACCAAGAGAATAATAATTTTTGTTCCATAAACATTAATATCGGGCCGGGAGATTGTGAATGGTTTGCAGTCCCTGATGCTTATTGGGGTGGCATTCATAATCTATGTGAAAAGAATCATATAAGCTATTTACACGGTTCTTGGTGGCCCGTATTAGAAGATCTTTATAGGGAAAATATTCCAGTATATAGATTTATACAACGTCCAGGAGATCTAGTTTGGGTCAACGCAGGGTAAGTGAATTTATTACTAAGCTTTTGAAAATTTCTTGTTTCCATTTTTTTGTAAGTGAATTATATTTGTATAATTATATACATTATATAATTATATAATTTAAATTGTAACCTATAGTTTAATTGCAAATGTAATGCGAAACATCATGCAGTTAAATTGTTGGGAATTTATTTAATTGTTGTGAATCATATTTTAAAAGTAATATAATGCATTTCTTATTACATTATCACAAAAGTCGTACCTGATGCTTTTGGGAAGCATAGTTAAATCTAAATATGTAAGTGTTAATCTAAATAATAAATACTTAACTCATGTTCTTGCATAATAAAAATGTTTCTTCTTTTTTATAATTATATCAAAATTTATTATAAATTAATTTATTGCAAATTAAAAGTATAAATTTAACTGCATCAAACTTCTCATTGCACTTTCAAAAGACTATTGGCTGCTTATTCCGAGAAACTCAGAACTTATAACGAGTCCAGTTCGTTTCGATTTTCTGCAGAAGACTGTGTGACCCTAGCTTAAAGTATCTCTTGAAAACTTATAAATAAAATAAAAAACTAATCGTATAATATGAAATAAATGTCATAAACATTATTAGATGTGTGCATTGGGTTCAGTCTGTAGGATGGTGTAACAACATTGCATGGAATGTTGGACCTCTAACTGCAAGACAATTTTCTCTTGCTGTTGAACGTTATGAATGGAATAAACTGCAGAGCTTCAAAAGTATTGTACCTATGGTACATTTAAGCTGGAATTTGGCTCGCAACATTAAAGTAGCTGATCCGAAACTTTTTGAGTTACTAAAGTAAGTTTTTATTGAAATAAAAATGAAAATAACTGATATTTTTCAATGTAGGACTTGTTTGCTGCAAACTCTCAAAAACGTGGTACATACTCTAGAATACATCAAAACAAAAGGTGTTGAGGTACGTTTTCACGGCAGAGGAAAAAACGAGGCTTCGCATTATTGCGGACAATGTGAGGTGAGGTTTTACAAAAAATATAATAAATATAATATAATAAAAAATATAATATATAAATACAATAATATAATATAAATTTGTCTACATATACGTAATCCATATAAATTTTAATGACTGCACCAGAATGAGTTATTAAAGAAATTTTTATAAGTAGCAATAAATGGCAAAAGCAAGCTTATATAGCTTGCTTCTTCTCTTTAACAATCAATAATTTTACAAGCAATGCTTTCTGGCCGCTATCGGTCTAGATGACTCGTCGGTTATGTGGCGTATTGCTGTTGTACAGATTCGAAGGAATTTGCGCTAGTTGCTCGTCTGTGCGCACGGAAAATGTGCGCCCGCATCCACGCAAAGTCGAGTCTTTATACAAAAAGAAGGAAAATAAAACATTTTTATGCATTTATTTGTTTGACCAAAAATTTGATTACGAACGTTGAATTGGAGTACCTTAATTTAATTGGTTATCTATGCACATTTCTAATAAGATGTCTGTAGTGATTCGATATAGCAAAATTTAAATTGTATGAAAAATAATTAGCAGTTCATTAAACACATAAATAAATATGTATGTGCATAAATTATAAGCATAATTCAAAAACCTTGCGATTTGGTTCATCGACGGCTAGCGCGGCGATGACCAAGTTCAATGCAAATATCAAAATTAAACAAAATTAAATTTACCTTCCAAATCTGCTGATTCACAATAATGTAACTTTTTGTAATATTTCGTTTATTTAATTTATTTTATTATTGTTATCTATGCGTATAGTTGCCTATAAATTAATGAACATTTTAATAAAAAAAGGGCGTTGACTACAGAAATTTGTCGTTTAATAAATTGAGAGCCACTCCGACATTGGCAGTCCATTTAGTTCAAGTGCTAATTGAACATACAGTTTAGCTGACTGAATTCAGTTAGTGGAGAGGAGGATAAATTCAAAACCACTGATCAATGATTTTATTGGTCGAGTGTTCGACCACCGAAGGACTACTAGTAATAATAATAAGCTTCATAAATTCTTGGGTTAAGTACTAAGAGTTTTACTTCCGTCAAGAATTTAGATTCAACATTTTTGGTGACCCCAGATCAAAATGAACGTTTTGCAACGCGCACAGAATAAAACATATCATCAAGCAAGCATAATTTTAGTAATCACACAAGGACAATCAATTAATGATGTCATCGGAATCAGCAACATTATTGGCGGAGGAAGTTAAAATTGGTCAACAGATCCATAATATCATCACTAACTTCAAGATAGACTCAACTACGCGTAAGTACAGAAAGAAATATTTTGATTCCAGAATCAAGGACTTAAATCGCGCCTGGTCCCAGTTTGAAAATAAAAACGACACCGAGATTCGAACTTCGAAGGAAATACTGGTTGACAACGAGTAGTTCACATCGGATTACTCTACTAAAATAAGTGATGCGTATGAAAATTACATTATAATTTTTGATGAAGCCATTGCCTCACTTGAAAATAAACAAGCAACTACTGAACAGCCTAATAACGTACGTGCACTAAATAATGTCGCACAGCAGGAGTAACAAGTTGACAAAAATCCAGAGATTATGGGAATGAGGAGAACCCAAGGAGCGATAGCTGCCTCTCCTTAACGACTATTATCAAGCATAAACAACATGGAAAATACTTTCTCATTGAAGCAACACAGCACAATTCAGACCATAACGAAGTCATGGAACAGATTGAAAATCACAACTACCGCCTAACTGCCTCTAAGGCGGTAGAAAAGGAAACCTACATAATCACTAAAGGAATAATAAAAACCTTCGAGAAAGCATGTCCATTAAGGAAGGTACGCTCGCCAAGGGGTTAGGCTTGGCTCACCGCCGAGTGAGAGATCTTCAAAGATATTCCCAATGGCTTTTTCATCGTGCAAATAGATTAAATACAAGCTCGCTTCACGGAGGTTTGAAGGAGACTCTTGGAGAAATTACTGTGAACAGGTTAACAAGGAAGGACGGGGTCCCAGCGAAGGACGTAGAAGATTCGATGCGAATACTTTTGAACGAGCATTTCCCGAACTGCTTATTAAGAAGGACTTATTCACACAATGAAGGGCGACATGATCGTAGGATTGGAGTGACGATAAAACGCCACATGGGGAAAAAAGCAATAAACAGCTTCCAGCCCTTCAAGCCCTTCAAGCCCTTCAAGGCAGCTGGAGTGCATGGCATCTCCCCGGTAATGCTTCAATGCTGCGAGGTTGCCCTGGAACACAGGCTTGCCTCACTTTTTACGGCCTGTATCCAAATGGAGTACACGCCGAAGGCATGGAAACAGGCAAGGTTGGTTGTTAATCCCAAACGAGGGAAAGTACAGACCAATTCGTATAACATCCTTCCTGATCGAGACTATGGAACGCATTTGCGATGACATAATCAAAGAGAGCATCCATAGGTCTAACCTAACGTTCAAGCAGCATGCTTATGCCAAGTGTAAAATGATTGAAAAATTCTTGGACTCTAAGGAATACACTCTCGCTACAAAAATCCTTATATTGCCCTTAAGCTCTTGGATCTGGGATCGTTCCATATTCAGATGGATACAACACATGTTGAGTGATACATGGTGGTACATTAGGTGTGAACGATGTGGTATAGGGGTAAAAGGAAGTGGTGTTGCAGGGACTCCGCAGTGGGGCATTCTGTCAGCATTGCTATGGGTCACTGCAGTAAACAGTCTCCTAAAGAAGTTAACAAATGTGGGCTTTCAAGTCATATGCTATGATCCACCAATTTTTGTCAACAAGAATTCAAGAGGCACTGAAGTACGTGGTTGAGATGGCTACACCCAGGGCCCAAAACATAAACCCTGAGAAAAATGGAATTATGTCTATTCACTGGAAAAAGAAAAACACAGAATTTCACACCACCAGAGCTAGAAGGCAACGTAGTGAGACAAGGTCAATTATCTCGGAGTAATACTTGATGAGAAACTTGTTAGTAAAGAAAATATTAGCAGCAGAGTATCAAAGGCATATATATAATGGCCTTTCTGCAAAAGATGTATAGGATCCAAATGGGGACATAAGCCTCACATAGTCTAAAAAATGATGATGCCTAAAGTTTAGGCACACACACAAGCAAACGAGCGCATCTCAATCTGTCAAAGCAGATTTTGTCGAAGGCCCCCTCTATGTCCATAAAAATGGTCATAGCAAAGCGTCCATTGTTTAGCTCTTTCTCCGCCACTCCAATTAAGTTGTTGAGAGCGGTCCCAGTTGACCTCCCTGCATTAGAATGCAATCTTTGGCTATATTTAAGCGTAGTTCGGCCTGTACTAACATATGCTTCAATAGTCTGGTGGCATGCACTAAGTATTAAGAGCAACGTAAAGCCACTAGAAAGAGTGCAGCGATCATGCTGCATGGGAATCTTTGGAGCATTGGAGGTACCACCGGTAGCCTCAACAAAGGCCATGGAGACTAATGTCTCCATTCGTCCTGTAGATATACAGGTTAACTATGAAGCTGCAGTTACAGCAGCAAGACTGAAGGTTTCAAGGTCATGGAATGTGAGCAGCCACACCACTAAAGATGAGACCATATTCTATCGTGTGGATATAGAAACCAGTAATTGTCCACCATAGGTAAAAGAGAAGAATGGAGACCGGAGTTACTCGGAGATATGGACGGAAGCATTCACCTCTATGCCGATGGTTCAAAGATGCACGGTCGCACTAGTGCCGAGTTCCTTTGCGCACTTGATAGGAGCGCCTGGGCATCGTAATAGAGAGGGCAATAAAGCGGCGGACGTACTTGCGCGAAAGGGGACCATGTTAGATCAGGTATCCTTGATAGTTAGGAAGCCATTTCAATCTTTAAATCTGGGTTAGTCCAAATTCTGCCGAAACTAAGAAACTTCTACAAAGAAGTAAAAGTTTGTCTTAGGATATTGAAAGGGATCCTTACAGGACACAATGGACTCAGGAGACATCTACGAATTTTGTGTACCCTGCAGAAACTTTGGAGCAATATTTGTGTGATCATCAAGCAGCGACCTTCCCTACCACTTATCTTTAGCAGATCCAGATTTGGGGACACCGAGAAAAATTGACATTCTCATAGGCGAAGAGATACACTATTTCAACATAATGTTAGCCCGGCAAATCAAAATAAAGAATTCTTCTTTGCTACAAAGCTTGTAATGATGCTAAAATCAACACCACACATTATTTACGATAGGACTGTACTTTATTGACTGCTGGTGAGTTTTCGGCGACATGCGTTCGGACCACGTATTGCTTAATCACGTTTGAAGCTCCCATTAAGTCATTCGATTCCAGTTGATTAAATCGGCCTTCCAAGTATTGCAGGAGCTGGCCAATCTTATCGGAGGGAGTCAAATTGCACAATTCCAACCATCAATAATAATTCTAAGTGTGTGTGCATTTGATTTGTGCGTGCTCGGTAGAAGCTCGGTAGAAGGGAAGAAAACGGCAAGGGAATCAAGTTAAGGGTGTTAAACCGTGCTGAGCCCAATGTGTTCAGCTTGATCCTGCAAAAAGCGAGGCAGTTACACAAATAATGCTCCAACGTTTCTGACTCCTCCAGGCAGGATCTACAAATATCTGACTGCAGGGTACGAAACTTAACGTACGAAATCATAACAGACATCATATAAGAACGGAGGACGCAAATGAAACAGGTCAAAGCAACAACAACAACAACATGATCACGGACTACTACCTGCCAGTAAACAAGCTACCAAATTCTGGGGCAGATATCAGCAATGACACCCCCGAAATAATTTAATTTAATAAAATATCGCCAATTGAAAAGAAGTAGAAGTAGAAGCTTGTTAGCTACCTGCTAACAAGCAAGAAAGGGACAGACAGACAAAAACAATAACTGCTATCTGCTAAACAAACATGAAGGGCACATAGACCATACCTGACCAAAAAGCATATAAGAAAACGTATGACGTTAAGACATTTCAGAACGAAATTAGACACTGAAGATGGCACATCGCCGAAACCGGTTTGTCCCCAAACAAAATTTGACAAGGGATGACGGAAATTCGTTCCAATATCTTTCAACATCCAACCCTGTCGGAAGCATCAACGAAAATCTAAATTCACTTTTACTTCTTTGCAGAAGTTTATTAGCTTGGGCATAATTGGGACTGCCCAGAGCGCTTTGGTTATCTTGGAGCCTTGTGAATCGCTCCAAGCTACTCTGTGCAGTCTGTCCGCCCACTTCACAATGTCATTTGTAAAGGATTGAAAAGGCTTCTTAACTGCCAAGGTTACCTGTTCCAACATGGTTCCCTTTCGGGCAAGTTCGTCTGCCGCTTCATTGCCCTCTATATCACGATGCCCAGGCACCCATATCAAGTGCACTGAGTACACTTAAGCTAGAAGTGTTAAAGCCTTCTTGCAGCTTCGTATCACCTCCGAGGTCACCACGTCCTTCGTAATTGCCTTGATAGCCGCTTGAATATCTGAAAAAATTTTACAGTTTTCCCCCGGAATTCTGTGGTTGTATAACCATTTAGCACCCTCCATAATTCCAGCTATTTCGGCCTGAAAGACCATGTTGGAGTTATGGAGCCTGATGCTTATTCCATAATTGTTATTCGCACAAATAAACCCTGCCCCCGTGCGACCGTCCATCTTCGAACCATCCGCATACAGGTGAATGGTTCAGTCCACATCATCCAGCATCTCTGTCCCCCAATCTCCTCTACTGCTTATTGTGGACTCCTCTGGCGTTGTGGACAAGACTTGCGGAATACGGTCACACTCAAAATTGCAGGGTTCTATGTCCACAAAATTGAGTATGGTCTGGTGTTTTGTGGTATGGCTGTCCGAATGCCAAGACCCCAAAACCTTCAGTCTTGCCGCTGTAACTGCAGCCTCATACTTAACTTGTATATCTATAGGACGAATGGCGAGTATAGCATACATCGCCTTTGTTGAGGTAGTGGCCATCGCTCCACAAATTTCGAGGCAGCACGATCGCTGCACTCTCTCTATTGGCTTCACATTACGCCTAATATTTAATGCATGCCACCATACTATAGAGGCGTATGTGAGTACCGGGCGAACTACACTAAGATATAGCCAATGGACTATGCAAGGTTTAAGTCCCCATTTTGGACCTATACATCTTTTGCAGACGGCCCATATTATATATGCCTGTGTTACTCTGCTATTAATATGCTCTTTCCAATCAAGTTTCTTATCCAGAATTACTCCGAGATATTTGACCTTGTCTCTGAGCTTTACCACTTTGCCTTCTAGGACTGGTAGAGTAAAACTCGGTACCTTCCTTCTTCTTGTGAAGAGGCATAGTTCCGTTTTTTCAGGGTTGATGTTTAGGCTCCTGGGTTTAGCCCACTCGACTACGTAACCCAGTGCCTCCTGAATCCTCCTTGACAGATACTGGGGGTGCTTTCCAGTCACCACAATTACTATGTCATCAGCATAGCATATGACTCGATAACCCTCATTTGTTAACCTCTTTAGGAGGCTGTTTACTACCGTGACCCATAGCAGTGGTGACAGAATACCACCCTGCGGGGTCCCCTGCAACACCCTTCCTTTCACCTCTATACCACATTGCTCACACCTAATATATCTGTCACTCAACATGCGTTCTATCCATCTAAGTATGGAGCGGTCCACATTGAAAGAACTCAAGGATGATATAAGGGTTTCTGTAGTAACGTTATTAAAAGCACCCTCTATATCTACAAAAGCAGCGAGAGTGTATTCCTTAGAATCTAAGGATTTCTCAATAACGTGCACTAATTCCTGCAATGCGGTTTCCACTGATTTACCCTTGACATAAGCATGCTGCTTGAAAGTCAGGTTATTTCTCGGGATGCGCTGTTTTATTATGTCATCGCAAATGCGTTCCATAGTCTTGAGCAGAAAGGATGTTAGACTAATTGGTCTATATGAATTTGGCGAGGCGTAGCCTCCCTTCCCTGGTTTGGGAATAAACACTACCCTTGCCTGTCTCCATGCTTTCGGCGTATACCCCATTTGGATGCAGGCCGTGAAAAGTGAGGCGAGCCTGTGCTCCACCACGTCCTCGCAACACTGAAGCATTTCCGGGAAGATGCCGTCCAAACCAGCGGCCTTGAAGGGCTTTAAGCTATTAATAGCTTTCCCCACCATACGACTTGTTATCGTTACTCCCAAAATACGGTCCTGTCGACCTACTTTGTGTGGATAAGTCTCTCCTCCAAAGCAGTTTGGGAAATGCTCATTTAGAAGTATTCGTATCGAATCCTCTACATGTCTTACTGGAACCCCGTCCTTCCCTGTCACTAGTCCAGGCTGTGAATGAATCTTCGATAGAAATTTCTTGACTTTGGCATTAACTGAGTCAAGCTCTCCGGAGTTTTTTCTTGTATATTTTTGGCGTATCATTGTATTCATCCCAAAGATAGCTGGTATTTAATCTTTTAGCGCGATTAAAAAGTCTTCGGGAATGTCTTTGAAGGTCTTTCAACTCGGGGGTAAGCCAAGTTCTATCCCTTAGCGAGCGTATCTTTCTTAAAGGACATGATTTCTCGAAAGCCTTTATAAGCCCTTTAGTAATAATGCAGGTTTCCCTTTCTATCGCCCCACAGTTAGTCAGCGGATCCCTATCATTGAGATTCATCCAATTGTACATCAGATCCCTAAACTTTTGCCAATTTGTGGCTTTTTTGTTCCTGTATAGAAGAGTTACCCTTTCTACCTCAGTGACCTTAAAACTAATGTAGAAGTGGTCTGAAAAGGAATGTGCTTTAGACACATGCCAGTCCTTCACACGCCCTACTGTGTTCTTATCGCAAAAAGTTAAGTCCAAGACTTCCCTTCTATTCCTGTTTATAAAGGTTGCTGCACACCCTTTATTCAAAACTACCATATCATTGGCATTTAGAAAATTAAACATTGCCTGACCTCTACCATTACAACCTGTGCTACCCCAAGAAGTATGGTGCGAATTAGCGTCACAACCTATGACTATCCTCTTACCTGATCTCCTCACATAAGACATCAGCTCTTCCAACTCCCCCGTAGGTGGTGGATTGGGCGTATCATACGGAAGGCATAGGGAGGCCAGCAGTTGGGAGGATCCCACTTCCTCCACTACCACCACGTCGGCCGATGAAGGACCTATGGATGAGACGAGGTTATAACCTTTTTTACATACAATACAGGTTCTGGGTCTCTCCAAGCCTGTGCAATAAAATGTTTGGAACGATGCGCTGCTCCATCCTACAACCTTGTCATAAATTGTCCAAGGTTCCTGTATTAGTGCAACGTCACACTTACCTACCATCATTCTCTCGAGTAGCGCCTGTGAGGCTACCCGACTCCGGTGTAAGTTGATCTGTGTGATCAACATACCGGAGACAATAGAAGGTCCTCTTCCTGTGAGGAGGTGATCTCTTCTTCAGTCCCCTCCTCCATCTCTATTCCTATGTTAGGGTCCTCTTTAGAAGTACCCTTGTTTTCACTCGTCGCTGATGATGTAGCCCCGCCGCCCTCATCTGAGTACTTCGCCTCCCTGGTGGTCGCATTAACTGCATCCCAGCTGGGAAGTTTGCTCCTCATCTTCACCGTGACGGTGGTTGACAGCGATAACGCACGCCCCCTAGTGGCACACAAGGTCTTCAGGGAGTCCTGGTCAATTTCCACAATAAAGAGGTTGCCTTCCGACAATTCCTCCCTACGGAAAACCGCCCAGTTCTCAACCATTAAGCCCGCGTTTTGTTTGCCCAACAGCTTCAAAATTGTGTCAGAGGGTATCTTAGGGCCCGTTTAGCCACCACGCCTCGCTCCTTAGGTTGCTTTCGCTGCCCGATTTGTGAGGCCTTAGAGGTGGTTGGTTTCTCAACGGTGTTCCGGATTTCATCCGTCCCTTGCGTACCGCTAGTAGCTTCACGACGCTGTCTTTTCGCGTGGTGTTTAATCTTTAATTCTTCGGGTGACCGGAGCCTTTTAGCGGAGTCCACAAACGCAGCCTCTACTACGGCTCCTTTCCCCGAAGAATTTGTTGGGCTTTTTTTTTTGGCTTGGGGAGGTTATCGGTTTTTCCCCCCTTCGCAGCCAACTTCTTCAACCTGGCGACTTTACGCCTGGCTGCACCGGATAGCCTCTTTTTTGGTTTTTCAGCCTCCGGTCCCTCCATGTTTCTTTTAGACGGACGGTCTATAATGGTCACGTCCGAGTCCATAGAGTTATCCGTCAGGTCCATAGAGTTATCCGATAGGTCGTCTATTAAGTCCTGTACAGTGTTTTCCCCTTCTACCTCCAGTCGACTAGTGTCCTGCGAAGATGTCGACAGGGGGGTCGCTATTTCGCTCACCAATTCTGTATCCTCCTTTGAAGTTTCTTCGTTTGTTTGTTGTTTTTGTTTTTTATTTTTTGTTGAATTCATTTTGTTCCCACGAGTGTGGGGGAACAATTGGGGTCCGCCATGTCATAGCCCCCAATAACATGGTAAGGCCAACATTACTCATCGAGGTGGCCAGGTATCGATGAGGCTCCGTTATAACACAGCCGGTATTCCCCCTGGCTGCGAACCACATATGGGCACGGGTCGCACAACACCCTGCGTTTAGGAGGGGGGGGGGGGCAATTTATCGCAGAGCTTGAATTTAAAAGTAATTTTTTCAAAAAAGTCACATGAATAACAGTTATCCATAACTTTTAAATTTAAAAGTCAGGCAATAACTTTTTTGCAAGACTTTTAAATTTAAAAGTCAGGCAATAACTTTTTTGAAAGACTTTTAAATTTAAAAATCCTAAGTAAGAGTTATCGCCTGACTTTAAAATTTAAAAGTCATCGAAAAGACTTATTCTTGAAGTTCGTCGAAAAAAGTCTTTTGAGAAGACTTTTTCTCAAGACTTTTTTGAAAGAGGAGTTATTTTGAAGAGTTGTTTGCTGAAGGAAAGAAGCACGAATGCTGTTGAGAATGAGACGATGTTTGGAAGAAGGTCGATGATTGAGTGGTTATGACAATGAAGCAGCTTTAGGTTTAGACAAGCTAACAATTAATAAGTTATTTGAAATTTGTCGCCACATAGCAAAACATATTAACATGTATTTTGATAGCGTTTTTCATAGTATCATGGCATGTACGAAAAATCAAATCATTAAAAACACGTAACATTCATATCAATAAATATCCACACACTGTGCCATTTATTTCAAAGAATTAAAACTATTAAATAATTTCTAGCTAATCAAAATCTATTGCTTCGTTCAATCATAAGCAATGCATAATGTAGCTTCTTCCAACACTCGGCTCATATTCATTGGTCTTGGTGCTTCTTTGGGAAAAAAACTTTCATTCAGCGAATAACTTTTAAAAATAACTCTTATTTCAAAAAAGTCAGGAGAAAAAGTCTTCAAACGTTCTTCAAAAGACTTTTTTCGGTGACCTTCAAATATAAAAGTCTCAGAAAGACTTATACTTTTAAATTGAAATTTAAAAGTTTTCAGTTTGAGTTTTAACTTTTATTTAAAAGTTAAAAGTTAACTTTAAACTTAAAAAAAAAAAGTTAAGTGTTAACTTTTAAGTTTTTAAAAAAAATTTAAAATTTTAACTTTTTGAGCAAGGTCATCCGAATAACAGTTATTTTCAAGCCCTGGTTTATCGACTTCCACGTCTAGATCCGTAGTATTCTGTACAAGCAGTGGCAGCTCGAGCAGGATGTGGCTCCTTACCACGTACTACGGTCCTGATGAGTTAGAGGCTAGTGGTCCCTAGGGACTATATTCACAACTACTCTTGGTTCGTGGTTTCCATCTGCATGTGGTGGAGAGCTCACACGCTGAAACTTTATTCAGATCTCGTAAGACTAGTCCAGTGACACACGAATATCACTTGTACATAGTTTTCATCTGCATTTTGGTGGAACGCACATTTTGGTCACAGGCTGAAGCCAAACGCAAATGGGCACAGGCATATGTGTTCAATGTATTCCCATTAAACTCCCATTGATTCTATATAAACGCTATTTTTTTATATATTTTTCCGAAAACAATTTGTATTATATATATATACTCATACCGTTATATACAACTCGGTATTACTTATAATCAACACAGGTTGCTCCTGACTTAGAAGGTAAAGCCCTAGAATTAAGCCGTAGATTAGAAGTGAAAAATGTAGTAGATATAAGGAAATAAAAGCAAACAATAAAGAAATTGACATTTAGAAAAACCATAAATGTAGACATTTTATTCTTTATAATTTTCACACTTGAACCCAGGACAACCGCGAGCATATCCTACCAATGAAAAATAGTTCGTTACAAACGCTATTTCTGTTCGGTTTAGAGAGAAATGAAACGTGAAGAAAAAAGCTGACGTTCCCATACAAATCAAGTAGTTGCCATTCTGCAGTGGAGTCTGAAAGTGCACTGCGGTGGACTATGCGTGGTTTTCTTTTCTAGTTTTTATTTTTTACTATTTTTTTTTGTATAATTATTATGTAACGACCAGAATTCGTTACAATAATATTTTTATATAAATAGTTTTAGAATAGACAATTATATACACATATTTACATACATATATCAGTTAATTATGAAGAGCAAAGCAAAAGACGAAATAAAAATAATCAAACTTACACTCGCCTTAACAAGATTTTCATACAAACATATCTACCGAACGACAAACAGAGTAAAACAAAACATAAAGAATACAAACCGACCACGAAGAACAGAACTGGAATTAACACACAAAACCTGTTCCTTCCAAGTGACCGCATGTAAACAAGTACACACTATGAATACATAGCTACACAAAAAAACAAATATGTGCATTTCCAGATCGAGTAGAGAAAATCAGAAAGCATACACTTACTGACATATATACAGACATGTGAATAAATAGCAATCAGCCGACGGACAAAATGTTGTTTGGAATGGAATTTGTCTCCGTTCGCGGCCGGATTCCATTGGAAATATCTTACAATTCGCACACGTTTTATTTCGATTGCCGCTTTTAACGAACTCATCCGAAGATTGCAAATCAGCCTTTGATCTGATGCAAACACTAATATAATACGTTGTGGCTCTTCTTTAAGCGACCTGTTGTGGCTTTTTATTTAAGCGACCCGTTATGGCTCTTTATTTCAGCGACCCGTTGTGGCTCTGTATTTAAGCGATCCGTTGTGGCTCTTTATTTAAGCGACCCGTTGTGGCTCTTTATTTAAGCGACCCACTGTTGCTGTTTTGTTTAAGCAACCCGATGTGGCTCTTGTATTTTAAGCGACCCATTGTGGCTCTTGTAGTACTAAATTAAATTAAATTAAATCGTCGTTACAATTTTAAGACTTCAATCTTTGTTAGTTGGAGCGTCGATAATGGACTGCATAGGCTTTCTGGAATTACTGTGGAAGTAATCTGGTAAGTTTAACGAAAGAGAGTTCGCTCAACGATAATTAACGGGAAAGAATTGTGAATACAAATTTAAGAACGTTAACGTTCGGTGCAAACGTTTTTTGACGTCCGCGTTAAAAGTTAGAGAATGACCACATTAGAAATGGAATATTCAAATGTTACAAATTTTTATTTACTGGTGACGAAGGACCATTGATGGCTTACGATAGAACTGTACTTTATTGACTGACTTCTGATTGATACAAAAATTTCTTACATCGTGAATAGAGAACAAAAAAAAAATAGTATTTTGCATGAAAACTGAACACACATAGACGGCAAAGAAAGAGTATGTTGAAAAGTTACAACATATGTATGTACCGGATAACTAATGTGTATGTACTAGATATACGAAGTTAGAAAATACATAATGCACAATAACATAAGCGTGTAGTTCCCAAACATATATATTGAATACATATATATATATATATATATATATATATTTACTATTATTATTGATATTTTCGTATATATTAAAAACTTTATATCTATTATTATATGTACATTAAAGTTATCGAAGATAAATAGCTCAAATATAAACATTAGAATAAGTTGCATTAAAATTAAAATTGAACTAATATGAAAAATGACAATATGATTAAAATAAATGAAGAGAAGCCATGAATTTCAGTTTTACTAACGGTATTATGAAAGCCGACACACATGGTATTATTATTAATTTTCTACTAACACAGATGAAATATCTCTACATAAAATTACGATTATTATAATTATGTTATAGGAAAATATACAATTAAATTACTTAAAAATATATTACTCAGTAAATTTAAGTAATACAAAATATGTATGACGGCCAAGGCGAAGTCAAAACGAGACTCACATGTTACTATTATTATTTTCCAGTAATAACGATGAAACATATTTGAATAAAATTTCTATTCTTGTAGACAAGTTATATAAAATAATACAATTAAATTTACTTAGTAATATTTTTTTAAGTAATTTACATATGAAATTATAAAGAAATAATAAAATTTGTGTGGTGCTGATTTTAGCATCACCATCCTCCTTACTTCGCCGAAGTGTAGTTGGTGGTGTCCACGTTACATAAGAAGCGGAATTGCTTTCCAAATTTCTGTTTTTTTCTGGCTACTTCAACTCTTTTCTTCACCTCTGCTGGACACATCTTTTCTAGTATTTTATTATTTGCGGCGCTTGGTGTTAAGGGTCTCGGTGTTAACGTACATATGTTGAGTTTGTGGGTTGATGACTTCTTCTGTTGATGTCGTTGAGTTATTGGTTGAAAAACGTTGAAGCTCATGTTGTCGTAGAATCAGTGGGGTTGGCATCACTGTCGTTGCCTCACTGTGTTTTGTTGCTGTGGAACTTGTAGGTCTATTTGTGCAGGCTTTTGTCGTCGATGTAAAAATACGGCTTTTCCCGTATTATGTGGTCAAGTAACTCTCGTGGTCGACCTGTCAGTTAATCCAACACAAGGATGGCCGCTTCGGGGGATGTGCTTTTGCTCCTGGCAATGAGATGGCTGCTTTTGGATTTGTCACGATGATTAGTTGCCAATGATGGTTGTCGTTAACTGGGATGATGATATATTTTTTTTTCAAATAAATCAACATTCCCCGTCCACCGCTTTACTGCTTCATATCTTTCAACTGCCGATGCTATAGTGCCGTCCGCTTTTTGCCTTGTGTGTGAGGGGAAGATGTAATTTGACTTACTCTTGTCTTCTGGGAGTCCTTCTTTCCTCATCCATATTAAATAGATATCGATAAGTTAATCATCAACCACTGACCACTGACCACTGACGGCAAGTCGCTTGTAGTCGTTATAGTAGATTGTGATGCCTTATTTCGCTGGGTAGGCACACAGGGCTTGATGTGCCGGGTGTTGCTGCTGTACTAATTGTTGCTTGGTTTTTAACTGCTGTTGTTGTTGTTCTATTAGTTGTTTGTTTTCTTTCTGTTTGGATTTTGGTGAAGTTTCTGGTTGTTTTTGTAATTCGTTATGCTCCGGTGGTTTCCTTAAGCATGCCAGTCGCTGAAATTTCCTTTTGATATACCACTCGTAGGCGTTTTTCAGGTTCTTGCTTCTCTACCCAGTTTGAATCTAGAAGTCTCACTTTTGATTTCGCACTGTTGATCACACTTGATATTTTTGACGCATGCGTGCAATCGAATTACACAATTAACTTTCTCCGTTTGAATTTATAGCGTACAGTTTCTATTGTTGTTGTTGTGCGTTTTTTGTTGTTATCTGCTTTTTTTTCCTTCTACTTTTTTTATATATATAAACGACTGTAAACGACGATGACTGATTTCTAATGTTCGATCTTACACTGCATCATTAGTTTCAGTGCCACAAGACTTCGAGTGTAGTAGCTGAATTTTGATTCGGCGAATTTTTTATTGCGATTCTCGGGAAATGTTGGCTGCAGAATTTTTTCAGTTAGCAATATTTGCATTTGTATGGAACTATATATGTAACATGTCTCCTTGTAACGAATAAATTTTGTTACACTCAAGGACAAACGCAGCAAACTCGTTTTCATCACGTAAATTAACAAAACTAGTCAAACGAGTTTGCGAAATAGCTCGAAAACATTGGAAGCAGTGAACACGCCGTATCAATTCCATCAAACGGTTTTGGAGTTTGACGAAAGCTTTAAAGCTTTTCACACAAAATAAAAGAAGAAGAGACGACGATAAAAGAGCGAACGCACAGCGCATCGAAACAGTCATTGAGAAACCACACCCGTGGACAGTCTTTTAGAAACCACCTGTGGACAGTCATTTAGAAACCACACCCGTGGACAGTCGATAATAAGACGCGTTAAATATTTCAGCAGAGACGATCAGCACCATAAGGACATCGCAGTCAGCACTGTAAGGACTCTGAGTCGGCATCAAAGGGACTCGCAGTCTGCATCGAAAGGACTTCGAGTCGGCGTCAAAGGGACTCGCAGTCAGCAACGCAAGGACTCCGAGTCGGCATCAAAGCCAACGTCTCAATCGACGTCGCCGCCAAGAGCGCAGCTGGCAACCGCTGCAACATAAATATAGCCCTGTCGGGTCTGTGGGTTTATACCCCGCGGCAGAGGGACAGTCAGTCTGTGGGTTTATACCCCGCGACTCATAGCAATATAGCCCTGTCGGTCAGAGGGACAGTCGGTCTGGCGGTTTATACGTTGCGACTCATAGCAACACGGCGCTGTCGGTCTGTGGTTTTATACCGCGCGGCAGAGGGATAGTCGGCCTGTGGGTTTATACCCCGCGACTCATAGCAACAACCTAGCGGAGTGCCTCTCCTCAAGGAGAAACTAACAAGAAATTTCCTTTCCAGCCTAATTAAATAAATTATAAAGATAATCTAACGATTTGCTTACAGCCTAATCAGATAAATTTAATTTCCAGCAATCTAACCATTTGCTTGCAGCCTAATCAACAATATTTAATTTCCAGCAATCTAACCGTTTGCTTACAGCCTAATCGATAATATTTAATTTCCAAACTTATTGTAAACTTATGTAAGAAACTTATCCTTAGGCACATCAAGAAACATTGTAACCCAAAATCAAAAGCAATTCAATAAACTTCTTAATATAAAATTAGATGCATTGCGTTCTAAAAAAATAAATAACTGAACGAGACCTTGGACTGGACTGAGTTATATCAAGTCGGAGAGAAAGCATCGTTACAGTGGCATCTGAGTAGGGACGATACATCAAATATCTAATGACCAGCGAGCACCCAATCTGATTAAAGCCAAAATAATGTCGAATTTTTCATGGATTTACACACTACGCAAATACGAATTAATTGAATATGCCAAAGAGTTCGATCTAGACGAGACAGGAACCGCCGATGAACTAACTTCGAACATCGCGACCGTGCACTCACATGGCTTCGGAATAGCCAATGCGACTGGAGAAGCTGGAGCAACTTTAAAACCGCTTTCTTGAAGTTTTTCTTATCGAGCAGGTACTTCGAGCAAATAGAGGACCGAATCAGGATGCGCACGCAACGACAGCACGTTCCGTTCAAGGACTTTATGTTAGATATCTGTGATCTGATGAGAACAGCTGACTTTACGGATGCGCAGAAGTTAGAGCGTGTGTTTCGTAACTCGCGGCACGAGTTTCAGCTGTACATAACAAGGAAGAACTTTTCAAGCCTCGACGAGTTGGTCAGCCTAGCAGAGGACCTGGAGTGCATTAAAAGGAAGCCAAATGAGACGGTACGTCAGAACACGCGCTCACGAGATGAACTGGAACCAATCCTTCCAAGGGCAAAGTACGAGAGCAGACCGTGAGGATGCGAAACGAAAGACACATACAAATTTCGCAAGCCCCCGTACGGCCCATCAACCCAAGCATTGCATACCGCCGCTGCGGCCAAGACGGACACCGGCAGAGGTGCTTCCGAAACCCTCCACTATTATTTTGCTGGAACTGTGGGAAAGTAGGCGTGCGAAGCATCGATTGCTGCTATCGTCGCCGAAATCAAAACATTGAAGCACACCAGGGAAACGACGACCGGCCTCGCCAGTACCGAGACTCGGCGGACACAGGGCGAACAACTTCTCGGAACCACTGGAGACTCTACGCTGTGATCAGGGTCACCTCCTCGCTAGGATTCACATCGTGGGATGAAGGTTGGACGCAACGATTGACACAGAAGCGACACACAGTTTCGTAAGCAGGCGAATGGCAGAGGGACTCTGACTAAAAGCGAAGACACTAACCCCTCCCATATATGTACGGATGGCTGACGGTAGCCAAGAAGAGGTAACCAAATATCTCGACACCACCATCAGATTTGCGAGAAACAGCTTGCGCACCAAATTACTGATTTTACCAGGCCCAGTCGACAAGTTACTCTTGGGCATGGACTATCTCGCGAAGGCTGGAGTTAGTTTCTCGTGTGGCGGACTCACGCTGAATTTTCAAGACGCTCAGCAGCCCGGAGTAAAGGCAGCAATAAACACCTGTGTCGTCACCAGAGAAGCCGAAACCGAGGCAGAAAATCAGGAAACAGGCGAAGATACAGAAACCCTATTAAAGAGGTCATGCCATTCGGACTCCACTCGGCTCCAGCAACTTTCCAACGAGCAATCGACAAGGTAATAGGGCCAGAGTTAGAACCATACGCCTTCGCGTACCTGGACGACATCATCGTGACCAGCGCATCAAAGGAGGACCACATGCGACACCTACAAGAAGTTTTCAGGAGGCTGCGTGCAGCAAATTTGAAGCTAAACATCGATAAATGCGAGTTCTTCTAAAAGGAGACGAAATGTCTCGGTCATGTGGTAAGTGAACAGGGCATCCGAACTGATCCGGACAAGATCGCGGCGATAGAGGCACTCGAACCAACTCACCAATCTGCGAGAGCTCCGCCGATGCTTGGGAATTTCCTCCTGGTTTGCAACAATAGTGCACCAGATGACCAATCTTCTTAAACAAGGAGAGCATTGAAAATGGCAGACAGAACAACAAGAGGCATTCGAAAAGTTGAAAGCGGCGCTTACAAGGGCACTGATACTCACCTGTCCGGATTTCACAAAACAGTTCACCCTCCAAACGGACGCCAGCGATATCGGTTTGGGAGCGGCACTTACACAAGTAGTCTACGACGCCGAGAAGCTAATAGCGTTTGCGAGCCGCAGACTAAACAAAGCGGAATTAAATTACTCAGCAACCGAGAAAGAGTGCCTGGCCATCATATGGGATATTCGAAGATGCTATGCTATTTGGAGGGCTACAAATTTACCGTGGTGACTGACCACCTATCGCTGAAATGGCTCACCAGCATCTAGAGCCCTTCAGGGCGTATTGCTCGCTGGACTTTAGAGCAGCAACAGTACAACTTCGACGTCAAATATCGTAGAGGAAAATTAAACGTTGTGGCCGATGCGCTGTCCCGCCAACCAGCAGAGACCAACCGAATCACGGCCGAGAAAAGTTCACCGCCACCACGGTGCTCCTGATGGGAGAGGAGGATCCAAGAAATAACAGTTAACCCACAGAAATTTCCCGACTATAGAATGGAGGGAAAGCAACTCTACAGACGCATCCAGCGACAGCCGGCTAATGACGATAACGCGCCATTGAAACTTTGTGTACCATCACATCTACGCGAACGCGTGCTACAAGAGAATCATGGCAATGCATGTGCAGGCCACTTGGGGATTCGGAAGACGTCAACGCGGATCATGAATCGTTATTATTGGCCCGGAATGCTCAGAGACATCAGCCGTTACGTTCACCAGTGCGACTCCTGCCAACGATATAAATTCGAGCATCGACAGAGAGCAAGGAAAATGTTGACGCAGTTAGCTGAAGAACCATGGGCGATTGTATGCGCCGATTTCGTCGGCCACGCTCAAAGCACTTTATTGGTTTTCTTCGACAAATTCACAAAGTGGACGGAAATAATCCCACTGCGTAAGGCTAAAGCGGACGGTCTACTGAAAGGTTTCCGAGAACGAATTGTATCTAGATTTGGCGTCCCTAAAATACTGGTCACGGACAATAGGAAACAATTCAAGAGTAAGCATTTTACAGAATTTCTATCAAGCATCGTAGTGAAGCACCAATTCACAGCGCCGTACACGCCACAGGAGAACCCGACAGAACGGGTAAATAAAACGGTGAAAATAATGATCGCACAACTAGCTGCTGGGGAACAGCGTAAGTGGGAGGACAACCTGCCTGAAATCATGCTTGCAATAAACTCCTGCCAATCTGAGACCACAGCCCGGCATTCTTGGTTCAAGGAAGGGAATTACGATTGCCACGAGCACTATTCGACGAGCAGACCCCAGGTACTGGGCAGAGGGAGCAAACCGCACATGAGAGGTCGAAACAACTACAGGAAATATTTGAGATTGTACGAGGGAAGCAGGCGTTAGCAGCGTCAAACCAAGCGCGTTATTACAATTTAAGACGTCGCCAGTGGTCACCCAAACTCGGAGAACTCGTATTGGTAAAACAACATAGTTTATCGAAAGGAGTGGAATACTTCGCAGCAAAGCTTGTTCCAAAATACGAAGGGCCTTTCAAAATCATCGCCCGTGAGCATTAGAGATCTAAAATTCAAAAAAGTGTGCTCAGCCCATGTAAGCGAGTTGAGGCCGTACGCCACCAACGACAACGAAACCCGTTTCGAAGCCAACGTAGAAAAATAATAATAACACAACGCAATAAAGATGTGAGTGCTAGCAAAAAAAAAAAGGGAAAAACCTTCCAATTTGCCACGGTTATGGAGCACAAATCAGACGGCAACGTTTATTATCCTACATTTAATTATTACCAAAATATTCTATTAAATGGAATATAAAACCGAATAATTTACATTTAATTTTCAAATACACTCAATTTGAAATTTGTAGAATTTCGTTGCAGCAGCGAGTTATTTAAAACGACGAAGACAGGAAATCATCGAGGCAGAAGTCAGCACGAAGTCACACTCACACATTCAACACCGATACCGATTTTCCCTAATGCGCAAATATCTTGGCGCAGAACTGCAACGGTCATTTACCGCAGAGACGCTGCCGGCGTACAATGTCCGCATGCCGCAACAGCGAAAATCCACGGACTGCGGGCATTCCTGCTGCACGCAGCAAACAAATTCTTGCGAGGACCCTTGGGAGACTATCGCACACGAGACTACAGTGAATGGTTTCCAGCGGCGGCCGCAGACGCGAAGCGACGAAATGTCGCCTACTCTATACTCTTGCTGTTGCCAGAGGAGAAGAGACTGCGTAAAGATGAAACCAACAAGACCCAGACACCGCCTCGCATAGGTGGCAGAAGCAACAGCACCAAAAACAGCCGCCGCAGCAGCAGTAACAGCAGCAACAGCAGTCGCAGCCGCAGCAGCAGCAACGATGACAGCAGGCATAGCAGCGACGACGACACTAGAAAACATACAGAGATCGCAATGACGCAAAAGACAACGCCACGGTCGTTATCACGGCACACTCCAACGAGGAAGCCAACGGCCGTAGTACACGCTTCCCCACCAGCTGGCAGTAAGATGAAGCGGATGGAAGCAGAGGCAGAAGCTGCAATCCCCAGGACGCGAACTTCAAATGGAGCTAACGCATCGGCTGACCTTCACCGAACAGTACCGCCATTAGTTTGGACACCGACTGGGTACCCGCTAGTGAGGGGAACGCAGTGCACGATGAACATCAACCAGGCGCCACCGCGCAACAAATTCTTCCAACATGGTTGGAGCAGCAAGTGGTGGAAGCCAATCAACGCAGAAAGGTAGGGAAAAGGGTGCGATTTATGCGCACGGTAGAAGTAAAACGATTGAGAATACCATTACACGGAACGGCGAGGTAAATATTGACCAGTTAACAAGTAGTTAAAACTAATTTACAACGAGTAGCAAATATGCGCCCGAAACATAGTCAAAAAAAAACAGTAAGAGAAAAAAACAAAACATTGAATTGATTTTAGTTGCTTTTAACATAACTGTATTAAAGATAATCTGTAAAGGGAAAGAGATATTTTAGAAAACACGTAGATAATCTGTAATAAGATAACGCTTCGATCCTCGTTAAGAGAAAACGAAAAACAACCAAGAATCTAAAAGAAAGAGAAGAGAATATTTAATGAATTTTAGAGAAAATAAATGATTGTAATGGAAATCAACAATTTTAAGTAGAGATTTTGGAAAGGGGATACAGCAATTGTAACCCAATAACCTAAAACACTTGTATTAGTAGTAACGCTGCGACGTTTTACGCAAGAGAAATAAGAAAATTTATATAAATAAATTATAAGAGGAAAACTTACTTACTTGATTAACCTAACGGAAACGCCAAATGAATTTAATAATGAAATGTCGAAACAGAAAACCATTTAGAAATAAGAAAACGTTTGTGAAAATAATATAAAAGAGGAAAAAAACCCATACTTTGATTAGCTTAACAAGAAAAAACTCCAGATGTATTTAATAACACCAAAAAAAAAAAAAAAAAAAAACGAGAAAACCATAAGCTAAATAAGACAATGAACAACACACAGGTAGAAATAGAAAAGCTTATCATAGTAAGAACGACAAAACATAAGCGCAATAAGCGAGAAATATAAATAAACTCATTTAATCAACAAAAGACTTCTTATTCGAAGAGGAACCGGCAGTCGGCCGCATGATCCATGATTCTACACTCAATCGCCAAACCCCCGCCACCCCAAGTAAGGGGAAAATGTAACGATTACATTTTATTTTGTGTAGCAAACTGGTTTTCATAACGTAAATTAACAAAACTAGTCAAACGAGTTTGCGAAATAGCTCGAAAACATTGGAAGCAGCGAACACGTCGTATCAATTCCATCAAACGAACGCAGCAAACTCGTTTTCATAACGTAAATTAACAAAACAAGTCAAACTAGTTTGCGAAATAGCTCGAAAACATTGGAAGCAGCGAACACGTCGTATCAATTCCATCAAACAGGTTCGGAGTTTTACGAAAGCTTTAAAGCTTTTCAGACAAACTGGAAGAAGAAGAGACGACGATAAAAGAGCGAACGCACAGCGCATCGAGACAGTCATTGAGAAACCACACCCATGGACAGTCTTTTAGAAACCACACCCGTGGACAGTCATTTAGAAACCACACCCGTGGACAGTCATTTAGAAACCACACCCGTGGACAGTCGATAATAACACGAGTTAAATATTTCAGCAGAGACGATCAGCACCATAAGAACATCGCAGTAGGCACTGTAAGGACTCTGAGTCGGCATCAAATGGACTCGCAGTCTGCATCGTCGGCATCAAAGGGACTCGCAGTCAACAGCGCAAGGACATCTCAGTCGACGTCGCAGTCAACGTCGAAGCCAACGTCTCAATCGACGTCGCCGTCAAGACCACAGCTGGCGCACCGCTGCAACCTACATATAGCCCTGACGGTCTGTGGGTTTATACCCAGCGGCAGAGGGACAGTCGGTCTGTGGGTTTATACCCCGCGACTCATAGCAACATAGCCTTGTCGGTCTGTGGGTTTATACCCCGCGGCAAAAGGACAGTCGGTCTGCAGGTTTATACCCCGCGACTCATAGCAACATAGCCCTGTCGGTCTGTGGGTTTATACCCCGCGACTCATAGCAACACGGCCCTGTCGGTCTGTTGGTTTATACCCCGCGGCAGAGGGACAGTCGGTCTGTGGGTTTATACCCCGTGACTCACACCAATATAGCCCTGTCGGGCTGTGAGTTTATACCGCGAGGCAGATGGACAGTCGGTCTGTGGGTTTATACCCCGCGACTCATAGGAATACGGCCATGTCGGTCTGTGGGTGTATACCCCGCGGCAGAAGGACAGTCGGCCTGTGGGTTTATACCCCGCGACTCATAGCAACATAGCCCTGTCGGTCTGTGGGTTTATACCGCGCGGCAGATGGACAGTCGGCCTGTGGGTTTTTACCCCGCGACTCATAGCAACAACCCAGCGGAGTGACTCGCCTCAAGGAGAAACTAACATGAAATTTCCTTTCCAGCCTAATTAAATAAAGATAATCTAACGATTTGCTTACAGCCTAATCAGATAACATTTAATTTCCAGCAATCTAACCATTTGCTTACAGCCTAATCAAAAATATTTCATTTCCAGCAATCTAACCGTTTGCGTACAGCCTAATCGATAATATTTAATTTCCAGAAAACTTATTGTAAACTTATGTAAGAAACTTATCCTTAGGCACATTGAGAAACATTTTAACCCAAAATCAAAAGCAATTTATTAAAGTTGTTAATATAAAATTTGATGTATTGCTTTCCAAAAAAATAAATAACTGAAGGAGACCTTGGACTGGACTGAGTTATATCCGGCGGAGAGAAAGCATTGTTACACCCTTTTTTTGTGTCTTTTCGCATGATGTACTCGTGTAATAGAATTTTGCATTAACATTTACGCTGTTATCTGTACTTTGGATTTTTGAGTGTTTTCGTTTTTCGCTGTGTCATGGGCATCGCTGTTTTGACTGGAGGTAACCTGGGGCAAATCTTTCAGTACAGTTTCGGCGTTATCCTCATGGAATGGTTTTAGAGTGTTAATATAAGCGGATCTGGTTGTGGTAGTATTAATGCATTGAATTTTTACGATATTGGGAGAAATGAAGTTTACAACTTTGTAGACTCCATCATATCGAGGCACTAATTTCGCTGTGAAACCATCGCAAGCTTTAGACAGATGGTGTTGTTTTACAAAAACATGCTGTCCTATCTCGGGTTGCCACTGTGGTCTGCTCAAGTTTTTATTTCGTATCTGGTTTTGCAAACTTAGGGCAGTCCATAGTGAGCTAATATTCTCTCTCTAAAGGCTTTCATTACATTTGCTGTCGTGGCTTTGCGCATGGCAACTATTTCTGTCCACTTAGTGAATTTATAGATAAAAACTAATATTATGGTGTTACCGTGTCCTGAACGAGGTAACGGTCCAACGAAATCTGCACACTATTTCCCATGGTTCGTTGGCTATTTGCGTCAGCATGTGTCCTGCCGGTTTCTGTTGATTAGATTTATAGCATTGACATGATTCACATTGTTTTACATAGCGGCTTGCGTCTCTAAACATTCCTGGCCAATAGTAGAGGTTGGCTAGTCGTACCATCGTCTCGCGAATACCTAGGTGGCCGGCTGTTGGTGCATCGTTATTTTCCTTCAACACTCTTTCTAGCATTGGTTGTGGACACACAGTTTCCATGACACGCAGTTTTCATCGTTATTTCGATTTGCAATATATCGACATAGCCACCCTCTATGATGTAATCAGGGAATTTTTCTGGATTCTGACTCACCTTCATGATTTTGTTCTTTGTGCAGGACCACATATTTTCATCTACTGTTTCTGCTTGTGTTTGCCGAAGTAGTTCTCGAGGCTAGCGTGACAGTGCATCGGCAACTACATTAAGCTTGCCTTTATGATAATGTACGTCATAACAGTATTGCTGCATTTCTAAAGCCCAGCGAGGCTCTCGTAGACCAGTCGGTGGTTTTAATTCCTGTATTTTTTGGATTTTTTATTTAAAACATATTTGTATACAATGCACTAAGAACAGATCTTTTATAGCATATTAATTGAAAATTTAACAATAGAATAACAAAAAATACTTGCCAATAACAAGTTAAACAATAAGAAATAAAAATAATAATAAAACTTAAGACTAAAGCAAAGGAAGGGAAAGCAATTCCGAAAAAGTAGAAATTAAAGAACAAAGATAGAAAGAGGACAGAGAAGTAGGTATAGCGGAAATCTTTTCCGTGTCTGCGCGAATTCTTTCAGGTGTTACTAAGTGTCCGAGATACCTTAGTTCTGTCTTGAAAAATTCGCATTTGTCATTGTTGATATTTAAATTTGCTTCCCTTAGTCTGTTGAACCCGCTGCGGAGGTTATTCAGGTGGTCTTCGATGGATTTTCCTGTGACTATGATATCTGGAGCAGTATGGTGGATGATATCGTCTAGATACGCAAAAGCGTGTGGTTCCAATTCTGGTCCGATCACGCGGTCTAGTGCACGTTAAAATGTTGCTGGTGCCGAATGGAGGCCAAATGACAAGACGCGCGATTGAAACAAACCACGTCCCGGCACCGAAACTGCAGTATATTTCTTGCTTTCTACTTCCATGGGTATCTGCCAGTACGCATTTTTCAGGTCGATGGTACTTATTAATTTTAGATCACGAAGCTGGTCTAGTATTGTTGTATTTGGAGTTGAGTTGCCTATAATCAGCACACATTCTCCACTGTCTTACCAACACAATAGGAGCACTGTGTGGGCTGTTTTATGGTTCGATTAGACCCTTTTCAAGCAACTCGTCGATCTCTTTTTTGATAATGTCTTTCATTGTGGGGAGGTAAGTTGTTTTTCGCTCGTTCATCTGTCGCTATAATTTTATGACAAGCGATGTGTGTGGGTGCTTTCACCTCTTCGAAGTATTTGAGTTCTGTTTTTATAAATTCGTCGATGGTTTCTTGTTTCGTGACATGCTTATCGTGGATATTCGAAAGTAAAGATTCTTGGTTGGACTGTTCATCACTCTTTATGACTACGCAATGGTCTCCTAAGTTTCTCCTATATTTCTTAGAAATATAATCCAAAAATTAAATTGTCGATGGAATTGGGTAGAATTAGTAAAGGCATATTCACTGTTTTGTTTCCCATGGTTATGGTAACGTTTAATGCTGAAACCGCTTCGATTACTTCTCCATTTGCTGGTCAAATTACTGTGGGAGCAGGAATTTGGTGTGTTTTCGTACATATTTTATTCTCCAACTGCTTATTAATGAAACTGCGCGTGGTTCCTGTGTCTACTGTCGCTATCAATACTTTAGTATGTATGTTGACCACTGCAGCAATCCTGCCGCTCTAGTTTTTATATTTTTTCAGAGAAGACTGAGGTGTGTGGAGTTTCGTTCTGCCTCTACGAGCGGGCTCATCTGATTTTCTTAATACCTTGTTTTCACATTCCCAACAAAATAGTACTTGTGGTAGCCTGCGACCCTGTGTTGTTCTTCTCTCGCTTGCGTTGATCGATTTCCTCGCGTTCCTTGCTATTCATCATGTTGTGTTCGTGGTGGTGCTCTGTTGCTGGTTTCTCTGGTGTTTCTTGGCGGGTGGTTGTTTGTAGCTTCTTCTAAGTTTAGGCTCTCCTCTTCTGTGGGTTAGATAATAAGCTCTTCTAATGTTAGAAAATCCCTTCGTCGGATATACCGACGGGTTTCCGTTAGGCAATTATCAAAGATTCTTTCCAATTGTTCAGCATTGTTGTAATTTGCATGTCGCATCAGGTCCTACAATGCGACAACGTATTCCTTAAATGGCTCACTTAGTCTCTGGCGTCTCATTCGGATCTCATCATCGCGTTTCTCAAAATATCATGGTGGTAAGTAAAATTGCAGGAAGTCGCCTTTAATGATTTCCAATTTGACCATTTTACTTTTTTATTATTAATTCGATTTCGCTTTGTCTGCGCTATGTTTCTGGAACAAAAGTACGCATTACATTAGCTATGCCAGGTAATGGCTCAAAATACGAATTTAAATTCGTGTTTTTGGTTTGTGTCTTTGCTAAGATCGCGATGGATTTACGAATTTAATTTCAAGCTCTTTCCAGAGGACCCAAAAAAAACCAGATATCAACTAATCCTATGGAAAAATTATCAAGGCGAACCTAACAGACATTACGTTACAAGCTGGATACACTTACGTATGGAACCAGTTCATGTCTATATTTACGTACAAATGTTTACAACAATTAGCAATAAAAGCGGAAAGAGAATGAGGATGACGACATTAGTGGAGCAAACTGTCTATATACCGCAACCCACCCAGAAAATGGTAAGCAAATCACAAGAACTTACTGCGAGACATACTTCCAGATGACAAGGAGATCAACCTCGATTTCGAGGATGAGTCTGTAAGAACTTTAGGTTTATCAAGATCTTTATTGAGCAACTATGGGATCAACAACTCGATTGGGATGAACCTCTCCCAAACTATCTTGAGACTGGATGGACCGGATTCATCCAAAACCTCAAATCAAATGATGAGCACGGCATTCCTAGACACATGTTCGCTAAGGAAATGGCAATAGAATGGCAGATTCACACGTTCGTTGATGCTTTAGAATTTATACTATGACGCAAGTATGGTTCCGTGAAATAGTGTTGCGTTTGTTTGCCCCACTGTGGACTATAAAACAACAATTCTAATCTAGTTTATTGATGACTTGTTTGTTAAGTGTATGCCTGTTAGGACTGTAAGGCCAGTTAAGTCTGCATGTCCTGGGTTCACGAAGGAAGTGTTGAAAGCAATTCGAGAGCGTAACAATTTCCGTTATCTCTGGAAAAGAAACTCGTCGGCGGAGAGATGGGAAAATTACTCGTGTGCATGAAACAGCTCAGTTCGTCTTGTTAGGCGATCGAAGACTGCTTTCTTTAGAACCAAACTTAACACTTCCGGCCAAAGTTCTTTGGAATAACATAAAAAAGTTAGCTCTTCATAGGAACAAAAACTACGATGCTGCAACCGGCAAGGTTGGACAGGAAAAGGCAAGGTTGGACGGCACACTTGACCCCAATCTCTTAAATCAACATTTTCCCTCTCGTTATTCTGTAAACACCAATAATCATGTCGCTTTTCCTGTCCTTGCTGCCATTAATAACTCTTTATGCAGATGTGAAATTACTGCTGTGTGTGAGTCTGAAGTATTTAGGACGCTGTTCAGAGTTGAATCACATGCGGTCAGTGTAGATGAGGTGCACCTCAAATTTGTTAATATAATACTGCCATATTTCGTAGGTTCATTTACCTATATTATAAATCATTGTTTTACAACCTCAACCTATCCTAGTTAGTCGAAAAATGCGTTTTTCATTCCCTTACCTAAATGCTCATAGCTGATCAAATTTCTAAATACTTATCGGTAAATGTATTAGAAATTTGTATTAGAATTATTATTAAATGTATAGCTTCTAGACGCCAGTCAGTCTGGGTTCCGTGCTGGGTATAGTTGCACCACTGCTGCCCTTAAAGTCTTAGATGACGTCAGACCTTTTTATGATAATGGGATGATTACCTTATTGTGCATGCTGGACTTCGCTAAGGCCTTGGACACCGTCAATCATTGTATGCTCTGCAGCAAATTACAGCATCTTTTATTTTTTGTGATAGTGCTGTTGGTCTCATTAAAAAACTATTTAAGTGATAGATTTCAGTTCTTTAAGTGGTCAGATGGGTATTTTCACTTTAAAAGAATCTGCAGTGGTGTTCCGCAAGGTTCTGTTTTAGGATCACTACTCTTCTCTATTTTTCTGACCGATATTTTTCATATTTGCAAGTATACATCAATTTGTGCATATGCGGATGACATTTAGGTGTACTTGTCTAGTAAGAACAATCTTAGAGAGGATTTGGTAGCTAAAATATATGAGGATCTCGACATTATTCAATGCTGGTCAATGAAGAATTGTCTGCGACTCAATCCATTGAAATCGTCTGTTTTGACCATTTCCAGGTATAAGTTGTGCTATCGTGATATTCCTGATATATGTATTGGTGGCATTAAGTTAAAACTTGTACAAATGGCTGTAAGTTTGGGCTATCGTATTAACGCGTAGTTGAGTTGCGTGGACCACATTAACAATGTTGCTAAATATATCTATTTCGTTCTTTGGCATCTTCGGTCCTCTTCTACTGTCTACGAAAGCTTGTTATACTTGTCGTGTCTTTAATCACATATTCGCAAGCTATACTTCCACAAGCTCTCTTTTAATTATGCAACCAGGCACGTGTATGGCCTTCGCAACTTTGACCACTAAGGTGTGCTAGATCTGCTATTCTAGGTTGTGACATTAGTGATTTCGTTAAAGAGCGCACCTGCATTTTTCTTCAGCTATTCCAAAAGTTACTATTTGGTCATTCGCTTAGAGGCCTCCTGTAAATTATCCTGGAAATTTTTTTTTTGTCAATGCCATTATATTATGGAACTCCTTGCCTGTGAGCTGGCTCATTGCCAGGGCAGGTTCGTTCAAGCGTGCCATCGTTAAATACTTCTCCTACCATTGCTTCTCCTGTGACTGCCTTTAAAATGGCCAACTCTCACACTGTGAACTTTCTCTCCCTCCCTCTTTCTTACTAGTTCTCTTACTCTTTCTGCCGGTTTCTTTTTTATTACCTTAAATCATAATATTACTATAATAAAAATTTAATCTGATTTAATTATTTGAATTTAATGAATTTTGTACTATAAAAGAATATTTAGCTTGTAATGGTACAATCACGCAGGGCGAGATTCCACCATACAACCCATCGATGATGAATCATAACGGAGAAAACATTTTTTTTGAGTATTATTTATCATTACAATTATTATGTTAACAGAATATCCGAATTAATTTGTCCATTTTATTTTCTTTATATCATATGTATGGATATTATTATGTTGCAACATGTCATTGAATGGCTTTCCAATTATTTCCACTTGTTAACCTTATTAAGAGAAACCAACAAAACGAATTGTTAGAGTTAAGGAAAATTGAATTATTGAATATAAGAGTAGAAGAGAATGTTAATATTCGCTGGAAGGAGGGCGGAGTCACATGCATACGTAAGGTAGACAACGAAACAACGCTATTCCACGAGAGTAAACACACGCTAAGTAAAGAAAAGAGACCAAAGCGGGAGCGAAGAAATCGGAAAACCAACACGAACACGCGAACTTCGGGAAATGGGTTCGGAACGATACTTGAGCATGGAAGCGGATTTCGGATGCGAGCCGACTTCACTTGGTGATCAACTGCTAAATCGAACAGTCAATGACTCGTGACACAACGGAGAATATTTTGAGACAGTGACGACACCGCAAGGAGCCGGTAAGCGAACATATATTTTCGTTTATTTCAGTGATTAGAGAAAAGCGTAGATTTACGCCGCGAGATTATATATATATTCGATTGTACTGATAACTCAGTGGTGTACCTGGGTGTCAATACAGGAGTCGGTTGTGTGGTTCCGCATCCGCTCGAACATATATTTTCGCTATTTCAGTGATTAGAGAAAAGCGTAGATTTACGCCGCGAGAGTATATATATATTCGACTGTACTGATAACTCAGTGGTGTACCTGGGTGTCAATACAGGAGTCGGTTGTGTGGTTCCGCATCCGCTCGAACATATATTTTCGAGTATTTCTTAACCGCGATCACGGTTATCAGTTCCTAGATAAACGTACTTGACGTAGACCAGACAAGACGAAAGCAGGAGACTCAGCTACACAAAGCCGGCGTGCAAGAGAACTCCTTCCTCCTTCCCAGCATCGACAGCAACCGCCGAATGCGGTATTTCTTAAGGTTAAGAATCTCGAGACGGAAAGTTATAAAGAAATAAAGAAGTTGTGCTTAAGCGAAAGGTTTCATAGTTGTTATAAATTTTCTGTGGCGAACCTTGGACGTACGGCGAGTTAACCCGTGCTCAAACCCAGAAGAACCGGGTAACTTCGTTATAAGCTTCTTATTGTACAGCCATTATAAATTTAAAATAAACATAAAATGAAATCACGCGTTGCACTTTCCAAACGACAAACTGTGCAACGTCTTAAGTTGTGTGCTGCAGTTCTAGGAGCCAGGCTAACTGCAAGAATAAAAGACGATCTACAATTACAAGATGCACATACAATGTTATAGACTGCCTCCCAATAATTTTTGGCGTGGATTAATAATTCTTCCTCACTATATCATATCATAGCGTGTTTACATAAAAAGATAAATCCAGATTTGCGCTTTCGGTAATCGGTTTAAATTTCGAGTGTTTACATAAAAGTTTCAGATTTAGCTATTGAGAAATTGTTCCCTTTGAAATATTTTATAGAATTTTAGTATGCCAATATGTTAAAATTTTTTAAAAAAGACGATGCCATTAATAATCTGGAATGTTATTCCATTTTTGTATTTACTAAAAATACTATTCAATAAAAAAAATTAGAAAGGTAAAAATGTATTAACAAAATATTTCATAAACATAAATTGGAAAGATAGAATAGACTTGACGTCACATTGCACATTGTTTCAAATCTGCAATTTTTTTTTTTTTCCAACGCTGTTTTTATTAAATTGGAATAATGGCTTTTTTTTAAGACACCAGAAAAAGATCGCTGATGAGAAACCGTGGCTGGTTTCGAAATAGCTATACGATCTGCCAATTGACCGGATTTGTTTGTGTGATAACGCTGATGCCGGAAAATATGGGTGTTTAATATTTACACGCATAAAAAACCATTATTCCAATTTAATAAATTGGAAACATATCCACAATTCATACTATATTTAAAAATATCAGAGAAAAAAACTCTTTTTTATACCCTACACCTTAAGGTTGAGGGTATATTCACTTTCTACCGGAGTGTGTAACGCATAGAACTAGACAAGATAGGTATGGAAAAGTATATATATTCTTGATCAGCATCACCACCGAAGTTGAAATAACGATGTCTGTCCGTCTGTCTGTCTGTCTGTCTGTCCGTTGAAATCACGATCACAGGAGAACGGATTAAGATTTCAAAATGAAATTTGGCATAAATATTCGTTGCTATATTGGGGTGTTTCGTATTGAAAATGGGCAAAATCGCCCAAGGACCACGCCTACTTTTTATATCGAGAGTGCAGGTACCTCTGTTTTGCCTATTAAAAAAGGCCATACAGCATCACTTTTTGAGAGAAGACAAGAAAATTTTATATGTAGGTTTAGACTAATGCTTCGAGTTAATATGCCAAATATGGGCGTGATCCGCCCACTTTAAAAAAAATTTTTGTTTTTATTATTATTATTATATATATATTGTATATTTATTATTAGATATAAAATATATATATTGTATATATATATACGAGTATATTATATCGCACCACTTCTAAATATATATACGAGTATATATGCAGCTTTAAGGTGTAGGGTATTTCGGCTACAGCCCGGCTGTAGACAACACCTTTACTAGTTATTATTGTATTCGTTTAGTTGACCTTAATCTTTTTATAATGTTAACTATTTGGGCTCTAGGTCTATGAAAATTTAAAAATAAAAAATAAACAACGTTTTATTTTTAATTTAATATTTTCACAATATATTTCTGACACCGCCGGTGTCCGTCATCAGGTGATACTAATTTTATATGTATTACTAATATTCCGTGATTGTCTGATTTGCCAATCTACCGTTCTATTTTAATTTTCTTCCAACATACCTTTTAGCAAAGTATAGATCACTTTTTCACAGAAAATTGCTCAACCTTGTAATCAAACAAAAACACGAAGACATAAAATTTAATGACTCACAAATTAACAAAACCAAAATTATGTTGGAAAAGCACCTAAAACAAGAGGAATTCGAAATGTTTTTAGAAAGTGAACGAACAATATATAGAAGCATAGCCAACAAAAACAAACACAAATCAAAAAATTCCAAAAATTGATGAGTATAAAAAACAGGGAGGATGTTAACAAAACAAATATTGAAATACCAACGAAGATACAAGAATTGATGTCTCTAGGACCTAAGTTTGCATTACCGATCAAAAAACAACGTCTTCCAATAATTAAACTAATTGCAGATGTAGAGGAGGTCATACAAACGAATCAATCAAAAGAAAAACAGGAGATAGGACGAACAAAACTAGTAAATATAGTTGACGATTATCAAAAAAGAAGCCTTTAATATACAGAAACAAATGTATACAGGATACAGTGGCACAAACAAAAAAGTTTTTGAGGGAAAACAATAATGTAATAATTTTAAACGCGGACAAACGCAACGTAACGATAGCAATGGAAAAAAGATACATGCACGTACAAACGGTTAAAACTGGACCCGACCGCGAGACTTCAAAAGAAAAACAATGTATTAGTAGATAAATTATTCGGACTAAATCTAACTTCGAGAAGCGAAAGACAGCAACTTGTGACGAATACCGCTGTAGCTCCAAGGATTTACGGACTACCGAAGATACACAAAGAGGGAACTCCACTAAGGCCAATCTGCTCATCCATTATTTCGCCATCATACGGACTGTGCAGACTCCTAACAAACCAACTAAAGAACTTAACAAAGGATTCTCAATATAATGTAAAAGACGCGGTTGATTTTAAGGACAAAGTAAATAATATAAATATAAAGAAGGAAGAAAAATTAGTTTCGTTCGATGTAATATCTCTATTCCCAAGCATACCGATAGATTTAGCAATAGATATAATTTCAAGTAAGTGGGAGAAAATTACCGTTGTTACAGATATGCCTAATAAATTATTTATAGACATTTTAAAATTCTGCATAAAAGAAAATCGATATTTTAAATATCAAGATAAAATTTATGAACAATTAAAAGGAATGCCTATGGGGTCACCAGCATCGCCAATAATAGCAGACATTGTAATGGAAGAGCTTCTCGATTAGACCATGCAAACAATAACAAAGAAACCTAGACTACTGACGAAATATGTTGATGATTTATTTGCCATAGCGGATGAGAACATGGTGGAAGAAACGTTAAAGACACTTAACCAATTCCATGCACATATATGTTTTACACATGAGATCGAAAAGGACAACAAATTAGCATTCCTTGACGCATTAATAACAAGAAATAACACCCTTTTAAAGATTGATTGGTATAAGAAACCGACAGCATCCGGGAGACTTATCAATTTCTATTCTGAACATCCCAAACATATAATGAATAATGTTGCATATAACTTCGCCAATAGGATACTGAGGATAAGTGACCAACAATTCCACCGAAAAGATAAGATAATAATAAGGAAAATACTCCAAAAAACAGTTTTACATGCAACGCAATAGAAAACATAATTAATAAAGCAACACAAAACCAAAAATGTACAAATCAATAATAAACATACCGGGGATTTCAGACAGAATTATAAACTCAAATATTTATGAAAGAATCAAAATAAAAATCGCATTAAAAACAATCAACAAACTCCAACAATTGTATACAAATATGAAAACAAAAGTAGCCGAATTGGAAAAATCACATGTCATTTATGAAATCCCATGCAATGGAGACGGATCGCACATATGCAAAAAGGTATATGTAGGCACAACTAAATCCAAACTGCGAACCAGATTGGCAGCACATAAGTCGGATTATAAAATTAAAACCAGAGAAAGCAACAACAAAACTGCACTAGTTAGTCACTGGATCACATCAAACCATTCTCCGAACATTGAGAACACGAGAATTTTACAACAAGAGACGAATTATAAAAAAAGGTATACAATGGAAATGCTACATATACGAAATGTACCAACTAGCCAACGAATGAACCACAATACGTACACGGAGCACTGTGCTCAAATTTACAGAAACATGTTAAGAAAATTAAAATAGAACGGTAGATTAGCAATTCAGACTCTCACGGAATATTAGTAATACATATAAAATTAGTATCACCTGATGACGGACACCGGCGGTGTCAGAAATATATTGTGAAAATATTAAATTAAAAATAAAACGATGTTTATTTTTTATTTTTAAATTTTCATAGACCTAGAGCCCAAATAGTTAACATTATAGAAAAAAACTCTCTGAAATACTTAAAAACACCGTAAAAACGGAAAAACAAGGAGTACACAACCTCTTTCCTCAACAAGCAAATGTGCCAGAGATAAAGAGATGAAACACTCCTAAATTCGCCGCTCACACTAATCCATTTTTGCTGGAATTGCACCTACACTATGAAATAAAACTTGCAATTCGCTGCAAAAAATTTGTACTTTTCTTAATTCTCTACAAAAAACTTGTACTTCGCTGCAAACAATTTGTACTTCACTGTGGTAAAATTTTTCCCATAACCGCTTATAATATTAATTTAACGGGGGTGGTTGCAGAAACGTCAAATGAAATAATTAATAAATTATATTTTTTTTATGGTTAAAACACGTACAGATTACAACTTTAACCCCCAAAAAATGAGAATAAATCTTTACTTTCACAATTTTACATAGCATTGTCAAATTTAATTCAATTATATTGACTTAATATACTCGTCCGTCTAAATATTCTGTTGCAAACGCGAAATTGTTACCCTATTTATTTAAAATATAAACAGCGATAATGTGGGGATTTAAATATAGTTTTATTTTTCAATACATACATATTGTTAATATATAATTCAGATCATGGGGCTTTCACACTCTTTTCGACACCCACTTAATAAAATTTGAGTAACTTCACCACCTTTGTTTATATATGGTGAAAACTAAATTTCTCAAAACAATTCTTAAAATCAAGCAATTGTTTGTAAAAAATTTATTTGGATTGCTTGTGCAAAGGGTGATAACGCAATAAATTGGGAGGACTATCGTAAGAAGTTTACGGATTTATGGATGAAATGGATAAGAGTGAACTGGATGAAGAAGAAAACGGGATATCCTGCAGCAGTATGCTCCCGAGGGACCGACGACGTTGGGCTGCCGCTGATCTAGATTCGGACGACAGTCTTACTAAAGAGGACTTCTTAGCGTTTTTGCATCCGGAGGATAACCCAATTATGAGCGATGTAGTGCTAAATGATACCATAGAAGACGTTGATAAAAATAAAGATGGCAAGATTTCTGTTGAAGAATACATTGGCGATATGTATACATCTTCTGAGCCAGACGAAGAAGAGCTAGATTGAACGTGAAAGCTTTGCAAAGTACAGAGATCTTGATGGTGACGGATTTCTAGACCGAGAAGAGGTGCGTGATTGGATTGTGTCAAAGGATTTTGATCATGGTGAAAGTGAAGCTAAACATTTAGTGTTCGAAGCCGACGAAGATTCCGATGAAAGATTGACCAAAAAAGAAATCCGTGATAAATACGATTTGTTAATAATTTATACTTTAAAATTTACTATATAATAACAAATATTGTCTTTCTTATTCTTCTTAGACTCGAAAAATGATTACATTATTAATGGATATGTACAAAATATTATAAATAAAATCATCTACGCCAAAGAATTGTAAACTTTTAATAAACTATTTATAAAAACTGTTTAATGGCGTTACTAACACATTTTCATTATTGTGTGGCATTGTGACAACTTTTTATAACATATTTTAATGCATTTGAAGATATTTCTGTTCTATTAATCCAAAATGTATTTAATATCTTCACGGCTGAATTGAAATATATTTAGTGAAAATATGCAACAGTTCGTGTTCATAGGAAAGTCATTTAATCCATTGTATCTAGAATGACCAACGCAGCTTATAATTCAACATTACGGATGTTGCTGTTTAAATTTGTTGACTTTATGAACTAAGTTCGTTGTTCTATTTAAGGAAACATATTTGCAAAGTAACTACACCTGTGAAATTGAAAAAATGCTAGTTACAAATTTGATGTACGTAATAGATTTATCTCTATGCTAACATATATTAATTTGTTTAATACACAAGTACGAGTAAACAAATAATAATTATTTTTTAAAAATGCATTTATGTATTGTTGCTTTTTAGAGCGTCAAAAGAATAATCTTGACGATGTCACTTTCGTTTTGTGTTTTTGTTTTGCTCATAATTTTGTAGCTCCTTCTTGAAGCTACGTTATAAATTTGCTACCTAGTACTTTGCCTTTAACACACATTTTCTAGCAAAGTAGGCGACACTCGCCGTTGTTCAAGTGGACGTTGCGATCAGAGGTATCTGACAATATGGACATTCGGTGAACGACCACGAGCACGTATCACACAGCAGATAATGGTTGCATGGTTTCAAAGTCACCCTGCGGTTATTCTCCGAACATAATACTTTTTCCACATCCTACAAATCAGAACGCATCTTTGACTGAAAGCAGAATTACAGTGGTTAACTCTGGATCTCAGTATGAGTTTTCTACTCACTTGTAACTGCTCAAGTTTCTGACGGTGTAGTTCAGCACATTTAACTGGAAATTGATTTGTTATGAGAAAATAGATTTAATTAGATTAGATTTAGATCGAATTGACTCATTTTTCTAGTGGTTTCATCAAGGCGGCGGTATAGTTTCATTATTTGAGCATCCGGATGAAACTGCTGCTCCGTTTCCGTGTATCATTACCGGGAATTATCGGCCGCACAGTTGCTTGGCTCTCCCCATTCTTCACCGTGCTTTACATTCGGACATGACGTATATCTACATATGATGTCGAAAGCATGTAAATTAAAATGCTACATTTAATTAAAATTTCCATGTGTTCGAATACCTGTATATGAATTTGCGCTTGCAGGGTTCTGTTTTGCCAGGTTATGTTTTATAGTTTCCACATATTTTATATAACACACAGTTTGTATCCTGCCAACAATCAGCAAACTTAGCTAATAACTGATCTGAGTTGGTACATAATGTGTAATTTGGCTTTATATTCAGATTTGATTCGAACATGATCTTGAACTGATTGATGGCCAAGGAACGTTGGTGGCTTTCTAGCTGTAGGTGTCGCAACAAATTCGTTTGATGGCCATCCGAAAGCGTGATTATGAGCATTGACTGAAACAATGCATGGCGCTCATAAATTGGAGTCATCTTTTATAAACAAGTAATATCACCTGAAGCGTATGCATTGCAGATATCGCGATTGCGAATTCCTTCGCTTTTAAGTTAAAAACACGATCAATACCTTAGTCCAAACTTTGGTACTTTATTTACAAAAATGTACCACGAATTGTTTCTAGTCTGAATAACTTTAATACGTACTTATTTTTATAACAAAAAATAACACGACGTTCACTGAAATCTTTATCTCTGTTTTTAATGCTGTGGTGAAAATGCCAATCAAATTTTCTGTACACATTGAATGACACAGAAAACAAGAAAAGGACTGTAGTACATCTCACGTATTGTGTACGTGAATTCAACAGTGCATAAAAAATAGACGTCAAACCGATTTTAGAAACGGCGAATTCGAAGTGTTTAATCTCTTTATCTCTGAATGTGCACTAAAATAAATGCCGATATATAATTTGATCTAGCCGCTCTACCATATTACTTGTAGAAAGAGACAAAGCTAGGTCTGTAATTTTGAACTTCGAACCAGAGATGAAAACTCCTAAATCCACTTTAATTCTTGGATTTCAACTAAATCACACAACAATAATTTCAATGGATCTAAATCCGATTAAGAGCTTGATTTCGCCGATTAAAGTGGATTAGGCCGAAATCCAACTAAATCCAAGTTATGGAAACACACTAATACGTTCGTCGCAAATAGGATTTCAAGCATTCTTGAGTTAACGAATCCGCTCCAGCGGCGACACGTCAGTTCAAAGCAAAATCCTTCAGATATCACGCGGAATGTTTCCGGATAATCTGCAACCTCATCACAATTAGTTTTACGAGCCAATGTTCCTATGCAGCAAAGATTCAGAGTGGCCAACCCCATTATTTATAACATTAGCGTTTATGTTTTAAATAATGGGGTTGGCCTAAAGAATTAACATGAGGAAAATCTGCATTGTGAACCCGAAGAGTTGTTGTCCATATTTAGACACAGGTTCTGAATTAAAGGGAAACCTATGTCGAGAAGCGTCGTTCAAAACTGCATGTGATGCACTAGAGCACGCCCCAGATTTTTGAAGCAAAAGAGTGTCTCCAGCACACCGATTTATTACATCCGGAGTAGATTACTGTGGGTTTTTTTTGGGCGCAACACCTCTGAACACCTGAACACCTCTTCTAAATGAGCCATGTGTTCGCGGTTGATAATCTCCTGGAGCGCTGGGTTACGCAGTATGTAACGCTGTCTAATAGGGTAGTCGTCGATCATATTGATGCGATGTTTCGTGATAGTTGACTTGCCTTGAAGGTTTTCGAATGCTCGTAGTTCTTCCTGTACAAATGGCTGGACTGTGTTTGTCTGGGTTTCCGCTAAGGGTATTGCCGACCGTTCTATCATGTCTTCCTCTCCTGAGGTTCTCGTACAAGTGGTGGTTTCGGGAAACCCGTCACGTGTTCCAGCATGTAGTTCAACGGTGTGTCCGCCGCAGCACAAGCTGGTGCCGATTTTAACAAAGTAGTCGGTGCCCAATAGAACGTCATCTATAGCTTCGGGGAGGATTAGTAAGTCAATATTTGCTAAGGCCGCTGTTGGCGGGTGTCTTCCCCGTTTCTCGGAGTCTTTATTGGGGACCCGCGGCAGCAATCTACCGTCCTAGTGCCTCGCCTTCCGCATATCCAGCAGAATAATACTGAGGTATTTTGGCAAAATCGTGTCACGTGTCCGTCCCGCCCGCATCGACGGCATGCCGTTGAAACGTTTACAGGGCCCGGTGGAGGCTGTGCTATCTCACGGTGCGCTCTTCTCTTGCTCGGGGAGTTAGCGTGTTTGTGTTGTCTTTTCTCCCGTGTATCCCTTCCAAGTCCTCTGCAAGAGATACTAAGCCGTCGAGGTCGGTAAAGTCTTTTCTCTTGATGTTTAGTTGATATTCCTGTCGACAATTTCGGAACACCCGTTCTAACTTACACTGTTCGGAAAAGCCCGCGTGTCGCATTAAATCGTATATTTCCAGAACGTAATCCTTAAAATTTTCCCCATTTCGTTTCACTCGCGCCCGGATTGCGTCTTCCAGCTGTTCGAAGTAGCGCGCCGAGAGGAAAACCTAAGGAAACCCACTTCGGCAGATGATCATGTCGTTGGCCGTGGAGTGAAGACCCACTTCGGCAGATGATCCTGGCGTTGGCCGTGGAGTGCAGACCCACTTCGGCAGATGATCCTGGCGTTGGCCGTGGAGTTAAAACCCACTTCGGCAGATGATCCTGGCGTTGGCTGTGGACTGAAAACCCACTTCGGCAGATGATTCTGGCGTTGGCCGTGGAAACCCACTTCGGCAGATGATCCTGGCGTTGGCTGTGGACTGAAAACCCACTTCGGCAGATGATCCTTGCGTTGGCCGTGGAGTAAAAACCCACTTCGGCAGATGATCCTGGCGTTGGCCGTGGAGTGAAAACCCACTTCGGCAGATGATCCTGGCGTTGGCCGTGGAATGAAAACCCACTTCGGCAGATGATCCTGGCGTTGGCCGTGGAGTGAAAACCCACTTCGGCAAATGATCCTGTCGTTGGCCGTGGAGTGAAGACCCACTTCGGCAGATGATCATAGTTGGCCGTGGAGTGAAAACCCACTTCGGCAGATAGTTAGAGAATTTCGAATTTTTGCTATCGCTCGCTGCCTAGTATTAACGATCGAGTTCATATTTTCTTCAAAACTTATCAGTAATGCGAGTAGATCTGACACTTATTTTCTGGTGAAGCATCTTACTCAAAAAAAATATATAGTACGGGGAAAACGTAGTTTGGTGTGTGGCGTGCGACCTAATCCTCTGGTCGGTCGACGTCCTCTGCTCTGCCGACATCCTCTGCTCGGTCGACGTCCTCTGCTCTGTCGCCGTCCTCTGCTCTGCCGACGTCCTCTGGTCTGTCGACGCGCGTGGTATTGTTGTCGTTGCCTGGGAGCTTGTCGACGCTTACGTGGTGATCCCTTCGGTGGTCCGCATCAGACTGCCTGTTCCTTTGCAGTTAGCCTCCTTTTATACTCTTTTTGGAGTGATTCTTGTTCTTTTCTTTCTGTTCGTAGTTGTACATGACGGGGTGGTTGTATTTAAGTATTTTGGAAAGAAATCGTTTTTGGCTGTTCGTGTCTTTTCTCTATATGAGTGGTTACCTCCTTTTTTTGTTTTGTACGTAGTGTGGTGGCTGGGCTTAGTATATGGAAACTTGTTTTTTTTTTAGCTGTTCTTGTTTTTCTTTATGTGACTTGTTCGTCGTTGCTGTCTGGACTGGTACCTAGGTTTAAAAGTAAAACGCCTGTATATATTTATTATGTATATTTGTATAAACATATGTACGCAAAATTTCTCAAATAATTTGTGTCGTTACAAGTTAAAAGATTAAAGTTAACTTTCAACTTTTTAAAAAAAGTGTAAAGTTTAAAGTAAACTTCAGTAATTTTCCAACTAAAAAAAAAAAAAACAAAGCAAAACACCTTCAAAAAAAAAACACAACCACTTTGCTTCTTTTCGATACTCCTGCTACCGTTCCGATTCCCATCCTTTAAATCTTTCCATTATTCTCCCTTTCCATTCAAAATTCCCACGTTCCCTAATTTCCTTATCAATCACACTTTAAATCAATCAATGTCTACAATCATGTACAAAAGATGCAAAACTCTCACCTAGCAGAAATATGCTATCGCTGTGAGGGAGAAATATATATTTGCTTTATTATATTTCGGAATATATGAAACATTCAACTCCCAACTCCAAAACCACATACCTATATGAAGACAATTAAAAAAAATAAAACTACTACATACTAAGATCTGGTACGGTCCAGGAACTACGTAAACAACTGGCAATGTTCCTCCGCCAATCCGAGCACGACAAGCAGAGGCAGGAGAACATAGCCGAGCTAGAGGCAACTTACGCGCAAGCTGAAACCCCAAAACTATACGATTACAGAAGTTTGACACTGTTAATACCGGCAGCAGTTGCAGCGGCCTGCTCCAGTAGCCTTTTTACTCTTTAATCAGAGGTAGGTATCCGGAACTAACACGACGCGAACAACACATACTACGTCTCGCTGAAGAAGTCAAGCAGCCACCGACACCCTAGCCTCGGGAGAGAAGAGCAACCCAAGTCACAAGGAGCATTGATCCAAAAACCGCTTGTCGAAGATGTGGCCGAGAAGGACACATATTACGAGGTTAGCAGAACCCAATGTTTCTGTTTTCTTAGAAGTGCGGCGGTCAATTGGTCCGTACAATTCAACGCTACGCGGAACAGGGAAACGAAGTCAGAGGCGGCCAGAGACGCCACCTCCCAGTAAAACTATCTATGTTACAGATCATCCGCGTCCATCTACGTCAGCAGAGCATCCGCGTCTGTCTACGCCAACAGAGCTCCCTCGTCTATCTGCGGGAGCAGAGCATCCGCGTCTAGCTAGTCTATATATATAGTCCGCGACCAGCCTCGTCTATATACGTCAGCAGGAGCATTCCGACAGGCGGAAGTGGAGCCGGATGCCTAGGCTCACACAAAGTTTAGTCCACATTATAATGTAATGATATGTGAAGCGCTCAAAAGGGAACTTAGCAAAATAAATAGTTATTAAGGTATGCAACAGGGAAAAGCATCAAGCCAAGCATACGAAGAACTTCGACGAAGAGCCTCGTTAGGTTACGAGGAAGTACGCCGACGACTTAACAAGCGCGTTGACGAAGAGCCCACTTCGGTTACTTGTCATAGATCCGAAGTACGCCGAAGGCTTACGAATAGTGAACTTAGTCAAAGACCATTTATAGTGTAAATAACATCTGTAGTAGAAAGAAAAAGGTTGGTAGAGTAAATAAAGTTTATGATACATTAGACATACGTAGATATAAAAATTCAGTGCGGTAGCGTTTCATTTACAACATATTCGATTCGTTCGTCTCTCGACGGTGCAACACAGTAGGTTCGTCAGATCTTATGTATTAGCTGTTTTGTGTACCCATTTTTTTTCTATGGCATGTACTAATATTGTCATAAGTTTCTTCCTGCAGTCCTCTTTGTTAATGATGTTTGTTCAAGTCTGGTTAATAAATGTCTGAACACGGCGGTTTTGTGTTGCTGAGGGTCCTTTGATGTACTGTGTATTATCGCGTCTGCGCTACTGGGCATTATCAAATCTCATGCCCAAGTTTATTTGTGATGTTTTTTATCTTAATTGCCATGCCTTAGTTGTTTATTTCTCCTTTTTCAGAATTCATTATAAATTTCATTATTTTGTGTTGCTTGTTGAGATAGTCTAATATAAGTTGTTCGTGGATACTTGATATTTAACTTAAAATATCGTCCACATATTTTACTTGGAATGTTACTACTAGATTTGCCGTAAATTTCTCTATGCACTGCTCTACCGCACTTTGCATGAACATCTCCATACGTATAGGTAAGATTGGCTGTCCCTTTTCACGTTTTGCTGTCTATAAATGTTGTTGAATTGAAAATCATTTTGCTGTACGATGTCTCAATTTTTTGTTTTTTCAATTAGTACTTAAACACATTACTTATGTAGTATATTTCATATAACCAATTTTTAAATAAAAGACTTAACGCGATTAAGTGCTTATTCCTTGCCGGATAAACAGATTTCGATACAGAAGCGAGAAGTAGAACTGAATAGCAAATTAAAAAAGTGGTGCGTTTTGAATGTAGTCATTCTTAATATACTGCAATATACTATAACCGCGATAAATATATTACTGTGATAAATAACTGCAAACACATAATTTATATATTACTAAAATAAATAGTAAATACTCCATTCAACTCATGTTTTATTTCTTATATTTCCAGGTTGAAGTTTTTAATGTACTTTTTATACGTGAGCAGGAAAAAAAGCATGTAGTACATTGCATGAGCTGTGCTCACAAAATGTCGTCATCTCTTCAAGGCATTGTATGCTTAGAAGAATACCGCCTTTCTGAATTGTGCCAAGTTTATGACCACTTTATGCTGTATAAACCAGTTGTTCCGTCTGGTTCTTTTTCAAATATATAACATCAATCTATTGACATTGTGTTTTAAATAAAATTAATATAAACCATTTCCATAAATGAAAATGTAAATATTTATTTTTTATCATCATCAATTTCTGAAAGTTCTTCGACGGTTGCCTTGTAATTAGAATACAATGATGGATTTGAATTCCTATCCATCAGCATTGAAGTGTTTTGTTGACTTCAATGCTTCCCTGATAACTAAACGTTTTTTGTAACACAAAAAATTTTTTTTTTTGTAATATTTTTACACTACACAAAAAATGACAAAACAAAAAGATTCGTATTAATTTCAAAAGTTTATTGAAACAAACACGTAAATAAATTTGACAACTGTAAGTATGAAAATTAAGTAAGTAAACATGACTAAATAACTGAAAAATAGTTTAAGCTGGTTGCGAAATTATGTCTTATGTAGTATTATTTATTTATTACTTGTTCGCGGGTTCTTAAAACTATGGTTTAATTCATTACGTTAGCTGAAACTGATACATGCATTTATACGTCATTAAAATTCAATATAAATAACGAGAGTTGATTATTATTATTATTATTATTGTAGGCATTGATGCACCGCGACCTCATGGATCTATTGTGCATGCCCTTGCCTAACCCAGATCTAAGCCCTTTATAAAATCAAGCACCATTCCTGGGTTAGTGATCCAAACCTTACAGTGAGGCATAATTGGATCACCATAGCTTAACCGCCTCCGATTGCTAAGAGCAGGACAATCGCAGAGAACATGCTCAGCGGTTTCCCTAACATCCACGCAAAATCTGCAGATGTCCGTTTCAGACAGCCCAACTTTTTTTAGGTGATATCTTAGGCCGCAGTGGCCCGTCAGAAAACCTGAATTTCCACTTAAGTCCTTCCTGCTTAGCATAAGGACATTTAATGACACCCCTTTAGCTAGGGTAAAAAATCTCTTTGCCTGGCGATGGCCTAAAGTATTTGCTTACGCCTTCTCAAACTCGATTTCCTCGCACTTCCGGAGTACCTCCCGTTTGTATCCATTAGATAGTCCACAAAAAGGCTCCGGACCTATAAAATGTCGCTGAGCAAAGCGACTTGCTAGGCAATCGGCTCTCTCATTTCCTTTATAACCCTCATGCCCAGGAACCCAACCAATGCAATGGTATTGTGTTGTCCCAGTTGGATGAGGCACTTGCGACAGTTGTCCACGACCCTGGATTGTTTCAGACCTGAGGACTTTCAAAGCCGCTTGGCTATCAGAGAGAATATAGAAGTGTGCACCAAATGCCTTATGGCAAACAATTCTGCCTGAAAGATAGTTGCAAGCATTTCCATTGGTACACCTTTCTGAAATCTACGCCCTACGTCTAATCTTGGTCCTACCATCGCGGCACCCGCATAACCATTCTGAAGTTTGGACCCCGTTGCGAAATTTAAATTCTTGTTGCTCCAGTGTTCCCGATTAAATACGTTAACCGTATAGTTCCTGGAGAAAGCCAATTTTTTTCACATGATGTCACTATCGGCTCTGTGTGGGCATAACTTGTGCAATGAAAGCCTGCCCAACCATGGCCCACCCTTTTTATCGTTATCTATAAGGGTGGGCCATGGTTGGGCAGGCTTTCATTGCACAAGTTATGCCCACACAGACCAGTCGATGTAACTTATTTAGTGCTTTTGCAGCTTTCATTTGTTCAACCTTGTCTTACAATAACTTCAAATTCCTAGTAGGTGATTTTAGGGAATGCCCTTGTGGCTTTCTGGATAACACTGCTGAGGTGTGCATTCCAAGTTAGCTCTTTATCCATGATGACCCCGACATACTTTGCATCCTTGGAGAATTCTATTTCAGTACCTTCCAGAACAGGCTTCTCCAGCCTAATCTTGAGTTTCCGGGTAAAGGGTACTAAGGTGGTCTTCTCAGGACTTAAGTGAAGGCCCTTCTCCTCTAACCATCTTTTTGTAATGTTAATGGCCCGCTGCCCGCAGTCAGATATCGTAGGCCTATTGATGATCTACAACATTGAGCACAAGGTCGCCAGCGTCGCCCTGAGTGCTGAAGCCCAAGGAATTGAGTTTATCCAGGAGTTCGTCAACAACCAATGTCCATAACAGTGGTGATAATACTCCCCGTTGTGAGCATTCTCTGGTGGCCTTAATTGATAGTAGTTTCCCTCCAAGCTCAAATTGAACCATTCTGGACCTCCGCATGTTAATATGGTTATCATGGGAGGAATGTTTTTCCTTATGTAATCACAGATAGATTCATATGACGTATTGTCAAAAGCTCCTGATATGTCCATGAATGTGCACAAAGCAATTTGTTTAGACTGCGATGACTTTTCTACGACTGTAGTTGGCCTTTAGACCTCTGTCTCAGTTGATTTGCCTACTTTTTCCTGCAGGAGTTTTTCCATTGTCTTAAGGAAAAATGAGCTGAGGCTAATAGGTTGATATGCCTTAGTTAGCTGCACAGAGCCACTATTAGTCTTAGGAATAAACACAACTCTAACCTCTGCCCATGCGGATGGAAGATGGCGAAGCCGCAAGCTTGCCCTAAACATTCTTGATAAGATAGGGACCAGCACATCCGCAATGGACACGGATATATCCCATCTGGTCCGGGGGATTTAAAGGGATTAAAGCTCCCAAGAGCCCATCGGACCTTTCTCTTGTCAAAGATGGATCCCGTTAGACCTGCCTTTCTCCCCGTTGAGGGAGGGGCACTGCCGTCACACGTGCAGTGAGACTGGGATTATCTATAAAGACGCATCCTGGGAAGTGAGTACTCAGCAGCAGCGAGCTGGTCTCCTCCATGGATGTCGTGTAACCCCCATCAGGCTTTTTGAGGGTACATATACCATTAGAGTGGTCCTTGGAGAGCACCTTCCGCATACAAAGAATGTCAGGGAAACTTTTAATCTCCTCACAAGTCCGTCAGTTCCTTATTATAGCCTGTCAGAACGCTTTTGTATTCAGACCAGTTGCCCCTCTTTTTCGCCCTATTAAAAAGCCTTCATGTTTCTCCCTTCAGCTTATTGAGGGAACCGTTCCACCATGGAACCATTTTGCACTGTTGTTTCCTTGTTAGTGGACAATTGCTAACAAAGTCATATTGTACATTTGAATTGAGTACGCGAGCCTCAAATTCAAGCTCACCAGTCGTTAAGATGAGCTAGATGATTGTGAGCGGTTAACGCTTTCTTCTAACATAAAGCGATAATTTTGTTTTTCTGGGATTTCTAAAAACTCGGTCTTGCATCACAGAAACACCCATACTGAATCTGATATGTTTATGGTCAGACATGGTTGCTTCTCGTGATACATGCCAGTTTGAGGTAATAGACGCCATTTTCTCATTTGCCAAGGTCAGGTCAAGAGCTTCACCTCGTACGGAATTGACAAACGTTGGCTTAAACCTCTCTTGAGAATAAAAATGCTGTTTTTTAAGATAAACTCAAAATGGTACTCACCCCTCATGTTGGTGTCTTGACTGCCCAAGATTTCATTATGGGCGTTGGCATCGCATCATATAATCCAGGGGAGGCGTTTCCGTTGGAAATATTCCACCAGCTCCATTACTTCCCTGGTTGGCGCCACCACATCATCTCTTCGATGGTAAGAGAGGTAAGGTAAACTGAAATGAGAGCTATGCTTGAGGATGATGCAGCTGCTACTGACGTTGTTGCTTCTGGTATTCCGTTTTGTAATGAAGAAAATCTGCAAGAGGTATATACTACAATCTGTACTGCTGTCGGTTTCAGTTCTTGTAATTCTACACTGTTCGGCGCTTTTCGTGTAAAAACAAGTGCGGAAGGAAAGAGCGGAATTATTATTTTAAAATTTGTTTCGGCATATCATCGAAAAGGCTTCCTGCGCTCTGTTGCCTCCTTTTGCAATCGTGTTGGGGAAATTTCACATACACGGAAGCTTGTCCAAATCAAAGCGAGAACTTCTGCAGTATGCTATAAAACTTAAACGTGAAAATAAACTTCACGCCGCTTTCTCCTACAATGGAAAAATTTTTGATAAAGCTCGAGCTGATGGCAACCCTGTTCTGATAGTGGATTTCTCTGGCTTGAATTCTCTCTTCTCAAATGATAGCTGATCTAAGTCAGTGTACTATATTTAAGTTATGATTTACACTCTCTTAAAAATGTTAATATGCTCTCTACAATATTTCTTATGCCTCCCCTCTCTTTTAGTTTTATGATATTGGTACGTGAGGAGGTTGCACAAGGTACAAATTTCTTTAAACCGTCTTAATGTCTGATTACAGAAGTGACAGTGTTGATACTAAAACTCTCTTGAAAATTTTGTGTGGGATGGGGAATGGGCTCAGGGTGTTGCACTTTAATGCTGGAAGTTTACATAAATTTGATTATTTTAAGTATATTTTCGAAGATTCCACTGTGGATGTCATCTGTATATCTGAAACATGGTTCTGCAGTGATCTTGATGATTCTCATTTTAGTATAAAGAATTATAATATCTTCAGGAATGACAGGTCTCAGGGGAGGGGTGGTGGAGTTGCGATTTATGTTCGTAGTAGTCTTAAAGCTAAAATTGTTAGTAAATCATGTAGTCAGGGTGTTGAGTATATTAATTTATGTGTTAAGACAATCGCGTTAAAGTTTTTATTTCATGTGTATATAATCCCTCCAAGCATATTAATATTGATTCCTTTTTCCAGGATTTAACAGTTATACTACTTGACTATAACTATTTTATTGTTGTTGGGGATTTTAATATTAACCTTTTAGTTAACGATTCCTTGTCAGAGTCTATAAGTCGCTTGACTACCAGCGGCTTTTTAATGAACTTATCTTTATTCCTTGGAACGAAATCTGGTCTTGTCCTTCTGTTGGTGAAAAGTTGTCCATATTCACCCGTATTATAAATAATTTGTTTCTCAAGTTTGTTCCTCTTAAGTCTGTTCAGATAAATAGTAATTCTTATCCATGGTTTACTACCTCTGTGCATGAGGCTATTTGCGATCGCAATCGGCAACGTAGTAAGTATGTGGTAGAAGAATCCTTCGCCTGAGACGTGGGAAAGATTTAGAACCGCCAAAAATGAATCTGTGAGATTTATCAGGCATGCTTAATTACGGTACTTTCTGTGGTTGATCCAGACGCACTGAATAACCATTTTCTATCCTGTCATTCTAGTTCTAATACTAATATCTCGGTCCCTCTCGCACTTGATGCTATTTATCCTCTACCTTCTGCCTCCTTGTTTCAATTTTCCAGTGTATGTGAAGCAGATGTGATAAGTGCGCCGTATAAAATTAAATCTAATTCTGTTAGCTCTGACGAGGTTCACCTTAGATTTGCCAAAATTATTCTTCCCTAATTAATAAGTCTACTTACTCACATAATTAATCATAGTCTTACAATATCTACGATTCCTTGCCTTTGGAGGAGTGCTATTGTTACACCTATACTCAAAAAAACCTAACCATTGCTCCCCTGCTGACTATAGACCAATTAGCATTTTATCACCTTTGTCCAAAGCTTTTGAATCTCTTCTTGCAAAACAAATATCACATATAAGTGAAAATAGCCTACTACATCCTTTCCAGTCAGGCTTTCGGGCTGGGCACAGTTGTTCTACAGCTGTGCTCAACTTCCTGGATGATGTTCGTCCTAATTACGATGATGGTATGCTCACGCTTCTGTGGTTGCTCTAATTTCGAAGGCTTTTGACATGGTGAATCATATGCTACTCTGTTCGAAACTTAAAGATCTCTTTGCATTCTCGGATAGTGCGGTCTGTCTTCTTAAGAGCTATCTATCGAATAGAACGCAAAAAGTTAAGTGTGGCTCCGGCCTTTCACAGCTGAGCCTTATTTCTAGTGGAGTGCCGCAAGGTTCTGTATTGGGGCCCCTACTGTTTTCTCTATTCATAAACGACATATTCACGACTTGCATATCCTAATCTATTCATGCTTATGCAGATGACATCCAAATTTATATCTCTGGCAAAAGTTATCTCAAAGAGCAGAGGACTTAAACTGCATTCTGCTCTAGGCTAACAAAAATCGTCTCATCCTTAATCCATCAAAAAGTTTTGTGCTTCCTATCTCAAAAGAATCAGTATACTTTTGTGATTTCTCTGACGTTTATTTGGGCACTCATAAATCAAAGTTTGTTGCTAAAATAGTTAATCTTGGTTATCGGATTAATACCAAACTCTCATGTACTGATAATGTTAATTATCTTGCCCGTTAGATCTACCTTGCACTGCGAAGTCTTAAAAAATCGGCTGTATTCACACCGCTTGTGATCAGACGTAAACTTGTATTGCAGCTTATACTCCCTCATATAACCTACTCAAGTGTTGTTTTTAGTAAGCTGGACTCGTGCTCGTACCTAAAGCTTTCTGTTACTTTCAATAATGCCACTAGATATGTGTACGGTATACGTTATTTTGAGCATCTCGGAGAGTATAAGCGCGGTATAATAGGATGTGACGTTTTACACAAGCCTATCTACAAACGGACGCCTTCTTATTTGTTTGATAAGCTGAGTTTTGGTCACTCCCGGAGAAGTGTCCTGCTCATTATTCCACCCTTCAAATCATTAAACACCTCAAGGTTCTTTTTTATCAATGCTGTCCGGCTATGGAATTATTTGCCCAGTAGCCTCTGGGCGATTTCATCAAGTGTCATCTTCAAGCGTGCCATACTAAGCCACTTCTCTACTTGGTCCTTTGAATTATCTTCCTTTTCTCTTTTACCCCTAATCTCTAAACACATCAACTTGATATTGCTTTGAATTTCTTTCTTCTTTTTCTTCTTTTATTATTATTATTATCATGTATTTCTTTCTATAAAAGAAATCTTTTCTTATTGTACTGCAACTGTATTTTTGCTAAATAAATAAAAAAAAAGTAAGCAGATGCAACGATAACTTCTACCAATCCGCGTGCCGTGCGCAGCTTTGTCCATGCAGCAACTAGATCACCCGTCAACTGATTAGTAAATACCTTAGTTCAATTTATCTACAACACGAAACAATATTTTTCTAAATTTAAAACAGAGAGAGAAACATAACTCTATTGTTAGTTACCAAATACGAATTTTCTTTTTCCACAATTGGGACAGGGGTTGAATGTAAAAACTGAGCTCTACACCTAAAAATAAATTGATAAAAGAGAAGAGTAAAATAATTTTTTTTTCACAAAATCACCGTTTGAAACGTAGCTGCCCAGTCGGGAAAAGTTAAGTAGTTGTGAGTTAAAACTGATCCTAAGTTACATGAAACGTTGAATAGTGAAGTGAAAAAAACGATCCTAAAATCGGCTGAAATAAGAACAAAAATAGTTAATAGAAACCTCAAAAGTGAGAAGTGAAGTGAAAAGAAGTGAAACCTCAAAGAATACGACGCTAAACGAATTTCAAATCTTAAAACAAAACTTAATTTAAAAAGACATCTTTAAACTCTGAATGATTTACTGAAGAACTATCAAAAATGCCCAAGCCGAGCGAAAATTTAATCTTAAATGGATCAGATGTGATAGAATGCGTTGAAAAATTATGGCACATGAAAACAAAAACTTCGATGGCATCATAATTTAAAGCCCTTAGCAGCATTTATAAACCATAATGAAAATTGTATAGACATAAATAATTAGTCATGTTCTGCATTCCGATTCCGGCCGGATTCGGAATTAATTCTGATCAGTCGAATCGGATTTGTGTATAATCATCCGATTTGAGCTGTTTTGCATTCGGTCTTATTTAAAATTTCTGCAGGAATTAATTGGATTAGGTTTTTGATGGCGGATTTTATATGCCAAATTGCACAATTATCTACCGTCCCAATTATTCTCCCATTTTTCTTTGCAAAGGCGGCAAAATTTTTGTCCAAATGCCACCGATTGCAAAATTTGTATTTCGTTTGACAAATTTGACACAGTCAAATCGTCTTACTTCAATTAAACTTTAATGCGAAAGACATAGACAGATTGTTGATCTATACAAAAAGATTTGTACGCTTTGTTGTAGTTTATATATTTTGCGTGGCTTCTAATATTTTCGGAGTCCCTAGATTGAAACACGTTTAATCTGTTCAGAGAATTTATTAAGACTTACTCAAAACGGAAATCCAAAAAAAAAAAAACGAAAAAGTATAATATAACAGAGTTGCATAGAATTGAATGTATATAAAATGTCTGTGTTGCCATCTATTTCCAACACGCGCCTTCAACATAAGAATTTATATATAAAACAAAATAAATCAATAGAATAAAGTAAATTACATATTTTTCTTTAAACCCATAAAAGAGAAAATTTATGATGTTTTTGTTGGCATAGATTCTTAGTTAAGATATCAGCGACTAATTCATTTGTGCTTACATACTTTAATTCAATCTTCTTTTCGCTTATATTATCTCTAATAAAATGATATCGTGTGTCGATGTTTGCTGCGTGAATGAAAAATAGGATTCCTGGCTAGTTGTTGTGAACTTAGACTATCTCCATTGAGTATTATTGGTGATTTCTTTGGGTGACATCCAATTTCCTCTAAAAGTCGTTGTAAATATAAAGATTCCTCACATGCTTCTGTGAGTGCCATATATTCTGCTTCCGGTTAGCTGTTTTCTGGATTGCCATGACATTTCACATCCAGCCAAGATGAAAATATATCCTGTATATGATTTCCTATTCAAATCATCACTGCCCCAATCCGCATCCACATAACCTTCGATATTCTTTCCAGTGTGTTCGTAGTGTAACTTCCAATTATCCGCCGTTTCATGTTCGATGTGCGGGTCGCAGCTACGTTGGGTTAACTTTGCAACCTTATGACTGAGGTCTGGTTTGCTTGATATTGGGAGATACATTAGCTCACCGATGAGCGATTGATATGCGGTTTTATCAACGCTCCAATGTCCAATGGCATCGCTGCCAGCCGACATGATTCCAATTTAAACTTTTGCAGCAAGCTCCTTATATATTGCTGTTGACCTTTTCAATTGCGTCCGGTTTCTCCATCACGTTCTACTTCGAAATCTAGGAAGTACTTAACCGCTCCTCCATCCACTGCTTTAAAATGTTGTGATATACATGCTTTTATTTCTTCAAGCTCTTCTTTATTTGTACTTGCTAAAAGTAAATCGTCGAAATAAACAGAAATTGAGTTAATGCTACCTTTCATGTTACGTGAGTACAATCACGGGTCGTCCTTGGACTGTGTAAAACCTAAGCTCTTTATAACTTTGTCCAAGTTGGTATTCCATTCACGATTGCTTAAGTCCATAGATTGCCTTATTTAATCTACATACTTTTTCTGGATTACTTTTGTTCATAAAATTTTCGGGTTGCATCATGAAAACCTCATCATTTAGTTTGCCTTTCAAATATTCCGTGCAGATATCCATCTGATGCAAATAAAGTTTATATTCTGCGGCCAGAGCGAACATTAGCCTAATTGTAGCTTAGCGGGCTACAGGAGAAAACGTATCAGTGTAATTAATGCCAAAACGTTGATTACAGCCTTTGGCAACTAAGCGTGACTTGTATCGTTCGATGAGTCCATCTTTATTCTTCTTTACCGAAAAAACCCATTTGCATCCAATCGCCTTCTTTCCAGGTGGCAGATCAACCAATGTCCATGTTTTATTATTTAATAGCGATGCATACTCACTCTTCATTGATTTTCTTCATTCAGATGAGTGGTCAATGTTCAAAGCCTCTTTGACCGTTTCAGGAACGATGATGCCTTCTGATTTCATCATGTTAATCATGTTGTATTGCTTTTGTGGTCGTCCCGGCTTTCCAGTGTACACTAGTCTAGGTCTGCCAGGTCCAATTCTCGGAGCTTCATATGCTGATATTCACTTTGCTCTCTGTTGACATCACACGTTATCGTATCATTGCTATCATTACCACCTTCATTGATCTCTGTCCGTGTTTTTCCTATCACGTATCTTATCGGACGTTATTGGTTCTGCAATAGTCGTTTCTCCTGTTTCAGGTAAAGGCACTATACATTCATTTCTTTCACTTAAATCTTCCATAAATATTACATCACGACTAATGATAATTTTGCTTGTAGTGATGTCTAACAGACGATATGCCTTTGATGTACTCGAGTATCCAACCATAATGTACTCTTTCCCTTTTGCACGAAATTTCATATTGTGGGTTTTGTTGAACGCTATCACTCTACATCCAAATGTTCTGAGATGCGAAACATTTGGTTTATGGCCTATCTACATTTCGTATGGTGTTCTCGTTGTTAAAATTTTCGTTCGTGATCTGTTTCTCAAATATGCTACAGTCGCAACTGCTTCAGCCCATCCATTCTAGAACTGAATTTTTCATCCATTCTAGATTGAAGAATCATCGCGCGTGCCATTTCCAAGAGCGTACGGTTCATTCTTTCAGCAACGCCGTTTTGCTGGGGAGTATATGGTACTGTTAATTGCCTTTGGATTCCGCACTGTTTTAAATATATATTAAAGTCTCTATTTATGTATTCAGTACCGTTATCACTTCGTAGATATTTAATTTTCTTTCCGGTTAAACGTTCCACCATCACTTTAAATATTTTGAAGATTTCTAGAGTTTCGTTTTTTGATTTTAAGAAATACACGACGACGAACTAGGATTTATCGTCAATAAAAGTAATCATATAACGGTTTCCACCATTTGAATAAGTGTTCATTGGTCCACACAAGTCTGTATGTACAATTTCTTTCCGTTGACCGCGACAAAGAGTTACTGAATGGTTGTACACTGATTTTACTTTCTGCACATGTTTTACAAATTATACTATTAGTCATGTTTTTCATACTGTTGTATGTATGTCGCAATCACAAAAGCTAAGTTTCAATTTAACGGAACAATAATATTCAAGGCCAAATTAAACATAACTAGTTCAAGGCCACGATCGACTTAAATAACAACAGTCGAAGCAAGCCAAGAACCGTTAAAATGCAAGCGATGCACTTTGCTTCGCTTCGTTCGGTCAACTCAACCGGTGCGGCTTCTGTTAAAGTTAATGAAATTAATGACTAATTATGTTAACTTCGAATTGTTGAATCATATCAACAATTCGAAGTTAAGCAAGTGAGAATACTTTTAGGCAAAACTAAAGAATATTGCAATACGGAACAAGAAAGTTCTACTAGAGCATTCAATTGTAATATCACTAAAATATTAATTTCGCAAATTAAAAAGTTTTAATATTATTTATTTATTTATTTATTTAATAGAAACTAAACTAAGTATTACATAACTTTATAGTTCAGACAAAATACAAAGTAAATTCACAGTATTATAAGTATTGAATATTAAAAGGTTGCGATAAAAATGATAAAATCATTTCTTTCGTTACATAAATTGGATCGGAGAAATTTATTACAGGATATACAGTATTAAAATCGCTACAAGCATTCCGTAGAGGTTCATGTTGCAAATATGAAGTTCTAGCAATACTTAGATAAAGCGGCTCATACCGTCTCAAAGTGCGATGAGGAACATTAATATAAATATATGATAGCAAGTTTGGACTATCAATTATTCCATAGAGTATATTCAAAATGAGAGCCGCATTTAACATCTTACGACGATTGACGAGTGAAGGTAAGTCAATTAGCTGCAAACGGGATTCATAAGGTGGTAGCCTCGAAGATGCATCCCAATGAAAATGACGTAGAGCGAAGAGCAAGAACTGCTTTTGAACAGATTCAAGCTCAGAAATGTAGCAGGCATAATTTGGGCTCCAAACAGGCGATGCATATTCCAACGTAGTTCTAACAAGTGTTATATAAAGTAGCTTTGTAATATGAAAATCCTTAAACTCCTTTGCCCAGCGTTTAATAAATCCCAACGTACTATGTGCTTTACTAGCAATGTGATTTATATGAGTATGGAATCGTAGTTTATAATCCAGAATTACCCCGAGATCAAGTATAGATGTAACAGGTTCTAAATTACAACCACCAATATTGTAATTAAAGAACCAGGAATTTTGACGCCGTGTAAATGTTATTTGCTTACACTTCTTTAGGTTCAGGTCCATACAGTTAATGTTACACCATGTAATCAGGTAAGCCAAATCCGATTGTAAGAGATTAGCATCAATATTGTTTTTATAGGCTAGGAAAAGTTTCACATCATCAGCAAACATCAATACTTTGCCGTATCTAATAGCAGTAGGAAGATCATTTATAAACACCAGGAACAGCAACGGTCCCAAATGACTCCCTTGAGGAACACCAGATGGGACTACAAACTTGTCTGATATACTATTATCAAACAAAACCATTTGAATGCGATTTATGAGATAAGATTGAAGCCAAACAAGTAGAAATTCTGGAAAGCCAAATAACTTCATCTTTAATAGTAGAAGATTATGGTTCACTGTGTCGAAAGCTTTACTGAAATCAGTATAGATAGCATCCGTCTGTTTAGATATTTTAAAGTTTTTTATAATTTCCGATACAAATTCTAATAAGTTTGTTGTCGTCGATTTACCTTTGCAGAAACCATGTTGCAAAGGCGAAATTAATGAATGAATACTCCGGGATATTTGGTCAGTGACTATTTTCTCAAAAAGTTTAGGCAATGCACTAATTTTAGCAATACCTCGATAATTTCTAATATTACATCTGTTTCCGGCTTTGTGCAGAGGAATAATAAATGAAGACTTCCAAACTCGTGGAAAATAACCCGTGCGTAAGGAAGCTTGTAATAATGCTGTAATAGGTGCAGCAAGCTCATCAGCACAGTATTTTAAAACGCATGCAGGAAGGCCATCCGGACCCGCGTTATAGAACAGTCTCCTCATCTACGATTGGTAGAGTAATCAATCCAGAAGAAATAGGGAATGGGTAGTTAACTAAGCTACTAGTTGGACAGCTCCTTGATGAGTATGTAGATTTGAAGAAATCGGCAAAGAGGTTGCAAATAGCTCCAGATTCACCGGACTCGAAATCATCGAGTTTCATTACTGATGGATACCTGGAAACTTTCCTTTTCATATTCACAAAATTCCAAAAGGATTTAGGATCAGAACGCAGATTAGATTTGACCTTTAATAAATAATTGATGTACGCTCTCTTGCAAACTTTATGGTATAAGCATCTAGTTGATACGTAAGCAGCAAAGCTGTGTGAAGAACGCTTCATGCACTATAATTTATATAAATATAATTTATAACGCTTTGTTTTTAAACTCCTTATTTTCCTCAAAGTAGGAGTAAACCAAGATGGTCTAGCACGACTCGATGAACTGCGTCGCGGAACTGAGACATTAAAACTATCCAGAAGGGAGTTATTAAACAAATTTATGGCTTCATCAATAGTTTCAGAGTTTGAATAATCCGTAAGTTTAAGAATGTTGTACCAATTTATATTTTGTAGGTAAGACTTCATAGCTACAAAATTTGCTCTGCGAAAGCAAAACACCCTACTCACAACAGGAGTGATGATATTTGTTTTAGAATAGTCATGAAAAATTTTTAATTCCAATGTTGGGTGATGCATATCTTCCGGCAAAACTAACGGCTCAGCATTTGATAGTTCAAAAATATTTGCATCATCCACAAAAACAAGATCCAGTAATCGGCCGTTATGATTTAGTATGGAATTAATCTGCACCAGACCATTTGAAGATATGTTATTCAGAAGTATAACGTTATTGTCTATGTCAGAAGATGGTAGGAGGAAAACTGAGTCAGCACACATTTCCCAGTTTACCTGAGGCAAATTAAAGTCACCAAGAACCACTAGATAATCAGCAGGTCCTAGTTTAGCAGCTACTGCACTTATACACTCGACGTGATTTAAGTAAATGTTGTATGATGAATTTGGCGGAACGTATGAACAAGTGATAAAAAGACTTAAACAGCCAATTTTAACATGAACACAGCAAAAGTCAATTTCTAAGTTGGAGCTACAAGCTACCTCTCTCGAAAAATAAGAGGAGTCAACTGCTATCAGAACTCCCCCTCCTCTGGTAACAGATGACTGTACTAAATTTCTGTCTTTACGATAGACAGTGTAGGCATTCGAAAAAATTTCCAGGTTTAGCACGTCGGACTTCAGCCATGTTTCAGAAAAAGCCACAATTCCATACTCTAAATCGTTACTTTTTAGAAAAAGATCTCTCAATTTGGTATTAAGACCTCTAACATTCTGATACAAAATTATAGTTCCAATCTCCACTTTACTGGCAATTAGTTTTTTGCTGCAGGAGCAGCATGGTGCAAGCTACCTGAGTTAGCACTTTTGCGCCTAGGTTTGAACACATACTCGTGCACAATGGCATTATCAGGCCAGAATGAAGGATCAACAACACGTTTTATAAGATGACTTGGCAAGCGAACATTAAATGAAGAATAAGCTCTTCGAGATCCAAAGTTAAATTTCCTAATAGTGATGCTAGAGTCATCCATTCCTAACTGAGATTTAATATGATTATAAATGTCATCAACAGTCGTCTCTGGAATAAAGCGAGAAACGAATATGGTTTTTACAGGTTCCACTACAGTCAGCGTCCTCCCTGAATGAGCGGCATGACCAACATCAACTGGTGTTGAAGCTTTTGAACTTTTTGAAGTTTTTAAAGTTTTCGGCACAGTCCCAGTATAATTGGTCTTATTATTTTCATCAGATACATCAATTTGAGGTAGATTTAAGTCAACAGCATTAATAGTGTTTACAGTATCATGAGCAGTGGGCAACGATGTCGAATTTAGGACTGCAGCTGAAGAATCAGTACCAATTTTAGAAGTTGTTCCAATAATGGGTATATCAGTAGTAGACATGTTAGGCTCAGATGATTGTACAGGACTCATGAGGCTAATTAGCTGAGGCGAATCCAATGATGCAACAGGTAACGGATTCGGAAGTATATGAAGCTCCTCCAATAGAGGACGATTCCGCTTCGGCGAACTCTCTTCAATCAATTTAAATTCCTTAAAGATCTGCTCATACTTATCAAGTTTAGCACGAATGGCAGTAAAATTGCGACATAAAAATAACTGACCTACTTAAGCGGCGTCAAAAGCTAAGATTAATTTTAAGTCAGTTGCGGAAAACACCTAGAGTAGTTAAGAAATCGTAGAAGAGGTCGTAAATTAATTTAGAATAGTATTTTGAAAAGTAATTTCAAAATGTTAAGTGAAAATAAAATTGAAATTGAAAAGAAACCTGAAGTGAAGGCGTATTGGGACAGGACTCAACCACATCATTTGGCGCAGCCGGGTTTTGCGAGCCGAGGATCGCTCGCAACGCTCAAAAAGGAAACTTCAACGTTGGAGTTTACAGAGTTGAACGTCGCTTCATCGACAAGGAAACCGTAAGTAGTAACATCGGTACTTTACGGTGCTCAGAAAATACTAACAACTAACAAAAGTCGTGCAACCTGACAATCGTGCATGGAAATATTCGGCTGGAGAGCTAAGATAATACTCGAATTTTTTTTTGAACAGTAACTGTAGTGAGACATATAAACGCGGAAAAGCTTACAAACTGGTGCTAAAAAAAGGCAAAAGAAAAAGTTAAATAGAAATAAAATAGCGCATCAGATTATTATATTCAATAATTTCAATAAAGGACGGAATTAGTGATTTGGTTGGAAATTAAGATATTTCGTATTAATTTACTTCCCCGTGGTCTTAAGTGAAGAAATCGTTTGAAATTGGTTAAGTTTCGTTTAAATAATTTCTGCAAAAGGATTGTCAATAGGACTGATTAAAGAAAGAAGATCTATGTTTATGAATTCCTGAAATAACTAAGCAGTTGTTTATAAAAATGGAAACAATTTAACTGTTTTCGTTTCTTCGTTCGCGATTAAAACGTTCTTGTCAATTTAATTTGTGGACATAATTTAATATGCGAACAAATATACAAAATAAACACGACTTGTTTAGAAGTACGCGTGTGGAACAAAATACGGATTAAGAATATAATAATTGCGGTGCAAGGTATGGTCAGAAGATTGACGTGGAATTATGAAATATGATGTGAAAATGAATTTGAGTGTCACAAAGTTCTTTATGATATATGTTATATAAAGACGATTATTTAATAAGGATTGTTTTATTATGTAAGCTATGAATTAGGTTAAATAAATAAATTAAATTATAAGTGGAATCGGTAAAGGACAAAAGTTGAAAAAGCAGATGCGATATTGGTAATAATACAAAATAAAGATCAACAATTGGATGATTGGGAATTAGAATTTAGAGCGTTATAAAATCGTTACGACAACAATCTAGTTGATAAACAGTTTCAAGAGGAAATAATACAGCATTTAAAGGCAGAAAATAACATGCTTTCCGTAAAAAAGGATTAACAGAAGAAACTTTAAATAAAATACTATCGCGTTTGGCCACCCCTGCATAATCAATGCATAACAATTCATGCATTCTATTTGTTTCATTAGCAAGCTTTTTTTCGTCAGCAGTCTTTGGGTCATCAACTCCAAGACGAAACCCGAGTCATCAAGTACGTTGACCGCTCGCGACGTATTTGTGAGCGTTGCAAGAAATGCATGCGCTGCACTTTAAATTCGTGAACTAAAATAAAGCAAATAAATGTTAATCAAAAATAATAACACAAAAACAAAACATGACAATTATTTTCGACGACCACCAATCAAACGACAACCAATCAGAAATGTCGAAGTTGGAATATTTTCGAACTTAGTTTAAGAAAATTTAGTATATAAGAACTACATGTTTAAAATAAAGTTAGTGTTAATTCTTCAATCAAAAATCGATGTTGGTAATTAATTCTTTACATAAATCGGCGACACTTGTTCGCCTGTAAAGAAGAAAAATACAGAGGACATAAATTGGCCACACTAGCTCGTCTGTCCTCTGAATAATTCGGCGACACCTGATCGCCTCAGCAATCGGCGGAACCTAACCGCCTATATCCAAAAAGGTATACACACACACACACACACACACACACACACACACACACACACACACACACACACAAAACAGGTGAAGTTCCAGCCTATCTGTATAACATTGTAAGTAGTTACCTGAGTGAGCGAGTTCTCCTCTATAATACAATGGACGGCCCCAAAAGGTATGTTATTACAGGCGGAGTCCCACAAGGATCTGTTCTTGGTCCGCTTCTGTGGAATATTATGTATAATGGCATACTCGAATTAAAGCTGCCCGAAGGTGCAAAAATAGTAGCATTTGCAGATGACATTGCTATCGTGGTTGTAGCTAAATACCTGACGCTAGTAAAGGCAATAGCAGAGGAAGCAATAAACACAGCGAAGACGTGGCTAGTTGAGGAGTCGCTTAGCCTAGCTGACCACAAGACGGAGTGTGTTTTGGTGAGCAGTCGCAAAAAAGTTGAAACTATCACGCTTAGAGTTGGTGATTGTGTGATCGAGTCAAAACCAAATATAAAGTATCTTGGGGTGATGATAGATCATCGGCTGTCCTTCAAAGCTCACACTGAGTATGTGCAGGGTAAAGCAGCAGCAGCAACAACAGCGTTGTCGCGTATTATGCTCAATAATCGCGGCCCTCGGCAGCACAAAAGGAAGTTACTTGCAGGTGTCATCAAATCGATGATACTATACGCATCACCGATATGGATGGGTGCTTTTGCCAAGCCCAGCTATGTGCGTAGCCTTAATGGAACATACAGACACTGCGCACTACGAGTCTGTTGCGCCTTCCGTACTGTCTCCTTTGACGCCGCACTGGTGATCGCGGGTCTGATGCCATTGGACTTGCTTGCGAAGGAAGCAGTGACTAGAGCCCAGGCTGCGCAAGTTGCCAGCGAGAGTTTTGCGAGGCAGGCAGTGATGCAGGAGTGGCAAGTTCGATGGCGGAACGGAGAAACGGGCCGGTGGACGTTTACGCTCATTCCCGTTTTGGAACCTTGGCTAAGCAGGAAACACGGCGAGGTCGATTTTTATTTAACGCAGTTCCTCAGCGGACATGGCTGCTTTAAGTCTTATCTGCACAAGTATGGCTACGAGCGTGAACCATTCTGTGAATACTGTGGAGTTGGTATCATTGAGAATGCGGAGCACGTCTTTTTTGAATGCCCTCTGCAGAGCGCGCTTCGGGACGATCTGCAACGTACTGCAGGCCATCCGATTTCGCAAGAGAATATTGTAAGCTACATGCTTAAAGACGACGAAGCCTGGAAAGCAGTGAGCACAATGGCGGCACTTGTGATGAAGGAGCAGAGAAGGCGTGAGCAGGTAAGACGTGTAAACGAACGAAATGACTGACCTGATAACTGACGATTGAGCATAATGCTCTTACGGCCTCCTGACGCAATACCTAGCGGTGGTTCCGGGAGGACTATCCGTGCGGACGAGAGGAGATGTTTAGCGGGTTAAAGTCCCGCACTGACTAAGGCTTTCGATGCTTTTACTCCTCGTTAAAAAAAAAAAAAAAAAAAAAAAAAAAAAACACACAACAGGTGCTCTGCGGCGATCAATAAATCAGCCGATGAGGAATCTGATGGATCGCATTGTGAAGTTGTATGATGCGGCGGAATCGGAAGTAGAGCAAATCTTGTCGCTAAACCAGGGGTTGCCTGTGAGTGTCGACCAAGGTGAAGAAGGAGGCAATGGCGTCAAGCGGATAACTCACGAGGCTTCAATCCAAACTTCTCCATTGCTCAAGCTCAGCAAGGAGCCAAAGCGGCCAAGGGAGGAAGGGACCCTAGTGCAATCGCGTGTGAAAAGAGCTCGTGAATGTCCTATTAAAGAACTAGAAGCAAATAGCCAGCAGCAGAACAAAAATGAGAAAAAAGATGGAAGCGACGAGTGGAAAATCGTATCGCATAAGAAAAATGCCAAAGAGACCAGCAAACGTGCACTGAGGACAAACAGACTAGAGTCGATTGTCATCGAAAAGGCCTGTAATCTATCCTACAGTGATATGCTTAAAACAGTGAAAGGTGACCGAAGCCTTACGATGCTGGGAGAAAAGGTTGTGAAGATCAGAAAGACGCAAAAAGGTGAAATGCTATTCGAGCTTAAGAGGAGCCCTGATCTGAACGCTCAGTTACTTAAGGCAGAAGTCCAAAAAGTACTAGGCGAGCAGGCGAAAGTGAAAACTTTGGGAAATCTTTTCCAAATAGAAATTAAGGATTTAGATGAAATCACCACGAGCGAAGAAGTTGTCCTGGCCGTTCGTAGCATCTGCGAGGAAGAACCAGTGGTCAACTCGATGCGAAAATCTTATGGCGAAACGCAGGTTGCAGTAATTCGGGTATCGGCAAAAGCAGCCAAAGTACTCCTGGATGCAGGGAAAATTAAAATAGGCTGGACTATATGCCGAATAAGATTAAAGGAATCAGTTCAGCGTTGCTTTAAATGCCTAGAGTTCGGGCACATAGCTAAAATGTGCAAGAGCAGCGAAGACAGAAGTAAATGCTGCTTCAACTGCGGACAAATCGGTCATCCATCGAAAGAATGCAAAAATAAAGCCTTTTGCATAATATGTGCCAGCAAAAAATCCGATGCTAATCATGCTACAGGTGGGCGAGAATGCCCTGTTTTCCGTGCAGCTTTCGGAAATCGAAAATGAAGTTGTTGCAGATCAATCTCAACCATTGTGTAACAGCGCAAGAGCTTCTCAAACAGAATATTGTGGAACAAAAGATTGATGCAGTTATCATCGCTGAGCAGTACCGAAACCAGTCTGAGTGGTTCTCCGATAGGAAATCGAAGGCTGCAGTGTGGAATTGTGGCAAGTTGCCTCTCCAGTGGAAGCTTGATATGGAGCGTGACTACTATGTTGCTGCTAAGATCGGTGGTATTTATATATTTAGCTGCTACTTTCCACCAAGTTTAAATGACAACGAATACGCAGCCGTGATCGATAATCTGGTGAGTGATGCTCAAAATTATTCCCCTTGTATTATAGCTGGAGACTTTAACGCGTGGTCCATAGAATGGGGCAGTCGTTCCACCAACGAAAGGGGTCGAATTCTGAATGAAGCGTTTGCTTATCTAGATATTGTGCTGTTGAATGACGGTCGTGAGCACACGTTTGAACGCAATGGAAGAATGTCAACGATAGATGTCACCTTCGCAAGTAGCTCTTTGGTAAGCCGAATTGAATGGTGGGTTAGCAGCCTTTACACTAGTAGCGATCACCGGGCGTTGATTACGCAAGTCAACTGTAGGCGCACGGAGTTAGCAACGCAGGATATCGCTAAAGGGAAAAGATGGAAACTGGTTACATTAGATGTTGGCATATTCAAGCAAATGCTTCGAATCTCCGTCCCGCAAGCTGACAGTGCACAAGAACTGTCTACACAAGTTGTATCATAGCTTCATACAGCGTGCGATGCATCCATGGCGAGAGCAGGAAATAGTCGAGGTCGACGATCTGTGTTCTGGTGGAATGACGAAATAGCAGAACTCAGGAAAATATGCCTGCGTGCCAGGAGAATGGAGCAGCGTAGCATCGGTACTGAGTACTTCGTGGCGTGTCGATCCGCTTATACACTGGCGCGAAGAAATCTGAAGAAGGCAATAAAGCAAAGCAAGAAACGCTGTTTTAGAGAGCTATGTGATCAGATAGACATAGATCCCTGGGGTGGCGCCTATAAAATAGTGATGTCAAAGCTGAAGTGTGCAAAGGTACAAATACCTACATCTGATGAATTCATGCAGAAGGTGGTGCGCACACTTTTCCCCACGCATAACCCAAATACGGCTCCAGCGGTAAGCGTGACGATAAGCATGCCAACTCCGGCGGTCACTGGCGAAGAGATACTGGCGGCAATAAGCTCATTCGGCTGTAAAAAGGCGCCAGGCCCAGATGGTATTCCGAATGAGATAATAAAATTGGCATATAGCTTTAAACCGGAACCGTTTTTAAGTTTATTCCAAGCGTGTTTAACCCAGCATGTCTTTCCAAAAATATGGAAAATACAGCGCCTAGTCTTGCTTCCTAAGCCCAATAAGCCTTCAATGGGCCCAAGCGCATACAGACCACTCTGCATGATTGATTCGCTAGGAAAGCTATTCGAGCATATTTTACGTGAGCGTCTGCAGCGACATGTGAATGAAGTCAATGGCTTGTCGCCGCAACAACATGGCTTCAGAAAGGGCCACTCCACAATAGACGCTATCCAGAATGTGATAAGTGTAGCCCAAAAAGCTATCGAGGGCTCTCGCTGGATGTATGGTACAAAGGAATACTGCCTGGTCATAACGCTGGATGTTAGAAATGCCTTCAATTCGGCAAGCTGGAAAAGCATCATCGCAGCGCTGGAGCGCCTGAATACACCAGGCTATCTCATCAGAATCCTAAGTAACTTCCTCTCGGAAAGGACTCTTCTGTACAGCACCGACGTTGGGGTTAGGCAGTATAAAGTTACTGCTGGAGTTCCTCAGAGATCAGTCTTGGGTCCACTACTGTGGAACTTGATGTACGACAGTGTTTTGCGAATTTCGGTCCCAGAATGTGTAAAGATAATTGGGTATGCTGACGATATTGCTATTGTAATTGTGGCTAAGCAGATTTACCAGCTTCAATCTATAGCAACTGAGGTGGTGAGCAATATCAAATCCTGGCTCATAGTAAACGAATTACATCTGGCTACCCAGAAGACAGAAGCAGTGCTAATAACCAGCAGGAAAAAGGTGGAATATGTAGAGTTGAACTTGGACGGAGTGTGCATTAAATCCGCTCCAGCGATTCGATACTTAGGAGTTATGCTGGATAGCCGATTATCATTCACAGCACATATCGATATGGTATGCGGTAAAGCGATGACAGCGTTTGTAGCCTTGGCCCGATTAATGGCTAATACGTATGGGCCCAGTCAGAAGCGCAGATTGTTGCTTTCTAAGGTAGTAACGTCGATGCTAATGTATGCTGCACCAGTGTGGGCTAATGCAGTAAACAGCAAAAAGAATGTCCGCCAACTAAATCGTGTTTTTCGTTTGTGCGCTCTAAGGATTTGTTGTGGATTCCGAACAATGTCGCACGAAGCAGCCGCGGTAGTTGCAGGATTACCCCCGCCAGATCTACTAGTTGAGGAGATCACGAAACGCTTCCGTAAAAAAGCAGAAACCCGCAGAAGTCTGACATTGCACGAAATAGAAGAGATCAAACGCGACACCTTCGCTAAGTGGCAGGATCGGTGGAACAGCTCCAACAAAGGCCGATGGACTCATCAACTCATACCTGACGTTAAGGGATGGGTCGAAAGACTGCATGGAGAGGTGAATTTTTACATGACACAGATGATCAGTGGGCATGGATGCTTCAGGAGTTATTTGTGTAAATATGGTCACGACACGAGCACATTATGTGGATGGTGCTCCAATGCTTATGAAGATGAACATCACATATTTTTTGAGTGCGAAGCTCTGGCACAATTGCGTTCTACAACGGAAACTGAGCTGCGTCGAACTATAACTGTGAGCAACATTATTGATGTTATGTTGATGTCGCCGGGAGCTTGGCAGGCAATCAAATCCATGTGCGCCAACATCATGATACGGCAACGCAGGCTGGAACGCGAGCAATACGCGCAAATGAACAGAGACGGACCGACCGACCTAATAACTGACGATTGAGCAGTGATGCTCTGACGGCCTCCCGACGTAATACTTCACGGTAGTTCCGGGAGGAATAACCGTGCCGACGAGAGGAGATGTTTAGCAGGTTAAAGTCCCGCACTGACTAAGGCTTTTGATGCTTTTACTCCTCGTTAAAAAAAAAAAAAAAAAAACACACACACACACACACACACACACACACACACACGCACGCACACACACACTATAATAATACTGCATGTCCAAATAGATGAGCTTAGAGGACCAATTGTCCCCAAGCACAACATGGCGATCCTGCCCATCACGTTCCTGCGATGACATATTAGAAATAAATGCACCTTCGGAAGCGGACATTGTAAACCTATTTGCGAAGTGGGAGCAACTAGCAGAATACGATCCGGGGCCCGTGCCAGACTACGCACCCGAATACAAGGCAACAGAAAAAACACAAGGACCGAAACCTATAAGTTTGGAAGAATATAGGCGTCGCCAAGCTTCTAAGAGACCGATACAAACTCAATTGCCACCAACACCCCAGAAGAAGAAAAAAAGAGGGGCGGAAAAACTTTTAACAAAAGAAAGGAGATAGCCATTTTCTACAAACAGATAAATTTAGAAACAAATAAAAGAATAATTAATGATTTAAGATTTAAACTAAAAACTTTACAACAAAAACCAAATTAAAATGAATATAGAATAAATATGGGTCTCATACAAACTAAACCACAATACAACGAAACGACAAACACATACACCTTAAATAATCTATATACACAAGACGCTGTAATTATAATAATAATAGTTATAATTATATGCACGGCCGCTATAGCTTATTTAATCCATAAGATAAATACACATTATAAAAAATATGTTCTAAGACAGGTACGTAATGCACAATTACAAAATCCATAAATAATAATTATACCGCACCATAGAACCACGTACATTATTTTAATAAAATAAATGGATATTATTGATGAACTAAAGAAAATTTTAATAAATTTAAAAAAGAATCCGAAGTGAAAATATACGCAAAAATATTACAACACTTTGCACTCGTATCTATCAGAATTGCATACAAAACTTAAAGACGAATTACAAAAAGTAAACAAGGACGAACGCGTCCAGATAATAAATTCCTTCGAGACATATATATCAAAAATAAAACAAATCTTAACAATGGCAACAACCACTTTTGATATCCTAACATACATCAAAGTAATACCAGAATTTTTGGGACAGCGAAAAGACTTTTCAAAATTCATAGGTTTACTTGAACTAGTGACAAAAACAGTACCAGCTGAGCACAACCATTCCTTTTGCACATTCATTTTAGAAACACAAATTCCTCTTGAAATAAAAAATAAACTAAACTTAGGTGGCAAAATAGAAAACACTACATAATTAATAAACAGACTACGGACAATCTATAAACCAAAAAAACAGCTTCAGCAAGGCCCCAAAACAATAACAGCTTACAGTGACGAAATAAGTTCTCTAATCACTGAATTAAACAGTATACAAATTTCTGAATTAGATAGCTCTACTAATAACGATACAATAGTAAGATCCAATGACATCATAGCCTTCAATGCATTTAAAAACGGCATTAAAAACCCAGCAATTAGACAAACAATAGAGGCCAGCAGAGTTAAAACATTTAACGAAACCGTAGCTATAGCAGAAGAAACAAGAGAAAATCACACTGACAGCACACTAACTTACAGAAACTATGAACAATTCCAACAAACAAATACACACTTCAGAAACTCCAACAACTTCCGGCGAAATACAAACCCACATAACACCTTCAACAGCAGACGTCCATATAACTCAACATATAGAACTAATAATAACTTTATAAATAATCAAAGAAATGGCAACCGAAACGAGGGCAATTACACAAACAATAGCAGTAATAATAACAGATTCAGTAACTATAACAATAACAGAGGTAATCGTTATAATAACCGATATCGAGATACAACAATAAACTACGTACACGAAGAGGTACAAAACAAAACAAACAACAGATGGGATAAAGTAAAAAACATTTTAAGAATAGACACTGAGGATCCAAGAGCAAAGACTGAACTACTAGAATTATGTAAACAATACCAACACATCTTCCATTTAGATGACGACAAATTAACGGTTACCAATTTCTACAAACAACACGTAGGTCTAATGGACAACAACCCAGTGTACATAAAAAATTACCGTTTGCCAATCACACAAAAAGACATCATAAAATCCGAAGTACGAAAATTACAAGATGGTGATATCGTAGAACCTTCAGTAAGTCCAAAGAGCACAGACGACACAAAAAAATGAAGACTCCTAGTAGATTTCAGACAACTGAACAAGAAAATTTCTAACGACAAATTCCCCTTAACCAGACTGGACGATGTTTTGGACATAATAGGAAGAGCAAAATACTTCACAACTCTGGATATGACTAGTTCGTTCCACCAAATAGAATTAGAAAAACAATCAAGACCTTTAACAGCTTTTTCAACAAATGACGGACAATATCAGTTTAAAAGGCTTCCTTTTGGATTGAAAATATCCTCCAATAGTTTCCAACGAATGTTAACACTAGCACTCGCTGGACTAGACTCTAATGCATTTCTATATGTCGACGACATAATAGTTTTCGGATGCTCTTTGCAACACCATAATAAAAACCTAAGTAAAATATTTGAACGACTTGATAAATACAACTTCAACTAAATCCATCCAAATGCCAATTCTTAAAAGCAGAAGTAGTATATTTAGGACACCTAATCACATCAAACAGCGTCACAGCTGCTCCCGAGAAATGTAAAGCCATAAAAAATTATCCTATACCAACAAGCGCGGACGACACCAGGCGATTTGTAGCATTCTGTAACTATTACAGACGATTCATAAAAGATTTCGCAAAGATAGCTAAGCCTCTAAATAACCTTCTAAAGAAAAATCAAAAATTCGACTGGACAAATGAATGTCAAAATGCATTCGAAACCCTACAAAAATGCATTATGGAACCTCCAATACTACTACCTACAATACTACCTCATACCCTGACATGAACAAGGAATTCATACTGACTACTGACGCTTCAGATTACGCATTAGGTGCCATTCTCTCCCAAGGAGAAATAAATAAGGACCTACCAATATCCTATGCTAGCCGATCTTTAAATAAACACGAAATAAATAAAGCCGTTATAGAAAAAGAACTTCTCGCTATTCATTGGGGAATAAATCATTTCAGACCTTATTTATATGGAAAAACATTTACAGACCACAGACCACTAGTGTCACTTTTTACTAATAAGAACCCATCTAGGATTAGGATTAGAATAGGTAAATTAAATACAAATGCGGACGCGCTATCTAGAATTAAGCTTGATTCAGACATATTAAAAACAATGGTACCAACGATAAATATCATAACAAGAAGCAAGGCATTATATAATAAAAGTGATAAAGATAACGCCAAAACACGGAATGAAGATGCTGTTGCACATGAGCCTGATCAACTCTACATGTGGAATTGTATCTCCATATCTGATGTTAGGAACGTAAAGAAATCAAAATTTGAGCTCGTAAGTCGTACGCAGTGCATTCCTATGAATATAATTATAAACAAAACCGTAGTAATGGTACCGGTAGTAATTAGCGAAAATCTCAACGATAAGACACTAGAGTCAGTATGGGAGAAACTAATATACTTAATGAATAAAAACAATATTGAAAAGCTAGCAATTGAAGATAACGATAGTATATTCGAATTTATAAAGAAAGAAAGCGCAATAAAGATGTTTAATGAAGTAATGAAAAGATTAATTCACACTGGAAAACACAGACCATTAAAAATCCTAATATATAAAGCTGCTATAACAATCAATGGCAAAGTAAACCAAGAAAAATTAATCAAAGAACACCATACAATGCCACATGGAGGTCATAACGGTATAAAGAGAACAATAGCAAGACTAAAACAAAAATACGTATGGAAAAAAATGTCAAAAATGACAAATAATTTTATAAACAAATGCATAACATGTAACAAAAATAAAATCATAAGACACACAAATGACGAACTTATTGTAACCGACACACCTTACAAGCCTTTTCAAACAATCACTATAGACACAGTAGGACCATTACCTGTAGCTAACGGATACAAATACATATTGACAGCACAATGCGAACTGACAAAATACATAGAAGCACATCCTATGACCACAAAAGAAATAGCAGAAATAGCAAAAACATTAGTAGAAAAAATAATTTTATTAGTAGAAAAAATAATTTTAAATTTAAAAAATAATTTTAAGACACGGCACATTCAAGGTAATTAAAACAGATAAAGGCACTGAATTTACAAGCGAAATTTTCTCAAATATATGTAATCTTTTAAACATAACACATAAAACATCCACTCCGTATCATCATCAAACCTTAGGCACAAGGTGAAAGAAACCACAGAGTACTGAACGAATATATGCGATCGTTCACAAACAACCTAGACAAGAACAATTTTCGGCAAACCATATACACAACACAGATGACTACCTAATAGAACTTAAGACAAAATTACATTTTGCATTCGAAAGAACAAAAGAACTCTTAGAGAAATCAAAATTATTAAGAAAAACACAGTATGATATAAGAATAAACAAAGTAAACTTTAAAACAATATATTTAGTATTTTTAAAAAGACATAATCAAAAGAAATTTGCCAATCAATATGATGGTCCATACAAAATAATAGGCACAGATGGAGTTAACTGCATAATTAAGATTAAAAACAAAGTAACAACTGTACATAATAATAATTTAAAAAAATATCTAAACGAAAATCAACAATCGAATTAATTCAAAAATTGTATTAAAATAAGAAATCTACACCTACAAATTATATAAATAAAATTGTAAGAAAAAAACACAAAAAAAGCTTATTCGAAAATATTCCCAAATCAAAAATTTTTATTTCCTTAAGAAACAAAAATTTTTTCATTAAGAGGGTGGAGGTGTACTGCGTCCCACACGTTTGGCCACCCCTGCATAATCAATGCATAACAATTCGTGCATTCTATTTGTTTCATTAGCAAGCTTTTTATCGTCAGCAGTCTTTGGGTCATTAACTCCAAGACGAAACCCGAGTCATCAAGTACGTTGACCGCTCGCGACGTATTTGTGAGCGTTGCAAGAAATGCATGCGCTGCACTTTAAATTCGTGAACTAAAATAAAGCAAATAAATGTTAATCAAAAATAAAAACACAAAAACAAAACATGACAATTATTTTCGACGACCACCAATCAAACGACAACCAATCAGAAATGTCGAAGTTGGAATATTTTCGAACTTAGTTTAAGAAAATTTAGTATATAAGAACTACAATGTTTAAAATAAAGTTAGTGTTAATTCTTCAATCAAAAATCGATGTTGGTAATTAATTCTTTACATAAATCGGTGACACTTGTTCGCCTGTAAAGAAGAAAAATACAGAGGACATAAATTGGCGACACTAGCTCGCCTGTGCTCTGAATAATTCGGCGACACCTGATCGCCTTAGCAATCGGCGGAACCTAACCGCCTATATCCAAAAAGGTATACACACACACACACACACACACACACACACCCTACACGCAAACATGAAGAGGACCAATCAGGTATGTTGAATCCATTTGCTAGGAGCGTTCGCATATCGAGGTCGCCATCTCAAATCTCGGCGGAGGTTAAAACTCCTACACAAGCAAATTCTCCACAGTGCCGTGTGTTGAAAGATGACACAGAGCGTGTCACGGTATTTAAAAAATTAGGCCGAAAGATATGTGAGTTGACAGAAATGATCGGTGGGGGGAAGGCGATCAATCCATCAGCCCATGAGGGAGCTGATCGACACCATTGCAGCCCTCTACGAAGAAGCTGAAAATAATTACTTCTCTCAGGAAGATGTGATCAGTATGCGGCGAGGATTTGGAGGCACACAAACAGCGGCGATCAAAACAACAGCCAATAACGCGAATGTTCTTCTAAATACGGGGAAAATTCGCATCGGTTGGGTCAACTGCCGTATACGGCAGCAGAAAGTCTTAACAAAATGCTACAGGTGTCTTGAATTCGGACATATTTCCAGACACTGCAAAAGTGAGATAGATCGGTCCAAATGTTGCAGACGATGCAGTAAGGAAGGTCACACTGCCAAGGAATGTGAAGAAGAGCCCTGTTGCATGTTCTGCAAGACGGATGCAACTGAAGACGCAAGCCACATTGCTGGAAGTAGCCGTTGCCCCGTATTCAAATTGGCGATAGGCAAACCAGACCCATGAGAGTGGTGCAGTTAAATCTCAACCATTGTGTAACTGCGCAGGACCTCCTCGAGCAATTCATAAAAGAGGAACAAATTGATTTGGCGTTGCTTAGTGAACGATATAGGGTGCCCGACCGCCCCAATTGGGTGTCCGATGCACAAGGTAAAGCTGCTATTTGGGCCTGTGGTCGCTGGGCATTTGAAGAGCTGGGCACTTGCGTTCCAGGTTTCATTAGAGCTAAGATATAGGGCATTCTCTTCTACAACTGCTACGCTCCACCTAGTTGGTCACATAGCGACTTTCAAGTAATGCTTGACCGAATAGTATTAGACGCCCGCGAGCGGTCTCCGATCATGATAGCCGGCGATTTCAATGCTTGGGCGACTCAATGGGGCAGTAAATCCACCAACGCGAGAGGCAGTAGCTTACTAGCGTCTCTCTTGTCGCTGAAGGTAGTTCTTCTTAGCACCGGCAGGAAAAGTACATTCAGAAAAGCTAATGCGGAGTCTATTATCGACTTAACATTCATTTCAGACTACATGGCGCAAACTACGAGTTGGTGTGTCAGCGAACATTACACTCACCACCAGGCAATGTTAATTAACATTGCCAAACGCCGTAACTTTCAAAGTCGACTGCGGATGGAAAAACACAGTTGGAAACTAAAGCCTTCGACAAAGAGATATGCGAAGAATTCATTGCGAATTATAATATTGGCGCCGGTTCTGCGGAAGAGCTTGCTAATAAACTCGCAATCGTTATGGTTAGGCTGTGTGACATATCAATGCCCAAGAAGTCAAAAAAGCGAACGACTCAGCCATGCTATTGGTGGAATCAGGATATCCGCTCTATGAGGGCAGAGTGTTTTAGGGCGAGGAGACAAAAGCAGAGGTCCAGAGAAAGCCCGGAATTCGAAGAGAAGGAAGCCAGATTCAAAGCCTTACGCTCACAATTGTCTAGAAAAATCAAGGATAGCAAAAGGCTAAGTTTCAGTCACCTGTGTAGTCAAGTGGACATTGACCCGTGGGGTAACGCTTACAAAGTTGTGATGAAAAAGATTAAGGGCTTCAAAACTCCGCAAATTGAATGTCGCGCCCTCCTCCGGAGAATCGTGTCAACTCTTTTTCCCAAAAGACGACTGCTTCCATGGAGTGTCGCTCGTGGACGGGCAGCGTGGTAACCCCAGCGATTTCGCTAGAGGAGCTGAGGCAAGCCTGCGACAAAATTGTTGATCACAAAGCGCCAGGTCCAGATAGCATCCCAAATGTCGTTATAAAGGCTGCAATATCCTTAAGGCCAGACATGTTTTTGACTACATACCAGAAATGCTTAGACGAACGCGTTTTCTCTGACCGCTGGAAAAAGCAGAAACTGGTTCTGATCCCTAAGGGAAATAAGCCGCCTGATGAAGCAGCATCATACCGCCCAATCTGCCTACTGGACACTCTGGGCAAAATTCTCGAAAGAATTATTTGCAACCGACTTCTGTCAGTAGCCGAAGAAAAGGCCGCAATATCTGAGCGACAGTATGGCTTCAGAAAATCTCGGTCCACTATCGACGCGATTAATGTAGTGGTTAATTGCGCAAGGAATGCAATAGCAGGTGAGCGTTGGAAAGGCGGGACCAAAGAGTACTGCGCTGTAGTAACGCTTGACGTTAAAAATGCCTTCAACTCAGCAGACTGGCCGTGCATTAAAAAAGCGCTCGACAAAATGGAAGCACCAACTTACATTGTTGAAATAATAGGCAGCTACTTCACCAATAGAAAACTCATCTACCTAAGCAATAGCGAGTTAGAATACTTAGATGTTACGGCAGGAGTCCCGCAGGGATCCGTTCTGGGTCCATTATTATGGAACCTAATGTATGACGAGGTTTTGAGGCTGCCTTTGCCGGAAAGAAGTAGGATTCGCTGACGACATCGCGATAGTGGCAGTAGCAAAGCAAATCAGCCAGTTAGAAGGAGTGGTAAATACAGCAATTGCACAAGTAAAAGAGTGGCTGCATTCAGCTCGTCTGACACTTGCCGAACATAAGACAGAAGCAGTTCTTATAACAAGTCGAAAGAAGGTGGAGTACATCACTGTTAAAATAGGTGATGTTGAAATTAAGTCGAAGCGCTCGATTAAATACCTGGGGGTCATATTAGATAATAGACTCAGTTTCAAAAAGCATGCGTGCTATGCGGCTGAAAAGGCAGCGAGATCTCAGACAAAGCTGGCAAGACTATTCCCAAACATAGGCGGTCCGAGGCCTGCCAAACCCAAACTACTTGCTACGGTGGTAAGCTCCGTTCTGCTGTATGCGGCGCCAGTCTGGTCTCAGGCGCTGCAAGCTAGTTCGCTTCGAAGGAAGCTAGTCGCAGTTCACAGACTTAGTGCGTTGAGAATAATTAGTGGATTCCGCACAGTGTCCGACGACGCAGCAGGCGTTATAGCAGGTCTTTTGCCAATCGATATTTGGGCTGATGAGATGAAGCGCATTTATGTTTGAAGATCATTACAACGCACCTCGACACGAGCAGCAGCCAAAGAAGAAAGAGAGAAATCGATTGAGGTATGGCAGTCCCGTTGGGACGCCTCCACAAAGGGTAGGTGGACGTATTCGCTCATTACCAGCATAGCTTCTTGGATTAATAGATCCCACGGAGAAACCAACTACTACTTGACCCCATTCTTGACTGGTCACGGTTGCTTCAGGAAGTATCTATTCAAATTTGGACACGACGGTTCGCCATTATGCCCTCTTTGTGCAGAAGACCAAGACGCAGAGCACGTTTGGTTTAAGTGTCCGAGATTCTCTATGGAGATCACGCACATGAGCGACCCAACAAATATAATCGAGCATATGCTTCAGTCCCCCCACAACTGGGGAGTCTTTAACGATATAGTCACGAGGGCGCTGATTGAGCTGCGAAGAATCGAAAGGCTTAGATATGCGGCAGGATTAAATAGCTAAAAAGGGAAGTGTTAACGCACGAAGAAATAGCTTGATTGCTAACCAGCCTCTGCGAAGTAGTACCTAACGGCAGTCCCGCAGACGAGAGTGGTTTGAAGTGCGCGGGGGTGTGGTTTAGTACTTAGGCACCAGGAATTGTGAGTCGTGCATGTCAGTGGGCCGGTCCACTGGTCATACATGAGAGTCCACACCTCCAGTCGTCATACAAAAAAAAAAAAAAAAAAAAAAAACACACCCTATAATAATACTGCATGTCCAAATAGATGAGCTTAGAGGACCAATTGTCCCCAAGCACCACATACTCCTTATTGCAAAAAGTGTTTCAGGTATGGGCATGAAACAAACTGGAAGTGCGGAAATCAACAAAACCAGGAACGATGGCCTGATAACGCAAGAACAAATTCTGGTAATAATTTTCGGAATCAAGACAGAAATGGTTTTAGACCTCAACAATATAACCATCAAACCCAATAGAAATGGCAGCATAACCAAAGGACGCGAGATCCAGCCAAACAAAGCCAATCAAATATGGCATGTCACTGGTGTAATCCACCAGGACATCTCTTAAAAGATTGGCAGGCCAAGAAGAACTGGGAATCATTTCAGGGAAACTACCGAGGGCCCAGGCAAGGCCAGTAACCTGGGAACCCAGAAAGAATAATAATTTTTGGGCCAGACAGATTCGGAAAGATAGGTTTACGTCCACGGAGACAGTTATCCCATCTACGAGTCTATATGAAAATCGTCAAGGAACGAAAAAAAACATATCGGAACGATAAGCATAGGAATAGTGAATACTAAAAACATTAAAAACAAAACTGTAGCAGATAAAAGGTTAGAAGACTCAGGAATAGTAAAACCAAACATAAATGTTCAAGAATGTGAAAGAAGAAGTATACAAGAAAAAGAAAAACAGGAATTTAGTACAACAAATAGTTTCAAAAGTAATGAAGACAGTAAGAGTGAGTGTCGCTACAACAATAAACTAGAGGATGATGTGTTCATTGAGTTTCCTTGTGCAGAGGCAACTAATGAAAAACTTATATTATTGGTTGATACAGGAGCAGACACCAGCTTAGTAAAAGAAAAGTCCATTAAAAGGGATATATTAATTGATTATTCTGAAAAGCGAATTTTAAATGGAGCTTTCGGGGGTTGTGCAACCACTAAGGGAACTGTTAATATTACCCATAAAGACTGGATATGCCTTGATTTAACGTTACATACGGTGTCACTTCAACAAGGATTGCCAGGCGACGGGATACTTGGCAGGGACAATCTATGGAATAAGTCTATATTAGACTTAATTAAAAGATAACTAAAAATAATTACTCAAAAAGGAGAGAAAATAGCTAGGCTGCCATTAGTAAAATCAGAAAATAAATTATCACCCGCGACACGAGGAGTGATAAAGGCCAGATCAACATGTTTTATAAAAATGAATCTAAAAACCAAACTGCGAGAAGTGGTGATCCACAAATCCCAAATCTCCCCAAGTGTGTTCTTAGCAGAGGCGTTAGTAAGTGTAACAAAGAATAAAGTTAACGTTCCGATCTTAAATTCAACCGAAGAAGATTTCACTCTGAGTGACAACTTCGTTCCAGAATTCAGCGATTTTTATAAGTATGAAATACCGAAAAATGATACAACCATTATCAGTGTGGTTAGGCAAAGATTAAAAGTTTTAATGCACGAATTAGATTTGATCCATGCTTGAATAAAGAGAAAAGAGAGCCCATAAGCAACTTATGTAGAGAATATAATGACATTTTTCTATTAGATGGAGACAAATTGACGTACACCACAGCAATAGAGCACATAATTCCCACGAGGGTAGACCAGGTACCAATTAATCAAAGACAGTACCGACTTCCCCATACACATAGGGAAGAAGTTAATAAACAAATTAATAAGTTGCTAGAAGACGACATAATAACTTCAAGTAGATCGCCGTTAAATTCTCCATTATTAATAGTTCCAAAGAAATGTGAAAAAGATGGGGAAAAGAAATGGCGTATGGAACTATAGGAAATTGAATGACTCTACAATTTAACAGGTTTTTCCAATACCCAGGATTGACGAAATTTTAGACCAATTAGGTAGTAGCAGGTATTTTTCAACTCTAGATTTAGCTAGCTGCTACCATTAAGTCTTAGTAAATGACAATGATAGGGAAAAAACAGCCTTCAGCTCAGCATTATGACATTTCGAATTTAAGAGAATGCCTTTCGGATTAACAGGGGCACCCGCCACTTTTCGGAGATATATGAATCTCGTGCAGGATTACAAGGAATAGACTGTTTCGTCTATTTAGATGACATAGTCATATACGGTAGCAACTTGGATCAGCATGCATACAGATTAGCGAAAGTTTTTGAAGCTCTAAGCGCAAATAATTTAAAATTGAATGTTAGTAAATGCCAGTTTTTGCAACGCGAGATCATTTATTCAGGCCATAAATGTTCAGAAAACGGAGGCCTCCCCGACCCAAGCAAAGTGGAATGCGTTAAAAACATTCCACCTCCAAAAAACGTTAAGGAAGTGCAGGCTTTCTTAGGGTTGGTAAATTATTATAGAAAATTCATACCTGACACAGCAAAGATAGCGTTACCAGTTAGTAAATTGTTATGTAAAAATGTAAAGTTTATTTGGACTGAAAACTGTCAAAAAGCATTTGACATCATGAAGGCAGCCATTACTTCACCACCAGTATTAGCATACCCCGATTTTTCAAAAGAATTTCTATTAAGCACGGTTGCTAGTAATGAAGCATTAGGCGCAGTGCTCTCTCAAGGAAGAGTCGGCGAAGATAAACCAATATCTTAGATAAACCAATAGGATAAACAATAGAAAAATAGTTTTTAGCAATTGTTTGGGCAACTAAAAATTTTAGAGATTATCTACTAGGAAGACATTTCAATATTTGTACAGACCACCAACCATTAAAGGGAATAGCTAATTTAAAAGATCAGACTTCAAGATTGGCAAGATTTAGGCATAAGTTGTCAGAATACGACTTCGAAATAATCTATAAGCTAGGGAAAATAAACTTCGAGCCACACGCTCGAAAACGAAAGAACAAGAAAGCGCTGGTATAGATAACACAAAACCAACTTTAATGTCTGTAGCACCCGATAGTCCAGGAACAGGTGGACAAAAAGATATTATTTTGTTAACAGATCCAAAAGAGATAGATACCATAATAAAAGACTTCCATTAGACACCACTTGGGGGTCATCAAGGCGCGGTAAAAACTTACCTTCGAATTCGACAAGAATATAGGTGGCCTGGAATGCAGAAGCAGATAAAGGACTATGTGAAAACTTGTCCAAAATGCCAGACGAACAAAAGCTCAAAATTAACCAAAATACCCATGGTATTAAGAGATACACCTATGAGGCCATTTGATAAAGTTTATATGGACATTGTAGGTATTTTGCCAGAAACTCTTTCGGCCAACAAATATATTTTGACTTTCCAAGACGATTTTTCTAAATTCATGGCATGTATAGCCATCTCAGACGCAGGAGCGAGCACAGTAGCTAGGAATTTTTACGATGAGATTATTACCAAGAGTTCTTATCACTGATAAGGGTAACTTCATTTCAAAATTATTCTCGGATACATGCAAACTTTTAGGCATTAAAAAATTACACATTACGCCGTACCATCCGCAAGCTAATGCCTGAAACACAGTTGCACATACAAGAGGCAAGATAAAAAATCAGCTGTCAAAATTATACAGGCTCTTATGGGAATCAAGAAAAAAATAAGTTATATGAGAGCATTCATATGTAGATAAACATTCAGTTGCATGCGAGTCAGCTCTAATTCTAATTTGAAACATTGTGTATGCGTGCTCTTCTTCTGCTTCCTTTCAATAATTTGTGTACTTTTGTCTTATTTTTCAGAGGATTTAAAAATTTCTCATAATTTCAAAATGTTAGTACATATTTAATGAACGAAACAAATATTTGATGAATTTTAATAACTCCAATATTGCAGAATGGACCAAATCGAAGAAAAACTAATTGAGCTCGTCCGGTCAAGAGTCATAAGTCAAAGACGTGGGCACTCATAGGAGCCCAGCTAAACTTAGACGGTTAGTAAGTGGGCACTCATAGGAGCCCAACTAAACTTAGACGGTTAGTAATAATGCGAAATTAAAAATAAACATTATTTAATAACACATAATAATAAATTTACAGGGATGCTTGCCAAAAGCGTTGGCTTACGCTGAGATGCAGCCGAAGGTAGGTTGCCCGCATTACAATTTAGAACAATATTTCAATATTTTTATATTAGGACAATTGGGAATGGTAAAGCTACATCCGAAGCACCTGAAGAGGAATTTATTGACTCCCCGGGAGAACCCGAAGCAGCTGACTCGCCCGGGCTTGCCGTTCCTTCGCCTTCGTCTGTGAGCGCTGGTTCCGCAAAAAAGGTGAGTGAAAGCTTTCGGTATTTTCACTACGGTGTAATTGAAATTGCAAACTACTTCAGGATAAGCAGAATCCATATCTGGCATCGTTTTTGGTAGAGGCCTCCACATCAATTAGAGAGGTCTTCAAATCTTTTCTTTTGCGATCCAACGAGACCACGACAGATAAACTGCTCGCCACTTTATCAAGCGCTATCACCGACGCAAATCTCGATGGAGCTGTGCTGAACGAGATACACAGAGACGTCACCACAGTTGTATATAGCGCAATAGCTCGATCGAAGCAGCAACACTTTTTTTTAACTTAAGTAATGAATTCAATGTGATTTTTTTCAATTAGTTTTAAGTTTTACAAATGAATGTGATTTTTTTTCTATTAGTTTTAAGTTTTACAAATGGATGTTTTTTTTCAATTAGTTGTAAGTTTTACAAATGGATGTGTTTTTTTCCAATTAGTTTCAAGTTTTACAAATGGATGTGTTTTTTTTTTAATTAATTTCATACAATACATTTTTGGTTATATATATACCTGAAGTTTTGATTTCCAAAATAAAAAAAAACAAATAAAATTTATGGAAATTGTTTACTTTATTTAGCTGATTAGGCTTCACATCATTTCTTAATTCAAAAGCCGAAGCTATTGAACGGTTTCCGAACGGTTGGTGAACCGATCTTAATGGTTCGGTTTCTCTTCTCCAGACCCCATCGACATCGACTCTATTTTCGGATCTGTCGACCAATTCGGGGTACAAATACCTATTATTTCTTTTCGGCATTAGGAAATTATGCACAACGACGACCGCCAAAAATGTCAAAATGCCAAAGGCGTTCTCTATATAAACGCGAGCATTTGACAATTTCTTATTGAAGTTTTCTTTGTCAGCCGGCAAATTTCGTCCGGGATACGGTCGCATTATGTTTCTCTTAAGAAGGAAAGCATTGTCAGCCACAAAGTAGAACGGGAAAATTGTGCCAACGCGCAAAGAACAATCGCGAGGGACGTTTAGTGAGCCTTCCAATATCTTCCTCCCAAATTCGCTACGGACGAAAACTCCGCCATCGCTTTGGCTGCCCAACGCTCCCACATCTACATATTTGAATGTATAATTGGAGGCACAAGCTGCAAGCAGCACAATGCTGTTATATTTTTTATAATTAGAATATAGCGAGCCGCTCCTTTTGGGACAAACGATGCGTATATGTTTGCCGTCAATGGCTCCCAAACAATTCGGCATACCGGTCTTCCTGGAAAAATAAATTGCGTTCCGGACGAAATCCGTTACATTTGGCGCCGCCATATAAACCACCTTGAGTTCATCCCAAATAGCATCGCATGTCTCATAAACTATCTTCCTCACCGTTGAGATTCCAATCTTATGGCACCAAGCACATTTACACTGCATCCTTGTGCAAGATACCTGAAACAATGCAAACTATGGATGCTATCGTTGTTATGCACTGAATTGCGTCCATTTTTATTAAACAATTACCGATAGAATTAACAATGAAGTCAATATATTATATATATAATTAAATAGCGAACATTTCTTTGTTGGACAATTTTTTTCGACAAACATAAACAGTGAATTTGAAAGCAGCGCCAGAAATGACAGTTTTTGCATATTGTATGCGAGATCCAATTGTGTGCGTGATTTTAGAAAAAGATAAAAATACAAATGAATGTTCCCTCTTGCATGTCCAACTGTGTTTCAGGCATTACTCAAAACGGAAATCCAAGAAGAAACGAAAAAGTATAAGATAACAGAGTTACATAGAATTCAATGTATATAAAATGCCTGTGTTGCCATTTATTTCCAACACCTTTCCACAACCGCTGAATTCTGCGGTTAATATTTAATATTTAATAAAGATTATTACTTTAGAAATTAATATGTTATATTATAGAATTTATGCTATTTATATTATATAAATATTTATATAATTATTATATTTATTTATGTAATTATTATATTCATTTATATTATATTAATATTTATATAACTATTATATTTATATATATTATATAAATATTTATATATTAATATATATATATAGTATTATATTTATATAATTATTATATTTATATATATTATATAAATATTTATATATTATAATTGAGTTAGCGACTTGGATGGACGTGTATTGATTCCGTTGTGAAAAGTTCTGTGAAATTTAGAAAAACTTAAAAAAACAACAAAATATCCTATTTATTCTACCATCTAAGCAAGCCATGCAGTCCGGTCCTCAGTTATCCGGTCCTCAAACAAATCTATCAAGCGCTTTGCGAATCTACTCTTAGACACGGTGTTACGGCATGGGGATCCACCAGATGCAAAAATTTGCAAAAGAATCAAAATAATATCCTAAATATCTTAGCCATAAGGAAAAATTCCAATTTTTCACGTTCGAACGCCATTTCATTGCCAAGCTTTTTACGTGTATCGAACTTAAACGGCATCTTTAAATACACAACATTGGTAGAGTGTTATTAAGACACTCGCTTTAGAAATACGATTCTACATTCATACGAAACTAGACGCAGGGCAGAAGGCAGATACACAGTTCGACAATATCACAATGATTACGGGAAGAACACCCTTGACGTCACAATTCCCAGGATTCTTAATCAGCTTCCATTAGAGCTGCTTAGTGTACCAACCATAAATCGGCGGAAAATGAGAATTAAAGAAATATTTGATAAATCACGAGATAGAAATTTCAGTTATATTTAAAACATATATAATTGGTTACTTTATATACTTTTTTAAAAATCCATTTATTTTTTTATCATTCTTCACATTTCAGTTTAAAAAACTGTAGACGTTTTCATATGATTTGGAGTTGCTATTGTATTTAAATTCGATTGCAATATGAGATAGTATGTCAAGTCGCATTACAATTTTTGAGTATTTATAACTTAGATGAGTTATAAGTTTATAACTTAGATGAGCAAACAAGTCCTAAGGACTTCGCGGTATAACTAATTGAAAATGTAATTATGTACTATATTTATCTTAAATGAATGAATGAATAACTTTTCTAATTCCATTTAACTTAAGATAAGTTATGTATGAGTGTATATAACATATTTTAAGTAAAAACAAAATAACAAACAAAACCGCAGAAAGAATAAAAACTTATATTATTTAAAATATGCAAGGAAATTTTAAATTAATATTCCTCAGTTTTTAATATAAAAACAATATACCTTTACAGACATTGTTCCGGATCTTGAAAATGGCACCACCTTGCAGCTTCGGACCTGTAAAGAAAGAAAATGTTGTTTATTGTTCTCTTTTCCTCTTTTCTTCTTTAGCCCTCTATTATTCTTCCTATTTTTATTTTCCCTCTTTTTTGTTTGGTAGTTTTTTCTTCAAAACAACGTTTTTTTTCTTTAAATATATAATTTTACATTATTTTTTTTTTTGTTATTTAAGCAAAAACTTATCCTTTAGTTATGTAGTTCTCATTTGATAAACTCAGTTGTATTTAATAATTATTTGTATAATAAACAAGTTGTAACAATTTCTGTTTAAGAGATTTTATTTAAAGTCGACCGCACACGTGTACAGGCACATAGCGAAGATAATGAATAAAGTCTTCAAGCAGAAGATGATAGCTAGCAATACCAACTTAAACTGGAATAAAAGTGATATCGCCAGTATTGCGATATCCAACAGCCCTCTTGATACGAATGTCATTCTATTTTATGAAGCCATATGCCTTCTAGACATTTTTCATGACTGTCTCGTTCATGTCCAGAGTAGATGAGTGCATCAATACAAAGAATTGTTTAGCTTCTCTATTGTCAATATACAGAGTTATATTAGACAAATTCTGCAAGCGTAGCTCCGAAAAGCATAGCTTGGCTTCGGCCAAGCTAACGTACTCTGCTTCTGTTGAAGCAGGGTAGTAGTGTGTACATATATGTATATGCGCAGTCGCTGTGGAGCGTGTGGAGTTCAGCTTTGCCGCCTCCATAAGGTTTATTAAGGTTTGTAAGTGCGGTTCTCTGCCGGTGTGGAGCTCAGCTCTCCCGTCGCCATAAGGTTGTTAAGGTTTGTGTGTTTGAGGCTATCTGCTGCCGCCATAAGTTTGCTATGGTGTGGAGCTCTGCCGACGGGCCGACAGACGGACAGGCAGATGATGTTGGGAAACGATGAGGAAGGGAATCATGTGAGCGGGGAGGGAAGGGGTGAAAATGCTGAATATTTTTGTGAAAGAATATGTTGTTGCTGTTGTTGTAACATGAGACTTTAGCGAACGTGACCGTTGGTCCACAGGGTTTAAACAAATTTCGGTGTTTTGAACGAAGTGCCGTCGATCGAATTAATGTAATAAGAATTTATTTAATTAGTTAGGTTGTAGTTGTAATTAATTCTTTTGGTGGAATGAGGTGCCGTCGTTGGAGTTAGTGTAAACAAATTTAGTTGATGGCGGATTTTTATTTCTTCTGTTGTCTTTCGCTTTTGTTTCAATTCTTACTATGATGTCGTCGAAATATATGTATGTACAGTGCGTACAAAGAGAGTCTGCGTTCTTGTTCTTGGGCACAATTGTCTTTAGGAAATGTGTGATCAGTGACATTCATGCACGTTCATGTTTTATTGGTCCATTTCAGTGGTTTGCAATGTCAAATCGCAGCTTGCTTCAAATGTGTTCGGGCTGAATGCTCTTTTTGATTGACATGTATGTAATTTTTTTTTAATATGTAATTTTTTTTGTTCAGTGATCTCAACTCTAACTACAAACACAGTTTATGTAATTAGCGGAGTAATTAGTTTATGTTTTTATAAATACTTTCAATAGAGCATGGAGAGTCGACGTTGTTGTTATAATTTAATTACTTCAGTAGAAAGGAGTGTCGTCGATCGAATTAGGGTAAACAAAACTCGTTCGGATTCTTTTCTTGCTTATGTCGTTACTACTTACATATATTCAAAGTCAAACATAGATGAACCAAAGGATTTTTTTTGTGTTATTTATTATTGTTCAAATTTTTGTTTATAAATATTTCGTACTCTGGGGCGGAAGTTTGCAATTTCTTCTCACTGCTGAAAGTAATCTTGAAGACTTCGGAAGAAAAGCCCACGCGACAATTGTAAAATATTCTAATAAAAATTAAAGTGCGTAAATAATAAAACTTGTAGAAATAAAAAATAATTGAGAAATATTCTATTAAAAAGACAACGTGAAATATAAAACGCGTAGAAGGAAATTAAAAGTTATAAACGATAGTACTTAAAAATCTAACTAACTAAATTATTAAATATATTATTTAAAAACAAACCCTAGAAAAGAAAATTAAATCTATAAAAACCAGTATTTGAAATAAAAAACAAAAACAAGTGCATATAAAATAAAACGAACAAAAACCAAACGTACGAAAAACAAAGAAAAATAAAACCCCAAAGCTGTAAAACAAAACTACAACAAAATAGAAACTGTGAGTGTAGTTGAATATACTATTTAAAATAAAACAGCAATAAAAAGTAAGTGGCTAAAAAGTAGAAGTGCCTAGCTCACACAATATAAAACGTGTTAAATAAAACAAAATAACAAACTGTTAAATATAGTGTGTGAAAACAAAACAATAAAATAAAAGAAAAACTGTTAAATATAGTATTTAAAACCTACTAAGAAAAAAAAACAACAACAAAAAAGCAAAAAATTGATAAAGTGAAGATATACCATCAGCAACAAAAAGCAAACAAAACAAACAAAATGAATGGATTTATTTGCGACGTTTGTGGACAGGGTTTCACTGCAATGCGTAATTTTTTTAGAAGATTTCTTCAAAAACGCGAAAAATATAGTGACTAAGCAGATAGAAAATTTGCTAGAAAAGCACACAATGATAAATTAATAAATTTAAATGGAATAAATTTAATATGGAATTGTACGCAGAATAGTTTTAAATAACGACAGATGAGGAAATGGTGCTGGAAATAATGTCATTCCAAACAAAAATGATCTTTGCACAAAAAGTTGGAGACATTAGCAGCATCTACGCTGACATTTCTGAAGAACTGACCACCAAAATGGGTGAATTCCAGGAAAGGGACAGTGGATGGTCTCTATTTAAAATATGCTATGTAGAGATAAATAGAAATCAATACAGACCATTAAAGGGAACATCGTATATTCCGCTACGTCTGCATAAACGCACAAAATGATGATATATATTGTTTTAAATGGGCAGTAATATCTGCACTTGCTAATCTGCTAGTTAACCATAATAGACCACAAAACTACAACGTCTCCCACATTGAAGCGGAAATTATTACGCTTGCTAATGGATCGATACTTAACTTCATGGGATTGAAGTTTCCTCTTTCCATAGACCTCATCAGCCAATTCGAAGAAATGAATACAGCCATTAGCGTCAATGTGTTTGGAGTCAATGAAGTTTCGGGGAATATCGAGGGCCCCTACCACTGCACAAAGCTGGAAAAGGTGCAGCACATCAACCTCTTGCTGCTGCAAAATGATGAGCAGTTCCACTTTGTTTGGATTAAAATCATTTCAAGGTAGTTAAAATTTTATTTTTTCTCAACTTCAACTCTCATTTATTTCATCTTTCATTTTACACGACTACTTATTGCAATAAATAAGGCTTTTCAGATTAATAAAAGTACAACAAACTGCTCATCGCACTAGACTGTACTTGTGCAACAGCTGTCTCCAGTACTCCCACAACGAGGATACCCTACAAAAACACAAAGAAGTGTGCGGACAAGTAATTCCCGAGACGTCGTTTTTAAGTTTTAAGAATTTTGAACGAAAATTAGATGTTCCTTTTATAGTATACGCAGATTTTGTATGCGTGCTAAGTAGTTCAGGTTTAGATAATAACAATGAGTTTGTATGTGAGCATATTCCTGTAGCTTTTAGCTACAATATTCATTGTAATTTTAATAATAGTTTAAGTAAATTTGTCATTTATTCAGGGGAGGCTGCTCCCAAGAAATTTGTGGGATTCCTAATTAAAGACATTGTAGATTTATATAATAAGTATTTATGTAAAACGATACCAATGCCATTTTTAAGTCCTCGGCAGCTAAAGCAACAATTCCAAAGCAAAAACCGCCATATTTGCAATAAGGAATTGGTTTGCAATAAGAACTGGTTATGGAATCAGGTTTTGTCGTTGTTGTTGTTTCTTGCTTCTTGTGTTGTGGTTTATGTAAGGAAGCAGTGTGTGGTTGTTCTTATTTTCTGTTATTGTTATTCTTCTTCGTTTCTATTTCTGCAATCGGATGATTGTTTTTCGGCAGAAATAATTTGAAACGATGCTTGTATCGTTACAATACTTTCATATATAAACAAGTTACCAATTTTATTTCTTTTACTGTTTACTGTTTATTTACTGTTTATTATTGTAGCGTTCTTTTGAGAAAAACAAACATTAAAACTATTTTCAACTGCTCCATTAACTGAGATGAAGTTGCCTTTTAATTCCGGAACAAATAAAACTCTGTAGTTTTGCTTCGTACTTTTTCAATTTCTTTGACGTTTTCAATACGACTGTCCCTATTCCACACGCTTGAATATATTTACCATCTGCAACGGCCACGTTCCCTTTGTGCTCTTCTAACACCTTAAACATATTGCGATCACAACACATATGTGATGTCGCCCCGCTATCTATACACCATGAGCTTGAATTAAGTGATACCAAGGTTGCTGTTGATATACTTGAAAATGCACTGGAATGAGAATGTTTTGCTGGTTCTCTACATTTTGCTGCAAAATGCCCCTGTCTACCACAATTGTAACATTTCAAATTATTTTTGTCTCTCTTTGTTTGGTTGTGGATGCGTACGTTGTTGTTGGTACCGTTGTATCTGTTGTTACTGTGCGCAATAAATGCTTGTGCATGGTTTTCGATTGGTACAGTTGACATCTGGTCTCTTCTCGAACCTTCTTCTAACAATTTTAACTTCAGCACATTTAACGTTGGTAAGGTATCACGTGTTTCCATAGCCACTACAAACGCATCATATGACTTTGGAAGGCCGGATAACGTTATTATACCAAGTAGTTCATTCGCTGAGCTCACGTAATTCGCTACGTTTCCATCGTCAGGCATTTTAAGATTCAGTAAGTTCTTAAATAATGTGACCTTACGCGCCCTTGTGGTTGATAAACCGTTTTCAATTTAGTCCACGCTTCAAGGGAAGTCTTAGCGTGTTTTATTTTGTTAATCTGGCTAGGTTTTACACACAGTTTTTTTTTTTATTTTTTTTTATTTTTATAGAGGCAGGAGATGCATTTACGCACTAACACCGGTACGGTTGCCGAACCAACCCCCGATAGTGTGGGACTCCCACTCAGGTGGACCACCCACTAAAACCTTCCTCTTCGGTGAGCATAGCGAAGCAGACCAGAACCAGTGGTCCCTTTTCGCCCCCACGGCGCCGGTCGCTACGAATGGCCAAAGGAATCGACCTTTCGTCTCATGACCAGGTCCCGTGTTAATGCTAACGCATTCTTGAACCAAGAGTCTATACGTCCGTCAGCAAACTGATCGCACATACCAAGCTTGTTGGTCGCCAGAGCCGGGCAATGATTCACAATGTGATCCGCCGTCTCCTCCTCCTCCAGACACAGCCTACAGGTATCCTCTTCCACAAGACGCATGTGGAGATGATACCTAAAGTTACCATGGCCTGTGACCAGAGAGGTGAGCCAGCTCAGACTGTCTCTTCCGTAGTTGAGCAGTCTTCTGGCCTCTCCGCGAAGTGGTTGTTTAATAACCAAGTTCGTCTTCCAGCAAGTGGTTAGCTCCGACCATCTCCGTGAGTGCTCGGAGAACAACCATGTGTCCATCAGGGACCCAACCGCCCCGTCACTTAAAGCTACTCTCAGTTCGGGGCCGCAAAAATCTTCAGCAGTCCCTTTCTTGGCGAGAGAGTCTGCTTTCTCATTCTGTTCCGTGCCAACATGTCCTCTCACCCAAAAGAATGTTACCGCGTTCCCCTGGGTACACTCATTGAGCTTGTGGACAGCCTCTAGCACCAAACTGGAATTTATACTTGTCCGCCCCATACTCCTGATCACCGCCTGGTTATCGAGTGCCATAACAATCTTCCTATTCCTCACCCGACGCCCAATTAAATGATCCGGAGCATGTACCAAAGCCAGCAACTCTGCCTGATACACGGACACGTACTTCCCCAAGCGAAGTGCACAGTGAAGGTGTAATTCTTCCGAAAAGACACCAGCACCCGCTCTCCCCTCTATCAACGACCCATCTGTAAAGATGCTAATGTCGTGCCTACTGCATACCCCGTGCAGCCTCCCATCCGCGATAAGTGTGGCGTGCGATCTATCAATGACTCGCACTCTCTTCATGCCTTCCATCGGCATCTGCACATCACGAATATTTTTAAAGACCATGTCAATAATTTAACCGTTTCCTGTATTTAGCTACAATATTCATTGTAATTTTAATAATAGTCTAAGTAAATTTGTCATTTATTCAGGGGAGGATGCTCCCAAGAAATTTGTGGAATTCCTAATTAAAGACATTGTAGATTTATATAATAAGTATTTATGTAAAACGATACCAATGCCATTTTTAAGTCCTCGGCAACTAAAGCAATAATTCCAAAGCTAAAACTGCCATATTTGCAATAAGGAATTGGGCGCTGGAGGAGTAGCAGACCATTGTCACCTAACTGGCGAATATAGAGGACCAGCGCATAATGAATGTAATTTAAAATTTCAAATTGCAAAGTTTGTGCCTTTTTTTTTCATAATTTTTTTGGGTATTATTGTCACCTTCTCATCAAGGAATTAAATTCTTCTGAAGGTGATATAAATGTTATCCCCTTAAACAAAGAATTGTACATATCCCTCTAAAAGCGTATCAAAGTGGGTGAATAGAAAACTATTGAAATAAGATTCTTGGATTCCTTTCGTTTTATGGCATCAAGTTCGGATGCATTAGCACAAAATTTAGCAGTTTCTGATTTTAAATGTGGTCGTCAACTGTATTCAAACGATCATGAATTTAAATTAGTTACAAGAAAAAGTGTATTTCCCTATGAATACATCAATTCTTTCGGTCGACTTAAAGAAACCTCTCTTCCTACTCAAGCTGAATTTTATAGTCGCTTGACAAATAAAACTTGTTCCAAGGAAGATTATGAACACGCACTTAAAGTATGGCAAACATTTAAATGCAAAGCACTTCAGGATTACATGCTTTTATATATGAAAACAGATGTTTTAGTTTTAACAGACATTTTCCAAAATTTTAGAAAAATATGCAAAAAAATTTATAATCTAGATCCGTGTCAATACTACACTGCCCCAGGCTTATCTTGGAACGCAATATTAATACCCACAAAAATAGAACTTAATACTATGTTCGCACTAGACCGAAATTAGGCAATTTCGTTGCGTAGCTCAATTTCGGCTGAAATTGTGAATTTTTATACAATTTCGCCATACAAAAATATGTCAAATGAAATTGGGTTGACAAAGCAATTTCAACGAAATTGCGAACGAAATTGACTCAAAATGGAAAACAACCATGGTTTTGTAATAGATTTGTATAATAAATTGTTATTGATCTGGCTGCACTGAGTACGTTTGACAAATAAATACAACTGTCGCAGTGATTGAATTGTTTTTTGAAAAAATGAAGAGAACCTAATGCTAATGAAACTCGCACAGTAAACAAATGAAACGTCAAATGAAATTGTGAATGCGAGTCCGAACACTTTCAATTTCGGACGAAATTGTCTCAATTTCGAAGGCAATTTCGAGCTAGTGCGAACATAGTATAAACAGTTTACAGATATAGACATGTATTTATTCATTCAGAAAAGTATTAGGCAAATAATAAATATAATAATAAATAAATAATAAATATATGGCAAATAATAGATATATATGGAATATTTAATGTATTTGGATGCCAATAACTTATATGGTTGGGAAATGTCACAATGCCTTCCTTATGGAGGTTTCGAGTGGTTGCACAATGTTCTAAAAGGCATTCAAAGGCAAATAATAAATGTAATAATAAATAAATAATAAATATATGGCAAATAATAAATATATATGGAATATTTAATGTATTTGGATGCCAATAACTTATATGGTTGGGAAATATCACAATGCCTTCCTTATGGAGGTTTCGAGTGGTGGACAGATACCAATAATTTCGACGTAGAGACAATTCATGAAAATTCAGAATTTGGTTTTATTTTAGAAGTTGATCTAGAATATCCGGAAAATCTTTACGATTCTCATAACGACTTACCATTTTGCGCGGAAAACAAAATTCCCCCAAAAGTATTCATATACTTTATAAAAACCAAGGAAGAAGTTGTGGATAAATTCATAAAATTTAAAAAATTGGTAGAAAACCAGAAAACGAAGCTTATCAAAGTTCTAAGAAGTGATAATGGAACAGAATATTGCAATAATAAAATGCAGGGAATTATTAAAGATAATGGGATTCAACATCAAACTACGGTACCTTACACACCTCAACAAAATGGCATGGCTGAAAGAATGAATAGAACAATTATCGAAAAAAAAACGTTGTTTACTCATAGAATCCGGTCTGGGAAAACAATTTTGGGCTGAAGCTGCAAATACAACAGTTTACTTGATAAACCGAACCCCGTGTAAGAGTTTGGATTATATGACTCCAGAAGAAGCCTGGTCTAAGAGAAAGCCAAATTTAAAACATCTAAAAATCTTTGGATGTAAAGCCATTATTCATATTCCTAAAGAAAAGAGGAAGAAGTTGGACGTCAAAGGGAAAGAAGTAACGTTCGTTGGATATTGCGATCAACAGAAAGCATATAGATTCTACGATAAACTGAGGAACAATATGCTGTGTTTTTTGAAACAAGTTACTCAACAGCCAAACAAAATTTTGAAAGCGTTAAAGACGATATTTTCTACAGTTGCGTACTCCCCAGTTCCAATTGAGTGGGAAAAATTGAAGGAGGAAATCCAAGGGAATTAAGTTCTGTCTCAGAATTCAAAGTGTCAGAAGCCGAAGAGTTGGAAACATCAAAAGAAGATGATTATTTCTCAGGTGACTCAAATTTGTGAGGTGGAAGATCGATTAGAAGCTAGAATCGAAACTGTGAACAAGGAAAGTCTAAGAAGATCATCAAGAATAAAAAAACCAATAATTAGAGATGATTATGAATGTTACTCTGTACGTGACCTGGATGGTGATCCGAAGACGGTTAAGAGATGGTGGCCGATATAATGACAAAACCATTACCACTCTCTAAACATAAGCATTGCTGTGCTATGCTGGGTTTAACAGTACCTTCATATAGTGGGAGTGTTGTAAAATAGATTAAGTTACTTGTTTATATCTATTTATTGTATAAACAGGAATATGTATTTCACTGTCATTATGTGAAAAATTATTTATTCGTTGCGTTCAAATATATCGAAAACATCAAAACTCAACTACGAAACCAAACGCAATGCGTTTGAAATGGTATAATGGAATTTTATCGAGTAGCCTGCGTTTGAGATTTTGAGGGGAAACAAAAACATAAACATTCTTGCAGACAACCACGCTGTCCATGACACACGGCTATACCGATGAGCGCATTGCCCACGAACGCAACCACATGTATGCGTAGTACGAAGCACGCATCGAGATTAGCCGTGCATCATAGGCCATTGTTTGAAGAAAGCAAAAGGTTGCCATGTATGCACTATGGCTTGGAATAATCACATTTTCCTATGAAATTTGCTGGTTATTTTCGGCCGGCAACAATGTGTACAATAGAGAAATCTGACATTTTTATTCCACCCTTATTTTAGTGCACAACTGCTTGTTGAAGGAAGAGGTTGTGTATCGTATTTCTTCAGCAGGTTCTTCAGTTGTTGCCTTCGATATTTTTGAATATGAAATGAATTATTATTATTATTATTGAATATATATGAATACTATGTTTACAAATTCTTTTTTAATAAATAGTTGTTTCTAAATTACTTAAATGAATGAATTTTTTTTATTTTTCGGTAGAGTGATGACCCACTTTGGCAGATGATCCTGGCGTTGGCCGTGGAGTGAAGACCCACTTCGGCAGATGATCCTGGCGTTGGCCGTGGAGTGAAGACCCACTTCGGTAGATGATTCTGGCGTTGGCCGTGGAGTGAAGACCCACTTCGACAGATAATCCTGGCGTTGGCCGTGGAGTGAAAACTCACTTCGGCAGATGATCCTGGCGTTGGCCGTGGAGTGAAAACCCACTTCGGCAGATGATCCTGGCGTTGGCCGTGGAGTGAAAACCCACTTCGGCAAATGATGCTGGCGTTGGCCGTGGAGTGAAAACCCACTTCGGCAGATGATCATGGCGTCGGCCGTGGAGTGAAAACCCACTTCGGCAGATAATTAGAGAATTCCAAATTTTTGCTATCGGTCGCTGCCTAGTATTAACGATCGAGTTCATATTTTTTTCAAAACTTATCAGTAATGCGAGCAGATCGGACACTTATTTTCTGGTGAAGCATCTTACTCAAAAAAAATATATACTACGGGGAAAACGTAGTTTCGTTTTTATCTCGGGAGATGGTTTGCCATCTTCTTTTTTTTTTTTTTTTCTTTTCTCTCAGTACCTAAAGTAAGGTGCGACGTCATTTCGTTCGTTTGCATATGGCCGACTTTGGCAGTGTAGGTGCAACTTCTTTCGCGTTTTCTTCGTGAAATAGTTTCAACTCGCATATATGGGTTGTGTGTAGGGACGTCCCGCCTATACACTTACAGGGTAAACCTATTCCAAAAGATACTTTCAACAAGCTTTTTAACGGAGATATATTAAAGGAGTGCAACGAAAAGTTTTGCACTTACAATGGGGAATGTATAAAAGTGGAAGGTGAGTTGACTAAGCTCGTTAACTTTAGTGGTAAAACGCGTAGTTTGCGCTTTGTAATTACAAATACCAATAGTCCACCTATTTTGGGGCGCGATTTTATGACGCTATTCGGTATTGGGTTGTCGCAGATAAACACGATTAGTGGTAACAGCAACATAATTAGGCACATTAAAAACAAATTTCAGAAGGTTTTCCAAACTGGCCTAGGGAACAAGTGTGCAGTGAAGTTAGATTTAGTTGGGCGCGTTGATCCGATTTTTTGTAAGCCCAGGCCAGTACCATTGGCTTGGCGGTCAAAAATAGAGGATCAATTGAGGAAGCTGGTGGCAGAGGGGGTATTGGTCCAAGTGGATATTCCAGCTGGGCTACTCCGTTAGTGCCCATTGTTAAACCAAATGGTGAATGGCGCATTTGTGGAGACTACAAATCAACAATAAATAAACATTTAGAGGAGGTGAAATATCCGTTGCCACTTATAGAGGAGTTATTTGCTTCTCTACAAGGCGAATTGTTTTCAAAGTTAGATTTGGCAAGTGCATATAACCAGTTGGTTTTAGGAGATTCTGCACAAAGCTTGTGTGCATGGAGTACTCACTTTGGTTCAAATTGACGCGGTTACCCTTTGGAGTAAAACCGGCAGCTGCTATCTTTCAGAAAGAGATAGAGAAGGTGTTGAAAGGCATTCCCAATGTGATTAATTGTTTGGATGATATTGTAGTTACGGGAGCTAGTTTCAACGAGCATGTTTTGACGCTGAATTTAGTGTTAACTAGATTAGAATCAGTGGGCTTACGATTAAATGCAGAGAAATGTGCGTTTTTTCAAGATAGAATCTGTTACCTGGGTTTTACCATCGACAAAAGGGGGCTAAGCAAGTACAAAGAAAGAGTTGCGGTAGTGTTAGACGCACCGAGACCTACAAAGGTAACTGAATTGCACGCTGTCATAGGCTTGTTGAATTAGTATTCAAAATTTATTTATAACTTCGCACACAAAATGGCACCGCTATATACCCTTTTAAAAAATGCGTGAATTTCAAATGGTCTAAGTTATGTCAGGAGGCATATGATCAGCTAAAAAGGGAGTTGGCTTCTAATCAGGTATTAGCACATTTTAACCCAAAATTACCAATAGTACTAACCTCGGACGCGTCTAACGATGCAGTAGCAGGAGTGTTATCGCATTGGTGCGAGAAGCTAAGACCAATAGCTTTTGTGTCCCGAATGCTGACGCGGGCAGAAAAGAATTATAGTATTATTTAAAAGGAAGCATTAGCAATCATATTTAGCGTCACTAGACTTAGGTATTACCTAATAGGAACGCATTTTACCTTACAAACAGATCATAAACCGGTGTTGGCGATATTTGGGGAAAATAAAGGGTTACCGACAATGGCAGCAGCACGCATTCAGAGATAGTCATTTGTATTGTCTGGTTTCAACTATAGGTTGAAGTACTATATTAAAGGGTCTACTAATATAGCTGACCATTTGTCGCGTTTGCCTCAACAACACCAGGAGCCTCAATGTATTTGTTCAAATCGAGAAGCAAATTATATTAATTTAATTATGGAAAATAATCAGTTAAAGTTAGACTATAAAAGTGTAGCGAGAGAAAGTAGGAGAAATATAGTATTATCAAAGCTCAAAGAGGCGATTCAAACAGGAGCGGTAGATCGATTAAAAGGAGAAGAGTATGGGCCCTTTCGTAAAAAGGGTGCAGAATTATCAGTAGAATACCATTGCATCTTATGGGGTTATCGTACGGTTGTTCCGTCAAAGTTGAGAGCCAGTGTACTTACCGAGTTACATGGCTCCCATTTGGGTATAGTTAAGACCAAAGCTTTAGCTTGATCTTTTGTTTGGTGGCCTAGTATCGATAAACATATTGAACGGTTAGTTGCAAACTGTGCTCCCTGTCAGCTTATGCAGCCCGGTCCACACCGAAGCCCATTATTGCCATGGACTCCAGCGGAATCGGCTTGGTCGCGTATACATGTGGATTTTGCCAGACCAATAAATAATTGCACTTTTCTTTTAATTATCGATTCTTACTCAAAGTGGGTAGATGTGTACAAAACAAAACAAGTCACATCAAGCTTTACAATCAGGAAGTTGCAGGAAGCATTCAGTAGGTTTAGCTTGGTAGACACTCTGGTTAGTGATAACGGTAGATAGTTTACATCAGAAGAGTTTGCACACTTTCTGACAAAACACAATATTAGGTATGTGTTAATAGCTTCGGGGCATCCGGCAACGAACGGTCAAGCAGAGAACTTCGTAAGAACATTTAAGAAATCGCTTTTAGCTAACTTAACGAGCGAGGTTAACGATATAGACAATATTATAAATACCTTTTTAATGGATTATCGAGCGTCACCACACTGCGGATCCACAGACGGACCCACAGACGGATCAACAGCAGAAGATATTGTTGCAGCAACCGAGAATGGGAGTGGACAGGCGAAGGAACAGCAGCAAAACAACAGGGAACGATTGTTGCGCAAGTTACAACGAGTGAATTATAAAGAGTAATTTTCTGAATCAAATTAAGTAAAAAAAAAACAGTGAGTTAGAAACAGAGTTTATATACATATGTTCTCGTAATAGCAAAATAAATTAAAGGCGTAAAGAAATAAAAATGTGAATTAAATAAAAGAATACCAACAACAAGTGAAAGATTACTATATACTGTATAATATTAAAGTTATTGTAATGGATGGTATTTAATACGATTAAACAGCCTAGGGGGAGAGTTGTAGTGTAGTGCCCTATATGAGGTAGTAGTAACATAAGCATATGATTTGTAATGGATTAAGTGTATGAATTGTAATGGATTAAGTATATGAATTGTAACGCATCTTTGTAATAGATAGAGGAATATTGAAACAGAAATAAAGTGATGAAGCATTCTACTTTTACCTGCAAACTCGAGTACACCTTAATGACTATATTTTAAACTATTAAGTATTGAATTAAGTGAAGTGGATTAGAATGGGTAGTATTATTATTATGATTATCCTGGCGTTGGCCGTGGAGTGAAGACCCACTTCGGCAGATGATCCTGGCGTTGGCCGTGGAGTGAAGACCCACTTCGGCAGATGACCCTGGCGTTGGCCGTGGAGTGAAACCCCACTTCGGCAGATGATCCTTGCGTTGGTCGTGGAGTAAAAACCTACTTCGGCAGATGATCCTGGCGTTGGCCGTGGAGTGAAAACCCACTTCGACAGATGATCCTGGCGTTGGCCGTGGAGTGAAAATCCACTTTGGCAGATGATCCTGGCGTTGGCCGTGGAGTGAAAACCCACTTCGGCAAATGATCCTGGCGTTGGTCGTGGAGTGAAGACCCACTTCGGCAGATGATCCTGGCGTTGGCCGTGGAGTGAAAACCCACTTCGGCATGTTGTGAGCAAGGTTAGGGTGGCGTGGTACGGTGGCTGCGGCTAGGCTCGCCGGAGATATGGGGGTGGTTCCTTGTCACCCTACCCACAACAGAAAACAAAATCGTACCACTATTTATTTTTTTATTAAAGTAGAACCAGAGAAAGCAAAGAAAAGAGTTAGAACAAAACACATTCACGTGCACCTACATTTCCTAATGGGTCATTCAACGCAAACCCTGTTACACTTAGAATTACCTAATCAAAATCCTAACATTTTCCACTCAACCCCTTTCAACTACTTTCAGCTAACCAAACATAAACCAATCACCCTACAACCCGCTAGGAAATTCACACACACTAGCACACCACAACCTAAGTCGTCGTCCGTCTGTGAGCCGCCCACCCTGTAACTCTTTCAAGTTACTGCCATGAACCGCACTTGGCTCAAAGTGTATCAGCGGATCCCTTATTTCTTTAATCTGTCAAAGTTTCTGTTAGTCCGTCTGTCTATTCCATAATGTCCGTTATGTCTGCCCATTTGCCACGCCTTCAAGTGAGGTGACCTCCCTTTAGGTCCACCAGCACATCAGCCTAAATGTTTGCAATTAGCACTGCATGTTTTACAAATATAGTGACGACAGACTTGTTATTTCAACACATTATTTTATTAATAAATACCGTTAGTTACAGTTACAGTTTATCTAAATTTATGTACATTAAGTTTCAAGTATTATTTTTCTAATCTTGGTTGGAATATATATAAATGTGTATGTGTATCTATGTATATGGGTACATATGTATATTTCTCATAATTAATTTTTTTATTTATAAATGCTAGTTGATATAACTCTTTAAAAAAGAAAAACAGGAAGGAAAAAGAAAGTATAAAATTTGACGATTGGTTTGATTTTCAACTGAGTAATTTAATATCAATATTTATTTACATATGCATATCAAGTTACATTACTCACACATTACCGGATTCTTGAAGATGGCGCCACCTTGCAGCTCCAAATCTGTAAAAAAAAACTGAAATTTATTTGTACCTTTTTTTTTCTATTTCCTTTTCCCTTTCTTTTAATATTATTTGTGTCTTTAAGCTGAATTATATAATATGTAGAAGAGATTTTTATTTTTTTTTTCTAGCATAAGTTTTTGTTATGGTTTTTTATCTAGCATAAGTTTCTGTTTCTTTTTTGTTCTTTTATTTACTTATTCTTACTTCTTATTCTTACTTACTATTTATTCTTTTGTTTTTTTTTTTTTAAAATAAGATACGCTCCTGTGTTCGGTGTGTAAATTCGAGTCTGTTCTCTGCTTGTTCGTTTTTTTTTTCCTGCATGTATATTGTATACTCTGTTAGTGCATTGGTTTTAACTTGTATTGTTGATGCTGTTGTTGTTGCTCTTTATTCCAAATATATGTAGGTAGTTTTGGTTTTGTGAAAAATGTAATGATGTTGTCGCTATGTAATTTTTATGTGGAAGTAAAAGCCTTTTGTTAAATACAAAAATTGGCGGGAATTCGTGGCTTCTTTGTTTCTAGTTTTCTAGTTAACTGGCAGTAGTTAATCGAATTAAACAATTGTTTGTACTTCTTGTACTGTACTTATTTGTTTCTCGCTTTTAGTTACGAGTTTTTTGTTAAAATATCAAATATCAAAATATCAAATTTTAACTAGCATGTTCTTTTTCTATTATATTTCGAGTTCAATTCATGTTTAAATGTTTTCTTCTATTTCACACACAAAAACACCACATTTTTTCACTTCTAAAGTTCTTTTTACAAATCCTTGTTTTTTTTAGCATTTTTGATTTGTTCTTTTGATTTTCTTTATTCAATCACGCCAAAAATTAATCACAACTTTTTTTTATCCGCCATCAACCTGTTGTGGTTTTACCTGCCACAACAGTTGTCCTGTCTGGACTCGTACCCTGTAATGTTGTGGAGTCCTTCCACAGTTGTTGTCCTGTTGCCTATACACTTTACCACCACTTTATACACCATTTATAAACCACTTTAATTTTTCAATCACTTATTTCTTTATTAAAACTTATTTTAATATAAAAATTACTTAAACCTACTTCTGACTTCACTGGTCAGTTTCTAATTTACAACTCTCCTAATAAAAAGACAACTTGTCTTTTTATTGACTACCTAGTCGGAACCATAACCCAGTTTAATTTGCATCGCCTCTAATTCTCTTGCTAGAATCTAGAACGCGAGCTTTGCATTGACCCAAACACGTGTGGTCGTTTGCAATATTTGCAAGTTTCCGCGATCGTGAAACCAAATCTAGAACATGAGCTTGACTTGATTAAATCTAGCACTTGGTCACTCAATCTGGAGCGTGTGCTTTAACTTGAAAGCGTGTGCTTAGAAATTTCACTATTACGGTGAAGCCTAAAAATATATTCGCTTATTTGATTTATAAATTTTTAAAGCTTTGCTTCAAGCTTTGTTAAAACTTTCCGCTTAAGTTTTTAGTTTTTAAGCTTAAACGATTGGTTGATCGTTCCGACCTACAACATTCCTCCGCCCTCCGGCTAGAAAAAATTATTATCTAGAATAGAAAATAATTTTTTCTTTACAATTATTAGTGTACTTAGTATTTTCAATTTCCTAGCTGGTATATATGACTTAACAATCTTTACTAATTTACATCATTATTTAGTTTTACAATTTTTGATTAATAAATATTCAAAATCAAACATTCACAAACAACAATTAAAATTTTATTTTCAATGATGATGGAAAGCTCTTCTGCTCTTGTGTATTGTCTTCATTTTTTCATCTGCTTACTGTTGTCGTGACGAAAAACGCTGCACCCGCTTGTGGACCATGGCTTGATCGTTCTCTGGCTGATTCATGTAGTGTTGGGTTAGGCTTTGCTTCTTGTTGATTTTTCGGAACAGTGAATAGCGTAGGGTCAACGATACTTTGCAATGTAATGCACTTACTCTTAATTATAGGACTGTGTTCTCTGACTAGTGGATGTAATGGTCTCAGAAATCGCTGGTTACTATTTCCTTGTGTTAATTTCTGTTTCACAACTGAAATAGACTTTCTGGACTTGATGCACTCATTTGTTTTAACAAATTTTGTGTCACAGGATTCCACCCGATTCTTTATTCGACTCTTTTCCACGTCTTTCTTTGGAACATTCCGCGGTGTTATATGCCACATTCCCTTGTTTCGCACGTAAGGAATTTTGTGCGTATGAAGATCGTAAATTGTCGCTACCGCTACCACATGTTCGTTTGAAAATCTTTCTCATTTTTACTAAGATCGCTAACCAATTGATGCCTCTCAATATATATAGTTGGTTAACCATAACCAACTGATGCTCCTACTGCATGTTGCGCCCCTCGTGGAGTCTGAACCCATTCATTAATGTTTGTCGAACACTGAAGATGACGTTGTTGTTGTGCTGGTGTATAACTATATTAATATTTTGCTAAGTGTTTTTCTTATATTTTGTTTTGTTGGGTTTATTATATTTTTCCCTCTTTTCATATATATATATTTTTTCTTCTTTTCCCTCTTTTTCTTATTTCCCTCTTTTCGTATATATTTTGTTGGGGTAATTTTTCCCTCTTTTCGTATATATTTTGTTGGGGTAAATTTTCCCTCTTTTCATATTTTATTTTACAATCTTTTAGCTAATTCGTGCCTACTTATTATTTCTACACATAATCTCTTTTCTTTTTATATATGTTACCAATTAGAACAATGATAATTTTATGTGCTTATCTGTTACATGTGCATATTTTTGGTGAAATGTGTATATGTATGAAAGTGGAAATACATCCCATGTGAAATTAATTTATATGCTTATTATTTAGTGTTATATTTACTTAATTTGAAGTCCTTGTCTCAACATTATTAGTAGTTTTATATTTGTATATATATATATTGATATAACATTTTTGAAAACGTATTTATATTACTTAATAACTGATTCAATTACGTAATAGTTCTACGTTTTATGAACTTTAGTTTACTTTTAACAACTGATATTGATATTATTTATATTTGTATCAAAACTGTTCATTTACTACTAGATGCGTATATGCATATGTCTATATATATATTTATATGCAAAAATTTGTATGTTAATATACTCATGTTAATAAAACATTATTAATAAAGTATTATTTCCTCCCCTTCTCTATGCCTTTTTTAACGTATCTTATTAGACGTGCATTTATTCTTTAATGGCTGCAATTGTAATATTTTCATTGTTTTTGTCTGTGAATATCGCTATATCTATATATATATTTATGTCTGAATTTTAGTGTAACCTATATTATTTTTTAACTTTAACTTACGGCTAAACCTACATATGTATATAGCATTTTATATATTCATACATATTTATATATTCGCAATTATAATACCTGCTGTTGGTAATAATTATCATCATTATCGCTAAAACGCTTACAATGTATTTTGCTTGGCTGTCCATTAATGTGGGTCAACCAAATAAATTATTTGCGTTTACTTTTCTTTTTTGTTTTTTTTAGAATTGTAACCGATTTCTTTTTCCGTTTTCAATTATCTCTTATTTTTATTGGAAAGATTTTTCTTTTTCAGTTCAACTAATTAAGATATATTATTTATATAATAATTTGTTTTCTTAATATATACTATTACATATGCATTTATTTTTAATAATTGCAAGTGTAACATTCTCATTGAATTTGCTCTTTTGTTTGGGAAGCCAATAGATGCAAGTTCGTTAAATCGCTAACCAACCTCTTTTAGCGTATCTAATTCTGTAATAACTGCAATCGTAATATTTCCCATTGTTTTTGTTTCTTATATTTTTGTCTGATTGCCACTTTTTTCGCTCATTTTGACAAATCTTTTTTTTTCTATTTTGTTAAAAAAAAATATACTCTACAAGAAAAACTTTCTGATAATAAAGTTAATTTTTCTTTTCCGTCCGATTTTAGCTCGTTCTTAAGAAAATTTCCCATATTCCAGTTCCTCCATGCTTCCGTTACCGGGATACTATAAGGTTCTGCCGCTAGTTAATAATTAATTTATATGCGCTTCTGTAAATAGTAGAAATTTGTTAGTTATATATGTATGGTATAAAAACAACCCCCTTGGTATTAACCAAAAGGAAATCACTACTATGGTTTGTAAAATTTCCTATTCATATATTTTTATTATTCATGTTCTTTTTCCTTTTCTTTTTCCAATTCTTTGATATTGAAAGTATGGGAGCATCCCATGACGATATAATTGGAAACCTTTTATTCTCATTAAATAGTTCTTTTCGATTTATCTCTTCATCTAATTTCAATGATGTGTTGAGATCTGAATTTTTTAAGAACATCTGTGACTCCGATACATGAGTCCTAACTGAGCTATGTTTACTTTTCATTGAACTATTCTTTTTAAGTAGTGCATTTTCTCGTGCATACTTATTAAATTCACTGAATTCCCTCATGAAGTTATCACTGCGAATGAAATCTTCTTCCGTTGAATTCGATATTGGAACTTGAACCTTATTATTTCTCATATCTACCGACGTTTGTCCTAGCAACACTCCTGGAACTATCATTTCTCTTAGTTTCGTCTTTAACTCAGCTATACTTGTTGACCTACCTTTTACTTTATTAATGCCGACATGTTTCACCTCATTTTCTATATTTAATAAGGGTAATTCTATGCTTTCTCCTTTTGAGCTTCTCATTACTAACCTTTTATTTATTGAGTCTATCATGGATTCCACAAATTGTCTCTGCCAAGTATACCATCGCCTGGCCAGTTTTGCTCAAATGCCACCCTGTGTAACGTTAAGCTAAGACTTGGCCAATCATTATGTGTCACATTAACAGTTCCTGTTGTGGTGGTGCAACCCCCAAATGCTCCATTTAAAACTTTTGTATTCGAAGTGTTTATTATTGTTTCCTTCCTGAGTGTTTTTCCTTTAATTAAACTTGTGTCTGCTCCGGTATCCACCAGCAAGACAAGTTGTCCATTAATCGCCTCCTCGCAAGGAAATTCAATGAACACGTCATCCGCTGTATTATCTCCGTAGCAGCACTTATTAATATTGGTCTTACAATTTGTTTCAGTTTCGTTCGAAAGGCTTTTCTCTTTTCTTTTTAAATTCACCGTAACGTACTCTTTTTGATTTTTTAAGCTTATTCTCTTCTTTTAAATTTTCCTCATTAATTATTTTATCCATGACCATATCAGTCTCGTTCTTTAGCTGCAAGATAAGTTTTTCATTGGTTTCCTCTGCGACAGGGAACTCATTGAACACATTATTTTCCAGCTCAATGCTGTAACTGCACTCAGTGTCGTAAGGGTTTTCGTATTCTATGATTTTAGGTTCATTAGACTCCGCTTTGTCTGTTTTTTTTGCACCTTTTACTTTATTATTACATTGTAAGTTTTCACTGTCCACTATACTTATTCTTTGAAATTCCTTATGATTCTTTTTCATTTTCTGTTGGGTGTTATTTTAACTTATTTCATTCAGACTCGTAGATGGGATAACTGTCTCAATGGACGTATAAACCATCTCCCCGAATCTGTCTGGCCCAAAGTTACTATTTTTTCTGGGTTCCCAGGTTTCTGGCCTTGCCTGGGCCCTTGGTAGTTTCCCTGAAACGATTCCCAGTTCTTTTTGGCTTGGCAATCTCGCACCCAGTTTCCTGGTCTATTGCACCAATGGCATGCACTGTCCGTATTCTTTTTATCTTTATGCGGCCCTTTTGATGTCGGTTTAGGTTGATTTAATCCTTTTTTTAAACCGCCTTCATTCCACCTTTGATTGGTTTCCCACTTGCTACTGCTGTTATTTGACCAATATCCTTGTTGTCCTTTTTGTTGGTGGCCTTCTCTTCTAAAAGGATTTTCTTTGGTTGGAGACAAGTTTTTACACTTTAAATTTGTCTTATGGCCATACTTACAACATTCCTGACAATACGGCGTGTTTTTCCTAGTAAGACAATCTTCTCTTGTATGTCCTTTTTTGTTACAAAAACTACAAGTAATTTTCTGTATTGATTTCCCATTGCTGTTTTGCACCGGCTTATTCCATTGGCCTTTGATTTCTGCTGAAACTTCGTCCTTTCTATAGCGCGGACTAAGGAATTGTTGTTTCTGATTGGAATAATCACTAAACGGGTGTTCGACCACCTCCAATGAAACGGGTGTTCGACCAACTCCAAGCAACATCCAATGCTTATTCCACCATGTCTTCAAATGTTGACTTCTCTATACCTACCAAATAAAGCCGCAGCGCACTGTCCTGTAAGCCCAGCTTGAATGTCCTCATTACTGCCCTATCCACTTCTGTTCTTAATGCTATATCCGACTTACCTTGCTTACTCTGCTTGACACTTTAATGACATCAGTTTTTCCGCGAACTGACGGATATCCTCTGTCGGCAGTTGTCTCATAGCTTGCATTTCTGCCAAAACCATATCTAAAGACTTATGTTGTAAATAATGTCTTTTTATTGCATTATTTAACTCTTCTATGCTCGCAAACTTTTTTGAACGCAGAAGGCTGTATGCATTTCCATGCAGGCGCTGTTTTATGCATGCTATGAAGTCTTGGATCTCTGTCTCTTTGATGTTTCTGTGGGCCAGATCGCATCCTTCAATGAACTTATATACCTCGTTACGCAGTTCTATTGATGGTGCTCCCGAAAATAAAGGCACTAATCTGTTAACAACCTCCGCTATTTCTTCTATAGCCATTTTGTTTCTTTTTCCGATTTCGTTTCGAGGTGAGATAAAACCAATTTTCTGCTCAACCGTTCTAGGTGATTTTTTGGAACTTAACGCAGTTTCGCTTTCGTGTTTCTGCCTGAGCAACCTGTTTTCGTTTTTTAACTGTTGGATTCTTTCGTTTGCTTCTTTTAACGGCGTGGAGTCTTTTCTGTTGAATCGATCTAGAGTAAGTTGGTATGATGATCCTTGTGTTTCATTTAACGATTTCAGACTTTCGTTTTCGACTTCCAGTTGCGCAATGAGATCGTCCTGCAAATTCTTAGTTAATAAATAACCTTCGTACCTACTCTTTAATGTTGAAAATTCCTTTTTCCACGATTCTATTTCTTCCTGTTTTGCACTAGACTTTTGCTCAATAAAATTAAGTAGCTCATCTATAATTAAATCTGCCTGCTCTATCTTCGATATATTTTTAACTGCAGAAATACTTTTTTTTATCAAATTAAATAATTCTTTTTTACCAACTATTTTTCTCAAATTTTCCCACGCCTTTTCTATAAACCTATCTATTTCTTCTGTCAATTTTCTATATTCTAGTTCCAAAAACTCATAGTTGTTTTGTTCCATTAAATTTTAATTCATAATTTAATCACAGAACTTCGTTAATAATCGCATTTTTTTTTTACTCCAAATGCATTTAAAACACTTTATTTTCCTCTGACCAATTAACACGATTCACACGATCTCCAATTTCATCGCTTGCTTGAAGTCCCTCGTGCCATTAAACGAGTAGTTTTTTTTTTTTTTCTTCTTATTAGTTTTTTCCTTATAAGTTGTTTCAAAGCGTATGCTTAAGTTGCACTTTGTAAAATTTAAATTCCAAGTTCAAGTTTTCTTGCATTGGATTGCATGGACCGTTCCGACCTACAACAAACCCTTCTCTTTTCTCATCTCCCGTTCCGATGGCCATCCTTCCAATCTTTTCCAATAATTCCCCCTTCCATTCACAATTCCCACTTTCCCTAATTCCCTGTTCAATCACACATCCGTTCACACCTTCCACAATCACCCTTCCACACAAATCATTCAACCAGGAGACTTAGGGTGTTGCTGTGAGGGATCATCTTGAGTTTATTTTCTACAAATCAAACATATGGCACATGCAACAATTAAACAAAACATTAACATCTACTAACACCGAATACAAAGTATCTGAAGTTACCGTGACCAGTCAATTCATTACCATTGATACCGGAATGCTCTTTTACGCACATAAGTGTGACCTCATTAACTTGAGCACACCTGCTAAGTTTTAGAGCACATTCTTGATCCAGCTTCGAATCCACGTGTGTCCGATCCATGCACCTAATCACCGATTGATTGTCAAGCGCAATCAAGATAATCTTATGTTGCACCTTTCCATCAATCAGGTGATCCAGTGCGTGTACAAGCCCCAGAATTTCGGCCTGATATACCGACACATGTCGTCCCAGAGATAGCGCACAGCAATGCACGCCAGACGTTGGACCGCATCAAGTCTACCTCGTATTGTCTTTTGTTCAGATTTAGGCCACCAGACAACCGAGGCATAAGCAATAATGGGTCTAATCATTGCGTCCCGCAGTCTATCGAAGCCTATTTTGTCGAAGGCTCCCTCTATGTCCATAAAGACAGCCATAGTTATGCCTCCGACTTCCAGCTCCTTCTCCACAACCCTTACCATTTTATGCAGGGCAGTATCAGTAGACCTACCAACACGATATGCGTGTTGACATCTACTTAACGGTCTACTCACCAGCGTCGACATTTCAATACAATCAGCCACAATCCTCTTCAACGTCTTTAGTAAAAAGGACGAGAGGCTAATTGGCCTCAATGCTTAATGCCTTAGAGTAGTCACTTTTACCCGGTTTGGGGAGGAAAACCACCTTTGTTTCTCTCCACTCCTTTGGAATGTACGCTGTCACTAGACAGCCCACAAATACTTTGTGTAGTCTTTCCAGAAGAGCGTCAATGCCCCACTGAAGCAAGGCCGGAAATATTCCATCCAGTCCGCCTCCCTTCTGCCAGCCCTGTTCACACATTTATTAATGCAGGAGCAGGGCTCATCAGGAAGGAGGCTTCCCGGGAAGTGTACTTCCATCAGGGTCCGCAACGATTCACCTACAGTCTCGGTCATGGTGCCGTCTACTTTTCGCAGAAGGCCCAGTCTTGAAACGGGATCTTTGGATATTGTCTTTTGCAATCTGCTTACATCCGACACATCCTTTACACTACTACAAAACGCTCTCCATGTCTCCCTTTTACGTCGACGGAGAGCGTTCTTTAGTAGCTTTTTCTTCTCCTTATGTCCTTATTCAGGACAAGCCGTTCTCATGTGCTTGCTAAAGGCTTTCCTTGTCTCCTTCTTCATGGACTCAAGCTCATCATTCCACCATGGTGTCTGATTCGCCTCCTCCACTACAGATTTGGGACAAGCCACTACGAACGCATTGTTCATGGATATGGTCAGGGCCTTGACCTCGATCTCAATATCCGCCGTTGTTCGAAGAACATGAGATTGCATATTTGCCAGTAGATCCCGTAACACTTCAGTATACAAAGTACTGTTTGTATTGGAGGGAACTCTCCGCAAATTGTAAGTTTTCCTCTTCTTGGAGCCATAGAGAATTTCAAATCCAATGGCCCTGTGATCGGACATCGTTAATATGTCCAGAACCATCCAGTTTGTCACTCTCCCCAGCATCCTGGAATTCACTACGGTGATGTCGATCACCTCTGTTCTGCGCGCATCAACAAAGGTAGGTTCGACACCCCTGTTTGCAATGTATAAATTGTTCATCATCACAAATTCGAGTAGAGACTCTCCTCTGTGGTTGTCACTGTTGCTACCCCACGCAATGTTATGTGCATTAGCGTCACAGCCAATTGCTAAGCCTGCATTCCTCTCCGCGCAGAATCCCACCAGTTCCCTAAGCTCATTTGTAGGTGGGGGCTCCGGCGAGTCGTACGGAAGGTACGCAGACGCAAGAAAAAAGGAACCAGCACCATCACCTATTCTTACCACAGTAAGATCCAGCGTGCTCAGGTGAGGACAGAATACTGCTAGTACTCCGTGCCTCACCAAGATGCAGGTCCTATGTCTGCCTCCCATCTTAGAATAAAATAGGTTGGCACTTCTACAAGATAGACCCTTGATCGCGTTGGGGGCTATCCAGGGTTCTTGCAATATGGCTACATCCAGCCCATCCGACACAAAACGCCTAACCAGCATGGTTGACGCAGCTTGACTATGGTGCAGGTTGAGCTGAACTACTTTTAATTTAGCCTGGCACGGGTGGGCTTACGCAACCACACACCGGGAGAATTCGTGTGATGCCAGCCTTACGCAACCATGCATCCACAATTCGAGTGGTCTTGCGTCGTTTGGTAAACTGGTGAGCATACGCAATCACACAGTGGAATGAATTCGTGTGATGCCGGGATTACGCAACCGTGCACCCACAAATCGAATGGTCTTGGTCCGTGTCGGCACACTGGTGAGCTTACGCGATCGCACAGTGTGGTGTAAGTCTCAAACTAACGGGCATACGCAACCGTTCAACAGCTTTTACGAACAATCTGCAAGAGTCCCCTTTGCTAGAGTTTAACCGCGTCCTTGTGCCGTCCTTGCGAAAGCTGTTGCTTACCTCATGTCAACGAGCATATATTATGAAGAGATTACAAAGGCGAATTTACGGCGAAAATATTTTGACGAGAGTTACAAAGTTCGGGGACGGACCATTTGAGTCGACTCGAACTTCGTTCGCTTTTGTTTCATGCGTATGAGGCAGCAGAATGCCGTATAAACTTATGCAAAAAAGTGCTTCAATGCAACCATCGTGGACGTACGATGTGTGAAGTAAAACAAATGAAGATTATGGGTTTCTCAGGCGTGGAAAGGCAAGGGGTAAATTTACCTTCTTATAATTTTACAATAACAATTCCCAATCGTCCGCTCAGGCAGAAATTTTCAATTTGGGTTTTACGACCTTTGAAATATGTAATACTGTTTGTTGTTATTTTTTCTTCGTTTGTTGAGAATATGCCTTTGTGATTTGCTTACTGTAGGAGAGGGAGAGAAGCAAGGGGTTGTTCTTGTTTATGATTTTTGTGCTTCTGACCATTTCACAAATTTTTACATTTTCAGCTTCTGAGCATTTTCGGCTTCTTCATTCAATTTGCTCCTTTCGCACTATGTCACTACAATTTTAATGAGGGTATAGAAAAAGGTAGTATGTACTTATATTAAAAAGTATTATTTAGTTGAAGTTAATCTTTCGGTAAGTAATAAGTAGTAAAATAAGGAAAAAAGCTAAATAAAAAAAAATTAAAATATAAATGGTTGAAAAATTAAGAATATTTTAACAATTAATGTTCAATGACAAATTACGAAAATTTTTTAGTTTTCCATATATTGTACTCTAAATAAAAATTGTTTACTTTGTATAAATTACGAAAATTTTTTAGTTTTCCATATATTGTACTCTAAATAAAAATTGTTTACTTTGTATTAATTCTATTCAAGTTACGTACATTTTAAAATAAGCACTACCTTTTCTACACTCGAATCAAAATTGTATTGACAAAGTGCGAAAGGAGCAAATTGAATCAAGAAGCCGAAAATGCTCAGAAGCTGAAAATGTAAAAATTTGTGAAATGATCAGAAGCACAAAAATCATAAACAGAAACAACCCCTTGCTTCTCTTCCTCAACCATCGAAGGAATAACAACAAACAGTATTGTTTGAAAGGGCATAAAACCCAAAATTGAAAAATTCTGCTTTGTACCTGAGCACACGATGGGGAATTGTTAGTGTAAAATAATAATATGAAGTTAAATGTACCCCTTGCCCCTCCACGCCTGAGCAACCCATAATCTTCATTTGTTTTACTTCACACATCGTATGTCCACGGTGGTTCCATTGAAGCACTTTTTTAAGTAAGTTTATACGGCATTCTGCTGCCTCATACGCATGAAACAAAAGCGAACGAAGTTCGAGTCGACTCAAATGGTCCGTCCCCGAACTTTGTAACTCTCGTCAAAATATTTTCGCCGTGAATTCGCCTTTGTAATCTCTTCATAATATATGCTCGTTGCTCATGTGTAATATTCGTCGCTGCTGATCTCGCGGTTGCGCTTCGGTCCTCTTCGTACCTTCACTTGCACGACTTAAAATGATGTAACACTTGTAATCTTGAAACTTCTTGTCACTTGCGAATCTCTCACCACACTGAATTCCTGTTGCTTGTTTCTGACCGCTTTTATACCTTTTGTTTGCAACCTTTGTTATCCCGTTGTTGGTTAGCTCGAAAACAGGTTCCCGTTTTCTCCGCTATGTTCGAACGCTTTGCTCGAAAACAAGTTCCCGTTTTCTATGTTCTGCTCTGCTGGTTGACCTTGCTTGGCCGATGCCCTCGATCACGCGTTCTTCCGCCTTTTCTTTTGTGCGTTAATCTTCTTGTCTTCTAATTAGCTAATCACAAAACGGTAGCTTGTTCTCTTACTCGCGCCGTCTCTTGTCCTTGACTTGTGCACGCAGGTCAACGTTCTATTTAATTTGCCTCATTTGCTCGCTTGATGAGTTGTGCGTTAATTTTTAAACCCTTTTAAAAATTATCGTCACACTCCCTCCTTACCTCGGAGACTGCAGCCTTGCATGACTAGGCTAGTTATCTTTTTTGCAGTTAATCTTACGCATGTCCAACACTGACTGTATCTCCTTAACCCTAATATTTTCCAGCTTAGACTTAAATACTTTTTTATATTTTAACATTTAAATATTTAATTATTTAATTTAATTTCTTCAATGTAGTTCAATTTAGCTTTGTTTACTGTAAAACACTGTTAGTTTACCATTTCTATTTTCTAAACTTTACTGTTCTATATCTCAACACTTATCTCATTTCTATATGTATAAATTTATTTCATATGAATTTTCTTTTTCTTATATTTATATAAATTTCTATTTCTTATATATATACATTTCTATTTCTTATATATATAAATTTATTCGTTATATAATTTTGTAATTATTCATGACATAAATTTTCCTAATACTAATTTTTCGCCTTTCGTTCTTGTGTGGACTCCTCCACACGTTGATCTCTGTGCATATGTTCCGTTGTTTTTGCGGTTTCTTCTTATTTCAATGATGTATGCAGGTCAAGAACTTGTTTGAAGTTCAAGGTTCCTCTCTCTGTCTTTCTTTGTGTACTCGCATCTTATGTGCGTTGATGGAGTCATTATATTTTCGCTATTTCTTTGTATATATTTCTTTGGTTTTGAGGTCTCTTTCCAATTCAACCATGTATAGTTTGTGTAGACAAATCGTATTTTCATTATCACGAAATCGCGTACTTGACGTATAGTGGAATATGCTGCCAGGTGAGTTTTTGTTTATTGTTTATTGTATAAATACCATTATAATGGCATTATTATTATTATATATCTATTTAAATTAACAACAGAAAATAGTAAACAATTGTCTATTTCAGCTTCCCGAGATGACTGATGGCCATGCTGTGCCTCAACGTACCAATGCCATTTGATAGCGATAACCACTCATCGTCGAAATCACGCAATCCCTCCTTACCTCGGATTATTTCAGGTTAGTTGTTGTGTTTTCCATCATTGTTCCGTGGGTATAGTATGTACTTCAACACTTTTGTTAACATATTTTGCTAACGTTTCCTGTCTAACTTGGCCGCGAAGTTGTCGACAGCAGCCCACTTGGTCCCACTATCTGGTATACTTCTCTGAGCTTAGCCTCTTTTTCCTTTGCTCCGCTTTGTTCGTGGCCAGTGCCATTCGTTAACTCGTCATATAGCATATTCGGCAAGCGCAACTCTCTTCCTTGCGTCAAAAATGCGGGACTGTAACCTGTGCTTTCGGATACGCTACTGTTGATAGCAAGAGATATTTCAGGTAACATTTCATCCCACTTCAGGTGTTGGTTGTCAGCCAGTTGCGCGATCATTTTTTTAGGGTTCTATTAACCCTTTCTGTCGGATTTTCTTGTGGAGTGTAGGGTGCTGTGAACTGGTGGCGTATTCCCATTTCCTTTAAGAAGTTTCTGAGGCTTCGGCTTGTAAATTGTGCCCCGTTGTCTGACAGAAGGACTTTCGGTATTCCAAAGCGTGCTAAGATACGCTCTCGAAACGCCCGTTTCAGAAGGTCGGTTGAAGCCTTTCGCAGTGGTATCATTTCACTCCATTTAGAGAATTTGTCAAAGAATACTAAGAGCATGTAATTCCCATGCTTCGTACGTGGCAGAGGTCCGACAAAGTCTGTACATAGAGTTTCCCATCGACCTTTGCTGATTCATGATAGCATATATCCCGCTGGTTTCCGTTGACTGGGTTTGTACTTTTGGCAGGACTTGCAATTCCAAACATACCTTTTAACATCACTGAACATACCGGGCCAGTAGTATCTACCGCAATCCTTGTTACCGTTTTCGTATTTTCCCGTATGTATTGCTGTAGTTCCACAGCACACCTGTTGATACGTCCGGATGGACTCTCTATAGAATTCAACCACTTCATTGACAAGTGGTCGGTGACAACTGTTGTAGGTCAAAATCAGCCAAAGCATTTATAACAGTGCTTAACACTGTTACTAACATAACATTCTGGCCCGCTGCTAAAAACGCTTAACGTATTAGCAGCACATATTTTTGGGCATTCAGTAAAAGCCAAGTGAGTTATTTTATAAAACATAAACAACAAGAAAGGTGACACCGAAAAAGTCACCGACCGAGCGGTCATTGAGCTGACGGTTTGTTGAACCACAGCGCGAGCCACGGAAATAGCGCTGGTTTTGATAAACGCTAAATTCGCAGTTCTGCACCTTCAAATTAATTATTGAGATAGTTGCAGAATTTAATTGATCGATTTGGCCTGCAACCAACTCCCGCAAAGAATTAAAGAGTTAGTTGGTGTTCAAGTCTTGTAAAAGTTAGTTGGTGTTCAAGTCTTGTAAAAGTGAGTTGGTTTTTAAGTCCTGTAAGAGTCAGTTTTGAAGTGTTAACAAGTCAGGTGTTTCAGAAGTTTTGTAATTTCGAACGCGAGAAGTGTAAGTTAAATAAAGTTAAGTTATTCAATTGAACTTGGAATTCTTTTACATGAACATTCGGCGACACCTGATCGCCTGCTCCCCTCCCTAATTCGGCGACACCTGCGCGCCTAGTCAATCTGCGGAGCCTAACCGCTTAGTGAATTAAAATGGCACACACACACACACACACACATGCGTACAGGTTTCCTAAGGTGAGTCGAATAAAGATAAGAGTGAAGGTGAATCTACAACAAAGAGAAAGTACAACAAGTGGCGCAGCCGGCTTTCGAGCCAATAATCGCGAAAAATATTAGTAAAAATGAAAAATATTAATGTGTGAGAAATTTTAATTGTATTGAATTTAAAACATTTTTAATAATTATAACATTCTTCTGCTCACGGTTTAAGTGCCATGAGCAGTATTTTTCTTTACAGCGTTTGTCTTGGTTAAAGTGCCTAGATAAACAATAAAAAAATCCCTTAAGGCTGTCAATGGTTCATGTGCCATGACACCTATCAAAATAGGGAAACAAAATTTTTTTTAACAATTTCTATAATGGTTCTAAACAACCAACGATTTTCTGCATAAATTCCGACTAATTTTTTTTCCACACCTCTCATTTACGGAAAGAGAGCATCTATTCAGTTTGATCAAAAAGCAAGTTTAAGTTCTACAAATATATTTCAAGTTACGGGAAAATCGAAATTAATGCATGCAAATCGCTCAGTTTCGTTGAGCGATGATTTGAATACTTAATTAAAACATTTTATTGTATGAATTAAGCACTTAATATATGCTGATAAGTGGTGTTTTATAATTTAATAAAAAAGGAATAGTTATTTCACATTAGTTCCTTTGATTTCTTAAATTTCAAATAATTAGGAATGTTTTAAAGAAAACAATTCACATTGAAATAAAAGTTTAATTTCAACACAACATAAAGATAAAAAGTACTGTTTTCAAATTAAAAGCTCAAAATTTTAACAGATGCAGTGCTTGCAAGCGTTCAATGAACCCATGCACAATAAGTAGGTCGATGAATAATCAGCAAAAATTCATAGAAGTAGAAAAAAATAGAACGAAACAAAACGAAATCCAGTTAAACGGTGGTGTGATAGTTTTGAGTTGACATTAAAATTTTAGAAGTGGAAAAAAGGGGGAATTGTCAAGCAAAAAAAAAACCTTAATGAAAAATATTTGAATAAACAGGACGATTAACTAATCATACAATTGCAGTAGGAGATAAGAAACTTGATAAAATTAAATGAGTGATTAATGGCAGAATCTTTGTTAGAAGAAAATTATAAGCAACTAGAAAAAAATCATAAGGAATTTCAAAAAGAATTAAGACAATTTGTATCGAAGCTTTGTAATATTTTAAAGGAAATAGTAGGAAATAAAGAAAATTGGGAATTAATAAGAGCAAAATTAAGAGATTTGGGTAATATAACAAATGTAGAAAAGGCAGATGCCATTTGAGAAGAAATTATCTTGGAAACAAATACAAAATTAGACAGTAGAAAAGACGAAATAGCAGAGTGGAAAGTAAAATTCGCATCGATAAAACGTAGGTACGAAGAAAGCCTAACTAGTATAAGACATCAGCAATTAAGAACTTGCTCGTAAAAATGTAGAACTTGCTTCTAAACGTAAGCAGCTTTTCGCTTCACAAAAATTCATAGGAACTAATTCTTGAAAATGTGTGGTTTATATAGCGAGTCTTGCATTTTCATAAGACACCAGAAAAAGATCGCTGATGAGAAACCGTGGCTGGTTTCGAAATAGCTATACGATCTGCCAATTGACCGGTTTTTTTTGTGTGATAACGCTGATGCCGGAAAATATGGGTGTTTAATATTTACACGCATAAAAAAACCATTATTCCAACATCAGGAACAGCTATTAAAGGAAGCAGACGAAGAAAGTAATTCGCTTAAAGAGTGGCTAAAAGAAAAAGGTTTAACAGACGAAACGCTAAACAGGACATCATATCAATACGAACGAGAAAGAAAAGAAGACTGTGCAGCGTTAGACGACGTGGTTAATAAACTATTTGAACAACAAAAATTAAACACAGCCGTGTTTAGTCCAATAGATACATCCTTTCAATTAGAATATAGAAACAAACACAAAATAAAAATGGGTATAGAAGAAATCGCGAAAACCGTCAATAGATTAGTACCACTGTTTTCTGGGGCGCCATCTTCTGATCTTCGAAATGAAGTCTATAAATTTATAGAAGGTTGCGACTTAGCGAAACGAAATATATCAGCAACAGAAATGCCAGATTTTTTAGCATGCATAAAACAAAGGCTTCACGGGAACGCATACAGTTTATTGCGCTCAAAAACGTTTGCAACTGTAGAAGATTTTTGCGTAACAATTAAAAAGAACTATTTACAGTACAGATCTCTTGACACAGTTATCACGGAAATACAGAACATACGCCAATCACCGACTGAGGATATAAGACAGTTTGCAGAACGTCTTATGTCATTAGGGTCACAAGCGACAGATATAGCTACTAGTGTATACAAAGGTAACTCCGATGTGGCCCTGCTCGCGGAAATAACAAAGTCCGTGATGAAATCTTTTAAATTGGGATTAAAAGACAGCACTTTGCGACTACATTTGTTAGGATCAGCGGACAAATCACTAGAAGATCTTGTGGAGCAAGCTGTAAGTATTGCTGATCAGTTAAGACAAGCAGAGATTAGACAATCCAGCGAGTTTGTTGGTATGGTGGGACACAAACAGAACATGACTTACAGCGACCCTACAACACAATTTCGGCAGTCGGTAGTAAACCGACAACAAGCTGACAGAAAAAACGACATACCACAACAAAATTACACTAACAACTTTTTGAAGCAACCAAGAACAAATATAACGTGTAGTTTTTGTAGTAGAAGGGGTCACACGAGGGAAGACTGTCTAATTAGGAAAAACACACCATACTGACATGAAACTAACTGGAGGTGTACTCAGAATGCAAATAGAACACAAAACTTAAGCAATTCAAATAGACAGCAAAATGATTCACGACAATACGGAAATATACAAAGACGGGAAACTTACAATTCTAACAGAGAAAGCGGGCCTTGGAAAACGAATAACAATAACAACAGCAGGGAAAACATGGGTCAACGGACACCATTTAGAAATACAACACGGAAAGATGGTAAAGAAACAATTGTGTGCCACTGGTGTAACAGACAGGGCCACATGGTAGCGAACTGTCAGGCGAAGAAAAACTGGCAAATGGTTCAGGGAAACCAACAAGGGCCCAGGCGAGGCCAGTAACCTGGGATCCCAAACAAATTAGTAAATCCAGGCCAGCTGAAGTGGTAATTGTTAATCCGACATCGAAAAAGATCGTGGAAGCGTTACCAGCTTCAGAACCATTTAATTGTTTAAATAACGAGAATAGACAGAACAACAAAGATAACGCCCAACAAGTAGCAGAACAAAAGTATACAGAGAAGAAAATAAAAAATGCATCAATTTTGACAAGTGAGAAAGTAGTTAACGTTGGAGCACAGTTTTTAATAGTCACCACACTAATGTTGAGGTTAGTATATGCGTCGATTGTAGAAACTGTGTGTCTCAGCTATAGGAAAATAACGCTAATACATGTTAACCAATATATAGTAAAATATATTGAGTATATAACAGAGTTAGCAAATATAGTCAAAATGAAATTATTAAGAAGAATGAATAGAATTGCTTCGAAATATTATAAAGCGAGTGTAGTTGAAAAATTTTCTTGGTTAACGTATAATCTTTTTAATAAAAACGAAATGCCAGCATTAAGTGAAACCAAATTAGATGACGTGTTCATAGAATTCCCTTGTAAAGGGGCAAAAAATGGAAAACTCACTTTATTGGTTGACACTGGTGCGAACACTAGTTTAGTAAAAAGGAAATCAATAAAGGATAACACGTTTGTTAATAAAATTGAAACGCGAGTTTTAAATGGGGCTTTTGGGGGTTGTACCACCACAGAAGGGACTGTCGAAGTTACACATTGTAACTGGCCAAACCTAGGTTTAACGTTACACATGGTGCCACTTGAACAGGGTTTGCCAGGCGATGGTATACTTGGCAGGGACAATTTGTGGAATAAGTCCATATTAGATTCGATAATAAAAAAATTGGAAATCATTGATGAAAGAAGACAATATATAACATTCCCACTGGTAAAAATGGGAAGTAAATTAACACATGCGACCAGTAGCATAGTGAAAGCTAGGTCGACATGTATAGCTCAGATTAGTATAAAAACAAAACTACGGCAGGTGGTAGTCCATAAATTTCAAATAGCTCCAGGGATATTCTTAGGTGAAACATTAATAAATGTAACGAAAGGAAAGATTAATGTTCCAATTTTGAATTCAACAGAAAAGGATTTTACTTTGGATGAAATGTTCACACCAGAGTTCAGTGATTTTAGGAAATATAAAGAGCCGAGTAAAGATACAACCATTAACACTATGGTTAGTTCAGATATAAGGCAAAGAATTGACTTGTTGATGAAAGAACTAGATTTGGATCCTTCACTAAATGTGGAAGAACGGGAATCCATAATGAGTCTATGTACAAAATTTAATGATATTTTTCTTCTAAAGGGTGACAAACTAACGTACACACCCACCATAGAACATTTTATTCCGACAAAAATCGATCAACCTGCAATCAATCAGAGGCAGTACCGTTTACCTCAAGCGCAGAGGGAGGAAGTAAACAAACAAATTGACAAATTGTTGGAAGATAATATAATTAGCCTAAGTGTTTCGCCATGGAACTCTCCGTTACTACTAGTACCGAAGAGAAGCGGGAAGGTTATTGATTATAGAAAGTTAAATGACGCTACGATAAAACAAGTATTTCCAATTCCGAGGATAGACGAAATATTGGATCAGTTAGGTAGAAGCAGATACTTCTCAACCTTGGACTTAGCGAGCGGTTACCATCAAGTAAAATCATCAAGTAAATAATAAAGATAAAGAAAAAACAGCATTTAGTTCCGCATTAGGTCATTTCGAGTTCAATAGAATGCCATTCGGACTAACAGGAGCACTAGCAACATTTCAGCGTCTTATGAACCATATTCTAACCGGGTTACAAGGAATAGACTGCTTTGTATATTTGGATGACATAGTGATATACGGCAGCAACCTCGATCAACACGCATATAGGTAGCGAAAGTATTCGAAACTTTGCGATCAAACAACTTGAAATTAAATGTCGGTAAATGTCAGTTCCTAAGGAGAGAAATAGTTTACTTAGGACATATGTAAGTGCTCGGAAAACGGAGCTGACCCGGTAAGGTGGAAAGTGTAGAAACTATTCCACCTCCACGAAATAAAAAAGAGGTACAGGCTTTTCTAGGTTTAGTAAACTATTACAGGAAATTCATACCGGGCACTGCAAAAATAGCTCTTCCAATAAATAAACTACTAAGAAAAGACACGGCATTTAATTGGACAAAAGATTGCCAAACAGCATTCGAAAATTTAAAAGAGGCTATAATAACACCACCAGTTTTAGCATATCCAGATTTCGAAAAGGAATTTATTTTAACAACAGATGCAAGCAGTGAGGCTCTAGGAGCCGTCCTTTCGCAAGGGAATATTGGACAAGATAGACCTATAGCTTTTGCGAGCAGAGCTCTCAATGACGCGGAAAAACGGTATTCTACAATAGAAAGAGAGTTCTTAGCCATTGTTTGGGCCACAAAGAATTTTAGAGCATATTTATTAGGAAGACCATTCAAAAAAAAAAACAGATCACCAACCTTTAAAAGGCATAGCATATTTGAAAGACCAAACTTCAAGACTGGCAAGGTTTAGACACAAATTATCTGAATACAATTTCGAAATAATATATAAGCCGGGAAAAAAGAATTTAAATGCGGACGCACTAAGTAGAATACCTTACAATGCCAACAACAACAAAATTGCAGCAGTCCAAACACGATCAAAACCAAAAGAGATAAAAGAAAATATAGGAATAAAAGAAAAAGCACATCCAAAAATAATATCAGTTGAACCTGATGACGAACTCACAAATGAGAGTAAAACAATTTTATTACAAGATCCAAAAGAAATAGAAACCGTATTAAGAGATTTCCATAACACACCTTTAGGAGGTCATCAAGGAGCAGTAAAAACTTACTTACGAATTAGAAAAGAATACAGATGGCCAGGGATGCAAAAGCAAATAAAGGACTACGTAAAGAAATGCCCAAAATGCCAAGCGAATAAAAGCTCGAAATTAACCAATATGGCCATGATACTGACGGATACACCAACACGTCCTTTTGAGAAGACGTACATGGATATTGTAGGAATTTTACCCGAAACAGCAAATGGAAATAAATATATTCTTACTTTTCAAGATGACTTCTCTAAATTTATGACATGCACAGCTATTAACGACGCAGAATCAGGCACAATAGCAAGAGCATTTTATGACGAAGTTATTACGCGATACGGAATTCTAAAAATGTTAATTACAGATAATGGCACAAACTTCATTTCGAAAGTATTCTCAGACACATGTAAATTACTAGGAATTAAAAAATTACATATAACACCGTATCATCCACAAGCTAATGGGTCATTAGAGCGAAGTCACAGATCATTAGCTGAATATTTACGTAGTTTCGCCAAGGAGGACGGTTCAAATTGGTACCAATGGTTAAGTGCAGTAATGCATGTTCACAACCATACTCCGCACACTACAACAAAACAAACACCGTTTCGAACACTATTTGGATTTGACATAGAAATGCCAACTAATTTAAGAAGAAAGTGCAGTCCTGTCTATAATGCAGACGATCGAAATAAAATATTAAAATTCCAAATTCAAAGAGCGCATGAACTGGTACGAAAACACCAGGATGCGGCCAAACAATTATCAAAAAAACAATATGACAGCAAATTGAATCCTGTTAACTTCCAAGTAGGCGACAGAGTTTTATTAAAAAACAAACGAGTCACACAGATTACAACACCGGTCACAACAGTAATAAGGATAAAAGGAAAGGATAAACCATTTCATAATAATTTGCTAAAATTATTTAATAATTGGTAAAATGGATACAGATTAAGGTAGGTACATATAAGATGGTGGAGGGTAGCAAATATTGATTAATGAAAATATCTAAATATGTAAATACTCACGATACAAGGATATTACACATAATTCATAACCACGTAAGAGTTCTTTGAATATATATAATGTACTAAAGTTGTAATATAAAACTAAGATATTACATCAAAAGCAAACTTCAAAGGGCATATACAGATTTTTAAACAAATTTGCTAATAAACTGTTTTATTTTTTTTTAGGAGCAAAATGATGAGGATAATACTAACAATAGCAATACTAGGAATAGGTGTAAAACCGAATCCGGTTATTGTAACAGAACTACCGTTGACACCGATATATTTCGAAAAGATTGGGGAAGCGATTTTCTACAACGACGAATGGACAGTGCTCACAAGGTTCGAGCATTATGATTACACTAAATTAATAGAGAATTTGAAAAACAGCACAATTACTATTAAACGATTATGCAAAACAGTAAACAGGAAGTTAATATTATTAAAATTGGGGAAAATATGCGACGCAATAGACGGAACTATGCGAGGAATACTAGCAAAGTTGGAAAAGAATGAGAAAATTATAAACACAAATACGAAAATATCCAGGTCAAAACGATCATTAAACTTTATAGGTGATGCACTGAAATGGGCATTCGGTACAATGAATCAGGAAGATGCAGATACAATTACTAATCACCTGAAAAATTTAAAAAACAGACAGGATAGACATTATAAAATAATGGAGAAACAGATAACCGTAATGGAAACGAATTATAAAGAATTAACAGCACCTGTTAATGCAGCGGTGAACAGGATAAATGCAATAGAAACGGAGCTAAATACTACGATTAAACAACAAAACAATATAAATGATCACATTAATAGGGAGTTAAACAACATTGAAATAACGCTGCGCATGGTACAGGTGCAAACAGAAGTGGAGGCTTGTCTGATAGAAATTGGGGGACAGCAAGCTTTGGAAATCCAAATATTAGACGATCTATACCAAGGAAAACTACACCCATCGATCATAAGTGCAGAAGATCTACATAATAAAATAAACACATTGGATATGACAGGAAAAGCAGCATGGTGTGTACAAAATACTTTCAACTTGCACCAACTGGCATCGGTCAAAACATTCCATCATGCCACAGGATTAACAATAGCGATAAAAATTCCACTTCCAGAAATAGGAGTATACAACATTAAAAAACCATATACAATTCCAATTTTCGTAAACGAAACATGGGACGTCACTACACATACAACCTTCGATTATTTAGCAGAATCGAAACAAGATTGGAAATTTCAAGGTCTTTCCCAGAGGAACCTAGATAAATGCATAAAAGTAAATGATGACGGAGCAAGAAATCAATTAAAGGAGATCTGGGTGTGCAAGGAAACGACAAGCGTTTTGAAGGAGAACAGTAACATCTGTGAAATAACGTTGTTAAGCCACAACAGATTGGATGAAAATAATTGTGTAAAAATAGCGGTACCAAGCACTGCTGGAATAATAGTTAAACTAATCGCAACGAATTGATGGTTATACAACTTGCGAAATGCTACTACATTTGAAATTCAATGTTTTAATTAAAGTCAGCCTTTGGTACTAAAAAAATTTGGCCACATTGAATTAAAAGAAAATTGCAATATTGTGGGAAAAGACATAATACTGAATTATGAAAATAACGTCAACTCAACAATGAATATAGTAAACAAAACACCAAATCATACCGCAATAATAGAAGTATTGGAAAGTAATTGGTCTGCATCATTAAATTCAAACAACAACCACATTTTAAAACCAATAACCCTACATGACAAGTTAAACGTGGGAAATACAATCTTGGAAGGGGGAAAAAGACTAGAAGAGCTAAGGAAGGAAATTCAGAACGAACATACTGTCAGGGAGGTAATAGAGAAACAACACATAATGGAAACAACAGGATGTATAAGTATGGGGGCAATCACTAGTCTTATAGTAATCCTTTTCCTAATTAAGAAATATTGGAAAGCACGACAAAATCCGGATTTCACAGTAGAAATTCCAACAGCATCACCAAAAGTAATTGCCACTCGTAGACAGCCAAGACCTCAAATCCGACCGCCGTCACCACCAAGGCGTACCCCAATTCTTTTCGAGCTGAACGAAAGACGAGCAATAACAGCACCAGAAGAACGAGCAGCACAAACAACTGCATATATATAAGTTTTAACAAACGCAATAGTTAAAGATCCATAAGATTTAGGCACGACAATAATATGCGAAATCAATTTAACCAAACAACAGCATTTATATAGATTCTAAAAAATAAAGTAATACGTCACATAATAAAATTGCAATTGTAGAAATTGAATTTGAAAAAGGAACAATGATATGCAGTAACATTGTTAATTTAGCAAAAATAACCAACGTTGTAATAAACCAAACAACAAACCAACATAAACTAAGCAACCAATAAAGAAAGAAAAACTAAAATAAGAACACAACACAAAACTTTCAATAGCAACTGCATCTAAATAAAAACAACCACAAAAATTTTTTATTTGTTTTTAGTAAATATTTTTATTTCAATAAAAATATCCATAATAATGATATGCAATACACAATACACATTATCTTTTTATTCGTGGTTTAAAACCACTGCGAAACACGGTGGCGGCGACGGCAACAAGCCAGGACCGACAATCCGTACGATGAGTTGGCAAACCCCAATGATGGCCCGGAGAACTTCCCAGGTGGAACGAATCTGAAAATCCTGGTTCATCATCAGGATAGCGTCGACAATAGGATCGTATATCCACGTGATATTGGTGATATCAGCACGAAATGCATCCAAATAAATTTGGAGAGGCGTGCAATAATTGGCAATAGGAAGAATTTCCATAACGAACATAAACGGAGAACGGTTGCGAATAAACTGAACTAAAAAAATCAAGGTAACAATAAATTCACAGAGACGAAGGTAAAAAAAAAGAAAAAACCCAACTTGGTTAACAAAAAACAAATAGCAATGAACATTGCATTTTTAATTTTGTCATTTTTGAACCCTTAAAAGCGAAACACACATACACGAACCAAATGCAAGCATTTGTGCAAGCATTTGTTGCAATGCAATGTAATAAAAAACAGATAAAAACATAGACAACAAAATTTCATTTGGTAACATGAAACGCGCGCGGACAACGGGAATTAAGATAACAAAACAACTTTGGCAAAAATAAAGCAACAAAATTTTTATTATATATGCAATTATATTTTAATAAATGCACATATAATGGTATACATAGTTCAATTATACATGTATACCACGTAACTAGAGTAATATAAAATAAATAGAATATATGTAAAATATGTAAAGATAACGATAAGAAAATTAAAAGGGATAAAAAAGAACAATGGAAGATTTAAGATCTAGATAAGAACATGATCATTAAACCACTAAACGTGTAATCGAAAAATATATATACGTTCCTGTAACATAAATGTTATAAAAATAAGAACTAAAAACTAGATTCTTTATATAGTAAGTTAGAAAATAAAATACATTAGGAAATGTTAATAAAATTAATACTGTAAACAAATTGGAACAATGTTTAGAAAAATTAAGAAAAACAAATATAAGTTAAGAAATTACAACTTTCATTAATAAAAAAAAAAATATATCAGTAATGTTAAATTAATGCGTAGAAAAATATACGACATATTGTAATATGAACTTTAAAACTAATTAAAGCACTTAAGAAAACCTAATACTGTTATGAATAATTAATACTGTTGAGGAAAATTTAAAAAGAAAATTTGAGAAAGAATAATAGAACTAAAAAATTACGATTTTTATTAAAAATAATATAATAATAAGTGAAATAAAATACCATTTATTCTAAAAGTAGGCAAACATGTAAAGCAATAGAAAAATCAAAAAAAAAAAAAAAAAACATAAATATTTAAAATGCAACAAGTGAAATCAGTATTGACAACTTGTTAGTTATTTATCGTTTCAAATTTTTGTATTTTATCCTAATTAACGATAATGTCATTGTATAATTGTATAAGCACTACTAACATAAAAAAAAAGAGTTCAAAAAATAATTAATAAAAACAAACAGAAAAAAAGATAGAAAAAATAAAAAGAGAAAATATACATATATATATATTTTTTTTTATACATACTAACATATTTAGTTATAACACGAAAACTGTGGGAATACCAAAACCTCACAACCACCCACAACTAGTTTTGACCAGACAACCCAGAGAACAACAACGGCAGAAGGGCGACAACTACATCGTCAGGGAGGGGTAGCTGGTGAACAGCTCGTCAAGTTGGTGCGACATTTTACCCGAGGAATGCAAGTCAAATACTTCCTCACAACAGCATCATATAGCAATTGTTGGATAACAACACAAATTTGAACAACAAAGCAAAATCCCTAATATGGGTGCGCAGACCAATCGTTTAAATACAAGACCAAAATGATGGCAACCGTCCACGTCTGAATGTCAAACTCGAGAAACATGCAAATAAAGAAGAAGGGTCGGCAATCGGTATGAGCGACATAATAAAGCCAAAAAAGCATAGAAAAAAAAAACAAATGCCAACACCAACCATCACCGCTACCCCCACCAACCTATAAAAGAGGAACAACACAACACCCGACAAATTAAACGACCAGAAAAGTAGCAGAGACATCGATGGGCCATCAGATACTAGAAGACAAGGACAATAGCGAAGAAGACACCACTTAGAGCACAAGAAATAAAATATATAAATTAATTAGAATTATGTCAAAAAGTTGTAATGTAAATATTGAAGTAGACAGACTACAAGAACTACATAATTGTGTTATACGTAGAACCTAATTTAATAAGATAATAATTAATTAATTAATTAATTAATTAATTAATAATAATAATTTTTTCTTATTGTAGGTCAAAATCAGCCAAAGCATTTATAACAGTGCTTAACACTGTTACTAACATAACATTCTGGCCAGCTGCTAAAAACGCTTAACGTATTAGCAGCACATACTTTTGGGCATTCAGTAAAAGCCAAGTGAGTTATTTTATAAAACATAAAAAACAAGAAAGGTGACACCGAAAAAGTCACCGACCGAGCGGTCATTGAGCTGACGGTTTGTTGAACCACCGCGCGAGCCACGGAAATAGCGCTGGTTTTGATAAACGCTAAATTCGCAGTTCTGCACCTTCAAATTAATTATTGAGATAGTTGCAGAATTTAATTGATCGATTTGGCCTGCAAACAACTCCCGCAAAGAATTAAAGAGTTAGTTGGTGTTCAAGTCTTGTAAAAGTTAGTTGGTGTTCAAGTCTTGTAAAAGTGAGTTGGTTTTTAAGTCCTGTAAGAGTCAGTTTTGAAGTGTTAACAAGTCAGGTGTTTCAGAAGTTTTGTAATTTCGAACGCGAGAAGTGTAAGTTAAATAAAGTTAAGTTATTCAATTGAACTTGGAATTCTTTTACATGAACATTCGGCGACACCTGATCGCCTGCTCCCCTCCCTAATTCGGCGACACCTGCGCGCCTAGTCAATCTGCGGAGCCTAACCGCTTAGTGAATTAAAATGGCACACACACACACACACACACATGCGTACAGGTTTCCTAAGGTGAGTCGAATAAAGATAAGAGTGAAGGTGAATCTACAACAAAGAGAAAGTACAACACAACGGTGAACCGGCCTTCCAGATAACGTCACATTTTCCGAATGGCCCACACTATGGCCGAGCATTCTTTCTCCGTCGGCGAGTAATTATGCTCTGCCTTGTTCAATCGACGCCTAGCGTATGCAATTACCTTCTCTTCGCGAAATGATTCAACAATTCGAAGTTAATATAATTAGTCATTAATTTCATTAACTTTAACAGAAGGCGGTGCGTTGACCGAACGAGGCGAAGCAAAGTGCATCGCTTGCATTTTAACGGTTCTTGGCTTGCTTCGACTGTTGTGTTATTTAAGCCGATCGTGGCTCTGAACAAGTTATGTTTAATTTGGCCTTGAATATTATTGTTCCGTTAAATTGGAACTTAGCTGTTATGATTGCGACAACAACACTCCCCACAGTTGACGATAAGCTTAATTTCCTTATGACAAACATCAAAAATCTGTTTCTTAGGCATTTTCCCTTGAAAACTGTAACTATTAAAAACATATCCTGTCCTTGGTTCTCACATAGCGTTCAAGAAGCTAATCCGCGATGGAGTGGAAAAAAATCCTACTACATTTAGATGGGTGATTTACAGACGCACTAGAAATGCTGCTAACTTGATAACTAGGCAAGCGAAATCAAAAAACTTCAGTAACAAGTTTAAGAGTTTCTTGCCTTGTAAGATTCTATGGAGAAATCTTAAAAAGTCTGGAATTTCTTCAAAAGAGTCACCTACATGCGCGCTTGATCCTAATGAACTTAACAACTACTTCACATCCAGCTTTAATTCTAGCATTAACGTTCAATCGGCTACTGCTTATGATTGCTAGACCCAAAATACATTTGATTTTTCTTCAGTTACTGAGGTTGATGTTTTAATCTCTTTAATGAACATAAAATCAAATGCTGTTGGTGAGGACGGTATTTACATTAAATTTCTAAAAATTATTGCTTTCTATATAGTGAGTCCATTGACTCATCTCTTTAATCACTGTTTTACGTCAACCATCTTACCATCAGTATGGAAAATAGCTGTAGTTGTGCCAATTGCAAAAAAACGTACTGCAAGTGACGCTAAAGATTTTAGACCAATAAGTATTTTATCTTCATTGTCAAAGGTATTTGAGTCACTAATGGCCAATCAAATTAATAAATATGTTAAGGATAATAAATTGCTCGCATCATCGCAGTCTGGTTTCCGCTCTTATCATAGTTGTTCTACTGCTTCACTCAAAATACTGGATGACATGCGACCAGCTTATGATAGTGGTTTGTTAACATTACTATGCTTACTCGATTTTTCGAAAGCTTTCGATACTGTAAGTCACTCTCTTCTGTGTGTAAAGCTAAAGTGTCTGTTTGGCTTCAGTGATAATGCCGTACGTCTTTTGGGTAATTACTTATCAGGGCGCGTCTAAAAAGTTAGGTGTGGGGGCATCTTCTCTGACTATAAGTCAGTGCAAAGTGGTGTTCCCCAAGGGTCGGTTTCTGGACCCCTCCTTTTCTCTCTCTTTCTTAACGACATATTTCTCGTTTGTCAGCACTGTATGCTTTATGCTTATGCTGATGATGTGCAGGTATATCTTTCAGGTAACCCTAATCTCATGGAAGATCTTGTCTGTAGAATGAATGAGGATCTATATAGAATTGTTGATTGGGCTAGTTCCAACTGTCTTCAGCTTAATGCCTCTAAGTCGTATGTGTTACCAGTATCGAGGTACAAGCTAGTTCATGACGATATTCCCGACTTACTTATAGGTGTGAACAGACTACAACTTTTTGACCGTGTTGTTAGCCTAGGTTTCAAAAGTAATTCTTTCCTCACATCTACTGATCATGTTAACGGCTTAGTTGGAACGATATACTTCATCGTTCGAAGCCTGAGATTTACAGCCGAGTTTTTACGCCACGTTTTCTAATAACGTAAGCCAAACGTAAGCTAATCCTTCTGTGAGTCTTGCCTTTAATTACATATGCTGACATTGTGTACAGAAAATTAGACTCGCGGTCGCAATTGAGATTGAAAATTGTATTTAATTGTGTTACAAGGTATGTTTACGGTCTGCGTAGGGTTGATCACATTTCTCAGTTAAGAAAAAGCATTCTCGGATGTGATATAATAAGTTATCTCAATGCAACAAACTGTATCTTTCTACATAAGCTGTTGCATACAAATTACCACCATACTTGTTCGAAAAATTGAGGTTTGGTCGCTTCAGCCGAATGAGCCTGCTAATAATTCCTAGGTTTAGCACGCTGAACTCTTGAATTTTCTTCTTTGTGAATGCCATCAGATTGTGGAACTCCTTGCCGCAATCGCTAAAAGGAATCGCGCGGATGACACTTTTTGGGGATGCTATTCTAAAATACTACGCCTCTTCCTAACTAACCAGCTTATCTCTGCTCTACACGTTTCTTCTTCTTTTTCACCTTCATTCTGTGCTCTTATCTATTCTGATATCTTTATTTAATATATAGTATAGTAGATTCAAATTCATTTGTATTTTATTTTAATTATGTAATGATGAGTCTGGTATAAGCATACTTATTGTGCGTTAAAAGAGCTTTGCTCTTATTGTGCATTTCTTTCCAAATAAATAAATAAAAAATAAAAAATAAAATAAACATGCCAGAAACCAACTGTTTTCCATTGTGAGAATGAATAACCTCAGGGACACCAAAAACATGAAACACACTACTTTCTAAAAACCTAACTACATTAGCTGAGGTGGCACTCCGCATTGGTTGGAGAAAACGGATTTTGAAAAGTGGTCTAGACATACGAAGATGAAGGAATTGCCGTTCTTTGATCTTGGATAGGGGCCCATAAAATCTATGTAGAGACGCTGGAAGGGTCGTTCAGTGATGTATTGTTTACCCATCAGGGGACGGTGCATTGCTTTAGACTTTTTGCTGCCTTTGCATACATCACAATTCTTAATACTATATTGCACGTCGCTAACCATTCCCGGCCAATAATATTTCTGTCTTAACATAGCCAGCGACTTGTGAATACCCCCATGTCCAGCTGAAGGGGAGCTATGACAAGCCTCCAGTAACCCGTGATCCTCTTGACCCACATCACACGTCATAAAACCCGTACGTCTGTACACAAACCCGTCCGAAATTACTAAATCTGGTGGTTCGTCTTTGTTCTCAGTCCCTGTCTTCCTCAATTCCTCATATTCTTCCTAAGAAAAAGCTGGGGAATTGACGTCAACATCAAGTAATCTGTCTACCTGTCCTATCTCTTCCAGAAAAATGCGAGAAAGAGCATCCGGCACAACATTTTGAGAACCTTTTCGATGTTCAATATTAAAATTGTAAGCTTGAAGTTTTAAACTCCACCTGGCTAATCTTCCAGACAAGTCTTTTTGGTTCATCAAACACTTCAAGCTCGCGTGATCCGTAATTATGGTAAAAGTTAAACCTTCCACATAAGGACGGAACTTTTTCACCCTTAATACCGCAGCGTAGTCCTCAAGCTCAGTGACACTATAATTTTTCTGAGATTTATTGAGTTTCGCTGACATAAACACTATCGGATGCTCGTTGGCTTCATCATCCATATGAAAGAGATCTCCTCCCACCCCTTGCGTAGATGCGTCGCATTGAATATAAAAGTGTCTGTTGAAGTCCGGATTACTAAGCACTGGTACCGAAGAGAGACTGCGCTTCATCTCTTCAAAGGCGTGCTTAGCTTCGTCAGTTAGCACAAATTTCATCATTTTGTCTTTCTTGAGACAGTCATGCAGCGGAGCTGCTATGGTCGAATAGTCCCTAATTAACCTGCGGTACCAGCCTGACATCCCTAGAAACTAGTGGATGCCAGTCCGAACGGCATTGAAGTAAACTGATATAACGCCTGCCCTGGAACTGTGAATGCCGTCTTACCTCTCGACGTCTCTTCCAATGGTATCTGCCAGATTGCATCCTTCAAATCGATCGCACTGATGAAGCGAGTGTCCTGAAGTCTGGCAAGGATGCCCTCAATGTACGGTAACGGGTATGCGTCTTTAATCGTTCGTTCGTTTAGTTTCCTAGCATCAAGGTATAGTCGGTTTCTAACCCCTTTTCTTACCAAAGACACTGGAGAGCTCCAGCTGCTGTCGCTTACCTCTATCATCCTGAGACTCAGCATTGGGTCAAGCTCTGCAAAAATCAGCTGCTGAATTACAGGCGAAATAGGGTAGTTGCGTTGTTTTACTGGAAGATGCTCATCTACCACGTGCTCTTCCATGTCGGTTCAGTGCTAGTTCTTGCTCTTTTGTAAAAATGTGTAGGTCCGTATCGAAAGTCAGTTCTTAAGATGTCTGTTTCAGTACACTCACAAACGCTGAGCTGGTTGCTTCAACCCCTACACGTGTACATTTACTAATTACTGATAAATCAAAGGTTCGCCAGAAGTCAACCCCAAAGTAAAATTCTTGCTGTGAAGCGGGAACTATGAGAAACTCCATGTCCCTTGTCAAACCCTCCCAGACAACTGGAAGTGAAATTGCACCTATCACAGCGGTTTTACCTCCGTTTGCAGTCCTTACTTTCTGCCCCTGTATCGGAATGACTTGTCTGTTTCGTGTTTTAATGAATTCTAAAGCACCATTTCCGATACAGTTAGCAGAAGCACCTGAATCCTGCAATGCTACCACGTCTTCACCGTCCACCTTAGTTTTAGCGAAAAATCTATTATCGCCTTTCCGCGTCACAATGGCAGAGACTAAAACTTTCTTGATTTTCTTCATAATTTGTCTCTTCGCGCTCATCTTCGCCATCTTATCGAAGTTCCGCTTTTTCCTGCCGAGTACAACCTCACTTAAAAAGATTTTTTCCCTCACAGCTTCGTACTCGACCTTGCGCTGGTGTAAAGTTTTCATGGGACCACCTATCGGGCTATGGCTGCGGATCACTGGATCCCTTCTCTGTAGAATCCTTACAGGACCTAGCCCTTGCCGCGCTGCAACCGCAGATACTGCATCCCTGACAGCATCAGCAGCCTCTCGCCTTGTCGGAGTGGAGGCGTCCCTTGAATGGGGGTTTGGTGGTATACCTTACGCCTCCATCGCAGCCACTCTTCTGCCCAGGTCTGCGAAACCACCACGAAGTTGCTGCATGGCTTCTGCGCAACCTGCCATCATCTGTCCCTGCTGCATCATCATTGTTATCATTTGATTCAATTGATCAGAATCAGATGATGCAGCTGCGGCAGATGATGTTAAGCCACTCGGGCCTGCAACCCCACGCTATGGTTCCACTCCACACCCTGCCCCTCTTGCACCGACATCTCTGATATTTTCTGTAGTTTGGCCGAGAAGCTACTAAGGCTGACGGAGGTCGTCTAAACACCAAGCTAACGCACTTGCTGAAATTGTCTACTGGGAAAAAATCTACTCTTCTTTCTATCCCAGTATTTATTTGATCGAGTAGTGAACGTACTATCTGGTTTTCAAGAGCCCTACTAACGCTTCTCGTAATGGGTCTCCTAGGCTCAAACTGACGCTCGCGTTCCATACACCGAACACTCACTCAATCAAGCACTTGTACTCACACTCAGTCACAAACTCACACTAAGGGGAAATTAATATAAAGAAAAACAAACTTGGAATAAAAGTAACCGGAAAGGAAGTAAAAAAAAACTTAGAATGCAAAAAAATAAAAAAAAACAAAACAAAACTCCAACAACAACAACCACCTAAAAAAATTTACTCAAATATATATATGTAAAAAATAATAACAATAAAAATTAAAATTCATAAGCAAAAAAATAGTGATTCATAAAATAATAAAAATAATATAAAAGAAAATAAAAATAATAAGCAAAAATAATGAAATAATAATAAAAAAAAAATAATAATAGAAAAATATATGTAACAAATGGAATTATATGAAATAATAAAATAATAAATAGTAAAATATAAGCCAAAAAAAATAAATAATCAATAATGAAGAGATAATAAAAAGGTTTATTTATTTCAATAAATGTGTTTTAGGCTGATGTGTGTGGTGTTAACCCAGGAGGCATTCAACACCTGAGCATGGTTGTCCGTATAGTCAAGTCACCAGTCAGCTAAAATTATTTCAAAACTCCCAAATAGTCTGTCTATGTTACAATCTTGGAACGTGGCACAACTGTACTTCAGCCTTGACTAACTTGACTTGACTTGGATAGGTTGCATTTAACCCCCTTAAGTGTACTGGAGATTCGCCTCACAAATACAGCCGTTGAAAACTTTAAAGTTGGTAGCGAATCCACCAGCAACTCACCGGTAGAAAACCCCCAGTGAAAAGTCCCGTGACTGGTACCACTTTCGAAAACACTTGAATTTTGGTAAAGGAACCCGGTCGCAAAACTTTCCACAACATAAAGTTGTAGCAACTCAAGCTTCTGCCCAAAAACAATTCCTTTTGAAACTACTAAGTTCGAGGCAACAACCAGCGTTGCTACCCCGTCCAAACACAAATAAGAAAAAGAAACAGAAAAGTAAAAAGCAAAATGAAACCCAAATTAGAAGATAGGAAAAATTAAATCTTCTAATTTGAATGCCACCCTACCCACAACAGAAAACAAAATCGTACCACTATTTATTTTTTTATTAAAGTAGAACCAGAGAAGGGAAAGAAAAGAGTTAGAACAAAACACATTCACATGCACCTACATTTCCTAATGGGTCATTCAACGCAAACCCTCTCACACTCAGAATTACCTAATCAAAATCCTAACATTCTCCACTAAACCCCTTTGAACTACTTTCAGCTAACCAAACATAAACCAATCACCCTACAACCCGCTAGGAAATTCACACACACTAGCACACCACAACCTAAGTCGTCGTCCGTCTGTGAGCCGCCCCGTCTGTAACTCTTTCAAGTTACAGCCATGAACCGCACTTGGCTCAAAGTGTATCAGGGGTTCCCTTATTTCTTTAATCTGTCCAAGTTTCTGTTAGTCCGTCTGCCTATTCCATAATGTCCGTTATGTCTGCCCGTTTGCCACGCCTTCAAGTGAGGTGACCTCCCTTTAGGTCCACCAGCACATTAGCCTAAATGTTATTGTTATTTCAACACATTATGTTATTTATAAATACCGTTAGTTACAGTTACAGTTTTTCTAAATTTATGTACATTAAGTTTCAAGTATTATTTTTCTAATCTTGGTTGTAATATATATAAATGTGTATGTGTATCTATGTATATGGGTACATATGTATATTTCTCATAAATAATTTTTTTATTTATAAATGCTAGTTGATATAACTCTTTAAAAAAGAAAAACAGGAAAGAAAAAGAACGTATAAAATTTGACGATTGGTTTGATTTTCAACTGAGTGATTTAATATCAATATTTATTTACATATGCATATCAAGTTACATTACTCACACATTACCGGATTCTTGAAGATGGCGCCCCTTGCAGCTCCAAATCTGTAAAAAAAAACTGAAATTTATTTGTACCTTTTTTTCTATTTCCTCTTCCCTTTCTTTTAATATTATTTGTGGCTTTAAGATGAATTATATAATATGTAAAAGCGATTTTTATTTTTTTTTTCTAGCATAAGTTTCTGTTAAAGTTTTTTTTTCTAGCATAAGTTTCTGTTTCTTTCTTGTTCTTTTATTTACTTATTCTTACTTCTTATTCTTACTTACTATTTATTCTTTTGTTTTTTTATAAAATAATAATATGTATATATATATATAATTTGATAGCTTATTTTATTTTATTTTTATTTATTTATTTTTCTAAGATAATGATGGCATTAATTAATTAAATGTAAATGGATAGATAATGTAATAGAATATAAATATATAAAAAAAAAATCATTGACGGCAACTCTGCTTACGCTCCTGTGTTCGGTGTGTAAATTCGAGTCTGTTCTCTGCTTGTTCGTTTTTTTTTTTCCTGCATGTATATTATATACTCTGTTAGTGCATTGGTTTTAACTTGTATTGTTGATGCTGTTGTTGTTGCTCTTTATTCCAAATATATGTAGGTAGTTTTGGTTTTGTGAAAAATGTAATGATGTTGTCGCTATGTAATTTTTATGTGAAAAATTAAAGCCTTTTGTTAAATACAAAAATTGGCGGGAATTCGTGGCTTCTTTATTTCGAGTTTTCTAGTTAACTGGCAGTAGTTAATCGAATTAAACAATTGTTTGTAGTTCTTATACTGTACTTATTTGTTTCTCGCCTTTAGTTACGAGTTTTTTTGTTACAACAATATGGCACAGATTTTCTTTTCAATTTTTCGGCTTATTTGATATTTTAACTAGCATGTTCTTTTTCTATTATATTGCGAATTCAATTCATGTTTAAATGTTTTCTTCTATTTCAAAAACCAAAACACCACATTTTTCCACTTCTAAACTTCTTCTTCCAAATCCTTGTTTTTTTAGCATTTTTGATTTGTTCTTTTAATTTTCTTTATTCAATCACGCCAAAAATTAATCACAACTTTTTTTTTATCCGCCATCAACCGTTCTTTTTTCTGATCTCCCGTTCCGATTCCCATCCTTCCAATCTTTTCCAATAATTCCCCCTTCCATTCACAATTCCCACTTTCCCTAATTCCCTGTTCAATCACACTTCCCATCACACCTTCCACAATCACCTTTCCACACAAATCATTCAACCAGGAGACTGTGACGATAATTTCTGGAGCACCAGAAATAACCGCACATCGCTCAATGTTAATCACTCTGCATAAATTATTACCAGGAATAACTAATAGTTGATCACTCTGTATAATCACTCTGTATAAGTTACTAACAGGAATTAATAACAGTTCGATAACAATTAACATAACGGACTAACAAAACAATTAAAGGTTCGAAACAAACAAGCAACGGTGAGCGCGAAGTTGAGTGACACGACACAAGGTCAAAGTAGAAGAAACAGAAAAGGTGAACAACACGAGAACATACAAGGTCACACGAAAACACGGAAGACAGGAACAACATAAACGTGTTGACGAACTAAATAATCGAACATAGCGGAGAACGGGAACTTGTTTTCGAACAAAGGAGACAACGCCAGATCATAGCGGAAAATTAATAACGGAAGTAAGAAAAAGTGGTCTATAAAAGAGCGAATAACCAAGCAACAGGAGTTCAGTTCAGTTTGAGTCAAGACTTCGTGAGGTGCAGTGTTAAATTCCAGCCCAGCAGAGAACCCGAGTATACTTTAAACAGTGAACATCTAACAGAGAATAGTGAACAGTGAACTCTCATAGAAGACAGTCACAGGGAAGACCTCAGTACATATACAAAACTTATTGATTTGCGTGCGTAAGCCCTTCAATAAAGTGTCTTGGGCGATTATACTTCGTATCGCTGCATCCGTTGTGCGTAAGCCCATCAGTAAACGACAGACTTATTGAGTTGTGTGCGTAAGCCCTTCGAGAAGTCGCTATTACCAACTAACGACCAAACTCCGCTGCGTCTGTTGTGCGTACGCCCACCAGCGGAGCCCGAACGACCACGAAGACACCACAAGCATAATCATTACTATTAATATTATCAGTACTATTGTTATCAGTAAAACACGCATTGTTGTTGGTTTCAAAGATTTATTAAGACTAAAATAAAAAGAGTATACATACGAAGCGTACAGAGAAATAAACTTCATTTGTAAAGGGGGAAACACATTGCTTCAAGTAATAAAGTTTGGTAGAGCGCAAGAGCAAGTAAATATGTTTGTTGTTCGATTCGCAACACCTTCCCTGAACAGCATAATACTACATTATTGCTCGTGCACCCTGTACATGAAAAATATTTTAGGAAATAAAATGTAAGGTTTTAAATTTGTTACAATGTTAGTTAAGGCCAAATTTCTTTGATAAATCGTGAAGTGTTTTGAAACTGACGCCCTTGGTAAACAAATCTGCAACCATCTCGTTAGTAGGTAAGTACTCCAATTTGATGTCCTTATTGTCGATTTTTTGTCGAATAAACTTGGCCTTAATATCGACGTGCTTGGTGCGTGATGAATACGAGTTGTTTACGGCAATTTGTATTGCACTTTTATTATCGCAATATAAAATCATAGTGCACATTTCATGAGGAATAAGTTCCCTTTCTAAACGTTGGAGCCATATGGATTCTTGAATCGCAGCTACCATTGACATGAATTCAGCCTCCGTAGATGACAGGGCGATTGTTTTTTGCCGCTTAGTTGCCCATGATATAGCCCCTGACTGAAATGTGAAGACATAACCGGTTGTAGAGCGCCTGTCGTCTATGTCGCTAGCCCAGTCAGCATCGCAAAATCCTGTAATAGCTCCTCGAGGGTTTTGGGTGTACGTAAGGCCCTTGTCCATGGTTCCTTTGAGGTAGCGCATGATGCGCTTTACCGCTTCCCAATGTGCCTTCCCTGGATTTGATCCATATCTGCTTACAACATTCACAGCATAGCATATGTCGGGTCTAGAAATTTGCGCCGCGAAAAGCAAACAGCCAACTGCTTCCATGTATGGTATGTTGAGCATCTGTTGCCTTTCGGTTTCATCTTTTGGTGACATTTCAACGGATAATTTCTGGTTGCAGTCACATGGTGCCGCAACGGGATTGCAGTCACTCATACCAAAACGCTCTAATACGGACGCTATGTACTGTGATTGGTCAATTTTAATTTCAGTCTCACTTCGAGTAATTCGAATACCCAGTATGAATGATATTTTACCTATATCCTTCATTTCGAATTTTGTTGACAAATTCCGTTTTATACTATGAATTTCTTCTATGTCGCTCGAGAATATTAGGATGTCATCCACATAAATCGCAACTATTACCTTTTTTTTATTTGTGACGTTGTAATAGATGCATTGGTCTACATCGCTTCTCAAGAGACCTATTTGCGTTAATTCCTGGCTCAGCGTTTCATTCCAAATGCGACCAGACTGCTTGAGGCCGTAAATGGATTTCAACAATTTGCATACTTTGCCCGATTTATCGTCGAATCCCTGCGGTTGCTGCATATAAACTTCTTCCTTCAAAGACCCATTCAAATATGCACTCACGGCATCCATTTGGTGAATTTGCAGATTGTATTTTGCAGCAAGCCCCAGTAAGAACCTTATAGATTCGTATCTTACTACGGGTGCAAACGTTTCTGCATAGTCAATGCCTGCTCGTTGCGAAAAACCCTTAGCGACAAGCCTAGCCTTTCGTCGCACTAAACGACCATCGGAATCAAATTTTGTCCTGTAAACCCATTTCGATTTGATAGCCTTTTTGCCGGTTGGCAAGTTCGTCAAAATCCACGTAGCATTTTCAGATAAATTTTTGATTTCTGTTTTCATGGCAGCGTTCCACTCCTGTGCTCTCTTTGACGTAATGGCTTCTTCAAAAGATTCAGGATCATTGCTGATATATTGCATGGCGCAAAAGTTGTATGTCGGCATCTGCCTTTTGGCGATGCGAGAAGATCGACGAACCTCGACGTTATCATTGGGTGGTGAACTTTCCATCTCAAACTCTTCTTCTGTTGTCGCATCAGAGCTTGTTGGAAGGACTTCAACGGTGTCTTCGAATGTTTCATCATCTACAGCAGATTCATCTAATGTCGATTCAACGGTTTGTACACTCTCCCCTGAATCGACATTTTCATAGGCAGTATTTAAGTCTGGAAGATATAGAGTTTTAGTAATATTCTTACGATTTGGAGACTTGCTTTCAAGGAACACTACATCCCCACTTATGATGATTTCGTTGTTCTTAGGATTGAACAAACGATATGCTTTGCTTTCGGTGCTATATCCCATCATGATACATTCTATGGACTTCGCAGCTAACTTACGACGCTTCTCTTTCGGTATGTGTACCATTGCAGTACATCCAAAAATACGAAGGAATTTTAAGTTTGGCTTTTTTCCGGACCAGATTTCTTCAGGACAAATTTTATTTCCTCTGCAGGGAACACGATTTGTGATGTACGCTGCTGTCATTGCTGCCTCTGCCCAAAAACGATCGTCTAGGCCACTGTCTATCAGCATACAGCGTATTCGCTCGACGAGTGTGCGGTTCATACGTTCCGCCACGCCGTTTTGTTCAGGAGTATACGGCGTTGTTTTTTGATGAACTATTCCATGTTCTTTTAGATAAGTCTCAAAAATGTTATTAACGAATTCTCTGCCGTTGTCGGTTCGTAACATTTTTATCGTAGACGAGCATTGATTTTCACACATTTGTTTGAAGTCTAAGAATTTATCGAATACATCTGATTTCTGTTTTATAGGATACACAAAAACTTTCCTTGAAAAATCATCGACGAAAGACACTAAATATATAGCGCCAGAGTGTGATGCCTTATTTAAAGGTCCCAGTACATCAGAGTGAATTATTTCCAATAATTTGGTTGCTCGTGTACCACTTTCTTTAGTTAGGCTTCTAGTTTGCTTTGCTTTTATGTAAGTAATGCACTTTGTATTTTTGGGATTTTCAATTAAAATATCCACGGCAAATTTTTGAATGTCTTTAACACTCTTATCATTAACATGGCCTAATCTTCGATGCCATAATTCGAAGTTTTCTTTTACAATCAACGCTTTATGTTGATTTATTTTGCACTGAAGTTTGTATAAATCATTTTCAATAATAGCTGTCGCCATCACGTTTTTGTTCTTGTCGTATATTATACATTGGTCATCTTCAAACACGATTTTCTTCCCGGTTTTGGTCATTTGTCTCACAGACAGCAGATTAGCACATAATTCAGGCACGTATTCCACATTTTGAACTGTCGCGATTTTGTTTTCATTTTTCCCGAATAGAATCAAGTCTGCATCACCAGCACAATTCACTATCATTCTATTTTTATTTGCCACTGTTATCGTTTTGTTATCGATTTCTCTAGTACTGTGCAAATTGTTTCTGTTGTTTGTCATATGACATGAGGCGCCGGAGTCGACGTACCAATTTTCGTCGTTTTTCTTTGTTTCTCCTTTCATTATTTTCGCGTAATTTTCGCTGTTCTCACAACCGGGAGTTTCGTTTACTGTTGCAAATAAAACAGAGTCGCTGTTCTTTTTTTGCTCACGTTGCGTGTTGTTTTTTTTAAATGGTAATTTATTTGGGCAGTTCTTCGCAAAATGTCCGACATTTTTGCATATATGACATTTGAATACTCGTTTTTTGTGGTTTTTAGTATATAAAACTGTTTCGCGATCATCGTTGCAGTCAAATTTAGCATCCTGAAGCAATAAATTTTTTACTATATCAACTGTTAACTTTTCTTTAGAATTTTCAACTGCCATGACCATTGGTTTATAATTATCTGGAAGTCCAGCGAGCATTAAAGAAGCTACTAGCTCATCGTCTACGTTTAAACCAGCCGTATTTACTTTCATTGCAGTCATTACTAAACTGTTAATGTATTCTTGTACAGTTGCGTGATCTTTTAGTTTTATATTTACCAGTTGTTTCAAAAGGTCAACTTTCCTTGTCAGGCCCGAGTCTTGATACGCCCTGACTAGGGCATCCCACGCTTCCTTTGAGGTTTTTGCTGCAGCGATGTGGCTATAATTATTTGGTTCAACCATTAAGGTAATTTCCGCCAACGCTCGCTCGTCGTTTACAGCATCCTTGTCGTTCTCAACGCCTTTGTCGACGACAGTCCAAATGCCTTTGATAATAAGGCATGACTTCGCTTGCCTTTGCCATATATCATAATTTTCGCGACCACGCAGTCGTTCTATAGGAAATAATCCTGAACCAGAAATTCCTGAGTTTTGCATATTTCAACTGAACAAAAAACTTTTTTACTTTAACTGTTAATTTTTGCAGTTAGAATCGTGAGCGTGTCAGGCAGCCCATAACCTGTTGGTTTCAAAGATTTATTAAGACTAAAATAAAAAGAGTATACATACGAAGCGTACAGAGAAATAAACTTCATTTGTAAAGGGGGAAACACATTGCTTCAAGTAATAAAGTTTGGTAGAGCGCAAGAGCAAGTAAATATGTTTGTTGTTCGATTCGCAACAATTGTTAGTATCAATATATTGTAAGTATCAATTGTATATAGTAAGTATCAATATATTGTAAGTAAATCCTTGTACCAGATAACCCCAGGTCTTATAAATTGAATCCCGGACAACAGCTGAGGATATCTTGGCTAACCCGAAGTTCGTTACAAGTGGCGCCCGAACAGGGACATAAGTTTACAAAGTCATACGCTTATACAATGGACACATCGAAGGCCGAAGGATGGTTCGTGTCAGTTGGGTACACGAGCTTTCCAACGACGAACTGGTGAAAGTCATGGAGACGTATGGCGTATCCACTGCAGGCTCCAGTAAGGAAAAACGAAAACGATTCAGCGCTTGGATCGTAAATGGGGTCCACAAGGCCCCATCAGGACGAATTGCCAGTTGGGCACTCGAATTGCAGCAGTACAGATTTGACGTAAAATATCGCCGAGGAAAGTTAGATGTTGTCGCCGACGCTTTATCGCGTCAAACAGAAGAAACCGTAGGGAGAATCAGCGCATTGGACGGTAAAGCAGATAGAGGCATGTGTCCATGGTTGGACAAAAGGATCAAAGACGTCAAAGAAAACCCGCAGAAGTTCAACGACTTCGTCATACAGGATGGCCAACTCTACCGCCATATTGCGAACACTTTAGATGACGAGGAATACATAACCTGGAAGTTATGCGTCGCAACGAACCAACGAGCACAAGCATTACAGGAAAACCACGATGACCCATGTGCCGCACATGGCGGTATACGAAAGACATCTGCAAGAATTGCCGCTAAGCATTACTGGCCTGGAATGTTCAGGGATATCAAACGATATGTCCGAGGGTGTAAACTATGTCAACAATATAAACCGAGTCAACGCAAACCAGCAGGACATATGCTGTCAAAAATTGAGAAAACTCCGTGGGAAACGCTATGCACCGATTTTGTGGGACCGCTTCCACGGTCGAAACATGGAAATTGTATGTTGTTGGTGTTCTTCGATAAGTTCTCCAAGTGGACCGAAATGGTACCTCTACGCAAAGCCTCAAAGGAGAACTTAAAGAAAGCCTTTCGAGAACGGATTCTGGCGCGCTTTGGTGTACCTAAAGTTCGGATCTCGGACAACGGAGCACAATTTACGAGTCGAAGTTTCCGCAACTTTCTGGCGGAAATGGGCATCAGGCAGCAATTCACAGCACCGTACACACCACAAGAGAACCTGACGGAACGCATTAATCGAACTCTGATAACAATGATCGCACAACTCGCAGGAAGTCACCACAAAGCCTGGGACGAGATGTTGCCAGAGGTATCTTTAGCCATCAATAGCAGTGTATCAGAAAGTACGGTTTATAGCCCAGCCTTCCTCATACAAGGAAGAGAACTGCGACTACCGAAGACACTATACGACGGAGTGACGAATGGGACGGGGCACGAAAGCAACGACGCGCAAGGGAGAGCAACGAGGCTCACGGAAGCGTATCAAATAGCCCGCAGAAACATGCAACAATCAGCGCAACAACAAGCACGACACTACGACTTGCGACGTCGTCAGTGGAAACCCTCAGTTGGCCAAGCAGTGCTGATGAAACAACATCACCTGTCTAAGGCAGTGGACAATTTGCGCGGCGAAATTGGCACTACGGTTTGAAGGTCCTTATTACGTGGTTGACTTTAAATCTCCAGTAATAGTGAAAGTTAGAAGAGTCGGAGAAACCCGGACTCGCACAGCGCACGTAAGCGAACTTAAGGAGTTCCATCAACAAACACTCGAAGCAAATGTAACAACGCGACCCGAGGGCAGTAATCCTGATAACCAAATAAACAATCAGAGTTCTAAAAAAAAACATAGCAAGACAAATTAGTCCAGCACAAGGGATGCAGGAGTACCGAGGGCAAGAACGACGAGACGAAGCAGATTTGCACTAAATTAAATGAACACACGAGTTGCGAGGGAAAAAAAAACACAAGAAATTCCGACGTGAAGCACGACTACACCGAACCGAACCTATAATGCGGCAAGACAAGCGACAGCGAAGTCTGAAAGACATGAAACGTTAATAAACAATATAATCAAAATGTTGGAGTACATACCATACCCAAGAACACAATAACTTGACCTGAAGTCATCCGAGGTAAGAAAAGACAGTGGCATCGATTCAGGAAGAATGCATCGAATATTACATCATCCCATGAAAATCTAAACAAAGAAAAGAATGAAACTAAGAGCAAACATATAAGTTACGTACCAAGTTTCCGAAGCCGTACGAGCAGGCGCTTTACCGTCTAAATCCAGGGCAGAGATCAGACACTCTACAACAACGTTCCACCTTATGCTGCATTTCACCTTTTATGGATCCGAAGTTACAAATTTATTTCCTTATCTAATTAAAACTAAACATTAGAACTGAAACATATTTTACAACATGAAGGAAAACAAGCACGCGAAAAAAATAATACAACAGAATGTCAACAAATATTGGAAAACGAGTGGGGTTACACCAAAGACGACTGGAAGGATCGATAATTTCAAGTGTATAGTACACGAGTTATAGCGACAATTATCACGTTTAGGATGATGATGGAGCACGGACAATGCACGAACCACCTGAAAATAAGGAAACAGAGAGGTGAGGGCTAAGGCTAACCCCGAGAGGACAAAGAATTAAAAAAAAAAAACCAAAAAAATTTTAACTGTATTATAAAAGAAAAATTAATAATAAAATTGCGATCGAAATGAATAATAAAATCGAGATTGGAATTTATATTAAATATTAAATAGTTAAAAGCAATTGCTATTTGATAAATATTAAGTACAAAATCATAATAATATTAATGAAAATTAATATTAATACAATAAGATAAGAATTAATATAACTTTAAGGGTTATCGTCTTATGAATATTAAAGGAGCAATTACTTGAATTATTATTACTGACTAGTCTCGGAGAAATATAAGAAATAATAAATAGTCTAGAAATAACAAATACATAAAAGTGGACTAAAGAATGTAAAAGAAAAACAAGAGCAACATCAGCAACAACAAACACAAGCGATCGAGAAACAAACGAAGCCAAAGTCAACGCACTTGAACTTGAAACGAAACACATAAAGCATCGTCAAACTTGAACTTGAAAACCAAGTACATAAAGCATCATCTACCTATATATATACATAGGAGTCCGAAACTTGAACTTGAAAACGACTACATAACCGTCGTCGACCGAAAATACATGTGAGCGCGAACGAAAACGATAGCCGAAAAATAACATGTACAAAAAAATTGCAATCAAACGCAATGAACACATTATTGAACCACGATAACCGGTTTGCACGAGTAACAAAAGTGAGTAAATAGAGAGTTAAAAACAAACACATAGTTACGGGAAATTTGAAGTTATGTACAAAAGGGGACGAAACAATGAAGTAGGTTTTGAAGTCATGCTAACGACGCGGGAAAATCACTTTAATGGCATCATTTTCTACCACCGAAAGTTTACGGTTGTTCCTATCACGGTGGTTCTTAAAACACAATTTTTTATCTTCCAGTCTACCGTACGTTCAGCGACCTTGCTTTCGTTCAACTTTTCCAGCACTTCCCGACCAAACGTTTGGCTGCCAGTACTGTGTGTATACATACTATAGATTTGTCTTTTCGTGTATACTCGGTTAACTCTTTCCTTCTCATGATTGTTTCGATTCAATAATTCTGTTGATATACCTGTGCTTGCCTAGCACATTCTATATGCACAATTGTCAGCTGTTTCTTTGCTAGAGCTAGCATTTATAGAGAGTGAATAAAAATTTAATAAAGTGAATATAAACAAAATATTTATAGAGTGAATAAAAATTCAAGAAAGTGAATATAAACAATATATTGCTGTCATGATTTTCTCTGAGTTTTTGATGACTAGCTCTGATGAGGAAGATGACGAAGCAACAACTTCATGCAGAGTTCGCAACAGAAAATTAAGGGATAATTTTAAATATTTATATTTAAAAATTATTATAAATATAAATATTATCACCAATATATATATATCAATATAAATATTATATACCATTATAAATATTTAAACAAAATTTGCAGCAAGCAAAACCGTACCCTACATATGCAAACGTTTGCTTTTTTGTGTACGTTTGATAGCACAGCCGAACCCGGGGTTCGTTCGGTTGATAACGATCCAAAATGCTACATTTGACCTGGAACGCACAAATAGTATGGAAAGTGTTGTTGTGAATTTGGAAGAACAAACGATCTACGTTTCTCAATGTAAACAATGGCTCGCCGTTCGTTGAGTACACATTTTGAACAGCTGTGTTATGAAAAGTACAAAGCAACACAAGGAGAACCGAAACTTTCGGTGGTAGAAAATGATGCCATAAGTTTATGCTTAGAAGTGATCAGTGGAGTTTGAAAAGTGTTTAAAGAACAAGTGAAGTGCAAATATATATAGTGGGGAAATTATAGAAGAATATGGAGTTCGGAACGATTACGATCAATGAGAGTGAGACAACAACAACGCAAAGGAAGACAACAACAGCTCATATGAAGACAACAACAACACCAAAACACACCAGCACAAAATAACCATCACAACAACAAAAAGTAGCAACCGAGTAACCGTATCTCGCAACCTCACCGAGGTAAGGAGGGAATGTGACGATAATTTCTGGAGCACCAGAAATAACCGCACATCGCTCAATGTTAATCACTCTGCATAAATTATTAACAGGAATAAGTAATAGTTGATCACTCTGTATAATCACTGTGTATAAGTTACTAACAGGAATTAATAATAGTTCGATAACAATTAACATAACGGAAAACAAAAGAAATAAATGTTAGAAACAAACAAGCAACGGTGAGCGCGAAGTTGAGTGACACGAAACAAGGTCAAAGCAGAAGAAACAGAAAAGGTGAACAACACGAGAACATACAAGGTCAAACGAAAACACGGAAGACAGGAACAACATAAACGTGTTGACGAACTAAATAATCGAACATAGCGGAGAACGGTAACTTGTTTTCGAACAAACGAGACAACGCCAGATCATAGCGGAAAATGAATAACGGAAGCAAGGAAAAGTGGTCTATAAAAGAGCGAATAACCAAGCAACAGGAGTTCAGTTCAGTTTGAGTCAAGACTTCGTTAGGTGCAGTGTTAAATTCCAGCCCAGTAGAGAACCCGAGTATACTTTAAACAGTGAACATCTAACAGTGAATAGTGAACAGTGAACTCTCATAGAAGACAGTCACAGGGAAGACCTTCAGTACATATACAAAACTTATTGATTTGCGTGCGTAAGCCCTTCAATAAAGTGTCTTGGGCGATTATACTTCGTATCGCTGCATCTGTTCTGCGTAAGCCCATCAGCGATCAGCATCAAAACTTATTGATTTGCATGCGTAAGCCCTTCAATAAAGTGTCTTGGGCGATTATACTTCGTATCGCTGCATCCGTTGTGCGTAAGCCCATCAGCGAACGACAGACTTATTGAGTTGTGTGCGTAAGCCCTTCGAGAAGTCGCTATTACCAACTAACGACCAAACTCCGCTGCGTCTGTTGTGCGTACGCCCACCAGCGGAGCCCGAACGACCACGAAGACACCACAAGCATAATCATTACTATTACTATTAATATTATCAGTACTATTGTTATCAGTAAAACACGCATTGTTAGTATCAATATATTGTAAGTATCAATTGTATATAGTAAGTATCAATATATTGCAAGTAAATCCTTGTACCAGATAACCCCAGGTCTAGTGAATTGAATCCCGGACAACCGCTGAGGATATCTTGGCTACATCGAAGTTCGTTACAAGTGGCGCCCGAACAAGGACATAAGTTTACAAAGTCATACGCTTATACAATGCACACATCGAAGGCCGAAGGATGGTTCGTGTCAGTTGGGTACACGAGCTTTCCAACGACGAACTGGTGAAAGTCATGGAGACGTATGGCGTATCCACTGCAGGCTCCAGTAAGGAAAAACGAAAACGATTCAGCGCTTGGATCGTAAATGGGGTCCACGAGGCATCTGTAAATGAAGAGCTCAACGCACTCGAAGAGAAGCACCGACGTAGAACGCCAGTTCCACAGTCACATTACGAGTCACAAGATCATCATGCGAGACGAGAGACCAATCAAACAACGGTACTTTCCCCGTAATCCTGCCATGCAAGAGGTGATTAATGAAGAAATCAACACATTACTGGAGAACAAGTGCATTGAACCGTCCCATAGTCCATTCAGCAAGCCCATAGTGTTAGTGAAGAAGAAAACGGGAAAATGGCGACTATGCATCGATTATCGCCAGTTGAACGCAAAGTCTGTTCCGGACGCATATTCAATTTCACGAATTCAACATATTCTAGACCGGCTGCGAGACGCAAAATACATAAGCAGTCTAGATTTGAAGAATGGATACTGGCAGATTCCCATGGATGAGAACAGCAAGCAGTACACGGCTTTTACCGTACCCGGCAGGGGCTTGTTACATTGGCGAGTGATGCCCTTTGGGTTACATTCGGCCCCAGCAACTTTCCAGAGAGCACTAGACCAAGTCATCGGGGCAGATTTGGAGCCGTAAGCATTCGCTTATTTGGACGACATAATAGTCACGGGATCCACGTTGGCCAAGCACATCAAGAACTTAAAAGAAGTTTTCCGTCGACTACGTCAAGCAAATCTCAGGCTTAACATCGATAAGTGCGACTTCTTTAAGCGGGAAGTCAAATACTTGGGACACATAATCAGCGAGCAAGGTATTCACACGGACCCAGACAAAGTTTCCGCGATCCAGCAACTCAAACCGCCAACGAATGTTCGAGAACTACGCCGGTATCTCGGCATAGCGTCGTGGTATCGTCGGTTCGTACCAGGCTTCGCCGACATAGTGCAACCTCTGACGTCAATGCTGAAGAAGGGAAAACACTGGAAGTGGGATGCGCCACAAGCGGAGGCATTCAATACCCTCAAGTCCAAGCTGACAGACGCAAGCAACTTTGGTTTAGGAGCGGTGCTCACACAGGAATTCGAGGGGAACGAGCGAGTGATCGCATATGCAAGTCGACGACTGAATCCAGCGGAACGCAATTATTATGCAACAGAGAAGGAATGCCTAGCAATTATCTGGGGAATCAGGAAAATGTGGTCATACCTCGAAGGATACCATTTCGTCGTAGTCACGGACCACCTGTCTCTCAAATGGTTGAACTCGATCGAGAATCCATCAGGACGAATTGCCAGTTGGGCACTCGAATTGCAGCAGTACAGATTTGACGTAAAATATCGCCGAGGAAAGTTAGATGTTGTCGCCGACGCTTTATCGCGTCAAACAGAAGAAACCGTAGGGAGAATCAGCGCAGTGGACGGTAAAGCAGATAGAGGCATGTGTCCATGGTTGGACAAAAGGATCAAAGACGTCAAAGAAAACCCGCAGAAGTTCAACGACTTCGTCATACAGGATGGCCAACTCTACCGCCATATTGCGAACACTTTAGATGACGAGGAATACATAACCTGGAAGTTATGCGTCGCAACGAACCAACGAGCACAAGCATTACAGGAAAACCACGATGACCCATGTGCCGCACATGGCGGTATACGAAAGACATCTGCAAGAATTGCCGCTAAGCATTACTGGCCTGGAATGTTCAGGGATATCAAACGATATGTCCGAGGGTGTAAACTATGTCAACAATATAAACCGAGTCAACGCAAACCAGCAGGACATATGCTGTCAAAAATTGAGAAAACTCCGTGGGAAACGCTATGCACCGATTTTGTGGGACCGCTTCCACGGTCGAAACATGGAAATTGTATGTTGTTGGTGTTCTTCGATAAGTTCTCCAAGTGGACCGAAATGGTACCTCTACGCAAAGCCTCAACGGAGAACTTAAAGAAAGCCTTTCGAGAACGGATTCTGGCGCGCTTTGGTGTACCTAAAGTTCGGATCTCGGACAACGGAGCACAATTTACGAGTCGAAGTTTCCGCAACTTTCTGGCGGAAATGGGCATCAGGCAGCAATTCACAGCACCGTACACACCACAATAGAACCTGACGGAACGCATTAATCGAACTCTGAAAACAATGATCGCACAACTCGCAGGAAGTCACCACAAAGCCTGGGACGAGATGTTGCCAGAGGTATCTTTAGCCATCAATAGCAGTGTATCAGAAAGTACGGTTTATAGCCCAGCCTTCCTCATACAAGGAAGAGAACTGCGACTACCGAAGACACTATACGACGGAGTGACGAATGGGACGGGGCACAAAAGCAACGACGCGCAAGGGAGAGCAACGAGGCTCACGGAAGCGTATCAAATAGCCCGCAGAAACATGCAACAATCAGCGCAACAACAAGCACGACACTACGACTTGCGACGTCGTCAGTGGAAACCCTCAGTTGGCCAAGCAGTGCTGATGAAACAACATCACCTGTCTAAAGCAGTGGACAATTTGCGCGGCGAAATTGGCACTACGGTTTGAAGGTCCTTATTACGTGGTTGACTTCAAATCTCCAGTAATAGTGAAAGTTAGAAGAGACGGAGAAACCCGGACTCGCACAGCGCACGTAAGCGAACTTAAGGAGTTCCATCAACAAACACTCGAAGCAAATGTAACAACGCGACCCGAGGGCAGTAATCCTGATAACCAAATAAACAATCAGAGTTCTAAAAAAAAACATAGCAAGACAAATTAGTCCAGCACAAGGGATGCAGGAGTACCGAGGGCAAGAACGACGAGACGAAGCAGATTTGCACTAAATTAAATGAACACACGAGTTGCGAGGGAAAAAAAAAACACAAGAAATTCCGACGTGAAGCACGACTACACCGAACCGAACCTATAATGCGGCAAGACAAGCGACAGCGAAGTTTGAAAGACATGAAAAGTTAATAAACAATATAATCAAAATGTTGGAGTACGTATCATACCCAAGAACACAATAACTTGACCTGAAGTCATCCGAGGTAAGAAACAGTGGCATCGATTAAGGAAGAATGCATCGAATATTACATCATCCCATGAAAACCTAAACAAAGAAAAGAATGAAACTAAGAGCAAACATATAAGTTACGTACCAAGTTTCCGAAGCCGTACGAGCAGGCGCTTTACCGTCTAAATCCAGGGCAGAGGTCAGACACTCTACAACAACGTTCCACCTTATGCTGCATTTCACCTTTTATGGATCCGAAGTTACAAATTTATTTCCTTATCTAATTAAAACTAAACATTAGAACTGAAACATATTTTACAACATGAAGGAAAACAAGCACGCGAAAAAAATAATACAACAGAATGTCAACAAATATTGGAAAACGAGTGGGGTTACACCAAAGACGACTGGAAGGATCGATAATTTCAAGTGTATAGTAAACGAGTTATAGCGACAATTATCACGTTTAGGATGATGATAGAGCACGGACAATGCACGAACCACCTGAAAATAAGGAAACAGAGAGGTGAGGGCTAAGGCTAACCCCGAGAGGACAAAGAATTAAAAAAAAAAACCAAAAAAATTTTAACTGTATTATAAAAGAAAAATGAATAATAAAATTGCGATCGAAATGAATAATAAAATCGAGATTGGAATTTATATTAAATATTAAATAGTTAACAGCAATTGCTATTTGATAAATATTAAGTACAAAATCATAATAATATTAATGAAAATTAATATTAATACAATAAGATAAGAATTAATATAACTTTAAGGGTTATCGTCTTATGAATATTAAAGGAGCAATTACTTGAATTATTATTACTGACTAGTCTCGGAGAAATATAAGAAATAATAAATAGTCTAGAAATAACAAATACATAAAAGTGGACTAAAGAATGTAAAAGAAAAACAAGAGCAACATCAGCAACAACAAACACAAGCGATCGAGAAACAAACGAAGCCAAAGTCAACGCACTTGAACTTGAAACGAAACACATAAAGCATCGTCAAACTTGAACTTGAAAACCAAGTACATAAAGCATCATCTACCTATATATATACATAGGAGTCCGAAACTTGAACTTGAAAACGACTACATAACCGTCGTCGACCGAAAATACATGTGAGCGCGAACGAAAACGAAAGCCGAAAAATAACATGTACAAAAAAGTTGCAATCAAACGCAATGAACACATTATTGAACCACGATTACCGGTTTGCACGAGTAACAAAAGTGAGGAAATAGAGAGTTAAAAACAAACACATAGTTACGGGAAATTTGAAGTTATGTACAAAAGGGGACGAAACAAAGAAGTAGGTTTTGAAGTCATGCTAACGACGCGGGAAAATCACTTTAATGGCATCATTTTCTACCACCGAAAGTTTACGGTTGTTCCTATCGCGGTGGTTCTTAAAACACAATTTTTTATCTTCCAGTCTACCGTACGTTCAGCGACCTTGCTTTCGTTCAACTTTTCCAGCACTTCCCGACCAAACGTTTGGCTGCCAGTACTGTGTGTATACATACTATAGATTTGTCTTTTCGTGTATACTCGGTTAACTCTTTCCTTCTCATGATTGTTTCGATTCAATAATTCTGTTGATATACCTGTGCTTGCCTAGCACATTCTATATGCACAATTGTCAGCTGTTTCTTTGCTAGAGCTAGCATTTATAGAGAGTGAATAAAAATTTAATAAAGTGAATATAAACAAAATATTTATAGAGTGAATAAAAATTCAAGAAAGTGAATATAAACAATATATTGCTGTCATGATTTTCTCTGAGTTTTTGATGACTAGCTCTGATGAGGAAGATGACGAAGCAACAACTTCATGCAGAGTTCGCAACAGAAAATTAAGGGATAATTTTAAATATTTATATTTAAAAATTATTATAAATATAAATATTATCACCAATATATATATATCAATATAAATATTATATACCATTATAAATATTTAAACAAAATTTGCAGCAAGCAAAAACGTACCCTACATATGTACGTTTGATAGCACAGCCGAACCCGGGGTTCGTTCGGTTGATAACGATCCAAAATGCTACATTTGACCTGGAACGCACAAATAGTATGGAAAGTGTTGTTGTGAATTTGGAAGAACAAACGATCTACGTTTCTCAATGTAAACAATGGCTCGCCGTTCGTTGAGTACACATTTTGAACAGCTGTGTTATGAAAAGTACAAAGCAACACAAGGAGAACCGAAACTTTCGGTGGTAGAAAATGATGCCATAAGTTTATGCTTAGAAGTGATCAGTGGAGTTTGAAAAGTGTTTAAAGAACAAGTGAAGTGCAAATATATATAGTGGGGAAATTATAGAAGAATATGGAGTTCGGAACGATTACGATCAATTAGAGTGAGACAACAACAACGCAAATGAAGACAACAACAGCTCATATGAAGACAACAACAACACCAAAACACACCAGCACAAAATAACCATCACAACAACAAAAAGTAGCAACCGAGTAACCGTATCTCGCAACCTCACCGAGGTAAGGAGGGAATGTGACGATAATTTCTGGAGCACCAGAAATAACCGCACATCGCTCAATGTTAATCACTCTGCATAAATTATTAACAGGAATAAGTAATAGTTGATCACTCTGTATAATCACTGTGTATAAGTTACTAACAGGAATTAATAATAGTTCGATAACAATTAACATAACGGAAAACAAAAGAAATAAAGGTTCGAAACAAACAAGCAACGGTGAGCGCGAAGTTGAGTGACACGAAACAAGGTCAAAGCAGAAGAAACAGAAAAGGTGAACAACACGAGAACATACAAGGTCAAACGACAACACGAACTAAATAATCGAACATAGCGGAGAACGGTAACTTGTTTTCGAACAAACGAGACAACGCCAGATCATAGCGGAAAATGAATAACGGAAGCAAGGAAAAGTGGTCTATAAAAGAGCGAATAACCAAGCAACAGGAGTTCAGTTCAGTTTGAGTCAAGACTTCGTTAGGTGCAGTGTTAAATTCCAGCCCAGTAGAGAACCCGAGTATACTTTAAACAGTGAACATCTAACAGTGAATAGTGAACAGTGAACTCTCATAGAAGACAGTCACAGGGAAGACTTACAGTACATATACAAAACTTATTGATTTGCGTGCGTAAGCCCTTCAATAAAGTGTCTTGGGCGATTATACTTCGTATCGCTGCATCTGTTGTGCGTAAGCCCATCAGCGATCAGCATCAAAACTTATTGATTTGCGTGCGTAAGCCCTTCAATAAAGTGTCTTGGGCGATTATACTTCGTATCGCTGCATCCGTTGTGCGTAAGCCCATCAGCGAACGACAGACTTATTGAGTTGTGTGCGTAAGCCCTTCGAGAAGTCGCTATTACCAACTAACGACCAAACTCCGCTGCGTCTGTTGTGCGTACGCCCACCAGCGGAGCCCGAACGACCACGAAGACACCACATAGGTAGTCACCGGTTCCCACACCACACCCTACCCCTATCCTTTTCCCATATCCCGATACACCAACGAGGGCTACTACAATGGGCCACTTAGGCCTCCTTCTAAACTAACCTAACCTAAAAGTTATTGATGTAGCAGTTGTATGTACATATATCTTAATTGTTTGCCAAGTAAGCTTTTGGCGCAATTCAGCATTGATTTGCCGCACTTTTTACAATTTCCAACTTCATTACTGTCAACACATTAAAGATTTTATTTCACAGCAACTGATTTTCTCTCTTCACCATTTAACTTCTTCCTTTTATTTTTTTTTTTTGTCAATAATAATATTAATATCTTTGTTTTGTTTAATCACGCTCAAAACATAAACCTCCATCAATCGGTCAACAAAACTTCCCACTCTCGTTTTTTTCTTCTCTCCTTCAACCGCTGAGGATATCTTGGCTACATCGAAGTTCGTTACAAGTGGCGCCCGAACAAGGACATAAGTTTACAAAGTCATACGCTTATACAATGCACACATCGAAGGCCGAAGGATGGTTCGTGTCAGTTGGGTACACGAGCTTTCCAACGAGGAACTGGTGAAAGTCATGGAGACGTATGGCGTATCCACTGCAGGCTCCAGTAAGGAAAAACGAAAACGATTCAGCGCTTGGATCGTAAATGGGGTCCACGAGGCATCTGTAAATGAAGAGCTCAACGCACTCGAAGAGAAGCACCGAAGTAGAACGCCAGTTCCACAGTCACATTACGAGTCACAAAATCATCATGCGAGACGAGAGACCAATCAAACAACGGTACTTTCCCCGTAATCCTGCCATGCAAGAGGTGATTAATGAAGAAATCAACACATTACTGGAGAACAAGTGCATTGAACCGACCCATAGTCCATTCAGCGCGCCCATAGTGTTAGTGAAGAAGAAAACGGGAAAATGGCGACTATGCATCGATTATCGCCAGTTGAACGCAAAGTCTGTTCCGGACGCATATTCAATTCCACGAATTCAACATATTCTAGACCGGCTGCGAGACGCAAAATACATAAGCAGTCTAGATTTGAAGAATGGATACTGGCAGATTCCCATGGATGAGAACAGCAAGCAGTACACGGCTTTTACCGTACCCGGCAGGGGCTTGTTTCATTGGCGAGTGATGCCCTTTGGGTTACATTCGGCCCCAGCAACTTTCCAGAGAGCACTAGACCAAGTCATCGGGGCAGATTTGGAGCCGTACGCATTCGCTTATTTGGACGACATAATAGTCACGGGATCCACGTTGGCCAAGCACATCAAGAACTTAAAAGAAGTTTTCCGTCGACTACGTCAAGCAAATCTCAGGCTTAACATCGATAAGTGCGACTTCTTTAAGCGGGAAGTCAAATACTTGGGACACATAATCAGCGAGCAAGGTATTCACACGGACCCAGACAAAGTTTCCGCGATCCAGCAACTCAAACCGCCAACGAATGTTCGAGAACTACGCCGGTATCTCGGCATAGCGTCGTGGTATCGTCGGTTCGTACCAGGCTTCGCCGACATAGTGCAACCTCTGACGTCAATGCTGAAGAAGGGAAAACACTGGAAGTGGGATGCGCCACAAGCGGAGGCATTCAATACCCTCAAGTCCAAGCTGACAGACGCAAGCAACTTTGGTTTAGGAGCGGTGCTCACACAGGAATTCGAGGGGAACGAGCGAGTGATCGCATATGCAAGTCGACGACTGAATCCAGCGGAACGCAATTATTATGCAACAGAGAAGGAATGCCTAGCAATTATCTGGGGAATCAGGAAAATGCGGTCATACCTCGAAGGATACCATTTCGTCGTAGTCACGGACCACCTGTCTCTCAAATGGTTGAACTCGATCGAGAATCCATCAGGACGAATTGCCAGTTGGGCACTCGAATTGCAGCAGTACAGATTTGACGTAAAATATCGCCGAGGAAAGTTAGATGTTGTCGCCGACGCTTTATCGCGTCAACCAGAAGAAACCGTAGAGAGAATCAGCGCAGTGGACGGTAAAGCAGATAGAGGCATGTGTCCATGGTTGGACAAAAGGATCAAAGACGTCAAAGAAAACCCGCAGAAGTTCAACGACTACGTCATACAGGATGGCCAACTCTACCGCCATATTGCGAACACTTTAGATGACGAGGAATACATACCCTGGAAATTATGCGTCGCAACGAACCAACGAGCACAAGTATTACAGGAAAATCACGATGACCCATGTGCCGCACATGGCGGTATACGAAAGACATCTGCAAGAATTGCCGCTAAGCATTACTGGCCTGGAATGTTCAGGGATATCAAACGATATGTCCGAGGGTGTAAACTATGTCAACAATATAAACCGAGTCAACGCAAACCAGCAGGACATATGCTGTCAAAAATTGAGAAAACTCCGTGGGAAACGCTATGCACCGATTTTGTGGGACCGCTTCCACGGTCGAAACATGGAAATTGTATGTTGTTGGTGTTCTTCGATAAGTTCTCCAAGTGGACCGAAATGGTACCTCTACGCAAAGCCTCAACGGAGAACTTAAAGAAAGCCTTTCGAGAACGGATTCTGGCGCGCTTTGGTGTACCTAAAGTTCGGATCTCGGACAACGGAGCACAATTTACGAGTCGAAGTTTCCGCAACTTTCTGGCGGAAATGGGCATCAGGCAGCAATTCACAGCACCGTACACACCACAAGAGAACCTGATGGAACGCATTAATCGAACTTTGAAAACAATGATCGCACAACTCGCAGGAAGTCACCACAAAGCCTGGGACGAGATGTTGCCAGAGGTATCTTTAGCCATCAATAGCAGTGTATCAGAAAGTACGGGGTATAGCCCAGCCTTCCTCATACAAGGAAGAGAACTGCGACTACCGAAGACACTATACGATGGAGTCACGAATGGGACGGGGCACGAAAGCAACGACGCGCAAGGGAGAGCAACGAGGCTCACGGAAGCGTATCAAATAGCCCGCAGAAACATGCAACAATCAGCGCAACAACAACCACGACACTACGACTTGCGACGTCGTCAGTGGAAACCCTCAGTTGGCCAAGCAGTGCTGGTGAAACAACATCACCTGTCTAAAGCAGTGGACAATTTGCGCGGCGAAATTGGCACTACGGTTTGAAGGTCCTTATTACGTGGTTGACTTCAAATCTCCAGTAATAGTGAAAGTTAGAAGAGACGGAGAAACCCGGACTCGCACAGCGCACGTAAGCGAACTTAAGGAGTTCCATCAACAAACACTCGAAGCAAATGTAACAACGCGACCCGAGGGCAGTAATCCTGATAACCAAATAAACAATCAGAGTTCTAAAAAAAAACATAGCAAGACAAATTAGTCCAGCACAAGGGATGCAGGAGTACCGAGGGCAAGAACGACGAGACGAAGCAGATTTGCACTAAATTAAATGAACACACGAGTTGCGAGGGAAAAAAAAAACACAAGAAATTCCGACGTGAAGCACGACTACACCGAACCGAACCTATAATGCGGCAAGACAAGCGACAGCGAAGTTTGAAAGACATGAAAAGTTAATAAACAATATAATCAAAATGTTGGAGTACGTATCATACCCAAGAACACAATAACTTGACCTGAAGTCATCCGAGGTAAGAAACAGTGGCATCGATTAAGGAAGAATGCATCGAATATTACATCATCCCATGAAAACCTAAACAAAGAAAAGAATGAAACTAAGAGCAAACATATAAGTTACGTACCAAGTTTCCGAAGCCGTACGAGCAGGCGCTTTACCGTCTAAATCCAGGGCAGAGGTCAGACACTCTACAACAACGTTCCACCTTATGCTGCATTTCACCTTTTATGGATCCGAAGTTACAAATTTATTTCCTTATCTAATTAAAACTAAACATTAGAACTGAAACATATTTTACAACATGAAGGAAAACAAGCACGCGAAAAAAATAATACAACAGAATGTCAACAAATATTGGAAAACGAGTGGGGTTACACCAAAGACGACTGGAAGGATCGATAATTTCAAGTGTATAGTAAACGAGTTATAGCGACAATTATCACGTTTAGGATGATGATAGAGCACGGACAATGCACGAACCACCTGAAAATAAGGAAACAGAGAGGTGAGGGCTAAGGCTAACCCCGAGAGGACAAAGAATTAAAAAAAAAAACCAAAAAAATTTTAACTGTATTATAAAAGAAAAATGAATAATAAAATTGCGATCGAAATGAATAATAAAATCGAGATTGGAATTTATATTAAATATTAAATAGTTAACAGCAATTGCTATTTGATAAATATTAAGTACAAAATCATAATAATATTAATGAAAATTAATATTAATACAATAAGATAAGAATTAATATAACTTTAAGGGTTATCGTCTTATGAATATTAAAGGAGCAATTACTTGAATTATTATTACTGACTAGTCTCGGAGAAATATAAGAAATAATAAATAGTCTAGAAATAACAAATACATAAAAGTGGACTAAAGAATGTAAAAGAAAAACAAGAGCAACATCAGCAACAACAAACACAAGCGATCGAGAAACAAACGAAGCCAAAGTCAACGCACTTGAACTTGAAACGAAACACATAAAGCATCGTCAAACTTGAACTTGAAAACCAAGTACATAAAGCATCATCTACCTATATATATACATAGGAGTCCGAAACTTGAACTTGAAAACGACTACATAACCGTCGTCGACCGAAAATACATGTGAGCGCGAACGAAAACGAAAGCCGAAAAATAACATGTACAAAAAAGTTGCAATCAAACGCAATGAACACATTATTGAACCACGATTACCGGTTTGCACGAGTAACAAAAGTGAGTAAATAGAGAGTTAAAAACAAACACATAGTTACGGGAAATTTGAAGTTATGTACAAAAGGGGACGAAACAAAGAAGTAGGTTTTGAAGTCATGCTAACGACGCGGGAAAATCACTTTAATGGCATCATTTTCTACCACCGAAAGTTTACGGTTGTTCCTATCGCGGTGGTTCTTAAAACACAATTTTTTATCTTCCAGTCTACCGTACGTTCAGCGACCTTGCTTTCGTTCAACTTTTCCAGCACTTCCCGACCAAACGTTTGGCTGCCAGTACTGTGTGTATACATACTATAGATTTGTCTTTTCGTGTATACTCGGTTAACTCTTTCCTTCTCATGATTGTTTCGATTCAATAATTCTGTTGATATACCTGTGCTTGCCTAGCACATTCTATATGCACAATTGTCAGCTGTTTCTTTGCTAGAGCTAGCATTTATAGAGAGTGAATAAAAATTTAATAAAGTGAATATAAACAAAATATTTATAGAGTGAATAAAAATTCAAGAAAGTGAATATAAACAATATATTGCTGTCATGATTTTCTCTGAGTTTTTGATGACTAGCTCTGATGAGGAAGATGACGAAGCAACAACTTCATGCAGAGTTCGCAACAGAAAATTAAGGGATAATTTTAAATATTTATATTTAAAAATTATTATAAATATAAATATTATCACCAATATATATATATCAATATAAATATTATATACCATTATAAATATTTAAACAAAATTTGCAGCAAGCAAAACCGTACCCTACATATGCAAACGTTTGCTTTTGTGTACGTTTGATAGCACAGCCGAACCCGGGGTTCGTTCGGTTGATAACGATCCAAAATGCTACATTTGACCTGGAACGCACAAATAGTATGGAAAGTGTTGTGAATTTGGAAGAACAAACGATCTACGTTTCTCAATGTAAACAATGGCTCGCCGTTCGTTGAGTACACATTTTGAACAGCTGTGTTATGAAAAGTACAAAGCAACACAAGGAGAACCGAAACTTTCGGTGGTAGAAAATGATGCCATAAGTTTATGCTTAGAAGTGATCAGTGGAGTTTGAAAAGTGTTTAAAGAACAAGTGAAGTGCAAATATATATAGTGGGGAAATTATAGAAGAATATGGAGTTCGGAACGATTACGATCAATTAGAGTGAGACAACAACAACGCAAATGAAGACAACAACAGCTCATATGAAGACAACAACAACACCAAAACACACCAGCACAAAACAACCATCACAACAACAAAAAGTAGCAACCGAGTAACCGTATCTCGCAACCTCACCGAGGTAAGGAGGGAATGTGACGATAATTTCTGGAGCACCAGAAATAACCGCACATCGCTCAATGTTAATCACTCTGCATAAATTATTAACAGGAATAAGTAATAGTTGATCACTCTGTATAATCACTGTGTATAAGTTACTAACAGGAATTAATAATAGTTCGATAACAATTAACATAACGGAAAACAAAAGAAATAAAGGTTCGAAACAAACAAGCAACGGTGAGCGCGAAGTTGAGTGACACGAAACAAGGTCAAAGCAGAAGAAACAGAAAAGGTGAACAACACGAGAACATACAAGGTCAAACGACAACACGAACTAAATAATCGAACATAGCGGAGAACGGTAACTTGTTTTCGAACAAACGAGACAACGCCAGATCATAGCGGAAAATGAATAACGGAAGCAAGGAAAAGTGGTCTATAAAAGAGCGAATAACCAAGCAACAGGAGTTCAGTTCAGTTTGAGTCAAGACTTCGTTAGGTGCAGTGTTAAATTCCAGCCCAGTAGAGAACCCGAGTATACTTTAAACAGTGAACATCTAACAGTGAATAGTGAACAGTGAACTCTCATAGAAGACAGTCACAGGGAAGACTTACAGTACATATACAAAACTTATTGATTTGCGTGCGTAAGCCCTTCAATAAAGTGTCTTGGGCGATTATACTTCGTATCGCTGCATCTGTTGTGCGTAAGCCCATCAGCGATCAGCATCAAAACTTATTGATTTGCGTGCGTAAGCCCTTCAATAAAGTGTCTTGGGCGATTATACTTCGTATCGCTGCATCCGTTGTGCGTAAGCCCATCAGCGAACGACAGACTTATTGAGTTGTGTGCGTAAGCCCTTCGAGAAGTCGCTATTACCAACTAACGACCAAACTCCGCTGCGTCTGTTGTGCGTACGCCCACCAGCGGAGCCCGAACGACCACGAAGACACCACATAGGTAGTCACCGGTTCCCACACCACACCCTACCCCTATCCTTTTCCCATATCCCGATACACCAACGAGGGCTACTACAATGGGCCACTTAGGCCTCCTTCTAAACTAACCTAACCTAAAAGTTATTGATGTAGCAGTTGTATGTACATATATCTTAATTGTTTGCCAAGTAAGCTTTTGGCGCAATTCAGCATTGATTTGCCGCACTTTTTACAATTTCCAACTTCATTACTGTCAACACATTAAAGATTTTATTTCACAGCAACTGATTTTCTCTCTTCACCATTTAACTTCTTCCTTTTATTTTGTTTTTTTGTCAATAATAATATTAATATCTTTGTTTTGTTTAATCACGCTCAAAACATAAACCTCCATCAATCGGTCAACGAAACTTCCCACTCTCGTTTTTTTCTTCTCTCCTTAAACCGCTGAGGATATCTTGGCTACATCGAAGTTCGTTACAAGTGGCGCCCGAACAAGGACATAAGTTTACAAAGTCATACGCTTATACAATGCACACATCGAAGGCCGAAGGATGGTTCGTGTCAGTTGGGTACACGAGCTTTCCAACGAGGAACTGGTGAAAGTCATGGAGACGTATGGCGTATCCACTGCAGGCTCCAGTAAGGAAAAACGAAAACGATTCAGCGCTTGGATCGTAAATGGGGTCCACGAGGCATCTGTAAATGAAGAGCTCAACGCACTCGAAGAGAAGCACCGAAGTAGAACGCCAGTTCCACAGTCACATTACGAGTCACAAAATCATCATGCGAGACGAGAGACCAATCAAACAACGGTACTTTCCCCGTAATCCTGCCATGCAAGAGGTGATTAATGAAGAAATCAACACATTACTGGAGAACAAGTGCATTGAACCGACCCATAGTCCATTCAGCGCGCCCATAGTGTTAGTGAAGAAGAGAACGGGAAAATGGCGACTATGCATCGATTATCGCCAGTTGAACGCAAAGTCTGTTCCGGACGCATATTCAATTCCACGAATTCAACATATTCTAGACCGGCTGCGAGACGCAAAATACATAAGCAGTCTAGATTTGAAGAATGGATACTGGCAGATTCCCATGGATGAGAACAGCAAGCAGTACACGGCTTTTACCGTACCCGGCAGGGGCTTGTTTCATTGGCGAGTGATGCCCTTTGGGTTACATTCGGCCCCAGCAACTTTCCAGAGAGCACTAGACCAAGTCATCGGGGCAGATTTGGAGCCGTACGCATTCGCTTATTTGGACGACATAATAGTCACGGGATCCACGTTGGCCAAGCACATCAAGAACTTAAAAGAAGTTTTCCGTCGACTACGTCAAGCAAATCTCAGGCTTAACATCGATAAGTGCGACTTCTTTAAGCGGGAAGTCAAATACTTGGGACACATAATCAGCGAGCAAGGTATTCACACGGACCCAGACAAAGTTTCCGCGATCCAGCAACTCAAACCGCCAACGAATGTTCGAGAACTACGCCGGTATCTCGGCATAGCGTCGTGGTATCGTCGGTTCGTACCAGGCTTCGCCGACATAGTGCAACCTCTGACGTCAATGCTGAAGAAGGGAAAACACTGGAAGTGGGATGCGCCACAAGCGGAGGCATTCAATACCCTCAAGTCCAAGCTGACAGACGCAAGCAACTTTGGTTTAGGAGCGGTGCTCACACAGGAATTCGAGGGGAACGAGCGAGTGATCGCATATGCAAGTCGACGACTGAATCCAGCGGAACGCAATTATTATGCAACAGAGAAGGAATGCCTAGCAATTATCTGGGGAATCAGGAAAATGCGGTCATACCTCGAAGGATACCATTTCGTCGTAGTCACGGACCACCTGTCTCTCAAATGGTTGAACTCGATCGAGAATCCATCAGGACGAATTGCCAGTTGGGCACTCGAATTGCAGCAGTACAGATTTGACGTAAAATATCGCCGAGGAAAGTTAGATGTTGTCGCCGACGCTTTATCGCGTCAACCAGAAGAAACCGTAGAGAGAATCAGCGCAGTGGACGGTAAAGCAGATAGAGGCATGTGTCCATGGTTGGACAAAAGGATCAAAGACGTCAAAGAAAACCCGCAGAAGTTCAACGACTACGTCATACGGAATGGCCAACTCTACCGCCATATTGCGAACACTTTAGATGACGAGGAATACATACCCTGGAAATTATGCGTCGCAACGAACCAACGAGCACAAGTATTACAGGAAAATCACGATGACCCATGTGCCGCACATGGCGGTATACGAAAGACATCTGCAAGAATTGCCGCTAAGCATTACTGGCCTGGAATGTTCAGGGATATCAAACGATATGTCCGAGGGTGTAAACTATGTCAACAATATAAACCGAGTCAACGCAAACCAGCAGGACATATGCTGTCAAAAATTGAGAAAACTCCGTGGGAAACGCTATGCACCGATTTTGTGGGACCGCTTCCACGGTCGAAACATGGAAATTGTATGTTGTTGGTGTTCTTCGATAAGTTCTCCAAGTGGACCGAAATGGTACCTCTACGCAAAGCCTCAACGGAGAACTTAAAGAAAGCCTTTCGAGAACGGATTCTGGCGCGCTTTGGTGTACCTAAAGTTCGGATCTCGGACAACGGAGCACAATTTACGAGTCGAAGTTTCCGCAACTTTCTGGCGGAAATGGGCATCAGGCAGCAATTCACAGCACCGTACACACCACAAGAGAACCTGATGGAACGCATTAATCGAACTTTGAAAACAATGATCGCACAACTCGCAGGAAGTCACCACAAAGCCTGGGACGAGATGTTGCCAGAGGTATCTTTAGCCATCAATAGCAGTGTATCAGAAAGTACGGGGTATAGCCCAGCCTTCCTCATACAAGGAAGAGAACTGCGACTACCGAAGACACTATACGATGGAGTCACGAATGGGACGGGGCACGAAAGCAACGACGCGCAAGGGAGAGCAACGAGGCTCACGGAAGCGTATCAAATAGCCCGCAGAAACATGCAACAATCAGCGCAACAACAACCACGACACTACGACTTGCGACGTCGTCAGTGGAAACCCTCAGTTGGCCAAGCAGTGCTGGTGAAACAACATCACCTGTCTAAAGCAGTGGACAATTTGCGCGGCGAAATTGGCACTACGGTTTGAAGGTCCTTATTACGTGGTTGACTTCAAATCTCCAGTAATAGTGAAAGTTAGAAGAGACGGAGAAACCCGGACTCGCACAGCGCACGTAAGCGAACTTAAGGAGTTCCATCAACAAACACTCGAAGCAAATGTAACAACGCGACCCGAGGGCAGTAATCCTGATAACCAAATAAACAATCAGAGTTCTAAAAAAAAAACATAGCAAGACAAATTAGTCCAGCACAAGGGATGCAGGAGTACCGAGGGCAAGAACGACGAGACGAAGCAGATTTGAACTAAATTAAATGAACACACGAGTTGCGAGGGAAAAAAAAACACAAGAAATTCCGACGTGAAGCACGACTACACCGAACCGAACCTATAATGCGGCAAGACAAGCGACAGCGAAGTCTGAAAGACATGAAACGTTAATAAACAATATAATCAAAATGTTGGAGTACATACCATACCCAAGAACACAATAACTTGACCTGAAGTCATCCGAGGTAAGAAAAGACAGTGGCATCGATTAAGGAAGAATGCATCGAATATTACATCATCCCATGAAAATCTAAACAAAGAAAAGAATGAAACTAAGAGCAAACATATAAGTTACGTACCAAGTTTCCGAAGCCGTACGAGCAGGCGCTTTACCGTCTAAATCCAGGGCAGAGGTCAGACACTCTACAACAACGTTCCACCTTATGCTGCATTTCACCTTTTATGGATCCGAAGTTACAAATTTATTTCCTTATCTAATTAAAACTAAACATTAGAACTGAAACATATTTTACAACATGAAGGAAAACAAGCACGCGAAAAAAATAATACAACAGAATGTCAACAAATATTGGAAAACGAGTGGGGTTACACCAAAGACGACTGGAAGGATCGATAATTTCAAGTGTATAGTAAACGAGTTATAGCGACAATTATCACGTTTAGGATGATGATAGAGCACGGACAATGCACGAACCACCTGAAAATAAGGAAACAGAGAGGTGAGGGCTAAGGCTAACCCCGAGAGGACAAAGAATTAAAAAAAAAAAACCAAAAAAATTTTAACTGTATTATAAAAGAAAAATGAATAATAAAATTGCGATCGAAATGAATAATAAAATCGAGATTGGAATTTATATTAAATATTAAAGAGTTAACAGCAATTGCTATTTGATAAATATTAAGTACAAAATCATAATAATATTAATGAAAATTAATATTAATACAATAAGATAAGAATTAATATAACTTTAAGGGTTATCGTCTTATGAATATTAATTATTATGACTAGTCTCGGAGAAATATAAGAAATAATAAATAGTATAGAAATAACAAATACATAAAAGTGGACTAAAGAATGTAAAAGAAAAACAAGAGCAACATCAGCAACAACAAACACAAGCGATCGAGAAACAAACGAAGCCAAAGTCAACGCACTTGAACTTGAAACGAAACACATAAAGCATCGTCAAACTTGAACTTGAAAACCAAGTACATAAAGCATCATCTACCTATATATATACATAGGAGTCCGAAACTTGAACTTGAAAACGACTACATAACCGTCGTCGACCGAAAATACATGTGAGCGCGAACGAAAACGAAAGCCGAAAAATAACATGTACAAAAAAGTTGCAATCAAACGCAATGAACACATTATTGAACCACGATTGCCGGTTTGCACGAGTAACAAAAGTGAGGAAATAGAGAGTTAAAAACAAACACATAGTTACGGGAAATTTGAAGTTATGTACAAAAGGGGACGAAACAAAGAAGTAGGTTTTGAAGTCATGCTAACGACGCGGGAAAATCACTTTAATGGCATCATTTTCTACCACCGAAAGTTTACGGTTGTTCCTATCGCGGTGGTTCTTAAAACACAATTTTTTATCTTCCAGTCTACCGTACGTTCAGCGACCTTGCTTTCGTTCAACTTTTCCAGCACTTCCCGACCAAACGTTTGGCTGCCAGTACTGTGTGTATACATACTATAGATTTGTCTTTTCGTGTATACTCGGTTAACTCTTTCCTTCTCATGATTGTTTCGATTCAATAATTCTGTTGATATACCTGTGCTTGCCTAGCACATTCTATATGCACAATTGTCAGCTGTTTCTTTGCTAGAGCTAGCATTTATAGAGAGTGAATAAAAATTTAATAAAGTGAATATAAACAAAATATTTATAGAGTGAATAAAAATTCAAGAAAGTGAATATAAACAATATATTGCTGTCATGATTTTCTCTGAGTTTTTGATGACTAGCTCTGATGAGGAAGATGACGAAGCAACAACTTCATGCAGAGTTCGCAACAGAAAATTAAGGGATAATTTTAAATATTTATATTTAAAAATTATTATAAATATAAATATTATCACCAATATATATATATCAATATAAATATTATATACCATTATAAATATTTAAACAAAATTTGCAGCAAGCAAAAACGTACCCTACATATGTACGTTTGATAGCACAGCCGAACCCGGGGTTCGTTCGGTTGATAACGATCCAAAATGCTACATTTGACCTGGAACGCACAAATAGTATGGAAAGTGTTGTTGTGAATTTGGAAGAACAAACGATCTACGTTTCTCAATGTAAACAATGGCTCGCCGTTCGTTGAGTACACATTTTGAACAGCTGTGTTATGAAAAGTACAAAGCAACACAAGGAGAACCGAAACTTTCGGTGGTAGAAAATGATGCCATAAGTTTATGCTTAGAAGTGATCAGTGGAGTTTGAAAAGTGTTTAAAGAACAAGTGAAGTGCAAATATATATAGTGGGGAAATTATAGAAGAATATGGAGTTCGGAACGATTACGATCAATTAGAGTGAGACAACAACAACGCAAATGAAGACAACAACAGCTCATATGAAGACAACAACAACACCAAAACACACCAGCACAAAATAACCATCACAACAACAAAAAGTAGCAACCGAGTAACCGTATCTCGCAACCTCACCGAGGTAAGGAGGGAATGTGACGATAATTTCTGGAGCACCAGAAATAACCGCACATCGGTCAATGTTAATCACTCTGCATAAATTATTAACAGGAATAAGTAATAGTTGATCACTCTGTATAATCACTGTGTATAAGTTACTAACAGGAATTAATAATAGTTCGATAACAATTAACATAACGGAAAACAAAAGAAATAAAGGTTCGAAACAAACAAGCAACGGTGAGCGCGAAGTTGAGTGACACGAAACAAGGTCAAAGCAGAAGAAACAGAAAAGGTGAACAACACGAGAACATACAAGGTCAAACGACAACACGAACTAAATAATCGAACATAGCGGAGAACGGTAACTTGTTTTCGAACAAACGAGACAACGCCAGATCATAGCGGAAAATGAATAACGGAAGCAAGGAAAAGTGGTCTATAAAAGAGCGAATAACCAAGCAACAGGAGTTCAGTTCAGTTTGAGTCAAGACTTCGTTAGGTGCAGTGTTAAATTCCAGCCCAGTAGAGAACCCGAGTATACTTTAAACAGTGAACATCTAACAGTGAATAGTGAACAGTGAACTCTCATAGAAGACAGTCACAGGGAAGACTTACAGTACATATACAAAACTTATTGATTTGCGTGCGTAAGCCCTTCAATAAAGTGTCTTGGGCGATTATACTTCGTATCGCTGCATCTGTTGTGCGTAAGCCCATCAGCGATCAGCATCAAAACTTATTGATTTGCGTGCGTAAGCCCTTCAATAAAGTGTCTTGGGCGATTATACTTCGTATCGCTGCATCCGTTGTGCGTAAGCCCATCAGCGAACGACAGACTTATTGAGCTGTTTGCGTAAGCCCTTCGAGAAGTCGCTATTACCAACTAACGACCAAACTCCGCTGCGTCTGTTGTGCGTACGCCCACCAGCGGAGCCCGAACGACCACGAAGACACCACATAGGTAGTCACCGGTTCCCACACCACACCCTACCCCTATCCTTTTCCCATATCCCGATACACCAACGAGGGCTACTACAATGGGCCACTTAGGCCTCCTTCTAAACTAACCTAACCTAAAAGTTATTGATGTAGCAGTTGTATGTACATATATCTTAATTGTTTGCCAAGTAAGCTTTTGGCGCAATTCAGCATTGATTTGCCGCACTTTTTACAATTTCCAACTTCATTACTGTCAACACATTAAATATTTTATTTCACAGCAACTGATTTTCTCTCTTCACCATTTAACTTCTTCCTTTTATTTTGTTTTTTTGTCAATAATAATATTAATATCTTTGTTTTGTTTAATCACGCTCAAAACATAAACCTCCATCAATCGGTCAACAAAACTTCCCACTCTCGTTTTTTTCTTCTCTCCTTCAACCGCTGAGGATATCTTGGCTACATCGAAGTTCGTTACAAGTGGCGCCCGAACAAGGACATAAGTTTACAAAGTCATACGCTTATACAATGCACACATCGAAGGCCGAAGGATGGTTCGTGTCAGTTGGGTACACGAGCTTTCCAACGAGGAACTGGTGAAAGTCATGGAGACGTATGGCGTATCCACTGCAGGCTCCAGTAAGGAAAAACGAAAACGATTCAGCGCTTGGATCGTAAATGGGGTCCACGAGGCATCTGTAAATGAAGAGCTCAACGCACTCGAAGAGAAGCACCGAAGTAGAACGCCAGTTCCACAGTCACATTACGAGTCACAAAATCATCATGCGAGACGAGAGACCAATCAAACAACGGTACTTTCCCCGTAATCCTGCCATGCAAGAGGTGATTAATGAAGAAATCAACACATTACTGGAGAACAAGTGCATTGAACCGACCCATAGTCCATTCAGCGCGCCCATAGTGTTAGTGAAGAAGAAAACGGGAAAATGGCGACTATGCATCGATTATCGCCAGTTGAACGCAAAGTCTGTTCCGGACGCATATTCAATTCCACGAATTCAACATATTCTAGACCGGCTGCGAGACCCAAAATACATAAGCAGTCTAGATTTGAAGAATGGATACTGGCAGATTCCCATGGATGAGAACAGCAAGCAGTACACGGCTTTTACCGTACCCGGCAGGGGCTTGTTTCATTGGCGAGTGATGCCCTTTGGGTTACATTCGGCCCCAGCAACTTTCCAGAGAGCACTAGACCAAGTCATCGGGGCAGATTTGGAGCCGTACGCATTCGCTTATTTGGACGACATAATAGTCACGGGATCCACGTTGGCCAAGCACATCAAGAACTTAAAAGAAGTTTTCCGTCGACTACGTCAAGCAAATCTCAGGCTTAACATCGATAAGTGCGACTTCTTTAAGCGGGAAGTCAAATACTTGGGACACATAATCAGCGAGCAAGGTATTCACACGGACCCAGACAAAGTTTCCGCGATCCAGCAACTCAAACCGCCAACGAATGTTCGAGAACTACGCCGGTATCTCGGCATAGCGTCGTGGTATCGTCGGTTCGTACCAGGCTTCGCCGACATAGTGCAACCTCTGACGTCAATGCTGAAGAAGGGAAAACACTGGAAGTGGGATGCGCCACAAGCGGAGGCATTCAATACCCTCAAGTCCAAGCTGACAGACGCAAGCAACTTTGGTTTAGGAGCGGTGCTCACACAGGAATTCGAGGGGAACGAGCGAGTGATCGCATATGCAAGTCGACGACTGAATCCAGCGGAACGCAATTATTATGCAACAGAGAAGGAATGCCTAGCAATTATCTGGGGAATCAGGAAAATGCGGTCATACCTCGAAGGATACCATTTCGTCGTAGTCACGGACCACCTGTCTCTCAAATGGTTGAACTCGATCGAGAATCCATCAGGACGAATTGCCAGTTGTGCACTCGAATTGCAGCAGTACAGATTTGACGTAAAATATCGCCGAGGAAAGTTAGATGTTGTCGCCGACGCTTTATCGCGTCAACCAGAAGAAACCGTAGAGAGAATCAGCGCAGTGGACGGTAAAGCAGATAGAGGCATGTGTCCATGGTTGGACAAAAGGATCAAAGACGTCAAAGAAAACCCGCAGAAGTTCAACGACTACGTCATACAGGATGGCCAACTCTACCGCCATATTGCGAACACTTTAGATGACGAGGAATACATACCCTGGAAATTATGCGTCGCAACGAACCAACGAGCACAAGTATTACAGGAAAACCACGATGACCCATGTGCCGCACATGGCGGTATACGAAAGACATCTGCAAGAATTGCCGCTAAGCATTACTGGCCTGGAATGTTCAGGGATATCAAACGATATGTCCGAGGGTGTAAACTATGTCAACAATATAAACCGAGTCAACGCAAACCAGCAGGACATATGCTGTCAAAAATTGAGAAAACTCCGTGGGAAACGCTATGCACCGATTTTGTGGGACCGCTTCCACGGTCGAAACATGGAAATTGTATGTTGTTGGTGTTCTTCGATAAGTTCTCCAAGTGGACCGAAATGGTACCTCTACGCAAAGCCTCAACGGAGAACTTAAAGAAAGCCTTTCGAGAACGGATTCTGGCGCGCTTTGGTGTACCTAAAGTTCGGATCTCGGACAACGGAGCACAATTTACGAGTCGAAGTTTCCGCAACTTTCTGGCGGAAATGGGCATCAGGCAGCAATTCACAGCACCGTACACACCACAAGAGAACCTGATGGAACGCATTAATCGAACTTTGAAAACAATGATCGCACAACTCGCAGGAAGTCACCACAAAGCCTGGGACGAGATGTTGCCAGAGGTATCTTTAGCCATCAATAGCAGTGTATCAGAAAGTACGGGGTATAGCCCAGCCTTCCTCATACAAGGAAGAGAACTGCTACTACCGAAGACACTATACGATGGAGTCACGAATGGGACGGGGCACGAAAGCAACGACGCGCAAGGGAGAGCAACGAGGCTCACGGAAGCGTATCAAATAGCCCGCAGAAACATGCAACAATCAGCGCAACAACAACCACGACACTACGACTTGCGACGTCGTCAGTGGAAACCCTCAGTTGGCCAAGCAGTGCTGGTGAAACAACATCACCTGTCTAAAGCAGTGGACAATTTGCGCGGCGAAATTGGCACTACGGTTTGAAGGTCCTTATTACGTGGTTGACTTCAAATCTCCAGTAATAGTGAAAGTTAGAAGAGACGGAGAAACCCGGACTCGCACAGCGCACGTAAGCGAACTTAAGGAGTTCCATCAACAAACACTCGAAGCAAATGTAACAACGCGACCCGAGGGCAGTAATCCTGATAACCAAATAAACAATCAGAGTTCTAAAAAAAAACATAGCAAGACAAATTAGTCCAGCACAAGGGATGCAGGAGTACCGAGGGCAAGAACGACGAGACGAAGCAGATTTGCACTAAATTAAATGAACACAAGTTGCGAGGGAAAAAAAAACACAAGAAATTCCGACGTGAAGCACGACTACACCGAACCGAACCTATAATGCGGCAAGACAAGCGACAGCGAAGTTTGAAAGACATGAAAAGTTAATAAACAATATAATCAAAATGTTGGAGTACATATCATACCCAAGAACACAATAACTTGACCTGAAGTCATCCGAGGTAAGAAACAGTGGCATCGATTAAGGAAGAATGCATCGAATATTACATCATCCCATGAAAACCTAAACAAAGAAAAGAATGAAACTAAGAGCAAACATATAAGTTACGTACCAAGTTTCCGAAGCCGTACGAGCAGGCGCTTTACCGTCTAAATCCAGGGCAGAGGTCAGACACTCTACAACAACGTTCCACCTTATGCTGCATTTCACCTTTTATGGATCCGAAGTTACAAATTTATTTCCTTATCTAATTAAAACTAAACATTAGAACTGAAACATATTTTACAACATGAAGGAAAACAAGCACGCGAAAAAAATAATACAACAGAATGTCAACAAATATTGGAAAACGAGTGGGGTTACACCAAAGACGACTGGAAGGATCGATAACTTCAAGTGTATAGTACACGAGTTATAGCGACAATTATCACCTTAAGGATGATGATAGAGCACGGACAATGCACGAACCACCTGAAAATAAGGAAACAGAGAGGTGAGGGCTAAGGCTAACCCCGAGAAGACAAAGAATTAAAAAAAAAAACCAAAAAAATTTTAACTGTATTATATAAGAAAAATTAATAATAAAATTGCGATCGAAATGAATAATGAAATCGAGATTGGAATTTATATTAAATATTAAATAGTTAACAGCAATTGCTATTTGATAAATATTAAGTACAAAATCATAATAATATTAATGAAAATTAATATTAATACAATAAGATAAGAATTAATATAACTTTAAGGGTTATCGTCTTATGAATATTAATTATTATGACTAGTCTCGGAGAAATATAAGAAATAATAAATAGTATAGAAATAACAAATACATAAAAGTGGACTAAAGAATGTAAAAGAAAAACAAGAGCAACATCAGCAACAACAAACACAAGCGATCGAGAAACAAACGAAGCCAAAGTCAACGCACTTGAACTTGAAACGAAACACATAAAGCATCGTCAAACTTGAACTTGAAAACCAAGTACATAAAGCATCATCTACCTATATATATACATAGGAGTCCGAAACTTGAACTTGAAAACGACTACATAACCGTCGTCGACCGAAAATACATGTGAGCGCGAACGAAAACGAAAGCCGAAAAATAACATGTACAAAAAAGTTGCAATCAAACGCAATGAACACATTATTGAACCACGATTACCGGTTTGCACGAGTAACAAAAGTGAGTAAATAGAGAGTTAAAAACAAACACATAGTTACGGGAAATTTGAAGTTATGTACAAAAGGGGACGAAACAAAGAAGTAGGTTTTGAAGTCATGCTAACGACGCGGGAAAATCACTTTAATGGCATCATTTTCTACCACCGAAAGTTTACGGTTGTTCCTATCGCGGTGGTTCTTAAAACACAATTTTTTATCTTCCAGTCTACCGTACGTTCAGCGACCTTGCTTTCGTTCAACTTTTCCAGCACTTCCCGACCAAACGTTTGGCTGCCAGTACTGTGTGTATACATACTATAGATTTGTCTTTTCGTGTATACTCGGTTAACTCTTTCCTTCTCATGATTGTTTCGATTCAATAATTCTGTTGATATACCTGTGCTTGCCTAGCACATTCTATATGCACAATTGTCAGCTGTTTCTTTGCTAGAGCTAGCATTTATAGAGAGTGAATAAAAATTTAATAAAGTGAATATAAACAAAATATTTATAGAGTGAATAAAAATTCAAGAAAGTGAATATAAACAATATATTGCTGTCATGATTTTCTCTGAGTTTTTGATGACTAGCTCTGATGAGGAAGATGACGAAGCAACAACTTCATGCAGAGTTCGCAACAGAAAATTAAGGGATAATTTTAAATATTTATATTTAAAAATTATTATAAATATAAATATTATCACCAATATATATATATCAATATAAATATTATATACCATTATAAATATTTAAACAAAATTTGCAGCAAGCAAAACCGTACCCTACATATGCAAACGTTTGCTTTTGTGTACGTTTGATAGCACAGCCGAACCCGGGGTTCGTTCGGTTGATAACGATCCAAAATGCTACATTTGACCTGGAACGCACAAATAGTATGGAAAGTGTTGTTGTGAATTTGGAAGAACAAACGATCTACGTTTCTCAATGTAAACAATGGCTCGCCGTTCGTTGAGTACACATTTTGAACAGCTGTGTTATGAAAAGTACAAAGCAACACAAGGAGAACCGAAACTTTCGGTGGTAGAAAATGATGCCATAAGTTTATGCTTAGAAGTGATCAGTGGAGTTTGAAAGAAATATATATAGTGGGGAAATTATAGAAGAATATGGAGTTCGGAACGATTACGATCAATTAGAGTGAGACAACAACAACGCAAATGAAGACAACAACAGCTCATATGAAGACAACAACAACACCAAAACACACCAGCACAAAATAACCATCACAACAACAAAAAGTAGCAACCGAGTAACCGTATCTCGCAACCTCACCGAGGTAAGGAGGGAATGTGACGATAATTTCTGGAGCACCAGAAATAACCGCACATCGCTCAATGTTAATCACTCTGCATAAATTATTAACAGGAATAAGTAATAGTTGATCACTCTGTATAATCACTGTGTATAAGTTACTAACAGGAATTAATAATAGTTCGATAACAATTAACATAACGGAAAACAAAAGAAATAAAGGTTCGAAACAAACAAGCAACGGTGAGCGCGAAGTTGAGTGACACGAAACAAGGTCAAAGCAGAAGAAACAGAAAAGGTGAACAACACGAGAACATACAAGGTCAAACGACAACACGAACTAAATAATCGAACATAGCGGAGAACGGTAACTTGTTTTCGAACAAACGAGACAACGCCAGATCATAGCGGAAAATGAATAACGGAAGCAAGGAAAAGTGGTCTATAAAAGAGCGAATAACCAAGCAACAGGAGTTCAGTTCAGTTTGAGTCAAGACTTCGTTAGGTGCAGTGTTAAATTCCAGCCCAGTAGAGAACCCGAGTATACTTTAAACAGTGAACATCTAACAGTGAATAGTGAACAGTGAACTCTCATAGAAGACAGTCACAGGGAAGACTTACAGTACATATACAAAACTTATTGATTTGCGTGCGTAAGCCCTTCAATAAAGTGTCTTGGGCGATTATACTTCGTATCGCTGCATCTGTTGTGCGTAAGCCCATCAGCGATCAGCATCAAAACTTATTGATTTGCGTGCGTAAGCCCTTCAATAAAGTGTCTTGGGCGATTATACTTCGTATCGCTGCATCCGTTGTGCGTAAGCCCATCAGCGAACGACAGACTTATTGAGTTGTGTGCGTAAGCCCTTCGAGAAGTCGCTATTACCAACTAACGACCAAACTCCGCTGCGTCTGTTGTGCGTACGCCCACCAGCGGAGCCCGAACGACCACGAAGACACCACATAGGTAGTCACCGGTTCCCACACCACACCCTACCCCTATCCTTTTCCCATATCCCGATACACCAACGAGGGCTACTACAATGGGCCACTTAGGCCTCCTTCTAAACTAACCTAACCTAAAAGTTATTGATGTAGCACTTGTATGTACATATATCTTAATCAGTATCTGTTTGCCAAGTAAGCTTTTGGCGCAATTCAGCATTGATTTGCCGCACTTTTTACAATTTCCAACTTCATTACTGTCAACACATTAAAGATTTTATTTCACAGCAACTGACTTTCTCTCTTCACCATTTAACTTCTTCCTTTTATTTTGTTTTTTTGTCAATAATAATATTAATATCTTTGTTTTGTTTAATCACGCTCAAAACATAAACCTCCATCAATCGGTCACCAAAACTTCCCACTCTCGTTTTTTTCTTCTCTCCTTCCTCTCGTTCCGATTCCCATCCTTCCAATCTTTTCCAATAATTCCCCATTCCATTCACAATTCCCACTTTCCCTAATTACCTGTTCAATCACACTTCCATTCACACCTTTCACAATCACCTTTCCACACAAATCATTCAACCAGGAGACTTAGGGATTTGCTGTGAGGGAAAATCTTGAGTTTATTTTTTACAAATCAAACATATGGCACATGCAACAATTAAACAAAACAGTAACATCTACTAACACCAAAGACAAAGCTTACTATTAATAAAATCGCTCCTCTGGTTTAGGAGATATGTGGACACGGTCTGCCACTGCAACCATCAAGCCAAGCATACAAAGAACTTCGACGAAGAGCCTCGTTAGGTTACGAGGAAGTACGCCGACGACTGACGAAGCGCGTTGACGAAGAGCCCAGTTCGGTTACTCGTCATAGATCCGAAGTACGCCGAAGGCTTACGAATTACACTTAAGAAGAGCCCAGTTCGGTTACTCGCAAGAGTCACATATAACGGAAATTCACGAAGATCATCGCTGGACAAAGAGAGAACCATCAACAGCCATATAGTGAACTTAGTCAAAGACCATTTATAGTGTAAATAACAGTTGTAGTAGAAAGAAAAAGGTTGGCTGTGTATTATCGCGTCTGCGCTACTGGGCATTATCAAATCTCATGCCCAAGTTTATTTGTGATGTTGTTTATCTTAATTGCCATGCCTATGTCGTTTATTTCTCTTTTTTTCAGAATTCATTACAAATTTCATTATTTTGTGTTGCTTGTTGAGATAGTCTAATATATGTTGTTCGTGGATACTTGATATTTAACTTACAATGTCGTCAACATATTTTACTTGGAATGTTACTACTAGATTTGCCGTAAATTTCTCTATGCACTGCTCTTCCGCACTTTGCATGAACATCTCCATACGTATAGGTAAGATTGGCTGTCCCTTTTCACGTTTTGCTGTCCATAAATGTTGTTGAATTGAAAATCATTTTGCTGTACGATGTCTCAATTTTTTGTTTTTGCAATTAGTACTTAAACACATTACTTATGTAGTATATTTCATGTAATTAATTTTTAAATAAAAGACTCAACGCGATTAAGTGTTTATTCCTTGCCGCATAAACAGATTTCTATACAAGCGTCGCCCATGAGCAGTCATTCGGCCACTCAATTTTTGAGCACCTTAATATGTATACAATGAGTGCATTTGCCGAAATTACGTCAGCAGCCATGAAAGTTTAATTTGGCTACACCCCAAAAAATTATCACTGTTTGTGTTCATGCGGATTTTTCCTTTATATTATATAATTTTATTTTATTTCAAAAATCATATTTAATGTATAACCTAAAAAATTTGTAACGAATAAGCTCAATTATTCATATTAACGCATCTAATATATCGTTTTCCGTCCTTCTCCAACTAAAGATTCGTAAATTTTTAGCAAATAATTGAGGTGTGATACTTTTCACGCTTGTACTGGTTTGTTAAAACTTTAAATGTGTTGCAATAATCGTAGCAGAATTTAACAAAAAGAAACTAATGCTTCGTACTTCGAAGTATTAATTTTTTTCAGTGCAGGTTGAGAAGTCGTTCATACACATGCTTAAAATGTGACAGTGTGAGTTTGGACATCGCTGTTCTATACAGAAGTGAGCAGTAGAATTGAATAGCAAATTAAAAAAGTGATGCGTTTTGAATGTTGAAATTTTTAAAGTACTTTTTATACGTGATCAGGGAAAGAAGCATATAGTACATTGCATGACTGTGCTCACAAAATGTCATCATCTCTTCAAGGCATTGTATGCTTAGAAGAATACCGCCTTTCTGAATTGTGCCAAGTTTATGACCACTCTATGCTATATAAACCAGTTGTTCCGTCTGGTTCTTTTTCAAATATATAACATCAATCTATTGACATTGTGTTTTAAATATAATCCATTTCCATAAATGAAAATGTGAATATTTATTTTTTTATCATCATCAATTTCTGAAAGTTCTTCGACGGTTGCCTTGTAATTAGAATACAATGATGGATTTGAATTCCTACGTGTTTTGTTAACTTCAATGCTTCCCTGATAACTAAACGTTTTTTGTAACACAAAAGTTTTTTTTGTTTTGTAATATTTTTACACTACACAAGACACAGACAAATTAAATTAAAAACAAAATGATTCGTAGTAATTTCAAAAGATTAGTAATTTTAAAAATGATTTGTAGTAATTAAAATAAACACGTAAATAAATTGGACAATTGTAAGTATGCAAAGTAAGTAAGTAAACATGACTAAATAACTGAAAAATAGTTTAAGCTGGTTGCGAAATTATGTCTTATGTGGTATTATTGACTTATTACTTCCCTGCAAGACCTCAATAACCGAGTCGCGCACACAATGATAAATTTTTCGTGGTTCACTAACACTCTCTCATGACATTTTCAGAAGCTTTTTCAAGTGCAAAAGGGATATCGACCGTACTGTGACACCAAATACTAAACTCTTTCTAGCTCTTTCTTTCTTATTTTGCTATTCTAACTTGACAGCTTGCGATCAGTGCTGTCGCAAATTGTGAATTCACTTCATTCAATTCATTCTTAAGCATTTCCTCGTGAGTTCATAAAATTGAATTTAATACTCAAAAACAATAAAACCATGAAATGGAAAACCTTTTTACCTAATATTTCTGCGGAAAAAAACTTTATTTTACTGGTTTTTTCACCGGTACCAATACCCCAAGTTTTCGTTATCACTCTCGGTTATTTTACTGGTTATTTTACCGGTAGCAATAACCGAAGTTTTGGTTATTACTCTCGGTTATTTCACTGGTTATTTTACCGGTAGAAACAACCGAGAGCTGCGACGTGCGAAAGAGAACACTATGGTGGTTGTATCTGTATTTGTCATCTATATGGGAAAAAAGGAGATATTTAAAAATACATCAGTCAAGAAGGATATTCTGAATATCCATCAGGATCTGAAGTATACCTTTTTAGTTTAACTAGCGGTTAGGTTCCGCTGATGGTGGATGCGAGCAAGTGTCGCAGAATTGAAGTTCCACAAGAGAACCAATTCCAAGCACCAGAAGTGCATACAAAAGAAAAGGCAGGTTTCGTGTTCAGTGACGATCTGAATCTTTATTTCAAAACTTGTCTCTATTTATACAAAATTTTACATTTCTCCTCCGAGTTCTTCACGATTCTTATTGGCTAGTTAGTTTTAAATAATATTGAAATTATTATTTATTTACTTTTCCCCAAGCACAGGTCAAGCCACTCGAAATGCAACGTACGCGTTTTGGTGGTCGTTGCCGTCACCGCATGAAATGCAATGTAAGCGTTTTGGTGGTCGTTGCCGTTACTGCATTGCGTGCGGTCAATGTCTTCAAGTGCCTTGACATGTGCGCTGAGTGGCGTCATATTGCGAGCAGAGCAAGCGCAATGTTTTTAAGTTATTGTTTATTTATTTAGTGTCAGCTCGCACTACACCTCCACCCTAAAAAAAAAAGATTTTTGTTTGGAAGAAAGAAAAATCTTGAACGAATTGTGAAGGATCGTTGGGTTACAAATGATTTCACTTAAATTATAGTGTGGTGTTCCGTTACATATTGGTGTGTGTATATTTCTTAAGGTTATTATTATGTACAGTTTTAATTTTTCCTTTCACTTCTATTTTACTATTTACATTATCTCTTCCAACGATTTTGTATGGACCTACATAAGGGCTGTCACATTTTTTTCTATTGCTTTGTTTTAAAAATACTAAATCTCCTATTTCGAAAGTTGTCCTGTTGACATGTTTGTCAATGTTCGTCTTACGTTTTAGTTTTGCACTCAGAAGAGTGTTTCTAGCTTCGTTATAGGCGTGTTGTAGTTTAACTCTTAACTCTGTAGCATAGCTGTCTATGTCATAAAATTCTTTTCTTTTTAAAAGGTCGTTGGGTAGTGTAGCTAATCGTCCATGTACCAATTCGAAAGGTGTGTAGTGTGTGTCAGTGTGTGGTGTTGTGTTGTATGAAAATGTGTAGTATGATATCCAAGTATCCCAGTTATAATTAGTTGTAAAGGATAACATATATTCGTTTAGTACTCTGTGATTTCGTTCTACTGTGCCTAATGTTTCATGGTGGTATGGTGTTGAGGTTTTGTGTGTTATTTTTAGGATTTTACATATTCTTGAGAAGAGTTCGTTAGTGAATTCAGTTCCTTTGTCTGTTTTAACTGTATCGAAAGTGCCGTGTTTAAGTATGATTTTTTCGACTAATGTTCTTGCTATTTCATCTGCTTCTTTTGTTTTCATTGGGTGTGCTTCAACGTACTTTGTCAATTCACATTGTGCTGTGAGTATATATTTATAATCGTTGGATACTCGTAACGGTCCTACTGTATCTATTGTTATTGTTTCAAATGGTCTGGCGGGTGTATCAGTTATAGTTAACTCTTCTTTGTTGTGTCTTATTATTTTATTTTTATGACATGTTTTACAATTATTTATAAATTCTTTTACCATTTTGCCCATGTTTTTCCAGACGTATTTTTGTTTGAGTTTAGCAATCGTACGTTTTATACCGTTATGACCTCCAATGATTGTTGTATGATATTCTTCGATCAATCTAATTTGATTCGATTTTTTGTCTATACTTTTAGGTGGTTCATATATTAGTATTTTAAGAGTGTTTATCTTTCCATTATCTTTGATTCTTGTTTGTAAGTTATTGAAAGTTTGTATTAATTTTTCTTTTCCTACATAATTGAAAACTTTATCATTGTTTGATAGCGCTAATTTTTCGATTTTCTTATGATTCAATAAAAATGTTAGCTTCTCCAATAGATCTTCTAAATCCTCAATTGGATTATCGCTAATTGATATTGTAATATCTTTCTTATCTAAATTTATTTGCGTACGACTTTCATTCTTTCTTGAGCGATTTTGTTTCTTTGTGTGCCTAGGACTTTCATGCTCTGTATCTTCGTTATCGACAAATTTTAATCTCTTTACATTTCTCACATCAGAGATGGAAACACAATCCCACATATAGAGTTGATCAGGCTCTTGAGGAAATGCGTTTTCATTCTGCGAAATTTCTTTATTCTTTTGTTTGCTCATTTTTCTTGTTACAATATTTATGGTTGGAACCATTGCTTTAAGTTCTTCTAAACTGATATTAATTCGGGATAATGCATCTGCATTTGTGTTCATTTTCCCTTGCTTAAAAACTATTTTAAAATCGTAATCTGTTAAGTCTGATCTTATTCTAGTCATTTTACTTGATAAAGTTTTACTACTAAATAATGAAACTAATGGTCTGTGATCTGTTACTACGGTAAATGTGTTTCCGTATAAATAAGGTAGGAAATGGTTAATTCCCCAATATATCGCTAGTAATTCTTTTTCTATAATTGGTTTATTTATTTCATGTTTTGTGAGTGAACGACTCGCAAATGAAATGGGTAGATCTGATCCTATTTCCCCTTGAGATAATATTGCTCCTAATGCATAATCTGAAGCATCTGTTGTCAGTATGAATTCTTTTTCAAAATTAGGGTATTGCAAGATGGGGGTTGCGTAATGCTGTTTTTTAGCCTAACGAATGCTGTTTGACATTCTTCTGACCATTGAAATTTATGATTCTTTTTTAACAATGTATTTAATGGTTTTGCCAGTTCGGCAAAATTTTTAACGAATCTTCTGTAGTAGTTGCAAAAGGCCACGAATCTTCGTGTTTCATCAGCATTTTTGGGTACGGGGTAATTTGCTACTACTCTGCATTTTTCAGGGTCTGCTGTTACACCGTTTGAAGTTATTCTGTGTCCTAAATAAATTACTTCAGATTTTAGAAATTGACACTTGTATGGGTTAAGCTTTAAGTTGTATTTGTGAAGTCTTTCAAATGTTTCTTGCAGATTTACGTTGTGATGCTGGAGTGAGCATCCGAAAACTATTATGTCGTCCACATAAAGAAATGCGTTGGAGTCAAGTCCTGATAGTGCCATTGTTAGCATTCGTTGAAAACTATTTGATGATATTTTGAGTCCGAATGGAAGTCTTTTAAATTGGTACTGTCCATTATTTGTTGAGAATGCAGTCAAAGGTCTTGAGCCTTTGTCCAGTTCAATCTGCTGAAATGAGTTTGTCATGTCGAGGGTTGTGAAATATTTTGCTCTTCCTATTCTATCTAGCACGTCGTCGAGTCTTGTTAGCGGAAATTTATCATTGGAAATTTTTTTGTTTAATTGTCTGAAATCTACAACTAGTCTCCATTTTTTTGTGTCGTCTGTGCCTTTTTTTGGTACTATTAATAGAGGGGAGTTATAAGGGCTGACAGATGGTTCTACAATGTCGTTCCGCTGTAGTTTCTGAACCTCTTCGTTAATTATATTTTTATGTGTATGGGGTAACCGATAGTTCTTCACATATGTCGGATTATAGTCTATTAGGTTTAATTTTTGTCTGTAGAAGTTGTTCGTTGTCAGTTTTTCGTCTTCTAGATGGAAAATACCTTGATATTTTTTGCAAATTTCTAATATTTCTGTTTGTGCTTTGGTCTCCTCGGAGTCTATTTGGAATTTCTTTTAGTTTGTTCCATCTTGTAGTGGTGAAGTTCTTTGATGGTTTAATTACGTTAAAATGTCTTACTGGTTTGACGTGTAGTTGTGGTTGTGGTATGGTTTGTGTTTCGTCCGAAATGTTAAGAACTCGTATATGTTTTATACCTGTCGCTGGAATTATCACGTTAGCTATAAAAACCTTGTCGGAAATGCTAGCATTACAAATTACACTGTCTTCACAGATATTTATATTAACCGGATGTATAATTTCGCTGCGTGGTGGGATTGTTATGTTCGTTTTCAGATCTAACACGTTATCTACCTCTGCGTTCACTATTGTTAGAGTTAGTGTTTCGTAGTCTATTTTGCATAGATATTTGCAAAGAAAATCTCTTCCTAAGATTCCGTCTACCATAATTGGGAATTTTTCATCTACCACTTGAAAATGGTGTTGTAACAGATCACTTAGTTTAAGCCTTAAATTAATGGATCCTAAAGTTTCTATTTTCAACTGTCCTATTCCAGTTATTGTACATTTATTGTTTATTTCTATATTTTCTTCATATAAACTATTTGTCTTTACTAGCGAAATATCAGCTCCCGTATCAACTAGAAAGTTGAGGTATTTACTCTTATATTTAATCGTTACATAGTTACTGTTATAATTTTCACTCTGGTAGTTATAAATTGTTACTGTATTCCCCGATTGACCAGATTCTTTATTTACATTTCGGTGTCGGGGTTTTGTTCGTTTTTTTGTTCATTATGTATGTAATTTATCCTGCGATCTTGGTTTCTGTAATTATTATTATTTCTATGACTGTAATTATTTACCCTATTGCTATTGGACCTGTAGTTATTACTGTTGTTGTTGTTGTAATGAAATGTATTTGGTCTGTAGTGGTTTAGATTTGGTGTTTGTGTATTGGAAACATGTGTGTTTTTGTTTCGTTGTGTTCTGTATGTGTTGTAATTTTGAGTATAATTCCTTGGGTTAGGTCGAAAATGTTGTTGGTTGTTATTGTATTGTCTATGCGGCAATTGTCCATGATGTCTGTTGTTTCTAAATGTCAGTATTCTGTTGTTATTTGTGTTGTCGTTTTCCTCTGCGATTTCTATAGCTTCTTTAAATGTTTTTACTCTGCTTGCTTCTATTGTTTGTTTAGTGGAGCCATTTCTTAGTCCAGTCTTGAAAGTATTATATGCTATCAAATCATTCGATTGTATTATGGTTTCCCTATTATCATCCCCGAGTTGAGAGATTTGAATGTTGTTCAATTCTGTTATTAATGAATTAATATCATTAGCAAATGTCGTTATCGAGTTCTGTCCTTGGTTGAGTTGGATTAATTTTTCAAATATGTTGTTTGCTGTTTTTCGTGGTTTGTAAAGTTCTTTAAAATTCTTAATCAGTATTGTTATGTTACTGTTGTCACCGAGTAGAAGAAGTCTGTTTTTCACTTCTATCTGAAGTCGTGTATCTATTATAAATTTGCAGAAGTTACTTTTATGTGTTTCCTGTATAGTCGTAGCTATGAGTTCTACTAGACTAATAAATTTTTGAGCATCTTTCGGATTTCCTGAAAATTCCGGGACTGCCTTAAGATATGTTATGACGTCAAAAGTTGGTGGGGAGGTCATTTTTAGCAGTTTTGTTATTGTGTCAGTTAGTGTTTTAAAATTTATTATGTAATTATATTTTTTGGTTTCTTCTAATTTTGAGATGTCTTGTAGCAATTGGGTTTTTAACTCTTGTATATACGTTGTTAGTCTGTCTTTATATTGTTCTGAATATTGTCTATTTGGATTCTTCTTCAAGTTCTTTATTATTGAGTTTAGCTCCTCAAAAATCTCTTCCATATTTTGTCTGTATTTTTAGAATTATTTCATTTGCCGTCTTTATTATGCGCAAATGGGTTTTCATATGTTTGTCTAAATATGACTTATGTAGCTTGGTTTCACAAACAAAGCAGTATGTATCCATTTTTTTTTTTTTTTTTTTTTTTTATTTATGTTTCTTAAACTGCGTTAACCCTATTTATATGTTTAAGTACATAGTTCTTATGATATTTATTTATTTTATGTATACAAAAGAAGATTGCTGCTATTACAAGTATTATTATTATTAAAATTACAATAATTGTGTTTTGTGAATATAACATATTTAATGTATACGTCTGTGTATTGGCATTGTATACTGGCTTAGCTTCTATACTAAACATTTTAATTCTTCTTATTTCTAATATGTCTTATCTTTACTTTGATTTCTTGTTTGACTGTAGAGCTTGTCGTTAAATTTAGTTCCTTGTATAGTAGCGCTAAATCCCTCCTTTTGTTGAATGATTTTCCGCCTCTTTTCTTCTTTTTTTTCTGGCGTGGTTTTTCTTTTTGAGTTGTTTTGTTAGTCTGCCGTGCTCTATATTCTTCGATTGTTATAGGTAGTGGTCCTTGTTTTTTCAAGTACTCTTCCTTCCTCGAGGCAACATATTTTGGTGCATTGCTAGCTGGTGGACCTGGATCATACGCGGCTAAGTTTTCCCACTTTGCAAAGATGTCCTTTATTTGTTCTTCGCAGACTTCGTCTTCTATGCAAAGGATGTCCAGATCTGTTTCAGTGGTCCGAGTAAAGCAGGATCGCCATATGGTGGTTGTATCTGTATTTGTCATCTATATGGGAAAAAAGGAGATATTTAAAAATACATCAGTCAAGAAGGATATTCTGAATATCCATCAGGATCTGAAGTATACCTTTTTAGTTTAACTAGCGGTTAGGTTCCGCTGATGGTGGATGCGAGCAAGTGTCGCAGAATTGAAGTTCCACAAGAGAACGTATGCCTATTCCAAGCACCAGAAGTGCATACAAAAGAAAAGGCAGGTTTCGTGTTCAGTGAGGATCTGAATCTTTATTTCAAAACTTGTCTCTATTTATACAAAATTTTACATTTCTCCGCCGAGTTCTTCACGATTCTTATTGGCTAGTTAGTTTTAAATAATATTGAAATTATTATTTATTTACTTTTCCCCAAGCACAGGTCAAGCCACTCGAAATGCAACGTACGCGTTTTGGTGGTCGTTGCCGTCACCGCATGAAATGCAATGTAAGCGTTTTGGTGGTCGTTGCCGTTACTGCATTGCGTGCGGTCAATGTCTTCAAGTGCCTTGACATGTGCGCTGAGTGGCGTCATATTGCGAGCAGAGCAAGCGCAATGTTTTTAAGTTATTGTTTATTTATTTAGTGTCAGCTCGCACTACAACACTATACATTTTCGCTTATGAAGTTGGACGTACGAGAGAAAGGAACAGGGCATCACATGTATACAAAAGTTTCGGTTAGTATCGTCGAAAGGCCCTTAAGAAACTAATAGAAACTGTAACCGAAACTTCGGTCAATGCTACCGGTGAAATAACCGGTTAATTAACCGGTAGCTTTCTTGCAGGGTTGTAAGCGGGTTCTTAAAACTATGGTTTAACACTAGGACTACCGATGATTCCTAGCCCCTAGAACTACCGCAGGTGCTATTATGACACCTCAGGTTTTCCGTTCATTGATTTCCTTTGCTCTAACTATTAACAGAAACACTAGTGACAAAAGGCAAGTAAAGCCACATATAATTTAAAATAATAAAGAAATTATTATATTTATTAAATAACTTATTTAATACACAAAATTTGTGTTAGTTAGTATATGGTACAAGATATTTATCTCGCATTACACTTGGCACACAATAATATTTTTTTACTAGTGCAAGACCCACAAATCCATTATTTGCAAGTCCTACACTTCCCTATTAATTTATTTCTTTTCAAATATATTTCTTATTTCTTTCATCAACGCCATCACTTTTGTCATCGAATCGGTCTTCATCAAGCAGAATGGATTTTGCTGAGCGCTGATTAGCGTAAGTTGCTGATAATTCTTTACTCAATTTTTGAAGAAAATTTTTTCTGAATATTTTTAGGTGGGTTACTTTTATGTACACCATCCATGCATTCATTGCCGCCAAATCGAGTATATTGTAAAATATATGCATAGGCCACTGATGAGAACTGGCACTAACAGAGTATTATCTAGCTATCTGGTCTACGATATCTACACCGCATTTTGTCTGATTGTAATAATCTATAGTTTCTGGTGTTTTATTCATACCAGATTTCTATGGTTGGATGCATAGTAGGTAGTATCAGTACATGTGTTGTTGGCTTCGCTTGATACACAGTTAGTATCATATTATCATGCTTGAAGATCTTTGTAGAGTATAGAACGCCTTTATACCCACACTTCAGTGGAGCAGGTATATTCTCAGCAGGCGTATAGCATGACTAACAATTTTCAATAAATCTTTTCCATGTTTCCGATATAAGCGCAAAGTTATCATTTTCTAACCTTTCTCGGCGTGTGGACTTGTCAAATCTCAAAAGCCGCAATATTTCAGTAAAACGGTTACTTGACATTGTTTTAGGACAAAACGGCAGTTCCCACTCCTTTGACCACATCAAAGAAAGCTGTAAATCTAATGTTATAGACCAAGAATTTTCTAAAAACTCACGATATGCCCGAGACTCTGTACATATTTTGATACGTGTTGAAATGGTCTTATGTATAAAAAGCCTCCAAGCAATAGCTGGGGTATCACCATAAATATTCCTCTTAGCTTACGACGTTGGCCCGTCTACTACTTTCAACACATTATGCTTATATATTTTACCAGCTCTTACGTATGCTGTTTCAAATTCCCATTCGGTTCCGTCTGGGGAAATAAACTTGTTCATATTAGAAGTGATTGATGCATTATGTGTTGGGCCTGATTGTTTCTTTTTTGATACTGAAGCACCATCCTTCTCTGTATGCAACAAAGAACCTTTGACAAAATCATTGATTTAAACAATGTGATAATGTAAATCGCACACAACTCACTTCGAACTTCAACATCGCAATCGGAAACGCTATCTGAATTTGAGTCAGAGTTCACATCTTCAATATTTGAGACATCACTTTGTATATCCTGAAGAACATCTACTATACATAAACAAATCAATATCGCAAAATTGTGCAACACAATAATCGGTTATGGCAAAGCAGATAAACATAAACATGTACACATGCGTATATTCGGTTTATGTTTCATACTGCAATTTTTTACAATACAATCCAAGTGATAATGATTTATAATAAGAGATCAGTAAAAAGTGTCATGATGACACCCTCGGTAGTTTAAGTAATATGTTTCAAAGATTAACCTAAATAAATTTATTTAGAGGTAAAACTTTATAAACGTGTAAAACATGTCTAATTATAAGAACTTAAGGGATCATCAAAGTAAACTTAAATTTGAGTAAATCACATCGTTTCAAAACAGGAAAAGTGTCATAATGACACCCTCGGTAGTCCTAGTGTTAATTCATTACGTTGGCTGAAACCGATACATGCATTTATACGTCATTAAAATTCAATATAAATAACGACAGTGGATTAGTATTATTATTATTATTATTATTGTAGGCACTGATGCACCGCGACATAAGGCATAATTGGATCACCATAGCTTAACGGCCTTCGATTTAACGGCCAGCGGTTTCCTTAGCATCCACGCAAAATCTGTAGATGTCCGTTTCAGACAGCCCAAATTTTTTTAGGTGATATCTTAGGCCGCAGTGGCCCGTCAGAAAACCTGAAAGTCCACGTAAGTCCTTCCTGCTTAGCATAAGGACTTTTAATGACACCCCTTCAGCTAGGGTAAGAAATCTCTTTGGCTGGCAATGGCTTAAAGTATTTGCTTACGTCCTCTCAAACTCGATTTCCTCGCACTTCCGGATTACCTCCCGTTTGTATCCATAAGATAGTCCACAAAAAGGCTCCGGACCTATAAAAGGTCGCTGAGCACCGCGCCTTGCTAGGCAATAGGCTCTCTCATTTTCTTCATAGCCCTCATGCTCAGGAACCAAACCAATGCAATGGTATTGTGTTGTCGCAGTTGGATGAGGCACTTGCGACAGTTGTCCACGATCCTGGATTGTTTCAGACCTGAGGCCTTTCAAAGCCGCTTGGCTATCAGAGAGAATATAGAAGTGTGCACCAAATGCCTTATGGCAAACAATTCTGCCTGAAAGATGGTTACAAGCATTTCCATTAAAACACCTTTCTGAAATCTACGCCCCACGTCTAATCTGGGCCCTACCATACCGGCACCCGCATAACCATTCTCCAGTTTGGACCCGTCAGTGTAAAAAATAATACGCAAAAATAATGAGATAATAATAAAAAAAAATAATAAAAGAAAAATATATGTAACAAATGGAATTATATGAAATAATAAAATAATAAATAATAAAATATCAGCAAAAAAAAAAAATCAATAATGAAGAGATAATAAAAAGGTTTATTTATTTCAATAAATGTGTTTCAGGCTGATGTGTGTGGTGTTAACCCAGGAGGCATTCAACACCTGAGCATGGTTGTCCGTATAGTCAAGTCACCAGTCAGCTAAAAATTATCCCAAAACTCCCAAATAGTTAGGTTGCCACGCCCCCTTGTAACATTTAATCCCCTTGAGTGTACTTGAGATTCGCCTCACAAATACAGCCGTTGAGAACTTTAAAGTTGGTAGCGAATCCATCAGCAACTCACCTGTAGAAAACCCCCAGTAAAAAGTCCCGTGACTGGTACCACTTACGAAAACACTTGAATTTTGGTAAAGGAACCCAGTCGCAAAACTTTCCACAACATAATGTTGTAGCAACTCAAGCTTCTGCCCAAAAACAATTCCTTTTGAAACTACTAAGTTCAAGGCAACAACCAGCGCTGCTACCCCGTCCAAACACAAATAAGAAAAAGAAACAGAAAAGTAAAAAGCAAAATGAAACTTAAATTAGAAAATAGGAAAAATTAATTCTTCTAATTTGAGTGCCACCCTACCCACAACAGAAAACAAAATCGTACCACTATTTATTTTTTTATTAAAGTAGAACCAGAGAAAGGAAACAAAAGAGTTAGAACAAAACACATTCACATGCACATACATTTCCTAATGGGTCAATCAACGCAAACCCTCTCACAGTCAGAATTACCTAATCAAAATCCTAACATTTTCCACTAAACCCCTTTGAACTACTTTCAGCTAACCAAACATAAACCAATCACCCTACCACCCACTAGGAAACTCACACACACTAGCACAACCTAAGTCGTCGTCCGTCTGTGAGCCGCCCACCCCGTCTGTAACTCTTTCAAGTTACAGCCATGAACCGCACTTGGCTCAAAGTATATCAGCGGTTCCCTTATTTCTTTAACCTGTCAAAGTTTCTGTTAGGCCGTCTGTCTATTCCATAATGTCCATTATGTCTGCCCGTTTGCCACGCCTTCAAGTAAGGTGACCTCCCTTTAGGTCCACCAGCACATCAGCCTAAATGTTTGCAATTAGCACTGCATGTTTTACAAATAAGTGACGGCAAACTTGTTATTTCAACACACTATTTTATTAATAAATACCGTTAGTTACAGTTACAGTTTCTCTAAATTTATGTACATTAATTTTCAAGTATTATTTTTCTAATCTTGGTTGTAATATATATAAATGTGTATGTGTATCTATGTATATGGGTACATATGTATATTTCTCATAAATAATTTTTTTATTTATAAATGCTAGTTGAACTCTTTAAAAAGAAAAACAGGAAGGAAAAAGAAAGTATAAAAGTTGACGATTGGTTTGATTTTCAACTGAGTAATTTAATATCAATATTTATTTACATATGCATATCAAGTTACATTACTCACACATTACCGGATTCTTGAAGATGGCGACACCTTGCAGCTCCAAATCTGTAAAAAAAAACTGAAATTTATTTGTACGTGTTTTTTTCTATTTCCTTTTCCCTTTCTTTTAATATTATTTGTGTCTTTAAGCTGAATTATATAATATGTAAAATAGATTTTTATTTTTTTTTTCTAGACTAAGTTTCTGCTATAGTTTTTTATAGCATAAGTTTCTGTTTCTTTCTTGTTCTTTTATTTACTTATTCTTACTTCTTATTCTTACTTACTATTTATTCTTTTGTTTTTTTATAAAAAAATAAGATAAAAATATATATATATAATTTGATAGCTTTGATTTGTCCACGACCTTGGATTGCTTCAGACCTGAGGACTTTCAAAGCCGCTTGGTTATCAGAGAGAATATAGAAGTGTGTACCACATGCCTTATGGCAAACAATTCTGCCTGAAAGATAGTTGCAAGCATTTCCATTGGTACACCTTTCTGAAATCTACGCCCTACATCTAATCTTGGACCTACCATACCGGCACCCGCATAACCATTCTGCAGTTTGGACCCGTCAGTGTAACAAATTTGAGCTCCCGGTGCGAAATTTAAATTCTTGTTCCTCCAGTGTTCCCGGCTAAATACGTTAACCGTATAGTTCCTGGAGAAAGCCAATTTTTTTGGCATGTTGTCACTGAATCTGACAAAAGGTTTATTCATGAAAGTATCCGCAATCTTCATATGCCCGTGTAGATCCACACTTTTCATGGAGGAGATTCAACTGAGCCATAGTGCCGATTGACATGCCTCCCTTTTTATCGTTATCGATAAGGGTGGGATGTGTAACAGAACAATAAGGGCCATGGTTGGGCAAGATTTCATTGCACCAGTTATGCCCAAACAGATCAGTCGATGGAACTTATCTTACCTTTCATTTGTTCAACCTTGTCTTACAATAACATAAAATTTCCAGTAGGTGATTTTATGGCTGAGTTTTACCATAGAATCTAGGACAGGCATAGAATGCCCTTGTGGCTTTCTGGATAACACTGCTGAGGTGTGCATTCGAATTTAGCTCTTTATCCAGAATGACCCCGACATACTTTGCATGATTGGAGAATTCTATTTCAGTACCTACCAGAATAGGCTTCTCCAGCCTAATCTTGTGTTTCCTGGTAAAGGATACTAAGGTGGTCTTCTCAGGACTTAAGCGAAGGCCAGATATCGTAGGCGTATTGATGATCTCCTACAACATTGAGCACAAGGTGGTCAGCATAGCCCTGAGTGCTGAAGGCGAAGGAATTGAGTTTATCCAGGAGTTCGTCCACAACCAATGTCCATAACAGTGGTGATAATACTCCCCGTTGTGATCATTCTCTGGTGGCCTTAATTGATAGTAGTTTCCCTTCAAGCTCAAATTGAACTCTTCTGGACCTCCGCATGTTAATATGGTTATCATGGGAGGAATGTTTTTCCTTATGTAATCACAGATAGATTCATATGACGTATTGTCAAAAGCTCATGATATGTCCATGAGTGTGCACAAAGCAATTTGTTTAGACTGCAATGCCTTTTCTATGACTGTACTTGGGCTTTAGACCGCTGTCTCAGTTGATTTGCCTAATTTTTCCTACAGGAGTTTTTCCATTGTCTTAAGGAAAAATGAGCTGAGGCTAATGGGTTGATATGCCTTAGTTAGCTGCACAGAGCCACTATTAGTCTTAGGAATAAACACAACCCTAACCTCTGCCCATGCGGATGGAAGATGGCCAAGCCGCAAGCTATCCCTAAACATTCTTGATAAGATAGGGGCCAGCACATCCGCAATGGACACGGCTATATCCCATCTGGTCCGGGGGCTTTAAAGGGATTAAAGCTCCCAAGAACCCATCGGACCTTTCTCTTGTCAAAGATGGATCCCGTTAGACCTGCCTTTCTCCCCGTTGAGGGAGGGGGCACTGCCGTCACACGTGCAGTGAGACTGGGATTATCTATAAAGACTCAGCAACAGCGAGCTGGTCTCCTCCATGGATGTCGTGTAACCCCCATCAGGCTTTTTAAGGGTACATATACCATTAGAGTGGTCCTTGGAGAGCACCTTCCGCAGACATAGAATGACAGGGAAACTTTTATTCTCCTCACAACTCCGTCAGTTCCTTATTATAGCCTGTCAGAGCGTTTTTTTATTCAGATCAGTTGCCCCTCTTTTTCGCCCTATTAAAAAGCCTTCATGTTTCTTCCTTCAGCATATTGAGGAAACACACTTATTGGTGGAACACCATGGAACCACTTTGCGCTGTTGTTCCCTTGTTAGTGGCCAATTGCTAACAAAGTCATATTGTACATTTGAATTGAGTACACGAGCCTCAAATTCAAGCTCGCCAGTCGTTAAGATAGATGATTGTGAGCGGTTACCGCTTTCTTCTAACATAAAGCGATAATTTTACCATTTTGTTTTTCTGGGATTTCTAAAAACTCGGTCTTGCATTGCAACGAACTATTTTTCATTGCTAGGTTATGCTCGCCGTTGTCCGGGGTTCAAGTGTGAAAAAAAAGAAGAACACGTCTACATTTATGGTTTTTCTAAATTTTAATTTCTTTATTGTTCACTTTTATTAACTTATATCTACTACAATTTTCACTTCTAATCTACGGCTTAATTCTAGGGCTTCAACTGAAAGCAATATCGAGTTGTATATAACAGTATAAATTTATATATATATATATATATAATATATATATAATATAAGTTGTTTTCGGGAAGTAAGATATATTCGCGTATATATGGGATCAAGGAAAGTTCATTGGGAATACATTGAACACATATGCCTGTGTCCGTTTGCGTTTGGCTTCAGCCTGTGACCAAAATGTGCGCTTCGGCAAAATGCAGATGAAAACTATGTACAGGTATATTCGTGTGTCACTGGACTAGTGCCAGGACTAGTCTTACGAGATCTGAATGCTTTTTCAGCTTGCGAGCTCTCCACCAAATGCAGATGAAAACTATGAAACAAGGATATTTGGGTGTCACTGGACTAGTGCACGGACTAGTCAGACGAGATCTGAATAAGGTTTCAGCGTGTGAGCTCTCCACCAAATGTGGATGAAAACTATGAACAAAGGATATTCGTGTGTCACCGTATTAGTGGAGGGACTAGTCTGACGAGATCTGAATATGGTTTCAGCTTGTGAGCTCTCCAGCAAATGCAGATGAAAACTATGAAACAATGTTATTCGTGTGCCACTGGACTAGTGCAAGGACTAGTCTGACGAGATCTGAATATGGTTTCAGCTTGTGAGTTCTCCACCAAATGCAGATGAAAACTATGAAACAATGATATTCGTGTCTCACTGGACTAGTGCAAGGACTAGTCTGACGGGATCTGAATATGGTTTCAGCTTATGAGCTCTCCACCAGATGCAGATGAATCCTATGAACCAAGGATATTCGCGTGTCACTGAATGAGTGCAAGGACTTGAATTGAAGGAGCGAGGATATCGAGAACTGATCTTGGTTTCAGCTTGTCAGCTCTCCACCAAATGTGGATGAAAACTATGAGCCAAGAATATTTGCGTGTCACTGGACTAGTGCATGGACTAGTCTGACGGGATCTAAATATGGTTTCAGCTTATGAGCTCTCCACCGGATGCAGATGAATCCTATGAACTAGGATATTTGCGTGTCACTGAATTTGTGCTAGGACTCGAAACGAAGGAGCTAGGATATCGAGAACTGATCTTGGTTTCAGTTTGTGAGCTCTCCACCAAATGTGGATGAAAACTATGAGCCAAGAATATTTGCGTGTCACTGGACTAGTGCAAGGACTAGTCTGACGAGATCTGAATATGGTTTCAGGTTGTGAGCTCTCCACCAGATGCAGATGAATCCTATGAACCAAGGATATTCGCGTGTCACTGAATTAGTGCAAGGACTTGAAACGAAGGAGCAAGGATATCGAGAACTGATCTTGGTTTCAGCTTGTCATGGCTCCGCCAAAATGCAAAAAGAATAATACAAGTAGTATTAATTTGTAAACGACTTACTCCTTTGAGTGTTGAATTCAAAAATTCCTGAGTGTAACTTCGCTGCGGCTTTTATACTACTCGTATAACAGTAGTGCCTTATTTTTGTTCTTGTACATTAGCCTTCGATTAATCCCTTTGTTTACTTAAATTGTGTCGACTGTTGAATTTTTATGTATCAGAATTGCATGTTTTGCATTTTATAATGCAGAATTAAATCCACCTTGAATGGGGTGCGCACAATTCAAGGTTACTGAATTTCTTGAAGACGACCTTCAAGGAATCAGCTCAGGTGGGGAGTAGGTCAGGTTCTACACCCGTAGTTGTATTGAAAGTTAATACTTAACTTTCCTTACACTCTCGTCTTTCTTTCACCAGAAGGATCTGTCTTGGGGTGAGGGTGATGCGATAGCCGTTGGACCTGAACTGCATCCTTTGCCGCTTACGGGATTGTTGAAAAAGCCTCTCGAATCGCTGTTTAATCTCGTTGACTACTTCTTTACTCACGTGTATGCCTGCTGGTCCTTCGAGTTCCGCTACGCTGCCGAAGCTTTCGACCTTTGACGACTTCTCGGCGCTTATGTGGCGCTTCGCGGCTGCTTGTCCCGTTAGGGTATCCGACAGCAGAATCCGGTTCACTTCGGTGTAGAGGTCGTCGTAGTTTTCTCCGCTCACTACGTCGTAATATGAAAACGGTATGACCGTGGGCACTTCTTTGGTGGTTGGTTCTCGAGCTGCTCGCTTCTGGTTTGTCCAATTTCCCGTCTCCGGCTTCCTCGAAGACGAGCACGGGGAGCTCCCGATGATGTTGTCCAACCTTAACTGCCAGTTCCCGGATCCTTGTCGCGATACCCTCTCTCTTGTTGGTGACTTCCGCCCTTGGGAACCAGCCCTTTTTGTCTAGGAACTCTTCGCGAAAATCATCGAAAGGGTCGGTGAGAAACTTTTCTGCGTAGTGTAGCAGGAATACTTCGCAGTCGGATCCATTAGTCTGCTGTGGTACCTTGGGTACATATAGTAGAAGTGTGACGTCATCAAAGCGCTTCGCTGGTTTCTCAGGTGCGCGTTCAGCCCGTCGTGTGCGGTATTCCTGCTCGAGGTATTCTCGAATCCTGCCTGCCACATGGATCCTACCTCCCGGATTCAACGAGTCCAACTGTAGAATGCATGACCGCTTTACCCCGTACTTGCCGTCGCTCTTTGGCCTATCCATCATCTTGGGTCCGTTGCAGCCGATGAAACACACGACCATTAAGAACCAATGGTTGTGTTGGTTGACCGGGACTAGGATGTAGTCCATCCCAAACAGGTCCACCTGCTTCGTCCACCGCTTCACCGCTGCATGTCGCTCTGTAGGTTGCCGTCGCGATCAATCTTCGTGAAGAAGTGAGTGCTGAACACATGAACCCATTGCCTCTGGTATTCGCAAATTATGGGGTTCTTTACTAACCGTAGATACATTTCGATTAATGTATCGTTCAGGAAGCCGCCCCGAGATAGTCGCCGGTAGTCCTCTTCTCTAATGGCAAATCCACCGTGCCGCGGTGGATAAACTACAAAAGGCTCGTCGTTGCTTTCCGAAACCACTGGTTGCACCGAGCTCGCCACTATACCACCCGTATGGTCGCGTTTTGTACCCCTGTCTTCGCTCACTCGCATAAGAGGTCCAAAAACGACACGCTGTTTCTCACCCGCCTTCTTGATCGCAATGAGCTGGTCCACCCGATCGTACCACTCACCCGAATTTTTTGCTGCTGCCATTGTTACCGTTGTATGCTTGCTTTCTAGTTGAAGAGAGTGATAAATATATAAAAACATGAACCTGATATTTGGGGTGTGGACGCCGCGATACGTTACAAGGATTTTTATTAGTGATTTGTAGATGTGTCTGTTTCAGTCGAGGTTCGTCGGTCCCCGGTACAATGGTACTCTTTCAGGTCTTTGATGTGAACCGTGTGCACGCGAGCATCTTCCAAGTGTTTCACCCGGACGATGACTGGTGATAAATATCCCACAATTTGGTATGGACCATCGAACTTTGGTGCCAGCTTGGCGCTGAATTTGTCCACTGATTTTGATAGATGATGAGTTTTAACCAGGACCTGTGTTCCGACTGCAGGATTCTAGTGTCTTCGTCGTAAATTGCAGTGTCTTGCTTGATCCCTCGCGGTTTTTTCCATACTGACGATTCGAAAGATTTCTTGGAGTCGCCTTTCTGTGGTGTGCACCTTGTTCCCAGTGTAACCTCGTCGAAGAGTGCCTTTGGAAGTCGCGGCTCTCGCCCCTGCGTCAAGGAAGCCAGAGTGAAGCCTGTCGAATCTGATATCATCGTGTTGATGGCCAAGGAGATTTCCGGAATGTATTCGTCCCGTTTGGACTGATAATTGTCGATTACCTGTGCCAATACCCTTTTCACATTTCTATTCGCCCTCTCCGTTGGTTTCTCTTGCCGCGTGTAGGGTGCGGTGAATTGCTGACGGGTACCCAGATCCTTGAGTAGTCGCTGTAATACGCCACTGGTAAAATGAACGCCATTGTCCGTGATGACCACCTTGGGTACGCCGTACCTTGCTAGGATTCTTTCGCGAAATGTTTTTTCAGGCTGTCCGCCGTTGCTTGCCGTAGTGGAACTATTTCAGTCCATTTTGAAAACTTCTCCTGGAAAACTAAAATCATCGAGTTGCCATGTTTCGATCGTGGCAGTGGCCCAATAAAGTCGGCGCAGACTATGGACCATGGTTCTTCAGGTATTAGTGTAAGCATCCTTCCCGCGGGCCTGTCCTGCACTGGTTTGTACAGCGGACAGGATTCACAGCGCTGTACATATTTTCGTATGTCCCTGAACATGCCTAGCCAATAGTACCTGTTTATTATCCTCGATGTTGTCTTCCTTATGCTGTAACGTTGTTTCTCTGGCTAGGGTATGACTCAGTGAGTAACCAGGATCCAATTCACAGAAATATTTATTTTTTTGTGAAAACAATTGATGAAATCTTTATTCAATATAACTTGTTGCTTATAATTAATTGGCAGCACTGTCATTCGCCCCTTTTCTTTTTGTAGATGCTGTCGTTGTCGTCGGTTGCTGGGTTATTATTCTCGCCGCTGTGTTGTGTTGTTTGAGCGGATGTTGAATGCGGTGCGATGATCGCGTCGTTTGAAGTGGTGTCGAACCGTGATGACGTTCGAGGCTGTGTCGAACCGTGAAGACGTTCGAGGCTGTGTCAAACCGTGAAGACGTTCGAAGCTGTGTCGAACCTGGATGGCGTTCAAAGCTGTGTCGAACCGCAATGACGTTCGAAGCTGTGTCTAACCTTGGCGTCGTTCGAAGCTGTGTCGAACCTCGTTGGCGTTCGAAGCTGTGTCGAACCTTGGCGTCGTTCGAAGCTGTGTCGAACCTTGGCGTTGTTCGAAGCTGTGTCGAACCTCGATGGCGTTCGGAGCTGTGTCGAACCTTGGCGTTGTTCGAAGCTGTGTCGAACCTCGATGGCGTTCGAAGCTGTGTCGAACCTTGGCGTCGTTCGAAGCTGTGTCGAACCTTGGCGTTGTTCGAAGCTGTGTCGAACCTCGATGGCGTTCGAAGCTGTGTCGAACCTTGGCGTCGTTCGAAGCTGTGTCGAACCTTGGCGTTGTTCGAAGCTGTGTCGAACCTCGATGGCGTTCGGAGCTGTGTCGAACCTTGGCGTTGTTCGAAGCTGTGTCGAACCTTGGCGTTGTTCGAAGCTGTGTCGAATCTTGATGGCGTTGGAGTCGTAGCGCTCGGCGGCAAGGAGTAGCGTTCCCACCACTGGCTGCGGAGGGTGGCGTGTGTCAACCTCCGTCGCCAAGTTACTTCAACAGGAGTTGCCGTCCGGCGTGGTAGGACCGGCGGCGTGTATGGGGGCTAGGAAAGAGAGGTTCGCGAGAGTACCTACGATAGTCGACAGGAAGTTTGACTGTCCATCATCAACTATCGTGCTGTCAAACTACTTCAAGAGGAGCTGCCGTCCGGAGGGTCAACCATCCATAGGCGCCAACAACTCTTCCTGAGCAATTCACAGTCAGGTTACGGGGTGGTTAGAAAAGGAGAGGAAGGGAAGAGTAGGAAGCTACTAACCAACTTACCAAGAATCACTGCTATGCTGCTGACCGTGTTCACTGCGCGTACTGACTGGCGAGGCGCTCGCCCGAAAACTGATTATTTCTTGTCTGTTTTCCTCTTTTATACTCGTGGCTCTTGTTCTTCTTGTTCGCTGCTCAAGTTTGAGAGTGCTCGACGTCGTCGTTCGTTCATTACGTCGTTGTTGTAGCGTGGATGACAGTGTTGCCGTTCGACATTAGTTTCTAACTTATTATTAACATTGATCTTATATTTATTCTTATACTATATTATTTTCTAATACATTTATTTCGCTAGTAAATGATCTTAAAACTTACCAAGTTATTATTTCTTATTTATTTTACGTAAATAAACTTATGATATTATAGCAGATGCAATTGAATATTGTTTATTCATAAATCGATCAATCTATTTATTTATCGATTAATTAAAAGATTAACAAATACGATTAAATGCAATCGTAATCGATATGCTTCTTCATTAAAATAATTTATTATCCATTAAAAAAATACAAATTCATTACTAAATACGAATATTATTAAATATGATTCTTCATTCATAAATCAATTTACATTTATTCATTCATCAACGCTTAATTTCATAATGTTCTGCTTTGATAATACTTAATTTGCTATGTTCATTAATACAGATAAACAGAAATCATGATTCTTAATTCGTATCATAAATTATTATATATTATCATATTATAATAAGTATTCGTATTGAAAAAATGAAATTAAATACAGGAAAACAAAAGTCATAAAATAAATGTTGTGACGGATTGCCCGATCCGTCTCACTCTCCTCTCACTTCGGGAAATGTCGAAGTACTTTTGTTGCTCCGGAGAGAGCGATGTGTACAAAGTGAGCGACTTCTGCGATTACCACCTTGAACTTCCGCTGCCCCTTCTGTTTTGTTTGTTGCTTGTTCTGGAGTTCGGCTCACAGTTCTTCTGGCCACTCGTCGGGGGGAATGGTAACGTATTTATTTATGTTGTTTGTGATTACTTTGTCGGCGTCGATGTGTTGCTCGTGGCCGATGATTTCCTGTTGTTGTTGCTTATTTACGGTGTTTCTCGCGCTTTCAGCGCTGGAGTCGCTACTGGAGCTGGAGTCGCTACTGGAACTGGAGTCGCTACTGGAACTGGAGTCGCTGCTGGAACTGGAGTCGCTCTGATCGTCCTCGGTGTCGGTTGCTACATCGGGTAATTTGACTTTTGGGATTCTTGTCCTGTCGCATGTTTTGCTTCGGATTAAGCGAGCTATCTCTCGCCGCATCCTATCGATGGCTCGTCTGGTGGTCCATTGCTTCGGCTCGACTTGTTGGGAGCGATAGTCAATGTATCCAAGTTCGAAGAAACGCTTGGCAAATCGAAGCAGATATACGCCGCAGCCGACAGCGTTGTCTTGGACCGGTAGTTGCAAGTTGAGAGTGGGCAAGGAATCTTCCTCGAACCATTCCGCTGCGGTGACCTGCTTCCGATGCAAATGTTCGAGTCGTAGGAAGTCCCGGAGCTCCTTGACCACTTCTTAACGTGGGCTGCTCGGGAGGGAGTCCAGTACCAAGATCGATGGGCTTCGGATTGACTTACCACGGTTCAGAGCGATCGTGTCCATATTATGTATTATGATGAGGAACCAATGGTCATCCTGGTTTATCGGGACCAAGGCATACTTGCGTTCTATAAGCTGTGTCTTGCGGAACCAGCGCTGCACCCCTTGGTACCGTTCCTCTGCTGTTTGGTTCGGCATTCGCATCCACCTTGTGAAGAAAAACGTGGAAAAGACGTACGTCTCTTCGGCGACGACGACTGGTAAGGACTTCTTCCAAATATACTGCAGAACGTAGTTGATAATATTATCGTTTAGCTTCTGTCCCACCGCTAGCAACTTGTAGTCATATGTCCTTATCGACGTGCCTCCGGTGTCAGCCGCGACCATAACGTCGTTCTCCGCTGGCGGCGCAGTCACGGTGCTACCGATCGGCTGGCGTACCTCTGCTTCTACTCGCCGCTTCTTCGTGGCATTTGTTGGGCTGGTCGATGATGTTGTTGCCATCGCTCGTACACGCAATCTTCCTCCGGGCCCGCGCACCTCCGCTTCGTAATCAGCCAATGTTATGATCCGTCGCTGGGCTTCGTTTAATTGTTGGTATCTTTCACGCATTCTCTTCACACTCTCTTGTAATTTGTCGGACATTATTCTTTCCTTGAGCGCAGCACGTCTGTTCGATGATCTTCCTTGAAAGCAACTGATTAAAGCTTCCATCGATTGCTTCGCTGCGAGGTTTCGATTGTCAAATTTGTAGGAGTAACGGTTATTAGCTGCGTGCCCTCCATCCTTCGTTCGCCGTCTGCTCTTATCGCTACTGTGTCACAGGCCCGTTAGATGGTTCTTTTCTGCGTCGCATTTAAATTTCACGACTGCATCGTTTGTAGACGCGCAATTGGAATCTGATTGATTTCGGTCGAGTCTTTTTCGTGTGTGTGCGTGTTTCTTTCCCTTGTTTTTACATATTTTCTTTACGCATTTCTTTTTTTGTTTGTTTGTTTTTCTTGTGAAACAAAACAACGCGTACCTCGATGCTGTCGATGGAGTTGTAGGTTTTCAATGATGTGGTCGCTACCGTGTTATTTATCTTGTTTTCGATGGCACGTAAATTTTTATTCTAATGGTGATCTTAATAATCAACGCCTTCGACTCCTTGTGCTGCTGTTTCGTTGCCTCTGCGCTGTTGTTTTACTTCCCTTCTGTTGCCTCGGCGTTGTTGTTTTACTTTCCTTCTATGGGATGCCGTCTGGAATGAGCAACGAGTAATTCGTCGCTTTTCGTCTTGCGCGTTATCTTCGTAATATTTCTTGATGTTGCTCAGATGCGCCCGTTTGGTGGTTAACTCGCCATCTCTTTGAAGTTCTACTATAACCGGTGAAATGAAGTTTCTGACCCGATATGGCCCTTCAAATTTCGGAGCTAACTTGGCTGCAAAACCGTCCACGGCTTTGGAGAGTGGGTGCTCTTTGAGAAGTACTTTTTCTCCGATTGTGGGTCGCCACGCACGTCGCCGCAAGTTATAATGGCGGGCTTGGTCGTTTGATGCCTTCCGCAAGTTGTGTTGCACTATTTTAAAGATTTCCTTAAGCTTGTTTGTCTTGGCCGCTGCGCTTTCGACGGGGTTTCCTGTGCCGGTAGTGACTTCGTCGTAGAGTGCTGACGGGAGTCGTGGTTCACATCCTTGTATCAAGAATGCGGGACTGTAGCCTGTCGTTTCGGAAACGCTGGAGTTGATCGCAAGACATATCTCAGGGAGGTGTTCATCCCACCGTCGATGATCATCTTTCGTTAGCTGTGCAATCATTGTTTTGATTGTTCTGTTAGCTCTTTCGGCTGCATTTTCTTGTGGACTGTACGGCGCTGTATACAAGTGCTTCACGCCCAATTGTTGCAGGTATCTTTGAAACTCCCGCGATGTGAATTGCGTGCCGTTGTCTGAGGTTAATATTTTGGGTGCGCCGAAGCGAGACAAGATTCTCTCTCTGAAGCCTCTTTTCGCGACTGCACTCGTGGCGGTGCGTGCTGGAAAGACTTCCGTCCACTTGGAAAACTTGTCCACAAATACCAGAAGCGTGGTGTGGCCGTGTTTAGAACGCGGCAGTGGTCCCACGAAGTCGACGCAGACCGTTGAAAATGGCTTCTCAGCTATATGCATAAGCATTTCTCCGGCGGGTTTTTGTTGTGCCGCTTTATATCGTTGACATATGCTGCAGTTCCGGACGTACTTGCTTGCGTCGCGAAATAGTCCTGGCCAATAGTACCGTTGGGCCAGTCGTTGTATAGTTTTATACATACCGAGGTGTCCAGCTGTGGTTGCACCGTGGTTTTCTCGTAGCACTCGTTCCCTTTGGTGCGTCGGCACACAAAGTTTCCATACGTTCCCTCCTTCTTGTCCAATCTTGGACGGGATGTGGCGGTACAGCTGCTCGCCGTTAATTGTATAGTCTGGATACTTCTGAGGGTTGTGTTGAATTTCCTCTTTCTTCCGTTCAATCCAGGGGCACTTCGAGGATGCGTCACATGTACTTCCTACGCCTTTCTAAGACATCGCGTGGTTGCCGGGATAAGGCATCGGCGACTACGTTCAATTTGCCTTTGCGATATTGAATATCATATTGATATTGTTGAAGCTCCTACGCCCACCTGGCGACTCTTCCCGACGGGCTTTCAATGGAATTCAACCATTTCAAAGCGAGATGGTCCGTTATCACGGTGAATCGGTATCCCTCCACATACTGGCGCATTTTGCGGATGCCCCAAATTATTGCCAGGCATTTCTTCTCCGTACATGAATAGTTGGTTTCTGCTGCCGTCAGCCGGCGACTTGCGTACGCAATCACCCTTTCTTCGCCTTTAATGTCTTGCAGGAGTACAGCGCCCAAGCCGTGGTTGCTGGCATCTGTTTGGAGAATAAAGTTCTGCGAGAAATCCGGGCATGCCAGCACCGGTGCTTCGGTGAGCCTTTTCTTTAATTCCTCGAATGCCTTTTGCTGTTCTGTGCCCCAGGACCAACGAGTGCTTTTCTTTAATAGTGTCGTCATTGGTTGTACGATTGTTGAGAATTCTGGTACAAAACGCCTATACCAGGAGGTGATGCCTAGGCATCGGCGAAGTTCTTTCAGAGTTTCCGGGGGTTTTAATTCCCTTATTGCTGCGACCTTTTCTGGATCCGTCCGGATTCCTTCAGGCGTTACGATATGGCCGAGATATCGTATTTCCTCCTTGAAGAATTCGCACTTTTCTGGGTTTACCTTTAAGTTAGCTTCCCTCAGCCGTTGTAGGACTCGATGTAAATTTTCTTTGTGCTGTTCCATTGATTCTCCGATGACTACTATATCGTCCAGGTAGGCGAAAGCATACGGTTCTAGCTTTGGGCCAATGACCTGGTCAAGAAGTCGTTGAAAAGTGGCCGGCGCGGAATGGAGTCCAAATGGCATCACTCGCCATTGGAACAAACCTCGTCCTGGCACGGTAAACGCTGTATACTGCTTGCTGTGTTCGTCCATGGGTACTTGCCAATAGCCATTCTTTAGGTCGAGGGTGCTGATGACTTTTGCGTTTCGCAGCTTGTCGAGAATATGCTGAATGCGTGGCAAGGGGTAGGCGTCTGGAATCGATTTCGCGTTGAGCTGGCGGTAGTCTACACAGAGCCGCCATTTGTTATTCTTTTTTCGCACTAGAACAATGGGTGCGCTGTACGGGCTCTTGGAGCTTTCGATGCATCTATTACTGATTAGTTCGTCGATTTGTTCATTTATTATGCTCTGCATCGCCGGATTTTTAGGAAAGTATCTCTGTTTGAGTGGCCGTTCATCTCGCATGAGGATCTGATGGGATGTCAAATTCGTTGTACCGCTCATTTCCTCAAACGAACCTTTTCCTTCTTGCAGGCGGATTGATTGCCCTCCTATGGTCGTGTACATCTCCGCTTTCCGTAGGAAATCAAGACCCAAGATAACTTTATCTATGGCGTTGGGTAGCACAAGAAGTTGGACTACACATTCCGACGTTCCGAACTTGACAGGTGCCTCTATTGCTCTTCGTATTTGCAAAGTGTCGCCGTTAGCCATTTTGGCGGAAACTGAAACATCCAGATGTGTGTCCGGTGTCCACAGATAGTCGGCGAAGCTCTCGTTGATGAAACTGCGGCTGGCTCCAGTATCAATTGTTGCTTTGACCCACACGTCGTCGATGCATACTGTGTAGGTCAGACGGTCTTTTGCGATGTTTAGTTGCGATTTCGGTGTCCAGCCCGGTTGGGAGGCGTTGTTACTTGTGATCTCGGTTCCCCTCCGCTGACGCGAGACCTTCTGGCGTTTCCCGGTTGACAGCAGTCAATGGTTCTTACGCCTTTCCGTCCACACTTCCAACAGAAATACGTCTTTTGGTTATCACAGTTCCTTTCGAAGTGTAACCACAGATCTGTAACCTGCGCTGCCCGATATCACATATCTGGCTTGATATGTGGCGATTTTTGCTGTGGCTGTTCTTTCTGCTGTAGGCATTCGAAATCCTCTGCCAGACTCGTTAATTCTGTCAGGTTGGAAAAATCCTTTCGCTTGATGTACAATTGATATTCCGGTCGGCTGTTTCTAAAGATCCGTTCTAGTTTCTGACTCTCGGTGTAACCGGCATGGCGCATTAGATCCTGCAGTGAAATTACGTAGCTTTTGAATTTCTCTTGCGGTTTTTGGACTCGTTTGCGAATTTCATCTTCTAAGCTTTCAAAAAATCGTGAGGGTAGAAAGAATGTGAGGAAATCTGTTTTAAAAAGTTGCCATTCTTTCCAGAGCTTATTATTGTTGCGGAACCACGTTAATGCTTTGTCTTTAAGCAATTCCGGCATGGTCCTCGGCAGAAGATTAGCGTTCAAATCGTACACATGTGTTAGTTCTTCCACGCGTTCAATAAATTCTAAGGGGTCACGATTCCGTCGAATCTTATCGACCACTTCCTGACTTTATCTATTACCTGCGTGCTGGGTGGCGGGCTCGTTGGGGCGTCGAAGAAAGTTTGTCTGGTGGGGCTTTGTTGCTCCTGGCTGTCCATCGTTGTGTTACCACTACTGGGTGTGGTTTTGTGAGTACCGGTGTGTTCCAATTCTTCCAAGCGTTTAAGTGTTTCGCCAGAATGCGCTTCGTTGATGAAGGATACTAGTGCCTTGCGTAGTTCCTCGACTGTGCCGGTGTCCTGTAATGAGAACTCCTTACAGATTTCTCGAAGAGATGTCTTCTTTAAGTTATAGATCCATCCGGTAGTAACCATTTTGTCGCTGTATTCTTTCCTGAATTACTACGATGGAGTTGTATTTCAGCAAGAGTAGAATTTCATCAATTGTCCCTGTTCAGGCGCCACCTGTAACGTTGTTTCTCTGGCTAGGTATGACTCAGTGAGTAACCAGGATCCAATTCACAGAAATATTTATTTTTTTGTGAAAACAATTGATGAAATCTTTATTCAATATAACTTGTTGCTTATAATTAATTGGCAGCACTGTCATTCGCCCCTTTTCTTTTTGTAGATGCTGTCGTTGTCGTCGGTCGCTGGGTTATTATTCTCGCCGCTACTGTATGTTGTTTGAGCGGATGTTGAATGCGGTGCGATGATCGCGTCGTTTGAAGTGGTGTCGAACCGTGATGACGTTCGAGGCTGTGTCGAACCGTGAAGACGTTCGAGGCTGTGTCGAACCGTGAAGACGTTCGAAGCTGTGTCGAACCTGGATGGCGTTCGAAGCTGTGTCGAACCTTGGCGTCGTTCGAAGCTGTGTCGAACCTCGTTGGCGTTCGAAGCTGTGTCGAACCTTGGCGTCGTTCGAAGCTGTGTCGAACCTTGGCGTTGTTCGAAGCTGTGTCGAACCTCGATGGCGTTCGGAGCTGTGTCGAACCTTGGCGTTGTTCGAAGCTGTGTCGAACCTCGATGGCGTTCGAAGCTGTGTCGAACCTTGGCGTCGTTCGAAGCTGTGTCGAACCTTGGCGTTGTTCGAAGCTGTGTCGAACCTCGATGGCGTTCGAAGCTGTGTCGAACCTTGGCGTCGTTCGAAGCTGTGTCGAACCTTGGCGTTGTTCGAAGCTGTGTCAAACCTCGATGGCGTTCGGAGCTGTGTCGAACCTTGGCGTTGTTCGAAGCTGTGTCGAACCTCGATGGCGTTCGGAGCTGTGTCGAACCTTGGCGTTGTTCGAAGCTGTGTCGAACCTTGGCGTTGTTCGAAGCTGTGTCGAACCTCGATGGCGTTCGAAGCTGTGTCGAACCTTGGCGTCGTTCGAAGCTGTGTCGAACCTTGGCGTTGTTCGAAGCTGTGTCGAACCTCGATGGCGTTCGAAGCTGTGGCGAACCTTGGCGTCGTTCGAAGCTGTGTCGAACCTTGGCGTTGTTCGAAGCTGTGTCGAACCTCGATGGCGTTCGGAGCTGTGTCGAACCTTGGCGTTGTTCGAAGCTGTGTCGAACCTTGGCGTTGTTCGAAGCTGTGTCGAACCTTGATGGCGTTGGAGTCGTAGCGCTCGGCGGCAAGGAGTAGCGTTCCCACCACTGGCTGCGGAGGGTGGCGTGTGTCAACCTCCGTCGCCAAGTTACTTCAACAGGAGTTGCCGTCCGGATGTTCAACCATCCATAGGCGCCAACAACTCTTCTTGAAGAAACGGCGTGGTAGGACCGGCGGCGTGTATGGGGGCTAGGAAAGAGAGGTTCGCGAGAGTACCTACGATAGTCGACAGGAAGTTTGACTGTCCATCATCAACTATCGTGCTGTCAAACTACTTCAAGAGGAGCTGCCGTCCGGAGGGTCAACCATCCATAGGCGCCAACAACTCTTCCTGAGCAATTCACAGTCAGGTTACGGGGTGGTTAGAAAAGGAGAGGAAGGGAAGAGTAGGAAGCTACTAACCAACTTACCAAGAATCACTGCTATGCTGCTGACCGTGTTCACTGCGCGTACTGACTGGCGAGGCGCTCGCCCGAAAACTCATTATTTCTTGTCTGTTTTCCTCTTTTATACTCGTGGCTCTTGTTCTTCTTGTTCGCTGCTCAAGTTTGAGAGTGCTCGACGTCGTCGTTCGTTCATTACGTCGTTCTTGTAGCGTGGATGACAGTGTTGCCGTTCGACATTAGTTTCTAACTTATTATTAACATTGATCTTATATTTATTCTTATACTATATTATTTTCTAATACATTTATTTCGCTAGTAAATGATCTTAAAACTTACCAAGTTATTATTTCTTATTTATTTTACGTAAATAAACTTATGATATTATAGCAGATGCAATTGAATATTGTTTATTCATAAATCGATCAATCTATTTATTTATCGATTAATTAAAAGATTAACAAATACGATTAAATGCAAATCAATGGGTAATCGATACGCTTCTTCATTAAAGTAATTTATTATCCATTAAAAAATACAAATTCATTACTAAATACGAATATTATTAAATATGATTCTTCATTCATAAATCAATTTACATTTATTCATTCATCAACGCTTAATTTCATAATGTTCTGCTTTGATAATACTTAATTTGCTATGTTCATTAATACAGATAAACAGAAATCATGATTCTTAATTCGTATCATAAATTATTATATATTATCATATTATAATAAGTATTCGTATTGAAAAAATGAAATTAAATACAGGAAAACAAAAGTCATAAAATAAATGTTGTGACGGATTGCCCGATCCGTCTCAATGCCGAGGTGTCCAGCGCTTGGTTCCTCGTGATTTTCTTTCATCACTCGTTCTTGAAGGCTTTTGGGTACGCAGAGCCTCTAGCCGGCGCAATCTTCATCGTTAGTGTGACTGGGTAGGTGCCGGTACAATTCTCCATTTATAACTGTGTAATCGGGGTATTTCTGGGGGTTCTTCTTGATCTCCGATACTCACGCGTCGACCCAATCGCCTGCTCCGTTTGTTGCAGTTACCTTGCCTAGCTTCTCGACGGGGTTTCTTGACCATTCCATTTACCGTTCCATTTACCTCGTCTGTAGTTCACTTCGAAAGTATACTGCTGACGTTCTAGTGCCCACCTGGCCAATCGACCTGAAGGGTTTTGCAGCGAATTAAGCCACTTCAACGAGAGGTGGTCCGTGAGGATACTAAACTTGTACCCCTCAAGGTACGGTTGCATTTTCCTGATGCCCCAAACGATCGCTAGACACTCCTTCTCAGTAGTTGAATAGTTTTGCTCTGCCGGGTTGAGATGGCGACTTGCATAAGCGATGACCTTTTCTCCCTCTTCGCTTTCTTGGGTAAGCACTACTGCTAAACCGTAATCACTGGCATCCGTTTGGAGCGTGAATTTTTTTGTGAAGTCGGGGCATGCGAGTATCGGTGCGTTGTGATGTTGGAGGGTCCAGTTAAGTCCTCGAACTTGGCCAGTTTCGACGCTAGGAAGGTCTTAATGCTCTGGTCCTGCATGGGTTCTGCTGTCGGTAAGTTTTGTTTTTGATTAGACATGCTGTTGTCGCGCGTTGTTTTTGTTATGCCTTGTTGTTGATCAGCCTTGTTGCGGGTAATCAGCCTTGTTACCGTTGCACCTTGTTGCTGCTCGACCTTGTGGCACTCGAATTTTGGTGTTGTTGATATGCCCTGTGCCCGTTGTTCGTTACCTCTGGTTGTAACTCCTGGTGGTGATTCTTGCGTGAGTGATACTTGCCTTGCTGATTCGGATATAGTTGGTTCTTGAGATTGGTTGTACTTTGCAGCTGCGTCTTGTGCTCTCTGTGTAACATGGAGGGTGGAGCATCTTACCTCTTGGTCGCCTGCGGACACTGTGTTGTGGGTGCCTAGGGTCAATGTTTCACCCGCGCAAATGATTGTTTCACCTACTTCAATGAGGAAATCCATGCCCAAGATAATGTGGTCAGTGGCCTCCTTCAGTATTAATAGTGCCATCTTCTTTGTGACCGTTCCCAGCTGTACGTCCACCTCTATGGCCTTATCGATTCTTCGGGGTGTTCCTTCGGCAGCTATCTCTCGGGCTTTGAACTCGCTAATAAAACTTCTCGAGGCTTCGGTGTCGATGGTGGCAGTGACGAGTTCTCTTCCCAGTGCAACCTTAGCGAAGATCCTGTCTGTTGTGTATCCTAAGATTCTCGATTGATAGGACGAGAGATGTTGTCTTTCGGCTCCAGCAGCCCTCGTCTCTGCTGGGTGCCCCGTGCGTTTCCCGAAATCTGACTCTTTCTACAGCAGTCTATGGTGCGAACGCCATGTTTTCCGCATTCCTAACAGAAGAGTTTTGGAGCGTTCCGACATTACCTATAGAAATGTCCCTTTTCACCGCATCAGCGGCAGCCTGTGCTTGGATCCACGTGGCTTCCAGATGGAGCGGGTGAAATCATTCGGTGATGTTCGTGTTTTGCTCGCCATGGTTCTTTCTGCATACGCGCCGGCTCTGTGTCCTGATGAATTGCCTCGAAATCTTCTGCCAAGCTTACCAGTTCCTCTAAGTTGGAGAAGTCCGATCTCTTAATGTACAAAAGATAGTCACGCTGGCAATTTCGATAGATCCTTTCCTTTTGGCTTCAGCCTGTGACCAAAATGTGCGCTTCGCCAAAATGCAGATGAAAACTATGTACAAGGGATATTCGTGTGTCACTGGACTAGTGCCAGGACTAGTCTTACGAGATCTGAATAAGGTTTCAGCGTGTGAGCTCTCCACCAAATGTGGATGAAAACTTTGAACAAAGGATATTCGTGTGTCACCGGACTAGTGCAGGGACTAGTCTCACGAGATCTGAATATGGTTTCAGCTTGTGAGCTCTCCACCAAATGCAGACGAAAACTATGAAACAATGATTTTCGTGTGTCACTGGACTAGTGCAAGGACTAGTCTGACGGGATCTGAATATGGTTCCAGCTTGTGAGTTCTCCACCAAATGCAGACGAAAACTATGAAACAATGATATTCGTGTGTCACTGAATTTGTACGAGGACTCGAAACGAAGGAGCTAGGATATCGAGAACTGATCTCGGTTTCAGTTTGTGAGCTCTCCACCAAATGTGGATGAAAACTATGAGCCAAGAATATTTGCGTGTCACTGAACTAATGCAAGGACTAGTCTGACCAGATCAGAATATGGTTTCAGCTCTTGAGCTCTCCACCAGATGCAGATGAAGCCTATGAACCTAGTATATTCGCGTGTCACTGAATTAGTGCAAGGACTTGAAACGAAGGAGCAAGGATATCGAGAACTGATCTTGGTTTCAGCTTGTCATGGCTCCGCCAAAATGCAAAAAGAACAAGTAGTAATAATTTGTAAACGACTTACCCCTTTGAGTGTTGAATTCAAAAAGCCCTGAGTGTAACTTCGCTGCGGCTTTTATACTACTCGTATAACAGTAGTGCCTTATTTTTGTTCTTGTACATTAGCCTTCGATTAATCCCTTTGTTTACTTAAATTGTGTCGGCTGTTGAATTTTTATGTATCAGAATTGCATGTTTTGCATTTTAAAATGCAGAATTAAATCCACCTTAAATGGGGTGCGCACAATTCAAGGTTACTGAATCTCTTGAAGACGACCTTCAAGGAATCAGCTCATGTGGGGAGCAGGTCAGGTTCTACACCCGTAGTTGTCTTGAAAGTTAATACTTAACTTTCCTTACACTCTCCTCTTTCTGTCATCAGAAGGATCTGTCTTGGGGTGAGGGTGATGCGATAGCCGTTGGACCTGAACTGCATCCTTTGCCGCTTACGGGATTGTTGAAGAAGCCTCTTGAATCGCTGTTTAATGTCGTTGACTACTTCTTTACTCATGTGTATGCCTGCTGGTCCTTCGAGTTCCGCTACGCTGCCGAAGCTTTCGACCTTTGACGACTTCTCGGCGCTTATGTGGCGCTTCGCGGCTGCTTGTCCCGTTAGGGTATCCGACAGCAGAATCCGGTTCAATTCGGTATAGAGATCGTCCTAGTTTTCTCCGCTCACTACGTCGTAATATGAAAACGGTATGACCGTGGGCACTTCTTTGGTGGTTGGTTCTCGAGCTGCTCGGCTTCCTCGAAGACGAGCACGGGGAACTCCCGATGAGGTTGTCCAACCTTAACTGCCAGTTCCCGGATCCTTGTCGCGATACCCTCTCTCTTGTTGGTGACTTCCGCCCTTGGGAACCAGCCCTTTTTGTCCAGGAACTCTTCGCGAAAATCATCGAAAGGGTCGGTGAGAAACTTTTCTGCGTAGTGTAGCAGGAATACTTCGCAGTCGGATCCATTAGTCTGCTGTGGTACCTGGGGTACATATAGTGGAAGTGTGACGTCATCAAAGCGCTTCGCTGGTTTCTCAGGTGCGCGTTCAGCCCATCGTGTGCGGTATTCCTGCTCGAGGTGTTCTCGAATCCTGCCTGCCACATGGATCCTACCTCCCGGATTCAACGAGTCCAACTGTAGAATGCATGGCCGCTTTACCCCGTACTTGCCGTCGCTCTTCGGCCTATCCATCATTTTGGGTCCGTTGCAGCCGATGAAACACACGACCATTAAGAACCAATGGTTGTGTTGGTTGACCGGGACTAGGATGTAGTCCATCCCAAACAGGTCAACCTTCTTCGTCCACCGCTTCACTGCTGCATGTCGCTCCTGTAGGTTGCCGTCGCGATCAATCTTCGTGAAGAAGTGAGTGCTGAACACATGAACCCATTGCCTCTGGTATTCGCAAATTATGGTGTTCTTTACTAACCGTAGATACATTTTGATTAATGTATCGTTCAGGAAGCCGCCCCGAGATAGTCGCCGGTAGTCCTCTTCTCTAATGGCAAATCCACCGCGCCCCGGTGGATAAACTACCAACGGCTCGTCGTTGCCTTCCGAAACCACTGGTTGCACCGAGCTCGCCACTATACCACCCGTATGGTCGCGTTTTGTACCCCTGTCTTCGCTCACTCGCAAAAGAGGTCCAAAAACGACGCGCTGTGTCTCACCCGCCTTCTTGATCGCAATGAGCTGGTCCACCCGATCGTACCACTCACCCGAATTTCTTGCTGCTGCCATTGTTACCGTTGTATGCTTGCTTTCTAGGGGAAGAGAGTGATAAATATATAAAAACATGAACCTGATATTTGGGGTGTGGACGCCGCGATACGTTACAAGGATTTTTATTAGGGATTTGTAGATGTGTCTGTTTCAGTCGAGGTTCGTCGGTCCCCGGTACAATGGTACTCTTTCAGGTCTTTGATGTGAACCGTGTGCACGCGAGCATCTTCCAAGTGTTTCACCCGGACGATGACTGGTGATAAATATCCCACAAGTTGGTATGGACCATCGAACTTTGGTGCCAGCTTGGCGCTGAATTTGTCCACTGCTTTTGATAGATGATGGGTTTTAACCAGGACCTGTGTTCCGACTGCAGGATTCTAGTGTCTTCGTCGTAAATTGCAGTGTCTTGCTTGATCCCTCGCGGTTTTTTCCATATTCCTCCTGACGATTCGAAAGATTTCTTGGAGTCGCCTTTCTGTGGTGTGCACCTTGTTCCCAGTGTAACCTCGTCGAAGAGTGCCTTTGGAAGTCGCGGCTCTCGCCCCTGCGTCAAGGAAGCCGGAGTGAAGCCTGTCGAATCTGATGTCATCGTGTTGATGGCCAAGGAGATTTCCGGAATGTATTCGTCCCATTTGGACTGATAATTGTCGATTACCTGTGCCAATACCCTTTTCACATTTCTATTCGCCCTCTCCGTTGGTTTCTCTTGCCGCGTGTAGGGTGCGGTGAATTGCTGACGGGTACCCAGATCCTTGAGTAGTCGCTGTAATACGCCACTGGTAAAATGAACGCCATTGTCCGTGATGACCACCTTGGGTACGCCGTACTTTGCTAGGATTCTTTCGCGAAATGTTTTTTCAGGCTGTCCGCCGTTGCTTGCCGTAGTGGAACTATTTCAGTCCATTTTGAAAACTTCTCCTGGAAAACTAAAATCATCGAGTTGCCATGTTTCGATCGTGGCAGTGGCCCAATAAAGTCGGCGCAGACTATGGACCATGGTTCTTCAGGTATTAGTGTAAGCATCCTTCGCGCGGCCCTGTCCTGCACTGGTTTGTACAGCTGACAGGATTCACAGCGCTGTACATATTTTCGTATGTCCCTGAACATGCCTAGCCAATAGTACCTGTTTATTATCCTCGATGTTGTCTTCCTTATGCCGGGGTGTCCAGCGCTTGGTTCCTCGTGATTTTCTTTCATCACTCGTTCTTGAAGGCTTTTGGGTACGCAGAGCCTCCAGCCGGCGCAATCTTCGTCGTTAGTGTGACTGGGTAGGTGCCGGTACAATTCTCCATTTATAACTGTGTAATCGGGGTATTTCTGGGGGTTCTTCTTGATCTCCGATACTCACGCGTCGACCCAATCGCCTGCTCCGTTTGTTGCACTTACCTTGCCTAGCTTCTCGACGGGGTTTCTTGACAGAGCATCCGCGACGACGTTCCATTTACCTCGCCTGTAGTTCACTTCGAAAGTATACTGCTGACGTTCTAGTGCCCATCTGGCCAATCGACCTGAAGGGTTTTGCAGCGAATTGAGCCACTTCAACGAGAGGTGGTCCGTGAGGATACTAAACTTGTACCCCTCAAGGTATGGTTGCATTTTCCTGATGCCCCAAACGATCGCTAGACACTCCTTCTCAGTAGTTGAATAGTTCTGCTCTGCCGGGTTGAGCTGGCGACTTGCATAAGCGATGACCTTTTCTCCCTCTTCGCTTTCTTGGGTAAGCACTACTGCTAAGCCGTAATCACTGGCATCGGTTTGGAGCATGCATTTTTTTGTGAAGTCGATGAGAGTATCGGTGCTTCCGTAAGTTTCCTCTTCAATTTATCAAATGCTTGTTGTTGTTGGCTACCCCACACCCATCGTTTACCCTTTTTCAGAAGGCTGGTGAGTGGCCGTACCAGGTTGGCAAAGTCCGCGACGAACCTACGGTACCACGACGCTATTCCCAGGAAGCGACGAACTCCTTTTACATTGGCTGGAGCTTCTAGCTGCTCAATCGCCGCCACCTTATCTGGATCGGTGTAGATCCCGTGTTGTGTTACCACATGGCCAAGGTACTTCAAATTTTGTTTGAAAAAATCACACTCATCCGTGGCAGGTACTGAGCGCGCGCTCAATTGCCGGTAATCAAAGCATAACCGCCACTTGCCGTCTTTTTTTATAACCAGGACGAGGGGCGCACTGTATGGGCTGTGTGACGGTTCGATGCACCCTTTCTCCAGTAATTCATCGATTTCCCGATTGATTATCGCTTGCATCGTGGGGTTCTTAGGATAGTACCTCTGTTTGATAGGCCGATCGTCCTTCATCACGATCTTATGTGTTGTGATGTTGGAGGGTTCAGTTAAGTCCTCGAACTTGGCCAGTTTCGACGCTAGGAAGGTCTTTATGCTCTGGTCCTGCACGGGTTCTGCTGTCGGTGAGTTTTGTTTTTGATTAGACCTGCTGTTGTCGCGCGTTGTTTTTGTTATGCCTTGTTGTTGATCAGCTTTGTTGCGGGTAATCAGCCTTGTTACCGTTGCGCCTTGTTGCTGCTCGACCTTGTGGCACTCGAATTTTGGTGTTGTTGATATGCCCTGTGCCCGTTGTTCGTTACCTCTGGTTGTAACTCCTGGTGGTGATTCTTGCGTGAGTGATACTTGCCTTGCTGATTCGGATATAGTTGGTTCTTGAGATTGGTTGTACTTTGCAGCTGCGTCTTGTGCTCTCTGTGTAACATGGAGGGTGGAGCATCTTACCTCTTGGTCGCCTGCGGACACTGTGTTGTGGGTGCCTAGGGTCAATGTTTCACCCGCGCAAATGATTGTTTCACCTACTTCAATGAGGAAATCCATGCCCAAGATAATGTGGTCAGTGGCCTCCTTCAGTATTAATAGTGCCATCTTCTTTGTGACCGTTCCCAGCTGTACGTCCACCTCTATGGCCTTATCGATTCTTCGGGGTGTTCCTTCGGCAGCTATCTCTCGGGCTTTGAACTCGCTAATAAAACTTCTCGAGGCTTCGGTGTCGATGGTGGCAGTGACGAGTTCTCTTCCCAGTGCAACCTTAGCGAAGATCCTGTCTGTTGTGTATCCTAAGATTCTCGATTGATAGGACGAGAGATGTTGTCTTTCGGCTCCAGCAGCCCTCGTCTCTGCTGGGTGCCCCGTGCGTTTCCCGAAATCTGACTCTTTCTACAGCAGTCTATGGTGCGAACGCCATGTTTTCCGCATTCCTAACAGAAGAGTTTTGGAGCGTTCCGACATTACCTATAGAAATGTCCCTTTTCACCGCATCAGCGGCAGCCTGTGCTTGGATCCACGTGGCTTCCAGATGGAGCGGGTGAAATCATTCGGTGATGTTCGTGTTTTGCTCGCCATGGTTCTTTCTGCATACGCGCCGGCTCTGTGTCCTGATGAATTGCCTCGAAATCTTCTGCCAAGCTTACCAGTTCCTCTAAGTTGGAGAAGTCCGATCTCTTAATGTACAAAAGATAGTCACGCTGGCAATTTCGATAGATCCTTTCCTTTTGGCTTCAGCCTGTGACCAAAATGTGCGCTTCGCCAAAATGCAGATGAAAACTATGTACAAGGGATATTCGTGTGTCACTGGACTAGTGCCAGGACTAGTCTTACGAGATCTGAATAAGGTTTCAGCGTGTGAGCTCTCCACCAAATGTGGATGAAAACTTTGAACAAAGGATATTCGTGTGTCACCGGACTAGTGCAGGGACTAGTCTCACGAGATCTGAATATGGTTTCAGCTTGTGAGCTCTCCACCAAATGCAGACGAAAACTATGAAACAATGATTTTCGTGTGTCACTGGACTAGTGCAAGGACTAGTCTGACGGGATCTGAATATGGTTCCAGCTTGTGAGTTCTCCACCAAATGCAGACGAAAACTATGAAACAATGATATTCGTGTGTCACTGAATTTGTACGAGGACTCGAAACGAAGGAGCTAGGATATCGAGAACTGATCTCGGTTTCAGTTTGTGAGCTCTCCACCAAATGTGGATGAAAACTATGAGCCAAGAATATTTGCGTGTCACTGAACTAATGCAAGGACTAGTCTGACCAGATCAGAATATGGTTTCAGCTCTTGAGCTCTCCACCAGATGCAGATGAAGCCTATGAACCTAGTATATTCGCGTGTCACTGAATTAGTGCAAGGACTTGAAACGAAGGAGCAAGGATATCGAGAACTGATCTTGGTTTCAGCTTGTCATGGCTCCGCCAAAATGCAAAAAGAACAAGTAGTAATAATTTGTAAACGACTTACCCCTTTGAGTGTTGAATTCAAAAAGCCCTGAGTGTAACTTCGCTGCGGCTTTTATACTACTCGTATAACAGTAGTGCCTTATTTTTGTTCTTGTACATTAGCCTTCGATTAATCCCTTTGTTTACTTAAATTGTGTCGGCTGTTGAATTTTTATGTATCAGAATTGCATGTTTTGCATTTTAAAATGCAGAATTAAATCCACCTTAAATGGGGTGCGCACAATTCAAGGTTACTGAATCTCTTGAAGACGACCTTCAAGGAATCAGCTCATGTGGGGAGCAGGTCAGGTTCTACACCCGTAGTTGTCTTGAAAGTTAATACTTAACTTTCCTTACACTCTCCTCTTTCTGTCATCAGAAGGATCTGTCTTGGGGTGAGGGTGATGCGATAGCCGTTGGACCTGAACTGCATCCTTTGCCGCTTACGGGATTGTTGAAGAAGCCTCTTGAATCGCTGTTTAATGTCGTTGACTACTTCTTTACTCATGTGTATGCCTGCTGGTCCTTCGAGTTCCGCTACGCTGCCGAAGCTTTCGACCTTTGACGACTTCTCGGCGCTTATGTGGCGCTTCGCGGCTGCTTGTCCCGTTAGGGTATCCGACAGCAGAATCCGGTTCAATTCGGTATAGAGATCGTCCTAGTTTTCTCCGCTCACTACGTCGTAATATGAAAACGGTATGACCGTGGGCACTTCTTTGGTGGTTGGTTCTCGAGCTGCTCGGCTTCCTCGAAGACGAGCACGGGGAACTCCCGATGAGGTTGTCCAACCTTAACTGCCAGTTCCCGGATCCTTGTCGCGATACCCTCTCTCTTGTTGGTGACTTCCGCCCTTGGGAACCAGCCCTTTTTGTCCAGGAACTCTTCGCGAAAATCATCGAAAGGGTCGGTGAGAAACTTTTCTGCGTAGTGTAGCAGGAATACTTCGCAGTCGGATCCATTAGTCTGCTGTGGTACCTGGGGTACATATAGTGGAAGTGTGACGTCATCAAAGCGCTTCGCTGGTTTCTCAGGTGCGCGTTCAGCCCATCGTGTGCGGTATTCCTGCTCGAGGTGTTCTCGAATCCTGCCTGCCACATGGATCCTACCTCCCGGATTCAACGAGTCCAACTGTAGAATGCATGGCCGCTTTACCCCGTACTTGCCGTCGCTCTTCGGCCTATCCATCATTTTGGGTCCGTTGCAGCCGATGAAACACACGACCATTAAGAACCAATGGTTGTGTTGGTTGACCGGGACTAGGATGTAGTCCATCCCAAACAGGTCAACCTTCTTCGTCCACCGCTTCACTGCTGCATGTCGCTCCTGTAGGTTGCCGTCGCGATCAATCTTCGTGAAGAAGTGAGTGCTGAACACATGAACCCATTGCCTCTGGTATTCGCAAATTATGGTGTTCTTTACTAACCGTAGATACATTTCGATTAATGTATCGTTCAGGAAGCCGCCCCGAGATAGTCGCCGGTAGTCCTCTTCTCTAATGGCAAATCCACCGCGCCCCGGTGGATAAACTACCAACGGCTCGTCGTTGCCTTCCGAAACCACTGGTTGCACCGAGCTCGCCACTATACCACCCGTATGGTCGCGTTTTGTACCCCTGTCTTCGCTCACTCGCAAAAGAGGTCCAAAAACGACGCGCTGTGTCTCACCCGCCTTCTTGATCGCAATGAGCTGGTCCACCCGATCGTACCACTCACCCGAATTTCTTGCTGCTGCCATTGTTACCGTTGTATGCTTGCTTTCTAGGGGAAGAGAGTGATAAATATATAAAAACATGAACCTGATATTTGGGGTGTGGACGCCGCGATACGTTACAAGGATTTTTATTAGGGATTTGTAGATGTGTCTGTTTCAGTCGAGGTTCGTCGGTCCCCGGTACAATGGTACTCTTTCAGGTCTTTGATGTGAACCGTGTGCACGCGAGCATCTTCCAAGTGTTTCACCCGGACGATGACTGGTGATAAATATCCCACAAGTTGGTATGGACCATCGAACTTTGGTGCCAGCTTGGCGCTGAATTTGTCCACTGCTTTTGATAGATGATGGGTTTTAACCAGGACCTGTGTTCCGACTGCAGGATTCTAGTGTCTTCGTCGTAAATTGCAGTGTCTTGCTTGATCCCTCGCGGTTTTTTCCATATTCCTCCTGACGATTCGAAAGATTTCTTGGAGTCGCCTTTCTGTGGTGTGCACCTTGTTCCCAGTGTAACCTCGTCGAAGAGTGCCTTTGGAAGTCGCGGCTCTCGCCCCTGCGTCAAGGAAGCCGGAGTGAAGCCTGTCGAATCTGATGTCATCGTGTTGATGGCCAAGGAGATTTCCGGAATGTATTCGTCCCATTTGGACTGATAATTGTCGATTACCTGTGCCAATACCCTTTTCACATTTCTATTCGCCCTCTCCGTTGGTTTCTCTTGCCGCGTGTAGGGTGCGGTGAATTGCTGACGGGTACCCAGATCCTTGAGTAGTCGCTGTAATACGCCACTGGTAAAATGAACGCCATTGTCCGTGATGACCACCTTGGGTACGCCGTACTTTGCTAGGATTCTTTCGCGAAATGTTTTTTCAGGCTGTCCGCCGTTGCTTGCCGTAGTGGAACTATTTCAGTCCATTTTGAAAACTTCTCCTGGAAAACTAAAATCATCGAGTTGCCATGTTTCGATCGTGGCAGTGGCCCAATAAAGTCGGCGCAGACTATGGACCATGGTTCTTCAGGTATTAGTGTAAGCATCCTTCGCGCGGCCCTGTCCTGCACTGGTTTGTACAGCTGACAGGATTCACAGCGCTGTACATATTTTCGTATGTCCCTGAACATGCCTAGCCAATAGTACCTGTTTATTATCCTCGATGTTGTCTTCCTTATGCCGGGGTGTCCAGCGCTTGGTTCCTCGTGATTTTCTTTCATCACTCGTTCTTGAAGGCTTTTGGGTACGCAGAGCCTCCAGCCGGCGCAATCTTCGTCGTTAGTGTGACTGGGTAGGTGCCGGTACAATTCTCCATTTATAACTGTGTAATCGGGGTATTTCTGGGGGTTCTTCTTGATCTCCGATACTCACGCGTCGACCCAATCGCCTGCTCCGTTTGTTGCACTTACCTTGCCTAGCTTCTCGACGGGGTTTCTTGACAGAGCATCCGCGACGACGTTCCATTTACCTCGCCTGTAGTTCACTTCGAAAGTATACTGCTGACGTTCTAGTGCCCATCTGGCCAATCGACCTGAAGGGTTTTGCAGCGAATTGAGCCACTTCAACGAGAGGTGGTCCGTGAGGATACTAAACTTGTACCCCTCAAGGTATGGTTGCATTTTCCTGATGCCCCAAACGATCGCTAGACACTCCTTCTCAGTAGTTGAATAGTTCTGCTCTGCCGGGTTGAGCTGGCGACTTGCATAAGCGATGACCTTTTCTCCCTCTTCGCTTTCTTGGGTAAGCACTACTGCTAAGCCGTAATCACTGGCATCGGTTTGGAGCATGCATTTTTTTGTGAAGTCGATGAGAGTATCGGTGCTTCCGTAAGTTTCCTCTTCAATTTATCAAATGCTTGTTGTTGTTGGCTACCCCACACCCATCGTTTACCCTTTTTCAGAAGGCTGGTGAGTGGCCGTACCAGGTTGGCAAAGTCCGCGACGAACCTACGGTACCACGACGCTATTCCCAGGAAGCGACGAACTCCTTTTACATTGGCTGGAGCTTCTAGCTGCTCAATCGCCGCCACCTTATCTGGATCGGTGTAGATCCCGTGTTGTGTTACCACATGGCCAAGGTACTTCAAATTTTGTTTGAAAAAATCACACTCATCCGTGGCAGGTACTGAGCGCGCGCTCAATTGCCGGTAATCAAAGCATAACCGCCACTTGCCGTCTTTTTTTATAACCAGGACGAGGGGCGCACTGTATGGGCTGTGTGACGGTTCGATGCACCCTTTCTCCAGTAATTCATCGATTTCCCGATTGATTATCGCTTGCATCGTGGGGTTCTTAGGATAGTACCTCTGTTTGATAGGCCGATCGTCCTTCATCACGATCTTATGTGTTGTGATGTTGGAGGGTTCAGTTAAGTCCTCGAACTTGGCCAGTTTCGACGCTAGGAAGGTCTTTATGCTCTGGTCCTGCACGGGTTCTGCTGTCGGTGAGTTTTGTTTTTGATTAGACCTGCTGTTGTCGCGCGTTGTTTTTGTTATGCCTTGTTGTTGATCAGCTTTGTTGCGGGTAATCAGCCTTGTTACCGTTGCGCCTTGTTGCTGCTCGACCTTGTGGCACTCGAATTTTGGTGTTGTTGATATGCCCTGTGGCCGTTGTTCGTTACCTCTGGTTGTAATTACTCCTGGTGGTGATTCTTGCGTGGGTGATACTTGCCTTGCTGATTCGGATATAGCTGGTTCTTGAGATTGGTTGTACTTTGCAGCTGCGTCTTGTGCTCTCTGTGTAACATGGAGGGTGGAGCATCTTACCTCTTGGTCGCCTGCGGACACTGTGTTGTGGGTGCCTAGGGTCAATGTTTCACCCGCGCAAATGATTGTTGCACCTACTTCAATGAGGAAATCCATGCCCAAGATAATGTGGTCAGTGGCCTCCTTCAGTATTAATAGTGCCATCTTCTTTGTGACCGTTCCCAGCTGTACGTCCACCTCTATGGCCTTATCGATTCTTCGGGGTGTTCCTTCGGCAGCTATCTCTCGGGCTATGAACTCGCTAATAAAACTTCTCGAGGCTTCGGTGTCGATGGTGGCAGTGACGAGCTCTCTTCCCAGTGCAACCTTAGCGAAGATCCTGTCTGTTGTGTATCCTAAGATTCTCGATTGATGCGACGAGAGATGTTGTCTTTCGGCTCCAGCAGCCCTCGTCTCTGCTGGGTGCCCCGTGCGTTTCCCGAAATCTGACTCTTTCTACAGCAGTCTATGGTGCGAACGCCATGTTTTCCGCATTCCTAACAGAAGAGTTTTGGAGCGTTCCGACATTACCTATAGAAATGTCCCTTTCATTTCATTTCATTTCATTTATTTATTTCCTATTCATTATACTCCAAGACTAAGAGTCTTATAAGCTGTATAATACAATTACATGGAATGAAGAATATTACTTATGCATTATAATTAAATTAAATTAAATTAGTTTAGTTTAAATTCAGTTTGAATATTTCATTATACACATTATAATAAGCTGAAAATTAGGTGAATAAGTAGAATAATAGTAGAAAGTAAAAGAAGTCAAGACAGAAAAATCAGAAAGTCAAAAAGAAAACAGTTGTAAGAAAATCATAGAAAAGAAGAAATCCTGGAAGAGAAGAAAAATAGAAAAATAACTAGAAAAAAAAAAATAGCTATCTGTGAGATTGTGCAGGAGTAGAAGAAAAATACTGCAAAATAAGCCTCCTGAATTGCGGCATTCTGGTTAGTTTTCGTAGATGAACAGGCAAGGTGTTCCAAAGCCGAACAGAATAAATAAAAAATTGACGCTCTGAGACAAGACAGGAATACCGAAATGGCACAATATTAAAAATTCGGTTAGACTGGGTAAAAGTTAACCTTCGATACAAGTAGGACGGCACACCAGACTTAACCAACTTATTGAAAAATATTAAAACACGGTAAGCAAGTAAGTCATTGAAAGAAACACCATATACAGTTTTGCTATGCGTAGATACACTGTCTGTCCGTTTTAACCCAAAGATGTATCTCACAATACTATTAAACATCACTACTATTAACATTGAGTTTCCGCCTACAAAGTGAATCACAGTTCGCAAATAATTCACAGCCATACAACAGCGACGGCATCAAATACACTTTGGCAAGGAGAAGCCGAATCTTGTACGGTGTATAAAAATGTGCACACCAAAGCACCCGTAGTTTTGCATAAGTGATCGCAATATTTGTATTTATATGTTCATTCCACGAAAGCACATTATTAAAGAGTACACCCAAATTATTGGCCTTCTTAACATATTCCACAGAGCTTCCATTTAGACTTAATGTAGGCAGTGAAGTCAAATCAAAAACTCTTCTATGAATAACCAAGCATTTACTCTTTTTAGGATTAAGGCACAAACCATTTTTAAGCGCCCACAGGTTAACTTTATCCAACTCTCTATTTAAATTATGTATACACGAGTGAACAGAGTCAATAGAGGACGAAATGATTAATTGTACATCGTCAGCGTACATGTGAACTTTACAACAAGAAAGTACACAAGTGAAAAGCAGAGGACCCAAGACTGAACCTTGAGGAACACCTCGAGCCAAGGTTAACGGTAGTGATATAGCCCCATTATTACATACCTTTTGCTTACGACTTGAAAGATACGATTTTATAAGGTTCGTAGCAGACAGGGAAAACCCAAATATATTCGACAACTTCGATGCAAGAATTTCATGATCAACCGAGTCGAAAGCCTTGGAGTGATCAAGTAACACTAGAAATGTTAGACGACTTTCATCAACATTAACTCTAACTTGCTCCACAACATCACACAAAGCAGTTATGCAGCCATGTCCAGCCCTAAAACCTGATTGGAATTCTGAAATTAATCTGTTTTCCTTACAAAAATCCGAAATTTGAGCACACAAAACACCTTCAAAGGCCTTAGACAAAAATGGAAGTATCGATATTGGTCTGAAATCATTATCTGATTTAGGTATTGGTATAACCTTAGCAGTTTTCCATGCATTAGAAAAAACAGAAGTGGTAATAATGGTATTATAAATGTGCGTGATAAATTGTAGCAACCGTGGTAGCAACAGTTTCAAAAAAACTGGATTTATGCCATCAAGTCCGACTGCGTTGGATTTAACTTTCAGTAAACTCTTTAGAACTTCATAACGGTCCACGCATCTGAAATAAAAACTAGCAGTATGAAGAGGACAATTATTTTCGTTTAAATAGCTGTTTTCACCGCATCAGCGGCAGCCTGTGCTTGGATCCACGTGGCTTCCAGATGGAGCGGGTGAAATCATTCGGTGATGTTCGTGTTTTGCTCGCCATGGTTCTTTCTGCATACGCGCCGGCTCTGTGTCCTGATGAATTGCCTCGAAATCTTCTGCCAAGCTTACCAGTTCCTCTTAGTTGGAGAAGTCCGATCTCTTAATGTACAAAAGATAGTCACGCTGGCAATTTCGATAGATCCTTTCCTTTTGGCTTCAGCCTGTGACCAAAATGTGCGCTTCGCCAAAATGCAGATGAAAACTATGTACAGGGATATTCGTGTGTCACCGGACTAGTGCAGGGACTAGTCTGACGAGATCTGAATATGGTTTCAGCTTGTGAGCTCTCCACCGAATGCAGATGAAAACTATGAAACAATGATTTTCGTGTGTCACTGGACTAGTGCAAGGACTAGTCTGACGGGATCTGAATATGGTTCCAGCTTGTGAGTTCTCCACCAAATGCAGACGAAAACTATGAAACAATGATATTCGTGTGTCACTGAATTTGTACGAGGACTCAAAACGAAGGAAATAGGATATCGAGAACTGATCTCGGTTTCATTTTGTGAGCTCTCCACCAAATGTGGATGAAAACTATGAGCCAAGAATATTTGCGTGTCACTGAACTAGTGCAAGGACTAGTCTGACGAGATCAGAATATGGTTTCAGCTTGTGAGCTCTTCATCAGATGCAGATGAAGCCTATGAACCAAGGATATTCGCGTGTCACTGAATTAGTGCAAGGACTTGAAACGAAGGAGCAAGGATATCGAGAACTGATCTTAGTTTCAGCTTATCAGCGCTCCGCCAAAATGCAAAAAGAACAAGTAGTAATAATTTGTAAACGACTTACCCCTTTGGGTGTTGAATTCAAAAAGCTCTGAGTGTAACTTCGCTGCGGCTTTTATACTACTCGTATAACAGTAGTGCCTTATTTTTGTTCTTGTACACTAGCCTTCGATTAATCCCTTTGTTTACTCAAATTGTGTCGACTGTTGAATTTTTATGTATCAGAATTGCATGTTTTGCATTTTATAATGCAGAATTAAATCCACCTTAAATTGGGTGCGCACAATTCAAGGTTACTGAATTCATAATGCAAGTGCGGTTAAATTTTTGTGATATTGCTAAAGATTTTACTGCCATTCGTGCTAAACTTGATAAACTAAACTTGATAAACGAGTATGTGTTCAAACCTAAGCGCAAAAGTGCTAACTCAGGTAGCTTGCACCATGCTGCTCCTGCAGCAAAAAACTAATTGCCAGTAAAGTGGAGATTGGAACTATAATTTTGTATCAGAATGTTAGAGGTCTTAATACCAAATTGAGAGATCTTTTTCTAAAAAGTAACGATTTAGAGTATGGAATTGTGGCTTTTTCTGAAACATGGCTGAAGTCCGACGTGCTAAACCTGGAAATTTTTTCGAATGCCTACACTGTCTATCGTAAAGACAGAAATTTAGTACAGTCATCTGTTACCAGAGGAGAGGGAGTTCTGATAGCAGTTGACTCCTCTTATTTTTCGAGAGAGGTAGCTTGTAGCTCCAACTTAGAAATTGACTTTTGCTGTGTTCATGTAAAAATTGGCTGTTTAAGTTTTTTTATCACTTTTTCATACGTTCCGCCAAATTCATCATACAACATTTACTTAAATCACGTCGAGTGTATAAGTGCAGTAGCTGCTAAACTAGGACCTGCTGATCATCTAGTGGTTCTTGGTGACTTTAATTTGCCTCAGGTAAACTGGGAAATGTGTGCTGACTCAGTTTTCCTCCTACCATCTTCTGACATAGACAATAACGTTATACTTCTGAATAACATATCTTCAAATGGTCTGGTGCAGATTAATTCCATACTAAATCATAACGGCCGATTACTGGATCTTGTTTTTGTGGATGATGCAAATATTTTTGAACTATCAAATGCTGAGCCGTTAGTTTTGCCGGAAGATATGCATCACCCAACATTGGAATTAAAAATTTTTCATGACTATTCTAAAACAAATATCATCACTCCTGTTGTGAGTAGGGTGTTTTGCTTTCGCAGAGCAAATTTTGTAGTTATGAAGTCTTACCTACAAAATATAAATTGGTACAACATTCTTAAACTTACGGATTATTCAAACTCTGAAACTATTGATGAAGCCATAAATTTTTTTAATAACTCCCTTCTGGATAGTTTTAATGTCTCAGTTCCGCGACGCAGTTCATCGAGTCGTGCTGGACCATCTTGGTTTACTCCTACTTTGAGGAAAATAAGGAGTTTAAAAACAAAGCGTTATAAATTATACTGCATAAAGCGTTCTTCACACAGCTTTGCTGCTTACGTATCAACTAGATGCTTATACCATAAAGTTTGCAAGAGAGCGTACATCAATTATTTAAGAAAGGTCAAATCTAATCTGCGTTCTGATCCTAAATCCTTTTGGAATTTTGTGAATATGAAAAGAAAAGTTTCCAGGTATCCATCAGTAATGAAACTCGATGATTTCGAGTCCGGTGAATCTGGAGCTATTTGCAACCTTTTTGCCGATTTCTTCAAATCTACATACTCATCAAGGAGCTGTCCAACTAGTAGCTTAGTTAACTATCCATTCCCTATTTCTTCTGGATTGATTACTCTACCAATCGTGGATGAGGAGACTGTTCTCAAGGCACTGAAGGACATTAAATGTAATTATAACGCGGGTCCGGATGGCCTTCCTGCATGCGTTTTAAAATATTGTGCTGATGAGCTTGCTGCACCTATTACAGCATTATTACAAGTTTCCTTACGCACGGGTTATTTTCCACGAGTTTGGAAGTCTTCATTTATTATTCCTCTGCACAAAGCCGGAAACAGATGTAATATTAGAAATTATCGAGGTATTGCTAAAATTAGTGCATTGCCTAAACTTTTTGAGGAAATAGTCACTGACCAAATATCCCGGAGTATTCATTCATTAATTTCGCCTTTGCAACATGGTTTCTGCAAAGGTAAATCGACGACAACAAACTTATTAGAATTTGTATCGGAAATTATAAAAAACTTTAAAATATCTAAACAGACGGATGCTATCTATACTGATTTCAGTAAAGCTTTCGACACAGTGAACCATAATCTTCTACTATTAAAGATAAAGTTATTTGGCTTTCCAAAATGTCTACTTGTTTGGCTTCAATCTTATCTCATAAATCGCATTCAAATGGTTTTGTTTGATAATAGTATATCAGACAAGTTTGTAGTCCCATCTGGTGTTCCTCAAGGGAGTCATTTGGGACCGTTGCTGTTCCTGGTGTTTATAAATGATCTTCCTACTGCTATTAGATACGGCAAAGTATTGATGTTTGCTGATGATGTGAAACTTTTCCTAGCCTATAAAAACAATATTGATGCTAATCTCTTATAATCGGATTTGGATTACCTGATTACATGGTGTAACATTAACTGTATGGACCTGAACCTAAAGAAGTGTAAGCAAATAACATTTACACGGCGTCAAAATTCCTGGTTCTTTAATTACAATATTGGTGGTTGTAATTTAGAACCTGTTACATCTATACTTGATCTCGGGGTAATTCTGGATTATAAACTACGATTCCATACTCATATAAATCACATTGCTAGTAAAGCACATAGTACGTTGGGATTTATTAAACGCTGGGCAAAGGAGTTTAAGGATTTTCATATTACAAAGCTACTTTATATAACACTTGTTAGAACTACCTTGGAATATGCATCGCCTGTTTGGAGCCCAAATTATGCCTGCTACATTTCTGAGCTTGAATCTGTTCAAAAGCAGTTCTTGCTCTTCGCTCTACGTCATTTTCATTGGGATGCATCTTCGAGGCTACCACCTTATGAATCCCGTTTGCAGCTAATTGACTTACCTTCACTCGTCAATCGTCGTAAGATGTTAAATGCGGCTCTCATTTTGAATATACTCTATGGAATAATTGATAGTCCAAACTTGCTATCATATATTTATATTAATGTTCCTCATCGCACTTTGAGACGGTATGAGCCGCTTTATCTAAGTATTGCTAGAACTTCATATTTGCAACATGAACCTCTACGGAATGCTTGTAGCGATTTTAATACTGTATATCCTGTAATAAATTTCTCCGATCCAATTTATGTAACGAAAGAAATGATTTTATCATTTTTATCGCAACCTTTTAATATTCAATACTTATAATACTGTGAATTTACTTTGTATTTTGTCTGAACTATAAAGTTATGTAATACTTAGTTTAGTTTCTATTAAATAAATAAATAAATAAATAAATAAATAAAATAACAATTAAAATCGTAAGAGTTTAGCTAATCTCTTTCAGTACTTTGATTTAAGTCGCTTGACTACCAACGGCTTTTTAATGAACTTATCTTTATTCCTTGGAACGAAATTTGGTCTTGTCCTTCTGTTGGTGAAAAGTTGTCCATATTCACCCGTATTATAAATAATTTGTTTCTCAAGTTTGTTCCTCTTAAGTCTGTTCAGATAAATAGTAATTCTTATCCATGGTTTACTACCTCTGTGCATGAGGCTATTTGCGATCGCAATCGGCAACGTAGTAAGTATATGGTAGAAGAATCCTTCGCCTGAGACGTGGGAAAGGTTTAGAACCGCCAAAAATGAATCTGTGAGATTTATCAGGCATGCTTAATTACGGTACTTTCTGTGGTTGATCCAGACGCACTGAATAACCATTTTCTATCCTGTCATTCTAGTTCTAATACTAATATCTTGGTCCCTCTCGCACTTGATGCTATTTCTCCTCTAACTTCTGCCTCTTTGTTTCAATTTTCCAGTGTATGTGAAGCAGATGTGATAAGTGCACTGTACTATATAAAATTAAATCTAATTCTGCTAGCTCTGATGAGGTTCACCTTAGATTTGCCAAAATTATTCTTCCGTATATAATAAGTCCACTTACTCACATAATTAATCATAGTCTTACAACATCTACCTTTCCTTGCCTTTGGAGGAGTGCTATTGTTACACCTATACCCAAAAAAACCTAACCATTGCTCCCCTGCTGACTATAGACCAATTAGCATATATATATTATATATATATTACATAAGTGAAAATAGCCTACTACATCCTTTCCAGGCAGGCTTTCGGGCTGGGCACAACTGTGAGCAACTGCTCTACAGCTGTGCTCAAAGTCCTGGATGATGTTCGTCCTAATTACGAGTATGGTATGCTCACGCTTCTGTGGTTGCTCTAATTTCGAAAGCTTTCGACGTGGTAAATCATATGCTACTCTGTTCGAAACTTAAAGATCTCTTTGCATTCTCGGATAGTGCGGTCTGTCTTCTTAAGAGCTATCTATCGAATAGAACGCAAAAAGTTAAGTGTAACCTTTCACAGCTGAGCCTTATTTCTAGTGGAGTGCCGCAAGGTTCTGTTTTGGGGCCCCTACTGTTTTCTCTATTCCAAATGACATCCAAATTTATATCTCTGGCAAGAGTTATCTCAAAGAGCACCTTGTTCATACGTTGAATGAGGACTTAAACTGCATTCTGCTCTGGGCTAACACAAATCGTCTCACCCTTAATCCATCAAAAAGTTTTGTGCTTCCTATCTCGAAAGAACCAGTATACTTTTGTGATTTCTCTGACGTTTATTTGGGCACTCATCAATTAAAGTTTGTTGCTAAAATAGTTAATCTTGGTTATTGGATTAATACCAAACTCTCATGTACTGATCAAATTAATTATCTTGCCCGTCAGATCTACCTTGCACTGCGAAGTCTTGAAAAATCGGCTGCATTCACACCGCTTGTGATCAGACGTAAACTTGTATTATAGCTTATACTCCCTCATATAACCTACTCAAGTGTTGTTTTTAGTAAGCTCGACTCGTGCTCGTACCTTAAGCTTTCTGTTGCTTTCAATAATGCCACTAGATATGTGTATGGTATTCGTTATTTTGAGCATCTCGGAGAGTATAAGAGCGGTATAATAGGATGTGACGTTTTACACAAGCCTATCTACAAACGGACGCCTTCTGATTTTTTTGATAAGCTAAGTTTTGGTCACTCCCGGAGAAGTGTCCTGCTCATTATTCCAACCTTCAAATCATTAAACACCTCAAGGTTTTTTTTTATCAATGCTGTCCGGCTATGGAATTCTTTGCGCAGTAGCCTCTGGGCGATTTCATCAAGTGTCATCTTCAAGCGTGCCATACTAAGCCATTTCTCTAGTTGATCCTTTGAATTATCTTCCTTTTCTCTTTTACCCCTAATCTCTAAACACATCAACTTAATATTACTTTGAATTTCTTTCTTCTTTTTCTTCTTTTATTATTATTATTATTATTATCATGTATTTCATTTCATAATTTTTTGTGCTATAAAATAAATCTTTTCTTATTGTACTGCCACTGTATTTTTGCTAAATAAATAAAAAAAAGTAAGCAGATGCAACGATGACTTCTACCAATCCGCTTGCCGTGCGCAGCTTTGCCCATGCAGCAACTAGATCACCCGTCAATTGATTAGTAAATACCTTAGTGCAATTTATCTACAACACGAAACAATATTTTTCTGAATTTAAAACAGAGAGAGAAACACATAACTCTATTGTTAGTCACCATATACGAATTTTCTTTTTCCACAAGAGGGATAGGGGTTGAATGTAAAAACTGAGCTCTACACCTTAAAAGAAATTGATAAAAGAGAAGAGTAAAATAATTTTTTTTATTATATTATTTTGTTATTTTATTTTATTATTTTATTTTATTATTTTATTATTTTTTATAAAATAATTCATGCCCAGTCGGGAAAAGTTAAGTAGTTGTGAGTTAAAACTGATCCTAAGTTACATGAAATGTTGAATAGTGAAGTGAAAAAAAAGATCCTAAGATCGGCTGAAATAAGAACAAAAATAGTTAATAGAAACCTCAAAAGTGATCAGATGATGAGGTGGTTACCTGAAGTGAAAATGAACTTTATGCTCCATACGACGCTAAACAAATTTCAAATCTTAAAACAAAACTAAATTTAAAGAGACATCTTTAAACTCTGAATGATTTACTGAAGAACTATCAAAAATGCCCAAGCCGAGCGAAAATTTAATCTTAAATGGATCAGATGTGATGAAAGAAGCGGCTGAGATCGGAGAATTCAATGACTCCAAGGAATACGATTTTTCAGCTTTCATTAGATAAGTAGAACTGATTTTACCACTTTTCGTCTACCAATTAAGGATTTAATATTTAATCCATACATCATAAATAAGATCCAGCTACCAGTCATTTACGCCATAAGGACAGTAGGACCAGCATTTTCCTGGACGCAGTTTAAAAAAGAATTCATAAAGAACTTTGGAATACGGGAAACTTACCATAATATGTGTCATCAGGCAATTCCTGAGTAAAATACCTTCATATAAGTGACTATTTCAAAAAATTGAAGACACGTACTAGATAAGTGGAACATGGTATAAATCTCAATCTATAAGACGATATATATACATATACAGAGACAAACCATTCCCACAAACACAATTGAACACATTTAACGACAGACGAAATAACAATCAAAACCTGAACCAACATTTTATTAACGTCCGATTGAATATAATTCAAACCAGTAGACCAAATTCCATGCAGTTCCGGAACAGCAATTCAAATTCAACACAATTTCGTCCAAACACCGGCCAACCTATGTTTGGGCTGGAACAGCCTCTCCTATGATAATAGATCACATTGAAAATTTCATGAGACAAATATTGATAATAAAAAAAGAAAATTTTCGGTATCAGCGCCAAAAAGTTAATTTATCGATAGTAGAACTGACTATAGATGCAGAAAAAATGAAATGTTTAGTTGAGACAGGATCAACCATTTCAAACAAAAATAGATTAAACAACTATAAAAGAATAAAAGTAACAACACCCTTGACTTTTAGTACTATGAAAGGAAAAATTAAAATAGATGCGGAAGTAATTATACCCTTACCCCATGAATTTAATGAAAACAATAGAATGCGTTGAAAAATTATGGCACATGAAAACAAAAACTTCGATGGCATCATATTTTAAAGCCCTTAGCAGCATTCATAAACAATAATGAAAATTGTATAGACATAAATAATTAGTCATGTTCTGCATTCCGATTCCGGCCGGATTCGGATTTAATTCTGATCAGTCGAATCGGATTTGTGTATAATCATCCGATTTGAGCTGTTCTGCATTCGGTCTTATGTGAAATTTCTGCAGGAATTAATTGGATTAGGTTTTTGATGGCGGATTTTATATGCCAAATTGCACAATTATCTACCGTCCCAATTATTCTCCCATTTTTCTTTGCAAAGGCGGCAAAATGTTTGTCCAAATGCCACCGATTGCAAAATTTGACACAGTCAAATCGTCTTACTTCAATTAAACTTTAATGCGAAAGACATAGACAGATTGTTGATCTATACAAAAAGATTTGTACGCTTTGTTGTAGTTTATATATTTTGCGTGGCTTCTAATATTTTCGGAGTCCCTAGATTGAAACACGTTTAATCTGTTCAGAGAATTTTTTAAGACTTACTCAAAACGGAAATCCAAAAAAAAAAAAAAAATGAAAAAGTATAATATAACAGAGTTGCATAGATGTCTTGCAAATGTCATAAAATTTCTGTGTTGCCATCTATTTCCAACACGCGCCTTCAACACAGGAATTTATATATAAAACAAAATAAATCAATAGAATTAAGTAAATTACATATTTTTCTTTAAACCCATAAAAGAGAAAATTTATGATGTTTTTGTTTGCATAGATTCTTAGTTAAGATATCAGCGACTAATTCATTTGTGCTAACATACTTTAATTCAATCTTATTCTCGCTTATATTATCTCTAATAAAATGATATCGTATGTCGATGTTTGCTGCGTGAATGAAAAATAGGATTCCTGGCTAGTTGTTGTGAACTTAGACTATCTCCATTGAGTATTATTGGTGATTTCTTTGGGTGACATCCAATTTCCTCTAAAAGTCGTTGTAAATATAAAGCTTCCTCACATGCTTCTGTGAGTGCCATATATTCTGCTTCCGGTTAGCTGTTTTCTGGATTGCCATGACATTTCACATCCAGCCAAGATGAAAACATACCCTGTATATGATTTCCTATTCAAATCATCACTGCCCCAATCCGCATCCACATAACCTTCGATATTCTTTCCAGTGTGTTCGTAGTGTAACTTCCAATTATCCGCCGTTTCATGTTCGATGTGCGGGTCGCAGCTACGTTGGGTTAACAACCTTATGACTGAGGTCTGGTCTGCTTGATATTGAGAGATACATTAGCTCACCGATGAGCGATTGATATGCGGTTTTATCCACGCTCCTGCAGCTACTATTTTGACATCCTATTTGGAAACCAATGTCCAATGGCGTTGCTGCCGGCCGACATGATTCCAATTTAAACTTTTGCAGCAAGTTCCTTATATATTGCTGTTGACCTGCTAAAATGGGTCCGGTTTCTCCAACACGTTCTACTTCGAAATCTAGGAAGTACTTAACCGCTCCTCCATCCACTGCCTTAAAATGTTGTGATATACATGCTTTTATTTCTTCAAGCTCTTCTTTATTTGTACTTGCTAAAAGTAAATTGTCGACATAAACAGAAATGAAGTTAATTCTACCTTTCATGTTACGTGAGTAAAAGCATGGCTCGTCCTTGGACTGTGTAAAACCTAAGCTCTTTAGAACTTTGTCCAATTTAGTATTCCATTCACGACCCGATTGCTTAAGTCCATAGATTGCCTTATTTAATCTACACACTTTCTGGATTTCTTTTGTTCACAAAATTTTCGGGTTGCATCATGAAAACCTCATCATTTATTTCGCCATTCAAATATGCCATGCAGATATCCATCTGATGCAAATAAAGTTTATATTCTGCGGCCAGAGCGAACATTAGTCTAAATGTAGCGTAGCGGGCTACAGGAGAAAACGTATCAGTGTAATTAATGCTGTAACGAGTTTTCTTTTCCAGCCGGGATAACCTCAGTGGCCCCAGTGTTCATTGTGAAGTGGACCTCGAAAACTACTTCTAACAAGTATCGATTTCCGAATTTCTCTCGACTGTTGTATGTGACAGTCTAGCACTGACCAATAGTGGTTCAGCTCGGACGATATTTGATGTTGTATCGTTTATTTATTATTAAATACCTAACAATGTTTTAAAATACGCTTATGCTAACAATGAATGGTTGCTAATAATATCTTACTGCCGACGGTTCGCTCGGCGTCTATAGAAAAGCGAAATGTTGCTGACTCTGTCCCTCTTGACGGAGTCGCCGGTGAAATCTCCCTTCCTCCCCGCAACTACTTATAGCAGTGCCAACTATGATTCGGGTGAGCTATAGCTCGTAGAGTTAACGAGCTCTGGCTCGCTAATCGCACAAGAGTGAGCAAAAGCTCGTAGAGTTAGTTGAAGCTACTCAACTAATCGGTGAGTGTGAGCTAAAGCTCGTAGAGTCAACGAGTTCTGGCTCGCTGATCGTAAAAAAATATTTGAGATAAAGTTCATAGAGTTAGTTGAAGCTACCCAACTAATCGGTGAGTGTGAGCTAAAGCTCGTAGAGTCAACGAGTTCTGGGTCATTGATCGCAAGTTGTTGAGCTAAAGCTCGTAGAGTTAGCTGAAGCTACCCAGCTAATCGGTAAACAGGTGGGGAGGTGAGCAACAGCTCGTAGAGTATTGTATGTATTAAGCCTTTCGACTGCCAAAAATGAATCAACTCACGGTAATATTAGTCACCAGTCGTAATTGACAAAGTGTCTCCGGTAAGAGTTTGGCTGATTCAAACAAATTCACGCATTAAATGTCGTGGACGCAATGAAATACTTGAGAATTATGATGCTTTGGGCATAGGAAAACTGCCGTGAAGGCAAAAATGTATCACGGAGAAGACTTGCATTGTCATTCCATCGGTTGTTTGTTTATTTTTCTGTTTCGTTTTGCCCGTGTGTCCGTATGTATATCGACGCTTGCTGTACTGGTTATGTCGGTGTGTACATATTTTTGTGGTGATCGGACTGCTCATATAAAGAAGATGTTTCAGAAATTATTGTAACGAGGTTTGGGTCGTTACAATGCCAAAACGTTGATTACAGCCTTTGGCAACTAAGCGTGACTTCTATCGTTCGATGAGTCCATCTTTATTCTTCTTTACCGAAAAAAACCATTTGCATCCAATCGCATTCTTTCCAGGTGGCAGATCAACCAATGTCCATGTTTTTATTTATTATGTTTTACGTTATCGTATTATCATTAGCATCTTCAAAATCATCTTCTGATTGATCAGTGTCCGTGTTTTTCTTATCACGTAACTTATCGGACTTTATTGGTTCTGCAATAGTCGTTTCTCGTGCTTCAGGTAAAGGCACTATACATTCATTTCTTTCACTTAAATCTTCCATAAATATTACATCATGAATAACGATAATTTTGCTTGTAGTGATGTCTAACAGACGATATGCTTTTGATGTACTCGAGTATCCAACCATAATGTACTCTTTCCCTTTTGCACGAAATTTCATATTGTGGGTTTTATTTACCGCTATCACATTTACCACTCTACACCCAAATGTTCTGAGATGCGAAACATTTGGTTTATGGCCTATCCACATTTCGTATGGTGTTCTCGTTGCTAAAATTTTCGTTCGTGATCTGTTTCTCAAATATGCTACAGTCGGAACTGCTTCAGCCCAAAATTTTTCATCCATTCTAGAGTGAAGAATCATCGCGCGTGCCATTTCCAAGAGCGTACGGTTCATTCTTTCAGCAACGCCGTTTTGCTGGGGAGTATATGGTACTGTTAATTGCCTTTGGATTCCGCACTGGTTTAAATATATATTAACGTCTCTATTTATGTATTCAGTACCGTTATCACTTCGTAAATATTTAATTTTCTTTCCGGTTAAACGTTCCACCATCACTTTAAATATTTTGAAGATTTCTAGAGTTTCGTGTTTTGATTTTAAGAAATACACGAAGACGAACCGGGATTTATCGTCAATAAAAGTAATCATATAACGGTTTCCACCGTTTGAATAAGTGTTCATTGGTCCACACAAGTCTGTATGTACAATTTCTAGAAGTTCCGTTGACCGCGACAAAGAGTTACTGAATGGTTGTACACTGATTTTACTTTCTGCACATGCTTTACAAATTATAATATTAGTCATGTTTTTCATACTGTTGTATGTCGCAATCACAAAAGCTAAGTTCCAATTTAACGGAACAATAATATTCAAGGCCAAATTAAACATAACTAGTTCAAGTCCACGATCGACTTAAATAACACAACAGTCGAAGCAAGCCAAGAACCGTTAAAATGCAAGCGATGCACTTTGCTTCGCTTCGTTCGATCAACTCAACCGGTGCGGCTTCTGTTAAAGTTAATGAAATTAATGACTAATTATGTTAACTTCGAATTATTGAATCATATCAATAATTCGAAGTTAAGCAAGTGAGAATAGTTTTAGGCAAAACATTTCAAGCCAAGAAAAAGGGGATACGAAAAAAAAGAAACGCAACTAAAGAAAATTGCAATACGGAACAAAAAAGTTCTACTTAGAGAAGTAGAGCATTCAATTGTAATATCACTAAAATATTAATTTCGCGAATTAAGAAGTTTTAATATTGCGACATACAAATAACTGACCTACTTAAGCGGCGTCACCTGTCGACGCCGAAGTTAATGTAAAAGCTAAGATTAATTTTAAGTCAGTTGCGGAAAACACCTAGAGTAGTTAAGAAATCGTAGAAGAGGTCGTAAATTAATTTAGAATAGTACTTTGAAAAGTAATTTCAAAATGTTAAGTGATAAGTGAAAATAAAATTGAAATTGAAAAGAAACCTGAAGTGAAGGCGTACTGGTGTTCTCATTGGGACAGGACTCAACCACAACAATACTAATGCCATCTACCATGTTTTTCTTATATAAATCTTTTAGTGGCTGAAAATTGCGATGTCCGTATCTATTGCGCCACATAATTTGCTCACTGGCATTTTCAGTATATAAACACGAGTTAATACTGTAACAAGTTTTTTGTCTCAGCTGAGATAGACTCAGCGGCTCCAGGGTTCATTGTGGGTGGAACTTGAAAAAAACCACTCACTTTGTAACGTTTCTGAATTTCAAACGATTGTGTTACAAGAATCTAGCGGGAAAAGAACAGCTGAGCAACAGCCTCGGTACTGGTGCGACGCTTCGGTCGAGTAGCAATCAAAGAGTGTGTAATCAACTCCAAGGTTGATTAATCGTAAAAAAATAGAGTATGAGCAAAAGCCCGTGGAGTCACTTCGGCCTGACGTAGTGATCGGTGCGAGTAGACCTAAAGCCCGTGGAGTCATTCGAAACTATTCGAATGATCGTAAAAAAAAGGTTGAGCTAAAGCCCGTGGAGTTAATCAACTCTAAAGTTGATTAATCGTAAAAAAAAAATCAAGTATGACTTAAAAATAAATTTATTTGCCTTGCGGCACCAAAACTGAACGAGTGGTTCACGAACGAATGAGATAAAGTCTCGCTTAACTGGTGAAGATTTTCGCCGGTGGGAGACTGGTCGATTTTCTAAGTTCAAAAATGCTCGTTAAAAGCAGCACTTGAATTAATGTTCTTAGGAATTGTAACTTCTGTATTGAACGCAAAAATAAATCACGTTGGATATGTTCATGCTTCTTGTTAGCATTGTCTTCCCATCAGCTGTGGTTGCTGTTGTTGTTGTTGTCGCTTTCCATATGTTTGGTTATGGAATCAGGTTTTGTCGTTGTTGTTGTTTCTTGCTTCTTGTGTTGAGGTTTATGTAAAGAAGCAGTGTGGTTGTTCTTATTTTCTGTTATTGTTATTCTTCTTCGTTTCTGTTTCAGCAATCGGATGATTGTTTTTCGGCAGAAATATTTTGAAACGATGCTTGGATCGTTACAATACTTTCATATATAAACAAGTTACCAATTTTATTAACTTCAAACACTATTAACTTCAAACACTATAGAACATAGCGGAGAAAACGGGAACTTGTTTACGAACTAATAAACAACGAGACGACGCTGCGGACATCACAAGCATAAGCAGAAGAATATAAAAGGGAGAAGAAACACGCAACAGGAATTCAGTTGGACAAAAGCATTCGGGCAGTGAGTTTGTGAAAATAGTGCAAAGTGAAGTGAAATCGAAAGTGCCTCAGGAAGAATAATACCGAAGGGTAAGAACCAAGCAAAGAAAACGACCAGAATCCAAAGATCCTTTGTGAGAACAGTTGAGTGGTTGCGTACGCCCGTCAACTTGCAGCTTACATTCCACTGAGTGATAGCGTAGGCTCACTCAAACGACGCAAGACTATTCGAATTGTAGATGCATGGTTGCGTAAGCCCGCCATCTCACAAATTCACCCTGCTGTGTGATTGCGTAAGCTCACCAGTGTACCAAAAGACGTAAGACTATTTGAATTGTGGATGCACGGTTGCGTAAGCCCGGCATCACACGAATTCTTCCGCTGCGTGGTTGCGTAAGCCCACCAGAGTGCAGCGACGAACGAATCCAATCACAGGAACGTGCCCACTGTCCTTTGAGGAAGCAGAATCGCCTAGAAGTTTGTGAGGCTAAGAAGACACGAAACACAGAAGGAAACTTGAGTACGCCTAGTACAATAAGCGTAAGTTCAGGAGACCAAACTAGAACACCGAGACAGCCATCGACGCAAAGGTACACGAATATGATAGACGTTGTTCGCAAATGGTCCGAGAGGTTCGATGGAGAAAAGGATCCACTCTCTTTTACCGAGCGCATCGAGGAGTTAGCCGAGACATTCGGTCTAGACATCGATATGTTACCGAAGACGATGCCAGAACTACTGAAGGGCAAGGCTCTACTATGGTATCGGAACAATAACGCTAAGTGGCAGCAGTGAACTTCTTCTTCCTACCGGCTCGATATTTCGAAACATTAGAAGATAAAATCAGGATGTCTCAACAGCTTAGCGAAGAAAAGTTTAAGGATTACGTGGTGAGACTTCAGGACATGATGAGGTATGCCGGCTACACGGACACACAAAAGATAGATCGGATTTACAAAAATTCCAGAATTGAATTCCGTTTCTACATCAAGAGGATGGAATTCCAAACTATTCATGAGCTTATGACATTAGCGGAGGATCTTGAATGTCTTGCCGCTCGTGGTCCGATGGTGAAGCCGTGGGAGAACCAAAAACAGCCCGTCGATATGGGAGCGCCTCTTAATAACAAGTACCAGGCTGACGGACGAAGAGGCTTAGCAGCTGACCAGCAGATCAACCCGAAAACTGCCTGCAGGAATTGCGGTCATGATGGTTACCGTGCGCAAGGATGTCGCAACAGACAGACTCTGTTCTGTTGGGAGTGCGGACGGCGAGGCGTCCGGACGATCGACTGTTGTTGACCACGAGCGGGAAACGCTTGGGGACCAGGTCACCGGCGAGTGGAGACGGCAATCCCGAGACTAGAGACTAGCGAACAGTAAAGGCAAGCGCACTTCGTGTAGAAGGGGGCAGAGTTTATGCAAAGGTACGTGTAAACGATAGAGAGTTCAAAGCAACGGTAGATACGGGAGCAACAAAGAGCTTTCTCAGCAGAAAAGTGGTAGAAGAGTTCAAAGCGATGAGTGAAGTCGTTCCAGTCGAAACAAGCGTAAGGCTGGCCGACAACTCCCGAAAAACGAGCTTGAGGAAAATATCACTTCGTGTAACACTAGGAAACGAGACTCGCGTCACAGAGTTCATTGTCCTGCCGGGAGACATAGACGACGTCATACTAGGTATGAATTTCTTGTGCGCATCGGAAACTGTCATTACGTGTGGAAAGCAGACCGTGAGGCTGGGTGGAGAAGTCACAGCGCGATCAGAGATGACCAGGTTCACCACTATACAGGAAAACCGAGAAATAACGATGGAAGCCGCCGAGGAATAGTAGTACGAATTTCCGGTCAAAGTTTGGACATGCAAGTATCGGCGCGGCCGTTAGTTTCTCCTTCAAAACTTCAAACGCCTTGCTCTGTGATTTATCCCATTTCCAATGTTTGCCTTTCTTCAGTAGCGTTGTCAGTGGCTGGACGATTTCAGCAAAATTTGGTACAAACCGCCGGTACCACGAAGCTATTCCTAAGCAGCGCCGGAGTTCTCGTATGATGGAACATTTCTTTGAGGTTTGTCAGGTGTTCCTCCAGGGTTGAACCAGGAACGGTTATATCGTCCAGATAGGTGAATGCGTGTGGCTCCATATCGGGACCGATGACCTGATCTAGTGCGGTTGGAACGTTGCTGTGGCTGAATGCAATCCAAAAGGCATCACTCGCCACTGAAATAATCCACGCACAGGAACTGTAAATGCGGTGTATTGTTTGCTATCCTCTGCCATCGGGATTTGCCAGTAGCCGTTCTTCAAATCGAGGCTACTTATATACTTAGCGTCGCGAAGCCTGTCTAGAATAGGTTGGATTCTTGGTATTGGATAAGCGTCGGGTACGGACTTATCATTCAGCTGACGATAGTCAATGCAAAGCCGCCATTTTCCCGTCTTCTTCCGAACCAGCACTATTGGCGCGCTGAAAGGACTGTGAGACGGTTCAATACACTCGTTTCTTATTAAGTTGTCGATTTCTTCGTTGATAACATTTTGCATAGCAGGATTCCGCGGAAAATATCGTTGTTTAATTGGACGGACATCTTTCATGACAATCTTGTGTTCTGTGATGTTGCAAGGACCCTGGATCTCGTTGAATTTTGCTAGTTCGTTCTTCAAAATTGATTATGGCTTGGGAGCCATCCTTACTCAAGACGTCGACGGCGAAGAGAAGGTAATTGCATACGCTAGCCGTCGATTGAACAGTGCAGACCATAATTACTCGCCGACGGAGAAAGAATGCTTGGCCATAGTGTGGGCCATTCGGAAAATGCGACCTTATCTGGAAGGATACCGGTTCACCGTTGTCACCGACCACTGGTCACTGAAGTGGTTGAATTCTATAGAGAGTCCATCCAGACGTATCGCCAGGTGGGCTCTGGAACTACAGCAATACATGTTTGATGTACATTATCGAAAAGGAAAACTGAACGTTGTTACAGACGCACTATCTAGACAGCCACCGGAAGCAGCAGGGAAAATTATCACCGAGAATCCAACAGACACTGAGAAAACATGCTCATGGTTACACAGAAAGATTAAGGAAGTCCAGGAGAACCCTCAGCACTTCAGCGATTACACCATACAAAACGGTCAACTTTACCGGCATATTCATCACCAACTTGACGGCGATGACTACATTCCATGGAAGTTGTGCGTGGTCATGAATCAACGACAATGGGTCCTAAGGAAAACCACGACAGTCCATGTGCGGCACACGGTGGAATACGGAAAACGATATCAAGGATTGCGGGAAGATACTACTGGCCCGGAATATTCCACGATGTTAAAAGGTATGTTCGGAATTGCAAGTCCTGTCAAAAGTACAAACCCAGTCAACGGAAACCAGCGGGATATATACTATCACGAATCAGCGAAGGTCCATGGGAAACTCTATGTACAGACTTCGTCGGACCTCTTCCACGAACGAAGCATAGGAATTGCATGCTCTTAGTATTCTTTGACAAATTCTCTAAATGGACTGAAATGATACCACTGCGATGGGCTTCAACCGACCTTCTGAAACGGGCGTTTCGAGAGCGTATCTTAGCACGCTTTGGAATACCTAAAGTCTTACTGTCATACAACGGGCACAGTTTACAAGCTGAAGCTTCAGAAACTTCTTAAAGGAAATGGGGATACGCCACCAGTTCACAGCACCCTACACTCCACAAGAAAATCCAACAGAAAGGGTTAATAGAACTCTTAAAACAATGATCGCACAACTGGCTGACAACCAACTCCTGAAGTGGGATGAAATGTTACCTGAGATATCGCTTGCTATCAACAGTAGCGTATCCGAAAGCACAGGTTACAGTCCAGCATTTTTGACGCAAGGGAGGGAGTTGCGGTTACCAAACACTCTATATGATGAGGTAACGAATGGCACTGGCCACGAGCAAAGCGAAGCAGAGGGGAAAGCCTCGAAACTCAAAGAAGTGTACCAGACAGAATATGCAGCAAACGGCTGACAACCAGGCACATCACTACAACCTACGGCGACGTCAATGGAAGCCTTCCATCGGACAATTGGTCCTACTAAAGCAACATCACTTGTCCAAAGCTGTCGACAACTTTGCGGCCAAGCTAGCACCTAAGTTCGAAGGACCGTATTACGTCATCGAGTTCATATCGCCAGTCATTGTAAAACTAAAACGCGATGGTGATTTACGCACGCGCACTGCACATATCAGCGAACTCAAAGAGTTTCATCATGAGTAAAGTCGACAAAGTAATACAAGAGCCAAATTAAAATATGTGATCGCGAGTATAAAACATCAACAAAAGATGCCCAACACATGAACCAGTACAAAAAAAAAATTGTAAAAGTTTATCGAACACGAAACTATACATCGATCGATTGTTAACTTTAAATTCTTACACTTTACTAGCAGTTATGTTAAAAATTATAACGTACAGGGTTAAATCAAAGTACAAAAACAAACAATAAACTCCTACGTGAACAAGGAAACATAAGTATGTTTGGTTTAATTAAAAACTAAGAATTTAACCCGAATGCCTCCATTGCACACAGTCTCCAAAATCAGGTGAGGTCCGGTCCAGCAGTTATAGCGCCATAGAAATCTGGAAGGCACGAAACAAAATATGTTTACAAAAGTGTTGAAGTACATACTATACCCACGGGACAATGGATGAAAACACAAAAACTAACCTGAAACCCTCCGAGGTAAGGAGGGATTGCGTGATTTCGACGTTAAGGAGTTATCACTATCAACTGGAATTGGTACGTTGATGCACAGCAAGGCCATCAGTCATCTCGGAAGCTGACTGTTTACTATTGTTTACTATTTTCTGTTGATAATTTAAATAGATGCATAATAATAATGGCATTTATACAATAAACAATAAACAAAAACTCACCTGGCAGCAAATTTCACTACACGTAAAGTACGCGGTCTCACTTTAATGAAAACTTGACTTGTCTACACAATCAATACATGGGCGCAGAAAGATGGAAATAATGAAGTAAATTAACTTCATGAACACGCATAAGACATGAATTCACAAACAATTACAAAAGAAGGAAAACCTTGAACTTCAAAGAAGTTCTTGACCGATGTACATGGTTGAATTGGAGAGAGATTGAAAAACTAAAAGAAATATATACAAAGAAAAAGCGAAAATATAACGCCTCCGTGAACACATACAAGGTAAGTGTACACAAGAAACATAGAGAGAAAGAGAAGCACCTTGAACTTCAAACAAGTTCTTGACCTATATACATCATTGAAATAAGAAGAAACCGCAAAACCAGGAAACATATGCACAGAGATCAACGTGTGGAGGAGTCCACACAAAAACAGAAGGCGAAAAATTAGTATTAGGCAAACTTATGTCATGAAGATTTACAAAATAATATAAGGAATAAATTTATATATATAGGAGACAGAAATGTATATATATAAGAAATAGAAATGTATATATATAAGAAACAGAAATTTATATATATAAGAAATAAAAAGTTTTATATGAAATAAATTTACACATATAGAAAATGTTAAGATAAGTGTTGAACTATAGAACAGTACAGTTTAGAAAATAGAAATGGTAAACTAACAGTATTGTAAAGTAAGCAAAGATAAATTGAACTGCATTGAAGAAATTAAATTAAATAATTAAATATTAAAATGTTAAAATATAAGAAAGTATGTTAAGGCTAAGCTAGAAAATATTAGGGTTAAGGAGGTACAGTCAGTGTTGGACATGCGGAAGTCTAAGTGCAGAGAAGATAACTAGCCAAGTGATGCAAGGATGCACTCTCCGAGGTAAGGAGGGAGTGTGACGATAATTTTTAGGAGCATTAAAAATTAACGCACAACCAACCAAACAAGCGAACGTTGACCTGCGGTTCAAGTCAAGGGCAAGAGGCGGCGCGAGTAAGAAAACAAGCTACCGTTTTGTAATTAGCTAAATAGAAGACAAGAAGATTAACGCACAAAAGAGACGGCGGAAGAACGCGTGATCGAGGGCATCGCCCGAGCAAGGTCAACCAGCAAAGCAGAACATTGAAAACGGGAACTTGTTTTCGAGCAATGCGTTTGAACATAAGAAACGGGAACTTGTTTTCGAGCAAAACGTTCGAACATAGCGGAGAAAACGGGAACTTGTTTACGAACTAATAAACAACGAGGCGACGCTGCGGACATCACAAGCATGAGCAGAAGAATATAAAAGAGAGAAGAAACACGCAACAGGAATTCAGTTGGACAAAAGCATTCGGGCAGTGAGTTTGTGAAAATAGTGCAAAGTGAAGTGAAATCGAAAGTGTCTCAGGAAGAATAATACCAAAGGGTAAGAACCAAGCAAAGAAAACGACCAGAATCCAAAGATCCTTTGTGAGAACAGTTGAGTGGTTGCGTACGCCCGTCATTTTGCAGCTTACATTCCAGTGAGTGATAGCGTAGGCTCACTCAAACGACGCAAGACTATTCGAATTGTAGATGCATGGTTGCGTAAGCCCGCCATCTCACAAATTCACCCTGCTGTGTGATTGCGTAAGCTCACCAGTGTACCAAAAGACGCAAGACCATTTGAATTGTGGATGCACGGTTGCGTAAGCCCGGCATCACACGAATTCTCCCGCTGCGTGGTTGCGTAAGCCCACCAGAGTGCAGCGACGAACGAATCCAATCACAGGAACGTGCCCACTGTCCTTTGAGGAAGCAGAATCGCCTAGAAGCAACACGACGCAGACAAACATAGCTCCGAAGGAAAACACAAAATCAGACACTGCATAGAGTAGAGATAAGTTTATTACGTAAGCCTTATAAATATATATAACATAGTGCAGATTAGTTCAATAAAGAGTAAAGGAAAAGAAGAACCTTGTGTACTTTACTGTCTCAGGTCTTGTACACGAACCCTGGCAACTGCTGAGGATATCTCGGCAAACTAAAGTTCGTTACAAACGTTGGTAAGGTATCACGTGTTTCCATAGCCACTACAAAGGCATCATATGGCTTTGGAAGGCCGGATAACATTATTATAACAAGTAGTTCATTCATTAATTCTAGTCCAACTTCGCTCAGTCTTTCCTTAATATTCACAAATGAGCTCACGTAATTCGCTACGTTTCCATCGTCAGGCATTTTAAGATTCAATAAGTTCTTAAATAATGTGACCTTACGCGCCCTTGTGGTTGATAAACTGTTTTCAAGTTAGTCCACGCTTCAAGGGAAGTCTTAGCGTGTTTTATGTTGTTAATCTGGCTAGGATTTACACACAGGTTTTTTTTTATTTTTATAGAGGCAGGAGATGCATTTACGCACTAACACCGGTACGTTTGCCGAACCAACCCGCCGATAGTGTGGGACTCCCACTCAGGTGGACTACCCACTAAAACCTTCCTCTTCGGTGAGCATAACGAAGCAGACCAGAACAAGTGGTCCCTTTTCGCCCCCACGTCCCCGGTCACTACGAATGGCCAAAGGAATCGACCTTTCGTCTCATGACCAGGTCCCGTGTTAAGGCTAACGCATTCTTGAACCAAGAATCTATACGTCCGTCAGCAAACTGATCGCACATACCAAGCTTCTTGGTCGCCAGAGCCGGGCAATGATTCACAATGTGATCCGCCGTCTCCTCCTCCTCCAGACACAGCCTACAGGTATCCTCTTCCACAAGACCCATCTTGTGGAGATGATACCTAAAGTTACCATGGTCTGTGACCAGAGAGGTGAGCCAGCTCAGACTGTCTCTTCCGTAGTTGAGCAGGCTTCTGGCCTCTCCGCGAAGTGGTTGTTTAATAACCAAGTTCGTCTTCCGGCAAGTGGTTAGCTCCGACCATCTCCGTGAGTGCTCGGAGAACAACCATGTGTCCATCAGGGACCCAACCTTCCTGTCACTTAAAGCGACTCTCGGTTCGGGGCCGCAAAAATCTTTAGCAGTCCCTTTCTTGGCGAGAGAGTCTGCTTTCCCATTCTGTTCCGTGCCAACATGTCCTCTCACCCAAAAGAGTGTTACCTCGTTCCCCTGGGCACACTCATTGAGCTTTTGGACAGCCTCTAGTACCAAACTGGAATTTATACTTGTCCGCCCCATACTCCTGATCACCTCCTGGTTATCGAGTGCCATAAGAATCCTCCTATTCCTCACCCGACGCCCAATTAAATGATCCAGAGCATGTACCAAAGCCAGCAACTCTGCCTGATAGTGCACCTCCCATCTGCGATAAGTGTGGTATAGTTTTTAGAATGTATTTTTATCAAATAAAATTATATTAGATTTATATTCGTAAATAGAAATTTAATGTGTTTTTTGTTTATTTACGATGAAATTTCTGAGTAGGATTGCAATTTACAGTGCACAGTGTCCATTATGAGAATAACACATCTTTTGCAGTAAGTATGTTTCTCTAAGTTTTTGGAAATTTTCACATGCCATTTCTTCAACATTAATTATGTTCAGAATGAAGGTGACTGAACAAAGGTGAATAACACACAGCACAAACTTCACGTTCACGGCCGGTCACCAAATATATGCCGACCCGCAAAAAGGGCTGGTTGAACGGCCAACTGTAATAGGAGAACCATTTTCACAGCCGTGAGCGAGCTGCAGTCATGTTGCATATGATGGCGTGGTGTGTGTGCTGCTGGTGTATTAAAAATAAGAATTTATGTACTTAGATTTGTAGTAGTTTAATTGATAGCTTATAGGGTAATATGGAGATATCGCTTGCTATCAACAGTAGCGTATCCGAAAGCACAGGTTACAGTCCAGCATTTTTGACGCAAGGGAGGGAGTTGCGGTTACCAAACACTTTATATGATGAGGTAACGAATGGCACTGGCTACGAGCAAAGCGAAGCAGAGGGGAAAGCCTCGAAACTCAAAGAAGTGTACCAGATAGTGCGACAGAATATGCAGCAAACGGCTGACAACCAGGCACATCACTACAACCTACGGCGACGTCAATGGAAGCCTTCCATCGGACAATTGGTCCTACTAAAGCAACATCACTTGTCCAAAGCTGTCGACAACTTTGCGGCCAAGCTAGCACCTAAGTTCGAAGGACCGTATTACGTCATCGAGTTCATATCGCCAGTCATTGTAAAACTAAAACGCGATGGTGATTTACGCACGCGCACTGCACATATCAGCGAACTCAAAGAGTTTCATCATGAGTAAAGTCGACAAAGTAATACAAGAGCCAAATTAAAATATGTGATCGCGAGTATAAAACATCAACAAAAGATGCCCAACACATGAACCAGTACAAAAAAAAAATTGTAAAAGTTTATCGAACACGAAACTATACATCGATCGATTGTTAACTTTAAATTCTTACACTTTACTAGCAGTTATGTTAAAAATTATAACGTACAGGGTTAAATCAAAGTACAAAAACAAACAATAAACTCCTACATGAACAAGGAAACATAAGTATATTTGGTTTAATTAAAAACTAAGAATTTAACCCGAATGCCTCCATTGCACACAGTCTCCAAAATCAGGTGAGGTCCGGTCCAGCAGTTATAGCGCCATAGAAATCTGGAAGGCACGAAACAAAATATGTTTACAAAAGTGTTGAAGTACATACTATACCCACGGGACAATGGATGAAAACACAAAAACTAACCTGAAACCCTCCGAGGTAAGGAGGGATTGCGTGATTTCGACGTTAAGGAGTTATCACTATCAACTGGAATTGGTACGTTGATGCACAGCAAGGCCATCAGTCATCTCGGAAGCTGACTGTTTACTATTGTTTACTATTTTCTGTTGATAATTTAAATAGATGCATAATAATAATGGCATTTATACAATAAACAATAAACAAAAACTCACCTGGCAGCAAATTTCACTACACGTAAAGTACGCGGTCTCACTTTAATGAAAACTTGACTTGTCTACACAATCAATACATGGGCGCAGAAAGATGGAAATAATGAAGTAAATTAACTTCATGAACACGCATAAGACATGAATTCACAAACAATTACAAAAGAAGGAAAACCTTGAACTTCAAAGAAGTTCTTGACCGATGTACATGGTTGAATTGGAGAGAGATTGAAAAACTAAAAGAAATATATACAAAGAAAAAGCGAAAATATAACGCCTCCGTGAACACATACAAGGTAAGTGTACACAAGAAACATAGAGAGAAAGAGAAGCACCTTGAACTTCAAACAAGTTCTTGACCTATATACATCATTGAAATAAGAAGAAACCGCAAAACCAGGAAACATATGCACAGAGATCAACGTGTGGAGGAGTCCACACAAAAACAGAAGGCGAAAAATTAGTATTAGGCAAACTTATGTCATGAAGATTTACAAAATAATATAAGGAATAAATTTATATATATAGGAGACAGAAATGTATATATATAAGAAATAGAAATGTATATATATAAGAAACAGAAATTTATATATATAAGAAATAAAAAGTTTTATATGAAATAAATTTACACATATAGAAAATGTTAAGATAAGTGTTGAACTATAGAACAGTACAGTTTAGAAAATAGAAATGGTAAACTAACAGTATTGTAAAGTAAGCAAAGATAAATTGAACTGCATTGAAGAAATTAAATTAAATAATTAAATATTAAAATGTTAAAATATAAGAAAGTATGTTAAGGCTAAGCTAGAAAATATTAGGGTTAAGGAGGTACAGTCAGTGTTGGACATGCGGAAGTCTAAGTGCAGAGAAGATAACTAGACAAGTGATGCAAGGATGCACTCTCCGAGGTAAGGAGGGAGTGTGACGATAATTTTTAGGAGCATTAAAAATTAACGCACAACCAACCAAACAAGCGAACGTTGACCTGCGGTTCAAGTCAAGGGCAAGAGGCGGCGCGAGTAAGAAAACAAGCTACCGTTTTGTAATTAGCTAAATAGAAGACAAGAAGATTAACGCACAAAAGAGACGGCGGAAGAACGCGTGATCGAGGGCATCGCCCGAGCAAGGTCAACCAGCAAAGCAGAACATTGAAAACGGGAACTTGTTTTCGAGCAATGCGTTTGAACATAAGAAACGGGAACTTGTTTTCGAGCAAAGCGTTCGAACATAGCGGAGAAAACGGGAACTTGTTTACGAACTAATAAACAACGAGGCGACGCTGCGGACATCACAAGCATGAGCAGAAGAATATAAAAGAGAGAAGAAACACGCAACAGGAATTCAGTTGGACAAAAGCATTCGGGCAGTGAGTTTGTGAAAATAGTGCAAAGTGAAGTGAAATCGAAAGTGCCTCAGGAAGAATAATACCAAAGGGTAAGAACCAAGCAAAGAAAACGACCAGAATCCAAAGATCCTTTGTGAGAACAGTTGAGTGGTTGCGTACGCCCGTCATTTTGCAGCTTACATTCCAGTGAGTGATAGCGTAGGCTCACTCAAACGACGCAAGACTATTCGAATTGTAGATGCATGGTTGCGTAAGCCCGCCATCTCACAAATTCACCCTGCTGTGTGATTGCGTAAGCTCACCAGTGTACCAAAAGACGCAAGACCATTTGAATTGTGGATGCACGGTTGCGTAAGCCCGGCATCACACGAATTCTCCCGCTGCGTGGTTGCGTAAGCCCACCAGAGTGCAGCGACGAACGAATCCAATCACAGGAACGTGCCCACTGTCCTTTGAGGAAGCAGAATCGCCTAGAAGCAACACGACGCAGACAAACATAGCTCCGAAGGAAAACACAAAATCAGACACTGCATAGAGTAGAGATAAGTTTATTACGTAAGCCTTATAAATATATATAACATAGTGCAGATTAGTTCAATAAAGAGTAAAGGAAAAGAAGAACCTTGTGTACTTTACTGTCTCAGGTCTTGTACACGAACCCTGGCAACTGCTGAGGATATCTCGGCAAACTAAAGTTCGTTACAAACGTTGGTAAGGTATCACGTGTTTCCATAGCCACTACAAAGGCATCATATGGCTTTGGAAGGCCGGATAACATTATTATAACAAGTAGTTCATTCATTAATTCTAGTCCAACTTCGCTCAGTCTTTCCTTAATATTCACAAATGAGCTCACGTAATTCGCTACGTTTCCATCGTCAGGCATTTTAAGATTCAATAAGTTCTTAAATAATGTGACCTTACGCGCCCTTGTGGTTGATAAACTGTTTTCAAGTTAGTCCACGCTTCAAGGGAAGTCTTAGCGTGTTTTATGTTGTTAATCTGGCTAGGATTTACACACAGGTTTTTTTTTATTTTTATAGAGGCAGGAGATGCATTTACGCACTAACACCGGTACGTTTGCCGAACCAACCCCCCGATAGTGTGGGACTCCCACTCAGGTGGACTACCCACTAAAACCTTCCTCTTCGGTGAGCATAACGAAGCAGACCAGAACAAGTGGTCCCTTTTCGCCCCCACGTCCCCGGTCACTACGAATGGCCAAAGGAATCGACCTTTCGTCTCATGACCAGGTCCCGTGTTAAGGCTAACGCATTCTTGAACCAAGAATCTATACGTCCGTCAGCAAACTGATCGCACATACCAAGCTTCTTGGTCGCCAGAGCCGGGCAATGATTCACAATGTGATCCGCCGTCTCCTCCTCCTCCAGACACAGCCTACAGGTATCCTCTTCCACAAGACCCATCTTGTGGAGATGATACCTAAAGTTACCATGGTCTGTGACCAGAGAGGTGAGCCAGCTCAGACTGTCTCTTCCGTAGTTGAGCAGGCTTCTGGCCTCTCCGCGAAGTGGTTGTTTAATAACCAAGTTCGTCTTCCGGCAAGTGGTTAGCTCCGACCATCTCCGTGAGTGCTCGGAGAACAACCATGTGTCCATCAGGGACCCAACCTTCCTGTCACTTAAAGCGACTCTCGGTTCGGGGCCGCAAAAATCTTTAGCAGTCCCTTTCTTGGCGAGAGAGTCTGCTTTCCCATTCTGTTCCGTGCCAACATGTCCTCTCACCCAAAAGAGTGTTACCTCGTTCCCCTGGGCACACTCATTGAGCTTTTGGACAGCCTCTAGTACCAAACTGGAATTTATACTTGTCCGCATACTCCCGATCACCTCCTGGTTATCGAGTGCCATAATAATCCTCCTATTCCTCACCCGACGCCCAATTAAATGATCCAGAGCATGTACCAAAGCCAGCAACTCTGCCTGATACACGGACACGTACTTCCCCAAGCGAAGTGCACAGTGAAGGTGTAATTCTTCCGAAAAGACACCAGTACCCGCTCTCCCCTCTATCAACGACCCATCTGTAAAGATGCTAATGCCGTGCCTACTGCATACCCCGTGCAGCCTCCCATCTGCGATAAGTGTGGCGTGCGATCTATCAATGACTCGCACTCTCTTCATGCCTTCCATCGGCATCTGCCGATTATTTATATAATAAGTATTTATGTAAAACGATACCAAAGTTTTAAGAAAACATTTATGTATAGTTTTTAGAATGTATTTTTATCAAATAAAATTATATTAGATTTATATTCGTAAATAGAAATTTAATGTGTTTTTTGTTTATTTACGATGAAATTTCTGAGTAGGATTGCAATTTACAGTGCACAGTGTCCATTATGAGAATAACACATCTTTTGCAGTAAGTATGTTTCTCTAAGTTTTTGGAAATTTTCACATGCCATTTCTTCAACATTAATTATGTTCAGAATGAAGGTGACTGAACAAAGGTGAATAACACACAGCACAAACTTCACGTTCACGGCCGGTCACCAAATATATGCTGACCCGCAAAAAGGGCTGGTTGAACGGCCAACTGTAATAGGAGAACCATTTTCACAGCCGTGAGCGAGCTGCAGTCATGTTGCATATGATGGCGTGGTGTGTGTGCTGCTGGTGTATTAAAAATAAGAATTTATGTACTTAGATTTGTAGTAGTTTAATTGATAGCTTATAGGGTAATATACATAATTTAATGTATAAATGAAGGCAAAAATAATAAACGGGCAGTTGTTGCCAATCATCCGTTAATCAGTGCATTTCGGTGTTAATTCGGTCTGTAGTTCCAAGTGCTGCAGATTGGTTATTTTAGTTAGCAATCAGATCAACAATTCAACTTGCAGTTCCAAGTGCTGCAAGTAACCATAAGGATCAAGGATCAGAATAAATTAATTGGTTCAAGTGCCGATTAATATCAACAGTAAAACTTGCAGTTTCAAGTGCTGCAAGTAGACAAGGTGAATAAATTAATTGGTTCAAGTGCCGATTAATATCAACAGTAAAACTTGCAGTTTCAAGTGCTGCAAGTGAACAAAAGAAATAGATTTATTGGTTCAAGTGCCAATTAATATCAGGGAAAACGCTTCCTGATCATTTTGGTGACCCCGACGTGATCGTCAAAGGACATGGCGACATTCGAGCAACTCGTGGCAGCTCAACAGGAGCTAGGTGAAGCAATCTTCACTATAGTTAGAAACTTCAAAAAGGACTCAAGTGACCGTAAGGCGAATGCTAAATACTACGAAGAGAGAATTCAACGTCTGAAGGAGGCAACATCACGTTTCCAGGACCTCGATCAACTAATAAGAGCGATTCCACAAGCACCAATGAATCATGACTACTTCTCAAAAAATTACTACACGGAAGTTATGACGGTAGCAACGAAATACAAGAGTGAGTTCGAGACTGCACTCAAAACGTTACCAGAGACCACAATAAGCGCTGCAGTAGGTGAAGAAACCAATGATAATCAGAGATTGGTTCGACTATTGTGCATCAGAATAGCAGAAGACACGGCCGACCATCCTAAGCAGCATTATGAGATGAAGTTGGAAACCCTACAACGAATGTGGCAGCAGGCAGAAGCTTTAAATTTAGACATCTGGGAACTCTGCGCTGATCCAGCCTCTGTTGGTTACAACGAAGCAACATACAACAGCATTGAGGAGCAGGTGCAAGGCGTACTGACGGAATTATCGCTAAAGGCAAAATCCACGCCGTCTCACGGGACCAGGAGTTGTGAGAAGCCATCAGCGTTAAATGCAGGCGTCACAAGTTCATTGCAACTCCCTCGAATCAATATTCCATCTTTCAACGGGAATTATCTGAAGTGGCGACAATTCTTTGACCTCTTCAATCAACTGGTGCATAATCAACCGCTGCCTACTATTCATAAGATGTGCTACCTAAAAATGAATTTATCAGGAGATGCAGAAAAGTTAATTCGACATCTTTCGCTCTCTGAAGCAAATTATGAAACAGCATGGAAGATGCTGCAGGAAAGATACAACAACATGAGAATATTGACATCTACGCTAATACAAAAGCTATTAGACCAACCTACGATGTTGCCGTCAGCACCTTCAATAAAAATTCTTCATGACACTACAAAGGAATGTTTACTAGCATGAAACAATCTGGGCATCGTGACTTCATCATGGGACCCACTGTTGCTGCACATCCTGATAAAAAAGGTGGATCGAACGACATATCTTGCATTCGATCAATCTCTGAAGTCACCAAGAGAACTTCTAACGATAGAAGAATTTATGTCTTTTTTGGAGAAGCGATTCCAATCTCTTGAGTCATTTAGTCAAAGACAGAGAACCATTGCATCGCATTCAATGCAGAGATCAGTCACGTCAGGAGCGGCTGTACGACAAGTAACTACGATATGTCAGTCGTGCAAAAAGGGGACTCATCAGTTATATGCTTGTCAAGTTTTCCTACAGCTTAAACCAGCCGAGCGGTGTTCATTTGTGAGGAAGCAGAACTTGTGCTTAAATTGTTTAAAGCCTGGTCACATGGCAGGAAGGTGCACATCCAGAAACTGTATGAAGTGTGATAAAAAACATAACACTCTCCTTCATATAGACAGCAACTCGTCAAACGCCACGAATGATAATCAACAAAGGTCTGAAGAGAACAAGGTCAATTCCAGTACAAAGGTGGAACAATATTCCCGAGCAACGTCATTAAGCGTAGCACAAGACTACACTTCTCGGTTCTACGTCCTATTAGGAACAGCAGTGATCAAGCTGGTAGCCAATACCGGACAAGAAGTGGAATGCCGAGCCATCCTCGACTCCGGATCGCAAGTCAACCTGGTGACAGAAAGGATAGTGAAGAAATTGGGAATAACGTGCACAAAGACTTCGATGAGTATTCAGGGCATTGGGCAAGGAACAAAGAAAACAGATCATCGGATTAATGTCTGTGTGCAATCTTCACAAAACAACTTCAAGACGCGCTTAGAGGCGTTTGTTCTCCAGAACATCATATCTCAACAGCCATCACATTCTATTGATATATCTCAGTGAACGATACCAAGGAACATAAATTTAGCTGATCCAAAGTTTCAACACCCACAAGCAATCGATGTCCTCCTAGGAGCTGAGTTATACTACCAACTGCTGATGGTTGGACAAATATCTTTGGGAAAGAATCTCCCAGTGTTACAGAATACAGTTTTTGGTTGGATAGTGTCAGGAAGGGTAAACAACAGCAAGAAAATTGAGTCGCTACAATGTGGAGTATGCGTCACTGAGGAAGACCAATCTAGAAGAAGGTATTGAGCGGTTATGGAAAATGGAGGAAGTAGTGGTAGCAGATCAACCACGTTCCAAAGCACAGCATCAATTTGAAATGCACTTCACACAGAATATGGCCAGATTGATAAAGGGCAACTTTATGGTAAAACTTCCATTTGCTGATAGTAAAGAGAGATTAGGAGAATCGCAAGGCGTTGCATTCAACAGATTCCTGTCACTAGAACGGCGGTTATCAAAAGATAAAACGTTATGACAACAATATGTCGCGTTCATGGATGAATATGAAACGTTAGGACACATGACGAAGATCGAGAAAGAATCCATTTTAACACCCAATTATTTTGTGCCTCACCACTGCGTGGTCAAACCTGACAGCGCTATCACGAAACTGCGAGTAGTATTCGATGCGTGGGCGAAGGGTTCATTAGGTGCGTCGCTGAACGACATATTGCATACAGGACCAGTTATTCAGGACGATCTCTTTTCAACATTGTTTGTTTCCGTTTCCCGCGCTTTGTGTTTACGACAGACATCAAAAAGATGTATCGCCAGATTCTTGTTCATCCTGAGGACAGAAGATATAAACTCATTATCTGGAGAAGGCGCCCAAGTGAACCAGTCAACTACTATGAACTCAATACTGTTACATATGGAACTAGACCAGCGCCATACCTGGCGATTAGATCCCTGAAACAGCTTGTTACAGAAAATAGCAACAGCTATCTACTAGGAGCCCAATTTCTTGATAAGAATTTTTACGTCGATGATGGATTGGGAGGATCAGACAATCTGAATACAGCAATCGAAACACAACGCCAACTAGTGCATATTTTAAATTCAGGTGGCTTCACACTGCATAAATGGAGCGCAAACCAACGTCAACTACTTCAAGGGGTCGTAGAGGACAATCAAGAGAAGAACCTTGATTTGTCAAGTGAGCAGAACATGATTAACACCCTAGCATGGGCCTAGCATGGCTGCCAAACTAGGATAAACTCTGTATCAAGGTTAATTTATCACCCCACAAGCGCATCACCAAGAGAACAGTGAGTTCAGATCTAGCCTGGCTTTTCGACCCCCTTGGAATCCTCGCACCAATAGTGGTAATGGGAAAAATATTTATACAAGAACTCTGGCAGCTAAAATTGGCTTGGGACGAATCACTATCAATTGAATATCAAACAAGGTGGACATCATTCAGAGAAGACTTGATGGAAGTCAGCAACTTCAAAATAGCTCGTCACATCTTCGACTGGAATCGTCCAAAGTCAATGCAAATGCATGTATTCGTGGATGCTTCGGAAAAAGCTTTCGGTGCTGCTACATACATACGTTTCCTTGATGCAGAAAATAAAGTTGCAGTGAGACTCCTATGCGCGAAGTCACGGGTTGGACCACTCCAGCGACAAACATAGCCCAGGTTGGAATTGTGTGCGGCCTTGCTAGGTGCTCAGCTGGCCACCAGAGTAACGAAAGACTTGAATTGAGAGCAACAGGATCGCAGCTATTCAAGAGGCAACGTTGCCGGAACAATGGCGTCATGTTTCATCACAGCACAACCCAGCTGATGTTTTATCCAGAGGAATATTGCCGACAAAACTAATAGGCTGCAATTTATGGTTATACGGGCCAGTGTTTTTGCATGGAGTAGACGAGAATTGGCCGCAAAAATTTATACCAAACTTATCCATAGCAAATGACATGGAACGAAAACGCACGATGCCAGCATCAGCCTGACTTATAGTCAGCGCCGACCCATCAGCAAAAGTGTATACAATACAGCACAGGAACTCCTTTACAACGCTCCAACGGGTTATTGGATACATAATCCCCATCGTGAAGCGTTTTAAAGGAGTGTCAGACTCCAATCAGCTCCAAATTTCACCACAGGAATTAAACGATTCTTTGGTGTTTATAGTAAAAACATTACAGCAATCAGAATTTTTGGAAGAAATCAAGTTACTCTCGAAGGGTGAACAAGTAAACAAGAATAGTACGCTTGCCTCTCTGAATCCTTTTTTGGATGAAAGGGGCGTTATTCGTGTGGGTGGTCGCTTAACTACAGCAACGATAAGTTATGACGCCAAGCATCCAATGCTCCTACCATACAATGATCCCATTGTAAAACTTTTAATACAACGAGTGCACGTTACTCATCTTCACTGTGGACCACAACTCTTGCTCGCTCTAGTGCGACAAAGGTTTTGGCCTATAAAAGGAAAGCTGATGGTCAGATCTATTGTTCAACATTGCGTTAAATGCTCCAGAGCTAATCCCAAGCTGCTAAATCAAGTTATGGGGAATCTACCTCCAGAACGGACTAGCCCAGCACGACCGTTTATTAATAGCGGTGTTGACTACTGCGGACCGTTTGAAGTACATTACAAGATCCGAGGGAAGCGACCTCATAAAGCGTGCATCGCCATATTTTGCTGTTTCGCCACCAAAGCCGTCCACTTTGAACTGGTGTCAGACCTCACCACAGCAGCTTTCATAGGGGCAATAAAGCGATTTATAAGCCGGCGAGGGCATTGCCAAAACATATTTTGTGACAACGCAACCAATTTCGTCGGTGCAAAGAATGAACTGTACCACTTATATTCATCAGAAGCTAGAGAGGAAATCACAAATGCTTGCTGCAGTAAGAGCATAAATTTCCATTTTATTCCTCCCCGGTCTCCACATTTCGGAGGGCTCTGGGAATCTGCAGTGAAATCTGCAAAATACTTGTTAACAAGAAGTGTCTCAACTGTATCCTTGACATATGAAGAGTTGGAAACGGTAGCCATAGAAATTGAAGCAATTCTAAACTCTCGACCGCTCACAGAAATGTCTGCAGACCCGAATGATTTGACCGCTTTGACCCCAGGACACTTCTTGATTGGAGAACCTTTAACGGCTCAAGTAGATCCTTCATCCAAGCAAATCAGTACTAGTGTGCAGACAAGATGGAAATTAGTAACACAACTTAAGCATGAGTTTTGGAGGCGCTGGTCGACAGAGTACCTTAAATCAGCTACAACAAAGAGCTAAGTGGAGGACACATTTACCAAACATCAAACCTGATGCCATGGTCATTATAAAAGAAGACAACATACCACCACTCAATTGGCCGCTGGACCGGTCACGAAGGTGTATAGGGGAGATGACGGACATGTTCGGGTAGTTAAAGTGAAAACCGCTACAGGAGAATGGAAGCGACCGATTCATCGATTATCGCCTTTACCAATAAAGGTCGCTTGATGGGAGTGCCGGAAGCGAACAGCAGGGTGTCAGTAACCCAAAAAAAAAGCAAGTGCGATGCGACCAATACATTGGTTGCACTCCTCTGTATTCTTTTCATGCTACCATTAGCAATAGCTGCGCCATTTGCAATAACAAGATATGACACAACACCAGGAATCTATTTTGAAGGATTGGGAACCATAAAGCTAACGACCGCTGAATGGAATCTAGTCGCTTTCTTTGATCTCATGCGGCTTCAATCCAATTTAATTACTTTTAAGAGAGGAACAGCTGCGATAAGTCGATTATGCCAACACATGGACAATTATACAAACTGCAACGCGCTAAGGGATCAATTCCGCCTAGATCTGGAGCAATTGAAGTCCAACGATAAGATAATGGAATCCAGACGTCAAAGGAGAGGAGCTGTAAATCTGATCGGCTATATCGCCAATATACTTTTTGGAGTGTTAGACTCAACCTACGCGGAGCAGATGTCCGCAACAATTGACCAGATAACGGATAACCAAGAACATTTACTGACGTTGCTAAAAAATCAAACGTCAGTAGTGGATTCAACAAAAAACTTAATTAAGGAAGATCATAGGGCAATAACTACAAAATTTGACGAGATCGATAAGCAATTAACTGAAGTCGAACGCATCTTAAATAAGCAACAAGACTACTTCAGCAAGCAGGGAGGTTTTCAGATTTACACCTTTTTTGCGCTTCAGTTAACGATCATTAGGGCAGAGCTGAAACAGACACAAACAGCAATACTTTCAATTCTAACAGACGTCAATCATGGCAAAATTCACCCGTTGCTGCTTTCACCTATTCAACTGACAGAGGAAATAGGAAAGATTCGAAATCATTTGCCAAGCACATTGCAGTTGCCGGTAGAAAAGGAAAATCTTGTGACAATCTATAAACTTCTGAAGGTATCAGCGGGAGTTTCAGATAACCACGTTATATTCAACATAAAGATTCCCTTGATCGATGACAGAAGATTCCAACTCCTCAATTTAATCCCCATACCACGACTGACACAAGGCATGCTAATTGCCCCAACACTGTCTACGCAGTACTTGGCGATTTCACCTCACCGAGATGTCTACTTTCCAACGAATGCGACGCTGATCTAATCATGTGCAATGGTGAACGATATTACGTATTTATGCTACGACGTCAGAACGACTTACAGTCAAGGATCTGGTGTGGTTGAATGCGAAGTAGGATTCTTCAATAATGATACTAATGTAGTGTAACCACGGTCTAACATTTTGTAACATAACTAAAGTAAAGATCATCTCACATGTACACCCTGCTGCTCGTGAAGTACATTGAGTGGAACACAGCATACGCTGCACAAATTTCCACTCAATGCATTTCCCCAAGCGATCAATACGCAGCCAATAAGAATATGCTAGGTTGACACAAATAATAATTGTAAGTAGAGTAAGAAGGAAAGAAAGCAAAGGGTGTCCAATTTCCATTTCTTTAAGTTAAGTGTAAGTCGTCTAGATATATTTACATAATAAGCGACAATGTATAAATTTTTGTATAAAAAGGGCAAACTAGCCAAATAAAATCATTGTTCATTTGACAAGACTACAAGGAGGTTGCATTATCTAAAACGTAATTTTGGCCTGGTGGCCATCACCTAATATATTTATAGCTTGGTTCACTTACGAACAAAGTTTGGCCTGAAGGCCATCACCATGTTCTATGAACATAATTAGCGTGGTTCGCTGTGCACAATAACAACCAAATTTAAAAGCGCGGCCTGGCGGCCAGCCTATGTCGGCTTGACTAGCTGGAAAATAAGTCACCATTTTTTTTAACACGTCTTTCGATCCTGCAACTTTCGATCCTGCAACTGGATTAGATGACACAAGAATCCATCGATGCAATATTTGCAAAATGGGAGCAACTTATTAAAAGCGACGTAGTAACATTAGACGATGAATACATACCACAAGCGGTATGCGAACCCATTGAAGAAGCACCAATATATACGCCACAACCGAAGGGAAGTGGACCGAAGACAATCTCTATAGAAGAATATAGAGCACGGCAAAAGAACGCAAACATACCAACAACAACACCAAATCAACCTCTAAAAAGAAGCAGAGCCGGCAAACGCGTAAGAGACCGGAAAGAGATAGCAGAACTGCATAGGTTGGCTACACTATGCACTGATAAAGTGCAGAAAAAACTGTTTTTAAATAAAATCAAAATAATTAAAATCACAGCGAAAAACCAAAGAAAGCAAAAACGTGAATAAAAACAACAACAACATGGGTCAAGTGCAAACAAAAATAAACCAAGTGAGAGAAACAGTGCACGAACTAAAACTGCCACCGATCCCGGAATACATAATTGCCGTTTTAATTATGTTATTATTAATAGTAATAGTTTTATTAGTTAATAAGTACATTAAAAATTATATAAACAAACATAAGAATATAGCTTCCTCTACGCCTATTTAAGAATAAGAATACAATAAACTGTAAAAAAAATATGAATAAAATGTAAAATAAGAAAAGATTTATATCGAATAAAATAGCATGTCATTAGTGTTAGAAGAATTACAAAGAATTTTAACAAATCTTAAAAAGACACCCAATAGGAACTATTCCATTAACTCAATAAAGACAAAATTAATTAAGATAAAAGACCTAAAACACCGATTTCACGATCTTATAGAAGAGGACGCAGAACAGCTTCCACTAACTTTAGAATTCAATAAAATATACAGCAAAGTAAAAGAAATATTAGAAAATAAATTGAGAATTAAAGAAGACGAAGAAGAAGAAGGTGAAGAAGAAGAAGAAGAAGAATACCAAGATATTGTAGAGCCAGCTAGAGTATTAGAAAGAAAAATGTCATCGTTTAACTTAGAAACGGCCATAAAGGCAATCCCCCTATTTACAGGTGTATATAAAGAGTTAGACAGTTTTTTAAAAATAATTGAAATCATACATAAAAATCTAAACGCAGAAGGACAAAAACAACTCATAGAATTAGTTTATTTCATAAAACTAACCGACAGTGTAAAAACAGCACTCTGTGGATGCACAGAACCAGAAACATTCGAAACACTTAAACACATACTTACAACACATTTCAAAACAACCAACACGATACCACAAATACATAGAAAATTAACAACATTCGTCCAAAGAAACCAATCAGTCGAAAATTACAAAGAAAGGTTATTAACCACCATCAATGACTTAAATAAACTGCAAATCGCTGAGTTAGGCGCAAACGCAACGAATGCGGAAAAACAAGTCGTCATAAAAATGAACGAAAAATACGGATTAAATATTTTTAAAAACGGCTTAAATGACAACATAAAAAACACCGTCTTTGCAGCGCAACCCAAAACACTTACTGAAGCAATTAACCTTGCTCAAGAATTGGACAAAACACAATCACAACAAAGAATGATAAATACGATTAAATTTCAACCGAACCAAAGGTTCAACAACACTTTTAACACACGAAACAGCAACAACTACAACAACAACAGAAACAATTGGAACAGTAATTGGAACCAAAACTTCAATTCACAAAGGCAAAACCAATACAACAACAACAGGAAACCCCGCAACGAAACCCACTTCAGCAACAACAGAAACCGCTACGAGTACAACAACAACAACAACAACAACTATAGAAGTCCGAACCCAAACAACTACAAAAGAAACCGCGACAACAACTACAACAGACACCGCGACAACAACAACAACAACCACAGCAGAGTAAGAATAACACATGCGGAAAACGTGCAGGGCCCGGAATGAACGCTCATTCCGGACAGCCAAAAATAAAAGTATACAAAATATCGGATGACAATACAAATTTCGTAACAGTAAAACACAAAGACAAAAAACTAACATTTCTGATAGACACTGGCGCAGATATCTCACTATGTAAAATATGCACTCAAATAGAAAACGAAGAATATTGTACAACAAATAAATGCAAATTAACAGGCATCACCAACTCCGAAATTTATTCCCTAGGCACAATAAACTTAAATCTAGAATTAGGAAACAAATCAGTTAGCCACGAATTTCATCTGGTCGACGAAAAATTCCCCATAGAAACAGATGGAATATTAGGTAGAGATTTCTTAAGGCAGTTTCTATGTAAAATAGACTATGAAACATTTACAATATTAATATTAATAGATGACACGGAGATAACACTCCCTATGGAAACAAATGGACATAAATTACTAAAAATCAAAATACCACCTAGAACACAAATAGTACAGGCAATAAAAACAGAATTCAATGAAGACAAAGTAATTTTTAGTAACGAATTAGAAGAAGGGATTTTCTTGAGTAATTCTATAGCACCCAAAAACGGAATAACACACATCAGGATACTTAACACAACAAACAAAGAAGTAACACTAAACGACATTCCACTTCAAACTGACTCATTAACAAACTATGAAATTTTAAACTACGCTTCAAACAGTACAAATAACGAAGACAGATTAAAAAAGATACTTGACGCCATAAACATTAACTCGGTAGACAACGACTCAAAACAAGAACTAATGAGCATATTTAAAAGATACTAAAACGTATTTCATCTCGAAAATGACACTCTTACGACAAACAATTTCTATACACAAAAGATTTCAACAACAGACGACAATCATGTTTACATCAAGAACTACAGACTGCCATATACACACACACAAATAATGAATGAACAAGTACAAAAAATGCTACACGACGATATAATCGAACCATCAAACAGCCCCTACAATGCTCCAATCCTTTTAGTACCAAAAAAGAAATGGAGACTGGTAGTAGATTTCAGGAAACTGAATGATAGAATAACAAGTGACAAGTTTCCTCTAACTCGCTTAGAGGATATTTTAGACAAGCTTGGACGCGCTAAATGGTTTTCGACACTCGACATGACTAGTTCATTTCACCAAATACCACTCGACAAAAAGTCACGACCATTGACAGCATTTTCAACAACAAACGGACACTACCAATTCAAAAGACTGCCTTTCGGATTAAAAATTTCGTCAAACAGTTTTCAACGCATGCTCACAATAGCCTTATCAGGTTTAGAATCTGAAGCCTTCTTATATGTGGATGATATTATCATACATGGATGCAGTCTCAACCATCACAACCAAAATTTAATCAAGGTACTGGACAGACTACAACAATACAATTTAAAGCTAAATCCAGAAAAATGCTGCTTCCTAAGACCCGAAGTAGTTTACCTAGGACATCTGATAACATGCAATGGAGTAAAGACAGATCCAGCAAAATACGACACAATAAGAAATTATCCCACACCCACCAACGCAGATGAAGTAAGACGTTTTGTTGCATTTTGCAATTACTACAGAAAATTCATACCAGATTTTGCAAACATAGCAAAAAGCCTAAACTTACTATTAAAGAAAGGGACTAAATTCACATGGACAGACGAATGCCAGGTAGCTTTCGAAACATTAAAAGAGAAACTAGTAAGCCCACCACTTCTACAATATCCTGACTTCAGCAAACCATTCGCACTAACCACAGATGCTTCAAATTATGCGCTAGGAGCAGTTCTTTCACAAGGCGAAATCGGAAAGGATTTGCCTATTTCATATGCCAGCAAAGCATTACAGAAGCATGATTTGAATAAACCCGTTATAGAGAAAGAACTTCTAGCAATTCATTGGGGAATCAACTATTTCAAACCTTATTTATACGGCACGTTTAGATTTGAGCACGTTTAGATTTGAGTGATTATGATTTTAAAATCATATATAAACAAGGTAAAATGAATACAAACGCCGATGCGCTATCAAGAATACAAGTAGACTCAGAAATGTTAAAACAGATGATACCGACAGAAACAGACACAAAGGTAAAAAGGACACTAATTATAACAAGAGGCATGAAAAACAGACAAATAGAGGCAAGCGAACAAATCATACAAAAGAATAATAAAGAACTAAACAAGGAACAATGCACATCCCCGAAGACTGATCAACTTCACATATGGGAATGCACTTCCTTAAGCGACGTTAAAAATATAAGAAAGATGAATTTCATAATTAATAATGATAACAAAGCGAATACAATAATATCCATTGGAAAGGATATGGTACAAATAGAATTTAGCGATAATTCAGCGGAACCAGTTCCGACACTGAAGAAACTAAATGCTAATAATATATACAACGATAAAAGTATGCATGCAAGATACAGTGAAAATTCAGCGAAACTAGATTCGATACTGAAGAAACGGATATCATTAATGAATAAAGAAAATATAAAAGAATTAGCACTGGCCAGTGATAACGAAATATTTAAAATTTATACAAAGGAAGAACTAAAAGTCGCATATGAAAGAATAATTGAAAGCAGAAGTCCTCATAAAAGTCCTCAACTAAGAATACTAATGACAGATGACATGATAAAATACAAACTCATTAACGAATTTCACAACGCGGGACACATAGGAGTTAGAAAAACAATTCTAAAACTAAAACAAAGATTTGTATGGAAGAACATGAACAGAATGGTAAAGAAATTCATATCGTATTGCGACACTTGTGCCAAAAATAAACAAGTTACACACATAAAAGAACCCATTACGTTGACAGACACACCAAGTAACAACTTCGAAATAATCTCAGTAGACACCGTCGGACCCTTAAGGATCTCAAATGGCTACCGCTACATACTAACACTACAATGTGAATTAACAAAATTTGTAATTGCATACCCCATGCCAACCAAAGACGCTCACACAACAGCGAAAACACTTGTAGAGCAGTTCATACTAAGATACGGACATTTTAAGACACTTAAATCTGACTGTGGGACAGAATTCAAAAACGAACTGATGTCAAATATATGCACACTTTTAAAGATCAAACAAACATTCTCAACACCATATCATCACCAAACAATAGGTTCTTTAGAACGCAACCACAGAGTACTTAACGAATTTTTACTCACGACATCAAATGACAACGAATGGCACGAATGGATACCGTACTTTACATTTACATACAATACGACACCACATGTTGACACAGGTTATACACCATTTGAACTAGTTTATGGAAAACTTCCTTGCATAACAATTGATCCTAGTCCTAAAAATTAAAAATAGAAAAATTTACGACTTTGATAATTACACAAATGAATTGAAAACAAGACTACGCTACGCGTTGACTAAAGCCCAAGAGCTACTCATAAAAACCAAACATAGAAGAATAAGTAAAAATACACAAAATAACAATACTCACTTTAAGCTAGATATAGGAGACTTAGTATTACTAAAAACTAACAAAAGACGAAAAAACGAAGCGCCATACAAAGGCCCATATAGAATATTAAGTAAAAACGGTGTAAATACAACAATAGATTACAATGGCAAAACAAAAGAAGTACATAATAATCAATTAAAACCCTACAAAATATTGGCATAAGGATACAAATATATACATACATAAATGTTAAAAATATGTAATACCAAAAATAATACAATATGTTACAGTTAAGAAAAATTAGTGAATTTCATCCCCTAATTTTCCTCTTAAGGGTGAGGGTGTAGTGTAACCACGGTCTAACATTTTGTAACATAACTAAAGTAAAGACCATCTCACATGTACACCCTGCTGCTCGTGAAGTACATTGAGTGGAACACAGCATACGCTGCACTAATTTCCACTCAATGCATTTCCCCAAGCGATCAATACGCAGCCAATAAGAATATGCTAGGTTGACACAAATAATAATTGTAAGTAGAGTAAGAAGGAAAGAAAGCAAAGGGTGTCCACTTTCCATTTCTTTAAGTTAAGTGTAAGTCGTCTAGATATATTTACATAATAAGCGACAATGTATAAATTTTGTATAAAAAGGGTAAACTAGCCAAATAAAATAATTGTTCATTTGACAAGACTACAAGGAGGTTGCATTATCTAAAACGTAAGTTTGGCCTGGTGGCCATCACCTAATATATTTATAGCTTGGTTCACTTACGAAAAAAGTTTGGCCTGAAGGCCATCACCATGTTCTATGAACATAATTAGCGTGGTTCGCTGTGCACAATAAAAACCAAATTTAAAAGCGCGGCCTGGCGGCCAGCCTATGTCGGCTTGACTAGCTGGAAAATAAGTCACCATTTTTTTTAACACGTCTTTCTTTTCTTCTATCACAAACCAAAACACACTACACTAAGTTGGACTGTGAATATGAAGAATTCAAGAGGGATCTATCGTGGACACCGATGCTAAGGACTAACGAATGGATCTTTGCAACGAAAACACCAATACGAGTAAATGCAGTATGTGGAGCAGAATCATTACAGTTCACTTTGTCCAATGTTGGGTGTCCAAGCCTGCAACCAAACTGCATAATTAAAAGCAACCAAATAACCACTCACAGTTTTCAACGATTCAACAGTAGCATAGCCATTTCCTATACAAGCTTGACCGAATTCAAAACAAACGAGACGATCGACCGTTTTAATCATTCGTCGCTTATGAAGACCCAGTTTATATCTAAATTCGACGAACTAAGTGCGCTGCAGGAGAGGCTGGAGGAACAAGGGAGGATGGAAATTCATCAGTTCAGAAAGAACGACCACCATCAATTCACTATCGGCTACTTGTCTCTGGCTATTGGAATAGCTGCAGCGATCGCTTTGTTATAGAATTGGATACGATCTAGACCAACAGTGCCCAAACCATCGCCGCGTCACAGTCAGCCGTTTGAAGTTGTTGCCGACTAACTTCGCGCAACAGGGGGAAAATGTTCAGAATGAATGTGACTGAACAAAGGTGAATAACACACAGCACAAACTTCACGTTCACGGCCGGTCACCAAATATATGCTGACCCGCAAAAAGGGCTGGTTGAACAGCCAACTGTAATAGGAGAACCATTTTCACGGCCGTGAGCGAGCTGCAGTCATGTTGCATATGATGGCGTGGTGTGTGTGCTGCTGGTGTATTAAAAATAAGAATTTATGTACTTAGATTTGTAGTAGTTTAATTGATAGCTTATAGGGTAATATACATAATTTAATGTATAAATTAAGGCAAAAATAATAAACGGGCAGTTGTTGCCAATCATCCGTTAATCAGTGCATTTCGGTGTTAATTCGGTCTGTAGTTACAAGTGCTGCAGATTGGTATTTTAGTTAGCAATCAGATCAACAATTCAACTTGCAGTTCCAAGTGCTGCAAGTAACCATAAGGATCAAGGATCAGAATAAATTAATTGGTTCAAGTGCCGATTAATATCAACAGTAAAACTTGCAGTTTCAAGTGCTGCAAGTAGAGAAGGTGAATAAATTAATTGGTTCAAGTGCCGATTAATATCAACAGTAAAACTTGCAGTTTCAAGTGCTGCAAGTGAACAAAAGAAATAGATTAATTGGTTCAAGTGCCAATTAATATCAGAAAAAAGCTTCCTGATCAAATTACATGTTTTTTTCGAGCTGTTCAATCCAATGTTTCTTTTCGACTCCTTTCACATATACAGGTTTATGTTTAATATTTAATTTTAAGAAATTCTCAACACTTTTGAAAGTAATTGATCCAGAACTCCAATTAAAGAGTTGAAGTTGTGATGCGAGAGTAAACAGACGTGTTTTTTTGGTCTCCGCCGTTGCTTGTGTTTCTTTTCCTCCATTTAATCGGTCTTTGGTACACAGTCTTCTACGTAATAATCTCTGTCATAATTAGTATATTGAAATTTGATTAAATCAGTGAATAGTGCAACATCATAAATAACTAAATAAAGTATAATTATTTGAAAATTACTTTGCGAACTTGCTGGTGTCAAATACATACGTGCATATATATACTCGCTTAATACACATATTTCTGTGGAACATGTCTAACGGTTCTTCCTCTCACGCTGTGATCAACACTCGCTCTAAGAAAGCACAGTCTGCTGTTCTCGGTGCTGTGGGATCGGATTTCTCCACTAAGAGTGCGGTAAATTTGAGCGATGTAAATTCCATACCCCTCACAGCTCGAAGTGGGTAAGATAAGCTCGAGCTTGAAGTGGGTAAGATAAGCATGCCGATCTTCTGCTAAATCGCTTCTCGGCAGAATTGACTCGTCATCGGAGGGAGCTCTCTGACCTAGTCAGTCAGATGGAGACGAACATTACTCAGAGATTGATTGCTTTCGATGATTCTTTGAAAGATCTGCAACGGCATGTGTTTTGTGTGGAGGAGCAGAGGTGCGATTGCCAACAAATAAAAATGGACTTTGCCACAACTAAAGATTCGTTAGCGAAATTGGAATTGAGGTGTGACGCAGCTTGGAGAAGTGCAATTGCGTGTGATGCAGTTATTGCAGGGGTCCCCAAACTTGATGGCGAGGACTTAAATATTATTAATAATAAATTGTGCTGTGCTGTGGGATGTTCAATGCCTGCCACTATTTCAATTTTTCGCCCACCGCAGAAAAACCGTGATCTAGATCCACCCATTATCATCAGATTCAAAACGTTGTCAGAGAGGAACGCAGTTTTTAAAGCTGCTGCTAATTTTCGTAAACGAGAGGCTCGTCAACTTTTGCTTTCTGACGTTGGTATGGAATCTTCTAAAAGCATATTCCTGAACGAGAGTTTGACGCGTTCAAATCGCTTAATACTTCAACTTGCTGTCAAGTTAAAACGTAGCAAGCGGATTTATGCAGTGTCCACGAGGCGGGGTGTTGTTAGTGTGAAACTGGGGAACAACAGCAGCTGGTCAACCTTTAAAAAATAACGAAGGGTCAACGTCTCATAGGAAGCAGAAGGTATTCGGAATCTCATCACGACATACGCTGGAGATGAAGTCGGCCAAACCATTTTTATAACGCGGATGCAGGAACACAACGAACGACTACTTCAAAGTGGGGAAGGGTAGCTGGATCAACAGCATCAATTTAGCTATGCGACATTTCAGATTCAGCAAAAGCAACACAGCAATGAGAAGAAGCCTACTTAGCAGCACCGATCATTACTTAAATAGGTTGACGTTGAGAACGAGAGATGAATATCATCGAGACCAGATGTTGTCAGCAATAATGAAAAACAGTTTCGACAATACAAGAAACATAGCGACAAGGTAAAACGAAAGGTGTTCGGCAATTTATTATCGTAGCAGCACTCGTTTCAAGTAGTAAAAATAACGAAGGGTCAACGTCTCATAGGAAGCAGAAGGTATTCGGCGTTTTTTTTTTGTCGTGGGAACACCTGTTTCAAACCACCAATAAAGAGAGTGTTTTACTGGTAATCATACCAGAAGTGTCGCCGTCAACAACCATAACAGTCACCATGTAACAGCTACTCAACCACCATCAGAAGTACACTACAACCATCAGAAGAACACCATGTCAACGGATCGACAATCGAGTCGATGTCGTCCAATCAAGATCCCTCCCGATGCAGGTAATCGGCCGGAAAATTTGGAAGCAGCCCAGCACAGAAACACTTCGCAATTGTCGTTCGAATCTCACACATCCCGCTACATAATTTTCGTTTCGATTCGCTAATACAAGAAGTAGCAGACATCAGCATGACGGACGACGTTACAATAAGAACAAAATTTATAAACTAAAAACAGAAAGAAAAGTTCCAAAAATTGTTACGCAAAAATAGCAATACAAATAGAAGTTAAGGCGCTCCCCGAAGGGAACACTAAAAAATTAACGTTGGGAGCTGGCCACTGGCTCCTTTTCTTCACCTGCAAACGGAAAAACTAAAAGATGTCTTTTAAATATTATAACTTTATTCCACGACCGCGTTCTTAAGGCGACAAATTAAGACTAACTTAAAATCTATTCGCTGCCCAAAGCTGAGGTAGTTTCCATGCGCAGCTCGCTGATGAATCTGCTGACCATGCGCTTCCCACGGTGGTGCACTTCTGCTACGGCGTGGCTCGCTGAACGGATGCACGGATCATGTTGCCCGTGGAATGTGTGGTGTCGGCGTATTAGCGTATGGGAGCGCATTAGGTGGAGTGTTAACTGCCCCCCCCCTTTAAACATCTGCGTCCCGCAGATGATCAGGCTGAGGACAAATGGTGTGGGCGGAAGTTGCTTCAGAACTCGTGTGTTGATGTAAACCAGGAAACATTATGGCCGCAGTGACTTTTTTCCAAATGATGTACCAGGATACAGCAAGGATCAAAAGGTTGGTCACAATGGCGACCAGAGAGAAATGGAAATTCCGACCAAGATTATTAAGATGTTTGATATATTTCACGCTTAACTCATGAATATACTCAAGGTTCGGTTTGAGACCGTTGTTAGTTAAGTTTCCCAATACTGAAGGTAAGGCTTGTACGGTTATTGTTGACGTACTCGTGAATGACTGGTTTTTTACTATTACGGTTTCATTTTGAAGTATTATTAGAAACGTTCCATTCAAAAACTTCTTTTGGCTGCTACTTTGGACGTTTCCTTGAAAATTCGTCAGAAAGATGGTGTTTTGGTCTACTAATTCTACAACTTCGGTGGTGTCGCGTTCGAATTTACATTTCGCGTCTCCGCCCTTCAGTAGCATAGGTAGGCACTCGTTCTCGGTGAGCTTCCTTACAGCCGCGGAGGGACACATTGTCGTATTGTTGATGAATGTGCAGTTCTCGATCAGACCATATGTTTCGGTCTGGCTAACCATCATCCTTTTGTATGGTAACTCAACACGTTCACCTCCATTACCTGATGCCCTTGTTATCAGTAAGCGGTAGGTTTCGCTACCTACTTTCCGCATTGACAGGACATACAAAAGCACTGTCCCATTAAAATACACAGATGCCGACCCGTATTCGATGGCCTCTATGTAGTTTTGGTATGGCAAGGCATCTTCCTCTGATATAAGCCGTTGAATTTCTGTTTGGTCAAGCAGGTTGGTATTGACAATTCCTGTTCTTGCCATTTGGCAGGCTCTTACTACTTCTGACACCTGCTCCTTCAGTATTAGCGCCCGACTCAAGTCTAAGAGTTCGACATTATCTTCCTCGATCCCACGGTTTATCGAGTTCACACGAGTGATTAGCTGATTTGCCCTCTCGATGGCCTCGCGTGTGCCGCTGAAGAGCTTCTCGTTCACGATGTATTGGCGATTGTTGTTAGTGATGATGTCAACTTGACTTTTAAGGATGCTGTCCCAATCAGCAGCATCTGGTGACCCTGCAATCCATTTTTGGATTGCAGACCCAAGCCAATTGATGGATCGTATCTCTTTTGGCTTCCTCACCTCTAACTCCTCGAGACACAGCTTTATCTGATCCAGGTGAAAGCGCAACACTGTCCTGGCTGCATCATTCTTCACTTTTCTTGTTGCCGAATCAAGGAGCTTCTCCAAGGCTGTGCCGAAATATCGTAAATCGATGACGTGAATTAGGTTAAAATGCCCGTTAATAATCCAGCCACGCCCATGCTCGATGGTTACTAACGGAGAATTATAATTGTGCACGCTGAAAGCAGAGGCGCCGGAAATCAGGAGAAACCTAGCTTACAATGAGAGCAAACATTGATCTATTATTTATTTCTATATATAATTTGAATATTTATGCTTAAATGCTTCCTTACTGCATTTTCATTTTCCTGCAGTATTTAGATTCTTATATTAATTATATTATCTTTATTGATTTTTTTAATTACTTTTTTCAATAAAAATCAATAATATTTAATTTTCCAATATTTTCCCTCAATACAAAAAAAAAAAAAAATATCTAACAATTTTTTATGTGGAAGAGTTTCGCGAATTTTGAAAATTTATCTACACAAGATAAAAACTTTTGGCCCTGAATTTCAAATATATCGACGTGAACAATTTCGCAAGGATAACCAGGAGTTGGTGTTTCCTTCAGTGGTGGAACTGGAGGATGTCTATCATATTTATTTAGGCGACAGATCTTGCAAGCGGCAGTGTATCTTTTAATCTTGCTTGCCATTTTCGTGAAGTAATATTTCTCTAGGATTTGCCCTCTATTTTTGTTGTGAGAAAACAATATCAGTAAACTTAAACACGTCTGCTTCTTTCAAGTACTTTATTCACAATGCTCAGCAGAGTACAAAGTAAGAATAGAGAGAGTAGAAATGAGATGTTAATCATATGTATGTATATATAATATATTGCTGTTACATTCCAATACGCTACCTTAACGGGAATATATATATATATATATATAATAAGAAGATAAAGTTATCATAATTACAAGTCTTCATGATTTAATAATTCAATTAAATTGTTCTTTATGTTCATTCAAATCAAATGAAAATTATAATATTCGGTTAAGTAATAAACTAATTTCATTATTTTTTATATTCATTATGCAAATCAAATCTATAAGTTTCAATAATCTGTTAAGTAAAAAACTGAAAATTATTTAGTCTCCTTAAGACCCATAAGCAATGTAAATTTCATATGTTTGACCTTGCAAAGATTTTTGGTTAAGATATCTGCCATTAGTTCGCTGGATTCTAGATATCGAAGCTCATTTTTTTGTTCCTTGACAGCATCTCTGATAAAATGATATCTAACATCAATGTGTTTACTTCGGCTGTGGAACGTTGGATTCTTAGCAAGTTGTTGTGCGCTTAAATTATCTCCACTAAGCGCGACCGGCAATTCTTTTGGTTGACATCCTATTTCACACAAAAGCCGTTGCAAGTATATGGACTCCTTGCACGCCTCAGCGAGTGCCATGTATTCCGCCTCTGTGCTGCTTAACGCTACCGTTGATTGTTTTTTCGACTGCCATGAAAATTCGCAGCCGGCCAAGACGAAGATGTAGCCAGTGTAAGATTTTCTGTCGAGGTTATCACCCCCCCCCAGTCAGCATCAACGTATCCTTCTACGTTCCTACCTGTGCATCTGTAGTGAAGCTTTAACTCTAGACTGCTGGCCAGATAACGCAAAATATGCTTCGCTGCTGTCTCATGCTCAATGTGTGGGTCCGAATTTCGCTGTGCTAACTTGGACACAGAATGAGTAATGTCGGGTCTGGTTGAGATCGATAAATACATCAACGCTCCAATCAGTGATTGATAATCAGTCTGATTCACTCTTCGGCATTGCTCCTTTCGGCACCCTATTTTAAAGCCAACGTCTAATGGAGTTGCTGCTGTTCGACACTTATTAAATTTGTACTGATGAAGTAACTCTTTTATAAACTGTTGCTGACTAATTGAGATAGCGCCGGTTTCCTCGCTACGTTCGATTTCAAAACCCAAGAAATATTTTGCAGGTCCCTTATCTATGGCTTGGAAATTATTCATTATTTCACTTTTTATATTAAGAAGCTCTTGCTTGAGCGTGGAAGCTATGAGTAGGTCATCAACATATACTGCGATTAAATTTATCTTACCTTCATAGTTGCGAAAATATAAGCCAGGCTCGTTTTGGCACGCCACAAAACCCATTTTTTTAATGTTTTATCCAGTTTCTCGTTCCATTTACGGCCAGATTGTTTAAGACCGTAAAGAGCTTTGTTGAGTCTTAACACTCTCTTGGGAAACTGTTTGTCTGTGAAGCCTTCTGGTTGAGTCATATAAACTTCTTCATTAAGCTCTCCATTTAAGTATGCTGCACAGACATCCATCTGGTGTAGATACAGTTTATATTCCGCAGCTAAGGCAAACATTAATCTGATGGTGGCATACCGTGCGACTGGAGAAAAGGTTTCTGTATAATTTATCCCAAATTTTTGGCTACAACCTTTTGCAACTAGTCTTGCCTTGAATTTATCGATTCTTCCATCTTCATTTGTTTTAATCGAAAAAACCCACTTGCTGCCAATGGCTTTCTTCCCAGGAGGAAGGTCAATCAGTGTCCAAGTATTATTGCGAATAATTGATGCATTCTCGCTTCGCATGGCCTCTTTCCATATGCTGGCACAGGTAGAATTTAGCGCTTCCTCTACTGACTCTGGTACTAAGATGTCTTTTGAACTAAGATTAGTAATTTGATTCAAGACGTTATATTGTTTTTGTGGACGTCCTCGTTTGCCAGTTCTTATGATTTTGGGCCTACCAGGTCCAATCTTCAAATCCATTTGGGCATCTTCCAATACGCTTTCAACACTGTTTGGTTCCTCGTATTCTATTGCATCAGAGTATTCGTCAGTGCTCTGCTCTTCGACACTACAGCTATTTCCTCCGTCGCACAACAATTCATCGTCACTTTCCTGTGAGTCATTTTTGTCGTCCTTTTGTTTTACTTGCATCAGCGGCGTTTTTAATGCTACGTTAAAATATTTGCTTTCGTCGACGTCCTCATAAAATATTACGTCCCTACTTTTCACTATTTGGTTAGTGCTGCGGTCCAGCAAGCGATATGCTTTCGACGAGACCGAATAGCCAACCATTGTATATTCCTTGCCTCTTGCCTGAAACTTTTTTCTTTGTGTCTTGATAAGTGCGACTGCTTTGCACCCAAACGTTCTTAAGTGTGAGACATTTGGCTTTTTACCCATCCACATCTCATATGGTGTTTTTCCTGATAAGATCTTGGTTGGCGACCTATTTCGCAAGTACGCCGCAGTGGCCACTGCCTCTGCCCAGTACTTTTCGTCCAAATCCGAGTGAAGTAACATTGTACGAGCCATTTCCACCAACGTTCGATTCATTCGCTCCGCTACGCCATTCTGCTGAGGGGTGTGCGGCACCGTCAACTGTCTTTGAATGCCCTTCTCCACTAAATATTTGTCGAACGCGTTGTTAACATATTCCGCGCCGTTATCACTTCGTACAAATTGAATTTTTCTACCGGTTAGCCGTTCTACCATCGCTTGGAAATTTTTAAAAGTTTCGAAAACCTCGTTTTTTCTTTTAAGAAAGTAAACAAATGTATATCGCGATTTATCGTCGATAAATGTAATTATATATCGATTTCCGCCATTGGAGAATTGGCTCATTGGTCCACACACATCAGTGTGTATTAATTGTAATATTTCCCTTGAACGCGACAATGATTTATCGAAAGGCTTTACACAAATTTTGCTTTCCGCGCATGTTTTGCATAAAATGTTTTGGAAATCACCTACATTCATTCCTTTCACCATGTTTTTACTAGACAACTGATGTAGCGATTGAAAGTTCAGATGCCCGTAGCGATTATGCCATTTCAATTGTTCTTGACTTGAACTTCTTGAAAGAAAACACGAAATGTCTCTATGCTCATTTATAAACAAATTGCCCGTCTTCTTCGCTTCAAACACAATTTCGCGATTTTTATTCATAAATACTCCTTTGAGTCTTGAAAAATGCACACTGAGACCGTTCTCGACTGCTTTATTTACCGAAATGAAATTGGTTTGTAAACCGGGTACAAAAAGTACTTCGCGTAACAGCACGTCAAATTTTGTTGTTTTTAAATGTACGGTACCTATGCCGTAAGCTTCGATGCAATCGCCGCCCGCTATTAATATTTTCTGGCTGAAATCCACTAACCGGTCAAACATGTTTCGTTGGCAGCACATATGCGACGTCGCGCCGCTGTCGATACACCAACTATTCCAGTTCAGTGTAGTAGAGTTTGTTGCTGTTAGAATAAACGAAGTAGAGGGAGCGTGTTTCGATTGCGCTCTGCACTGCGATGCAAAATGCACTATGCGTCCACATTTAAAGCACTTTCAATTGGATTTGTTCCTTTTGTTACTGTTGTTTGTAGTCGTTTTGTCGTTGCTTTGTTCGTTATTGTTATTGGCATTGATACTGTTATAACTGTTTTTGCCTTTCGAAGCTGTGCGAGCAACAAATGCTTGAACGCTGTTATCATTAGGTACAGTCACTAATTGCTCTCTTCTGGAGCCTTCTTCTAACAGTTTCACCTTAAGAGCATCCAATGTTGGAAGATTATCTCGCGCTTCCATCGCAATGACAAAATTATCGTATGATGATGGCAGTCCTGATAACAAAACGATGACTAAGAACTCTTCATTGAGTTCTAGACCAGTTTCTTGCAATTTTTCAGAGATGCTTACGAATGCATCGACGTATTGAGGGACGCCCAACTCATTTACGAGTTTTAGGTTAAGGAGCTGTCTTAACAGCGTTACCTTGCGGGCCGGTCCATGTTGCTGATGGACTTGTTTATATTTGTTCCAGGCCGCCAATGAGGTAGTACAATGTTTAATATGATTCAATTGTCCAGGTTTGACGCTTAGCGTTATCATGGCTAGTGCTTTCTCATCCTTCAGAATCCAAGCTGGAGCTTGTTCTCCTTCTGGCTTCACCACAGTTCCATTTACAATTGACCAGAGTTCTGAACAAATCAGTACACTTTTGACTTGTGCTGACCAGGTCTCATAATTTGAGTCATCCAATTTATCGACTGCATAAAATGGACTTGAAGCCATAATTTTTTATTAATCTTCACAAAGAAAAGTTAATGTAAAAAGAATATGTACACCACGTGCTCTACTGGGCCCATAACCTGTTGCGAGAAAACAATATCAGTAAACTTAAACACGTTTGCTTCTTTCAAGTACTTTATTCGCAATGCTCAGCAGAGTACAAAGTAAGAATAGAGAGAGTAGAAATGAGATGTTAATCATATGTATGTATATATAATATATTGCTGTTACATTCCAACAATTTTCACGAGCATTCCTGTGAACTCTTCTATGTTCTTCTTCTATGATTTGGCAGACCCTATCCTCATTGTCGACATCCCAAACCAATCTTTGCGTAACTCTTATTTTGTATGAGACAAAGTGCGCGAGGTAATCATCCTGGAGGAGTTGTAAGTATTCTTGCGGAAATTTTATCCCATTAATCACGCTAGGATTTAGACGTTCTTTTAAAATATTAATGAGGACACTTTTCGCCATATTTTCGAGGGTGATATGATGCCTAGTGTAACCGGGATGTGGGTTCATATAAGAATTTAATTCTTTACCTATTTTGAAAATTATCTGATTCCTAAAGACGTTTATAGGAGTTTCTACATGTGGAATAAGATCAGATGAATCCTGCTGAGCACTATGAACTGTCTCACTTTCGCTAGCTGTTTCAGTGGACGAGTCTGCATAAATAGCTCTGCTTTCGCTAGCAGTTTCTGTAGCTGAATCGTCATCTGCAGAGGCTGATAAATAATTTATTTGGCAGGGCATTCGGGAAAGAGCGTCTGCCACGACATTTGATTTACCTGGAGTGTAAATCAATTCGTGGTTATACTTCAATCCTTGCTTTCCATCTCTTTAGCTTTGCATTATAATTCCTGTTACCCAATGCAAAGGTAAGAGGCTGATGGTCTGTAAAAATTTTAATCTTTTTTGCACCGTATAAGTAAGTTCTTAAGTTATCCAGCGCCCAGACAATTGCCAACATTTTCTTCTCATTAGTGGCGTAGTTTTCTTCAGTTTTATTTAACGCGATATGAATGCGATTGGTCTATCTTTACCTGGTTCACCCTGCGAAAGGACAGCACCAATTGTGTAGTTTGATGCATCTGTGGTCAGGTGAAATGGCTTTTCAAAATCAGGAAAGGCTAGAACATCGGATGATGTCAACAAAATCTTCAAATCCTCAAACGCTTTTAATGCGACAAAATTAAGTTTAACTGGTATTTTCCTCGATTGGCTAGCTTTTACTTGCGCATTTTCGCCTCGAGTGAGATTGGTTAATGGTTTAGCGACCTTGGCATAATCTCTAATGAATCGGCGATAGTAAGAGGTCATCCCTAAAAAGCTTTTCAGTTCCTTTAGGTTTTGTGGCGGGAGAAGCACTCCGATCGCTTTTACTTTGGAAGAATCAGGCTTAATCCCGTTAGACGTAATTAGATGTCCAAGGAATTCTACCTCCGTTCTGGCGAACTTAGTTTTTTCTAAATTTACCCTCAAGTTGGACTCGGCTAACCTATTAAAAACTATTTCTATATTATTCAAATGTTCTTTGTCATTTCGTCCAAAAACTATGATGTCGTCAATATAAACGTAACAAATTCTGCCGATGTGTTCCTTGAGCACATCGTCAATCATTCTTTGGAAAATGGCTGGTGCGTTTTTCAGTCCGAACGGAAGCCTCAAAAATTCATACTTTCCATTCATAGTGGAGAACGCAGTTTTAGCCACATCAGATTCCTTCATTGGAATCTGGTGGAAGCCTGACGTTAAATCTATTGTAGTGAAATATTTGGAATGACCTATATTGGCGAGTGTTGCATTTATATCTGGGATTGGGTAAGTATCTGAAATAGTGACAGAGTTCAATCGTTTAAAGTCAATCACCATTCTGTACTGTTTTTCGCCGGACGCTTTTGGCTTCTTTGGGACAATCCAAATTGGTGAGTTATATGGGCTTTTAGACGGACGGATAATATTTTCTTCGAGCAGTTCGGCCACTTGCCTCTGCACTTCTGCTCGCATATTGACAGGATAAGGATAACTTTTGGTGTATATCGGTTCATCGGTCACCGTTTTAATTTCTGCTCGCACCGCAGTTTTCACTTCAATGGAGGCACTTAATGGTTCAAATAATTCGCCGTATTTCTTTATTAAGCCATGAATGGCTGAAGACAGTTCACTCGGAAACTTAGCGATTTCCGCTACATGAAGGCTGTCGATAACTTTGTTTCTTAAAATTAACTTCGCATTTGGTTTTATCCTGAGGGTATGATCCTGGCGGTTTATTACGGCTCCTTTTTGCTTCAGAGTGTCGTCATCTATAATACCGTCAAAGGATTCAAACCCTGGTAGCACAAAAAATGTTACAAGAGTGTCATTTCCCAATTGTTGAAAGAATCTACCGCAAATTTTTTTATTAATTTGAATTGTTCCCCCTGCTGTCTGGACAGGAAAGGTTGGTTCAAATGTCGTCGCATCCATAGCCAGACTGGGTTTGACGAAATTTTTATTTGCACCTGTGTCTATCAAAAAATTAAGTTCTTTATTATCGTGCATCTTACAGACTACATACGGTATACTGGAGTTACTGTCGGAAGCTGATTCCTTGTCTATATAAAAAATGCTGGTGGCCCGTCCTTCATAAAATTTGACTGATCTAAGGCATCCTCTTGGGATTCCTGATGGTGATCTGCGCGTCCTTCTTCGCTGGCCACGGTATTGTAAAGCTTCTGCTGTTTGGGAGAAGCAGGTATCGACTGCGGCTCCCTCTTAGAAGGATTCATCCCTTGTGGACGATTCATATAATTTACGCGCCTGGTTTGGATTGTACCATCGACTTCCATTTTCTCGGGTGGCTTTGGTCGAACACTGTGTCGGGTTCGACATTTTATTTCGTGAAAACTCACTACGATTAGGATACATTCTATTGTGAACCGTTATTTACCCTATTTCCCCAGTTGAAAGTACCTTGCTGCCTAGGTGGCCTATGGGAATGCTGTGACATGTTATTAATTGGCACAGAAATTCTGTTTGGAGCATTGACGTGAATTATGTCATTACGCAATGATAGGTTTTGCATATCAAAACACGCAGAATATGCTTCGGGTAGTGTTTTCGGCTTCTGAATTATGAGCATACGCGATAGCTCACCGCTAAGCCCCCTAATGAATACCTCTAATGCGCGATTTCTATACGTTTCTATGAGGACACTAACTGTTTCCTCAGAGTAGCCTTCGCAGTTAATTTTGTTCACAATTAACGACAATTGGTGATTCACCGTGGCATAGAATTCATCCAGACGCGACCCTTTCTGCATCAACTGGTTCAACTGATGCTCCAGTGTGCGTATGTCGCGTTTGTCAGCGTAGTCAAGAGAAAGGATCCTTTTCGTTTCACCCCAATCATTGCCCATGACGTCATGGAACAACAAGGCTCCATCCGCTCTTCCACGGATTTTCTGCCTTACATGCTGTAGCATGGAGCGATATAAAGGTTTTTCCTTAATGAGCTCATAGTCTTTAAGGATACATTCGACGTTTTGTACACACGAAATATACTGCGATGGATTCCCGTCGAAAACCTGTAGTTCTTTATTGCAGTCGGGCATCCTGCTTATATCCCGTAACTCCTGCTCTGATGAGGGAGCACGAGAAATGACAGTTGGTCTTACTGGCACTTCCTGACCCCTATCCTCGAGCGACGCGAGACGCTCTCCTATATTTAGAAGGGTGTTCTGCAGCGCAACTCTGCTTGCGTCAGCTACGCTCATGCGTTGGTCGAACTTTGTTATTTGCTCAAGGAGCGTGTTTAACCCTCCCGTTAACTCCGTCACTTGTGTCGTCAAGGTTTCCATCTTAAGGATACTTTATATTTACCACTTACCACAATGTTTCGTGTATGTTTTCGTGTATGGCACAAACCAAATCCTTTCTGACTACTAATTTTCTCTCTAAGCACTTGTAATACTTGCAATACTTGTAATACTTGTATCTCGAGCACGAATTTAACTTATTCACTTATTTTCTTCTATTAAATATTATAATTTGTTCTTCACTCACACCTTGCCCTTGACTGTTTCATTTACAATTAAGCAATTGATAAATTAATAATTGAATAATAAAGATAAATTTTCTTTGAAGAATTTCACTATGACTTGATTATCTGCGAAATCGTTTTTTGGGCATTTAATTCCAGTAAGCAATTCTCTTTTTTTTTTTTTTTAAAAAAATTTCACAATTCAATTTTCAATTTTTCTCCATTTAGCACATATCGCTTTGCTTACATTAATGCAATCATCTGCAATTAGAGAAAACAAAAATTTTATTCGATTTTTTCCGTGTTCTTATGGGAACGGCGACTTGCAACATGAAGGTAGCGAATACGCATAGTTGTAAAAATTCAGTCCGGAAGGGCTGTGTTATCCTTTTTAGTCGTCCGCGTTTATAATTGCGGTCGACCTACTAAGGCACAACTTGCTTCACGACAGAGTTTTGGTCCGATTGCAATCTCCAGCCGTGTTCTCATGGGTACGGTGGAATGCGGAACTTTGTCCACTATTGCCGGAATCGCAAAACCTGACGACCAAGGAGACCTTTTTGCAATAAGTGGTAAACCACTACAGCCACTGGATTGTCCGGCTTGTCAGGCGCGGAATCGCAGAACCGGTTCCCCTTTTGGACGGTAGCTTGACGATGAACAGGTTACTGGAGGGTCTAGCTGTTTAGATGCGCAGCTTCCTTTTGTGTCAGTGATCCGGTTCAGTTTAGAAAGTTAAAAGATTTCTATTGAGCTCTTTTTTTAATTGAAAACTCTTGTTTTCGATTTTAGAAAACTAAATTCATTTGACTTTCCTTAATTCGTTTCGCTAACAAATTGATTTCATATATTTTCCATAATTAATTTTTTCGTTTTGCAATTGTGCAATATTCATGGGATTTTTGTAATCCCAAATAAATAAAATTATTTCATTTCTATTCTGAGCTACTTTTTATTAATTTTAATCTTTATCTGTATTTGTAACTTTTGCCTCTAAGAGGGAAAAGAGCTCTTTTATCCTGGAGGGTCCCTTAGGAATCGCAGAATTGAGCTGTGTTATACTGCATTTGCAGTCACTAATTTCAATTATAGTTTTACTTTGATTTATGGAATTTTTTCCTTCCTTTGTTTATAAAACTTCACTTTTACCGAATCACGCTTGACGACACACCGTCAGCCACCGTCAGGACTTTTGCACTAAGGCAAGTCCTTTTTGACAACCCGAATCTTAATCCATCTTAAGCCAGTTAAAGCGCTCCCCGAAGGGAACACCAAAAAATTAACGTTGGGAGCCGGCCACTGGCTCCTTTTCTTCACCTGCAAACGGAAAAACTAAAAGATGTCTTTTAAATATTATAACTTTATTCCACGACCGGGTTCTTAAGGCGACAAATTAAGACTAACTTAAAATCTATTCGCTGCCCAAAGCTGAGGTAGGTTCCATGCGCAACTCGCTGATGAATCTGCTGACCATGCGCTTCCCACGGTGGTGCACTTCTGCTACGGCGTGGCTCGCTGAACGGATGCACGGATCATGTTGCACGTGGAATGTGTGGTGTCGGCGAATTAGCGTATGGGAGCGCATTAGGTGGAGTGTTAACTTAGATAAACAGAAAAATGTAAACAACAATATATTGATACATTCAACCATTTATTCCACAATTATTAATGATACAAAATGTGTAAAAACCTATACTTAAAACTAAGGATTATTTTCAATAATGTAAATAATAATAATAATAATAATTAATTAACTAATTAATTAACTAATTGCAGTAGTCTTTACTGAAAGGTCGAAAATAATGTTAACGAGAATGTCCTAGAAATTAAGAATCATTAAATTAAGCATCGATATTTAATACACATACACATGTACATATATGAAAAATTTACCATCGCTTCTCGATAATAAATTTTTCTTCCCTCACCCCTACGGTGAGGGATGTTGTATGCCGCAATTATAACAGCTAAGTTCCAATTTAATAATACAATAATAATCAAGGCCAAATTAAACATAGCTAGTTTAAGGCCACCATCGACTTAAATAACACAACAGTGGAAGCAAGCCAAGAACCGTTAAAATGCAAGCGATGCACTTTGCTTCGTTCGATCAACTCAACCGGTGCGGCTTCTGTTAAAGTTAATGAAATTAATGACTAATTATAAATAAAGTATATTATTATTTATTAATACACATATTTCTGTGGAACATGTCTAACGGTTCTTCCTCTCACGCTGTGATCAACACTTGCTCTAAGAAAGCACAGTCTGCTGTTCTCGGTGCTGTGGGATCGGATTTCTCCACTAAGATTGCGGTAAATTTGAGCGATGTAAATTCCATACCCCTCACAGCTCGTGAGCTTGAAGTGGGTCTTGATAAGCATGCCGATCTTCTGCTGAATCGCTTCTCGCGAATCGCTTATCGAGTAGCCTGCCTTTGAGATTTTGAGGGGAAACAAAAACATAAACATTCTTGCAGACAACCACGCTGCCCATGACACACGGCTATACCTATGAGCGCATTGCCCACGAACGCAAGCACATGTATGCGCCGTACGAAGCACGCATCGAGATTAGCCGTGCATCATAGGCCATTGTTTGCAGAAAGCAAAAGATTGCCATGTATGCACTGGCTTAGAATAATCACATTTTCCTACGAAATTTGCTGGTTATTTTCGGGTGGCAACAATGTGTACAATAGAGAAATCTGACATTTTTCATTCTACCCTTATTTTAGTGCACAAGTGCTTATTGAAGGAAGAGGTTGTGTATCATATTTCTTCAGCAAGTTCTTCAGTTGTTGCCTTCGATATTTCTGAATATGAAATGAATTATTATTATTATTATTGAATATATATGAATATTATGTTTACAAATTATTTTTTAATAAATAGTTGTTTCTTAATTACTTAAATGAATGATTTTTTTTTATTTTTCGGAAAATAAAGTTATAACAATATCGCACAAAAATCCAAAAATGGAAAAATATACATACTTATTAATGGCTCCGTCATTTTTAAAAATTTTTAACATACTAGCATACTTAAATTCAGTACAATCTTCCAAACGCAATAATTTTTCAATAGCTTGGTTTGACAGCCAATTTCGACGAAGTGACTACTCGGTTATACCTTGGAAACGCGACGGGGACTGCAAAGCATGAAAATTACCAACAAATTCTCTCTTGCGTTCGCGTTCGCGTTTGGGCTGCGTTTGAGAGTTTTACGCTATTATGCGCTCTCAATTCTTTTAAAACAACGAGAAACACAAAGCAAAACGAGCAAGAAACGCAAACCCGATAGATCCATCATAAGGCTGTTAAATTACTTAAGTTAACTTTTTCCCTATTTGTAATAAGTTTTAAGAAAACATTTATGTATAGTTTTTAGTAAGCATTTTTATCAAATAAAATTATATTAGATTTATATTTGTAAATAGAAATTTACAGCCTTATAATGGATCTCAAACGCAAACGCAAACTCAACTACGAAACCAAACGCAATGCGTTTGAAATGGCATAATGGAACTTTATCGAGTAGTCTGCGTTTGAGATTTTGAGGGGAAAGAAAAACATAAAACATTCTTGCAGACAACTACGCTGCCCATGACACACGGCTATACCGATTAGCGCATTGCCCACGAACGCAAGCACATGTATGCGTACTACGAAGCACGCATCGAGATTAGCCGTGCATCATAAGCCATTGTTTGCAGAAAGCTTGCCATGAAAGAAAGATTGCCATGTATGTACTTTTGCTTGTAATAATCACATTTTCCTATGAAATTTGTTGGTTATTTTCGGACGGCAACAATGTGTACAATAGAGAAATCTGACATTTTTCATTCCACCCTTATTTTAGTGCATAACTGCTTGTTGAAGGAAGAGGTTGTGTATCGTATTTCTTCAGCAAGTTCTTCAGTTGTTGCCTTCGATATTTCGGAATATGTAATGAATTATTATTATTATTATTGAATATTATGTTTACAAATTATTTTTTTAATAAATAGTTGTTTCTAAATTACTTAAATGATTGATTTTTTTTTATTTTTCGTTATAATAATATCGCACAAAAATCCAAAAATGGAAAAATATTCATACTTATTAACGGCTCCGTCCTTTTTAAAAAATTTTAACATATTAGCATACTTAAATTCATTACAATCTTCCAAACGCAATAATTTTTCAATAGCTTGATTTGACAGCAAATTTCTACGAAGTGACTACTCGGTTATACCTCGGAAACGCGACGGGGACTGCAAAGCATGAAAATTACCAACAAATTCTCTCTTGCGTTCGCGTTCGCGTTTGGGCTGCGTTTGCGAGTTTGACGCTATTTTGCGCTCTCAATTCTCACAAAACAACGAAAAGCACAAAGCAAAACGAGCAAGAAACGCAAACGCGATAGATTCATTATAAGGCTGTTAATGTGTTTTTTGTTTATTTACGATGAAATTTCTGAGTAGGATTGCAATTTACAGTGCACAGTCTCCATTATGGGAATGACACATCTCTTCTCACATCTTTTGCAGTAAGTATGTTTCTCTAAGTGTTTGGAAATTTTCACATGCCATTTCTTCAACATTAATTACAGGTTTTTTTCGAGCTGTTCAATCCACTGTTTCTCTTCGATTCCTTTCACATATACAGGTTTATGTTTAATATTTAATTTTAATATTTATTTTTAAGAAATTCTCAACACTTTTGAAAGTAATTGATCCAGAACTCCAATTGAAGAGTTTAAGTTGTGATGCGAGAGTAAGCAGACGTGTTTTTTTGGTCTCCGCTGTTGCTTGTGTTTCTTTTCTCCATTTAATCGGTCTTTGGTACACAGTCTTCTACGTAATAATCTCTGTCATAATTAGTATATTGAAATTTGATTAAATCAGTGAATAGTCCAACATCATAAATAACTAAATAAATTATAATTATTTGAAAATTACTTTGCGAACTTGCTGGTGTCAAATACATACATTCATATATATACTCGCTTAATACACATATTTCTGTGGAACATGTCTAACAGTTCTTCCTCTCACGCTGTGATCAACACTCGCTCTAAGAAAGCACAGTCTGCTGTTCTCGGTGCTGTGGGATCGGATTTCTCCACTAAGAGTGCGGTAAATTTGAGCGATGTAAATTCCATACCCCTCACAGCTCGAAGTGGGTAAGATAAGCTCGAGCTTGAAGTGGGTAAGATAAGCATGCCGATCTTCTGCTAAATCGCTTCTCGGCAGAATTGACTCGTCATCGGAGGGAGCTCTCTGACCTAGTCAGTCATATGGAGACGAATATTACTCAGAGATTGATTGCTTTCGATGATTCTTTGAAAGATCTGCAACGGCATGTGTTTTGTGTGGAGGAGCAGAGGTGCGATTGCCAACAAATAAAAATGGACTTTGCCACAACTAAAGATTCGTTAGCGAAATTGGAATTGAGGTGTGACGCAGCTGAGAGAAGCGCAATTGCGTGTGATGCAGTTATTGCAGGGGTCCCCAAACTTGATGGCGAGGACTTAAATATTATTAATAATAAATTGTGCTGTGCTGTGGGATGTTCAATGCCTGCCACTATTTCAATTTTTCGCCCACCGCAGAAAAACCGTGATCTAGATCCACCCATTATCATCAGATTCAAAACGTTGTCAGAGAGGAACGCAGTTTTTAAAGCTGCTGCTAATTTTCGTAACGAGAGGCTCGTCAACTTTTGCTTTCTGACGTTGGTATGGAATCTTCTAAAAGCATATTCCTGAACGAGAGTTTGACGCGTTCAAATCGCTTAATACTTTAACTTGCTGTCAAGTTAAAACGTAGCAAGCGGATTTATGCAGGGCGCGTTTGAATATTGAGGATGATAAAGTCATCTTTCTTGTACTACTGGATCACTCCAAAGCCTTCAATTCAGTCAACCATGACATTTTACTCACAAAGTTATCACGCATGTGTGGGTTCTCGTCGTCTGCAGTGAATTTAATTCGGTCTTATCTTGCTAATAGAACACAGGTAGTATGGCATAATAGATCTGTCTCCCAGCCCGCTTCTTTAAAGCGTGGTGTACCCCAAGGCTCCATACTGGGTCCCTTATTGTTTTCTTTGTACATTAATGACTTACTTGATGTTCTAGTACACAGCAAAATCCATTGCATTATGTGTCCGTGACTTAAATAACGACGTTGAAAGACTTAATCAGTGGGCACTTAGAAATGGACTTTGTCTTAATCCATTAAAGTCTAAATGCTTAGTTATTAGTAAAAAGAAAATAAGTAATGTTAGCCTGCCTAAAATAAAATTCAATGCAAACATAATTGAATATGTTGACAAAGCGAAAGATCTTGGAGCCATTATAAATGGGTCCTTATCGTGGAATGACCACATCAACCATGTTGTAGGGATTACTAATGCTAAACTTCGAGCTTTGTGGTGTACTAAATTTGTTACTCCGTTTAAAATCCGACTTTTGCTTGCCTCTTGTATGGTTGTAAGCTGTATTGCAACTGTGATTGCGCAAGTAAGGGGAAATTGACTTCTGCATATAATAATATTGTGCGATATATTTGGGGTTTGAAACGATTCGATCACATCTCGATGTATCGTAATCTGGTGAATGGCATATCTTTTGACTCCTTATTGGTTCTTAGGGTTTTGATTTGCCTGCATAAGGTAATTGCTCTCAAGGAGCCCACATACCTATTACGTAGACTAAATTTTTCCAGATCTAACCGCAATAACGTCTTAATTCCAATCAGGTACCATTATTTGATTTTTGAGCGTCATTTCTATATATTCGCAATCAGGCGGTGGAACTCCTTACCAACTCAGATACAGAGAATCACCAGTACACTAAACTTCAAGCGGAAATTGAACATATTATATCCGCTTCACAATAAACTTGTAGTTGGTCTGCGTCGGTCTCCCACTTTCATTATTGTTCTCTCTCTTTATCCGTTCTTCAACCTACTAGCTTCTGTATCTTAAAACTCTGTATCCTTTTTCGATATAACCTACTTCTCGCATTATTGTATTATTATTATTATTATTAGTATTACAGCTATTCATTTATCATTTGTTGTACACTGAATTATACAATTAATAAAACCTCCTAGTCTTAAAGTGTAATGTATTGAAAGAATTAAATAAATAAATAAATAAATAAAAAAAAATAAAAAAGCCATGATGATGATTTTTTACCCAATTTGCTTGTTCTTGATATTTTACCGTCGATTCACCAAACTTAAACTTATAAACGCATTTAAATTTCCCTTAAAGCCTTGTACATCCAAGGTAACAAACACCATTTCCATTTTGTCTCACACAACCTTTTTAATTTCTCCAGTTATAGGAATATATTCAATTAACTTGTCATGTATAAGTATGCAATAAGCTGATTTGTTGGCTGGAATATTCTTAGATGTTTTGAATTCAATTCGAATGTCAATTGGACCAGTTTTTATAGCTTCTATTTGATGAGTTACGTCAATCACAACTATTTGAGCTTTCTCTTTAAAATCTTCTGGTAGCAGCAGAGGTTGATAGTCACGGAAAAACGTTTTGTGTTAACTTTAAGTACATAGCATAGAGCAAAGCATATCGTTCACATTCAAAGTTAAGACTAAGATCATCATACGGATATGTAACAGAGTTTAAGTGCACTTTAACAACACTTAAATGACAATGTTGAAATTTGTTTTCTCTTCGTAAGGCAATTAGTATGAAGCGTGGACTTTCATTCTGTGCGGATAACTTAACATTCCACAAATGATTGTTTCCTTGTGTAATTAAAGAATTAAAGTGACAGTCCCAACTACGAAATGACATTAATAAAGGTTTTCCACTTTAAATTGTTTGATAAATTTGTAGTTTTGCAAAATCAGCCAACTGTATATGTGAAATTTCGCATATAATGTTGGTTATCGTTAGTTTTATATTTTCTGCTGCGAAAGTTGAATATATACCATTCTCATTAGATTTAGATCTTATTAATATTAGTTCACGCTTAGAATTTAGAATTATTTTGTTAAAGTCTTCAGCAAATCCTTATAGCATATATAATGGTGTACAAAAGTTAAAATATCCATTTTTTATTTCAATGTCATTGTTCGGAAACCATCCAGCATTTTGAGCATGTTACTCTGCAGTGTGTTTAAAGAGATATAGGGCATCATTCCGTAACGTTGGAATATAGGGCATCATTCCGTAACGTTGTTGGCGAAACTCTGCCGAGAGAGGCATATCCTAAAATTACTGTTCGTCGATTATTTTCTGTTTGCTCTACTCGACACCTTTTTTGTTCACGCCAGAAATCGTACCTTTTCTGTACACCAAAACAGCTGTTAATGCCTGGAAAGCACATAAATTTACCAACAAATTTATTATCGTTCGTCTATCGTCAGCCAGGGGTTCTGCCGACGCAGTTTCTTTAGAATTTCTCGACGCTGGCGTCAAATACCACGAAAAACAACGAAAGTAACCAAAACAAAAGAGAAAACTTTATGTTCGTTAGTGTTACGGAATGATGCCCATAGTTTTTTACTGTTGAAGTTACACCCAGATGACGTGTACGATCAATTTCCAATCCGTTCAACTCATAGCGAATTTTATCAAACATGAAGGCATTGTTTTTTAATTTTGCATTAACTCTTGCTTCTCCATTTTCTTATGTAACGGTGCCTTCAATGTAAATTAAACTCTCACTAGGTAGAACGAAAAGATCTTGATTTTGAATGGATATCCTTATCTCATCATTGCTTTTATATGATTGCAAATATGGTGAATAGCTATGATATTCCATTTTAATAATACTTTAATCATGAAGCGGTGTTTGTAGAACATCAAGTATTTGACTCATTTTACTTTGTTTTAAGGTTTAAACCGAATGATTTTAGAAACTTTTTATTTTCAGAAGACAGCTTTGTAGTTTGGAGAACAGCTTTGTAGTTGTGGTTTATTCTGTTTTTGCGACCTTTTCAATGAGGAGGATAAAGAAGAACTGAAAGATGATGCTCCTGTGTATGCGTTTTTATTATATATAATCATTGCTCCTGTGGTTTTAGATGAAGTCTGAGTGTTATGGTTTCTCCACAAAAATTTATTAAATGAGCGTTTTGGTCAACAATTTTCACTGTAATCGAACTTATCTGTATGGAGTTAAATGGCAAATAGATTACATTTTTTGGGATCTCATCTATTTTATAGCCAGGACTAACATTCAAAGCAAACATATGAATTGTATGCGCTGGTATATGGTTAATATAGGCACCAGTATTTATATCGCAATCAATGTGTATTGCATTTATCTTTGTTATAATTACTGGCAAGTCTGAAGTATGTAACTTTCCCGCTTCCAATACTTTTTTACTGAAACCCAATAGTGAGCCGATGGTGCATTCCTTATTAAAGAAAATGTTATGTTTACTCGATTCTACGATTTCTTGCAATGTGTTAGTATTCGCGTCTATTTCCACCTTCTCATTCTGATCTATACTGGAATATTTATTTTGAATAAATTCAGCAATGTCATGCAGCTCATATGAACCGACAGGAATGTCAATGGTATGATCGCCAATGTGAAATAAGTTCTTTTCGTGATCGACGTTTGGTATTGTATGGTGACACTCTAAATCTAAGGGTGCAAAATAATTAGCCGATAAAACGGACTTGCTTCCTGTTAAAGTAAGAGTAATTGACATCTTGCAATTACTTTGTACAATGAAATGAAAAACAGATATATTCTTCTTTTATTAACAATATTATTTTATTTATTTAAGTATGTATGTATGTATATAAACTTTTTTTTTTCATAAAATGTCGTTCTTATTGATCCATAAATTGTGATCATTGCTAAATCCTAACCATTTCACTAAAACTTTCCCACCTTTAGTCTCAGAACTTGCAGAACTTTTTCTACAAGATATGTATTGGGATGTCTCGTTTTCTGCAACACATTTTCATAGAATCCTCCCTTAATTGTATTTCCCTGGTAGTCTTCAAGAATGTATGTTGTTGGGTTTGGTTTGGTTTTAATTTTAAATATTTCAGTGGTCCAGTTTCGTGTATAACCTTTTTCGAAATCGTGTTTATGTTTACTTATGCGAACATGATTTTCTACCTGAAACTTTGGCTTTCTAAATATTTTCAGGTTGTTATATGTTTTATTTAAGTTTTTATACAAGTCAATCTATCGCTATGATCCAGTATAACTGAATTCCTTCCACATCATCTGCTTTAACGTTCGATTGAAGCGCTCAACAATTGACGCCTTTAAAATACTATATGTTGAGTAATGGTTGATGTGGTATTTTTTTATTAAACTTTGAAAATTTCGATTGAAAAATTCCTTGCCGTCATCGGTTTGTAAATTGTTTGGTTTCCGTTTCAAGGAGAATATGGATTTCATAGCCATAGTAACGCCAATGGCGTTGTTGGATTTCAATTGTACAATCCAGGCATACTTTGAGAATGTATCTATTACAGTTAGAAGAAAACGATAGCCATCAGTGTATGTAGAATAAGCAGCCATTTCAACTAAATCCGCCTGCCAAAGATCATCTATTCCTTTAGTTATGACACGCCTTCGCTTAAAGTTATTACGTGCTTGTCTGTGAAGCTCCTCTACTACTTGCTTTTTACTCATATTCAAATAACTTCTTGAGAACTTACTCTGTCTATATATACTGCATTTTCGTTTGAGCACAAGAATTTGTTTTTTATGTCTTTCTTGGATGTCACGCCTTTTTTATTGCTTCGTTTATAAACATTTCGAATTGGTTAACCGATTATAGTAGAATCGCTAAATAATTTTTCCCTTATTACATCATTTTCTTATCTCCTCTTTAAGTCAGCCTTTAACTCTTTAATATTATCTTCAAAAAGTGATTGAAAAGTTTTTATGTTTTCATCAATATCTTTATCTAATTTTTTCCTTATTAAAGTATTTTCTTCTTTGAGTTCTATTTCTAACTGTTTAATACTATCAACTAGTGTGTGAAGGTTTTCTTTGACTTTTGTAATAATTTTATCTATATGTTCCTTTAGTATACTATTTTCATTTTTAAATTTCGCATTAATTTGGGTCATGTTATAGTCAACATATAATTTTATTACTGCATCATTGGCATCAACAGGTGCATTAACGTTTCTCAAGCTTTTCCAACGGAGATCCAACGTGGTCCAAATTAACACCAAATCCTTTCGAAAAATTTCGCTTTAATTTATTGTTTGATGATATCTCAATGGAATAATGACCGAACTTGTCAACGCTCATTTTGCTGTTATCGTTCTTTAGAAAAGAGCTGTTCATTTATAAGAAGATTTGGACAATTAGATTAGATTCTCGCAATTCTTCAATGATGGAAATAATTTCGTTGTTGTGTTGCCTCAATCTATCAACTAACTCATTGGGATCATCCCAATATATATAATTAGGTTTTTTGTGGATTAACACTCATCAAACCGGTTCCCATTAGTACTTTATGTCATGTAGTTAGCGGCGATACATCATTAAATAATGGTGTTATGATGTTGGTGTCTTTGTAAGCCCTAGTTCCTTTCACTTGCTCATTTTGGTTAAAATTACGTTAGTGAGCACTAGTATTTTCTAATATAAGTTTGTATCTACAGGCAGATCTGCATTGTTATATTTTGATGGTTCTTTTAGATATAAGAGTTGCATCAATCCAGGTGTAAAGTTCCAACTATTATCTGATATTATTATTTTATCATTACATATGCTGAATATACTATTCCCGATTCGCCATTTATCGTCCAATCCTTTGTATGGTCCATATGTAGTATCCAACTCAATCTGTTGCTGTAGTTGCGAGCAAAGTATTGATTCAGTGCATTTTCATCATGTTTTGCCTTAATGTTGAGTGCAGGCAATAATTATTTATCTCCGGCATCCTCCAATTGAGAGTAAAAGTTATCGTCATCTTCGTCGTCGTCGTTGTAATCTTCATAACCATTTTTGATTAGGGTTTCGTTGGAAAAATCGACTTTCGATGATTTAGCTTTAGTACTTGTTTTAAGTTTTTGTGGAAACTTCACTTTTATGTCATGTTTTTTGTTATTAATATTTATGTTCGATTTTTGCACCAATTTATTAAGAGTCTTTGTAAGTGGTTTAAAGGTGTTTTCTAATTGATTCTCTAGAACCGCTTTCCCGAGTTTTATATTTCTAAATTTTTCTTTTAGCACTCGCCTAGTTTTAATCACATCTCTTAATATTTTTTCATCAATTTTGGCAATATATTGGAACAGCTTTCAGATCAGCTATAAACAGCTATCAGATCAGCTATGAAGAGGTAACAGATCAGGAAAACCAACTATCAGATCAGCTATAAACAGGTATCATATCAGGAAAACCAGCTATCAGATCAGGAAAACCAGTTATCAGATCAGGAAAAACAGCTATCAGATCAGGTAAAACAGCTATCAGTTATAAACAAATACCAGGTGAAGTGTATCGTGTACATCAATGTTATCAGTTGAAAGTTAGGTTAGTTAGTTAGTATTTGATTGTGAAAGGATATAGATGTTTAGAATTTATGAAAAAGGTTCCAGTCTTTATGAACCAGTGATTGGAAGAGGGTTATTAAATAAAGTTATAAGTTCTCCACCATTTGAACGTCATCTACCAGGTTATCAGTTTTGTGGTCCGGGAACTAAACTAAAAGACTGCTTAGGTAAAGGTGATAAAGGAATTTATAAATTGGACGCTGCATGTAAAGAGCACGATATTGCATATTCTCAAAGTGAAGACTTAAATAAAAGACACGAAGCAGATAAAAAATTAGCTGAAAAGTCTTTTCAAAGATCAATATCTAAGGACACTAAATTAGATGAACGAATAAACGCATTCCTAGTTGCGAAAGCTAAAGTCAAAGTCGGTATAGAAAACAAGCTAAGCACAACCCTTAAGAAAATAAAGAAGAAGAAGAAGAAGTTAAGAGGCGCCTGTGCAAAGAAAATTTTCACTAAAACCATTAAAAATGCATTAAAAATTATTAAACAACGAAAACCTGAAGATATTCGAAATGCTATTAAAATGGCACAAAGTGTATTTAAAAGGTCTTTTGGCCGCAAAAAATTCATGATTGAAATTCCACGTGCTATACCTATTCTTAAAGTAGGAGGTTTTCTACCATTAGTACCCATTTTAACTGCTCTTGGAGCCGTTGGTGGATTAGCATCTGATGGTGCGGCAATTGCTAAAGCAATCAATAAAACTAAGGCTGCAAGAAAACAACTGAAGGAAGCAAGTCGACATAATCAAACAATGGAAGCAATTGCAATGGGGAAAGGCTTGAATCTTAAACCACACAAATAGGGATTGGGACTATATTATCAGCCTCAACCAAAAAAACTTTTAAAGAAGCTACCCAGAAGACCTCTTACAAACATCGACTTGCTGAAACATGCAAACAAATTGCCACATTTTAGAGGCGTTTTTATGATAGGAATTGTTAATCTAGACACTGCCAGCGGTCCTGATACTCATTGGGTAGCGTATTATCAGAATAGAATATTAAGGAATACTTTGATAGTTTTGGAAACTTCAAACCACCTCATGAAATAATTCAATATTTAGGAAGCGGAATCCAACACAACTACACTCAACATCAAAATTATAATTCATATAACTGTGGGCACTTGTGTTTGTAGTTTTTATATAGTGTAAATCAAAAATATTCTACAAAGTGCTGAATGTATAACAATTTTATGTAATCTTTTTTATTTTTGGGTTCCTACCCCCTCATTAAGTGTCTCGCTCTCTTTTATAGCCACTTTCATCTTAAAAGGAATTTTTTATAGATAAGAAAAAGGAATTTTTTATAGCAAAGTATATAGAAAACATAATATAAAGCATACTACATAATATAAAGTATATAGAAAACATAATACAATATATTCTTTGGCTGTACCATTTCATTTAGTCGCTGAAAATTTCTGGAGCTAAACGGTCACAAGTCAATTTTTTAGTAAAAGTTAGTTCTTTGTAATTTGGTAACAACATAAATCTTTAAATAAATTAAACAAAAATCGCTGAAATGAATTAAAGGAAACCATCATCAACTATTTCTTTAAATGCTGTGGAGGATTTTATTAAGAAAAATGTCACACAGAAAGGTGTTCTGTCTATAAAAGACCTGGAAGCCAACAAAAGTTACTCCATTAAAACTGTACGAAGAACTACAACAAAGTATGGAGATGGAGTAATAATGGAGCTGGAAGACAACGTTGTATTTTTACCACAACGATTTAATAATATAACTGATAAGACAATAAAGGAATTTAGCACCGGTTCCTACTATTTAATGAAAATAGTGAAGGATGGATCTGACGATTTTCGCTTGGAGGTGCTTGTAGATTTCCCATAGTCGCAACCATTTTACAAATGTAAAATATATGTATATGTGTACAATATAAAAATAAAATAGATAAATAAAACCAAATATATAAATATTTAATTACAGTCACTGAATATTCTCTATTTTAATTACATTTAGTTTTCAATACAAAGACATTAACTTATTGACTCTAGCAATTTGATATTCCAACATGTAGCATGCACAAGTGTCAGGACCATCGAAGCATTTATCTGAAGACCAACAGCAGCTCTCGTAATGATGGCCATGAATAGATTGAAATTTTTCATAACGTTGAAAGTCACATAATTTTGTGTAGACTGTTAGAATTTCCTCAAAATGTTCCTCAAGTGTTGCATCTTTTTGAGTTATTAACAACTCATGAACTCGACCCATGAATCCCCAAATGTTATTCATCGTTACTTATCAGCAATCTAACACTTAATAAATGTGCATTAAAGAGAACACACAACCTTATAGGAAATGAAAACAAATGACACACATTTGAAGCAAGCTGAAATTTGATAGTGAAAACCACTGAAATGGACTAATAAAAAATGAACGTGCATGAATGTCACCGATCACACATTTCCCAAACACAATTATGCTCAAGAGCAAGAACGATAACTCTCTTTGTATTGAATTAAAAGCGAAACACAACATTAGAATTGAAGAACTGCAGCATTAGGCCGTATGGAGGCGGTAAATTGCTCCCACGATCATTTCTCGCAAACCGAGCCGAGTACTTATAAATATATTCGTAATAGAAATTCGTAAGGAGCGGTCTGGCTGCTCGCGATATTTATTTATATGCCATCTTAGTGTTGCGGATATTTCGTCCATATCCCAATTTACCATTTCTAAATGGCTAATGCCATTTTCAATAAATGCTAACAGTGCCCGTATATCTAGAGATGTCTCCATGTTTCTATTATTACAACTTTATATTTCAACTTTGGTATGGTGAATATGTTCAAAACTAGAAAATCCTGAAATTTATAGTTTTTTCAGCATATAGATTTGTTTAGATTAATAATTTTGGACATTTAGAATTTAGACTCTCAATAGAAACAATACTTGAGGGTATTGTATATTTTTGTGTTATTAAAACTCATGAGAAATTCACAAATGTTTAAGTTATCCATTGTCATTTGTCAACAATCTAAAGCATTATAAATCGGGGGCGAAAAGGAACACTCAACCCTATATTCAATGAACTCATATGACACACATTTGCAGCAAGCGTAGATTTAACCTTCAACCACTAAAACAATAAATTGCAACAACAACATAACCAATTAACCAAAAATAATCACCGAAATTTTATTACACTCACTGAAACGAAATCATCCGAAGTGTGTTTACACTAACTCCAACGACGGACGGCACCCCATTCCACCAAAAGAATTAATTATAACAACAACATAACAACAACAACAACCACAACATAAACAATTAAATAAATTTTTATTACACTAATTCGACCGACGGTACTTCGTTCAAAACACCGAAATTTGTTTACACTAACTCTGATGACCAACGGTCACGTTCGCTAAAGTCTTATGTTACAACAGCAACAACAACATATTCTATCACAAAAATATTCAGCCTCTTTACCCTTCCCTCCACGCTCACATAATTCCCTTCCCTATCCTTCCGCAACATCAGCTGCCTGTCCGTCCTTCGGCCTCTCGGCCGAGCTCCACCCGATATAAACCTTATGGCGGCGGCAGAGAGCCTCAAACACACAAACCTTAACAACCTTATGGCGACGGCAGAGCTGAGCTCCACACCAGCAGAGAACCACACACACAAACCTTAATAAACCTTATGGAGGCGGTAAAGCTAAGCTCCACACGCTCCACAGCGACTGCGCAGTCGCTACGTTGAGCCAGAAACCCCATATACACACTACTCAGGGTAGTAACTGCACCAATGAAAAGAAAAACATAGGGAGACCCATGTTGTAGCTTCCAGCAAGATACCGAAGAATTCTCTTAGCGGCAAGCCAATGACTTGTATATGGATCATTTACGAATTGTGATAATTTCGCCACAATATTGGCAATATCCGGCCTAATGCCCAATGAAAAATACATCAATGCTCCAAACAATGATCGGTATGTTTGATTTATTATACTTATCGCTTGATTTATTCTCAAATTTGATGTTAAATTCTGCAGGAGTTGAGAGTGGATTGCAATGACTCATGCCCAAGCAAAGTCTTGCTATTCCGAGGTTTTTTATTTAAAATCTTCTGCTAATTTAGTTTTTATCCAATTAACATTTTTATTTTCACGTGCTTTCTGGTTTAGAAAGTGACGCTTTCTGATTTTAAAAAAAGCGCAGCCATCTTCTTACACACTGGAAAATATTCACCTTACCACAAAAATAGAAATCCACAAATCGAGCCTTGTGCATGGGCCCATAATCTGATAAACGTAGTTGTATTTATTAATTAATACAACTACTTATTACTACTAATAATTGTTGTATTGTTTTTAATGAACAAGTTGTAACAATTTGTGTTTTTAAAGACGTCATTTAAAGTCAACCGCACACGTGGACAGGCTGATAGCAAAGAGAATAAATAAGGTCCTCTATCAGAAGATGATAGCTACACCTTTTCCACTTTTAAATCAGATAGCGTCACTTTAAAATCAGAAAGCGTCACTATAAAATCAGAAAGCGTCACTTGTAAATCAAAAAGCGTCACTTGTAAATCAGAAAGCGTCACTTGTAATTCGGAAAGCGTCACTTGTAATTGTTGCCAAGGGTGCCGAGCTCATGCAAAGAGATGCCAACTCTTTTCGAAAATTTACGTTTAATATTGGCTGACCCCTCCTTTGCGTTGTAACCATTTATGAGTTCACTTTGTTCAAAACTTCGTCGGCATACCACTTGTTCAAGTTGAAAATTAATATCCTCTTACCCGTGTTATACGCTTTGACGCTTTTTTCGTGAGCCAGCTGTAATGCCGCGGATGTCTTATTGCGGATCTGCCATATTTGGTCCCTTCACGGAGCTTACACGACGCATTATCTCTACGGGTTTGCGTGCTGCGTCATATGAGCCCGAAACATTACGCAGTAGGGTCCGAAACCGATTGAACGTTGAACAACATTTCTTAGCGCAAATGCTGCGGCATTATTATGCAGGTCTTAGTCTCGTTGGTTCTCTGCTACAAACGAACGCACAATTTGCAGAATTCTTCGGTTATCACTTTCAGCTGCGTTCGCTTGTGGAGAGTAAAATCCTGTTCTGACACGTATGCCCTATACTTTCCTAGAAACACATTAAACATGCCGGAAACAAATTGTTCCCCATTGTCAGAATGTATAAATTCACGGACACCAAAAACATGAAATACACTACTTTCTAAGAACCTAACTATATTAGCAGATGTCGCACTTTGTATTGGTTCGAGACAAACGAACTTCGAAAAGTGGGTCAGACATACGAAGATGAAGAAATTGTATTTCTTTGTTTTAGGAGCCTATACAATCGATGTATTCTTTAACTATCAGGGGACGGTGCATTGCTTTGGACTTTTTGCTTCGCTTGCATACATCGCACTTCTTAACATTATATTGAACCTTGCTGACCATTCCTGGAAAAGAATATTTCTGTCTTAACCGAACCAGCATCTTGTAATTATCCCAAGGCCTATTAGACAAGCCTCCAGCAACCTAGAATGCAATTCAGTCGGGACCTATAGCTGCCAGGCGTGATCCTCTTGAATCAAGTCATCCGTCATAAAACCCATACGTCTGTACACAAACCAGTCCGACATTATTTAATCCGATAGAGCGTTTTTTTTTTCTCCGTCACTGTGTTCCTCAATTCCTCACATTCTTCTGAAGATAAAGCTGGGGAATTGAGGTCAACATCAAGTGATCTGTCTACCGGTTCTATCTCTTCCGGATACATGCAAGGGAGAGCATCCGCCACCACATTCTGTGCACATTTTCTATGTTCAATGTTAATATTGTAACTTGAAGTTTTAAACTCCCAGACAAGCCTTTTTGGTTCATCAACTACTTTAAGTTCGCTTGATCCGTAATTATGGTAAAAGATAAACCTTCCATATCAGGACGGAACTTCTTCACGCTTAATACAGCAGCGTAACACTCAAGCTCAGTGACACTATAATTCTTCTAAGTCTTATTCTGCATTGCTGACATAAACGCTATCGGATGCCCGTTCTCTCCGTCATCCATCTGAAAGAAAACTCCTCTCACCCCTTGCGTGGATGCGTCGCATTGAATATAGAAATGTGAGTTAGCTTAAGATTTCTTAATTTGGTCTTTCTTGAGCTACTATAGTCGAATATTCTACGATAAATCTGCTGTACCACCTGACATCCGTAGAAATCGTGTTAACGTGGCTGTCTGTCCTAATGCTTCCGTCGCCGACGACATACTACAGATACCACATCCCTTTATATCAAAATTTGCTTTTTTCTATATGAATTGTAAGTTTGGCATCCCGCAAACACCCGGGCACACGATCCCACAGCTAAGATGTGAATCGAAATTGGCAGAACACACAAGCACATCATCGAGGTAGGTAAAGACATGTTACCTTAGCTTAGTGAGTATGACCTTATCAGCCTACACATTTGCTGCGCGTCTTTACACAGCCCGAACGGCATAAAAGTGAACTATAATAACGGCGACTCTCGACTGCTCTTACAGCGGTACTAACAGAATGCGTCCTTTAAATCAATCGTATTGACGAACTTAGTGTCCTGAAGGCACTGTTAGCATTGTTTTTTAGTACTACCAATCACCCTTATCATTGTCGTATCACGACGGTGACAGTTGTCGAAGTCGATCACGCCTCCTCGCGAGCACTATTCCTATTCTCGCGTGACGTGAGATCGGGGAACGAGTGAACAGAAACTGGAAAGTGAAACATATGTGGAATATGACAGTTCAATTTGCTGAAATACAAGAAACTTTTTAATAACAAATAGACTAAATTTACGCTAAATTTAAAATGAGTTCATTATTTTTATAGTTTTCTGATTCAGAAAGTGAATCTGATAGTGACGTAAATAGATATAAAAAAAGAATTAAAAAAAAAATAAAAGAATAAAAATTAAAAGAATAAAACTCCGAAACAGTTCTAGGTCTATGGATATGTGCGACGAAGTGTAAGTTGAATGTATTTTTAGTAATGGCGTGTGAGTGTCATTTGAATTTACAGATTTGTTAGCCTTTTTCGAAAAAGAAGCTTCGTAGTGGCCCCGGATGTTAAATTGCTGGAGTGCAACCCACTAAAGTGCTTTCTGAAGTATTAAATGCTATAGAAACGGAATTATGGGGCAGTCTTATTAAATTTCCCGATGAAGCAGAAAGGCGCGAGGAATTAAATTAGCATTCTTCCATTAATTTGGATTTCCTGACGTTATTGGATGCATAGACGGGACGCATGCGAAGATCGTATCTCCTCCGAAAACGTACCAGCACTTATATTACAACAGAAAGGGGTACCATACTCTGCATAGCATGGTTTGCCAAACAGACGCATCTCATACTCAAAAAAATATCTTGCCGTAGGTGTGCCATCACGGAATGCGTATAAGATATATCGACGCAAACAACCCAGGATCTTTCTATGATTCATTTCTATTTAACAACAGCAGATTGGACGTGGAACTTTCCACTAATGGAGCTGAACATAACTCCTGGCTTATACATAGCTAACGCCCATCTTGGCTCACATATTCAGCTTTTTCCTTATCGTACTCATTGATTGTAAAAATTTAAAAAGGTGACGCAGGATATCCTCTAAAGCCATATCTGATCACACCTTTTAGTGGTCGCCGAGATGACAACAGCAACGAAAGCAGATCAATGAACGACTCTCAAAGCTGAGAAACATAATAGAAAGGACGCTAGGTGTTCTGAAAAATACATTTTTCTGTAAGTTAGGCGAAAGGCAATTGCATTATACGCTTGAAAAGGCAGCGAAGACTGTCAATTTTTATTGCGCTTTGCACAATCTCCACAAAAAATTTTGCCATCGAAGATGAACTCGAAGCTAGAAACATATCTTTGGTTGATATGTTGGATAGACACGAGGAAAGCAAAGACGATGTCGGAATATCTATTAGAAAAAATATAATGAATTCCATTTTCACATAGATTTAAAGTAAATCAATCCTTATTTTGATCACATTCACTTCGCTTTAAACGAAAAACATCAAAAGACAAAGATCATCTACGTCAGAGCTGTTCAGTTCAGTTACAGCTTACAAATTGGATAAACCGGCGATTTGCAGCTCAAGCCTTTTCTGTTTTAATTTCATTACCACGATACTTTCATTTAGGAGAGCCTCTTTTTTTTGCAAGGTGACGTTAATAAATTTTATTTTTTCTTACAACTCAGTATGAATTTTTTTCAAATATTTCTTGTTTACCTCGAAAAGCTCTGACATTGTTGCTAAATTTTCCGTTTGTTTAATCAACAAATCCTCTTCGGATTTTGAGGATGAGCTGGCCTCTTTGCATCTCACTTTGTTGTGTGCCATAGTTCTTCGTCATCTTTTAACATACAACAAGCTGGCGAGCTCTTCCTCCATGGGCGGCAATGCTACCATAATGTATTGGCCGCCACCAGTGGCCACTGCCTCCGTTCTATTATGACTTTATTTTTTAACTTTATTTTCAGCTTGTAGTCGTTCCAAACCTGTTGCAAATTCAATAATAATGAGTATACTGAACCTTTCGTACCTTTGTTGCGTGTTGTGCAACTGTTCTGCGGTAGGATGAATGTAGCACCAGTAGTATGTACATATATGTACCTTCTGGGCCAACGTAGCGACTGCTCTCTGGAGGTGCTCAGTCGCCGCCATAAGGTTTATATGGGAGGTGCTCTGCCGACGTGCTGCTGGATAGGGTTTATATGGTGTGGATCTCTCTGGCGCCGTCATAAGGTTTATATGGAGCGGAGTTCTGCCCGCTTGCTGCTGGATAAGATTTACATATGGAGGTGCTCTGGTCGGAGCTCTGCTGTGAATAGCTACCGCAGACGGACGGATGGACAGACAGACATACATACATACATATGTAATACGGACGGACATACATGAGTATGGGAAGGGAAGGAGGGGAATTTGTGTGACCGAAGTGATGGAAGAGCAGCAGATGCAGATGCAGATGCAGATGGTCGTTGTGTAGGAAAATGTTGTTGTTGTTATTTTGTTGTAATATAATTCTTTAAGCGAAGGAGATCGACGCTCCACAGGGTTAGTGTAAACAAATTGCGGAGTTTTGAACGAAGTGCCGTCGACTGAGTTGGTATAATAAAATTTCGGTGATTGTTTTGATTATTTAATTGCTTATGTCGTTGTTGTTGTTATTTGTTTTAATAGGAATATTTTAGTAGAACAGATCGCCGTGGACTTAATGCAAACAAATTCCGTTGGTTTCCCTTTTCTTGCCTATGCTGTTGTTGTTGTTGTGGATTTGTTTGCAATACTTGGTGACATGTGGTAGGATTATGTGTATGCCCAATGCGTGGCACTATAGAACATTTTTTTTGTTTCTGTTCTTTTTTTCTTTGCAATGTATTTTGGGAATGCCTTTCTTGTGAGCTATTTTTTCTTTTAGTAAATGAATTGAGACCCTTTCAAGTGGATTCTTGGTGAACCAAATCTCAGCTTGCTAAAAATGGGAACAATATGAGTTCATTGAACACATGTAGGGTTGATTTTTCTTTTCGTGCAAATGTAGGTCATTTTATGTTCATTGATCTTTAACTCTGACTACAAAGCATGAGATCGATGGTATTGGAAGACTCAATTATTTTATATGGTGTTGTATATGTTAGTGATACATGCATGTTTGTGTATATACATATATATATGTATGTAAATATCTCATAAATGGAGTGTATTTAATTTTTAGATTAGGTGAATTAATAGGTTTAAGTAAATTATATTTAAAGTTATGTATCAGTATATAACATTTATAACGTGATAGATTGTGGACGTGTTACGATGGAAAACTTAAACATTTGTGAATTTATCGATCGTGTTCATGAGTTTTTAATAACTCAAAAAGATACAACACTTGAGGAACATTTTGAAGAAATTTTAAGCGTCTATTCAAAGTTATGTCGTAATCAACATTATGACAAATTTCAATCTATTCATGGAAATCATTACGAGAGCTGCTATCTATTCATTTTTTATATTGTACACATATACATATATTTTACATTTGATAAGAAAATGGGTATTGATATTGGGAAATTGATAATTGCGACTGTGGGAAATCTACAAGCACCTCCAAGCGAAAATCGTTAGATCCATCCTTCTTTATTTTCATTTTTAAATAGTAGGAACCGTTGATACAACAGTTAATAGAGTCAAATATCATATTATTTTATGTTTGTATATACTTTACATTATGTAGTATGCTTTATATTATGTTTTCTATATACTCTGTAATAATAACACAAAATTCCCTTAAATGTGAAAGAGAGTATAAAAGAGAGCTAGCGACATGAGGAGACAGCGAAACCACAAATTTGTATTTGCAACTTTATGAAATATTTAGTTTATTGAATATTTATGATTTACATTATATAAAAACTCCAAACACAAGTGCCCGCAGTTATATGAATTATAATTTTGATGTTGCGTGTAGTTGTATTGGATTCCGTTACCCAAATATCGAATTATTTCATGCGGTGGTTGCAAGTTTCCAAAGCTGTCATAATATTGCTTTATATTCCTATTCTTATAATATGCTACCCAATGAGTACCAGGACCACTTGAAGTGTCTAGATTAACAATTTCACATTCTTTTTCATGTGTTCCTTTCGGTAGACTATCTCTCATGATAACGCCTCTAAAATGTTGCAATTTATTAGCATGTTTCATCAAGTCAAAGTCTGTGAGAGGTCTTCTGGGTAGCTTCTTTAAAAGTTTTTTGGTTCAGGGTGATAATATAGTCCCAATCCTTTTTTGTATGGTTTAAGATACAACCCTTTCCCCATTGCAATTGCTTCCATTGTTTGATTATGTCGACTTGCTTCCTTCAGTTGTTTTCTTGCAGCCTTAGTTTCATTGATTGCTTTTGCGATTGCTGCGCCACCAGATGCTAATCCACCAACGGTCCAAGAGCAGTTAAAATGGGTATTAATGGTAGAAATCCTCCAACCTTCGGAATAGGAATAACACGTGGAATTTCAATCCTGAATTTTTTTCGTCCAAAAGACTTTTTAATTATTCCTTTTGCCATATTAATAGCATTAGGAATATCTTCAGGTTCTCGTTGCTTAATAAATTTTAATGCATTTTTAATGGTTTTAGTGAATATTATCTTTGCACAGCTGCCTTTAAACTTCTTCTTCTTTATTTTCTTAAGAGTTCTGTTTAGCTGGTTTCCCATATCGTCTTTAACTTTAGCTTTCATTGCATTTGTAACTAAGAATGCGTTTATTCGTTCACCAAGTTTAGTGTCCTTAGATATTGATCTTCGAAAAGCCTTTTCAGATAATATTTTATCTGCTTCGTGCCTTTATTTAAATCTTTACTTTGAGAATATGCAATACCATGCTCTTTACATGCAGCGTCCAATGGATTGATATCAGTATCACCTCTAGATAAACGGTCTTTTAGTTTAGTTCCTGGACCACAAAATTGATAACCCGGTAAATGAAGTTCAAATGGCAGAGAATTAATAGCTTTATTGAATAAACCTCTTCCAATCACTGGTTTAGAAAAACTGGAACCTTTTTCGTACATAATAACCATTTTATATCCATTCGACAACAAATACGAAATATAAATGAATAAAAAGGCTTGAATGCCTCATCTTAAGTTTAATAGAAAGTCCAAATGGACTAAACTTTGCAAACATATACTTGTACTCAAAATCACTTTATCAACCGAAATATGAATATCTAAAGCGTTTAATAACACCAATTCAAAATATGGTATTCTTTACATATTCCGACAATGAAAAAGCTCTCAAGCCGGATGAAGCAAAACCAAATTCAATAATGATATTCGATGATGTAGCTTGTGAGAAGCAAAACAACATTCGAGAGTACTTTTGTATGGGCAGACACAAATCTATTGATTGCTTTTACTTATATCAAACATATACAAGAATTCTCAAACGTTTAATACGTGATAATGCAAATTTTATAATTATGTTTAAGCAAGATGAAATGAATATTAAGCACATCTACAATGATCACGTCGGAACGCATATTGCATACGCAAAATTTCTAAATATGGAGAATGTTGGAAAGATAAATATGGCTTGTAATAAGCAAAGGTGATGCAATTGGCAATGGTCGTTATAGAAAGGGATTTGATATATACATTCACATATAATTAATAAAGACAGTTTCATGCTATATTCATATTAGTATGTTACCTCACTTTCAACTGATAACATTGATGTACACGATACACTTCACCTGATATTTATTTATAACTGATAGCTGTTTTACCTGATCTGATAGCTGTTTTTCCTGATCTGATAGATGGTTTTCCTGATCTGATATCTGTTTATAGCTGATCTGATAGCTGGTTTTCCTGATCTGTTACCTGTTTATACCTGCTCTGATAGCTGGTTTTCCTGATCTGATACCTTTTTTTCCTGTTCTAATAGCTCTTCTCATATATTGTCACCAAAATGAATGAAAAAATATTAAAAGATCTTATTAAAACTAGGCGAGTGCTAAAACAAAAATTTAAAAATATAAAACTTGGGAAAGCGGATCTGGAGAATCAATTAGAAAAGACATTTAAGCCAATTACAAAGCCTCTCAACAAATTGATTCAAAAATCGTACATAAGTCATCACGACAATACGAAACACAACTTAAATAGAAGCTATCTGTAGACGATTTTATATTCCGGATTGAACATTTGCGCGCGACTTATGTTACTCGTCCACGAACAATAAAAAGAATCAATTCGTTTGGCTCCCTGCCAAGAAAATGAACAACGCGACTTGTCAGTTTGATGATTTTATTTATATTGAATCTTCAACTTAACTTCATTTTTGAACTTAGCTAAAATTGGCATAGAATATTTGAAACAAAACACGTGGTCACTATTGCTTAAATTAAAACTTTTCGGCTGCTCCGACTCGAGCCTGGGAACCGGATGTCATCTGAAACCAGGCGACGATGTTGTTGTTGTTGTAGCTGATAACGGCAACGTTTCGTGAATGTTTTGTTTCGTCGCATGATAAGGAATGTGGGATCACCTGAACCCCTGCGACGTTGTTTTTGCTGCCGCTAGGTGTCTATTGGCCAGCACGAGTGTGCGGCTCCGTCATGACTCCTCCCCCCTTATGGTAGAGCGAGGCCCAGAGAGATTTCGATGTGGCTGGAGCGATTTCTGCATCTCGTGTGATGTCGATGATGATTATCTTCCTCTTTGCTATGATTAATATTACTGCCAAACAAGTAGATATTAGTACAATTGATGTGTAAGTTATTATTTGGTTGTATATTTTTTATGTTGTTGCTGTTGATTAGCATTCCTTCTTGTTTTATGTCGTAGAGTTGTAGCTTTTCAAGGTATAACATCCTTCGTGATATTTATAGATATTCTTGTGCCAGGTAAGGGTAGCACATATGTCTCGTCCCAAGACATATTCGTTCATATGGTTGGACTGGTTGGTGAATTCTTGGTGTTGTGTTGATCCATATAGGCACGTGTTCTCGATCTACGGGCAGACTTCAGCAAAATATTGTATCTTGTGCTCATTATAAATTATATATGGTTCAATGTGGATAATCGCTTATTTCTAGAGTTTGGATAATCGGAAGTGTTATGAGACGATAGAGTTTGTAGGAATCGAGTGAAAGAATTGGGATTTGGATAATTAGAGATATTTAGATATTTATCATATTTGAGAAATTAGAGAATTGAGGATAGTATGCCTCTAGTTTTAATATTTCATAAAGATGTTCTTCTGATATTATTTTGAATGCTCTATTGTTTTAAACATTTCCTCCAAATCCGAAAACGTTAATATCGATTTTGAAATTATGTTCAGTTTTGCGAGTGTAATTGTTTGTGCTGTTTTTGTTAAATGGTTTGTGAGTAAGTCAATGTTGTAATTGATCTGACAAAGGTTCTGTTCTTGATTTCGCGATCCGTTGACTTGTTATTGTAAATAACGTTGTTATTTATTACAGAAGTCATTATTGTAGCAATTTCCTTTATATTTTCGATTGGCTTATTAAGCGCATAGGCGTCATCCCTGTCCATGTTCCCTGTAATTGTTTTTATTACTGTACCTTAGCCATTAAATATTCCTCGCTTCTGTCTCTTTGTTGGCAATAAAAGTTTAAATTTCCTTTCTAGTTTTTTTAATTTTAATTTGGTTATGTCTATGCGATTTGTTGAGGTTCCGTACTTTTTAAACTTTCTAACGTACTTTCAATGTTAAATATGTTCCTTTCGTAGGTTTCTATCTTTATTATATGAAGGATATTTCTATAGGTTGTTATGGACTTCGCTGTGCCTAGGAAATATGGGAGTATCCCTTGGTTGTTATTAAGGTTTACATTCTGGATTGGCTGGGATTTGGGATGATATTCTGCAATTATGAAGAGGGGAATGGGTAAGTTGTTTTTTTGCTCTTTTTATTCTAGCTTTATGAATTTTCTGATTATTAGTACCGTCTACAGTCATATTGTTAACGGTCCTAACTCTATGTTTCGAAAAACAGGGTGTTATTTTATTTCTTTTACAGTTTTTCCTATAAATTGTACCTTTTTCTTTGACTTCTTTTGGTGTTTATCTGTTAACTTTAAGTTTGTCGATAATTTTAGTTTGCTATTTTCCTTTTATTTCTGAATTGCAGGATATAGTTTTTCTTGGAATTCGTTAAGTTTTTGTAAGTAGTCGTGTTCGTTGCTGTATTGAATGCATGTTGCTGTGTTAGTTTAGTTGAAGAATGTATTGAGTTATTGTAAGTTATAATGGTTTCTGGCTAATATTTCGTCGTGATATAAATCGAGACTGTTTACGTTTCGTTTCGCTAGTATCAAGAGGTAGATTTCTGTAAGCGTTGAGTGGTGCATTGCTAGTAGTTTGCTGGAAAGAGCTTTAGTGCTGTTCGATTCCCAATTGCTTACAGAAATTATTAAATATTAGACTTGAAAATTCTGAACCTTGGTCGTGTACTATTTTTTTTTTTTGTATACCATAATGGCTTATGAAAGTATTTAGAGATTTTGTTACCGAAAGGCTTGTTCTACCTAGAAGTGTATAGGCTGAGGCGAACTTCGACAATTTGTCTAATATTGTGAGAATATATTTACGGTTAATTGTGTAAATGTCAATGTGAACTATATATAAAGGCTTTAATGGTGTTTCTGTTAATTGGAACTTAGGTTCTTGGGAATGTGTATGGTATTTGAGAGTTTGACATCTTTCGCAATAATTGATAATTTTTGTTATTTTGGTTTTAAGTAAGGGGAATTAATATTTCCTTTTGAGATACAACCTTCTTGCAGTGGTGCCTCTCTGATTGCTATTTTCATGATATTCTGTGATTATATATTCTTGTTCATCATTATTAATTATGTCTTTAAGTATGTTACTGTGCGCAAAATATTTTGAAGGTTTTGAAGGTCTCATTATCAGTGTAGATTGCTGAAAGTCTATTTGGCGGAAGGAAGTTCTCAAAAGTGTTCGTTATTGATGTTTCGTCAAAGAAGGGTTGTTTAATGATTCTTCTCTGTTTGTTTCGAAAAATAATTTTTCCGTTATTTGAGATGGTTTCCGAATTTCTATTATGATTTGAATGTTGAATTCATTCAGTGCTAGCTCTGATATGGGAATACCGCTATCAAAGTTCTATACGGCGGAGTGAATTGTTGGCCCTTGCGTGGCTACGATTGACTCTATGTCGTTGCAATTTACTTCCATATCGTTATCTTTTCATCTATTATATATTATTATATTTCATCTATAAGAGCATCAGCATTATTATTATTATTAATGGGCCTTCTCACACTGCGACCTTTGGGATCTATTGTGCATGCCCTAGTTTAATCCAGGTTAAGGCTCTTTAAATAATTGAGCACAGTACCCGGATTGGTGTTCCAAATTTTGAAGTGAGGCACCTGTGAATCACCAAAATACAGTTGCCTCGGATTGTTAAGGGCCAAACAATCGCAGAGGGCGTGCTCTGAGGTTTCTCCAGCATCGCCACAGAATCTGCAAAGATCCGAATCGGAAAGTCCGATTTTTTTGTGGTGATAGTTCAGGCCACATTGGCCAGTAAGGAAACTCGCAAGGATACGTAATTCATTCCTACTTAGCCTCAGGAGCCTTTTAGATGCTCCTTCTGCTAGGGTGAGGAGTCTTTTCCCCTTCCGGTGGCCAGACACTCTGTCCCAGGCATATGCAAATTCATTCTGTTCCCATTTCCGGACTACCTCTAGTTAAATCCATTTGATAGTCCGCAGAGCGGTTCAGGTCCAATGAAAGGCCTCTGTGCTCCGCATTTAGCAAGGCATTCTGCTCTTTCATTCCCTTCGAACCCTTCATGACCCGGAATCCAACCCAAGGTAAGGGCATTACAGCTGCCCAGTTGGTTAATGATATTTCGGCAGTTATCGACAAATCTGGAATCAATCGTATCCGATCCAAGGTCTTTAAGAGACGCCTGGCATTCGGAGAGGATGTAAATATGTGCACCAGCGAGCCTCCTACGAAGGCACTCCCTCACATATATCTCTATGGTGTGTAGTTCAGCCTAAAAAATAGTGGCAAGCTTACACATTGGTATCCCTTTTTGGAATTTAGGGCCAACTATGCTCGCACCAGTGTCACCATTTTGTAATTTGGACCCATCAGTGAACCAAATTTGTGCGCCTGGTGCGAAATTAAAATCGTTAAGTCTCTAGTTAACTCGATCAAATATGACCACTGCATAGTTCCTAGAGATTGCCAATTTCTTTGGCATCCTATCATTAAATTAGACAATGTGCTCTTTGATGATGATTTTAGCAATCTTCATATAACCATTAAGATCCCCAACCTTCAAGGTTGAAATCTTGTTAAGTATTAGCGCTGCTAAGTAAGCCTCCCTTTTTATAGTTAAAGGTAGGGGAGGAATGTGCAAGAGGACACCAAGGCCCAGAGTTGGGCACGATTTCATTGCTCCAGAGATGCCAACACAGACTAAACGGTGTAGTTTGTTTAGTGCGTTAGACGCACTAACTTGTTCAACTTTGGGCGACCACACCAGGGCCGAGTAAGTAATAATCGGCCTTACTATAGTCACAAATGCCCAGTAGGTTCTTTTGGGCTAACCCCCAGTGTTAGCAACACTGACGAGCGTAATCGAGCAACACTGTTCCTGCATGAAAAGAGAACACCCTGGCATCATTGCTCTTGTGTTTCGAGACTTCCTTTTTGCCTTTCTTTTTCATTTTTTGACACGGCAAGTAATAGACGGAGAAGAATACTAAAAGAATTTTGCAACTACAGATATATTAATTAAATTAAATAAACTTTGTTACAAAATCTGAAAACGCGTTGTAAAATTCAACATTTTACAAAATTTTTTTATGGTGCTGCTTGGTCGAAATGGAAGAGTCGAAATTACCACAGGGTTTCAAGAGCAGCCAGCGTGTGTTGCGAACACCAAGCGTTGGAAAGGGTTCGAAAGAAAAGTCGAACGCAAGCGATTCGCCAAAGGAGTACAACTGCAGGGGATGTAGAGCACGCGATTCCATAGAAAATATGGTCTTTGGTGATGTGCCGAATTGCGGCTCTTGGTTCCACTTCAGCTGTGCCGGAGTCGATAGCATGGTTGAAAACAAAACATGGAAATGTGCACACTGCGTATCGGCAGACCCCCAACAACTACACGGTCCATTGCAAGTACAGCCGAACAGTCAATGGTAGTCAATGGTTCACGTGCTTCCAAATGCTCCCGATCGTCAAAGGTTGGAGCTAACAGACGGCTCCAGCTGCAATTGGAGAGGAAAAACTTCTAGCCGAAGAAAAACGAGATCAAGACTTTATTGCTGAAAAATACAAAATCTTGAGCTTGATGCAAGATAGTTCAAGTTCAGACGAAGATGATGTGGAAGGTTTTTCTAGGGTTTCGGCCAGAGAGAAAACTCAAGAGTGGTTGAGAGACGTAGAGCAGGTTTCGGCAGAAGTAAATGAGGGAAGTCAGGTACAACATCAAGGTATGACAAATGTTAGTCAGCCGATAGCAAACTTGTTAGCTGAGTCATCAAGTGCAAATATGCGTCGGCAGCAAAGTAGCATACAGCCACATGGCGTTCGTTTTCAAAACCCGACAAACCAACAGAATACCAATCACTTTCGTGAACAACTGCGAGAAGGACAGCAACAGATGTCTTCATTACAGACGACCACAGCAAGAGCGCTCACAAGAAACCATATGGCTGCGCGTAATTCCCCAGATAAAGAGTTACAACCCTTTGGTGGAGAGCCAGATGAATGGCCACTCTTTATATCAAGTTTTGAGCGTTCTACAGAGTTGTGCGGTTTTTCGAATGAAGAAAATCTACTGCGTTTGCAAGGAGCTCTCAAAGGCAAAGCCTTAGAGTGCGTTAGAAGCATGCTTCTTCAGCCAAATTGTGTCGCACGAATTATATCCACTCTGAGAATGTTATATGGGCGGCCGGAGCTTATAATAAACACCCTCTTGCACAAGATCCAGTCTACACCTCCGCCAAAGGTCGAGAAGCTGGAGAGTGTTGTTAGTTTTGCCATAGCTGTTCAAAACTTCTGTGCAACCATCGAAGCGTGCGGCCTTTTCTCGCACTTGAACAACCCAACCTTGCTGCAAGAGTTAGTGAATAAGCTAACTGGCCATACATGCACAGAGTCGTCCTGTCGATAATTCTAATCTCTCTAATTTCAGCGCTTGGCTCTATCACATAGCGGAAACAGCAAATACTGTTAGCTTGCCGATCCCACCGAACACCATAAGATCAAAGGGACCGCCGAGAGAAAAGGGTTTCTTACATGCGCATTCAGAAGAAATTGAGAGCTGCAGCAGGTTCGAGCGGAGACCAGTAGATCGCGGATGTTGCATCTATAAGGGAAAGTGTCGGACGGTAGCAACATGTGCAGTGTTTGGACGTTTAAATTTAACTGCAAGGTGGGCGGCACTCAGAGAGCATCGTCTATGCCGGCGGTGCCTTGGTAGAAATGGACGGCAACGTTGCAAGTCTGATGCAACTTGTGGCATAAACAACCGCGTTTATAAGCACCATCATATGTTACACAACCTTCAGAAAGACGTGGTCTGCGATGAAACTGAATCTGTCCTCTTTAGAATAATACCCGTGACGCTTTACGGAAATAACACAAAGCAAGATATTTGTGCATTTATAGACGAAGGCTCTTCCTTGACGCTTATCAACGAAGATGTAGCTCGAAAGCTAGACATCGCTGGTCAGCCAGCTCCTCTTCGTATAAGATGGACCGGCAGTACGCATCGGAATGAGAATGAGAACGATGAACCTCAAAGTTAAATGAACTCACTCGAACGGCAAACATTTCGAACTTCGGAAGGTCCGTACTGTAAAAAACCTTCAGTTGCCTTTCCAGGAGCTTGACTACGACAAACTAAATAGTAAGTATGCTCATCTAAAAGGCTTACCAATAAACTCGTATGGCAGGCAGAGACCTCAGTTGCTAATCGGTATTGATAACTGGGAGCTGGGATTACCTTTAAAATTTAAAGAAGGCCAAATCAAGGAGCCTGTCGCTACAAAGACGAGGCTTGGATGGGTAGTTCATGGCATTTGTAGAAACCGGCAGGTGGGCGTGAGAAGTGATGCAGCCTGTTGCAATTTTTATGTTTGCGATTGTCAACGACGCGAGGAAGAAGATACAGATTTACATGAGCTGGTCAAGCAGTTCCTATACGAAGAATCTTTAGGGGTATCCAATACAGTAGTTCCGTTAAAAGCGGCAGAAGAAGAGCGTGCCATGTCCTTGCTCAAGGAATTTACATGCCGCAAGCAGGGTCGTTTCGAGACTGGCCTTTTATGGAAATACGATAATATTGAGCTGCCGGACAGCTTTCTAATGGTGCTTAAGAGGCTTAGGGGTCTTCAGAAACGCATAGCGCGAGAACCCGCCACAGCTGATGCACTGCAAGGAAAAATCGATGATTATATCGCAAAAGGTTACGCGCGGAAATTGTCACCGCAGGAAGCTAACCAGAGGCCTCCACGAACTTGGTACTTGCCCTTCTTCCTGGTAACAAACTGTAACAAGCCTAAGAAGCTGAGGATGGTTTGGGATGCTGCCGCCAAAGTAAGAGGCGTGTCTTTGAACTCTGCATTATTAAAAGGACCCGATCAGCTCGTTGATCTAACTTCGGTACTTTATAAGTTTAGAGAGAGAGAGCTGTAGGGCTGCGTAGAGACATCAAAGAGATGTTTCACCAAGTTAAAATTAAGGAAACAGACCAGAATTCTCAACGATTCCTTTGGTGCAGCAGTAGCGCCCAGCATCCTGACACATACGTTATGACAGTTATGACATTCGGAGCGACGTGCTCGCCAGCCTCTGCACAATACGTCAAGAACGAAAATGCTAAAGATTTCATTGCGTCGTACCCCGTAGCAGTAAAGGCCATTCTCGAAAATCATTATGTTGATGATTTACTTGTAAGTGTTGATTCTCCTCAAGAGGCTGCAAGGCTTGCTAAAGATATTAGATATATACATAAGCAAGCAGGGTTTATTATCAGGAACTGGGTTTCGAATTCGCAAGAACTGTTAAAAGATCTCGATTCGAACAATATTGACGCAATGAATTTGAATTCTAATTTCAAATTCAGAAGGTCCTCGGGATGTGGTGGTGTACCTCTACAGACATGTTTGTTTTCAAAATCAAGAAAAGACCGGAATTGCCGGCTATCTTCGCTGGGGATCAGAGCCTCAGCAAGCGAGAAATTCTGCGGGTTTTGATGTCCATCTTCGACCCTTTGGGTCTAATTGCGAATATTCTCATGTACCTCAAGATCCTCCTAAAAAAGATTTGGCGGTCTGGAACGGGTTGGGATGAGAAGATTCAAGATGAACAGAGGATCAAACGCGGAAGTGGATCAATGGTTTACCGAAGATTGAAAACCTCCAGATACCAAGGTGCTATGGTGTTGCAAATTTTAAAGGCTAGACAGAGTTCCAGTTACACGTATTCGTCGACGCCAGCGATATGCAGGTGTAGCTTACATTCGATCTTCTAATGCATACACAACGAAGGTGTCTTTAATAGAAACGAAAACCCGTGTAGCCCCTCTGAAAAGCCTTTCAATTCCGAGGCTTGAGTTGCAAACAGCCACGCTTGGTGCCCGCCTATCCAAACATTTCACAAAATGCCATTCAATTTCTTTTTCCGGAAAAATATTCTGGTCAGATTCCAAAAACGTGTTATCCTGGCTGCGTTCAGATCACCGTAAATACAAGCAGTTTATCGCCTTTCGAGTTAGTGAGATTTTAGATAATTTTGATGTGTCCGAATGGCGATGGGTACCATCAAGACAGAATGTAGCTGACGACGCCACAAAATGGAGAAACATTGGAGATTTCAACTCATCTGCACGTTGGTTCAACGGTCCAGAATTTTTATCTCAGTCACCGGACAAGTGGCCTGTTGAAAAAGACCCAATAAAGCATACGCAAGATGACCTGAGAACGGAGTATGTGAACGTGCACTCTGAATACAGCGAGTGTAACTTATTCGATCTGAAGCGCTTTTCATGCTGGAAGAAGCTACTACGAAGCAGTGCATATCTCAATAGATGCAGAACTAAATGGCTCGCGAGAATCAAGCTAAAAAGGGAAGTTAGCGAGCTCTCGCCAGAACATATCAACGCAACTAAAGAACGTGCAGGCGCTATTGGGCACTCACTACTGGGGAGATGCAGCAAGGCGAGAAACTCTTGATCGGCGAAGCTCAGCGAAACGTTTTTAAAGAGGAGCTTGATTGCTTATCAAAAAATCAAGCGGTGAGTAGATCAAGCTCAATTCATAAACTTTGTCCGTTTTTAGACAGCGATAAGATAATACGTGCCCAAGGAAGAATTGAATACTCGAAGGATGCCAATCCGGACTTAAAGCGTCAAATTATTCTACCCAAGAAGCATTACACCACCAAACTGATAATTCTCCACTATCATCGCCAGTACAAGCATCATAATCACGAAAACATACTGAATGAAATTCTACAACGATTTCACGTTCCTGGATTGAGGGCTGCCTACCGCACTATTCGTCGATCTTGCGCAGTGTGTAACATTTGGAGAGCTCGTCCGTCACCTCCATTGATGGCTCAGCTGCTCCCGTCCAGATTGGCCTCATTCAGTCGCCCATTTTCCTTTGTGGGTGTTGACTACTTCGGTCCATTAACGGTGGATATTCTTAGAAGAACCGAGAAGCGTTGGGGAGTTCTCTTGACATGTCTGACAACACGTGCAGTGCGTATTGAAGTTGCGCATTCTTTGACAACTGACTCCTGCATTTTAGCGCTTCGTAATTTTATGGCAACAAGATTCACACCATTGGATTTTCTTAGCGACAATGGCACCAATTTTCATGGCGCAGAACGGGAACTAAAAGAAGCTTATGAGAAAACTAACAAAGTAAAGATGATGGATACCTTTACCACTGTTGATACCAAATGGGTGTTTATACCGCCTGGCTTGCCGCATATGGGAGGTAGCTGGGAAAGACTAGTAAGATCAATAAAAACTACCCTTTCGCACACCAGACCCGCTCGGAACCCTACCGACGAACTTCTGCGAAGCTCATTAATAGAGGCGGACACATTCCCATCAGCGATGAAAATGAAAGCGCTCTGACACCGAACCATTTCTTAATCGGTTCCTCGAATGGCATGAAACCGACGGCGACGTTGAACGACGACAGATGGGTACTTAAAAAGAACTGGATGACGAGTCAGCAATACGCCGACAGCTTCTGGAGACGCTGGGTCAAAGAGTACCTTCCAACACTTACTCGACGAGCCAAATGGTTTGCACCGGCAAAACTGATTGAAGTCGGCGATATCGTCATAATTGCTGATCCCAAGAGCCCGCGAAATTGCTGGCCTAAAGGAAGAGTGATCGCTACGAGAATTTCCAAGGATGGTCAAGTCCGAAGCGCAACAGTGCTAACGAAGCAAGGCATCTACGAGCGGCCCGCTGTGACCTTGGCTGTCCTCGACGTCAGTGCTTTAGACGGGGTAGAGTCCACTAAACCTCAGTGGCTATACCGGAGAGGAAATTTTAGCAACACTGACGAGCGTAATCGAGCAACACTGTTCCTGCACGAAAAAAAGAACACCCTGGCATCACACCCTTGCTCTTGTCTTTCGAGACTTTCTTTTTGCCTTTCTTTTTCATTTTTTGACACGGCAAATAATAGACGGATAAGAATACTAAAAGAATTTTGTAACTACAGATATATTAATTAAATTAAATAAACTATGTTACAAAATCAGAAAATGCGTTGTAAAATTCAACACCCAGGTTTTTGGGCAGAACCTAGTACAGGCATAAAATGCCCTAGTAGCTCTGCAGATAACATGCCGGAGATGTGAGCTCCAAGTTAGCGTTATTATTATTATTATTATTATTTATTTATTATTTATTTATTTCAAAATCAACTTATGCACTAAGACACAGTCTTTTTTAGCAATTAAAATTTTACATAAGAATTAGTGATAACAAAAGTATAAAACTTATTTAAAAAAAAAAATAATGAAATTATAACTAACAACAGTGAATTAACAACAGTTAGAGAAAGAGCCGACAAGAAAAAAAAATTAAAAGATGAAATAACACTTAGCTCATGTTCCAGAATCCAAGAAATGACACTTCACCTGACGCCTGAAAGCACCCTCAACTGGCAAGATCTTCAGCCTGCTTGGCAAGCTATTCCAGAGTCTGACAGTGCTGATGAAAAACATTCTTCCCGTATTAAGAAAAGAAAACGGAGGAATTATAAGATTCCGCGTCCGAGTTGAAGTACCAAATTGTAACTTAGAATACAGATAACTTGGTATGCCTGTTGATATCAGTTTATACAGAAATAAACAATTCCTATAATTTAAGAAATTAGCAAAGTCACCACCAAGTAGTGAATGTCTCCTTTCACCAATATGATCATATCTTTTCAGACCATAAACAAATCTAATCATATTATTGAGCAACACCAACATTTTTTGGCTCGATATTGAATCCAGATTGCAGTAAATAAGCTCAGCATACGTTAAAATGGGAAGAATGAGTACCAAGACCAGTTTCTTACGAGTTTCTGTTGGAAGAAATTCCGCAGCATATCTTAAGTTACGCAGCACGCAGTAGGCTTTGCCAGCCACAGTATTGATGTGATCAGTGCAAGTTAACGAAGAGTTAACACAAAAACCGAGATTATTTACTTTGGAAACAAACATGAGCATCGCCTTCCAAATAAATAACGGCGGCAAAACGGAAAAATCTAGATAATTACTAGATATCGGCAAAACAAACGATTTGGATACATTCAATCTTAAAGAATTCATATTTGATCATAAGGCAATTAATTTTAATTTTAAGGTCATCATTAATTTTCGTAAACAACTCATCTATGGAAGTAACTGGACTTGACAAATATACTTGCACATCATCCGCATAAGGGTGTATGTTCACTTTATGTACAACACTAAATAAGTCATTTAAGAATATAGTAAACAGCAGTGGTCCCAGCACCGAACCTTGAGGAACTCCAACTTCTACCCTTCTAAAGTCAGAGAACGAACTTCCAACTTTGGCTCTTTGGAACCGATCAGATAGGAAGGACTTGATAAGTTTAGCTGCACTAGGGGAGAATAGAAAATTCTTTTTCAACTTATTATAAAGAAGTAAATGGTCAACACTGTCAAATGCCTTCGAGAAATCAAGGAAGCAAAGAAATGTGATTTCCCGTTGATCTATTGAAATCCTAATGTCGTCAGTAATTTTCAGCATCGCCGTAGAGCAGCTATGCCCCCGGTTGAAAAGCAGACTGCAATGGGCTAAGCAAACTGTTAGTAGCAAGGTGACTGTAAATTTGTGAAGCTAAAAGAGCTTCAACCACTTTCGAAATAACTGACAAAATACTTATTGGTCGATAGTCCGCAAGTTCAGAGGCAGAGGACTTCTTAGGTATTGGCAAAACTGTTGCCAGTTTCCATAATGATGGTAATCAAGAAGTAGACAGAATATGATTAATAGTCTCTTTAAGAGGTGAGATTATTAAAGGTAGTATAATTTTAATAAATTTGATTGGAATTCTGTCAAACCCAACAGCGGAAGATTTGATCGACATAATTTTTTTAATAATATCATCACCGGACACACCAGAGAAATAAAAAAAAATTCTGCATTAGTAGAATCACAATTAAGCTCATCCGGAGAATTGACATTTTGTGTTCATTGAGTTCGAACGGATTAAGTTTGCATGTAGTAGATTTCTGACTTCCAATTCCAAGATCCTTTAACCTCCTCTATAGCTGCTTGGACGATAAACTAGGCTTAAACCTTGAGGCGAAAAAACGCTCTTTAGATTCCCTTATCATGTAAGTGACAGAGTTGCGCGCCCTTTTAAATGCATTCCAATTGCTTTCATATGGTTGTCTTTTAAATTTGGAATGCAGTATATTTTTATATTTAATGGCAGCCTTAATTCTTTCCGAAAACCACGGACAAGAACGATTGCAGACAGTGACTGTTTGAATAGGCACGAAAGAGTCAAACAGATATTGGATAACATTAACCAGTATAGACACCTTATCATCTTTAAAAGGAGCACTCCATAAGGGGGCCCAGTCAATCATTCCACCAGCACGAAATAGCTCAGCAACATTTAAGGAATTGTAGTCAAAATAGTCAAAAGTAAGCAAGGGAGACGAAAGACTGAGATTCATGTCCAATGCAAAGAAGATTAGGTCATGGTCAGATATAAAACTTATTTGCGAAAATAATGATACTAAAGTCGAGTCTGAGACAACAAAGTAGTCAATTAAGCTGGGCTGCACATTATTCCCAAATCGAGTTGGATATGCTTCATTTACAATGGATAGACCAGCCATAGAGAACAAATCACGCATCCTTGTAGTAGTAGAGTCATTCACTAATAAGTTTATGTTAAAATCACCACAAACAATAATATAATTAAAATTCAACAAATGGTCGTTAAGGGTATTGAAGAAAGGGTCAAGAGTGGTATTTTTGTTAGGATTAAAAACACAAGAGACAAGTAGGCGAGTCATAGAATCTACAATCGAGACACCCAAGTAATCAACATCAGAGTGGACAGAAAAAAACTCTACTCGAGAAGAGTAAACAGACTTTACATAGATGGCCACTCCACCACCCCTTCGTCCAACTCTATCACAGCGGTACAGGTTGTAGTTTTTAATTTTACGAACGTTGTCACTGAGATCTGCAGCAAACCATGTTTCTGTAATACAGATAACATCAACAAATGTCTAATACAATCCAATTTGCTTCCACTCAGACTGCGAGCATTGAAATTAATAACATTGAAACCATTATACTGTGTACATAATATATCAATCACAGTTTTCTGATTAACATCAGCACCAACAAACATGTTAGGCACACTCATTACGAATCAAGGCGACAGAAGAGAGAGCAAAAACAAACTAGTCAAGTAAGGTGCGCATAGCACTGAGATTCCGCTAAACCATGGAACTAAGTGTGTTAAGAGAAATATGAAAAGAGAGTAAGAATAAATTACAATTAAAGAAAACGATTGAGCAAATATGTATATATAAAAGAGAGAGCAGTTAATGAGATGAGGAATATATAAAGAAGAAATAAGCAAATAACAATAATGAAGAAAATAATATAAACACATTTGTATACAATGCAAATTCAAGCACAAAAAATGAAACATTTCGTATTATAAATAAATAAATATCTGGATAACTCCCAGATAGCTTGTTAAAAACTACACTACGTTTTCTCGTGAATGGTACTGAGATGGTTTTCTCAGGATTGAGTTTCAGACCCTTTTCCACACACCATCTGTTTGTGATATTGATGGCCCGTTGCATTCGTTCAGTTATGGTAGATTGGTCAGCCCAACAACGTGAACCACGAGATCATATGCATAAGCCTGCGTGCTCAGGCATAATGCGTTAAGCTTTACGAGGAGCTCATCCATGACCAAAGTCCACAACAGAGGTGATAGTACCCCTCCTTGGGGGCATCCTCTGGTAGCTTTAATTGATCTTTTTGCTCCTCCAAGCTCAAATTGCATGCATTTGGATTCCAGCATGCAAATTGTCCAAGTAATAATCATGGAGGGTATATTCTTCCCTAACATGGAGGATCGAATCGCATCGTAAGATATGTTATCGAAAGCTCCCGATATATCCATGAAGGTGCACAAAGCCATCTATCTAGACTGTAAAGCATTCTCTATGACCATAGTTAGACGATGAATAGCAGTCTCTGTTGATTTGCCAGCCTGATAGGCAAACTGCAGATCATGTAGAGGGGATGCAACTAATATTGTATCCGTGATATACAAGTCCAGTAATTTTTCCATGGTTTTGAGGAAAAAAGAATAGTGCATTTGTCTCACTAGGAGATGTAGTGTAACTCCCATCAGGCTGCTTGAGAGTACCTATGCCGTTAGAGTGATCCTCGGATAGTTCTTTCCTGAGACGAAGAAACTCTGGGAAATTTTTAATTTCCTCACAACCACGTTTCCTTGAAGCCTTGTTGGACCTGTTCAAGTCTTTGTTATAGTTAGTTAGTTATGGCACTTTTATATGCCAACAAATTGCTCGTCGTTTTTGCTCCATTGAAGAGCCTCCTCGTCTCGGCTCTGAGGTCCTTAAGAGTAGCGTTCCACCATGGGACCAGGTTGTCATGCTTTCTCGTGGTCTTGGACAACTCCTATTATGGGCCTCTGTCATGTTTAAATGGAGCTCTGCAGCTTCCAATTCAAGCTCTTTAACAGTACTAATAGGTGTTTCAGAGCAATAACCGATCCCTTCAAAATAAAGCGATAGTTATGATCTTCGAGTTGTCAAGCCCATTGAAAACCGTATGTGTCTATGATCAGACATGGATGTCTCTCGTGACACATGCCAGTTTGTAAAGTCAAGTACCTCACTGCGGGCGGAATTGATAAAAGTCGGCTCATCACCCCCATTGATGATATTAATATTATTTTGAATAATAAACTCAAGAAGGTACTCACCCCTAGTGTTGGTGTCCCCGCTGCCCCATGTAACATTATGAGCATAGCGTCACAGCAGAGAATCCAGGGAAGTTGCCTGTGCTGGCAGTAATGAACCAGAGCACTAATTTCTCTTGGTGGTCCAGCCTCAGAGTCCCCTAGAAAGAAGGCAGATGCAATAACTACTTCCACATCCCCTTTAGCAGTGGGAACTTTTGCCCAGACGGCTACAAGATCAGTACTAATGAAATCTGAAAGGGGAAGCACTGCCGATGCTGCCCTCGCATGACTGCGACTTTTTTGGCTTGCGACTTTTTTTTCGAGAAGCCAGTTTCTTGGAACGATTCTCTCTCAATAGCTCCTTCTCCTCCGGTGAACCTCTCTCACTTCTCCTGGACCTTTAAGTACCACCAGCCTTTGCCCCAAGTGAGGGACGCCACTTTATGGCTTCAGTGGTGGCTTTATTGCTGTCGGGTGCATTGATAGCGACCACCGCCTGACCTGCCTCCGCAGTCCCTGGAGCGTTAATCGCCTCGCGGAAAGCAGCTTTTAAGGTCACCGCCTCACCTGCATCCGCAGTCACTGGAGCGTTAATTGCCTCGCGGATAGCAGCTTTTAAGGTCACCGACTGACCTGCATCCGCAGTCCTTAGAGCGTTAGTCGCGTTAGTGCTCGGCAAGTCAACTTTCATTTGTGTGGGAGCTATGGAAGCAGGAGACTTTTCAGGTACCTTGGCCACAGGAGGCAAACTAGGCACATTATTAGCCTTTGCCCTGGGCCTTAGGGAGACCATGCTAAAGCCATATCCTACCTTGTGATGGGGATTCTTCAACACCTCCGCCGAGTCCGGGTCGATCGCCATCACCAGTTCTAAGCCTACACCAGTTCTAAGACCACTAAGCCTTTTTTTGACCTGCGAATAACTCGCCAATCTCCTACTCTAAGACCTTCGTTTTGGCCTTCTAGAAGCCCCAGCATCTCAGGAGTCGATGTACTATCATCCTCCCGGACAATTTTAATGCAGGCGTTGGGCCATGGGTTGAGTTTAGGCACCCATGCCCTAACGCAGTCCGCAGCACATCTGTCCCTGCAGGTGACGACCATCCACCCTGGATGGAACGCACAACTAGTAAATTGCGGCTTCACAGAACCGCTTTTCAGTCTGCGGGCCTAATCTAAGATACCGCTTTGCACAGACTTTAATTGTTCCGTACTCCATACGGTATGCGGATAGTCCGCCGGTATAACTCCAAGCTTGACGCTGGTGGCCACTTCACTGAAAGAGGGCTTCTGAACCGCTTCAGAGTCGCCGGGAGATGCTGGAGTGGCTTTAACAGCCCCAACCTCCATTCGCCCACCGAGCCCTTTGGCGATTCGAGTACCTTTTTTAGGAGGATTTGCGTCATGAGTCGTATGAGCCGATCTACTCCTTTTTTGCGTGGGTCGATCCGCGCTCTTCGAGAGGCTCGCCATAGGCACAACAGCTAGCCTTCTGGCCTCCTCGAAGCTATGGCCCTTTGATAAATAGAGCTTCAGCCGCCTCCTTGCAGAGCCGGTCGGGCCAACTGATGAAGGTGGCGAGTTCAAAAGCCCGTCTTCCTCATCCGTTGGTATGTCTACGTCCGGACCTATAGCAGTCACTGGATCCGCAGAGCATATGTCAGTTACAGGCGCCGCATCAGTAAGGCACTTAGTAGCCCCTCCGATTACTGACGTTCCTGAGATTTCGCCTTCTGATGCAGTAGCAGTCACACCAGAAGGGGAGAGGTCGCAAGCGACTAAATTGTTATGTTCAGACACAGTAGCCTGTAAGTTAATTTTTGTCATTACTAGCCATGAATTCCCACGAGTACAGAGGTTAAAATGTCACCGAGACATAGCCCCTACTATAGCGATAAGGCTAATTACAACCAGAGGGCGCCAGGTATCTGGAGGTAGTGCCATTCGTCCCATAGGCACGGTTCGGATGACACCTGGTATTACGGGTTTTTCGAGTTTTCCTTTCTAGATCCGCTATATTTCGTAGAGCAGGGGCACCTCTTGCAGGGTGTGGCTCTTCACCACGCATAGCCGGTCTTGAACCATTGAGCTAAAAGCCATCTGGTCCCTGGGACAATACTTCATAATTCTGAAGGCGTCAAAGCCTTCACCCCCGCATCAGCGCTTGTACTAGCTTTTCCTTTTTTATAGAAGATGTCGTAATCATATTCTTCTAGTTTTAGCTTCCACATTCCTTCAATTCCATCAACCAATTCACTGGTGTGTGATCAGTACTTGACAGTACTTACATTGCTTGCCTCTGTCGTTACTATAAAAGGTTTTGTAAAATCGAGATATTAGAGCACAGGATCGTTAATTAGGAGATTTTTGCAATGTTTGAAGGTTTTTACATATTGCTCTGTTAGTTTAATGACCCTTTTTTAGGCACTCTGTTAGAGGTTTTACTGTATTGGCGAAGTCTTTAATAATTTTCTGTAGTACCCTAGCACTCTTAAGAAACCTTTAATTTCCTTTTTATTTTTGGCAATGGGGAAATTTTTTATTGTACTAATTTTGTCTGGGTTCGGCTTAATCCCATCAGTCGTTATAACGTGCCCTAGAAATGCAATTTCTTTTATAAGAAACTCTGATTTGTGTGCTTGAATTTTGAGATTACATTCCCTTAGCCTACTGAAAACTGATTTTATATTTAGAATGTGTTAGTTTAAAGGTAGAGAAAATTATAATATCGTCTAAATAACCTAAACAGTTTTTGGCGACCAGATCCTTTAAGACGTGGTCCATTACTCGTTGAAAGGTGGAAGGAGCATTCTTTAACCCATATGGCATACGTTTGTATTCGTAATGACCATTTTCCACTGTAAACGATGTTTTTTGTGCATTTACGGAGTCCATCTCTATCTGATTTAATCTGCTGGCAAGGTTGTTGGCAAGGTTTGTAAAGTATAAACACTTTCCGAGCTTATCAAGAATGTCTGAGATGTTTGGAATTGGGTATCGGTCCCAAATAGTCTTTTTGTTCAGCTGCCTATAGTCGATTACCACTCGCCATTTTTGTTTCCCAGTTGAGTCAAATTTCTTCGATACTACCCATACTGGCGAACTCCAGGGTGAATAGCTATGTTGAATAGTTCCCTGTTTAACCGTATCACCTATTCGTTTTTGAACTTCTTGTTTATGTATATACGGGTATCTGTAGGACTTTTTGTGTATTGGTATTTCGTCAACTATTTTGATTTTATGTTTTACTTTATTAGTGAAGGTCAATTTATCTTCTTCTTCAAAGAATAGGTCGTCAAGTTCAACTCAGAGCGTGGTTACGGCTTTCACTTCTTCGTGATTCAGATGAGATGTTCTAATGATATGTTTTGTTCTATCTCCATTTGTGGGATTTAGAAAACTGGTATATGGTTCTACTTTCAGTGGTTGCTCCACTACTATATCGTGGTCTTCATTTGTTTGTTTATTTACTTCTATAAGACAAAACCAGTTTTGGACAGAGTAAATACCTTCGGATGTATAGACTTTCGGACATAATTCGGTTGATTTGATGAAGGCATCCCCGCTACACATGTCTACAGGAAGCTTTGTCAATTTTTTTTTTTGACATTGCTGGTATGGTTATCGTACCCGACGTAAGGTTTGGTTTTAGGTTTATTGGTGGGGTTGTGTGGTCAGTTATAAGTTTGTTGTTTTTTAAATCTTTTTTTGCATTGAGTTGTTTCAAAATGTCTAAACCTATAAGGCCGTCAAAGTAATTATGGAATTTGATTAATCAAAAGGTGAAAAACCTATTCTCCTTGAATTCTATGAAAGATGGTAGAATTATTTCCTTATTTATTGCGTAACTTTGCATTATTGTCGTTATATTGATTGGATGTCATTCTATTTGTTTTGCAGGGTCTATAAACTTAGGATCAATGAAAGAATAGGAAGCTCGATTAGAAAACTAAGATCTTTGCCGAAAGACTCTTTATGTTTACAAATGGTAATGTAGTGCCATGTTTGTTGATTTATAAATATACTGTAGGTTTGTCGAGGCACTTGTAGGAAAATTTGGAGAGTCGTCAATGTTGCATAATTCCTCCGTCGCAAAAGCCTCCTTCCCAACTTCGTTCATGTAGTTAGCTTCCCTTGGTCTTTGGTAATTGGACCTGTCGGTTTTCATTGTATGGTTTGTACGCTAAGTGAGTCTTGTGTAGCCTGCATTTGTATCTGTGGCAGGCACATGTGTGTTTGTGTGGTCGCTGACGAGCGCACATGCAGACGGGCATGTGCAGAGTAAATACAAAGCATGCGCATGTGCTGCGGTATGTACGCTGACGAGTGTACATGCCGCTCCACATAGCGCGCGGTATTTAGCCATCGCAAGCGATCCGATCGGATATCTGATCGCTCGCGCCTCGATAAGTGGCGATGACCCGCACGAAAGCGGAGAATAATATTTGTGTCGGCGACCGATCGCCGAGCACAAAGTAAGACGCGATAACAACGACATTGTTGCAGGCGACACAGGAATGCTGTGTTGGCATTCTCGTGGTCGCCAAATGTTTACGTTGCGCCGGCTAGCGGATTAGCTACCCGCTGCCGGAGTAATATGAGAAACTGTACGAACGCGGTTATGACGCCGCTCTGCCGTCGGTCGACGTTGACAGATCACAGGGTAGGTATAAATATAAGGTTTGGACGAAGCCAAACTTGAAGTGTGCAACAATGTTCCAATACGTGATCGTAACTCTCTGCATAGTAGCCCTTTGCTACTTCGCAGCTGACTTTGTGTTAGCGCGGCCAAGGTGGCATATATTCGCCAATATGCTGCCATGGCCGTTGAGCGAGTTGCTTAAGTTTAGTTTTTAGTCTTCTGAGAGTCGCTCATCGAGACGAATACTATCGCACGACGCGAACGCATCCACACGAGTGGAAGAACCCTTAAATAATATAACAACCTCTATCGAAACCGATTAAGTGTATATAGATAATTAGTATAGTGATAGAATAAAATAAAATACAGAAATATTTGAAAAAAGTGGTTTTATTGTTTAGCCTCATAGCTAAAGTGGTGACCCCGAACGTTTAGAAAAACGCGCATGTGCCCGCAGTGCGAATTAATCGTTTTGTGTCTTGCGTGTATAATTTTAGCGCTCGCTAGTCGCGCAATTAAAATAGTGATAAGAAGCTACGAATAACAGTAAGCACAGAAATGGAGAACGTTGCTCCAACGGGAGGTAAGTAATCCCCGGCCACGCCAGACAACACGGTTCCAACGGTTGACGGCACCGCTGGCGCGAACGCGAGTGAAGAGCAAGCGCGCGCGAACAGTGCGGATTTAAACGACAACGAGTTGGCGCGCGTTACGATAAAAATTCCGCCGTTCTGGCACGCGAACCCGGAAGTGTGGTTCGCGCAGCTAGAAGCGCAATTCGCAACGATGCGAATTACGTCTGACAGTGCGCGCTTCAACGCGGTCGTCGGCACGATCGAGTCGCGGGTGCTCGAGCAGGTTTTCGAGGCGGTTACGAAACCGCCCGAAAAAGGTAGAGACACAAACTTAAAAGCCAAGATGCTCGAGCAATTCGGTGCGTCGGAGCAGCAAAAGTTACGACAGCTGCTGTCGGAGATGGACCTCGGGGATAAAAGACCATCTCAGCTTTTAAACGAAATTCGCCGACTCGGTGGGCCGAACGTCACCGAGCAGTTACTGGAAAATCTGTGGACAAGTCGGTTACCGGAGCAAGTACGCGCTATACTGCAAGCATCGCCAGGCGACCTTACGCAACGCGCCGCGATGGCGGATAAAATAAGTGAGGTGACGGGCTCGTCTGGCACGTGTGAAGTATCGCGGGGAGCAATTCCGAAAGAGCGGAATAATGAAGCGCTAGAGAAGCGGCTTCACAGGCTCGAGGATGCTCTGTACGAGCAGCGCCGGACATGCAAAAACTGTATGTAGCGAACGGGTCCAACATAACTACGTACGGACGTAAGCGCATTAAGTTGGACCTCGGGCTGAAGCGCGACCTGGTCTGGCAGCCCGATTATAGGTGCTGACTTTTTGAAGCATTTCGGATATGAAAAATGAAAAATTAATCGAGCCGGCCACGAACATTCAAGTGCAAGGAGCGGTCCGTCCAGCGAAAGGGCGGATCTTTACATATAACCTGTACGATCCGTTTGCAAAGTTACTTGCGGATTTTCAGGACATAAGGACAATGAGTAACGCAACCGGCGCTGTCGTTTCCAAAGTAACGCATCACATAGTAACAAAAGGTCCGCCAGTGCATGCGCGCCCACGCAGGCTGGCGCCAGATAAGCTTAAGGCGGCAATAGACGAATTCCGTTTCCTGACCGATCAGGGAATTTGCGAACCGTCCGACAGCAACTGGTCAAGACCGCTCCATATGTTTAGAAAGCCGGACGGATCCTGGCAACCATGCAGGGATTATCGTGCCTTGAACGCGGTCACGGTTCCGGATCGATATCCGATACCGTTCATACAGGATTTCACGCACATCCTCTACGGGAAAACTGTCTTTTCAACGATAGACCTGCAGCGTGCGTATCCGTCGGATATACCAAAATCCGCCATTGCAACGCCGTTTGGGTTATTCCAATTCAAATTCATGACGTTCGGCTTGCGCAACGCAGTGCAAAATTTCCAACGGCATATTAAGTAATAGCATCTTGGCAAACGAAACCGACTACGCTTTCGTGTACATTGATGACATTTGCGTGGCGGCCAAAGATAATGAAGAGCACGAGCGGCACTTGCGGCGAATTTTTCAACTGCTCCGCGAGAACGGTCTGGCAATCAATGTGGCCAAGTGCGACCTCGGAAAACCACAGGTGAAGTTCCTGGGCCACACGATAAGCAGCGAAGGAATCGTTCCACTGCAATCGAAGGTAGACGCGATCCTGGATTTCAAGCGCCCGACTGTGGCGCACGAGTTGAAAAGATACCTGGGTATGCTCAACTTTTATAGAAGATTCATTCCGCACACTCCTACCTGGTGGTGACCTTGTCGTGATGTAGGGGCTTAAGTCACTGGCCCAGTAGGATCGGTCAGTGTAACATTGGCTGCTCTTGCTGTGTCGGTGATACAAACGACCACCAACTGGGCTGGATCAAGGTGTCATACGACCCGTGCCGAGGATCAGCCTGGCTGGGGGCCCAGTTTAAATAATAGCCCAGTCTCGAACGGAGTATTCGGATACCTGGCGCCCTCCGAATTAGCTAGCCTTACCTGTGTACTGCGGATCTCTGCAAAGGTGGACCACCCCTTCTCCGCAACTCGTGGGACCAACTATGTCTTCAAGCAAAAAACCAATTACACAAACAACAAAAAGAGAAGCCGAAACTCTTAAAATGTCGGCTGAAAAGAATCTGGGTGCTGCTGTAGCCACTGGAATAAGTGGTCAAGGCAGTGCTGAGGGAGGGAAAACTCTGACGGCGGTAATGGTGGCGAAGGCTGAGATCAACGCATCTAGCCCGAGCGGATCCAGGGGCTGTCTAGAGAAGGACCTGACAGGGACAGCGACGGACGCCACTGGCCCCGGTTCCTCGAGAATAGGGTTGGAGGCTGGACAGGGTTCGAGGTTAAACGCACGGACTCGACGTAACGCCTACAGACTTCGTGACAAACTTCGGAAGATTCCTGAAAAGGAATTAACCGACAAGGACAAGAAGTCTCTCAAATGGGTTACGGAGGTTATCGGTGCGGCCGGACCTTCGATACCAACAACGCCCAAGAGACAACGGTCAGGTGACGAAATAATACCGCCGATCGGAAAAAAGGGTAGGGTTGGGGCAGCAGGCATCAGAGGTGGAGACAAGCTGTTGTCCTATAGTGAGGTCGTCAAGGATCGGCTCGTTTTGGCGGTGGTGGACAGGAGCGATCCTGACTGCACTATATCTGTCGATAGGTGGAAAAAGGTGGAGGTTAAGTTGGCGATCAGCTTCCTCCCTATGATGAAGGAGTTTCCGGGCCCGGTCCCTGTAGTAAGGGATGCTGGCTGGCATCAAGGCCGCATCAAGCTGGTTGCATGTGGCGACCAGCGGTCATGCGACCTTTACAAAAAGGCGATAGATAGGCTGGGAGAGGTTTGGCAGGGAGCGAAATTGCAAGCCATTCCTCGAGAGGAAATTCCCTGCCGACCTAGAGCTAGGGCTTGGATACCGGTGGAGCCAGCGGATCCTGCAGTAGTTCTCGAAATGCTCCAGTGCAGCAACCCAGATCTGCCTACAGGAAACTGGAAAGTTTCCAAACTGGAGGAACCGAAGGGGGACTTCAGGTCAGCGGTCGTTGTCCTGAATAAGGAGTCCCTGGGTAGGTAGGATGGGCTGGGTGGTGGGGTAAGGTTTTACCTCGGTCACCCTGAAGGTCTATAAAAAAGACCAGGATGACGCCAACAAGGGTGCCGAGGATCCAGTCGAACCCGATGGGGGGTCTTTGAGTCCAGGACCTATAGATGATCCCGAAATGGGATCGGAAGAGGAAATGGCAAAGGGACTCCTCATGACAAAGCAGGAGGAGGAGGAACTGCTAGCCTCGGGCTCAGAGCTGGAGCATACGGTGGTGGAGGTTAGGAATGCTACCCCTGGATCTCCGGGTGACGCAAATCAATCTCCATCACTGTAAAGCAGCGTCAGCTGCTCTTATTCTTCATCTTGCGAAGGATGAAGATGATGTCGCTCTAATCCAGGAACCTTGGGTCGTTGACGGCCAGGTATGCGGATTAAAGGCTCCTGGATATAGACTGTTCTACAGGAGTGGTGCAGGTAGGCCCAGATCCTGTATTCTGATGAAGAATAAACTTAATGGTTTTCTTCTAAATAATTTCAGTGAAAGAGATATTACTACGGTAGCGGTGGAGGCTGCTCGCGAAGTTTACTGGCTGTCCTCCATCTACATGCCGTCGGATGAGCTGGACCCTCCATCTGCTTTGACGAGAGGATTGCTAACGGCTGCTAGATGCTGCAAAGCGGAGTTGGTGATTGCTTGTGATGCAAATGCACACCACACCATCTGGGGCAGCTCAGACATCAACATTAGAGGTGAGTCGCTGTTTGATTTTATAATTTGCGAGAATCTTTATATTTGTAACAAAGGGAGGGAGCCAACCTTTGTTATCAGTAACAGAGAAGAGGTTCTGGACCTAACAATTGTATCTCATGGGCTGACCACTCGTGTGAGCAATTGGAGGGTTTCGGATGAGCATTCCTTCTCTGATCATAGGTACATTGTCTTCAACCTTAAGGGGACTTCTGTTGATCAAACTTGTCCAACTCGTAATGTTAGGAAAACTAACTGGGTAAAATATAGGACTAAACTTGCGGAAATCCTCGGGTCTGGGAGACTGGGGAGTATCGCAGACAGAGAGGAACTTGATAATAGATTAGAGTTCTTCTCAAGTGCTCTAAATAGAGCTCTAGAGGTCTCGCGCCCTTTTAAAAATCATAGAGGGAAAAAGAAACCACCTTGGTGGAACCCTGATTTAATGGAGATGCGTAAGAGGTGTAGAAAAATTTTTAATCTTGCCAAATCAGCAAGTGATTCTCATCTCTGGGCTGAATACAAGGCTGCCTTAAGCAGATACAAAAAACAATTACGTGCAGCAAAGAGGAACTCATGGAAAAAATTCTGTGAAAATATTATGAGTTCCGGAAGCTAGCAGGCTGAGGAAAATCTTATCCTCTAATCCGGCCGTTATTGGCTCCATAAGGAAGGATGATGGCTCTTGGACTACATCAAGAGCTGAATCACTAGAAGTTCTAGTTGATACTCACTTTCCAGGAAATAGTCGCCCTGATCATAACTTTATCCTCGTTTCTATTAAAGATTCTGGACAGGATTATCGATCTGCACATAAGGGATAAGCATATAGTGCAGTTATCTCGAGCTCAGCACGCAAACCTAAAGGGCAGATCAGTAGAGACAGCTCTGCACTGCTTAGTTGGTATCATAGAAAAATCTTTAGCATGGAAGGAGTTTTCCTTGGTTGCTTTTGTTGACATCGAGGGAGCGTTCAACAATGTGAAGACGAATGCAATCCTGGATGCCTTAAGAACCCTGCAAGTTGATAGGCATCTTGTGGGCTTTATCAGTCAGTTTCTGGAAGGAAGAACTATTGTGGCACGGCTGGGTTGCGTGCATGTAAACAGAGTGGTGGGGAGAGGAACTCCACAACGGGGGGTTCTATCTCCTTTATTGTGGAATTTGGTGGTCGATGGACTGCTGAAAATTCTGGAGCAAGAAGGTCTAGAGGTTATTGCATATGCGGATGATCTTGCCATAGCGGCCTCTGGCAAGTACCCATGTGTAATCAGGGACCTTGTACAGGTTGCTCTAAACACTCTAAGTAGATGGGCAGCTCCTAGGGGATTGGGTGTAAACCCACGGAAAACTGAATTGGTTCTTTTCACGAGGAAGCATGAAATTCCGCGAATTGAACCTCTAAGGATGGGTGCAGCTAGGATTAACTTCATGGATGAGGCAAAATTTCTTGGTCTCATCCTGGATAGAAAATTAAGCTGGAAACCAAATATCATCGAAAGAGTAAATAAAGCAACGGTGGCTGTTTACTCTTGTAGGAGAGCCATTGGTAATAAATGGGGCCTCAACCCATCGATAGTACACTGGCTGTATGTTCTAGTAGTCAGGCCCATACTGCTATATGGGGTGGTCACTTGGTGGCCAGCTCTGACTAAGGTAACAAACTGCAGATTGTTGGAAAAAGTCCAAAGATCTGCTTGTTTATGTATAGGAGGTGCGTTGAGGTCGACACCGACAGCTGCTTTGGAAGTGCTGTTGCACCTCCTGCCAATAGACGTAATGGGCAAGTTGCTAGCTAGGTGTTCGGCTATAAGGCTAAATGCTGTAAAGAGATGGACCAATACTAAAGTTGGTCATCAGACTATTTTGAAAGGATTATCCTCCTTTGAAAACGTTGACTACACCATTCCAACCTTACTACCAGCACAAAAATTTCGAACGGAAATTCCAACCAGGGGTGACTGGGAGGCTGGAACTCTGCCAGGCAAGAAAGGTATACATGTGTATACTGATGGTTCGAAGATGCGAGGCAGAGTTGGTGCTGGGGTTTTCTGCGAAATTCTTGGAAGGGAGGGCAATTTTCGCTTTCCGGACCATTGCAGCGTCTTCCAGGCGGAAGTGATGGCAATTCGGGAGGCACTGTCCTGGCTGAAGGATAATCAGACATTCTCCGAGGGTGTCTGTATTTATACCGATAGCCAGGCTGCGATAAGATCCCTGGAATCGACCTTCACCACTTCGTTGGTGGTAAAAAGCTGTCACCAATCTCTTAACGAGATTGCGGAACAGATATCTATAAAATTGTGCTGGGTCCCAGGACACAGTAACATTCCAGGGAACTGCCGAGCGGATGAATTAGCCCGCCTGGGTACTGAATCAGGGATCATAACGGATAACCTAGACACGGGTATGCCATTTGCTACCTGTAAGTATTTATTGAAAACAGAAGCCTTAATGGAGGCTAACAAAAGGTGGGAGGAGAAGGTGACTTGCGGTATTGCAAGACAACTATGGCCTCGGTATCACTGGAAGAACTCGCAGGACCTCCTAACGTTGAACAAGGAAAACATCCGGCGAGTGATAGGAGTCTTAACAGGACATTGCCTTTTTGGGGCTCATGCTAGGAGACTGGGCTTTTTCTCGAATGATTTTTGCAGGAGCTGCAGAGATGAGGAAGAGGAGGAGACCGTTTCTCATCTCTTGTGCAGCTGCCCAGCCCTAGCTCAAAGGAGACAGGCCCACTTGGGTGTCTACTTTTACAAGGACCTTTGTGATGTGAGTCCACTCAATGTGAGGGATTTAAATCGCTACATAAATAGCACTTTGTGGCTAACATAGCCTTGAGGGGGAGAGACCCATATGGCATCACAATGGACCTTCATGGTCTAAGTGTGTTCGCATGAACAGCCATAACTACCTACCTACTTACCTTCATTCCGCACGCGGTGGAACCTCAAATGAAACTACAAGAGTTGATGTGTGGGAATAAGAAAAAAGACCATGCTCCGTTAAAATGGACCGAGGGCGCAAGTGCGGCTTTTGACAAGTGCAAAGTCGGGCTGGCAAAGGCAACTCTACTACATCACCCAGCCCCCGACGCAGAGTTGGCCCTTAACGTCGATGCATCGGACTTCGCGGTAGGCGCAGTCTTTCACCAGATTGTTGGCGGTGAAGCTCAACCACTCGGTTTTTACTCGAAGAAACTGACAGATGCACGAAAGAAGTACAGCACGTACGATCGTGAGCTGCTAGCGATGTACCAAGCAGTCCAGTTTTTCAAACGCATGGTGGAAGGCCGACACTTCGCCATTTACACGGATCACAAGCCGCTGACGTTCGCTTTTCAGCAGAACCTGGAACGGGCATCACCGCGACAGGCGCGACACCTCGACTACGTCGGCCAGTTCACAATGGACGTGCGTCACATTCCGGGAAAAGCGAACGATGTAGCAGACGCCCTGTCAAGGATCCAGTGCAGTCCAGCCTCATTGATTACGAGGAACTGGCCACTGAACAAGCAGCCGATCCATGGATACAAGATCTGGTAAAAGGAGCGGTTGAGCAGTCGTCGCTGTGCATTAAGGAGATGGCGTTACCGAATAGCAGCAGAGTGATCTTATGCGACGTTGCACATCAGCGAATTCGACCACTCGTGCCTAAGAGTCACCACGAGAGGGTGATCGCGAAGTTACACGGCATCTCACATCCTGGCGAGAGCGCGACGCTGAAACTCCTACAGGAACGATTTGTGTGGCCGATGATGGAAAGGGAAGTCAAAAAGTATGTGCAGTCGTGCATCCAGTGTCAACGCAGCAAGGTGGGACAACACAATAGAAGCGCTATCGACCACTACAGCAAACCGAGCGAGAGATTCGAGCATATTAACATCGATCTCATCGGTCCTCTGCCGACGTCACGAGACTACAGGTACTGTTTAACAATAATTGACAGGTACACTAGATGGCCAGAGGCCGTACCGCTGACGAACATCAGCGCCGAGTCCGTAGCTACAGCGTTAATCTCCGGTTGGATGTCACGGTACGGAATTCCGTTGCGAATTACAACGGATCTCGGCCGACAGTTCGAGTCCGATATATTCAAGCAGCTAAATAGACTGTTGGGTGTTCAGCACTACATGACGACACCGTACCACCCGCAAGCTAACGGTATCATCGAACGATGGCATCGAACGCTGAAGGCAGCCATCACGTGCTACGAGCGGGACGATTGGAGTGAGGTGCTGCCGTTGGTGCTACTAGTCCTCAGATCGACGTACAAAGCGGACATCGCTGCTAGCCCAGCCGAGATGGTGTACGGCGCAACGCTGAAGCTTCCAGGAGAGCTGTTGGCGCCATCGCCGGTCCAAGCCAACGAATGCGAGTTCGTAAAGAATTTGCGCCGGTTAATGAGCAAGGTGACGCCCACGCAGACGACCCACCATAGCAAACCACGAGTGTTCCTGCAGCAAGAACTAGCAACGTGCACGCATGTTTTTGTGCGCATCGACAGGGTTCAAAGGCCGTTACAAGCACGTTACGACGGCCCATTCAAGGTCATACAGCGGAACGAGAAAGTGTACGAGTTAAAAGTGGGCAACAGGAAGGTTAAGGTGTCGATCGATCGGCTGAAAGCAGCTTTCCTACCAGACGACGCTAGTAACCAACAGAGCCAGCGACCAGTGGGTCCGCCAGTGGTTCCAGCTGTCAAGCCGCGCCCAAGAGGCCGTTCAAGAGGCCACTCAGCAAAGACGACAACAGCCACCAACCCGCGGCCTGAGAGTCAACCCCCAGTGGCCAAACCGCAAACGGTAACCAGAAGCGGCAGACGAGTGCATGTTCCAAGCAGATTTAACAAAAATAACGAGAGTTCAGCAGTTGCTAAACGAATCTCGTATAATTGTAATATTGTCATTATATAACATGTAATATTTTGTTCTGTCTTACATTTTCATCGTGACACAGTCACTGGAGGGGGAGTGATGTGGCAGGCACATGTGTGTTTGTGTGTTCGCTGACGAGCGTACATGCAGACGGGCATGTGCATAGTAAATACAAAGCATGCGCATGTGCTGCGATATGTACGCTGACGAGTGTACATGCCGCTCCACATAGCTCGCGGTATTTAGCAATCGCAAGCGATCCGATCGGATATCTGATCGCTCGCGCCTCGATAAGTGGCGACGACCCGCACGAAAGCGGAGAATAATATTTGTGTCGGCGACCGATCGCCGAGCACAAAGTAAGACGCGATAACAACGACATTGTTGCAGGCGATACAGGAATGCTGTGTTGGCATTCTCGTGGTCGCCAAATGTTTACGTTCCGCCGGCTAGCGGATTAGCTACCCGCTGCCGGAGTAATATGAGAAACTGTACGAACGCGGTTATGACGCCGCTCTGCCGTCGGTCGACGTTGACAGATCGCAGGGTAGGTATAAATATAAGGTTTGGACGAAGCCAAACTTGAAGTGTGCAACAATGTTCCAATACGTGATCGTAACTCTCTGCATAGTAGCCCTTTGCTACTTCGCAGCTGACTTTGTGTTGGCGCGGCCATGGTGGCATATATTCGCCAATATGCTGCCATGGCCGTTGAGCGAGTTGCTTAAGTTTAGTTTTTAGTCTTCTGAGAGTCGCTCATCAAGACGATAGTATTCGGCACGACGCGAACGCATCCACACGAGTGGAAGAACCCTCAAATAATATTACAGCCTCTATCGAAACCGATTAAGTGTATATAGATAATTAGTTTAGTGATAGAATAAAATAAAATACAGAAATATTTGAAGAAAGTGGTTTTATTGTTTAGCCTTATAGCTAAATATCCATCGGTTCCGGTTTGGGGTATGTAATATCTGGTGTTTGGTTAAATTGGTTATGGGAAGCGTTTTTTATGAAAGTCATTGTTATTGTAGGAATTTCGATAGAAGTTGTTGTGATTGAAATTGCTTTGTCTATTTTGGGGATTATTCCTATAAAAAGCGGTTTGTCTTATGTTGTAGTTCGGTTTATAAGGAGTGTATGGAGGGTAGTGACTATTACTTTGTCCTTTGTATCTTAGCATGCTATTGTAAGTTCTATTTACTTTCTGTTGGTAGTAATTATTTTGTACTTTTATGCAACGTGACAACGCTGCTGCAATGCTGTCTGGCCTCATAAAGCTAATATTTGATCCTAAGGGCTCTTTCAGGTCGACGAGAAACGAGTTAAGGCACATTTCTCTAAACATGTCTATTTTGATTGTATTACATTTTTGTCACATTAATTTAGTAGGAAGTTATTGTTAAGAGTGGATTGAATAGTTATAATTTAATCATAGAATTCTTCGACGGAAGATCTTTGTCTAAAGTCATGTAAATCTCGGTTTAACGATGTCTCAGTGCGTTTATCAGCGTAGTGTAAGATAATATTATTCTTAATGTCATGAAATTGAGTGGTGTACCTTACATGTTTAATACATCATTTGCCTGGACCTTTATCTTATTTCTAATGGGTCTAGGTAAAATTTGTCCGTACGGTGTCTGATCAGTTCCGCGAAATAATTGGTGAATTTCTTCCACGTTATTGATAAATTCGTGTAACGCCTTTGGATTCGTATTATATTTAGGAAGATCCTTGATGACATCAGGAATCCTCAGATTATTGAACAATTCAGTAGGCACCCGATCACTTGGCAGAGGTCTTTGTATTTCTAAATTACCCACACTTGTGTCTTGATTTGAAGTTAAACCCATGGTGTTAAAAACGAAACTGTCAACCAGTATATCTTCTTGTATTAAATTTAAATTACGACGCTCGCAAAAATAAGGAAGAAATTCGAATTTTCTACGGCTTTTTTTCATTAAAAAGTCTTACAACGCTTACACTGTTATGTTTTCTGTATGTTATGTTATGAAAATAAATAATTTTAGGCCTTTGTCTTGCTATTAACTGCACCAAATTCAACCGCACAGCGTGAGTAAAAAAATTGTAGTTATTCGCTTTGCATGGCGTGGCCAGATGAACTTTTTGAAAGTCTTACATCGCTTACACTCTTATGTTTTCCTGTGAATCGATTTTTCGCACTAATCAATATACAATTTTGTTAATTTTGGTTATTTTTTTGTTTTTAATAATAATTAAAAACAAACAATAATTCGCCAAACATAAATCTTTCAGTTCAAATTCTTCTAGTAGTTGATCTTTTAATCGACTTATTTCATTCTCATCTTTTTCAGCTACTAGCATGTCATCAACATAGAGTGCAATGAACAGTAGCTTGTCACCAGAATGTCGATAGAACAAGCACGGTTCATTCGCTATACATTTTAGTTCCAAACCAATTAGTTTTGTGCTAATCTTTGAATACCATTGGCGGCCAGCCTGTTGACAAATCTTATCATATGTGCCTGCTGATTTTAGGCCAATTAGTATTTTATCTCCGCTATCTAAAGTACTTGAAATGCTCATGGCTGATCAAATTTCTAAATACTTATCTATAAATAAGCTATTGGACGCCAGTCAATCCGGGTTCCGTGCTGGACACAGTTATACCACTGCAGTCCATAAAGTCTTAGACGACATCAGACCTTTTTACGATAATGGGATGCTTACCTTATTGTGCATGCTGGATTTCTCTAAGGCCTTCGACTCAGTCAATCATCGTATACTCTGCCGCAAATTACAGCATCTATTTGGTTTTGGTGTCAGTGCCGCTGGTCTCATAAAAAGCTATTTATGTGACAGATTTCAGTCAGTTAAGTGGTCAAATGGGCATTCCCACTTCAAAAGAATCTGCAGTGGTGTACCGCAAGGTTCTGTTCTAGGACCCCTCTCAATGTTTCTGGATGATATTTTTCATATTTGCAAGTATTCGTCACTTCACACATACGCGGATGATATTCAGGTGTACCTGTCTAGTAAGGACAATCTTAGAGAGGTTTTGGTAGCTAAACTAAATAAGGACCTCGATATCATTCGATGTTGGTCAATAAAGTATATTCTGCGGCTCAATCCATTGAAGTCGTCTGTTTTGCCCATTTAAATATATGAGTTGTGCTATTGTGACATTCCTGATATATCTCTTGGTGGCAATAAGTTAAAAGTTGTACAAGTGGCTGTAAGTTTAGGCTATCGTATTAATGCGTCATTGTGTTGCGTCGACCACATTAACAATGTTGTTAAAAATATTTATTTCATTCTCAGGAAATTTCGGTCCTCTGCTTTTTGCACTCCTACTGTCATTAAACGGAAGCTTGTTCTGCAGTTAATCATCCCTTTAATCACATATTCGAATGCTATCTACAATAAGCTTGACTCGCGATCTCTCCACAAGATCTCTGTTGCTTTTAATCATGCAACCAGGTACGTGTAGGCCTTCTCAACTTTGACAACTTAGGTGCACTTAGATCTGTTATTCTAGGCTGTGATATTAGTGATTTCCTCAAAGCTCGTACCTGCATTTTTCTACATAAAATTATTCATTCCCGCACTCTTGCTTATCTATTTCATAAATTACTATTTGGTCATTCGCTTAGAGGCTTTCTGTTAATTACCCCGGAATATAGTTGCTTAAACTCATCGAGATTGTTTTTTATCAACGCTATAAAATTATGGAACTCCTTACCTATGAGCCTTAAGCTCATTGCCGGAACAGGGTCGTTCAAGCGTGCCATAGTTGAATACTTCTCGTAACATTACTTCTTCTTCGGCTGCCAGCATTATAGTGTAGAACTCTCACACGGTGATGTTTCTCTCTTTTTCTCCCTCTTTCTCACTCACTATTTCTCTTACTCTTTCTGTTTTTTTTTTCTTTTTTATGTCTTTTTTTGTTTTTTATATAATAACTTATATTAAATGTTTTATTGAATGAATTTTGTACTATAAAAGAAACTTTTTGGTTCTTATTGTACAGCCATTGTGGAGTAATCTAACGGTTTTTAATCTTGCCACAGGTGCGTATGTATTATTATAATCAACACCATATTTCTGGCCATAACCCTTTGCTACTAGGCGAGACTTGCGTTTTTCAATTTGTCTGGCAGCGCCGTACTTATTGACTAATACTAAACGACAACCAATAATATTCTCACCTGGATCGCAATAATCTTGGTCGGCCACGAGCCCGTTTTGTCGATACAATCCTCAGTTGGACCTTAATCATTTTCACATTCATGAGGGGGTGATAGCAGAACAGGCATCCAATTATTTTCCTCGTCTGCATGGTCATTGCAAGGAATAACATCATTAATATCGCCGATCTCAAAAGAATCCACAGTTGTATCTTCTAAGAATTTGACGTCACGCGAACAGGTCAACTTTCGCATTTAAGTTGTTAGTTGGGCAACGATTGCGAATATTTGCAGCAGCAGCTACAGCATCCGCCCAGAAAGACGCACTTAAACTAGATTGTAGAAACATACATCTCGACATGTCGATCAAGGTTCGGTTCATCCGTTCTGCAATGCCATTCTGTTGTGGAGGGTAAGTGATAGTTAATCTGCGTTGAATACCTTCATCTGTAAGATAATTATCGAAATTAGTGTTACAGTATTCACGACCATTATCTGATTTTATAAATTTTATTTTCTTGCCACTTTGTTTTTCTACAAGTTTCTGATATTCTTTAAAAGCTTCACACACTCCGTTTTTGTGTTTCAAAAAATAGACATGACAAAATCTAGTTTTATCGTCTATAAAGGTGACAAAGAACTTTGTGCCACCCGTTCCTGCCATTTGAAGAGACCCCTTGACATCAGAATGAACAATTTCCAACTTATGAGTACTCGGTGTTCGACCCTTTTGGAAGGGCAAAACAGTCATCTTGCCTTTTATACATATTCCGCATTTCGATAGCTTCTCAATGTCTCTAAAGTCGGCAAAGCACCTTCACGGCATAATTTCTGCATGTCTTGAGAATTCAAATGTCCCAGTCGAGCATGCCACTTCAGCACTTCTGTACAACTCGCATCGGCAACCACACATTTTTGGCTCTCTTCTCTTTTAAATAATATAAGCTGCCCTTGCAATTTGCCGACGGCAAAACATTTCCATACTGATCGAGAATGCATGCATAATTTTTAAGAAACATAGCCTTATAACCTTTTTGCATAATCTTTGTGACTGAGATTAAATTAGTGCTTAGATCGGGCAAAAATAGAGTATCTTTAAATTCAACCACTGTGTCACCACTTGGCCCTTTATCACAGCACTGCTATTGTTTGCCACACTAGATTCTACCAAAAATTAAAAACACATGCGTAGTACAATCACTGTCTAAGAACCAGGATCTACGTTCCATAGTAAACTCACCAGAATGCGTTGCTTTTGTGACATGACTGGCTGCAAACGACATATCTACTTTGTTTTGTTGAGACGGATCGGGCAATCCGTCCCAACATTTATTTTATGATTTTGTTTTTATGTATTTCATTTCATTTTTCAAAGTACGCGAAATACAGCGATTTAAGAACTATTCACTATTATACGAATTAAGAATTATGATTTTTGTTTATATGTATTAATGAACACAGCAAATTATTTACTGTTAAAGCAAAACATTACGAAATTAAGCGATGATAAATGAATAAATGTATTAATTGATTCATGAATGAAGAATCATATATAATAATATTCGTATTTAGTAATGAATTTGTATTTTTTATGAATAATAAATTATTTTTAATGAAGAAGCGTATCTATTACTTATTGATTTGCATTTAATCGTATTTGTTAATATTAATGTTTTAATTAATCGATAAATAAATAGATTGATCGATTTATGAATAAACAATGTTCAATTGCATCTGCTATAATATTATAAGTTCATTTGCAGAAAATAAATAAGAAATAATAACTTTGTAAGTTTTAAGATCATTTACTAGCGAAATAAATGTATTAGAAAATAATATAGTATAAGAATAAATATAAGATCAATGTTAATAATAAGTTAGGAACTAATGTCAAACGGCAACACTGTCATACACGCTACAACAACGACGTAATGAACGAACAAGAAGAACAAGAGCCACGAGTATAAAAGAGGAACACAGACACGAAATAATCAGTTTCGGGCGAGCGCCTCGCCAGTCTGCACGCGCAGTGTACACAGCCAGCAGTATAGCAGTGATTCTTGTTAAGTTGGTTCGTAGCTTCCTACTCTGCTATTCCTCTCCTTTTCTAACCACCCCGCAACCTGACTGTGAATTGCTCAGGAAGAGTTGTTGGCGCCTATGGATGGTTGGACCTCCGGACGGCAGCTCCTCTTGAAGTAGTTTGACAGCACGATAGCTGATGATGGACAGTCACACTTCCTGGCGACTATCGTAGGTACTCTTGCGAACCTCTCGTTCCTACCCCCATACACGCCGCCGGTCCTACCACGCCGTTTCTTCAAGAAGAGTTGTTGGCGCCTATGGATGGTTGGACCTCCGGACGGCAACTCCTGTTGAAGTAACTTGGCGACAGAGGTTGACATACGCCACCCTCCGCAGCCAGTGGTAGCAACGCTACTCCTTGCCGCCTCGAACGCTACGATTCCAACGCCATCACGGTTCGACACATCTTCGAACGAAGCCAAGATTCGACACAGCTCCGAACGCCATCGCGGTTCGACACAGCCTCGAACGCCGTCAAGGTTCGACACAGCTTCGAACGCCATCAAGGTTCGACACAGCGAGATCTGTAACCTGCGCTGCCCGATATCGCATATCTGGCTTGATATTTGGCGATTTTTGCTGTGGCTGTTCTTTCTGCTGCAGACATTCGAAATCTTCTGCCAGGCTCGTTAATTTTGTCAGGTTTGAAAAGTCCTTTCGCTTGATATACAATTGATATTCCGGTCGGCTGTTTCTAAAGATCCGTTCTAGTTTTTGGTCCTCGGTGTAACCGGCATGGCGCATTAGATCCTGTAGTGAAATTACGTATGTTTTGAATGTCTCTTGCGATTTCTGGACTCGTTTGCGAATTTCATCTTCTAAGCTTTCAAAGAATCGTGAGGGTAGAAAGAATGTAAGGCAATCGGTTTTAAAGAGTTGCCATTCTTTCCACAGCTTATTATTGTTGCGGAACCATGTTAATGCTTTGTCTTTAGGCAATTCCGGCATGGTCCTCGGCAGTAGATTAGCGTTCAAATCGTATACATTTGTTAGTTCTTCCACGCGTTCAATAAATTATAAGGGATCACGAGTTCCGTCAAATCTTATCGACCACTTCCTGACTTTGTCTATTACTTGCGTGTTGGATGGTGGGCTCGTTGGGGCGTCGAAGAAAGTTTGTCTGGTGGGGCTGTGTTGTTCCTGGCTGTCCATCGTTATGTTACTACTACTGGGTGAGATTTTGTGAGTACAGGTCTGTTCCAATTCTTCCAACCGTTTAAGTGTTTCGCCAGAATGCGCTTCGTTGATGAAGGAGACTAGCGCCTTGCGTAGTTCCTCGACGGTGCCGGTATCCTGTAGTGAGAACTCCTTACAGATTTCTCGAAGAGATGTCTTCTTTAAGTTATAGATCCATCCTTTAGTAACCATTTTGTCGCTGAATTCTTCTCTGAATTACTACGATGGAGTTGTAGTTCTAGCAAGCGTAGAATTTCATCAATTGTCCCTGCTCGGGCGCCACCTGTAATGTTGTTTCTCTGGCTAGGGTATGACTCAGAGAGTAATCAGGATCCAATTCAAAGAAATATTTATTTTTTGTGAAACAATCGATGAAATCTTTATTTAATATAAATTATTGCTTATAATTAATTGGCAGCACTGTCATTCGCCCTTTTCTGTAGATGCTGTCGTTGTTGTCAGTCGCTGGGTTATTATTCCCGCCGCTGCTGTATGTTGTTTGAGTGGATGTTGAATGCAGTGCGATGATAACGTCGTTTGGAGTGGTGTCAAACCGTGATGACGTTCGAGGCTGTGTCGAACCGTGAAGACGTTCGAGGCTGTGTCGAACCGTGAAGACGTTGGAAGCTGTGTCAAACCGCGATGGCGCTTGAAGCTGTGTCGAAACGCGATGGCGTTCGAAGCTCTGTCGAACCTGGATGGCGTTCGAAGCCGTGTCGAACCGCGATTGCATTCGAAGCTGTGTCGAACCTTGACGGCGTTCGAAGCTGTGTCGAACCTGGATGGCGTTCGAAGCTGTGTCGAACCTTGGCGTCGTTCGAAGCTGTGTCGAACCGTGATGGCGTTCAAAGCTGTGTCGAAACGCGATGGCGTTCGAAGCTGTGTCGAACCTTGATGGCGTTCGAAGCTGTGTCGAACCTTGACGGCGTTCGCGGCTTTGTCGAACCGCGATGGCATTCGGAGCTGTGTCGAACCTTGGCGTCGTTCGAAGCTGTGTCGAACCGTGATGGCGTTAGAGTCGTAGCGCTCAAGGCGGCAAGGACGTAGCGTTCCCACCACTGGCTGCGGAGGGTGGCGTATGTCAACCTCCGTCGCCAAGTTACTTCAACAGGAGTTGCCGTCCGGAGGTCCAACCATCCATAGGCGCCAACAACTCTTCTTGAAGAAACGGCGTGGTAGGACCGGCGGCGTGTATGGGTGTAGGAAAGAGAGGTTCGCAAGAGTACCTACGATAGTCGCCAGGAAGTGTGACTGTCCATCATCAGCTATCGTGCTGTCAAACTACTTCAAGAGGAGCTGCCGTCCGGAGGTCCAACCATCCATAGGCGCCAACAACTCTTCCTGAGCAATTCACAGTCAGGTTACGGGGTGGTTAGAAAAGGAGAGGAAGGGCAGAGTAGGAAGCTACGAACCAACTTACCAAGACTCACTGCTATGCTGCTGGCTGTGTACACTGCGCGTGCTGACTGGCGAGGCGCTCGCCCGAAACTGATTATTTCGTATCTGTGTTCCTCTTTTATACTAGTGGCTCTTGTTCTTCTTGTTCGCTGCTCAGGTTTGGGAGTGTTCGACGTCGTCGTTCGTACATGACGTCGTCGTTGTAGCGTGTATGACCGTGCTGCAGTTTGACATTAATTTCTTAATTATTATACACATTGTTCTTATATTTATGCTTATACTATATTATTTTCTAATACATTTATTTCGCTAATAAATGATCTTAAAGCTTACAAAGTTATTATTTCTTATTTATTTTACGTAAATAGACTTCAATGCTGTTGTAAATAATATAATGTCAATATAAAAAGTACTTTATATATTACTTCACTGATCGCGCAATAATAACCTTACATCTATAATTTCCTACTAACTAATTATGTATTCGTTGAACTATAAACTTACTTATGAATAAAATAAAAATAATTAATATAATGGCGAGAATCAAAAATAAATTCATAAAACAATGAAATAAATGTTGGGACGGATTGTCCGATCCGTCTCACTCTCCCCTCACTTCGATGAATGTCGAAGTAGCTTTGCTGCTCTGGAGCGGGCGATGAGTACGAAGGGGTTTTGTTAGCTGATTCTTTTCTACGTCGCATTTAAATTTTATGACTGCATCGTTTGTAGACGCGCAATTGGAATCTGATTGATTTCGGTCGAGTCTACTTTGTGTGTGTATGTTTTTTTCTTGTTTTTACTTATTCTCTTTACGCATTTTTGTTCGCATGTGGTCGCTACTGTGTTGTTTATCTTGTTTTCGATGGCACGTAAATTTTGATTCTAATGATGATCTTAATAATCAACGCCTTCGACTCCTGCTGCTGTTTCGTTTTCTCTGCGTTGTTGTTTTACTTTCCTTCTGTTGCCTCTGCGCTGTTGTCTTACTTTCCTTCTATGGGATGCCGTCTGGAAGGAGCAACGAGTAATTCGTCGCTTTTCATCTTGCGCGTTGTCTTCGTAATATTTCTTGATGTTGCTCAGATGCGCCCGTTTGGTGGTTAACTCGCCATCTCTTTGAAGTTCTACGATTACCGGTGAAATGAAGTTTCTGACCCGATATGGCCCTTCAAATTTCGGAGCTAACTTGGCTGCATAACCGTCCACGGCTTTGGAGAGTGGGTGCTCTTTGAGAAGTACTTTTTCTCCGATTGTGGGTTGCCACGCACGTCGCCGCAAGCTATAATGGCGGGCTTGGTCGCTTGATGCCTTCCGCAAGTTGTGTTGCACTATTTTAAAGATTTCCTTAAGCTTGTTTGCCTTGGCCGCTGCGCTTTCGACGGGGTTTCCTGTGCCGATAGTGACTTCGTCGTAGAGTGCTGACGGGAGTCGTGGCTCACGTCCTTGTATTAAGAAAGCGGGACTGTAGCCTGTCGTTTCGGAAACGCTGGAGTTGATCGCCAGACATATCTCAGGGAGGTGTTCATCCCACCGTCGATGATCATCTTTCGTTAGCTATGCAATCATTGTTTTGATTGTTCTGTTAGCTCTTTCGGCTGCATTTTCGTGTGGACTGTACGGCGCTGTATACATGTTCTTCACGCCCAATTGTTGCAGGTATCTTTGAAACTCCCGAGATGTGAATTGCGTGAAATTGTCTGAGGTTAATATTTTCGGTGCGCCGAAGCGAGACAAGATTGTCTCTCTGAAGCCTCTTTTCGCGACTGCACTCGTGGCGGCGCGTGCTGGAAAGACTTCCGTCCACTTGGAAAATTTGTCCACAAATACCAGAAGCGTGGTGTGGCCGTGTTTAGAACGCGGCAGTGGTCCCACGAAGTCGACGCAGACCGTTGAAAATGGCTCTTCAGCTATATGCGTAAGCATTTCTCCGGCGGGTTTTTGTTGTGCCGCTTTATATCGTTGACATATGCTGCAGTTCCGGACGTACTTGCTTGCGTCGCGAAATAGTCCTGGCCAATAGTACCGTTGGGCCAGTCGTTATATAGTTTTATACATACCGAGGTGTCCAGCTGTGGTTGCATCGTGATTTTCTCTTAGCACTCGTTCGCTTTGGTGCGTCGGCACACACAGTTTCCATACGTTGCCTCCTTCTTGTCCAATCTTGGACAGGATGTGGCGGTACAGCTGCTCGTCATTAATTGTATAATCTGGGTACTTCTGAGGGTTGTGTTGAATTTCCTCTTTCTTCTGTTCAATCCAGGGACACTTCGAGGATGCGTCACATGTACTTTCTACACGTTCTAAGACGTCGAGTGGTTGCCGGGATAAGGCATTGGCGACTACGTTCAATTTGCCTTTGCGATATTGAATGTCGTGTTGATATTGTTAATTTATTATGCTCTGCTTCGCCGGATTTTTAGGGAAGCATCTCCGTTTGAGTGGCCGTTTATCTCTCATGAAGATCTGGTGGGATGTCAAATTCGTTGTTCCGCTCACATTCTGAAACGGCTGCAGTTCGCGTTGGAGAGAGTCTTCGATGACCTCGTTGCCTCGTGCTATCGGACAGGTGGCTTCGGTTGACACACCTTTTCCTTCTTGCAGGCGAATTGATTGCCCTCCTATGGTCGTGTACATTTCCGCTTTTCGTAGGAAGTCAAGACCCAAGATAACTTTATTTATGGCGTTGGGTAGCACAAGAAGTTGGACTACACATTCCGACGTTCCGAACATGACAGGTGCCTCTACTGCTCTTCGTATATGTAATGTGTCGACCGCGATGGCGCTTGAAGCTGTGTCGAAACGCGATGGCGTTCGAAGCTCTGTCGAACCTGGATGGCGTTCGAAGCCGTGTCGAACCGCGATTGCATTCGAAGCTGTGTCGAACCTTGACGGCGTTCGAAGCTGTGTCGAACCTGGATGGCGTTCGAAGCTGTGTCGAACCTTGGCGTCGTTCGAAGCTGTGTCGAACCGTGATGGCGTTCAAAGCTGTGTCGAAACGCGATGGCGTTCGAAGCTGTGTCGAACCTTGATGGCGTTCGAAGCTGTGTCGAACCTTGACGGCGTTCGCGGCTTTGTCGAACCGCGATGGCGTTAGAGTCGTAGCGCTCAAGGCGGCAAGGACGTAGCGTTCCCACCACTGGCTGCGGAGGGTGGCGTATGTCAACCTCCGTCGCCAAGTTACTTCAACAGGAGTTGCCGTCCGGAGGTCCAACCATCCATAGGCGCCAACAACTCTTCTTGAAGAAACGGCGTGGTAGGACCGGCGGCGTGTATGGGTGTAGGAAAGAGAGGTTCGCAAGAGTACCTACGATAGTCGCCAGGAAGTGTGACTGTCCATCATCAGCTATCGTGCTGTCAAACTACTTCAAGAGGAGCTGCCGTCCGGAGGTCCAACCATCCATAGGCGCCAACAACTCTTCCTGAGCAATTCACAGTCAGGTTACGGGGTGGTTAGAAAAGGAGAGGAAGGGCAGAGTAGGAAGCTACGAACCAACTTACCAAGAATCACTGCTATGCTGCTGGCTGTGTACACTGCGCGTGCTGACTGGCGAGGCGCTCGCCCGAAACTGATTATTTCGTATCTGTGTTCCTCTTTTATACTAGTGGCTCTTGTTCTTCTTGTTCGCTGCTCAGGTTTGGGAGTGTTCGACGTCGTCGTTCGTACATGACGTCGTCGTTGTAGCGTGTATGACCGTGCTGCAGTTTGACATTAATTTCTTAATTATTATACACATTGTTCTTATATTTATGCTTATACTATATTATTTTCTAATACATTTATTTCGCTATTAAATGATCTTAAAGCTTACAAAGTTATTATTTCTTATTTATTTTACGTAAATAGACTTCAATGCTGTTGTAAATAATATAATGTCAATATAAAAAGTAATGAACTTCACTGATCGCGCAATAATAACCTTACATCTATAATTTCCTACTAACTAATTATGTATTCGTTGAACTATAAACTTACTTATGAATAAAATAAAAATAATTAATATAATGGCGAGAATCAAAAATAAATTCATAAAACAATGAAATAAATGTTGGGACGGATTGTCCGATCCGTCTCACTCTCCCCTCACTTCGATGAATGTCGAAGTAGCTTTGCTGCTCTGGAGCGGGCGATGAGTACGAAGGGGTTTTGTTAGCTGATTCTTTTCTACGTCGCATTTAAATTTTATGACTGCATCGTTTGTAGACGCGCAATTGGAATCTGATTGATTTCGGTCGAGTCTACTTTGTGTGTGTATGTTTTTTTCTTGTTTTTACTTATTCTCTTTACGCATTTTTGTTCGCATGTGGTCGCTACTGTGTTGTTTATCTTGTTTTCGATGGCACGTAAATTTTGATTCTAATGATGATCTTAATAATCAACGCCTTCGACTCCTGCTGCTGTTTCGTTTTCTCTGCGTTGTTGTTTTACTTTCCTTCTGTTGCCTCTGCGCTGTTGTCTTACTTTCCTTCTATGGGATGCCGTCTGGAAGGAGCAACGAGTAATTCGTCGCTTTTCATCTTGCGCGTTGTCTTCGTAATATTTCTTGATGTTGCTCAGATGCGCCCGTTTGGTGGTTAACTCGCCATCTCTTTGAAGTTCTACGATTACCGGTGAAATGAAGTTTCTGACCCGATATGGCCCTTCAAATTTCGGAGCTAACTTGGCTGCATAACCGTCCACGGCTTTGGAGAGTGGGTTCTCTTTGAGAAGTACTTTTTCTCCGATTGTGGGTTGTTACGCACGTCGCCGCAAGCTATAATGGCGGGCTTGGTCGCTTGATGCCTTCCGCAAGTTGTGTTGCACTATTTTAAAGATTTCCTTAAGCTTGTTTGCCTTGGCCGCTGCGCTTTCGACGGGGTTTCCTGTGCCGATAGTGACTTCGTCGTAGAGTGCTGACGGGAGTCGTGGCTCACGTCCTTGTATTAAGAAAGCGGGACTGTAGCCTGTCGTTTCGGAAACGCTGGAGTTGATCGCCAGACATATCTCAGGGAGGTGTTCATCCCACCGTCGATGATCATCTTTCGTTAGCTATGCAATCATTGTTTTGATTGTTCTGTTAGCTCTTTCGGCTGCATTTTCGTGTGGACTGTACGGCGCTGTATACATGTTCTTCACGCCCAATTGTTGCAGGTATCTTTGAAACTCCCGAGATGTGAATTGCGTGAAATTGTCTGAGGTTAATATTTTCGGTGCGCCGAAGCGAGACAAGATTGTCTCTCTGAAGCCTCTTTTCGCGACTGTACTCGTGGCGGCGCGTGCTGGAAAGACTTCCGTCCACTTGGAAAATTTGTCCACAAATACCAGAAGCGTGGTGTGGCCGTGTTTAGAACGCGGCAGTGGTCCCACGAAGTCGACGCAGACCGTTGAAAATGGCTCCTCAGCTATATGCGTAAGCATTTCTCCGGCGGGTTTTTGTTGTGCCGCTTTATATCGTTGACATATGCTGCAGTTCCGGACGTACTTGCTTGCGTCGCGAAATAGTCCTGGCCAATAGTACCGTTGGGCCAGTCGTTATATAGTTTTATACATACCGAGGTGTCCAGCTGTGGTTGCATCGTGATTTTCTCTTAGCACTCGTTCGCTTTGGTGCGTCGGCACACACAGTTTCCATACGTTGCCTCCTTCTTGTCCAATCTTGGACAGGATGTGGCGGTACAGCTGCTCGTCATTAATTGTATAATCTGGGTACTTCTGAGGGTTGTGTTGAATTTCCTCTTTCTTCTGTTCAATCCAGGGACACTTCGAGGATGCGTCACATGTACTTTCTACACGTTCTAAGACGTCGAGTGGTTGCCGGGATAAGGCATTGGCGACTACGTTCAATTTGCCTTTGCGATATTGAATGTCGTGTTGATATTGTTAATTTATTATGCTCTGCTTCGCCGGATTTTTAGGGAAGCATCTCCGTTTGAGTGGCCGTTTATCTCTCATGAAGATCTGGTGGGATGTCAAATTCGTTGTTCCGCTCACATTCTGAAACGGCTGCAGTTCGCGTTGGAGAGAGTCTTCGATGACCTCGTTGCCTCGTGCTATCGGACAGGTGGCTTCGGTTGACACACCTTTTCCTTCTTGCAGGCGAATTGATTGCCCTCCTATGGTCGTGTACATTTCCGCTTTTCGTAGGAAGTCAAGACCCAAGATAACTTTATTTATGGCGTTGGGTAGCACAAGAAGTTGGACTACACATTCCGACGTTCCGAACATGACAGGTGCCTCTACTGCTCTTCGTATATGTAATGTGTCACCGTTAGTCATCTTGGATGAAACCAAAACTTCCTGATTTGTGTCCGGTGTTCACAGCTCGTTGGCGAAGCTGGCTTTGATGAAACTGCGGCTGGCTCCAGTATCAATTGTTGCTTTGACCCACACGTCGTCGATGCATACCGTGTAGGTCAAACGGTCTTTTGCGATGTTTAGTTGCGATTTCGGGGTCCAGCCCGGTTGGGGAGGCGTTGTTACTCTTGATCTTGTTTCGCCACCGCTGACGCGAGACCTTCTGGCGTTGCCCTGTTGACAGCAGTCAACGGTCCTTACCTCTTTCCGTCCACACTTCCAACCGAAATACGTCTTTGGGTTGGTACAGTTCTTTTCGAGGTGTCCTTGCTGCCTACAGCGGCGACACGCCTTATTTGGATTTACCACCAGATCTGTAACCTGCGCTGCCCGATATCGCATATCTGGCTTGATATGTGGCGATTTTTGCTGTGGCTGTTCTTTCTGTTGCAGACATTCGAAATCTTCTGCCAGGCTCGTTAATTCTGTCAGGTTGGAAAAGTCCTTTCGCTTGATATACAATTGATATTCCGGTCGGCTGTTTCTAAAGATCCGTTCTAGTGTCAGGTCCTCGGTGTAACCGGCATGGCGCATTAGATCCTGTAGTGAAATTACGTAGGTTTTGAATTTCTCTTGCGGTTTCTGAACTCGTTTGCGGATTTCGTCTTCTAAGCTTTCAAAGAATCGTGAAGGTAGAAAGAATGTAAGGAAATCTGTTTTGAAGAGTTGCCATTCTTTCCAGAGCTTATTATTGTTGCGGAAACATGTTAATGCTTTGTCTTTAAGCATGCCGGACATGGTCTTCGGCAGTAGGTTAGCGTTCAGCTCGTATACATTTGTTAGTTCTTCCACGCGTTCAATAAATTCTAAGGGGTCACGAGTTCCGTCGAATCTTATCGACCACTTTCTGACTTTGTCTATTACCTGCGTGCTGGATGGTGGGCTCGTTGGGGCGTCGAAGAAAGTTTGTCTGGTGGGGCTTTGTTGCTCCTGGCTGTCCATCGTTGTGTTACTACTACTGGGTGAGATTTTGTGAGTACAGGTCTGTTCCAATTCTTCCAACCGTTTAAGTGTTTCGCCAGAATGCGCTTCGTTGATGAAGGAGACTAGCGCCTTGCGTAGTTCCTCGACGGTGCCGGTATCCTGTAGTGAGAACTCCTTACAGATTTCTCGAAGAGATGTCTTCTTTAAGTTATAGATCCATCCTTTAGTAACCATTTTGTCGCTGAATTCTTCTCTGAATTACTACGATGGAGTTGTAGTTCTAGCAAGCGTAGAATTTCATCAATTGTCCCTGCTCGGGCGCCACCTGTAACGTTGTTTCTCTGGCTAGGGTATGACTCAGAGAGTAATCAGGATCCAATTCACAGAAATATTTATTTTTTGTGAAACAATCGATGAAATCTTTATTTAATATAAATTATTGCTTATAATTAATTGGCAGCACTGTCATTCGCCCTTTTCTGTAGATGCTGTCGTTGTTGTCAGTCGCTGGGTTATTATTCCCGCCGCTGCTGTATGTTGTTTGAGTGGATGTTGAATGCAGTGCGATGATAACGTCGTTTGGAGTGGTGTCAAACCGTGATGACGTTCGAGGCTGTGTCGAACCGTGAAGACGTTCGAGGCTGTGTCGAACCGTGAAGACGTTGGAAGCTGTGTCAAACCGCGATGGCGCTTGAAGCTGTGTCGAAACGCGATGGCGTTCGAAGCTCTGTCGAACCTGGATGGCGTTCGAAGCCGTGTCGAACCGCGATTGCATTCGAAGCTGTGTCGAACCTTGACGGCGTTCGAAGCTGTGTCGAACCTGGATGGCGTTCGAAGCTGTGTCGAACCTTGGCGTCGTTCGAAGCTGTGTCGAACCGTGATGGCGTTCAAAGCTGTGTCGAAACGCGATGGCGTTCGAAGCTGTGTCGAACCTTGATGGCGTTCGAAGCTGTGTCGAACCTTGACGGCGTTCGCGGCTTTGTCGAACCGCGATGGCATTCGGAGCTGTGTCGAACCTTGGCGTCGTTCGAAGCTGTGTCGAACCGTGATGGCGTTGGAGTCGTAGCGCTCAAGGCGGCAAGGAGTAGCGTTCCCACCACTGGCTGCGGAGGGTGGCGTATGTCAACCTCCGCTTGCTCTTCGTATATGTAATGTGTCACCGTTAGTCATCTTGGATGAAACCAAAACTTCCTGATTTGTGTCCGGTGTTCACAGCTCGTTGGCGAAGCTGGCTTTGATGAAACTGCGGCTGGCTCCAGTATCAATTGTTGCTTTGACCCACACGTCGTCGATGCATACCGTGTAGGTCAAACGGTCTTTTGCGATGTTGAGTTGCGATTTCGGGGTCCAGCCCGGTTGGGGAGGCGTTGTTACTCTTGATCTTGTTTCGCCACCGCTGACGCGAGACCTTCTGGCGTTGCCCTGTTGACAGCAGTCAACGGTCCTTACCTCTTTCCGTCCACACTTCCAACCGAAATACGTCTTTGGGTTGGTACAGTTCATTTCGAGGTGTCCTTGCTGCCTACAGCGGCGACACGCCTTATTTGGATTTACCACCAGATCTGTAACCTGCGCTGCCCGATATCGCATATCTGGCTTGATATGTGGCGATTTTTGCTGTGGCTGTTCTTTCTGTTGCAGACATTCGAAATCTTCTGCCAGGCTCGTTAATTCTGTCAGGTTGGAAAAGTCCTTTCGCTTGATATACAATTGATATTCCGGTCGGCTGTTTCTAAAGATCCGTTCTAGTGTCAGGTCCTCGGTGTAACCGGCATGGCGCATTAGATCCTGTAGTGAAATTACGTAGGTTTTGAATTTCTCTTGCGGTTTCTGAACTCGTTTGCGGATTTCGTCTTCTAAGCTTTCAAAGAATCGTGCAGGTAGAAAGAATGTAAGGAAATCTGTTTTGAAGAGTTGCCATTCTTTCCAGAGCTTATTATTGTTGCGGAAACATGTTAATGCTTTGTCTTTAAGCAATTCCGGCATGGTCTTCGGCAGTAGGTTAGCGTTCAGCTCGTATACATTTGTTAGTTCTTCCACGCGTTCAATAAATTCTAAGGGGTCACGAGTTCCGTCGAATCTTATCGACCACTTTCTGACTTTGTCTATTACCTGCGTGCTGGATGGTGGGCTCGTTGGGGCGTCGAAGAAAGTTTGTCTGGTGGGGCTTTGTTGCTCCTGGCTGTCCATCGTTGTGTTACTACTACTGGGTGTGACTTTGTGAGTACAGGTCTGTTCCAATTCTTCCAACCGTTTAAGTGTTTCGCCAGAATGCGCTTCGTTGATGAAGGAGACTAGCGCCTTGCGTAGTTCCTCGACGGTGCCGGTATCCTGTAGTGAGAACTCCTTACAGATTTCTCGAAGAGATGTCTCCTTTAAGTTATAGATCCATCCGGTAGTAACCATTTTGTCGCTGTATTCTTTTCTGAATTACTACGATGGAGTTGTAGTTCTAGCAAGCGTAGAATTTCATCAATTGTCCCTGCTCGGGCGCCACCTGTAACGTTGTTTCTCTGGCTAGGGTATAACTCAGTGAGTAACCAGGATCCAATTCACAGAAATATTTATTTTTTGTGAAAACAATTGATGAAATCTTTATTTAATATAACTTGTTGCTTATAATTAATTGGCAGCACTGTCATTCGCCCTTTTCTGTAGATGCTGTCGTTGTTGTCAGTCGCTGGGTTATTATTCCCGCCGCTGCTGTATGTTGTTTGAGTGGATGTTGAATGCAGTGCGATGATAACGTCGTTTGGAGTGGTGTCAAACCGTGATGACGTTCGAGGCTGTGTCGAACCGTGAAGACGTTCGAGGCTGTGTCGAACCGTGAAGACGTTGGAAGCTGTGTCAAACCGCGATGGCGCTTGAAGCTGTGTCGAAACGCGATGGCGTTCGAAGCTCTGTCGAACCTGGATGGCGTTCGAAGCCGTGTCGAACCGCGATTGCATTCGAAGCTGTGTCGAACCTTGACGGCGTTCGAAGCTGTGTCGAACCTGGATGGCGTTCGAAGCTGTGTCGAAACGCGATGGCGTTCGAAGCTGTGTCGAACCTTGATGGCGTTCGAGGCTGTGTCGAACCTGTATGGCGTTCGAAGCTGTGTCGAACCTGGATGGCGTTCGAAGCTGTGTCGAACCGCGATGGCGTTCGAAGCTGTGTCGAACCTTGACGGCGTTCGAAGCTGTGTCGAACCGCGATGGCGTTCGAAGCTGTGTCGAACCTTGATGACGTTCAATGCTGTGTCGAACCTGGATGGCGTTCGAAGCTGTGTCGAAACGCGATGGCGTTCGAAGCTGTGTCGAACCTTGATGGCGTTCGAGGCTGTGTCGAACCTTGATGGCGTTCGAAGTTGTGTCGAACCTTGACGGCGTTCGAAGCTGTGTCGAACCGTGAAGACGTTCGAGGCTGTGTCTAACCTTGACGGCGTTCGAAGCTGTGTCGAACCGCGATGGCGTTCGAAGCTGTGTCGAACCGCGATGGCGTTCGAAGTTGTGTCGAAACTTGACGGCGTTCGAAGCTGTGTCGAACCGCGATGGCGTTCGAAGCTGTGTCGAACCGCGATGGCGTTCGAAGTTGTGTCGAAACTTGACGGCGTTCGAAGCTGTGTCGAACCGCGATGGCGTTCGAAGCTGTGTCGAACCTTGATGGCGTTCAATGCTGTGTCGAACCTGGATGGCGTTCGAAGCTGTGTCGAAACGCGATGGCGTTCGAAGCTGTGTCGAACCTTGATGGCGTTCGAGGCTGTGTCGAACCTTGATGGCGTTCGAGGCTGTGTCGAACCGCGATGGCGTTCGGAGCTGTGTCGAACCTGGATGGCGTTCGAAGCTGTGTCGAACCTGGATGGCGTTCGAAGCTGTGTCGAACCGCGATGGCGTTCGAAGCTGTGTCGAACCTTGATGGCGTTCAATGCTGTGTCGAACCTGGATGGCGTTCGAAGCTGTGTCGAAACGCGATGGCGTTCGAAGCTGTGTCGAACCTTGATGGCGTTCGAGGCTGTGTCGAACCTTGATGGCGTTCGAAGTTGTGTCGAACCTTGACGGCGTTCGAAGCTGTGTCGAACCGCGATGGCGTTCGAAGCTGTGTCGAACCTTGATGGCGTTCGAAGCTGTGTCGAACCTGGATGGCGTTCGAAGCTGTGTCGAACCTGGATGGCGTTCGAAGCTGTGTCGAAACGCGATGGCGTTCGAAGTTGTGTCGAACCTTGACGGCGTTCGAGGCTGTGTCGAACCTCGATGGCGTTCGGAGCTGTGTCGAACCTGGATGGCGTTCGAAGCTGTGTCGAACCTGGATGGCGTTCGAAGCTGTGTCGAACCGCGATGGCGTTCGAAGCTGTGTCGAACCTTGATGGCGTTCAATGCTGTGTCGAACCTGGATGGCGTTCGAAGCTGTGTCGAAACGCGATGGCGTTCGAAGCTGTGTCGAACCTTGATGGCGTTCGAGGCTGTGTCGAACCTTGATGGCGTTCGAAGTTGTGTCGAACCTTGACGGCGTTCGAAGCTGTGTCGAACCGCGATGGCGTTCGAAGCTGTGTCGAACCTTGATGGCGTTCGAAGTTGTGTCGAACCTTGACGGCGTTCGAAGCTGTGTCGAACCTGGATGGCGTTCGAAGCTGTGTCGAACCTGGATGGCGTTTGAAGCTGTGTCGAACCGCGATGGCGTTCGAAGCTGTGTCGAACCTGGATGGCGTTCGAAGCTGTGTCGAACCGCGATGGCGTTCGAAGCTGTGTCGAACCTTGATGGCGTTCAATGCTGTGTCGAACCTGGATGGCGTTCGAAGCTGTGTCGAAACGCGATGGCGTTCGAAGCTGTGTCGAACCTTGATGGCGTTCGAGGCTGTGTCGAACCTTGATGGCGTTCGAAGTTGTGTCGAACCTTGACGGCGTTCGAAGCTGTGTCGAACCGCGATGGCGTTCGAAGCTGTGTCGAACCTTGATGGCGTTCGAAGTTGTGTCGAACCTTGACGGCGTTCGAAGCTGTGTCGAACCTGGATGGCGTTCGAAGCTGTGTCGAACCTGGATGGCGTTCGAAGCTGTGTCGAACCGCGATCGCGTTCGAAGCTGTGTCGAACCTGGATGGCGTTCGAAGCTGTGTCGAACCGCGATGGCGTTCGAAGCTGTGTCGAACCTTGATGGCGTTCAATGCTGTGTCGAACCTGGATGGCGTTCGAAGCTGTGTCGAACCTTGATGGCGTTCGAAGTTGTGTCGAACCTTGACGGCGTTCGAAGCTATGTCGAACCTTGATGGCGTTCGAAGCTGTGTCGAACCGCGATGGCGTTCGGAGCTGTGTCGAACCTTGGCGTCGTTCGAAACTGTGTCGAACCGTGATGGCGTTCGAAGCTGTGTCGAACCTTGATGGCGTTGGTGTCGTAGCGCTCGAGGCGGCAAGGAGTAGCGTTCCTACCACTGGCTGCGGAGGATGGCGTATGTCAACCTCCGTCGTCAAGTTACTCCAACAAAAGTTGCCGTCCGGAGGTCCAACCATCCATAGGCGCCAACAACTCTTCGTGAAGAAACGGCGTGGTAGGACCGGCGGCGTGGATGGGGGTAGGAAAGAGAGGTTCGCAACTTACCTACGATAGTCGACAGGAGGTGTGAATGTCCATCATCAGCTATCGTGCTGTCAAACTACTAGGCCCCCATGTGGGAGTATCGTGGTGGCTGTGGTTGGCAGAGCTATTTTACAATAGGTAAAATGGCTATGAGAGGTGAGAAAGTACAAATTCTTGAACCTTTGCACAACTTGCTCAGAAAGGATGTAAGATTCCATTGGTCAAGCGACTGCGAAGCCGCCTGCAAAAAGATAAAAAACATTTTGTGTTCAGAACCAATCCTAGCCATATTTAATCCAAAATCAGATATTTTGATATACACAGACGCAAGCATAAACGGCCTGGGAGCGGTGCTAAAACATCTCCAAGCAGATGGCACTATAAAACCCGTTGCATACTTTTCAAAAAAATTAAATGAATCACAAAAAAAAAGAAAGCAATTTTCCTAACATGTTTAGCCATTAAAGAGAGTGTATAATTCCAATAAAAACAATTATACATATTATTTATTGCTCATGAAATCGCATTGCGTAATGTATAGTCCGAAAACAGTGTCATTGCACGAGTTCATGGCCAAGAAAAATAACTTTATTTTGTTTATATTTGTGCAGCGCAGCTAGCCGCGGCATTGCAGATTGCTATGTCAGCAAAAATGGCCAACGCGAGTTCAACGCCGTCGTTGAACGGTTACCAAAAGGTTCAATCAAGTTCATGCAATGCCAAGGCTACTGCAATTCTGCATTTTGTTACATTGGTGTTTGTAATTAATTTAAGTATATAAGAGCCAAAATAATTAATAAACGAGTAGTCTGAATTTGTCAACGAAATCAACCGTTTCATTTTAGTCTAGATTCCGCTTTAGTTCAAGTTCATGTGCTTGAACTAAAATCAAATCCACCTAAGTGCAATCAGTTTCAAGTGCTGTTTGTGCAAAATTCCTTTAGTTCAGGTTTATGTGCCTGAACTAACTTCAAACAAATAACAAATCCTTTAGTTCAGGTTTATGTGCCTGAATTAACTTCAAACAAATAACAAATCCCTACGCGGATTTGAACATTTGGCGCCCCCGGGTGGGCGCCCGATTCGTGTCACCACAAGAACAGTGTTGTCAAATTTTCGTGCATCATCCAGACCCATCAACAGACTAATATGACGACGTTCGAAGGATTGGTCACCGCTCAGGATGAGACTGGCAATACAATCCTCACAATCGTGCGGAACTACAAAAAGGATCCGGCGGACAGAAAAGTGAAGACATCATATTATGAAGAAAGAATTAACCAACTAGCTGCAGCAATGTCAAAATTTTCTAACGCACACCAAGAAATAATGGAGTTGACTAACGTACCAACCAACCATGAGTACTTCACAAAGGACTACTACGTCGAGGTGATGACTATAGCGACACAGTATCGGAAACAGTTTGAAGCTGAGCTACAAGACCTTCAGCGGAAGACAACGAATGACACCAATAGGGATTCTGAAGCTGATCCAAATGCTGTCAACGAGAGATCAGGCAGCAAGAAGACGCCATTGCCACAGCAGCAGAGTTCAGAAGGCGAAGTAGCAGTTGTCACCAGGATGATGCGACGACAGCGTGCACTCATCAGTTCTATGAGTCGACTGTTGGATGGCATTGAAAGGCATTCAGATGATCAGGATCAACTAATGGAAGCGAATCTTCAACAAATTGCCAAATTGTGGCAAGAAATTGAAAACATAAACTACGGCATATGGGAAATGTGCGATGACCCATCCAGTGTGGGTTACAACTTCGACGAATACTTGGCATGCGAAAACAGAGTGCAAGAAAAGCGTAGGCAATTACTCATCTTGAACGAGGCACCGAAACCTTCATTACAAGCAGCAACGATCTCGAACAACAAACCGCTCAGGTTACCCAGAGTCACCATTCCACAATTTGATGGTAACTACATGAAATGGCGTCCATTTTTCGACATGTTCGCGCAATTGGTGCACGAACAACCTCTTCCTAAGGTACACAAGATGTGGTACCTGAAAACAAACCTTATCGGAGACGCAGAGAAGCTAATAAGACATTTAGAGCTTACTGAAAGCAATTACGACGTCGCATGGGACATGATCAAGGACAGGTACAACAACAAACGGATTTTGTGCTCCACTCTGATCAACAGGCTTCTCGAAACGCCATTTAACGCATCATCAGTGACTTCGATCAAAAGCTTGCATGATACCACACATGAATGCCTGATGTCACTCGAAGGTTTGGGCATTACGACATCATCATGGGATCCACTTCTTCTACACCTCCTACTAAAAAAGATGGATAAAGATACATATGTGATGTATGAAAGATCCTTGAAGAACCCGAAAGAATTGCCAAATATCAAGGAATTCTTAGCGTTCCTTGAATCCCAGTTTCAAGCATTAGAAGCAGTTAACTACAAGGAAAAGCATGTTAAACCAAGATTATACACTGCTGCAATATCAACAAAACATGAATTACGACATGAGTGTATAATATGCAAGAAGGGAACCCATCCAATCTTTGCATGCGCGCAGTTTCTGAACCTGAAACCAGTCGATCGAATTCAACTCATCAAGAAAAATAAATTATGCCTCAATTGCCTCAAGGAGGGACATTTCGCCAAAGCCTGTTCTTCAAGAAAATGCACTAAGTGCAACAAGTTGCACAACTCTCTCTTACACATCAATGAAAAGAACGAAGTATCCAGGAAGGAAGGTACACTAGGAGCCAGCGTCACGAAAACACGAAGCCTTGTAGTCGCCCCAGCAAATCCAGTTAGTTTATCAACAGCAGCGGATACACCTAACAAAAAATATGTACTACTCAGCACTGTTCGTCTTCGACTTGTGTCGAACAGTGGCCTTGAAGTAGAATGCAGAGCCATCATAGACTCGGGCTCCCAAGTAAATCTCGTCACAGAGAGGCTTGTGAAGCAGCTCGGAGTTCAAAGAAAACATACTTCCGTCGCTCTAGAGGGAATTGGCGCTCAAGGAAAAGAATGCAGGCACAGAATCAATGTAGGGATGCGGTCAAATACTGGACAATTCGCATCACGGCTTGAAGCATTAGTACTGCCAACAATAGTCAACGATCAACCATCATTGCTGCTTAATGTATCATCATGGCAGATTCCAAGAGATATACAACTGGCCGATCCCACATTCAATCAACCCGGGAGGATAGATGTATTATTGGGCGCAGAATTCTTCCATCAAATCATGTCAGTCGGGCAGATCGATCTTGGCAGCAAGCTGCCCAAATTACAAAACACAGTATTTGGGTGGGTCGTAACTGGAAAGATTGACGGATTACAACAGGATACAGCTACTTGCGGCGTATTTAGTGAAGACGAGGAAACAACTAACAAGCTACTGGAGAAATTTTGGCGCTTAGAAGAGAAGGAAGGCAACGCGCCAGAATTTACAGCAACTGAGAAGCGTTGTGAGTCACACTTTATTCACAACACCGTGAGGGTCCCTGAAGGACGGTTCATGGTTAAGATACCCTTTTATGACAATCCTGAAACATTGGGAGAATCAAAGAACATGGCCCTCAACCGTTTTTTAGCACTCGAAAGGCGATTGTCGAAAAACTATGAACTAAAAAGAGCTTATGCAGAATTCATGGACGAATATGAGCGGCTAGGTCATATGACCGAAGTTCACAGTCACCAATGGGATAACATGTGCTACGTTATCCCACATCATTGCGTCATAAGACCAGAAAGTAGCAGTACGAAACTTCGCGTGGTGTTTGATGCCTCAGCCAAAACGTCATCAGGTCTTTCATTAAATGAAATCATGCATACAGGTCCTGTCATCCAAAATGACCTTTTTACCGTATTACTTCGCTTCCGACTGCCACGTTACGTTTTCACCGCCGACATACAGAAGATGTATAGGCAGATACTGGTACACCCAGATGACCGCAAGTATCAGTTAATAATTTGGAGAGCAGCGCCAGAGGCAAAATTGAAGTACTATCAACTCAACACCGTGACCTATGGAACGAGAGCAGCGCCTTATCTGGCAATCCGATGTCTGCAGCAGTTAGCAAAAGAGAACCAGTCTAACCACCCTCTAGGATCTGAAGCGTTAAAAAATAACTTCTACGTGGACGATTGCCTAGTTGGGAGCAACAGTCTATCATCAGCAATCTTAATTCAGAAGGAAATTACAACGATCTTAAGCTCGGCTGGATTTAAACTTAGGAAGTGGTGTGCAAATCATCCTCAACTGCTTCATGAAATACCAACAGATCACCAGGAAATCAACCTTGACTTCGATACCAAATCGAATGATTATGTCAAGACATTAGGACTGGCCTGGTTACCGAAAACCGACTCCTTTCGTATAAAAATTGGTTCCACGTGCAGCAGTAGAAGACTCACCACAAAGCGGAGCATTAGCTCAGATGTGGCACGCATATTTGATCCACTAGGAATCATGGCACCGGTTGTCATCATCGCCAAGATATTTTTACAGCAATTATGGGACGTGAAAATATCATGGGATGAACCATTGTCCACTCAGCAACACAACGAATGGACAGATTTTCGACAGAGCTTCAATGAATTAAACAACTGGGAATTTCCTCGCCACATCTATAATCATGAAATACCCAAGTCATGGCAGCTACATGTTTTCACTGACGCCTCTGAAAAGGCATATGGAGCTGTTATATACCTCAGGTCAGTAACAAGCAACGGAAGGATACTTGTGAGACTACTATGTGCTAAATCGCGAGTTGCTCCATTGAATCGCCAACGTCAAACAATTGCCCGGTTAGAATTATGTGCTGCACTCCTAGGAGCACAGCTCGCAGCACGAGTACAACGTGATCTACAGTACGGCATCGACTGCACGCACTTCTGGTCTGACTCGGAAGTGGTGCTGGCATGGATCAACACGGATTCGTCCTCATACGAGGTTTTTGTAGCCAACAGAATTGCTAAAATCCAAGATTTATCAACTGCGATGCAATGGCGCTACGTACCATCAAAACAAAACCCAGCAGACGTGCTATCAAGGGGTTGCAATCCTCGCAGCTTTACGCAATGCGATTTGTGGTTTTACGGTCCTCTGTTTTTACACGGGAGAGAAACAGAATGGATTCGACCTGCGTGCGAGTACAAAATAAAGTCAACACAAGAAGGCAAAAGAAAAGCGCCCGCATCATTAATCACTGCGCAAGTAGAAGCGGCAACTATAATTTATTCCATAAATCACAAAAATTCCTTTAGAAAACTACAACGAATCTTAGGCTATGTCATTCGATTTGGAAAACGAATGAGACATTTGCATAAAGAACAGCACAACTCTTGGGCACTTTCTCCACTCGAATTAGACAGTGCACTAAAAATGATTATCAAGGCCATTCAAGCTGGCGATTTTGCATCAGAAATCAGGGATCTTCAGAAGGATAACGTTGTTAAAACAAACAGCACAATTCATTGTCTGAAACCATTTCTGGATGGGGAAGGCATCTTAAGAGTAGGAGGAAGACTGGAAGCTTCAAGTTTACCAAACGAAAACAAACATCAAATGTGTCTTCCATATAATGATCCGGTAGTTAAGCTTTTGATGCAGACGATACATGAAGAAAATATGCACTGTGGACCAACGACATTGGTAGCACTAACTAAACAACGATTTTGGCCAGTCAAGGCTGCTAGTATGGCCAGGTCAATAGTTCACCACTGTGTCCGTTGTTTCAAGGCACGCCCACAATTGTTACAGCAACTAATGGGAAATCTACCAGCAGCCAGAGTAACGCCAGCGCGACCATTTATAAATGCCGGTGTGGATTACTGCGGGCCATTTTGGATTCATTATAAGCTGCGTGGAAAACGACCCACAAAGGCTTATTTGGCCATATTCTGTTGTTTCACAACTAAAGCAGTGCATCTAGAGCTCGTTAGTGACTTAACAACAGAGGCATTCCTCGGAGCGCTTAAAAGGTTCATTGCACGAAGAGGACGCTGTCAAAACCTTTACAGCGATAATGCGACAAACTTCGTTGGAGCCAGAAATCAACTCGTAGAATTAACGACATCAATCTATTCACCAAGCGCCAGAGAGAAAATTGTGAACACATGCAGTAAAAAGGGAATCAATTTCCATTTTATCCCACCTAGAGCTCCTCACTTTGGAGGGCTTTGGGAAGCAGCAGTGAAGTCCGCAAAACATCTGTTATTGAGAAGCACCGCTGCAGCCTCGCTAACATACGAGGAATTGGAAACCATCATTGTAGAAGCCGAAGCCATATTAAATTCCAGGCCCATTAGCCCGATGTCCAATGACCCTAACGACTTAACAGCGCTGACTCCTGGCCATTTCCTCATCGGGGAACCGCTAACAGCCCAAGTTGATGCAAGAGCGGTGGAACAAAAGGCAAGTCTAGGAGCTCGATGGAAGGCGGTGTCTCAAGTGAAGCATGAATTCTGGCAAAGATGGTCCCTCGACTATTTAAACGAACTTCAGCACCGATACAAATGGAGGGAACAGGCCAATAACATCAAGGTCGGGACTGTGGTAATTATTAAACAGGACGACACGCCAGTTCTTCAGTGGCCACTTGGTAGAATTACAAAAATACATAAAGGAATTGACGAGCTGGTCCGAGTAGTCGAAGTAAAAACCACATCAGGTACATTCAAGCGTCCTATTCATCGTCTAGCTCCACTACCCATAGAAAACAACATAGATCCCCTGCCGCGAAAGGATCACACAAGCAGTAATGAATCCTCTTCAAGCCAATCAGCATGTCAACGGTATAATGATAAATCACAACCTGAGCACAAAAGACCGCGACGATCATCGACATTAGTCACAGCACTACTGATCGCAATGGTTATGCTGCCGATAGTTTTGGCAACAGGGGTTGAAAACCAAGAATTCGACTCCAGGATGGGGATGCATTTTGACGCACTCGGATCCATGAAGATAGCCAGATCGAATTGGCGTCTCATTGTGTACTATGATCTTAAACCGTATTGGTCAGAAATGGAGATCTTCTCGAATAAGACTCGTACTTTACGGAAATTATGTCAAATCATGACCCTGAAACAGATTTGTGGCGATGTAGTAACGACACTGGAGCACGCCGAAGAAAGACTTCAATTAGACAACAGTTTATTAGCAGCCACCCGACCTAAAGAAAAAATGTCAAGGAATAGTAGAACCAAGCGAGGAGCACTAAACTTTGTGGGTAATGTGGCCCATTCTCTGTTTGGAGTTTTAGACTCGGAATACGAGAATCAAATGTCTGATACCATTGAGGCAGTTAAACAAAATGAAGGCCATCTCCAACATTTGCTCAAAAACCAAACATCAATACTTGATGCTACGATCAACATATTTAAACATGATCAATTGGAGAGCAAACGTAAATTCGACAACATCGACAACTTGGTTAACAAGACATGGAAGAAGATTTCGGACACGGAGTACCAATCCAAGGTTCTTCAAAGTTTTCTATCGTCAGCCATGCAACTCATCGTGGTAGCCGCGAACCTGCAACGTGTACAAGTTTCTATTATAGATGTGCTTACGGATACTCATCACGGAAGAATCAGTACTAGTTTTCTGACACCTCAGCAATTACAGCAAGAGTTAGTAAAAATCAGAAATCATTTGCCTTCTTTTCTTCAACTGCCCATACACCATGATGACTACACTCAACTATATAAATTAATGTCGGCAGAAGGTGGATTAACGGAAAACCAAGTGCGATTCAACATATCTATTCCACTCTGCGACCAACAGGCGTTTACGTTATACAAGCTAATAGCGTTGCCGACGACAGTCAACAACGTTTTTGTAAAAATAAAACGTTGCAATGACATATTGGCGATAAATTCTTATCGAGACCAATACATCTCTATGAGTAGTTATGATTTAAGCTCATGCGTCAAAATAACGGAAAACGGTTATTTATGTACTAACAACTTTCAGATATACAGGAAGGTGTCTGAAATGTGCTCTTGTGAGTTAAATCTGCTGCACAACGATAGCAGAGCTGATTGCAATGTTGAGGAAGAGAAATTAAACTCAACCTGGACTCAACTGTCACATAGGAATCAGTGGTTGTACACCGTTAGCAGCCCAAGACGAATCACCGCCGTATGCAACGAGGAAGTTCAGCAGGTCAATCTGAAGAAATCTGGCATTATCACTCTACAACCTCAATGTGTAATCAAGGATAAGGACACAACGATCCAGGCCCAGCGATCATATTCCAGTAATCTGTACACATCATACACAGGATTTGGAAATTTGACGGACGTGGCGAAGCCAGAACAACTTCATATACTTCTTCACGAACCCCAGCAGTACAACACGCGACTGGAACAACTCAGTAAGCTTCAAGAATCACTTAAACAACAAGAGATATGGGATTTACCATCACGAATTGACAGTCACAATTACCATCATACAACAATAGGATACACCGCGCTAATCATTTCAATAGCGGTCATCGTAGTCATCATCATAAAGGCGAGATCATCCACCGCACAACCACTCAACAGAAATCCACAACCAGCACCACGTCAGATTTCAACATCCCCAGACTTCGCGATATCGATCGAATAAGAACTTTTGTGACGTCATTATACGTGCTGACGTCACCAGGGGGAGAAAATGTATAATTCCAATAAAAACAATTATACATATTATTTATTGCTCATGAAATCGCATTGCGTAATGTATAGTCCGAAAACAGTGTCATTGCACGAGTTCATGGCCAAGAAAAATAACTTTATTTTGTTTATATTTGTGCAGCGCAGCTAGCCGCGGCATTGCAGATTGCTATGTCAGCAAAAATGGCCAACGCGAGTTCAACGCCGTCGTTGAACGGTTACCAAAAGGTTCAATCAAGTTCATGCAATGCCAAGGCTACTGCAATTCTGCATTTTGTTACATTGGTGTTTGTAATTAATTTAAGTATATAAGAGCCAAAATAATTAATAAACGAGTAGTCTGAATTTGTCAACGAAATCAACCGTTTCATTTTAGTCTAGATTCCGCTTTAGTTCAAGTTCATGTGCTTGAACTAAAATCAAATCCACCTAAGTGCAATCAGTTTCAAGTGCTGTTTGTGCAAAATTCCTTTAGTTCAGGTTTATGTGCCTGAACTAACTTCAAACAAATAACAAATCCTTTAGTTCAGGTTTATGTGCCTGAATTAACTTCAAACAAATAACAAATCCCTACGCGGATTTGAACAGAGAGTATAAAGTTTTGGCAATATTGGCTAATTGGAAATTTCTTTACAATATACTCTGATCATAGACCTTTAGAGAACCTAAATGTGAAAAATAGAACAGATGAGGAATTAGGAGACATGATACACTATATATCTCAATATAACTGTACTATTAAATATAACCCGGGAAAAAATAATGTAGAAGCAGACTTCTTTAGTCGAAATCCAATCTTAGAACCAGATGAAAATTCAGAGGATGCTTTAAAAACAGTAAATAATATTACCATGCAAGAAATAATACAGGACCAAAAACTAAATAAACGGATAACAGATAGTGCATAAACTGGTACGATGGAAGATGAAATTTATTACCGAAAATTGAAAAACAAGAAGAAAATTGTCTTGAGTGAAGCATACAGCAAAATTCTGATAAAACGTATACATGAAAACTACTGTCACATGGGAATTAATCAAACTGCGCTTAAAATAAAACCATTTTACACTGCACCAAATTTGACCGAAAACATACAACATATATGTAAAAATTGCGAAATTTGTATTAAAAACAAAACAAGACTAAACAGAAAAAACGGACTTATGTCACACCTAGGACCGGCAGAAAGGCCGTTCCAAATAATGTCATTAGATACCATCGGTGGATTTGGTGGACAAAGGTCAACAAAAAGGTATTTACACTTACTCGAAGATCACTTTACTAGATACGCTTATATTTTATGCTCAAAAAATCAAAACGCATCCGACTTTATAAAATTAATAAAAAAAATACCAGACGAAGAAAAAATTCAAACAATACTTTCGGATCAATATCCTGGAATAAATTCCAGTGAGTTAAAAAACTATCTTAAAACAAGAAACATACAATTGATTTTCACAGCCGTAGACGCACCGTTTTCAAATGGCCTAAACGAAAGATTGAATCAAACGTTGGTCAACAAAATAAGATGCACATTAAATGGAAATACAAAAAAAAAATCATGGGCCACAATAGCAGAAGAATGCAGGAAAAGATATAACGAAACAGACCATTCAGTTACAGGTTTTTCACCTGAATATTTGCTAAATGGAAAACCAACAGATTTACTGCCACCGGAATTAACGAAAAACAACGAAAGAAATTTGAAAGAAGACAGAAACCTTGCGCTACTCCGAACTCGTAAATCGCACCAATATAATAAATCTTTATATGATAAAAATAGAATAGATTATAAGTTCCAAGAGGGCGACAATGTGTACGTGGAAAATAAAAACAAATTAAACAGGAAAAAAATGGACGAGATTAGAATCGGTCCCTTCAGGATAGGAAAAAAAATATCGGACTCAATTTTAGAGATAAAAACAAATAACAAAAAAAGTTCATTAGGATTGTACCATGTCACAAAGCTCATTCCCGAAAACTAGTCAATAAGACGTTAATTTACATGAAAATTAATGTTTTAAAGGGGGAGATGTAAGCTTTGTAAACCAACCTATTTACATGCGCTGACACTAGAGAGTGGATTGAGGAGATAGAGTTGACACAAGCTTGGACTCAGGATAGAATACTTACAAAGCTGGTTATTAATAACATATGTAAGACGGCCTAGCATTTAAATAAAATCTAGCCGACAGTAATAATAATAATTGAAAGGGTAAATTATTAAGAGATCCGTGAAGCAATAGCTGATTGTTGATTCTCTTAATTTTAGGTTAGTAACTCACTTTGTAAATATTGTAAATATAATAAGTATACTAATAAATCTCTTAATTTTAGACGAATCTAACAGCGTTGCCTTTACTGATTATAATATAACGTTATATGTATTAATGAACACAGCAAATTATTTACTATTAAAGCAAAACATTATGAAATTAAGCGATGATGAATGAATAAATGTATTAATTGATTTATGAATGAAGAATCATATATAATAATATTCGTATTTAGTAATGAATTTGTATTTTTTATGAATAATAAATTAATTTTAATGAAGAAGCGTATCTATTACTTATTGATTTGCATTTAATCGTATTTGTTAATATTAATCTTTTAATTAATCGATAAATAAATAGATTGATCGATTTATGAATAAGCAATATTCAATTGCATCTGCTATAATATTATAAGTTTATTTACAGAAAATAAATAAGAAATAATAACTTTGTAAGTTTTAAGATCATTTACTAGCGAAATAAATGTATTAGAAAATAATATAGTATAAGAATAAATATAAGATCAATGTTAATAATAAGTTAGAAACTAATGTCAAACGGAAACACTGTCATACACGCTACAACAACGACGTAATGAACGAACAAGAAGAACAAGAGCCACGAGTATAAAAGAGGAACACAGACACGAAATAATCAGTTTCGGGCGAGCGCCTCGCCAGTCAGCACGCGCAGTGTACACAGCCAGCAGTATAGCAGTGATTCTTGGTAAGTTGGTTCGTAGCTTCCTACTCTGCACTTCCTCTCCTTTTCTAACCACCCCGCAACCTGACTGTGAATTGCTCAGGAAGAGTTGTTGGCGCCTATGGATGGTTGGACCTCCGGACGGCAGCTCCTCTTGAAGTAGTTTGACAGCACGATAGCTGATGATGGACAGTCACACTTCCTGGCGACTATCGTAGGTACTCTTGCGAACCTCTCTTTCCTACACCCATACACGCCGCCGGTCCTACCACGCCGTTTCTTCAAGAAGAGTTGTTGGCGCCTATGGATGGTTGGACCTCCGGACGGCAACTCCTGTTGAAGTAACTTGGCGACGGAGGTTGACATACGCCACCCTCCGCAGCCAGTGGTAGCAACGCTACTCCTTGCCGCCTCGAACGCTACGACTCCAACGCCATCACGGTTCGACACATCTTCGAACGACGCCAAGGTTCGACACAGCTCCGAACGCCATCGCGGTTCGACACAGCCTTGAACGTCTTCACGGTATGACACAGCCTCGAACGTCATCACGGTTTGACACCACTCCAAACGACGTTATCATCGCACCGCATTCAACATCCACTCAAACAACATTCAGCAGCGGCGGGAATAATAACCCAGCGACTGACAACAACGACAGCATCTACAGAAAAGGGCGAATGACAGTGCTGCCAATTAATTATAAGCAACAAGTTATATTAAATAAAGATTTCATCAATTGTTTTCACAAAAAATAAATATTTCTGTGAATTGGATCCTGGTTACTCACTGAGTCATACCCTAGCCAGAGAAACAACGTTACATTGTCGTTTTCTTTCACTTGGAAATCTTCCATGTTTTCTAGTGGGACAAACATTTGATTTATGACCCATGGCACCGCATTTAAAACATTTTATCGACGATGGCTTGTTGTAACTGTTAACACAATCACTTGCTTTGTGGTTAAGAGACCCACATTTAAAACATTTTATTGCTGGACGCTCGTTTTTATAAGTCTCTGCGGCCAGTGCTAGTTCTGTCTTGCTGGATGATTGCCTGCGGGCTTCGCTTTCCTCGACAATCTTCTCGAGATTCTATAGAACAACGCGCATAGAGTCAACAATACAATGCGTATCGAGACTCTATAACACAACGGAAATTTTCAAACGATTTGAGCAAGCTGTATAATAGCATTATGGTTAACAAATCTCCGTTCAAACCAATGTTCATGCGTTCCTTATCGATGGTGTCGAAGAACTTCGCAACATGTTCCAAAACGTCACCATCTTCATCCAATTTCTGCATCATCAACTGCTTTAATAATATTGCCTTTCTCGCTGGGCCTTTCAACGCATAAACTGACTTCAACTTAGTCCAGACTTCATGAGAAGTTTCACAGCCTCTGATTTGCTTTAATTCGGATAGTTTGATAAAACTAAGTCCGCCTTAGCCTTTCAATTTTTTTCACCCACAGATCGTTCTTAACCAGGAGTGCCTCTACTTGGAGACCCCAGGTGTCGTAGTTACCTTTCGCTAGTAACTCAAAACGTGCCGTAGGTAAAACCGACATCCTTCCATAAAAGCAAAAAAAAAAAATACCTTTTAAAATTCAGCCACAAAAAAATCCAAAAAAAAAATGTACAACAAATTGCAATAATTAAAACCCGAAGTCATTATCTCATTGGAATTATGAAGTATTGTCCCAGGGACCAGATGGCTTTTAGCTCAATGGTTCAAAACCGGCTATGCGTGGTGAAGAGCCACACCCTGCACGAGGTGCCCCTGCTCTACGAAATATAGCGGATCTAGAAAGGAAAACTCGAAAAACCCGTAATACCAGGTGTCATCCGAACCGTGCCTATGGGACGAATGGCACTACCTCCAGATACCTGGCGCCCTCTGGTTGTAATTAGCCTTACCTGGATAGTAGGGGCTATGTCTCTTTGGACATTCTAACCTCTGTAATTCATGGCTACTAATAAAAAAAAAAAAATAACTTACGGGCTACTGTGTCTGAACAAAACAATTTGGTCGCTTGCGGCCTTTCACCTTCTGGTGTGGCTAGTACTGCATCAGAAGGCGAAATATCAGGAACGTCAGCAATTGGAGGGGCTACTAAGTGCCTTACTGATGCGGCGCCTGTAACCGACATATGCTCTGCGGATGCAGTGAGTGCTATAGTTCCAGACGCAGACATACCACCTCGCCACCTAAATTGTCCGGCTCTACAAGGAGGCGGCTGAAAATTCTATTTATCAAAGGAGCATAGCATCGAGGAGGCCAAAACGCTAGCTGTTGTGCCTATGGCAAGCCATCAAGTCCCACCGATCCAGATTGAAGACCCATGAGCGCCTCGTAAGTTCATCCCGGGTGGCATTCCTAAACGAGAAAGCACAATCCGCTTTAGGCATGGTAGTATCCGATCTACAATGATAAGCGTCGCGAATTCTTTTTCTTTGCTCGTAATTTCCTCCTTTCTCGATAACATAGACATAGCCATTCCTTATAAAAGGACTCCTTGCTGAAACAATTTTCTGGCTTCCTTAAAAAGCTGTTGCGTATTCGGCGTAAGATTGTCACCAATAAATATCCGTGTTTCCACAGCAGAAAGACCAGGACGGACATCATTAAGTAACAGCTTCTTCTTGCGAAAGTAGGCTTTAATAGTACTATTTCTAGTGTAGTGTATCCACTGACCGCACTCCGCTCCTGTACACAACAGCATACTGTAACATTCAATAAATGCAGAGCATGCACTTTGCATGCACTGACCCACTAACTCGCTGATGACTGCGACTCAGCGTCACACGTTGTAACACGAACCTTGAAACGCCCAATTTCGAATCGCGTCAATGATTGGGTATCGGTTCAATAAATTTTATAAACAAATAGAAATTTTGAGTGCGAATAAGAATGTGAAGCATAAAGAAATAATTATGCATAGAATTAAGTATAAGAAAGAATAGTTTAGCCATATATATTAATATTGCTTGTATATTTACACTCTTAGAGAAATGGAATCACTTAGGGTATAAAAACCCGAGCGATCCAAAATAAAGTTAAGAATTAATCTAGCCAGAAACTATTCAAGGCTTTTCATTTCAATTCTACGCCAGCAACTCAGCAAGGCGTCTTGGGTCACAGGACGTGCCAACTTAATTGCAGGCACTCCTTCTCGTCCAGCGGCGTTTACGCCAGGACACAAATTAGGGCGACCTGTTCTATTTGGGAAGTATTTTTTTTAAAGAGTTACTCACGTAACATAACATGGCGATCCTGCATACCACACCTGAGATCCTGCAACTTTAAGTCTTTCCTGAAGTCCTCTAATAATATCCTGCGTTTTGAATCACTCTTCCTGCCAAATTTATATTTTGCTCTTGCTCGACGGTTCTGTAAGACGGTATCAATGTCGGATGAATATATACCTGAAGGAATCAAAAACACTGAAGCACGAGTTTATATTCCTACCAACATTACAGACCAAGGACCAAGAAGAATTAGCCTTAGTGAATACAGATCACGATTACAGGATAAAAAAGACGCAGAAAGGTGCAAAATTCCAACAACAAAAAATATAAAAAAACAAAGAGGAGGAAAATTAGTAAAAGATAGAAAATTACTACGACACCTAAAGAACATTGTAACTGATGAAACCAATCCACCCCAGTGGGATACAGCTAACGAGATCTGGCGACAGATAGATACAATAGAACAGCGGCTGAAAAATCGCGGAATCAATGGGAAGTCTACTAGCAACGTCAGGAGCAGCAATTAGTTCATCAAAAATGGGAAACGTTTTACAAAAAGAAGAACAAATAAACGTAAGCTACAACAACAACAATTCGTTGTCAACAACGTACAACGTCCAACAAGTAACCGGAATAACAATTATAGCCCTAATAGTTGCACTATATGTATTAAACAAAATACATTCATATTTTAAAACTTATGTAAATAAACGTATTCAATTAAGAACTATTTCGGATGTTTAAAAATAAATAAAAATATACATTTAAATAAAAATAAACATGCAGTAACATATATATGCTAACCTATGATTAATGGAAGACTTAGATAAGATAATAGAAACGGTACAAAAAATAATATCAAACGCTAAAAAAACAAGCAGTAGACCATACAAGCCGGAAACAATTAAATCAAAACTAAAAGAATTAGAAGAATATAAAGCACAGGTACGATTTTGCATAGGCATAGTAGATGTAAACGATAGTACGATTGCTAAAAGAATTGAAGAATTTGAAAAAGAATATTGTATAGCAAGACGACTTTTAATGTCGCAATCGACAACAGACTCAGATTCAGACTCTGCACATTCACAGATTGAGATTACAATTGACAACAAAAATAATACACAAGATACAAATATGGCAAACTTTAACATAGAAACCTCGATGAAAACCATCCCTATCTTTGGTGGAAATTATAAAGAATTAGATTCATTTTTAAAAGTTGTAGAAATAATAAACAAAACTTTGTCAACAACTGCAAAGCAAGACTTAATAGAATTCGTTTCTCACATTAAATTGAGCCAAAATGTAAGAACAGCTTTAAATTCGTTACAAACCCCTACAACATTAGATGAATTAAAAGTCGCGCTTAAACTTCGTTACAAAACAAACAAATCAATTCCGCAGTTACATACAGATCTAGCAAATATGGTACAAAGAGGGAACATTAGCAATTACAAAGACAAAATACTAACAACTATAGCCGAACTAAACAATCTACAAATAAAAGAATTGGGTACCGATCCAAACATATTACAAAAAACGACAATAACTAAAATCAACGATACGTACGCCCTAACAATCTTCAAGAACGGCATTAACGAAAATTACAAACAAACATTATTCGCATCACAGCCAAAAACATTTTTTGATGCAGTAAGCCTAGCACTAGAACTAGAACAAGCAGGCAATCAGAATCAATTCCAAATAAACTACGTACGTAACAGAAACGCAAACTACAGACCACAGATGTACAATCAAAGAAACAGTAACAATAACAACAACCAAAGAAACGACACCAATTACAACAATCAAAGAAACAGCAATAATACCAACAATCAAAGATACAACATTAATCAAAGATATAACAATATCAACAGTAACCAAAGGTACAACAATAACGGTTATCGATACAACCAAAATCGGACAAATAACCAAGCAAATGTAACACGATATAACAACAACAATAACAATTTCAATCGGAACACTAATAACAATTTCAACAGAAATTCCAGATATCAAAGCAGAAACAATAATAGAATCCAAAATAATAGAAATATAAATATTGTAACTGAATCGGGAAACGACATGGGCTCGGAACAAATGATCGTTCCAGACAGCCAGAACTAAATATATACAAAATATCGGATAATAATACTAATTATATAACACTTAAATTTAAAAATGAAAATCTGAGATTTCTAATTGACACAGGCGCTGCCATATCACTATGCAAAATAAGTTCAAAATTGAATGACAAAGAATACTACTCAGACGAAAAATGTGCATTGACTGGCATCACCATAGAAAAAATTTATTCACTAGGTATGATTAATTTGAATTTAAAATTTGGAGAAGAAAATATAATCACAATTTCCAATTAGTTAGCAAAGAATTCCCAATAGAAACAGACGGAATAATAGGAAGAGATTTCTTACAGAGATTCTTGTGCAAAATAGATTACGAAACATACACAATTTCCATATATACAAACGACAACACAGTGACGCTACCAATGCAAACAAAAAGATATCAAATTAAAATCCCTCCGAGAACAGAAATTATACAACCACTTAAATTAAATTTTAAAGAAGAAAAACTGATTTTAAACAAAGAAATCGAAACAGGCATATTTCATAGCAATTCGTTAGCACCCAAAACTGGTCTCACACATATAAAAATTTTAAATACAACAAATACTGAAGCAATTATAAAAAATATTGAAATAGAAACCGAACCGCTTAAAAACTACGAAATACTTACTAACACCAAAACACACGACGTGGACCGCTTCGAACATATTATAAACAAACTTCACATAGAATGATCAGATAAAAAAGCAAAAGCGTTATTACTAGAAATTTTAAATAAATATCAAAATATTTTCCATTTGGAAAATGATCAATTAACAACAAATAATTTTTATACACAAGAAATTGCACTATCGGACAAAACACCGGTATACATTAAAAACTATAGACTTCCACATTCTCATAGTGAAGTGATAAACAACCAAGTGAATAAAATGCTAGAAGACGACATAATAGAACATTCCACAAGTCCTTACAATGCTCCACTTCTATTAGTTCCAAAAAAAAATATGTCTGACAAGAAGAAATGGAGGGTAGTAGTAGATTATCGCAAGTTAAATGATAAAGTAGTTAATGATAAATTCCCACTCACACGTCTCGAAGACATTCTCGATAAACTTGGAAGAGCAAAATGGTTTTCAACTCTTGATATGACTAGCTCTTTTCATCAGATAAGTTTAGAAAAAAATTCACGACCTCTAACCGCTTTCTCCACAACAAATGGACATTTCCAATTCAAGAGACTACCTTTTGGACTAAAAATTTCTTCAAATAGTTTCCAACGAATGCTCACAATAGCACTATCAGGTTTAGAGTCGGAAGCTTTTTTATACGTAGATGATATAATTGTATTCGGATGCAACCTTACTCACCACAATGAAAATTTAATTCGTGTATTAGATAGACTAGACAGACACAATTTAAAATTAAATGCAGACAAATGTTGTTTTTTACGTCCAGAAGTAGTATACCTAGGTCATCTAATAACAAAAGATGGAGTAAAAACAGATCCAGCAAAATTCCAAACAATTAAAGACTATCCTATTCCCAAAAATTCAGACGATGTTAGAAGATTTATAGCATTTTGCAACTATTACAGAAGATTTATACCAAACTTCGCGGACATAGCTAAAGATTTAAACAGACTTCTAAAAAAGAACACTAAATTCGAGTGGAATGAACAAAGTCAACATGCATTTGAACAATTGAAAACAAAGCTAATGACACCACCAGTTTTACAATATCCAGATTTTGAAAAACCTTTCATTTTAACAACGGACGCTTCAAACTACGCACTAGGCGCAGTTTTATCACAAGGCGAAATAGGCAACGATTTACCTATTTCGTACGCCAGCAAAGCCTTACAAAAACATGACTTAAACAAACCGGTAATAGAGAAAGAGCTTTTAGCAATCCATTGGAGTATAAACTTTTTCAGACCATATTTATTCGGACGTAAATTTACAGTGATAACAGACCATCGACCTTTAATATCTCTTTTCACACACAAAAATCCATCATCGAAAATGACTAGGATAAGACTAGATTTGTGCGATTATGATTTTGAAATTATGTATAAAAAAGGAAAATTAAATACGAATGCAGACGCACTGTCAAGAATACAGGTTAACTCAGACATATTAAAAGAAATGATACCAAGTGAAATCGATGAAGCAGTTAAGAAAACACTAATTGTTACAAGGGGCATGAGCAAACAACATAATAACAAGGGGCAATGTACATCACATGAGAAGCCTGATCAACTTCGAATATGGGATTGTACATCAATTACTAACGTCAGATATATGAAAAAATTAAAATTTAATGTCGACAAACATATGAAGAATTGTAAAATTATTATAGAAAATAATAACGTGCACGTAGGATGTAGCGATAAAGCAGCGAAACTAGATTCGATACTGCAGAAGCTAGCATCCAAAATGAAGAAGGAAAATATTGAATACCTAGCGCTAGAGAATAATGATGAAATATTTAAAGTATATGAAAATAATGATAAATAACAAGAGTCCCCAACTTAAAATATTAATATATGCCACCCCAAAACAAATAAGTGATGACTTAATAAAATATAAATTGATTGATGAATTCCATAGTAAAGAACACTTAGGTATTCGTAAAACGATTATAAAACTTAAACAAAGATATATATGGAAAAATATGAGTAAAATGGTAAAGAAATTTATAACAAATTGTGATTTATGCGCAAGAAATAAAATAGCTAAACATACAATAGAAACACAAACTATAACAGATACTCCAAACACAAGTTTTCAAGTAATATCTATAGACACAGTAGGCCCTCTTAAGGTATCAAACGGTTACAGATACATTTTAACAATGCAATGCGATTTAACTAAATATATAATAGCATATCCAATAACAACAAAAGATGCTCTAACCATAACCAAAACAATTGTAGAACAATTAATCTTAAAATTCGGACATTTCCAAATTTTAAAATCAGACAAAGGTACAGAATTTACTAATGAACTACTAAAAAACATATGCGATTTGCTTAAAATAAAACAAATATTTTCAACTCCGTACCATCATCAAACATTAGGTTCAGTTGAACGAAATCATAGAGTGTTAAATGAATTTTTATTAAATTTTGCTAATAATTATGAATGTAATATTTGGTTACCATATTACATGTTTGCATACAACACAACTCCACACATAACTACAAATTATTCACCACATGAACTCATTTTTGGAAAACTAGCCCAATTACCGACTGACTCATTTATAAACACGAAAAACACTACGAATATTGACGACTACGCTAACGAACTAAAAATCAGATTACGAACTTCACTAGAGATAGCAAAACAGCAAATTATAAATGAAAAGAAAAAAAGAAATACGGAACAAGTAAACAATTATTCAAAACCACTTAACTTGCAAAAAGGAGACTTAGTTTTATTAAAACTAGAAAACAGAAAAAAATTTAATAGTCCATACAAAGGTCCATAAAAAATCATTGAAAGAAAAGATGTAAATTCAATAATAGATATAAATGGTTTACACAAAGAAGTACACAATAATCTATTAAAACCTTATATCGCAAATACAATGTAAAAATAAGAAAAGAATATTTTAAGAGCATACAAATACTTATAGTAATTACAATTTATAAAAAAAAAATTATAACATATTAACATCATACTTACATATTATTTAGTAGTCTAAAACAATCTTCATTACATGCTAAGCCGTACAAACTCCCTATAATACAATTATTTGATGCTAAGAACATGTTGAGTTTCAGTAGACTGGCGATCGGTAGCTCCGCCAGATCCGAGTCCTTCAGAAAGCCAGTTCCTGTTGATTGGAGTCGGCGGTAGTGAAGAGCCGGGCACTGACAGAGCAAGTGGATCACAGACTCTTCCTCATCGGTGTCATTGCAGCACCTGCAATGGTCGATTACGGTGCCAGGTTTCCACCTAGACACCATATTTCCGAACGGGCAGTGTCCCGTTATCACTCCTGTCGCCTTCGACTTGCTCCAGTTCAACCCATGCCATAGCAGTCTGGTATTGTTGCAATTTGACCTTTTTATCCAGGTGCAATTTGCGTCACCCATGACTATGGTTTCAAAGGTTCTTTTTAGATGCCCCATTGGGACATACACTGAGGAGAATGTCGTGTGGTGCTCCAGTGAGGCACCAGTTCTGGCAAGGCGGTCCGCCAGCTCATTGCCCTCAATATTTGAGTGCCCTGGAACCCAGCAGAGTTTCACCGTGTTATCGCTTAAAAAGCTCCCAAGCCTTTCCTTACACGTCAAGATAATTTTGGACTTCACTTCCACCGCACATATTGCTTTCAGAGCCGTCTGGCTGTCGACAAAGAAGTTGATATTCTTATTGAATATCGCCTCTTCGGTGACAAAGTTAGCAGCCCTTTCTGTGGCGAATACTTCGGCTTGAAACACACTGCAGTCATTAGGCAATCTATACGACCGCTGTGCCTGCAGTATGCTGGAGTAGAAGCCTGCACCCGTACCCTCTTCGGTCTTTGAATCATCGGTGTAAAAGTCGATGCCCCCTGGCCTAATGACCATTCCTCTCTGCGGGGAAAGATCACCTCCGGTATTCCGTCAAAAGTCAACCTCAGGAGAATATAGTCCGTGTGACCGGTCAAATCAATCCGCTGGTCTTCTTCCACTTGCTTCAAAAATTTCAGCACACTCCCATGTCCAATCCAAGATTCCGTGCATAGGCTGAGACCTTTCAGCCTTAGGAATCTCTTCCCCGCCGAACCCAGAATGAACTTATTGAGGGGAAGGATATGAAGTAACATTTTCAGTCCCGCTTGTGGTGTGCTCTTAGAAGACCCTGTGATACTTCTAGCTGCACATCACTGAACCTTACTTAAGGTTTTTAGATTGCTGCCCTTCTGTACTGCTTGCCACCATACAAGGCATGAGAATTGGCCGGATCACCGCCGTATACAGCCAGTGGACAATGTACGGCGGTAACACCCATTTACCGCCAATGGCTTTCCTGCATGCATAAAGGGCATTCAGCCCTTTCGCGGTTCGTTCGGCTATGTTCCTTTTCCAAGTTAACTTGCTGTCCAGAACTACGCCGAGGTACTTCACGTAGTCAGACAACGGGAGGCTTTGGCCATTCAGGTTGGGCCTTCTGAAGTCTGGTACCTTGTACTTTCTGGTGAATAGGACGAGCGAGGTCTTAGTCACGTTTGTGCTAAGACCATTTCTATCCGCCCACCTTGCCATTTTTGCCAGAGCCTTCGTCATAAGCTCACCCCTCCATTACTGGTGGGTAAGAATTTACCAGTAATCAGCAGAGCTATGTCATCAGCATAGGCTATGGCTCTAACGCCTGTACCATCAAATTCCCTTAGAATCTCGTCAACCACCACCAACAATAGGGGTGAGAGAACTCCTCCCTGTGTTGTACCTCGTGTGACGCTTCTAAGGAGAGTGCTTGCGCCCTTGGTCGGACTTATTATTCTGCTATTCAGCATACATACCGTCCATTCAATTATAGCACTGTGCACGCCGTGATACTTCAGAGTAGCCTCAATTGCTTCTGGTTTGACGTTATTAAACGCCCCTTCGATATCCAAAAAGGCACCAAGGGTATACTCTTTGTCCTCCAGGGATTTTTCAATTTTAGGTAGCACACTGTGAAGTGCGCTCTCAACTGATTTGCCTTTTTGATAGGCATGTTGAGAATTGCAAAGTCTGTGTGTGATTTTATTCCTTATGTAAAGGTCCACCAGTCTCTCCAGTGTCTTAAGTAAGAAGGAGGAGAGGGAGATGGGCCTGTAGTCCTTTGCAGAGGAGTGCGAAGGACTACCTGCTTTAGGTATGAAAATCACCTTTACAAACCTCCAGCCCTTGGGGATATATCGTTTCCTGAGGCATCCTGTGAACAATTCAGTGAGCACTGGTAGAATGATGTTCAGGGATTTCTGAAGCATGGCCAGGATGATTCCGTCCGGTCCTGCCGATTTGTAGGGTTGGAAGGACTCGATCGTCCACATCACGCTGTCCTCACTCACTATGTTGCTCAAGTCTTCCTGTAGATGGCTCAGCTCCTCAAAACCAATACCTGTTGGAGTCATCGGGCCCGTCCAAGCACAGTTTTCTGTGCAGTCCGGAAAATGTGTATCACATAGAACCTCCAACCTTTCAAGACTAGATTCTGTCCATGCAACCACGAGTAGCCGTTTGCCTGGTTAGCAACTTTCGCAGTCTGGACGCTTCATTGGATTCGCATATCTTATCACAATATGTCCTCCACGAGTCTCTCTTAGCTCCCCTAATCCTGCCTTTGTAGATTCTTAGATCCGTCCTATACAGGGCCCAGTCGATGTCTCTACCGGTGGCTTTCGCTTTATTAAAAAGCGCTCCCGTTGCTTTCTTTATCGCTCCGAGTTCCGGGGTCCACCACGCGGGTTTACTTTTTCCGCGAGGGTAGTTCCTCGGACACGAGTCGTTAAAAGCCGTCCGGAGCCCTGCAGAGAGGATATAAACAAGGATGTCAGTGTTCTCATTGTTAGACCTTATGTTGCTATGTGACAGCAGCACCGCGGCTTTTTGTGAGAACTGGTCTCAGTTCGTTTTCCTCAGGTTCCTAAAGGGCACGACTCTCGGTTTATCAAATGAGATCTCGAAGAATATCCTAAAATGGTCCGAAAAGGAGCACTCTTGGGACACTCTCCATTTCAGGATTTTAAGGTCTCTACAATATTTAAGGGTGAGGTTGTAACGAAACTCCGTTTTCGGATTTATAGCTGGGGTATGCTCAGCGAGTAACCAGGGGTTCAATTACAAAATTTATTTAATGAGACGTTCTGAGTTCAATTTATATATATTTTATATAGTATATATATTTTCTTTCGTTGAGGTCCTTATTTACAATCTAGCATATATTCGAAATTTTTGTAAGCTCTATCGGCGAAAGAGAGATCGGTCGAGCTGGCCGCTGGAGCCTGTGTCGGACGAGGGTCACCTAGGATATGTGACCGGCGCGCACGCGGTAGATGTATGCACTGAGCGAGTGTTTGGTACAGCGTATGTATGCGTACTCAGTACTAAGGTTACGCCACACAATGTTCGACGGTTTCGGATTTGCTTGGTGAATGACGTGCGTTAGTGTGAAAGTAAACAAAATGGATAATAACGTTGGGATCTAGTACGATGTGGTACGAGCGATATCGAATTTATTTGGTCCAGGCATTAGTTAACTTAGAGCCCCGACCCTGAGGCCGTGAAACTATATAATTTTAAGCTCCGACCCTGAGGCCGTGAACCTATATACTTTGGAGCCCCCCGACCCTAAGGCCGTGAAAACTGTATAACTTAGAGCCCCCGACCCTGAGGCCGTGAAACTATATAATTTTAAGCTCCGACCCTGAGGCCGTGAACCTATATACTTTGGAGCCCCCCGACCCTAAGGCCGTGAAAACTGTATAACTTAGAGCCCCGACCCTGAGGCCGTGCAACTGTATAATTTAGAGTCCCCCGACCCTAAGGCCGTGAAAACTGTATAACTAAAAGCCCCGACCCTGAGGCCGTGCAACTATATAATTCTTATTTAATATTATTTGTATTCTCCTGGACCAAATAACCTTACTGTGGAAATTCTATAGAAATTCGCGAGCACGTCGTTCACACTAAACTGTCGAGGTGGTGTTGCTGAACGTCGTCTGCTGAACGTCCGCTCTCGTTGACCCGCTGAGGTCAATTCTCTGCGCGCAATGCGTGCTGGTGTCTCTGAGGCTATCTTCGGCGGGCGCCTGGCTCGCTATTCGGCGTTTAATTGTTTTCGCTACGAAGCGTTGGCTCTAGCTGGTGACTGTCTTCGGCAAGTGCCTTTCAAGAACTGTGGTCGGCGAGCGCCTGTAATTATTTCCTTGCTGGTTTTCCTTGTACGTCTGTCTTCGGCGAGCGCCTCTCAAGAACTGTGTTCGGCGAGCGCCTGTAATTATTTCCTTGCTGGTTTTCCTTGTACGTCTGTCTTCGGCGAGCGCCTCTCAAGAACTGACTGTAAAAGCTCAACTCAGAGTTTGTGTGACTGTCACGCGTTGGCTTTGTCTTCAGCGTGGCGACTGTCTCCGGCAAGCGCCTTTCAAGAACTCATTCGTCGCTGTTTGCATATCGTTGGACTCATCTCAGCGTGCTTCTTCTTGTTCCGTGTGTGTTCGTTGTCGTTAGTGGTGAGTGTGTATTCGTTATGGGTTTGGTTCCAGCGGTGAACTGGAAAGTCATAGCCACCGATCTCTCTCTCTCTCTTGATACAAAATTCTTATCATATATTCACATGAGTCTTTGCTTATGTCTATTGCTATGTAGATAGCTGTTTCTTTCTTAGAAATGAATATATATTCCAAAATTCTTTTATGATAATTAAATTCGAAATACAATAACTTAAGTCTATAATTCATCAGCTTATAGTTTAAGTAGTTAATTTATTTTATTTAAACAAAAATGCTTCGCTCTTCTTAGCAATTTACAGAAAATGATTGTAATAAATGTAATATAAAATTATGCAGAAAAATATGTATGTAATTAAATGATTGTAATAAATGTAATATAATATTATGTAGAAAAATATGTATGTAATTAAATGATTGTAATAAATGTAATATAAAATTATGTAGAAAAATATGTATAAGTGTAGAATAAAAAAAATAGAAATTAGATTTCGTGTACGCCAGAATTTGCCTAGAATTGTGGTCGTTACACTGCCCCCTCTCCTCTATTTAGGGCTTGAGTTGGTGTGAGACCACCCCTCCGCGTGTCATCTTGAGGATGTATATACGACCATTTATGATGTGCTTCTGGTAGCGACGCACCCCTGGCTTGTGGTGCAGTTTTAGCTCGTCCATGGCTCGTACCAGCTCTGCATGGTCTTCGGGGTGAGCTAACCCCAGGGGGTTCGCATCCTCTTCCATCCCCAGTACCAGGTCCATCACCTCTTGGAGCTCGCCGGTCCACTGGTCGTCCTCTGTCACCTCTGGGAGCAGCAGTGGGGATGACGGCTCCGACCTACGTGCCTGGTCAAACGGCTCACCGTCTGTTGTTTCCGCCGGGCGCTCTTCATGCTGCTGTTTTGCTGGTGTCGGACATTCTCTAGCGCTGTCGGTTGGTGGTCCTGAAGGTCCTTCGGTGCTACTGGGTCGGGAGTCCTCTGCGTCTTCATGTGTCGTGTCGTGGTGTCCCTCCCCGCTTTGGATCATCTCGATGGGTGGAGATGGGGGAAGTTCTACGACGGGTTCGCTCACGTCGGTTTCTTCAGTGTGGTGACTGGGGTTATAAACGGTGAGGAACGTTTTCGTCTCCACGCAGAACACGACGGCTCCAGGTATCATCCATCTGTTTCGGTGAACCTCGCGGTCTAGCCGTGCCCCCACCCTCTCCTCATCGTCGTCGTCAGAAAATAGCGATTCGCTGCTAGTGTCTCCGGGCTCGTCGGCGTGCGATTCGGCTTCGTGGGCGGGGTCCTCTTCATGACATGTCGTCGGTCCGTGTTCCATCTCTGGCAGGGGTGGTGTTTCACCTTCCTCGGTTTCGTCTGGCATCTCGACGTCCGCGTACTCCTCCGACAATGGAGATTCTCCGCCATCTTCCGGTGCAACGCAGTCCTCAGCCTCGTCTGACATCTCCGATTCCGTATCGGTCAAACAGATCGTCGGGATAGGTCCAGGTTCTCGCAACGTGTGTTGTTTGCGGATAGTTGGCACCTCGCTGTCCGTCGGTGTTGGCCTGACGTCGGCATTTGGTGCGGGGTCGTGGCACCGCCCCGGGTTAGACGCCCGTGATGTTGTTGGCACCTCCTTGTTGTTCCCACTGATGGTAGCTGCAAGCCTTTCCCTGGCTGCGCGGGATGTCGTCGGTATCTCATCCTGGTTTCCCCTGAGGGCAGCTTCTACTTCTTCAGTCGCCATACGATGGAGTCTCACTCGCGGAATCTTAGCGGTCGGGTCTGCTATGGTTGCCCTCCACTCCGGACTGAGGAGGCGTGTCCTGGGTAGTCGTTCCTTTTCCTCGGCCATGTGTCTGCGGAACGTCTCTCGCGCGCGGTTGAATTTTTCCTGCTCGTCTTCTTTTTGTGGCTTGCCTTCCATTGTTCTCGCTCTGGTGTCACGATCGCTACTGAGTGCGCATCCGCTGTGCTGTCCCTCTATATAGGCTCGAGTGCTCGTTGTCGGGATGTGGTGGTGGCTGGCTGTAATGATACGTACGGTCGGGCTTGCGGCTGGGTGCTGCTGGGAATCCTGTCGGCGTCCCTCCTGGTTTCCATTCGATTTTGAAGTGGGATGAAACACTTTTAGGTCCGAAATATGGGCCGTTCGTTCGCGTCTTTCACCGGGTTCTGTTAGTTTTACTATGACTGGGGAGACGAACGATTTCACGATGTAAGGCCCGGCGTAACGAGGAGCTAATTTCGCGGCAAATTTGTCCACTGCCTTAGAAAGTGGGTGCTGTCTTAGTAATACTCGTGACCCAATAGTGGGTTTCCAGGGCCTGCGGCGGAGGTTATAATATTTTGCTTGTTTCTCACTTGCTCTTGCCATATTTTGATGTGCCAGGCGGAATATGTCTTTTAGTTTCCTTGCATGTTGGTCGGGCCCCTCCTCCTCTTGACCTGTCCCTGGTGTTTGACTATCATAAAGGGTGTTTGGTAACCGTGGTTCTCTGCCGTGGTTCAGGTAGGCGGCGCTGTACCCGGTGGACTCTGACACGCTGGAGTTTATGGCGAGGCTCAGCTCGGGGAGGAGGTCGTCCCAGGTGCCTTGGTTCTCACCCGCGAATTGGGCTATCATCGTTTTTAGCGTCCTGTTGCTTCGCTCCGTAGGATTTTCTTGCGGCGTATATGGCGCTGTGTATTGTTGCCGTACGCCTATGTCCTGTAGGTATTTCTGGAAATTCCTGCTTGTGAATTGGCTTCCGTTGTCAGTTATCAGGGTTTTTGGGACCCCGAATCTAGCTAGGATTCTTTCACGGAAAGCCCTGATCAGGTGTTCGCTTGTGGCCGCGCGTAGTGGCATCATTTCGACCCATTTTGAAAACTTGTCTACAAACACTAGCAGCATGCTGTTGCCATGTTTTGTCCTTGGAAGTGGTCCTACAAAATCGGCGGAGACTGTGACCCATGGGTCGTCGGCTAACTGCGTGAGCATTCTTCCGGCAGGCCTCATGTGGCTGACTTTATAGCACTGACAGCTTTGGCAATTCCGAACGTACCTACTCACTTCGCGGGACATGCCGGGCCAGTAGTATCTGCTTGCCACGCGAGCAATGGTCTTCCTTATTCCAAAATGGCCTGCCGTAGGGGCGTCGTGGCACTCTTCGAGTACTCGCTGTCGGAGTTGAGTAGGCACACACATTCTCCATGGGGTGTTTTCATTACTACCTCTTACCATGTGACGATATAGTTGGTTGTTCTGTACACAGTAGTCTGGGAACTCTTCAGGTCGTACGGTGACGTCGCTTTTCTTTTTACTGTACCAATCGCGCTCGGTCGCACGAGTTTTCTCTGTTGCCTGGTCTAGTTGTTGCTGGTTTTCCCCTACGACCATTCCGCACGTCGCCTCCACTGGGTGCCGCGACAGAGCATCTGCTACAACATTATGTTTTCCACGTCGATACTGGATGTCGTACTGGTACTGCTGCAGTTCGAGTGCCCAGCGTGCGATCCTTCCCGAGGGGTTGTCAATTGAATTCAGCCATTTTAGCGATAGGTGATCCGTTATAATAGTGAAGGCGTACCCTTCTACATATTGCCGCATCTTACGTATAGCCCAGACGATGGCTAAACACTCTTTCTCGGTGGCGGTATAATTTGATTCTGCCCGATTTAAATGCCGACTTGCGTATGCTATGACCCTTTCGGCTCCATTGAGGTTCTGTGTTAGTACTGCTCCGATACCGTAGTCGCAGGCGTCTGTTTGGAGGGAGAATCTTTGCTGAAAATCCGGGCAAGCGAGGATGGGGGCCTCGGTTAGACGTTTCTTTACTTCCTCGAATGCTTGTTGTTGTTCCGGGAACCATTTAAAGTGTTTTCCCTTTCGAAGTAGGGTAGTGAGTGGGTGCGTGACTTGCGCAAAATCCGGAACAAACCTCCGGTACCATGAAATGATCCCAAGAAATCTGCGCAACTCTCGCACGTTTGTTGGAGCCTTCAGCTCGCTAATGGCGGTAATCTTGTCGGGATCCGTGTGTATCCCACTCTCGCTTACGACATGACCTAAGTATTTAATTTGTTTTTGGAAAAACTCACATTTGTCCTGGTTGATACGGAGTTTTGCTAGCCGCAGACGGCGAAAGACTTCTCTGAGATGATTCATGTGTTCCTCGAGGCTCGACGCGATGACGATTATGTCGTCGAGGTATGCGAAAGCGTGAGGCTCCATGTCGTGGCCTATGATCCTGTCCAAGGCGCGTTGGAAGGTGGCGGGTGCCGAATGCAAACCGAACGGCATTACCTTCCATTGGAAAAGTCCTCGGCCCGGCACTGTGAACGAGGTGTATTGTTTACTCTTGTTTTCCATGGGAATTTGCCAGTAACCATTCTTCAGATCAATGGTACTGATATATGTTGCATTCCGCAGCTTGTCGAGAATGTGTTGAATTCGAGGGAGGGGGTAGGCGTCGGGAATGGACTGGGCGTTGAGCTGTCGATAGTCCACACATAACCGCCACTGACCAGTTTTCTTCTTAACGAGGACTATGGGCGCGCTGTAGGGACTCGACGATGGTTCAATGCAACCTCTCGATAAGAGATCGTCTACTTCGTCATCAATGACTTTCTGCATAGCGGGGTTTCGAGGGTAGTATCGTTGTTTAATCGGCCTTTCGTCGCGCATCACAATCCTATGTTCTGCAATGTCCGTTACGCCGTGTACCGCCTCGCACTGTGCGATTTCTTCCCGCAGGAAACCTCTGATCCTTTCCTCTTCTGTTGCGATGCTGTCTGTCTGGACGAGCCCCACTCGTGGTTCTTCTTGGGGTTGTATTGCTGGGCAAGTTTGCGGGCCGATTTCCAGCGTTAAGCCGGCGACTTCAAGTACTGCACCGATTCCCGAGAGGAAGTCTAGTCCTAAGATTAGGTCGTCTATGACCTGTGGAAGGATGAGAAGGGCTATTCGCAGAGATTTGGTTCCGACAGATATGCAAGTTTCCAACGCTTCCTCTATTGCTTGTGTTTCGCCGTTTGCCATGTTAACGATCGCCCGTGTAGAAATAATGTTCGTGGAGGTTTTAAGTTTCCGTGCAAAGTAAGCACTGATGAAGCTTCGGCTTGCGCCAGTGTCAATGGTTGCATGCATTTGAAAGTCATCTAAGCGTACTGTGGCTACGATGCGCTGGTCTGACAGCTTCAATGTTTTTAGTGGGTTCGAGGTCGTTCGAGTGGCGGCCCCGCATTGCCTCGGTTTATGTGGGGACGCTGCCCGTTTCCCTGGACCTTCCTGCAGCATTCCTTTGTGAGTATGTCGCGCCGTCCGCACACCCAACAATGGTATAGGGTTTGATTTGTGCATCCTCCTTGACGGTGTCCGACTTGGCCGCATCGTCTGCAGGCTCTGGTAACGTCGACTCGGTCTGAACCTTCCGCTTCCGTTATTTGTCGATGATTGATGTGATTGGTTCTTGCCGTCTGTCTTTCTACATTAGCACCAGGGACCACCAAATTCTCATAATCGCCGACTATCTCTAACAATTCCCGCAGCGTAGTGAACTCGCTTCGTTTCACGTACAGTTGTATCTCACGTTTGCTGTTGCCATAAATACGTTCCAGTTGTTGGCGTTTGCCCATGTCGGTGTGACGCATGAGGCCTTGCATAGTGAGGACGTAATCCCTAAATGGTTCGTCTACGGCTTGGTGGCGCTGCCGCACGTCGTCTTCGAGTCTTTCGAAAAAGCGCGGCGGTAAGAAAAACTTCAGAAAATCTGATTTGAATGAAGTCCACCTTTCCCAGCGGCAGTTGTTACTTCGGAACCATTGAAGCGCACGGCCTTGCAGTAGTTCGGGCATGGCCTTGGGAATATGGTCTGGATTACACCCATAGGACTCTACCAACTCTTCTATACGTTCTACAAAACTCAATGGATTTTCCTCTCCATTATATTTTACTCCCCACTTGCGTACCCGGTCCATTAAGGGAAAAATCGTGGTCGCCGTCATTGGTGTTGCAGCGGGCGCTACTTGTCGGTGTGTCATCCCACAAACCTGGTCCGTCAATCCGGCGTTATGACTTGCCATTGCCGTTGAAGGTTTGTTCTCGAACGTTGGAACATGAAGTTGTACAGGTGAATCCCCCCTTGGCGTAGTGGTACCAGAGGCCGGCGAAGTTTCTCTCTTATGCTTCGTTTCAAGTAATTCAAGGTACTGTAGAGTCTTTTCGTCATGATCATCCTTTGAAGCGAACGCAGCGAGGCGCTTCCTCAATTCATCGACAGTCCCCTCTTCGTTCAGTCCAAATTCCTTTGCGTATGATTGCAATTCATCCTTGTGCAGATATCGTATCCAAGTCACTCGTACCATTGTAGAATGTCGCTTGTTATTTTAAATTTATTTCTTTAGTTACACGTCTTGATGACCTTACTGTTGTACAACTCAGAACGGTCCCTGTTCGGGCGCCATGTAACGAAACTCCGTTTTCGGATTTATAGCTGGGGTATGCTCAGCGAGTAACCAGGGGTTCAATTACAAAATTTATTTAATGAGACGTTCTGAGTTCAATTTATATTCTTGATTTATTATTATTTATTCTTTAGGTATATATATTTTCTTTCGTTGAGGTCCTTATTTACAATCTAGCATATATTCGAAATTTTTGTAAGCTCTATCGGCGAAAGAGAGATCGGTCGAGCTGGCCGCTGGAGCCTGTGTCGGACGAGGGTCACCTAGGATATGTGACCGGCGCGCACGCGGTAGATGTATGCACTGAGCGAGTGTTTGGTACAGCGTATGTATGCGTACTCAGTACTAAGGTTACGCCACACAATGTTCGACGGTTTCGGATTTGCTTGGTGAATGACGTGCGTTAGTGTGAAAGTAAACAAAATGGATAATAACGTTGGGATCTAGTACGATGTGGTACGAGCGATATCGAATTTATTTGGTCCAGGCATTAGTTAACTTAGAGCCCCGACCCTGAGGCCGTGAAACTATATAATTTTAAGCTCCGACCCTGAGGCCGTGAACCTATATACTTTGGAGCCCCCCGACCCTAAGGCCGTGAAAACTGTATAACTTAGAGCCCCCGACCCTGAGGCCGTGAAACTATATAATTTTAAGCTCCGACCCTGAGGCCGTGAACCTATATACTTTGGAGCCCCCCGACCCTAAGGCCGTGAAAACTGTATAACTTAGAGCCCCGACCCTGAGGCCGTGCAACTGTATAATTTAGAGTCCCCCGACCCTAAGGCCGTGAAAACTGTATAACTAAAAGCCCCGACCCTGAGGCCGTGCAACTATATAATTCTTATTTAATATTATTTGTATTCTCCTGGACCAAATAACCTTACTGTGGAAATTCTATAGAAATTCGCGAGCACGTCGTTCACACTAAACTGTCGAGGTGGTGTTGCTGAACGTCGTCTGCTGAACGTCCGCTCTCGTTGACCCGCTGAGGTCAATTCTCTGCGCGCAATGCGTGCTGGTGTCTCTGAGGCTATCTTCGGCGGGCGCCTGGCTCGCTATTCGGCGTTTAATTGTTTTCGCTACGAAGCGTTGGCTCTAGCTGGTGACTGTCTTCGGCAAGTGCCTTTCAAGAACTGTGGTCGGCGAGCGCCTGTAATTATTTCCTTGCTGGTTTTCCTTGTACGTCTGTCTTCGGCGAGCGCCTCTCAAGAACTGTGTTCGGCGAGCGCCTGTAATTATTTCCTTGCTGGTTTTCCTTGTACGTCTGTCTTCGGCGAGCGCCTCTCAAGAACTGACTGTAAAAGCTCAACTCAGAGTTTGTGTGACTGTCACGCGTTGGCTTTGTCTTCAGCGTGGCGACTGTCTCCGGCAAGCGCCTTTCAAGAACTCATTCGTCGCTGTTTGCATATCGTTGGACTCATCTCAGCGTGCTTCTTCTTGTTCCGTGTGTGTTCGTTGTCGTTAGTGGTGAGTGTGTATTCGTTATGGGTTTGGTTCCAGCGGTGAACTGGAAAGTCATAGCCACCGATCTCTCTCTCTCTCTTGATACAAAATTCTTATCATATATTCACATGAGTCTTTGCTTATGTCTATTGCTATGTAGATAGCTGTTTCTTTCTTAGAAATGAATATATATTCCAAAATTCTTTTATGATAATTAAATTCGAAATACAATAACTTAAGTCTATAATTCATCAGCTTATAGTTTAAGTAGTTAATTTATTTTATTTAAACAAAAATGCTTCGCTCTTCTTAGCAATTTACAGAAAATGATTGTAATAAATGTAATATAAAATTATGCAGAAAAATATGTATGTAATTAAATGATTGTAATAAATGTAATATAATATTATGTAGAAAAATATGTATGTAATTAAATGATTGTAATAAATGTAATATAAAATTATGTAGAAAAATATGTATAAGTGTAGAATAAAAAAAAATAGAAATTAGATTTCGTGTACGCCAGAATTTGCCTAGAATTGTGGTCGTTACAAGGTCTATTACTTTCGATCTAACTCTATTGCTAAAGGTGGGCGAGGCCCCCCTATTACAGATAATTAGGTCGCTTGTAATAATGAAATCAAAAATAGACTCACCTCTTACATTGGTATCCTTACTTCCCCATTGCGAATGATGTCTATTAGCATCACATCCTATCACCAACTTCAACTTGCTAGCTTGGGCAAGTGTCGTTAGTGCGCGGATTAACTGCGACGGGGGGTCAACTTCCTCGTAGGGTAGATATGCCGACGAGAGCAAGATCTTGGCATCCCGCTCGGACTCGCATATTACCGTAGTGAGATCCGGAGAACTGTACTGCGGGAAAATAAGAGTTTTAATAATTTTCTTTACCAGTATACAAGTTCTTACTCTTGTAGTTGATCTTGGTTCGAAGACCTGATATTGTCGTGATCTCAGTCCTGCCACCTTACCACCACTCAACCAAGGTTCTTGTAGCAGGGCCACGTCAACATCTTCTCTTCGCATGGTTAGCAAGAGGTCGTCAGTGGCCGCCTTACAGTGGTGCACGTTTATTTGCATCACTTTCAGTTGGCTTCTTTGACCCATCACCATTCCTCTCTCCATCCTTCGGCACGCTGATTTTTAGCTTCCCATGCCCGAATCTTATGGAGTCTCCTTGATTTTTGATAGCCTCAATGGACTCTCTGCTGACCGCTATCCAGAAGTTTCGGCCTCCGTTCTTGGGAACATTGGATGAGACGATCTCCCAATCCTGTGCTCGCAGCCAACGGTTCTGCTTATCTACTAGGGCTAATATGGATGTCCCCGATTCCGGGACCGGAGGGGGTATTCATATAACGGCCATTGGTTTTATGGGAAGGGAAGATCTCGGGAGAACTTCAAGCTTGGCTCTCGGCCAGATCTCGCCAAGCCCGGCGAATCGTGGTCGTCAAAAAGTTCACCGACTCTTTGTTTCCACAACTGACGACCTCGACTCCTCTTTGTCATGCCGCTTCCTCGAAATCCACCTCCTCATCCTTCCGCGCCACCTTCATCATCTCCGACAGAAGTCTTGTCTCCACAAGTAGCCAATTAGGCGTTGAAATCTTGCCGTCAGGGTTCGATTTATCGACAATGGCCACCTGTAGCTCCGCGCTTGCTTTGAAACTAGCTGAGTGTCGGACCTTTTTGGGGTCCATACCCAGCTCTTCCTCCATCGACCTTTCTCTCTTCTCGGCTCTACTTTTCGAGAGCAGCGAGCTACTGTTTTTAGCGGTAACCTCCTTACCTGGTGCTAGGATTCTGCGATCGCCCGTTGATTTGTGATGGTACCTGTCTCCCTTGGCGAGATGGGGTTTAAAATATAAACCTCGCCTGCCATTGACCTGTCGCCCCAGCATTAGACGAGATTGCCGTTGCGCAAACCTGGTACTTGTCACTGTTAGTGACGCTACCAACCTCACTACACGGCTTACTGCTGCCTGCTACTAACTCCTCCCGTCTGTCTGTCTCCGCTGCTGCGTCGTCCGTACCATCCGTCTTCTTTGTTTTGTTTTTGTTTTTATTTTCGTTCATTTTTGTTCATATCAGAGAGAGAGAGAGAGAGATAGGGAAGGTAGAGTAAAGGCAGGACAGATTATAAAAGAGAGTGTTAGATGGAAAAGGAGGGTTTATACCGACACCCCTTCGGTCGCCAGAGCCTCGTCAGTCAGAACAGGGGGCACCACGAGAAGGTGAGGATGACTTTTGCATCCTTTTTTTGAGGCTATTCGTTACGCTTACCCAGCCTTACCCCCCTTCAATGGAAGAAACTAAAGAAAATAAAATTTTTCAGTAGATCTGTCGTCTGTCAAACAGATATCGAACGTGTTGCCAACGATCTTGTTAACACGCCCTCTCAACACGTAGATTGTGCGTTAACGTTAGTCCCAGTCCAGCTCGGCAACGATCATAGCTAGTCCGCGCCAGTGACTTTGTGAGTATATACCATATACCTACAAAGGTCAGCTACCATATCTTGACTGGATACGTGTTCAATTTCAAACATTCCCGATGAAAGTGCTTCGCGTACAAAATGATATCTCATGTGGATATGTTTAGTACGAGCATGGAAAACTGGATCACCAGCTAGGCATTGAGCTCCTCTATGATCAATGAATATAGTAAAGTTTAGCAACTCAAGTAGATTTAGTTTATATAGTAAATTTCTCAGATATACTGCTTCTTAGCAGCTCATATATTCATACTCCATTAAAGAAAGTGCAACAGTTCCCATATACATATCCCGTATACGATATGCGGTCACGTGGGCATCCTGCCCAATCAGCATCTGTATAACCTTGAAGAGATGTATTAGTTTTTCTGTAGATTAAGCCAATATCCGCTTGCCCTGCGAGATATCTAAGGAGCCTTTTGGCCGAAGTCCAAATTTCCTTGGTTGGCTTATTTACGAACTGCGCTACCTTTGCTACAATATTAGAGATATCTGGCCTCGTTGCTACGGATATGTACATCAAAGCATCAATTAAAGTTCTATAAGGATAAATATCCTTATCTAAAAAGGTGTCAGAAAAGTCATTCAAATGTAAGTTAATCTCTGCAGGTGTTGCAATCGGATTGCATTTACTCATACCAAATCTATTCAATAATTCCTTTATGTAGTTGGTTTGGCTCAATTTAACTGTGCCATTATCTTGTTTAATCTCTAGTCCCAAACAATAATTCGCAAAACCTAAATCTTTCAGTTCAAATTCTTCTAGTAGTTGATCTTTTAATCGACGTATTTCATTCTCATCTTTTTCAGCAACTAGCATGTCATCAACATAGAGTGCAATCAACAGTAGCTTGTCACCAGGATGTCGATAGAACCAGCACGGTTCATTCGCTATACACTTTAGTCCCAAACCAATTAATTTTGTGCTAATCATTGAATACCATTGGCGGCCAGCCTGTCTCAAACCGTAGATATCCTTTTTCAACTTGTAGCAATTACCACATTTTTTAAACCTTTCATCATTCTGGTCGCTCTGAGAACGATATTACAATTCTTATCATATTTAAGCTTAATACACCTCAAAAACTGTGATATAAATCTGGTATTTTCGTCAAAACATGCTCTTCTACAGATCCCTTTAAAAACCAAACTGCATTGACACCGCTAGCAGTAATCTAACGGTTTATAGCCTTGCGTTTTTCAATTTGTCCGGCAGCGCCGTACTTACTAACTAATACTAAACGACAACCAATAATATTCTCACCTGGACTCTGCTCGACGAGATGTTCATCTCTCGATATTCAGATGATTGACTATTTCGGTTTTAATATCATTTTTCCAATCATCTTTTTAATAACCATTTAAAGCCTCCTGTAGACCAATTTCGCCCATGCCAGCGAACAGCGCGTCTTCAAAAACTTTATCTTCTGCATCACTAAATTCAGGACAAGAAACAGCGCCTGGTGTACGTGTTGACGTTGATGAAGTCAAATCACATGACATAAATTTTTCGCCCTCTGTTTCGGTTCGCAATAATCTTGGTCGGCCACGAGCCCGTTTTGTTGATACAATCCTCAGGTGGACTTTAATCGTTTTCACATTCATGAGGCGGTGATAGCAGAACAGGCATCCAATTATTTTCCTCGTCTGCATGGTCATTGCAAGGAATAACATCATTAATATCGCCGATCTCAAAAGAATCCACAGTTGTATCTTCTAAGAATTTGACGTCACGCGAACAGGTCAACTTTCGCATTTAAGCTGTTAGTTGGGCACCGATTGCGAATATTTGCAGCAGCAGCTACAGCATCCGCCCAGAAAGACGCACTTAAACTAGATATACATCTCGACATGTCGATCAAGGTTCGGTTCATCCGTTCTGCAATGCCATTCTGTTGTGGAGGGTAAGTGATAGTTAATCTGCGTTGAATAACTTCATCTGTAAGATAATTATCGAAATTAGTGTTACAGTATTCACGACCATTATCTGATTTTATAAATTTTATTATCTTGCCACTTTGTTTTTCTACAAGTTTCTGATATTCTTTAAAAGCGTCACACACTCCGTTTTTGTGTTTCAAAAATAGACAAGACAAAATCTAGTTTTATCGTCTATAAAGGTGACAAAGAACTTTGTGCCACCCGTTCCTGCCATTTGAAGAGACCCCTTGACATCAGAATGAACAATTTCCAACTTATCGGTACTCGGTGTTCGACCCTTTTGGAAGGGCAAAACAGTCATCTTGCCTTTTATACATATTCCGCATTTCGATAGCTTCTCAATGTCTCTAAAGTCGGCAAAGCACCTTCACGGCATAATTTCTGCATGTCTTGAGAATTCAAATGTCCCAGTCGAGCATGCCACTTCAGCACTTCTGTACAACTCGCATCGGCAACCACACATTTTTGGCCCTCTTTTAAATAATATAAGCTGCCCTTGCAATTTGCCGACGGCAAAACATTTCCATACTGATCGAGAATGCATGCATAATTTTTAAGAAACATAGCATTATAACCTTGTTGCGTAATCTTTGTGACTGAGATTAAATTAGTGCTTAGATCGGGCACAAATAGAGTGTCTTTAAATTCAACCACTGTGTCACCACTTGGCCCTTTATCACAGCACTGCTATTGTTTGCCACACTAGATTCTACCAAAAATGAAAAACACTGCTCATCAGCATACACATGCGTAGTACAATCACTGTCTAAGAGCCAGGATCTACGTTCCATAGTAAACTCACCAGAATGCGTTGCTCTTGTGACGACATGTCTCGCTGCAAACGACATATCTACTTTGTTTTGTCGTTTTCTTTCACTTGGAAATCTTCCATGTTTTCTAGTGGGACAAACATTTGATTTATGACCCATGGCACCGCATTTAAAGCATTTTATCGACGATGGCTTGTTGTAACTGTTAACACAATCACTTGCTTTGTGGTTAAGAGACCCACATTTAAAACATTATAATGCTGGACGCACGTTTTTATAAGTCTCTGCGGCCAGTGCTAGTTCTGTCTTGCTGGATGATTGCCTGCGGGCCTCGCTTTCCTCGACAATCTTCTCGAGACTCTATAGAGCAACGTGCATAGAGTCAACAACACAATGCGTATCGAGACTCTATAGCACAACGGAAATTTTCAAACGATTTGAGCAAGCTGTACAATAGCATTATGGTTAACAAATCTCCGTTCAAACCAATGTTCATGCGTTCCTTATCGATGGTGTCGAAGAACTTCGCAACATGTTCCAAAACGTCACCATCTTCATCCAATTTATGCATCATCAACTGCTTTAATAATGTTGCCTTTCTCACTGGGCCTTTCAACGCATAAACTGACTTCAACTTAGTCCAGAGTTCATGAGAAGTTTGACAACCTCTGATGTGCTTTAATTGGGATGGTTGCATTGATAAAACTAAGGCCGCCTTAGCTTTTCGATCTTTTTCCACCCACGCTGTTTCTTCTGCGCACTCGGGTTTTACGGTTGTACCATTAACGAAATCTCACAGATCGTTTTTAACCAGGAGTGCCTCTACTTGGAGACTTCAGGTGTCGTAGTTACCTTTCGCTAGCAACTCAAAACGTGCCGTGTGTCACGTAATCTTCCATAAAAGAAAAAGAAAAGAAAAAAAAATACCCTTTAAAATTCAGCCACAAAAAAATGCAAAAAAATGTACAACAATTTGCAATAATTCAAAGCTGAAGTCCTGAGCCTATAACCTGTTATATTTTTTATTTAATTTATCTCATTGTTTGCCAATCGAAACAAAAGATAAAACAACACGTTTTGATCGTCGTAGGTTACAAAAAGAAAAGGTAAGTATTTTATTGTACAAACTATAATATAATGTTCAATGGAAGAAACTAAAGAAAATGTTAATGTTCAGTGGATCTGTCGTCTGTCAAACAGATATCGAACGTGTTGCCAACGATCTTCTTAACACGCCCTCTCAACTCGTAGATTGTGCGTTAACGTTAGTCACAGTCCAACTCGGCAACTATAATGGCTAGTTCGCGCCAGTGACTTTGTGAGTATATCAGCTACCATAACGTGACTGGATAAATGTTCAATTTTAAACATTCCCGATGAAAGTGCTTCAAGTACATAATGATATCTCATGTGGATATGTTTAGTACGATCATGGAACACTGTATCACTAGCTAGGCATTGAGCTCCTCTTTTGTCACTGCATCACTAGCTACGCATTGAGCTCCTCTATTGTCAATGAATATAGTAATGTTTAGCAGCTTAAGTTGATTTAGTTCATATAGTAGATTCCGCAGATATATTGCTTCTTAGCAGCTTCTGATAAGCTAATATATTCAGCCTCCGTTGGAGAAAGTGCAACAGTTCTTTGTTTCTGGGGTTTCCATGTTATTGCAGCGCCAATAAGAATGAAAGCATATCCCGTATACCAGGCATGTCAAAGTAGCGGTCCCCGGGCCAATTTCCATCTCATAATTGTTTGCGGACCATAAATTTTCCACAATTATACTGTTATCATGCAACTTTTAATATGCACTTCAAAAAAAATTTAAGAATGTACTGGTCCAATAAAACGTTTTCACCTTTGTATAGTAGACAGACTGCTAAAAACGGACTGTAGTAAAATATGCAATATATTTTTGAAAAGTGCAAGGTGTGTCGAGCACGTTTCATATAGCATACAACAATCTTGTAAATTTGGTAAATTTGATGAGCATTTTGTACTTATGATGAATATAAAATTGTCTTATGAACATAAAGTTGTCTTATTATTAAAATATTAATTGATGAAGCTAAATAAAATTAAAAAACGAACGATTGGAAATGAACATAAGAGTTTTCAGGAAAAATAAGATATTGAATATTTTTTCATTCTAGAAAAAGGCAAAATATTATGTTTGTTATGTCTGCAGTCTATTTCAGTGTGCAAGGAATACAATATGAAAAGGCATTACTTTGCCATCCTAATGAAGAATATAAAAATATAAATGGAAAAATGCGTAAAGAAAAGTTGGTCGAATTAAAGTCAGTTGTTCGTTAACAACAAAGCATTTTCAGTTAACCAGTTGCGGAAATTGTGGCTGCCGTGAAAGCTACTTATCGGTTATCCTATGCAATTGCAAAAAAATCAAAACCATTTGTAGAAGGCGAATTCATTAGTAAATGTTTATTAATAGCAGCTGAAAAGCTTTGCACCGATATGATAAATAAATTTAAGTGCATTAGTTAATCCCGAAATACAGTTGCAAATAGAGTCAATGACATTGCTTCAATTTTATGAAGGAAAATTCGCTCCGTTCTCTCAAATTTTGAAATGCTTTCAATTGCAATCGATGAGAGTACTGATTCTAGAGATGTAGCACAGTTAGCAGTTTTTATTCGAGGATTTGATTGGAATATGACAATCCGAAGAGCTATTAGAAGTAATTCCAATGCATGTGTAACGTTTGGAGGTGGAGGAGAGCGCGATAAACTAATTTAATAACCCAAAAAAAAAAATTCAAAAACGAAGATATGACCACTGTCAGGGCAGCTCAGCTCATCCGGCCGTGCTCAGGGAAAGTGGGGGGTTCTTCAACAACCCCGACAGTGTCTTTAAACCCCAGTTACAAAAAAACAGATCGGAGCTGAGGCTTACATTGGCTCTACAGCCAAAGACAAGACCGATAATCGAAAACTTACACGACTAAATCCGCTCGTCATCGATACAAAGTTGGTGGCGGCAAAAACCAACGAGAAGAAAAAAAAAACATATAACGCGGAGGATCGGTGGGAGAGAGAGATGAGAGGAGGAGGGGGGAGGGGTTGATGTTATTTCCCTCCCCCTTTCTATACCCGCCCTACCATGGTTGGCGCGTTGCAAGTTTGTGCGCCAACCCCTCTTGTGTGTCCCCTGGCTGCGCGGAGCGAAACCGCTAACTCACCTGTTAACCTAAGTTAATGTTCAATCCATTGTCTAGCAAATAAAAATAATTAGTTATCAATACATATTAATTTATTCCTTATAGCGACTCTTATAAGTTCCAATCATTACAAAACCAATTAAATATAATTAATCCAAAGAGTGGAAAAATCAAATAATGCACAAAAAAATATAATCTTTACTTGGCTTAATGCGAAAATTAAATGATAATGTCGTCAGTGAGGGTAGCGCTTGTAATCATTTGCAAATGTTTACAAAAAAAAACCCCTCAAAAATTATATAGCTGCATAAAAGCTGTAAGTCCTGAGATGCTGACGAAGTATAAAAAATATCAAAAATCCAACACAATAAATTAAATTAAATTAAATTAATAATAATTAATTGTTAATTAATAATAATTAAATTAATAATTAATTAATAAAATAAATTAAATTAAATGCAATAAAAAGTTAATTAGAAAAGTCCTTTTTCCTTGCCGCAGTTGTTTATAGAGAAATTTGAAGTCACTATTTTTAATGTGTTCCGGTGAAATTCAATAGTTTTTAAGTTGCAAGAGAGAGTTGCAATTGACTTTTTTTTAAGTTAGTTTTTATTTGCACACGCTTTCAAAACTTTTGCTCGTCGATGCTGCTTATTTCAGTGATTACAGTTAAATGCAGCGAATTAATTTAGTTTTTCGCTTCCAAAAGCAACGATATGTTTGAAAATTCAATTCATTTTCTATTTAAATATATAATTTATTAAGTTTGGTTTTACTTGTGCATATAGTTTACATTTATTTACAAAGTTTTTCTACATGTTAATAATTTTTGCACCGTTTTTTTTTCCACTTTGATTTTTTTTTTTTGTTACAGTTCAGGACTTTAGTACGTTACGTTTTGTTGTGTTTCTTCGGATGAAAACGAATCATTTTAAATCCTTTTTTTTTCGATTAATAGCATCACTTATTAATAACGCCTTTTTTTCAAACTGAAACTGATTTATGTACTTTTCACATTTTGCAAATTTCGCGGTTACATTAGTTGATTGCCTGTAGTTATCCCCAAGTTCGTTTGAACTACATTCATAGCCACTGCCAATAATTAAACAATTAGACGCACGAAAACCGATTGCCACGAGGATTACAAAGCTGATAGTTGCTGTTATGTTCGATGCACTGCTAAAATTAGTTGTCGAAATCACTTTATTACTACCTCGGTTGTTGTAGCTGCTGCTCGCGCGATGCCTGGCGCACTCATGTTCATCAGATCACAGCAAAATCTCGACTTTTAATATTGTATGAGATTTTTGGCAAAAAAAATTAATAAATTGAATTAGGTTATTTCATAAAATAATATTGTTATACGCGGTATTATTTGCTGTATTCTTTTTTCTTTCATAAAAAAGTGTGATTTGATTTATTTATTGAAAATTATTTCTTTTCTTCCTATATGTGATCAGTGCTGCCGCGAACTACCCGTCTCCGACTGACTGTTTCTAAAACCACGCTTTGTTTCGAAGCGACAGAAAGCAAACTGGTTTGCTTCGCTCATTCCAGTCGCCGCCGCTGCGCAGCTAGCGACAACTCACTCCCTCTCACCATGATCGACTTTTATTGCAAGTCCCGTAGGATGGCGTGATGTGAAGTTCCTAGAAAAAAAATTCTTCTAGAAACTTCGATCACGCCACTTTACGGCTACTCTCTCCGTCGTCATGATGTAAAGAGGAGATGCCGATAACCGCATTGCGGCAACGATGTGGAATGAGCGAATTTACCGTCCGCTCACTCTCTGCGCTCCGACACAGAGCGTGGTCCTTCACACACCTCACACATGTTACAACAACTGGATATCACATATTCGACGTACTTACGAACACCATTAAAAAATATGATCTTCTAATTAATAATTTAACATCTTTGGCAACTGATGGAGCCCCTTCTATGACAGGAGATACACGTTATATTATTAAAGATCTATTAAAACTTGGAGATTATATTAAAACTCATCATAATACATCTATACAACACTTTCACTGTATTATCCACCAGCAAGTTTTATGTTCAAAAGAGATTAAAATTGAAAATGTGTTCAGAAAAGTGGCTAAAATTTTTAACTTTATTCGAGCACTCAACCATCGGGAGTTTTTGTCATTACTAAAAGATGTGGAATCGGAAAACGAATATTTGGCTTATCATACTGAAGTTCGTTGGCTTTCGAGCCACAAGGTTTTACGAAAATTTTTACAGCTGTTAACCGAAATCTTACTTTTTTTAGAAATTAAAAATTATGACTGCTCAGAACTCAAAGATATAAATTGGACACAAAATTTGGATTTTTCAGTTGATATTATTGGGCATCTCAGCCAACTCAATACGAACCTTCAAGGTAGAAATATACTCATAAATTCATTATATGATCAAATTAATTTCTTCAAACCAAAAGTATCGCTGTGGAAAATACAATTAAAAAAAGGAAATTTATCGATATTATATTTAGCGTCTTATTTTTCTAGTTGTAAGACGCTTTTGGTAAAATTTCCAGGATTAAAATTTGAAAAATTTAAAATACAACTGAAAATGTTGGAAAAAAATTTCGAAGAGCGGTTTTCAGGTTTTCAAAGTAGCGAGATTCATTTCAATATTTTTTGCTCTCCAATGTCTGTTTACATTGAAAACATTGATGAAAATTGGCAAATGGAGGTTATAAAACTGCGATGCGATACCTTATTGGACCAGAAATATAGGGAAATTGGAGTTCCTGATTTTTACAAGTACATACCTGTAGATCGTTTTCAAGGCATTCGACACTTTGTTATTGATTTTTTTTTGAATTGAATTTTATTCTTCATCGGTTAATAAACAATTAAAAAATCATATAAGCAGCAGAGTACATTGCGAGATCAGTAGTTGAAACTAGTGTCGATCTCACTTAATATTAAATTGACAATTAAATAAAATTAAAATGAAAACAAAAATATATGAGTAACAATTGGAATATATAACTAAAAGAAAAGATATATAAAGAATTTAAAAATTTTTAAAAATATGAAGAGTAAAATTGAAAAATGAAAAAATATAAATTGCAATAAATAAAAATTGAAAATAAAAATAAATAAAACAGAATATATATAAGAAATAAAAACATGAGAATATTCAACACTAACAAACGAAATAACTAGGATACAATACGCATTAGTGAATTAACATCACAAGGGTTGAACAACATTAGCCATAGTTTCACCTCTTGTAAGAAACGACCCACTACACGAAGACTTCTTATATTAGGTGGCAACCTGTTAAAAAGCCGAGGAGCACTAGACAGATAGAATCTAAAGTAGATTTGCAGGTTATGCGATGGAACGATTGCAGAATCAGAATTATGACCTCTCAGTATGTATGCTGGATTTCTCGTGCCGAAGAAGAAACCAGTGTTAGCCAGATTAGTAAAATAAGTTTTTAGAATTTTAAAAAAATAAAGGTGCTTTAGGGGAAGAATATTGAGGTTTTTCAAAATGGGGAAGCTACTGTCATAACGGGATTTATTACTAATTGTTTTAATTGCAAACTTCTGAATCGAGTATAATGCGTTGATATTATAGTTAACAGTTCCTCCCCAACAGAATAGACCATACTCAAGTTTAGAATGGAAGATTCCAAAGTAAATCCTACGTAAGAGATTAGGAGAGCAGGTTTTTTTTAGGAGAAAAAGTTGCCTAGTAGCACAACGTAAGTATTTAGTTAGAACATCAGTATGACCAGACCAATTCATTTTGCTATCCAAAAGCAGTCAAGTAAGTATTTATAAGAATTAACGCACTCAATAATACAACAACTTTGGCAGCAGTTCATAGAGTTATAATTGGTGTGATAATTTATAGATGAGGGGCATATATCCCAAGTCAAAGGTACATTTTTACAGGCTGGACCATGGAATACAAAGTCATCAGTAACAGGCGGTTTACATCTAGCACAAAAAAACATAATTTTAGATTTCTCACTTAGAACGAGCTTGGTCATAAGCAACCAGTGTCTCAGTAGCATTAAGTCCTTATTAACAGCCACAGTCAGGTTGGAAATCGAATCACTTGTATAAGTACAGGCCAGATCATCAGCAAACGCGACCAGCTTGCCGGAGAAACCGATCGACAGCAGAGAATTTATAAAGATAAGAAATAGAATTGGAACTGATCCTTGCGGAACGCCAATATTGATTGTAACTACAGGCGAGAAGTCACTACCAATTTTAACTCTCTGCTTAAACTCTCTTAACCGAAACCAATTATGGACGTTATCTCTAAAACCACAACCGTACAGTTTATCTAAGAGAATTTCATGACCCACAGTGTCAAAAGCTTTCTTTATGTCAATGAATAGCGCCGCACTAATCGGCTTATTATTCATGCTGTTATAAATATCACAACAAAAGCTAAGTAGAGCGTCTTCAGTGGACTTACCCTCACGAAAACCATATTGGCGATTATTAAAGAAATTATTTTTATTTAGAAAGTTGACTATTCTTGTTTTTACTGCTTTTTCAAAAATTTTCGAGAACGTCGGTAGGATAGAAATCGGCCTGTAATTATTCAATGACAACTTATCACCTTTCTTATGCAAAGGAATAACCTCCGCTACCTTTAGTCCAACGGCAAAGATACCCTGTTCCACGCTGGCATTAAAAATAACTGACAATATTTCAGCGATATTAAGAGCAATATTTTTTAAAAAGTTACTTGAGAAACACTGTAAAGTATAAGAATTGGAGCTTTTTAAGGAATGAATGATTGAGAATATTTCAGTTGCAGAAATAGGCTCGAAGAAGAAGCTCTCTGCATAAGAGACATTATTAGAATTACAGTCACAAGAGACAGCATTTGCCCCATTAGCTGTGATAATATCAGTAGCAACATTTGAAAAAAATGCATTGAACTCATTAGCAATTGCCTTTGGAGATGATATAGACTCATGCTCGGTGTCAATTTTAGAGATGATAACGCGATTTTTCGTTTTACCCAGCAAGTCATTTACAAGGTTCCATTCTTTCTTTGGAGACCCCTTTAACTTATTAAACTCATTTATATAAAATTTTTCTTTTGCTAAAGATACATCTTTCTTAATTGTTTTACAAAAATATTTGTACCGGTCTAGCAGCGTCATATCCAAGGGTTTTTTTTTTGTTTTTAAGTACAATTTATTTTTTAGACGAATCAGTTTTAAAAGCGCCAAATTCATCCAGGGTTTTAGCCACTTGTCTTTAGCACGCTGAAATTTACCATACGTACAGCTAGTTGTATGCTTAGACAGTATATCAATAAAGTTATCATAAGCCACACTGGGATTAGATCCATTGTAGACTGTTGCCCAATTCTCGGTAGCAAGTTTAAGATTTAAGGCAGCAAAATCTGTTCTGCGGACAGAATAAGTGCAGGATTGAGCTATAGGTTTCAGCAACATGACATCATAAAATCCAAGGCAAGTTAAGCAATGATCAGAGAAGTGCAGATCATATTGTCCATATTGTCCATATTTGCGAGAACATATCTTTGTAACCAGCTTTTCTCTCTATTGAAGATGAATAAAATTGCACAACGACCCAGATTAACTGATGAACATTTAGCATCGACTTTAAAAATTACATCAAGCCAAAATATAACACCTAATTTTGATGATTTACAAATGAGAAGCGCTGCATAGTCTCCAGCAAAAAATAATGTACATTCTTTCTTATTATTAATAATATTATTGATGTGGCATGCCTGCCGTATACGATCTGCGGTCACGTGGGCATCCTGCCTAATCAGCATCTGTATAACCTTGAAGAGATGTATTAGTTTTTCTGTACATTAAGCCAACATCCGCTTCCCCTGCGATATATCTAAGGACCCTTTTGGCCGAAGTCCAAATTTTCTTGGTTGGCTTATTTACGAACTGTGCTAGCTTTGCTACAATATTAGAGATATCTGGCCTCGTTGCTACGGATATGTACATCAAAGCATCAATTAAAGTTCTATAAGGATAAATATCCTTATCTAAAAAGGTGTCAGAAAAGTCATTCAAATGTAAGTTAATCTCTGCAGGTGTTGCAATCGGATTGCATTTACTCATACCAAATCTATTCAATAATTCCTTTATGTAGTTGGTTTGGCTCAATTTAACTGTGCCATTATCTTGTTTAATCTCTAGTCCCAAACAATAATTCGCAAAACCTAAATCTTTCAGTTCAAATTCTTCTAGTAGTTGATCTTTTAATCGACGTATTTCATTCTCTTTTTTTTTCAGTAACTAGCATGTCATCAACATAGAGTGCAATCAACAGTAGCTTGTCACCAGAATGTCGATAGAACCAGCACGGTTTATTCGCTATACACTTTAGTCCCAAACCAATTAATTTTGTGCTAATCTTTGAATACCATTGGCGGCCAGCCTGTTTCAAACCGTAGATATCCTTTTTCAACTTGCAGCAATTACCACATTTTTTAAACCTTTCATCATTCTGGTCGCTCTGACAACGATATTACAATTCTTATCATATTTAAGCTTAATACGCCTCAAAAAATGTGATAGAAATCTGGTATTTTCATCAAAACATGCTCTTTTACAGATCCCTTTAAAAGGCAGCAATTATACCAAACTGCATTGACAGCGCTAGCAGTAATCTAAAGGTTTCTAGCCTTGCGTTTTTCAATTTGTCCGGCAGCGCCGTACTTAATGACTAATACTAAACGACAACCAATAATATTCTCAACTGTACTCTGTTCGACGATCTTCTATGTGTCATTTTTCAGATGATTAACTATTTCGGTTTTAATATCATTTTCCCAATCATCTTTTTCATCACCATTTAAAGCCTCCTGTAGACTAATTTTGGCCATGCCAGCGAACAGCGCGTCTTCAAAAACTTCATCTTCTGCATCACTAAATTCAGGACAAGAAACAGCGCCTGGTGTACGTGTGGACGTTGATGAAGTCAAATCACATGACTTATAAAATTTTCTGTGACGCCCTCTGATTCAAGTCCGCAATAATCTTGGTCGGCCACGAGCTTGTTTTGTTGATACAATTTCCTCACTTGGACTTTAATCGTTTTTACATTCATGAGGGGGTGACAGCGAAACAGGCATCCAATTATTTTCTTCGTCTGCATGGTCATTGCAAGGAAAAACATCATTAATATCGCCGATCTCAAAAGAATCCACAGTTGTATATTCTAAGAATTTGACGTCACGCGAACAGTTCAACTCGCGAATATATGCAGCAGCAGCTACAGCATCCGCCCAGAAACACGCACTTAAACTAGATTGTAGAAGCAATCGTCATATCGATCAAGGTACGTTTCATACGCTCTGCAATGCCATTCTATTGTGGAGAGTAAGTGATAGTTAATCTGCGTTGAATACCTTCATCTGTAAGATAATTATCAAAATTAGTGTTACAGTATTCACGACCATTATCTGATTGAAGAAATTTGATTTTCTTGCCACTTTGTTTTTCTACAAGTTTCTGATATTCTTTAAAAGCGTCACACAATCCGTTTTTGTGTTTCAAAAAATAGACATGACAAAATCTAATTTTATCGTCTATAAAGGTGACAAAGAACTTTGTGCCACCCGTTCCTGCCATTTGAAGAGACCCCTTGACATCAGAATGAACTTATGGGTACTCGGTGTTCGACCCTTTTGGAAGGGCATCTTGCCTTTTATACATATTCCGCATTTCGATAGCTTCTCAATGTCTCTAAAGTCAGCAAAGCACCTTCACGGCATAATTTCTGCATGTCTTGAGAATTCAAATGACCCAGTCGAGCATACCACTTCAGCACTTCTGTACAACTCGCATCCGCAACCAAACATTGTTGGCCCTCTTTTAAATAATATAAGCTGCCCTTTCGATTTGCCGACAGCAAAACATTCCTGTACTGATCGAGAATGAAAATTAATTTTTCTTCTTTAAGTTTGGTTAAAAAAATATATTTTTATTAAAGCTCGACTGAAGCTCGTCTGCTTCCTTTAACATTCAATCTTAACATTTTATACGCTTAAATCCAAGTTTTATACGCTTAAATCCACGCTTAAATACTAACATACGATGATTTTGTTGTGTATCTTAACGCAAAGTCCAATAGCTGGACTTTAACTTGTTTTGAATTTCAAAGCTCGACTTTTAACTTCTTTTGAATTTCGAGTATTCAATCCCATCGATGAATACTCGAAGTGTCTGTAATATGACGAATTTGTTTATGACCAACTTGTTAACCAGACGATGCGAATACGTTTCGTTCCCAGTCATGTTGCTTATCGATTGTAAGCAAACGCTTATGGGAATCTCTGGTTAAACGAGTACCTTTAAGAGAAACGCCCCGGTTTTCATGGTTCTTTCATCAGAAAATTAATTTTACTATTTATTGCATCGAAATTGGGTTGGTTTGAATTTATGTTGGATTTAACCTTACATGTTTTGAGAACTTTTCGTAAGTACTTAAAAGTTAGATAAATTGATGTTAGAATTAAAAATACCAATGTCAGCATCCAAAAATAAGGTTTGTGTAAAATATACTTTTTACTTAATCTTATTACATTAATATTTTCAGGTTCAAATTTCGTTCACTTTCGTTTTCCGTTTCAAGATATTCACTTATTTCAAATACATCTATTTCTTTATTTTTTACATAGTTCCATATTACTCTTGTCGGATTAAAAAATATTTATTATCTATAACCGTTTCATTTTCCAAACTTATTAAATAGATTTCTGTCAAATTTAATTTCTTATTGATTATGTGGTTGCCAGATATAAGTATGGCACCGTCTTTAATAATTTCTATCGGTTTGTTTTTTTCTCTTATTTTTTACACTCCGTATCTTTATTGTTTAATAAATTAAAAAGGCAACTTTACTCTGGTTTCATTTCACAAAATGTACTACTTAGTTCTATTTTGCAATTTTTTACCGTTTTGTAAATATTTTCACATTTAACAATTTCTTTCTCTATTTCAAGTTTACCATCGTTTTTGAATATAGCTCTCGCTTCATATAATTTACACGTGTTTATTAGTAGTGGATATTTAATGTAGACGACAATTAAATCATTGTTTTGCAAAATTCGTTCCTGTTCATGTCCTACCAATTCTTTTATGTCTTTCAAATTTAAAATAATTGGATTCAGAATTCCCGCTTAAGCCAAAGATATTGTATGAATTAAATTTTGAAGTTCAGTTACCATTAATCTATCGTTCCTAACTCATTTATACTCCGTTTTTGTCTCTCATTATTTTTTATTAATTGTCCTAACAATATTTCAATCAAATCAATTTCGTCATGCCCATCGACGGTGTAATTGTATTCGTATAGTGTATCAATTGCTATATTTTTATTTCGGTATTTAATTTTTTTGTATAATTTCGTTGTAAAACGTTAAATTGTTTATATGGAATATTTCCCCATAATCCTTGTAAATTACTGCGTCGCCATTTTCTATTAGAACATAATTATACCTGGTGTAATCGATAATATCCGTCCTTACAAGTCGGATGATTAAAAGGATAATTATAAATTTCATTTCCTGCAAAAGGAAATTCTATTTCTACTGTATATTCTAACCTTAGTTCCTAAGTCTTCCTTAAATTTTTGTTTTTTAAATTTAGGCTTTAATTTATTTCTTTAAGTTACAATCTTTTCATAGATTATATCTCCATTTTTGAATGTTCGGCATATTTTATCCTTGTTATTATACGACAGCATGTTTGATTGTGATACTCTTAATTTTTCGTATACGTTTTCATGACTTATTTTATTAAATATGATATCTATTGGTCTATTAGTCTTGTTATATTGTTGTACTGCTCTATATACTGTTTCGGTGTTACTTAATAAATTACACTCTTGCTGAATACATCGCGCGATTTCTATCAACGTTGAATGTACCCTTTCGATTTGTCCATTGGTTTTACTGTGGATCACAGTGAAATACTTCAATATTCAGTTTATTCATTAAAGTCTTAAATTGCATAGTAGTGAAGCCGCGTTCATTATCAACAACTAAGTTTTTTACTTCTGGAAAACTTTGTAGGATTTCCATTACTTTTTCTTCTAAATTAGTCTTATCCTCTATTTTCTTAACGGTTATGTATTTAGAATAAGCATCTACGCAAGTTATGAATTTCAAATTTAGAGCAAAGAGTATATCTAAGTGTATCTGTCACCCCTCTTTCTTTGGAATTTGAGCCTCTCCAATTGGTATAATTTTTGAGTGCTTGTCGTATTTATTTTTGTTACATATGTCACAATTTCAAATATATTTTTGGAAATGTTTTTTCATTTCTGGCCAATAATATTGATTATAAATTTGTTTTAAATTTTCCCTGTAATTCCTATGTGCTCTTGTGTGAGTTTGGTTAACAATTTCTATTTGATCTGTAACGACCACAATGCGTTACAATAACATTTTAATATAAATAGTTTTAGATTAGACAATTAGATACACATATTTACATATATTAGTTAATTATGAAGAGCAAAGCAGAACACGAAATAGAAATAATCAAACCTACACTCGCGTTAACCAGATGTACATACAAACCTACCTACCGAACGACAAACAGAGTAAAAGAAAACATAAAGAATACAAACCGACCACGAAGAATAGAACTGGAATTAATACGCAAAACCTGTTTCTTCCAAGTGACCGCATGTAAACAAATACACACTACGAATACATAGCTACACAAAAACACAAATACGTACATTTCCCGATCAAGTAGAGAAAACCAGAAAACAAACATCTACTGACATATATGCAGACATGCGAATATGTAGCAAACATCCGACGGACAAAATGTTGTGTAATGACAAATTTGGTTCGCCAAATTTGCCGTACATACAAGCAACACAGCCAGCAAAACCAGTTTCAAAAAAGCTTTTTCCAGGCTGGACGAGTGAGCGAGTCGCCAATCGTTCCAGCAGACTATAAAAGCGCGCACAATCAGAGTATCGAGAGATTCGAGTGAGGACCACGCCGCGAGTCTGGCACACAGTGAAACCATAGTGCATCCATCATAGTCAACGCCAAGGATCATCGAAGGAGATCTTGGCTAGCAGCAAGGATCATCGAAAGACATTATAGCTGGTAGCAAGGATAATCGAAGGACATCATAGTCGGTAGACAAGATCCCCGAAGGACATCGCAGTCGACGTCGCAGCCAACGTCGTAGTCAACGTCACAGTCGACGTCGTAGTCAACGTCACAGTCGACGTCGCAGTCAGCGTCACAGTCAACGTCGCAGTCGACGTCGACGTCACAGTCAACGTCGAAGTCAGCGTCAACGTCGCAGCCCGCGTCGAAGTCAACGTCAGCGTCGCCGTCATAGCGCAGTCAACACCGAAATCGGCCATCGTCAGCGATAACACCAGCATCACAAGCTCAGGTGAAGCAAAGCTTAGACAACGCCAATACGATCATCAAAGAGGGAAAGACTTGTAGCTCAAAGCTATATATTAAAGCTCTGGTCGTCCTGTGGGTATAAACTCCGTGACTCTACACTAGCAAGCACTTGTCGTCCTGTGGGTATAAACTCCGCGACAAGTGGACAGTGTGAGGACGATAAACATCACCCAAACAAATTTAAATGAAAAAATTACTTCACCCAAGCCGATGGAGCTTTCTTTTATTTAAGATTAATTTTTCATTAAGATTATGTAGATATTGATAGTTGATTTAAGGATATTAAAATAACAATGGAAATTTAGAATAAATAAATAAATTTAATTTTGTACCATTTAAATAATAACATTGCTACCTTGAATTTAAAACATTATAAGTATAAACATAAATTGTCTAACTGTAAATATAGAAAAAGGAAAACTGTAAGCAAACGACGACGAAATGCAAATCGAAAGAAGCGACAAAGACACAGCAAACATGCTAGCGAAAGCGAGAGGCGGATAAGTCCAGACACATGAACACCATGCTACAAATGCAATAAGAAACAAATATAAGGCAGGAGAACAACTCAGGACAGTCAGTCAGTCTCCGGCATCGATGCAGACAACATCATCAGAAGCTAATCGGGTAAGTGCTGAAATCCTTGTCTCCCTCTTGGCAGTTTTGGTAGACTTTTAAGTGTCCTTGTTTAAGAGGATCCTTCCGTCCCCTCCTCCTTGCTCTTAGCAGTTTTTGTAGACTTTTAAGTCTCCTTGTTTAAGAGAATCCTTCCGCTCTCCCTCTTGCCAGTTCTGGTAGTCTTTAAGTGTCCTTGTCCTGAGGAATCTCCCGCCTCTACCTTTCGCACGCACACAACACCCAGGGAGAAGCTCTGATTCTAAGGCACTCACATTTACATCAAGAGGGACAGCTTAGTTCTACGATGCTCTCTGATTCGACGGTGCTCACGCATACATCGAGAGAGGCACACGACGCTCTCTGCTTCTACGGCGCTCACGCATACCTCGAGAGAGGCACACGACGTTCTCTGATTCGACGGCGCTCACGCATACATCGAGAGACACACGACGCTCTCTGATTCGACGTGCTCACGCATACATCGAGAGAGGCACACGACGCTCTCTGATTCAACGGCGCTCACGCATACATCGAGAGAGGCACACGACGCTCTCTGATTCGACGGTGCTCACGCATACATCGAGAGAGGCACACGACGTTCTCTGATTAATCAACGCTCGCACTCACAGCAAGAGAAGGCACGCTATTCACCGAATTCATCCACCCCTGAATTCGTCGCCGTTTGCAAAAATAGTCGTTCTGTAACATATTCATTGGAGTAAATGAAAACAAAAGTGAAATAGTACCAAACAAACAAATTCTTTCCTTTAACGAACCTTGGACACCCTGAGTTATACCCCGGCCAAGAAAACTTCGTTACAGGTGGCGCCCGATCAGGGACTCGTTACAGAAACACACATTAATTATTTTTGCAACCAATTAAACTAAGTTAACGATTACACAATGATGGGAACATCATGGATTTATAAAGCTAAGAAGGAAGACCTGGCTAAAATCTTAAAAGACCTCAGCTTGGAAGAAGAAGAAACAGTCGAAGAAATGCGGAAGCAACTAGTGGCATTTATAAATTATAAAGAACACAGCGAGAAAATCTGACGACGACTAGAAATCTATGAAAAAGTATACAACAAGAGCCGAGCACCATCACCATATCTTTTAGGATTCTCCGATGACTGCACATTGTTCACACCGGCTGTAAACAACGAGATACCGACAACGTCAAAAGGAGCTATAGCCACAGAAGGATATGGACTGGCTATAGAAAAGATCCGGAAATGGTCCACCAAATTTGATGGAGGACGCGATCCCATCGAATTTATAGAAAGAATAGAGGAACTTGCGGTGACATATAATGTTGAACAACACTTATTACCACGAGCAATGCCTGAGCTACTCAAAGACAAGGCGTTAATGTGGTATCGCAATAATAACAAGCACTGGCCATCTTGGGAGTCATTCAGAAAAGACTTCCTCCAATTCTACTTACCATCACGATCTCCTCCTTAGACGAACTGACAGCTTTAGCAACGGAAGTGGAGAGTTTAAACTTAGAAGAAGCTGCAAGAACCCACCCGCATAGAGGAAACATCGGCCGAATGCATCAAGAAGAGTACTCAGGACTCCGAAAGCACAGAACAACAGGAGCATCGGCAGAAAAACATAGAATAGCTGAAACTGTGGAGCAACATTTCAACCCACGAACGGCCTGCCGACGGTGCGGGCGAACCGGCCATTACAGTAAAAGGTGTCGGTTACCGCCAGTGTTATTCTGCTGGGAATGCGGAAAACAGGGCGTACGAACGATCGACTGCTGTAAGCGTAACCAGCGTGCGGAAAACTCCAACGGAACCTGTCCTTAAGGTGGCAGAACGGGTCTTGGTTAAAACAAGAACGGCCGATGGAGAATGTGTGTAGACTACAGGCAACTCAATGCCAAATCTGTTCCTGATGCATACCCTTTACCAAGGATCCAACATATCCTGGACCAGCTGCGAAATGCAGAATTGATAAGCACAATCGACTCGAAGAACGGGTACTGGCAGATACCCATGGAACCAGGAAGCAAGGAATACACCGCATTTGCAGTACCAGGCCGTGGCTTGTTTCAATGGCGCGTCATGCCATTTGGCCTCCATTCGGCACCAGCAACATTTCAATGTGCACTAGAGCGCGTGATCGGACCAGAATTGGAACCACACGCTTTTGCCTATCTAGACGATATCATCGTCACAGGAAAATCCGTAGAGGTCCACATGCGCAATCCCCGCCGTGTTTTCCAGAGGCTGCGTGAGGTAAAGCTAAACATCAACAACGATAAGTGTGAATTTTTCAAAACTGAAATAAGGTACCTAGGGCATTTGGTTACAAACGAGGGTATCCACACGGATCCAGAAAAGATAGCAGCCATACAAGAATTACAACCACCAACCAGCTTACGAGAACTACGCAGATTACTGCGAATAGCTTCCTGGTATAGACGCTTTGTGCCAGAACTTTCAAAAGTTGTCCAGCCACTAACCAAACTACTAAAAAAGGATTGCCGTTTCAAATGGGAGGCTGAGCAACAGCAGACGTGCGAGCAGCTAAAACGTTTACTGACTGAAGCACCGGTATTGACTTGCCCCAATTTTTAAAACGCTTTACGCTACAAACCGATGCCACCGACCACGGATTAGGGGTAGTACTTACGCAACACATCAATGGACAAGACCGAGTTATTGCATATGTAAGTCGCCGGCTAAACAGAGCCGAAATAAACTACTCAACGACGGAAAAAGAATGTTTAGCAATAATATGGGGCATTCGGAAAATGTAACAATATCTCGAAGGATACGAATTTACCAAAATAACCGATCACCTGGCGCTCAAGTGGTTCAACACAACAGAAAATCCCTCAGGACGCGTTGCTCGATGGGCATTAGAGATGCAACAATATCGATATGATGTCCACTACCGAAAAGGAAAACTCAATGTAGTAGCGGATGCGCTCTCACGTCAACCACGGGAAACACTTCGTCAAACGCAGGCAGACATCATTAATGAAGACGCGTGCTCCTGGACCAAGAGAAAAATTGCCGAAATACAACAGCATCCGGAAAAATTCCCGGATTACGTCATCGAAGGCGGTCAGCCTTATCGGCATATCGCAAATCTAAGTAAAAACGACAACTCTGTAGAATGGAAACTATGCGTCCCAACACCAATGCGTGAAAGAGTGCTGAGGGAGAGCCATGACGCACCAACAGCTGGGCATCTTGGAATCCACAAGACGATAGCACGACTACCCAACCTCTACTACTGGCCAGGAATGTTTCGGGATGCCAGCCGCTACGTAAAACAATATACATCCTGTCAGCGCTATAAGGCTAACCAGCAACAACCTGCAGGTCACATGCTGACGCAACTAGCCAACGAACCTTGGGAAATAGTTTGCATGGATTTTGTGGGACCTCTACCCCGATCCACTCACGGCAGCACGATGATGTTAGTCTTCATAGATAAGTTTACAAAATGGACAGAAATAATTCCAGTACGCACAGCAACAACAGCCACGTATTAGTTAAACAACACCATATCTCCAAAGCCTGCGAGGGATTCACTGCGAAATTAGCACCACGATATGACGGACCTTATCGGATAACAAGGTGCATTTCACCAGTGATAGTCGAGATAGAAAACATCGACACCGCACGAACAAGAACAGCCCACGTTAACGAGTTAAAAACATACCACCATATAAAGTCACCCGAAACAAGTCTGAGAGGTATCGCAACAAAACGTATTATCTGCGCACACAAATTCAATTCTTATCGGCGTAACACTTCATAACGCGCATAAAAATCCAATCAACCAAAACGCAACGAAAGCGCCATATTACTCGAAGCATCGAAAATAAGAAAAAAAAACCATACTGTAGACTACCTCGCAAAACGGCACTTTGTCAAATTCCTTATATGGAGTTTTTTTATATTTAAGATTAATTTTTCATTATGTAGATATTGATAGTATAGTATTGATAGTAGAAGAAAGGGAAGCACTGGAGGTGGTAGCCTGAACAGCAGCAAGCATTTCACCAAGCAATTTATTCTCCAAAAGGACGCCAGCGACATCGGACTGGGCGCAGTACTCACTCAAGAGATCGAGGAAACAGAGAAGGTGATCGCGTATGCAAGCCGCAGATTGAACCAGGCAGAGACCAACTATTCAGCGACAGAGAAGGAGTGTCTGGCCATCATATGGGGCATCCGAAAGATGAGATGCTATCTTGAGGGCTACAAATTTACAGTGATCACGGACCATTTATCACTCAAATGGCTCAACAGCATCGAAAGCCCTTCAGAACGTATCGCTCCATGGGCACTGGAATTGCAGCAATATAAATTCGAGATTAAATATCGAAAGGGGAAACTCAATGTTGTCGCCGATGCATTGTCCCGTCAACACCACGGCTAACACGATCAACGAAAACGAAACCGCACCGAAATGTTCATGGACGGAAAAGAAGCTGCAAGAAGTCAGAGAGCGACCGGAAAAATTACCTGATTACAAAGTAGAGTGCGGCAGCCTCTACCGATACATTCAAAGTCAAATCAGTAACGACGACAACACACCTTGGAAACTGTGCGTTCCGACATTCTTACGAGATCGCGTGCTATACGAGAATCATAACAGTCCGACGGCAGGTCACCTAGGCATAAGGAAAACCACCGCACGACTAATGAACCGCTACTACTGGCCTGGGATGCTTCGAGATATCATCCTTCAGGTCCGCCGATGCGATTCATGTCAGCGATATAAAACACAACAACGTCAACAGGCAAATGGACATAAATAATACCGCCTCGCAAAGCCACCGGAGATAATCTGCTGAAGGGTTTCAGAGAACGGATCTTAGCAAGGTTTGGCGTCCCAAAGGTACTCGTAACAGATAATGGCAAACAATTCAAAAGTAGATATTTCAGAGATTTTTTGACAAGCATCGGAGTAAAGCACCAATTCACCGCTCCGTACACACCGCAAGACAACCCAACCGAACGCGTAAACAAAACGCTGAAAACGATGATCGCGCAGTCCACCGGCGAGGAACAGCGCAAATGGGATGAGAGGCTTCCGGATATAACACTGGCCATAAACACTTGCCAATCAGAAACAACGGAATTTAGACCTGCCTACTTAGTCCAAGGACGGGAGCCACGACTGCCCGCAGCTCTTTTCGATGAGGAAACACTCGGCACCGGTCAACCAGCGCAAAGCGCCAACGAGAAAGCCAAACAACTCAGAGAAATCTTCGAAATTGTGAGAAACCGACAAGCGAAAGCAACATCAGACCAGGCGCGATACTATAATTTAAGACACCGTCACTGGTCACCTAAGGTTGGAGAGTTGGTCCTAATCAAACAACATAACTTGTCAAAGGTGTAGACTACTTCGCAGCGAAACTTGCACCGAAGTATAAAGAGCCGTTCCGAGTCATCTCGTTTCCTACGCCAGTCATCGCAAGAGTTAAAGTCCTGAAATACGCAAAAACGCACGCTGTCCACATCAGCGAACTAAAACCGTATGTCAGCCGGGACAGCCCGGGAGAAGCAACAGCAACAAGAATAACGCCGAGAACATCCGGGAGGGATATTTCTGAGTACGTCTTCACTGTTTCCAGCCCCACCGTGAGCCTCCACACCGATTGGACACCCACGAGCGAGATCGACGCTTACCCGGCCGTAACCCCATCACTACCGCAGTGGCTCGCAGAAGAACTATAGGCGATCAGCTGTCAGCGACGACCGGGTAAAAGAGTGAGACTGGTGCGGGTGGTAGAAGGAGGTAAGGTGAGCATTAACATTGGACGCGATGGGAGGATCAGTATCATACGCGCATCACAAGCAGCGGCGGAGGACGACAAGTGACGCGACGGTCTCCTGAAGAACACCCACCTAAACTAATAAATAATTACCGCACACATATTGCATATGTGTTATTTTATTGAAAGTCAACTAGTACACATGCACACAAGCGCATAATGAAGATATGCTATTATTGCTATTGCAAAAATTCCAAGCCACGACAACACACCTTGGAAACTGTGCGTTCCGACATTCTTACGAGATCGCGTGCTATACGAGAATCATAACAGTCCGACGGCAGGTCACCTAGGCATAAGGAAAACCACCGCACGACTAATGAACCGCTACTACTGGCCTGGGATGCTTCGAGATATCATCCTTCAGGTCCGCCGATGCGATTCATGTCAGCGATATAAAACACAACAACGTCAACAGGCAAATGGACATAAATAATACCGCCTCGCAAAGCCACCGGAGATAATCTGCTGAAGGGTTTCAGAGAACGGATCTTAGCAAGGTTTGGCGTCCCAAAGGTACTCGTAACAGATAATGGCAAACAATTCAAAAGTAGATATTTCAGAGATTTTTTGACAAGCATCGGAGTAAAGCACCAATTCACCGCTCCGTACACACCGCAAGACAACCCAACCGAACGCGTAAACAAAACGCTGAAAACGATGATCGCGCAGTCCACCGGCGAGGAACAGCGCAAATGGGATGAGAGGCTTCCGGATATAACACTGGCCATAAACACTTGCCAATCAGAAACAACGGAATTTAGACCTGCCTACTTAGTCCAAGGACGGGAGCCACGACTGCCCGCAGCCCTTTTCGATGAGGAAACACTCGGCACCGGTCAACCAGCGCAAAGCGCCAACGAGAAAGCCAAACAACTCAGAGAAATCTTCGAAATTGTGAGAAACCGACAAGCGAAAGCAACATCAGACCAGGCGCGATACTATAATTTAAGACACCGTCACTGGTCACCTAAGGTTGGAGAGTTGGTCCTAATCAAACAACATAACTTGTCAAAGGTGTAGACTACTTCGCAGCGAAACTTGCACCGAAGTATAAAGAGCCGTTCCGAGTCATCTCGTTTCCTACGCCAGTCATCGCAAGAGTTAAAGTCCTGAAATACGCAAAAACGCACGCTGTCCACATCAGCGAACTAAAACCGTATGTCAGCCGGGACAGCCCGGGAGAAGCAACAGCAACAAGAATAACGCCGAGAACATCCGGGAGGGATATTTCTGAGTACGTCTTCACTGTTTCCAGCCCCACCGTGAGCCTCCACACCGATTGGACACCCACGAGCGAGATCGACGCTTACCCGGCCGTAACCCCATCACTACCGCAGTGGCTCGCAGAAGAACTATAGGCGATCAGCTGTCAGCGACGACCGGGTAAAAGAGTGAGACTGGTGCGGGTGGTAGAAGGAGGTAAGGTGAGCATTAACATTGGACGCGATGGGAGGATCAGTATCATACGCGCATCACAAGCAGCGGCGGAGGACGACAAGTGACGCGACGGTCTCCTGAAGAACACCCACCTAAACTAATAAATAATTACCGCACACATATTGCATATGTGTTATTTTATTGAAAGTCAACTAGTACACATGCACACAAGCGCATAATGAAGATATGCTATTATTGCTATTGCAAAAATTCCAAGCCTTAAACTAAGATGGAAAATTAGGTTAAGTCAACCTTCGTTTTGAATTTAATCTCATATAATCAAAGTTATGAATTATGGATTTATTAGTATAACTAAAATATAAATTAAGTGTAACTTCAAACTCATATAATCAAAATTTATGAATCATGGATGTATTAGTATAACGAAAATGAAAATTAGGTTCAACTACAAACTCTAAAATAAAGGAAAAGAATATTTTATTTGATTTAAATTACACTACAAAACTAATAACGGACCCCGCACACATGACTTTGGAAAATTCTCCTAAAGAGAAACGTGGAACATCGTGCACAAAAGAGCAACAGAAATCTGCGCCAGCAACAGCACTGACCGGTTTGCCACGTTTTCGATCACCCCCCCCCCCTTCCAACACAACTAAGGGGGAAATGTAACGACAAATTTTGCCAAATTTGCCGTACATACAAGCAACACAGCCAGCAAAACCAGTTTCCATATATCGTTTATACCCGTTATCGTTTATCGAAGTAAATGCATGTGCCAAGCGAAGTATTGCGACACAAAGCTTTCTACGCGACAAAAGCTTTTTCCAGGCTGGACGAGTGGGCGAGTCGGCAATCGTTCCAGCAGACTATAAAAGCGCGCTCAATCAGAGTATCGAGAGATTCGAGTGACGACCACGCTGCGAGTCAGGCACACAGTGAAACCATAGTAAATCCATCATAGTCAACGCCAAGGATCATCGAAGGATATCTTGGCTAGCAGCAAGGATCATCGAAGGACATTATACTGCCAACGTCGCAGTCAACGTTACAGTCGACGTCGCAGTCAGCGTCACAGTCGACGTCGCAGTCAGCGTCGCAGTCAATGTCGACGTCGAAGTCAGCGTCGACGTCGCAGCATGCGTCGAAGTCAACGTCAGCGTCGCCGTCAACACCGAAATCGGCCATCGTCAGCAATAACACCATCATTACACGCTCAGGTGAAGCAAAGCTTAGACAACGCCAAGACGAGCATCGAAGTGGGTAAGACTTGTAGCTCAAAGCTATGTATTAAAGCTCTGGTCGTCCTGTGGGTATAAACTCTGCGACCAGAGAACACACACTCAAGCACTTGTCGTCCTGTGGGTATAAACTCCGCGACAAGTGGACAGTCGTCCTGTGGGTATAAACTCCGCGACTCTACACTAGCAAGCTCTGGTCGTCCTGTGGGTATAAACTCCGCGACCAGAGAACACACACTCAAGCACTTGTCGTCCTGTGGGTATAAACTCCGCGACAAGTGGACAGTCGTCCTGTGGGTATAAACTCCGCGACTCTACAATAGCAAGCTCTAGTCGTCCTGTGGGTATAAACTCCGCGACCAGAGAACACACACTCAAGCACTTGTCGTCCTGTGGGTATAAACTCCGCGACAAGTTGACAGTCGTCCTGTGGGTATAAACTCCGCGACTCTATACGTCAAGGTGCCTCGCAGGCACGCTAATCAAACGTTTCTGTTCCAGCCAAATTAATATTTACTAAGACAAATCTCAGTTTCAGCGATAATAATATCTTTATACATAGCCTAGTTGTAAGTCTATTCATAGTTAGGATCAATAAAATATATTTATAACGTTATCTGGTGTGTCGTGTTCATTAAATACAAATAACTAAAGGGTCGATAACTAACAGTTGTTTGGAATGGAATTTGCTTCCGTTCACGGCCGATTCCATTGGAAAAAGCTTACGATTCACACACGCTTTATTTCGATTGTCGCTTTTAACGAGCTCATCCGAACATTGCAAATCAGCCTTTGATCTGATGCACACTAATCGATTAGTAACGCAGCACTAAAACGACAAAGGTTCGCATTTTGAGTTATCTTAGTGACCCCAAGAAGGCCTCGTGTAATAAATTGTATATTTAAGCGACCCGTTGTGGCTCTTTATTTAAGCGAGCCGTTGTGGCTCTTTATCTAAGCGACCCGTTGTGGCTTTTTATTCTAAGCGACCCGTTGTGGCTCTTTATTTAAGCGACCCGTTGTGGCTCTTTGGTATTTAAGCGACCCACTGTGGCTCTTTCATTCTAAGCGACCCCTTGTACCTCTTGTATTTTAAGCGACCCACTGTGGCTCTTTATTCTAAGCGACCCGTTGTGGCTCTTGTATTTTAAGCGACCCACTGTGGCTCTTTTAGTCTTAGCAGACCCGTTGTGGATCTTGTATTTTAAGCGACCCACTGTAGCTCTTGTAGTACTAAATTATAAAAATTGTTAAGTAAATATAATAAATACGATACTCAACATTGCGTCCGAGCTGAACTCTCTGAGTCAGTGCTAGATTGGTGAAAACATTTGCATTTCAATGGCACACGTTCCATTTTAGAATTTATTGAAAACATGGAAGATCTAATCTTACTCTTGCCATTAAATGAGCTACTCCGCGATCTCGGCAGAGACTGGTGGCGCTATAAACAACCCGATATAAACACATGGCAGCAGTTCAAAGACGCTGCTATGATCGTCTTCTTACCACCGAGATACATGCAAAAGTTAGAAGAGGATATAATATATATAATAAAAGTATTATGAACCTGATTCGCCAACATCCACGCATGAGTCAAAAAAATCCCGCAGACCGCATTTATGAAGGTTTACGACCAGACTACCGCCTTTATATTCGACGCAGTGACTTTAGCGATTTGGATTCGCTCATGAGCCATACCGATGATAATGAGCATATTCGTGGAGAAGAAATCGTCACAGCCGATCACACGTTTCCAACTGGGTAACCACTCAAGATTATGCAGGCCAGAGCCACTGCTGGCGATGCGGTAAACCAGGTCATAGACGAACTGAGTGCCATGGAAACCCGAAATTATTCTGTTCGCATTGTAGAAATGCAGACATACTATCACGAGACTGTAGATGCCAAATGAAAGTGACAACTCCATATGGAGCCACGCATTCTCATGATCATCCAATGTACCGATAAATAAATGTTGTATGCAATGAAATGTTGTATGCAATGAGAAGGCAATTAACGCGCTGATAGATACAGGCGCCTCACTACTTAATAGACAGAACTCTCAATGAGCATTTACAATATTAGTGCTTCCCCGTGAAGGGTAGAGCTCAACAACTAACACTAGCCAATAGCATCCCAGTGTCAACCGAGAGAAGTTATTACGCCACCATAGTCATAAACAAATTGCAAGTTCAACAAGAAGTTCATTTCCTACCAGGTCTCTAAGAAGAATGAATAATAGGAACCGACTTGTTGTCACAATTAGGATGCAAGCTACTAATCGCTGGCCAGACTATTCAACGTTGCTCTCCACTTGAATTAAAACGGACTACAACTGCCAGTCCTGAATTCGTCGATGAGAGCAAGACATCGCTTTCAACTAGTAAAGCACAGAGTTAAGGAAAGAGCCAACCACATTCAGACCAACTGTACAGTCCGTTGGACAATTTCCACAACCACATAAAAAGAAGTCGAATACCAACAAATGTCGCAGGAAATTAAGAAGGGATCCAACTTCTTCAAGACCAACAGGGCAGAAACCTCAATCAAACGAGAACCCAGATAGTAAACCACCGCATACGACCAAATGTATTATTCATAAACCGAAATCGAAGCCTAAGCTGCTGTCAGTCAAAATGACACGAGCAGAATATTTACCGCCTACCGTACCGTACCGCATACATTATGTGAGTCCCGCCACCGAACAACAACCGTCTCAACATGAAGGAAAGCATTATTCTTTTACAACCAGCAAACATAATCGCCGAACAAAACATGAGACATATGCTTTATCGAAGAAGAACGAACGAGCTCAGCTACGATAGAGAAACATCAATGAAGTCATCACCAGCAACAGACATAGCACATTTTCGTTCAACCGGTAGCATCACGGTTGTTCGCCTTCACCGAATTATTACTTCTTTCTGTTTTTTTATTTCGCGCTAAGAAGGGATATGATGTAATGACCACGATTCGTTACAATAACATTTTAATATAAATAGTTTTAGATTAGACAATTAGATACACATATTTACATATATTAGTTAATTATGAAGAGCAAAGCAGAAGACGAAATAGAAATAATCAAACTTACACTCGCGTAACCAGATGTACATACAAACATACCTACCGAAACGACAAACAGAGTAAAACAAAACATAAAGAATACAAACCGACCACGAAGAATAGAACTGGAACTAATACGCAAAACCTGTTGCCTCCAAGTGACCGCATGCAATAATATTCTCACCTGCACTCTGCTCGATGATCTTCTATGTGTCATTTTTCAGATGATTCTCTATTTCGATTTTAATATCATTTTCCCAATCATCTTTTTCATCACCATTTAAAGCCTCCTGTAGACTAACCGGCCATGCCAGAAAACAGCGCGTCTTCAAAAACTTCATCTTCTGCATCACTAAATTCAGGACAAGAAACAGCGCCTGGTGTAGGTGTAGACATTGATGAAGTCAAATCACATGACATAAATTTTTCTGTGACGCCCTCTGATTCAAGTTCGCAATAATCTTGGTCGGCCATGAGCCCGTTTTGTTGATACAATTTCCTCACTTGGACTTTAATCGTTTGCACATTCATGAGGGGGTGATAGCAGAACAGGCATCCAATTATTTTCCTCGTCTGCATGGTCATTGCAAGGAAAAACATCATTAATATTGCCGATCTCAAAAGAATCCACAGTTGTATCGTCTAAGAATTTGACGTAACGCGAACAGGTCAACTTTCGCATTTAAGCTGTTAGTTGGGCAACGATTGCAAATATATGCAGCAGCAGCTACAGCATCCGCCCAGAAAGACGCACTTAAACTAGATTGTAGAAGCAATCGTCATATCTCTCTCTGCAATGCCATTCTATTGTGGAGAGTAAGTGATAGTTAATCTGCGTTGAATACCTTCATCTGTAAGATAATTATCAAAATTAGTGTTACAGTATTCACGACCATTATCTGATTGAAGAAATTTGATTTTCTTGCCACTTTGTTTTTCTACAAGTTTCTGATATTCTTTAAAAGCGTCACACAATTCGTTTTTGTGTTTCAAAAAATAGACATGACAAAAACTAATTTTATCGTCTATAAAGGTGACATAGAACTTTGTGCCACCCGTTCCTGCCATTTGAAGAGACCCCTTGACATCAGAATGAACTTATGGGTACTCGGTGTTCGAACCTTTTGGAAGGGCATCTTGCCTTTTATACATATTCCGCATTTCGATAGCTTCTCAATGTCTCTAAAGTCAGCAAAGCAACTTCACGGCATAATTTCTGCATGTCTTGAGAATTCAAATGACCCAGTCGAGCATGCCACTTCAGCACTTCTGTACAACTCGCATCCGCAACCAAACATTGTTGGCCCTCTTTTAAATAATATAAGCTGCCCTTTCGATTTGCCGACAGCAAAACATTCCTGTACTGATCGAGAATGAAAATTAATTTTTCTTCTTTAAGTTTGGTTAAAAAAATATATTTTTATTAAAGCTCGACTGAAGCTCGTCTGCTTCCTTTAACATTCAATCTTAACATTTTATACGCTTAAATCCAAGTTTTATACGCTTAAATCCACGCTTAAATACTAACATACGATGATTTTGTTGTGTATCTTAACGCAAAGTCCAATAGCTGGACTTTAACTTGTTTTGAATTTCAAAGCTCGACTTTTAACTTCTTTTTAATTTCGAGTATTCAATCCCATCGATGAATACTCGAAGTGTCTGTAATATGACGAATTTGTTTATGTCCAACTTGTTAACCAGACGATGCGAATACGTTTCGTTCCCAGTCATGTTGCTTATCGATTGTAAGCAAACGCTTATGGGAATCTCTGGTTAAACGAGTACCTTTAAGAGAAACGCCCCGGTTTTCATGGTTCTTTCATCAGAAAATTAATTTTACTATTTATTGCATCGAAATTGGGTTGGTTTGAATTTATGTTGGATTTAACCTTACATGTTTTGAGAACTTTTCGTAAGTACTTAAAAGTTAGATAAATTGATGTTAGAATTAAAAATACCAATGTCAGCATCCAAAAATAAGGTTTGTGTAAAATATACTTTTTACTTAATCTTATTACATTAATATTTTCAGGTTCAAATTTCGTTCACTTTCGTTTTCCGTTTCAAGATATTCACTTATTTCAAATACATCTATTTCTTTATTTTTTACATAGTTCCATATTACTCTTGTCGGATTAAAAAATATTTATTATCTATAACCGTTTCATTTTACTTATTAAATAGATTTCTGTCAAATTTAATTTCTTATTGATTATGTGGTTGCCAGATATAAGTATGGCACCGTCTTTAATAATTTCTATCGGTTTGTTTTTTTCTCTTATTTTTTACACTCCGTATCTTTATTGTTTAATAAATTAGAAAGGCAACTTTACTCTGGTTTCATTTCACAAAATGTACTACTTAGTTCTATTTTGCAATTTTTTACCGTTTTGTAAATATTTTCACATTTAACAATTTCTTTCTCTATTTCAAGTTTACCATCGTTTTTGAATATAGCTCTCGCTTCATATAATTTACACGTGTTTATTAGTAGTGGATATTTAATGTAGACGACAATTAAATCATTGTTTTGCAAAATTCGTTCCTGTTCATGTCCTACCAATTCTTTTATGTCTTTCAAATTTAAAATAATTGGATTCAGAATTCCCGCTTTGGCCAAAGATATTGTATGAATTAAATTTTGAAGTTCAGTTACCATTAATCTATCGTTCCTAACTCATTTATACTCCGTTTTTGTCTCTCATTATTTTTTATTAATTGTCCTAACAATATTTCAATCAAATCAATTTCGTCATGCCCATCGACGGTGTAATTGTATTCGTATAGTGTATCAATTGCTATATTTTTATTTCGGTACTTAATTTTTTTGTATAATTTCGTTGTAAAACGTTAAATTGTTTATATGGAATATTTCCCCATAATCCTTGTAAATTACTGCGTCGCCATTTTCTATTAGAACATAATTATACCTGGTGTAATCGATAATATCCGTCCTTACAAGTCGGATGATTAAAAGGATAATTATAAATTTCATTTCCTGCAAAAGGAAATTCTATTTCTACTGTATATTCTAACTTTAGTTCCTAAGTCTTCCTTAAATTTTTGTTTTTTAAATTTGGGCTTAAATTTATTTCTTTCAGTTACAATCTTTTCATAGATTATATCTCCATTTTTGAATGTTCGGCATATTTTATCCTTGTTATTATACGACAGAATGTTTGATTGTGATACTCTTAATTTTTCGTATACGTTTTCATGACTTATTTTATTAAATATGATATCTATTGGTCTTTGGTTTGTCACTGAACGTATAGTCTTATTATATTGTTGTACTGCTCTATATACTGTTTCGGTGTTACTTAAAGAATTACACTCTTGATGAATACATCGCGCGATTTCTATCAACGTTAAATGTACCCTTTCGATTTGTCCATTGGTTTTACTGTGGATCACAGTGAAATACTTCAATATTCAGTTTATTCATTAAAGTCTTAAATTGCATAGTAGTGAAGCCGTGTTCATTATCAACAACTAAGTTTTCTACTTCTGGAAAACTTTGTAGGATTTCCATTACTTTTCCTTCTAAATTAGTCTTATCCTCTATTTTCTTCACGGTCATGTATTTAGAATAAGCATCTACGCAAGTTATGAATTTCAAATTTTGAGCAAAGAATATATCTAAGTGTATCTGTCTCCCCTCTTTCTTTGGAATTGGAGCCTCTCCAATTGGTATAATTTTTGGGTGCCTGTCGATTTATTTTTGTTACATATGTCACAATTTCAAATATATTTTTGAAAATGTTTTTTCATTTCTGGCCAATAATATTGATTATAAATTTGTTTTAAATTTTCCCTATAATTCCTATGTGCTCTTGTGTGAGTTTGGTTGACAATTTCTATCCGTTTTTGATCTTCCGTATTTGTGATATCAATTGAAAAATTTTTGGTAAAGACGAACTTAATTTTAAATTGCTGAAGTAAAGCGTTTTGTACTTCATGAAGGTCCTCTGATATGCAATGTATTGCAGTTATTATATCTGGTTTAAGAATTCTTTAAATATAGTCATCAAATTTTCAACCGTGTCATATTCTATTATATGCCGTGTTTTCCCAAAATTTTTAATTGACTCATGGATTGTGAATCTATTCTTTGCGAGGAGTATTTGCTGTTTAAATTGGTTTAGCGGTTTTGTGGTCTCTCTTATTTCATTGTTGTCACTACTCTCCGCTGAGTGTTGTGTTCCGGAAGAACTGCTGGTTAAGTTATTTAATGCTTGTCTTGATAGTGCATCAGCGACAACATTAGAAGTTTCTGGCTTATAAACTAATTTTGGTGCAAATTCTTCTATGAAGGCATGCCACCTTTTAATTTTTGCATTAGGATTCTTGTAGAGACTGCGAATGTTAAAGGTTGATGATCTGTATTTCTGAGTGTAATACTCCGTATAAACAGTTTCTCAAAGATCTTAACGCCCAAACAAAAGAATATAATTCTTTCTCATTCGTTGCGTAGTTTTGTTCTGTTGAATTTAATGTTTTCGATATAAATGTTATTGGTTTCTTATCTTGACTTAACACTGTGCCTCGTCATCTAAATTTATATTCACTTTTTTTTGACATATTTTGAGAAACCTTCCCGTTTTCTCCTGATAAATATGTTTTTAATGATTTCGTTATAATCTTTATATATTTCTGTAATCTTTAATAAATTTCCGATAATATCCTGTCATTCCTAAGATGCTTCTTAATTGTCTTAAAGTGACAGGAATAGGATATTCTTTTATTGTTTCTATTTTCTTCGGATCTGTTTTAATTATGTTTTGAGCTACTCTATAACCCAAGAACTCTACTTCTTTTTGATATAACTTCGATTTTTCTAAGGATATTTTCATGTTAGCATCTTTCAATGTTTTTACCATATCTTTCAGGTCTTTAGTGTGCTGCTCTATTGTAGCGGAATAAATTATAATGTCATCAATATAGACATGACATATTTTCCCTACAAAATCCCTTAATATATTATCCATTGCTCTTTGGAATATACTTGGGGCATTTTTAAATCCAAACGGCATTCTTTAATATTCATATTTTCCATTATTTACCGAGAAAGCTGTTTTTTCTATGTCTTTCTCACACATCATTATTTGATGGAATCCCGATTCCAAATCAATTGTGGAAAAGAATTTTGCTTTTCCTAAGTTTGATAGCATGACATTTGTGTCTGGTATGGGATATCGATCCGATACCGTCTCCTCATTTATTTTCTTGTAGTCAATCACCATTCTTAATTTTGGCGTATCACATTCATTTAATCCTTTTTTTGGAACTACCCATATTGGTGAATTGTATGGGCTCCTACTTTCGCGAATTATTCCTTCTTCTAACATTTTCCTAATTTCTCTGTTTACAAATGTATTCACTAATAACGGATATGGATACTGTTTACTCCAAATAGGAGTTTCAACATTTATGCGTATATCCACTCTTACATCAGTTCTAAATGGTAAATTCATATTAATACTGCGGTGGCTTTCTTTGATTTCGTTTATCGATTGTTTTCTTAAATTCACAATTTGTTTATCTTGTGAATAATTTTCAGAATGCTTTTTATATCTAAGGGAGTTATCATCAATTAAATTGTTGTTTTCTTGTGTTAAGGTATCACATTTATTAATAAAAAATTTCTCTTTTTCACTGCTGTGAGTTAATTCTTATTTTTCAAAGTTTATTATGACGTTTGCCTTCCTGAGTAAGTTAGACCCTATAAGGAGGTCTGATTCTAGGTTGTCTATCTCATAGAATCTCGTTTTTATATTAAATATTGTGGCTTCACTATAATGTGTTAAAATGGTGTAACCGTTTATAGTTCGCACTCTCTTCCTAATCGCTAAAGGGAATCTATTTGGTAAGGTTTTTGGTTTACAGTATAAACTTGTTGCTCCTGTGTCGATCAACATGCGTAATACTCGGTCTTTTCCTCTGAATGTCCTGTAAATGTAGGCAACTCAGGGCTTTGTCTAAAAAAGCACTTTCTTCGATGTTATTAATTCTTTGTTGTTTATTTTGTTCGTGCAAGTTAACTGGCGCACTGTCTCGAGGTCTTTTCCCTGCCAGTCCCGTAAAAGTTGATTAAAGTTACTTGAATTTCTATAATTATAAAATTGCTTATGATTTGGATTCTGCTGTGGTCTGTTGATTATTTGAGTTGATTTGTCAACGTCCATTGGTTCGGGTTTGTTATTAAAGGTTCTTTCTCTTTGGGGATGATTGGCTTTGTAGAAATTATAATGATTGAAACCGGAAGTTACAGTGTTATTCCTCATTCTTTCGGTTTTTTGCGGATACCGCAGAGTATTTCGAAATCTAGCTTCTTGACTTTTATTATTATGACCCGCATTTAAATTTCTTTCAAATTGTAATGCAAAATTTGACCTTACATTGTTTGACTCCAATTTCTGTGCTTTCGCTAGGGCATTGAGTAAATCTTCTGGCGCTAAAGAAAACATTATGTTAGACAAAGGAGCATTCAAGCCTGTGATAAAAACACGTAATGCGCTATGCCGATTTTTATCATTCAACTCCTTGGTCAAAGCGGTAGCTGACCCATGTGTCATTATAGTTTTGTTTATTAATAAGGTAAATTTTTTGTTGACCTCATTATAGAAATCGTTTAAAGACAAATTTCCCTGCCTTAAGACACTTAATTCCTGCTCAATTATATGTGATGGTCGTTTGTCCTCGTAATAAAATTCTAATCTAGCAATTATTGCATCTAGATTTAGTACCGTGCCATGATTTGTAAGCGCGTCGTTAGCTTCTCCGACAATTTTATTACGTAAAATCTTATACTCCCTCGGTTATAGAGTGTCATTGAATTGTTAACGGCCTCACGCCAGCTAACATATGTGGTAACTTTACGCGAAAATTCAGGTAACGATTTTATTACGTCCAGTGGCTCACTACACATAATTCTCTCATCGATTGGCTGGGTTACATACTCCGCCACCTCGTTTGTTTGGGTCACAGCGCTTAACTGATTTATTAAAGATTCAGTTTCTGATTTTAACGAACTAATGTTTGGCGCCACTAAACGAGAAATAAAATGCTCAACATTTGTTTCATTTGTGGCCATTCTTGAAAATTGCTCTATTAAATTATCCAAGATGGCTAATAAATACTTTACAACTTTTTCAAAATTATTTTACTTGTTACTTATTATTACTTGTTTGAGCACAAATATTGCTTACGTTACGTTATATAAATACTGCCTGCTTCAGAATGTTCTTTTTGTCTGCTATTTCCAGTTTAAGTTGTAAATTAGTTCCTTCGTCTTTGTTGTTAGGATTTCCTGCTTTGTTGCTTTTCTTTTTTACTTCAGGATATTTATTTGTTTTCCTTGCGAAGTGAATAATTTTTTTGTGGGTGATTCGTAATTCTCTTTTTTGTTGCTTTTCTCCTTTACTTCACTGTTTTCCTTGTGAAGTATATCACTTTTTTGTCGGTGATTCTTAATTCGACTTCACTGATTTTTGTTTAAGGTGCACAAAATGTCCTTTCGCAGATTTAATAGTGTCTATACGATAAGTAACTTTAATTAATTGTTTGTAATATTTTTCTAATTGCATTAAAAAGTACCGCGTTTCTACACTACTGCTTTTATGAAAGGTTTTTTTAATTTTGTGCCCCACGTTGGGCGCCAATTAATTTTTCTTCTTTAAGTTTGGTTAAAAAAATATATTTTTATTTAAGCTCGACTGCTTCCTTTAACATTCAATCTTAATATGAAGTTTTCTACGCTTTATTCTACGCTTAAATACTAACATACGATGATTTTTTTGTGTATCTTAACGCAAAGTCCAATAGCTGGACTTTAACTTGTTTTGGATTTCAAAGCTCGACTTTTAACTTCTTTTGAATTTCGAGTATTCAATCCCATCGATGAATACTCGAAGTGTCTGTAATGTGACGAATTTGTTTATGGCCAACTTGTTTACCAGACGATGCGAACGCGTTTCGTTCATAGTCATGTTGCTTATCGATTGTAAGCAAACGCTTATGGGAACCTCTGGTTAACAGAGTACCTTAACTTGCATGCATAATTTTTACGAAACATAATCTTATAACCTTGTTGCGTAATCTTTGTGACTGAGATTAAATTAGTGCGTAGATCGGGCACAAATAGAGTGTCTTAAAATTCAACCACTATGTTGCCCCTTGGACCATTTACCGTCAAATGTAGCACGCCTTGGCCCTTTATCACAGCACTGCTATTGCCACACTAGATTCTCTCAAAAATGAAAAACACTGCTCATCAGCACACACATGCGTAGTACAATCACTGTCTAAGAGCCAGGATCTACGTTCCATAGTAAACTCACCAGAATGTGTTGCTCTTGTTATGACATGACTCGCTACAAACGACATATCTACTTTGTTTTGTCGTTTTCTTTCACTTGGAAATCTTCCGTCTTTTCTAGTGGGACAAACATTTGATTTATGACCCATGGCACCGCATTTAAAACATTTTATCGACGATGGCTTGTTGTAACTGTTAACACAATCACTTGCTTTGTGGTTAAGAGACCCACATTTAAAACATTTTAATGCTGGTCGCTCGTTTTAGTAAGTCTCTGCGGCCAGTGCTAGTACTGTCTGGCTGGATGATTGCCTGCGGGCCTCGCTTTCCCCGAAAATCTTCTCGAGACTCTATACAACAACGCGCATAGAGTCAACAACACAATGCGTCTCGAGACTCTATAGTACACCGGAAATTTTCAAACGATTCGGGCAACCTGTACAATAGCATTATGGTTAACAAATCTCCGTTCAAACCCACATTCATGCTTTCCAGCGTATCGATGGTGTCGAAGAACTTCGCAACATGTTCCAAAACGTCACCATGGATTGATAAAACTAAGTCCGCCTTAGCCTTCCTTTTTTTCCACCCACAGATCGTTCTTAACCAGGAGTGCCTATACTTGGAGACCCCAGGTGTCGTAGTTAGCTTTCGCTAGTAACTCAGAACGTGCCGTAGGTAAAACCGACATCTTTCCATCAAAGCAAAAAAAATACCTTTTAAAATTCTGCCAAAAAAATCAAAAAAAAAATGTACAACAAATTGCAATAATTCAAACCCGAAGTCTTGGGACCATAACCTGTTGAATTTGTTATTTAATTTATCTTATTGGAATTATGAAGTACTATCCCAGGGACCAGACGGCTTTTAGCTCAATGGTTCAAGACCGGCTATGCGTGGTGAAGAGCCACACCCTGCACGAGGTGCCCCTGGTCTACGAAAGAAAGCGGATCTAGAGAGGAAAACTCGAAAAAACCCATAATCCCAGGTGTCATCCGAACCGTGTCTTTGGGACGAATGGCACTACGTTAGTGTATCTTTTAACGGCGGCCTCCAGATACCTGTCGCCCTTTTGTTGTAATTAGCCTTACCGGAATAGTAGGGACTACGCCTCGGTGGACATTCTAACCTCTGTACTCGTGGGAATTCATGGCTACTAACAACAAAAAAAAAAACTTACGGGCTACTGTGTCTGAACAAAACAATTTGGTCGCTTGCGGCCTTTCCCCTTCTGGTGTGGCTACTACTGCATCAGAAGGCGAAATATAAGGAACGTCAGCAATCGGAGGGGCTACTATGTGCTTTACTGATGCAGCGCCTGTAACCGACATATGCACTGCGGATCCAGTGAGTGCTATAGGTCCAGATGCACACATACGAACGGATAAGGTGGACGGGCTTTTGAACTCGCCACCTAAATTGTCTGGCTCTGCAAGGAGGCGGCTGAAATTCTATTTATCAAAGGACCATAGCATCGAGGAGGTCAGAAGGCTAGCTGTTGTGCCTATGGCAAGCCTCTCGAAGAGTGCGGACCCTCCAAGGCATCTCCCGGCGGCTCTGAAGCGGTTCAGAAGCCCTCTTTCAGTGAGGTGGCCACCAGCGTCAAGCTTGGAGTTATACCGGCTGACTATCCGCATACCGCATAGATTACGGAACAATTAAAGTCTGTGCAAAGCGGTATCTTATATGGGGTCCGCAGACTGAAAAGCGTTTCTGTGAAGCCGCAATTTACCAGTTGTGCGTTCCATCCAGGGTGGATGGTCATCACCTGCAGGGACAGATGTGCTGCGGACTGGGTTAGGGCATGGGTGCCTAAACTCAACCCATGGCCCAACGCCGGCATTAAAATTGTCCGGGAGAATGAGTTCCCCAAGGACCAATTGTACGTCGGCTATTTGCCCGAAGTCGATAGTATATCGACTCCTGACATGCTGGGACTCCTAGAAGGCTAAACCAAGGTCTTCGAGTAGGAGATTGGCGAGTTATTCGCAGGTCGCAAAAAAGCCTAATGGTAGAGCTGGTGCTGGCGATCGACCCGGACTCGGCGGAGGTGTTGAAGAATCGCCATCACAAGGTAGGATATGGCTTCAGCATGGTCTCCCTAAGGCCCAGGCCAAAGGCTAATAATGTGCCTAGTTTGCCTCCTGTGGCCAAGGTACCTGAGAAGTCTCCTGCTTCCACAGCTCAGGAATAGCGAAAGAGGTTCACCGGAGGAGAAGGGGCTATTGAGAGGCAATCGTGCCAAGAAAGTGGCTTCTCGAAAAAATAGCCGCAAATGAGCGCGCCAACTGCAACCGTCCAATATTGCTCCAACTGCGTCCGTACAAGGGCGGCCCTTATTCTTAATAAAGATTTAACGTTTCTTCCCCTTTCAGATTTTATCAGTGCTGATCTTGTAGCCGTCTGGGCAAAAGTGCCCACTGCTAAAGGGGAGGTGGAAGCAGTTATTGCATCTGCCTACTTTCCAGGGGACTCTGTCCAGGGGAGGGAGGCTGTACCACCAAGGGAAATTAGTGCTCTTGTTGATTACTGCCAGCACAGGCAACTTCCTTGGATTCTCTACTGTGATGCTAATGCCTATAATGTTACATGGGGCTGCGGGGATACCAGCACTAGGGGTGAGTACCATCTTGAGTTTATTATTCAAAATAATATTAATATCATCAATCGGGGTGATGAGCCGACTTTTATCAATTCCGTCCGAAGTGAGGTACTTGACTTGACCCTGGCCAACGACAAAATGTCGGGCATCATCACAAACTGGCATGTGTCACGAAAGGCATCCGAGGTTTTCAATGGGCGGCTTGACAACTCAAAGATCACAATGCCGCCCTTACAAAAATCCCAGGAGAACTGACTGGGATAACTATCGCTTTATTTTGAAAGGGATCGGTTATTGCTCTGAAACACCTATTAGTACTGTTGAAGAGCTTGAATTGGAAGCTGCAGAGCTCCATTTAAACATGACAGAGGCCTTTAATAGGAGTTGTCCACAGACCACGAGAAAGCGTGATAAGCTGGTCCTATGGTAGAACGCTACTCTTAAGGGCATCAGAGCCGAGACGAGGAGGCTCTTCAATGGAGCAAAAACGACGAGCAATTTGTTGGAATATAAAAGTGCCATAACTAACTAACTATAACAAAAATTTGAGAAGGTCCAAGAAGGCTTCAAGGAAACGTGGTTGTGAGGAAATTAAAAATTTCCCAGAGTTTCTTCGTCTCAGGAAAGAACTATCCGAGGATCACTCTAAGGACATAGGTACTCTCAAGAAGGCTAGTGAGACAAGTGAACTATTGCTGCGCACTAACTTTCCAGATTGTGTCCTCATAGACATTACTACGCAGCGTGTACAAGAGAGTACACCAATCTCTCTTGTATCAAAGAGGGAGGTAAGCCTATCTGGTTCAATCTTTGACAGGAAGCGAGTCCGTTGGGCTATAAAAATTTTAGCCACCTTAAGGCTCCAGGGCCCGACGGGATATATTCGTGCCTTTTACAACAAGGTGCCGATATACTAATTCCACTTCTAACAAGATTGTTTAGGGCAAGTTTGGTGCTTGGACATATACCGAAGACTTGGGCGCATGTACGGGTTGTTTTTGTATCTAAAGTAAATAATGGCTCAGCGCAACTACCTAAAGCGTATCGACCCATTAGCCTTAGCTCTTTTTTCCTCAAAGCCATGGAAAAATTACTGGACTTGTGTATCAGGGACACAATATTAGTTGCATCCCCTCTACATGACCTGCAGTTTGCCTATCATGGATATAGCTTTCGATAATACATCTTACGATGCGATTCGATCCTCTATGATAGGGAAGAATATATCCTCCATGATTATTATTTGGACAATTTGCATGCTGGAATCCAGATGCATGCAATTTGAGCTGGGAGGAGCATAAAGATCAATTAAATTTCAGCATTAGGCCTGAGCACGCAGGCTTATGCAGATGATATCGTGGTTCACGTTGTGGGGGCTGACCAATCTACCATAACTGAACGAATAAAACGGGCCATCAATATCACAAACAGATGGTGAAAAAGGGTCTGAAACTCAATCCTGAGAAAATTATCTCAGTACCATTCACGAGAAAACGTAGTGCAGTTTTGAACAAGGTAATCGTAGGAGGTACTGTACACAAATAGTTTAATGGGGCGAAATATCTGGGTGTTATCCTGGACAGGACGCTAAATTGGAGCTCACATTTCCTGCATGTTATCTGCAGAGCCACTAGGGCATTTTATGCCTGTACTAGGTTCTGCGGAAAAACCTAGGCGTTAGCCCCAAAACAACCCACTGGGCGTTTGTGACTATTGTATGGCCGATTTTTACTTACTCGGCCCTGGTCTGGTGGCCCAAGGTTAAACAAGTTAGTGCGTCTAACGCAATAAACAAACTACACCGTTTAGTCTGTGTTGGCATCACTGGAGCAATGAAATCGTGCCCAATTCTTGCCCTTGGTGTCCTCTTGCACATTCCTCCCCTACCTTTAACTATAAATAGGGAGGCTTGCTTAGCGGCGCTCAGACTTAATAAGATTTCAACCTTGAAGGGTGGGGATGTTAATGGGCATATGAAGATTGATAAAATCATCATCAAAGAGCCCATTGTCAAATTTAATGATAGGATGCCAAAGAAATTGGCAATATCTAGGAACTATGTAGTGGTCATATTTTATCGAGTTAACTGGAGACTTAACGATTTTAATTTCGCACCGGGCGCACAAATTTGGTATACTGATGGGTCCAAATTACAAAACGGTGACACTGGTGCGGACATAGTTGGCCCTAAATTCCAAAAAGGGATACCAATGGGTAAGCTTGCCACAATCTTTCAAGCTGAACTACACGCAATAGAGATATGTGTGAGGGGGCTCTTAAAGCCCTTGGATCGGATACGATTATATCCAGATTTGTGGATAGCTCCCGAAATATCATTAACCAACTGGGCAACTGTAATGCCCTTACCTTGGGTTGGATTCCGGGTCATGAAGGGTTCGAAGGGAATGAAAGCAGATTGCCTTGCTAAATGCGGAGCACAGAGGCCTTTCATTGGACCTGAACCGTTCTGTGGAATGGATATAAACTAGAGGTAGTCCGGAAATGGAAACAGAATGAATTTACATATGCCTGGGACAGAGTGTCTGGCCACCGGCAGGCGAAAAGATTTCTCACCCTAGCAGAGGGAGCATCTAAAGGGTTCCTGAGGCTAAGTAGGAACGAATTACGTATCCTTGTGGGTTTCCTTACTGGAAACTGTTGCCTGAACTATCACCGCAAACAAATCGAACTTTCCGATTCGGACCTTTGCAGATTCTGTGGCGATGCTGGAGAAACCTCAGAGCACGTCCTCTGCGATTGTCCGGCCCTTAACAATCAGAGGCTACTGTACTTTGGTGATCCACAGGTGCCTCACTTCAAAATTTGGAACACCAATCAGGGTACTGTGCTCAAATATTTAAAGAGCCTTAACCTGGATTAAACTAGGGCATGCATAATAGATCTCAAGGGTCGCAGTGTAAGACGGCCCATTAATAATTATAATAATAATCTCATTGGATGCCAATCGAAACAAAATATAAAAAAACACGACTTGATCGTTGTAGATTACAAAAAGAAAAGGGAAGTATTTTATTGTACAAAGTGTAATATAATGTTTAATGGAAGAAACTAAAGAAAATGTTAATTTTCAGTGGATCTGTCGTCTGTCAAACAGATATCGAACCTGTTACCAACGATCTTCTTAACAAATTTCACTATTAATTTTTAATATACATTTTTCATTTTCTTATATATATATATTTTTTTTTGTACATATATGCATAATTGAATAACTGAATTTTTATTTAAGCAAAAATTCCAATATTTGCTTACATCAGCCCAAGAATTAGTAACGGTTGCATCTGGATCGCTTTTGCTATGTTTTTCCCGCCGATGAGACTTTCCTTTTTTCGCTGGAAGGTGAGGTCCTTTTTCCGCTTATAAGGGATTGATATCCATCTGTTTGAACACCGGCCCTCAATTTAATGAACCATCGAATTTACTTCTATATGGTGGTATGCAGCCCCCACACAGAAATGCTTTTTAACAATATTAGAAATCTGTATAATTGTATGCCGCCCCCGTACAGATATATTGTTTTTCAAATGTTCGAACAGTTAAACGGTATGCGGACTGCTCCACTTGTGTTACTCGTCCACGAACAATAAAAAAAAAACCCAAATAAATCCGTTTGGCTCCCTGCCAAGAAAATGAAGAACGCGACTTGTCAGTTTGATGATTTTATTTATATTGAATCTTCAACTTAACTTATTTTTTGAACTTAACTAAAATTAATATAGAATATTTAAAACAAAACACGTGGTCAGCATTTCTTAAATTAAAACTTTTCGGGTGCTCCGACTCCAACATGGGAACCGAATGTCATCTGAAACCAGGCGACGATGTTTCGTGAATATTTTGTTTCGTCGCATTATAAGGAATGTGGGATCACCTGAACCCCTGCGACGTTGTTGTTGCTGCCGCTAGGTGTCTAGTGACCAGCACGAGTGTGCGGCTCCGTCATAAGTGTGTGAGTGTGCGGCTCATAACTCCTCCCCCCTTATGGTATTCGGCTCATAACTCCTCCCCCCATTGTGACTGGTTGGTGAATTCTTGGTGTTGTGTTGATCCACATAGGCATGTGTTCTCTATCTACGGGCAGACTTCAGAAAAATATTGTATCTTGTGCTCATTATAAATTATATATGGTTCAATGCTTATTACTAGAGTTTGGATAATCGGAAGTGTTATGAAATAATAGAGTTTGTAGGAATCGAGTGAAAGAATAGGAATTTGGATATTTAGTATGATATTTGAGGAATATTTTTTTTTAATATTTCATAAAGATGTTCTTCTGATATTATTTTGAATGTTCTGTTGTTAAATATTTCAAACATTTCCTCCCATTCTGGAAACGTTAATATCGATTTTGAAATTATATTTAGTTTGGCGAGTGTAATTGTTGCCGCTATTTCAGTAAAATAGTTTGTGAGTATGTTAATGTTGCAATTGATCTGACTGAGGTGTTGCTGTTTTTGTATTGTGTCTTCAATATCTTTTATTCGATTAGCTTTTTTGTTACTGAAATTCCCAATTTTTTACTGTTCTCTATTTATGTGTTCGGTAATGTTCGTTATTTTATCCGTTAATTGTTATTGTAAATAACAGCGCCTAGCGCATAGGCTGTCATCCCCGTCTATCTTCCCTATAAATGTTTTAATTACTGTACCTAAGGACCCTATTCGCATTTACAACAATACCTTAGTTGTGTTGTCTTTAAGATAGTACGAATTCCGTGTTACGATTTACAACCATTCGAAGTTCTACGTTGTCTTGTCGAACTTTTGCCAGAAATTTTTGAAGCCACCAACAGCTTTGATGTTGCAGTTGCTTGAATATGCATGTGTTTTTTTCTTTAGTAGTGTTGCACTCTGCATTATACAAAATACTCTACATTTCGAAATTGAGTCTTTAAGAAAGTCAAAATAAAGGACCAAATTGTGTGTTGTTACTATGGAAATATATATTTGTAGGGATATTTTATATTGTTCTGGATAAATTCACCTGTTATTTACAAAAAAAAAATTTCAAATTAGTACTAAAAAATAAATGCAATTAATACTAATGCCAGATCTGTAACCCTCCCGTACAGTACTTACAATAACATAAAAATAAAAACTGTGGTTTGTTTACAATTGTGATTAAAGAAAATTTAATATTATAATGGAAATTGGTGTCGATTTATTGTTCCACGAAGAAGAAAATCAAAATACAATACATATTGCAAGAATGGTTGAACAGTTGATATTATAATACGGTTTCAAAAAAATATGAAATTCATGTTCTCGTAAAATCTTAGACATTAATAAATATCACTGAAATATAATAATTACATTTTTGTGTCCCTTATTTTCGCGTTAGACAACAAATTCACATTGAACATGCGATCCTTTCAACAAACACAGGTGCTTACAACTGCTCTCTAGGTGTTGACACATAAGACAACACAACTGGAGATGTATTGTAAACCAGAATAGACATAATTTGCGATTTGACAGCTTCGAAAGACAACTAGCTTGACAACTTTTAGCAAAGTTGTAAACCGTAATACCGATTTTGCTTAGACAACACAACTTAGATTCTAAGTTGTAAATCAGAATAAGGCCCTAAGCCATTAAATATTCCTCGCTTCTTATTTAAATTACGACGCTCGTGAAAATAAGGAAGAAATTGGAATTTGCTACGGCTTTTATTTATTAATTATTTATTTATTTATTTATAATAATATCTATCAAGTAGTACAAAAAAAGATAGATATCATAAATATATCCATTACTTAAAAGAAGCAGAAGAAGTAGTAATTAACAGAAGAGTTAGAGAGTAGGGAAAAGGACATTGGATACTAAATGTGCACCATAGGTGTTCCATAAGGTGTACCATAGGTGTTCTCCAACCCAGCCGCATCACATCACCGCACCTAAAAACAAATCTACTGCAGCCGCTAAGTACAAGAAAACCTCCCTCTTAAAAATTGCGAATGGTATTGCAGCCTTTAACCGCAATGGAAGGCCACTCCAAAGCCTGATAGCCCTCACAATACCTGACCTCTGTCTAACTAATGTATTAATTATTGGCACATTAATATTCCTAGTTCTGATGGAGATACCTGATGTAAGCATATCAAAGAAGTAGGCGGGCTCACAACACCTATTAACTTTACACAATAACAGGAGCAGCCTGTAGTCGAAAAGTGATTGTATGCTCACACCAAATTCATAAGGTGACTAGCGTGATTTCTATATCGCAAGGAAAAAACGAACCTTACAATAGCCTTAGCACATTTTCCCAAAGCACCTAGGCAAGTAGAGCTGCATCCACCAAAAACCTCACAACAGTAAAGAAAATGTGGCAAGACTAATGCTTTGACCAGACGCAATCTAACTGGTTGAGGTAAGTGGTGCTTTACCAGGTACAGATTCCGCAAAAAAGAACCTACAAACATGAGCTACTTCCTTGTCCCAAGAGAGATCATCACTAATGAACAGACCAAGGTGCTTAAGAACACTGCAGTATGCAATAGATACACCACCATGGATATGAAAGGTACGTCCATTGAGGATGATCTTGTGCACAACAACATGGCCTGCATAAACATGGACCTTAGAGTGCACTTCAGTGTCAGAAAGGTCGTTAATGTACAGCGTAAATAAAACCGAAGCAAGAATTGATCCTTGAGGAACTCCACTATGAGGAGCGAGGGCACCCGAGAACTCATTCAATATGGCCACACATTAACGTCTATCTACCAAATAGGAGTATATTAGATTACACTCTGAACTCCGAAAAAAAATTGAGATTTAAGTTTAATGCATAGAATTGACTAATCAACAAAATGAAAAGCTTTGCTGAAATTTAGCGCTACTAAAAAGGATGCGTGATTTCCATCAATATTATGACTTATATCATCTGCTAAGTTGAGCAAAGCAGTGGTAGTACTAAACTTCTCCGTGAAACCAGACTGGTTTTGAAAAATTTCAACTCTGGAATCGTTGGATAAAAAAGCCAACATCTGGTGCTTCATAATACTTTCACACACATTGGTCAAGCACGGAAGAATGTTAATTGGTCGGTAATCAGAGATGCTTTTAGGTCTCCCTATCTTAGATATTGGTGTAACCCTGGCCATTTTCCAAAACGTGGGGAAACTAAACGATGTAAGAACAAAGTTAATCATTTCTCCGGTATAATGACCAAAAGCTGGAAAAATCAACTTAATGGATTTCAATTGTATACCACCAAGTCCCACCGATCCAGATTGAAGACCCATGAGCGCCGTCTTAAACCTCATCCCGGTAGGCATTCCTCAACAAGTAAGCACAATCCGCTTCAGGCATGGTAATATCCGATCTACAATGATAAGCGGTGCGGTCATGGAGAGAAACAAAGTAAGAATTAAGGTCGCCAACATTTAGATTTACTGTTTGTGACTGGCTTTTCGATATTCCAAACCAAAAGTAACATGCTTCCAGAAGTCGTAAGAATTGACAACTGAACCGAAACATCTCGCACCATTTTCAATTTTAGCTTTTTTGATTAGGCATGTAACGCTGTTTCGAAGTCTGGTATACCGTTCCCAATTGGCTGAAGTTGAGTCCCTCTTATAAGTCCCAAAAGTAGAATCGCGACAAAATTTCGCTTGTAGTATACATAAGTTATACCAGGGTCGCGTATTAGTTTTGACGCGATTTCTAACAATTGGTACAAAGGCATCAAATAAAGATGTCAAGGCATTATTAGGTATATTCAATTTGCAATTCACATCGGAAGAGTTCGAAAAAGCATTCATATCGTACTCCCGACAAGCACATAAAAGTTTCTCCACATTGATCTGGTTAAAATCATGGTAACTAAAAACTGTACTGGATCTGCTAACCTCATTGATGCAAGAATAAAAAATAAAAACATGTCTGGAGATGCCAGGCTCCCAGAATTGACCACTGCGATCAACTCTGTCGCGATTTCCCACTTCAAAGAAATCAATAAGAGAATGCGATCCATTCACCACATCGAAGTGAGTTCGGAGTTCACGATTGAAAATCATTTCAAAATTGAAACCCTCAAAGAAAATGTTTGCAGGCCTGAAAACTTCATCGTCTAGAAGGTTCACATTAAAGTCACCCAATAAATTAATGTCCCTGTATTCAGCCGAAATTTTTGGGAGTACATCCGCCAATTTCCGAAGTTCCCTCGTGGCCTGTATACAACGCCAATAACCCATCTTCGAGTGGTACTCCTTATACTTATGACTAAGTGCTCAATATTGAAGTGAGAACACGACATGTCAACAGTTGACCACCTAATGCCATCCCTAACAAAACGCGCCACACCTCCACTACGCGTTGCCCTATCATGCCTGATAAATCTATAACCCGGGATTGATATGAGATCATCACTAACTCCAGTCGACAACCACGTCTCAGACACACCCACTACATCCAGGTAGCAATCCGCGAATATCGCTTTAATCTCTTCAAATTTCTCTGGTCTATTTCCCACCACAATACTTTGTGCATTAAAATGTCCATATTTGCAGCACAGTTCACAATTTCCAAAAGCATCACGCAAGACGCTTTTATCACTGGGCGTCAAATATAAGTCATCCATTATTTAAGCGCATGATATGACAAGGCACGGAAAGACTTGGAGAACACGTGCACACAGTAAGGAGAAGAGGATAGTAAATAGGCATTAAGGAGAGGGATGCAATTAAGTACGCCTCACACGGCATATAATAGAAAGATAGTAGTAACCATGAGATAATATAAAAATTGTACAAAAAATAAATTGCTTTCTTTATAATACTGAGCCCATCACTGCGCACTCAGTGTTGTCAACTCAAATTAGTTGTAATTTCAATATTCACACTATTAGTTGTGTAACGCTGCTCCCGGTTGTCCGGGTCTATAGCCGAGGTAACTCGTCAGATGTCCAGGGTTCGTTACAAACAAGGAAAAATTTTAAATTGTGTTTTACAGGACCTTGACTTTATTGTGGCCTTTCAGACTGATTGTCGAGTATTATCGATGGCTTATGAAATCTAATATACGCGCCGGAGAGTTATGGTACGCTACGCGGCACTGACTGGTTTAGTAATCGCAAGGGCAGCGTTGGTCGTTCTCTTGGTGCCGGGACTGTACCCGATCGAGTGGCAAGGTTCACCGGTTTACTTCGACCAGTTGTTCGATTGAGTGGTAAGGCTATCCGGAGATTCGCAATACCAGTAAGGCTATCCGGAGATTCGCAATACCTTTACTCAACCGAAAAATTGGTATTCACGATTTCAAATAATTCTCGTTCACGATTATGTATTTCGGAAAATTGTTCGATTGTGTGGTAAGGCTATCCGAAGATTCGCAATACCAGTAAGGCTATCCGTAGATTCGCAATACCTTTACTCAACCGGAAAATTTGTATTCACGCTTTCAAATAATTCTTGTTCACGGTTATGTATTTCGGAAAATTGTTCGATTGAGTGGTAAGACTATCCGAAGATTCGCAATACCAGTAAGGCTATCCGGAGATTCGCAATACCTTTACTCAACCGAAAAATTTGTATTCACGATTTCAAAAGCCGTCGATGTTAAACCTTAAGCACGAGTGTCTTCGTCGATGGTCCCATAGCAACTGACTGAAAGATTCTTTGCTGGTTTCAGTAACGACCCTTTTCCTTGCGTTTGCTTGATCTCTTTTGTTCGTTTCTTCTTCTGTGCTGTTTCCACAGCGTTACGATGTTTGTACTTTTGCTCTCTGTGTTGTATACATGCGTTCTGTTCACTCCTTCGTTTGCTTGTGCTCTTGCGTAGCCGCTCTCCTTTCCGGCGTGCATTTACATTATATATTAACTTATGCTATAATAAGTACCCAGTAGGTTTTTGAAGTTCACATATGATCAAGATTAAAGTAAATACAAAATGCAAATAATATAAATGAATACAATAATAAAAATGAATACAATGGTTTTCTTTTTTTCCTTAAACAATTCAATAATACAATGAACTTTAAAAAAAATGATTTATGTGCGGATCAAATGGCACCGCCATTTGGTTCGTTACAGTTGTAATAATCGTTAAAGAAATAAGATAATAATGCTAAAAAAAAAAAATTTTCAGTTCAATACATTTATTCAATTAAATTGTTCAATTAAATGATTCAGTTATTAAATCAGTTAATGAGTTAAAATTAAATGAATAAGAGCAGCAAGATGTCATTTGAAAAAAACGGCATAATCATTTTATTCCATCATTGCATGATAATTGCGAAGTTTTTGAAACCATGCGAATTCTTTTTCTTTGCTCGTAATTTCCTCCTTTCTTGATAACATACACATAGCCCTTCCTTATAAAAGCTCCCTCAAGGACTCACTGCTGAAAAAATTTTCTGGCTTCCTTAAAAAGCTGCTGCATATTCGGCGTAATATTGTCACCAATAAATATTCGCGTTTCCGCAGCAGAAAGACCAGGACGGACATCATTAAGTAACAGCTTCTTCTTGCGAAAGTAGGCTTTAATAATATTATTTCTCGTCTCTATTTTGTAGAGGGTAACTAGAATTATGCTTTTAGATTTGTTGATCCGAAAACATTTCGCAACATCATCAACACCAACATTAACACCAAGTACGTTTGCCAAATCAATGACCAGTTGCACCAATTCAGCTTCTGCAATCTATACAGAAATGCTAAAAATCAGCAGGTTGTTTTACCTAGCACGACGTTCAAGCTTATCCACACTAGATGTGCAGTCCAATTTTGCTAAACGTGTTATTTCTGATGCAACCGCCTCTAGACCGGACTTGAGTTCAGCCTGACAAGTAGCGAATGCAGTCTCGGCGGAAACACAGTGCTCATTTATCTCTGCCCGCAATTTATCAACTTCTCTGCCGATTTCTGCCGCTATACATTCACCGAACTCCTCTCTGATGTCTGCTTTGAACTCCTCAATCTTGTTACTCATATTGGACGGAGATTCAAGAAAGGACGGAATTCTCTCCAACCGTCTGAACCACAAGACACCCCCATCAGGAGATGCAACTTAATCTGCACAATACCAGGTGGAGGCGCTGCCCAAGTCAGCAAGTACATGGAAGGTTGCCTCATCAACTTTAGCACATTTCAAATGGTAGCATTTTTGGCAACATTCACACAGCAGCACATGCTTAGCCTTAATTTTATTGCAGCATCGTCGAAAACCATCAGCCATTTTGCGCGGGAAACGTATATGTATATATATATATACAGGACAACGGCGATCATATCCTAGCTATATATATATATATATATATATATATATATAGCGTGAGTATATATATATAAGTATTGTAACGAACTATTTTTCATTGCTAGGATATGCTCGCCGTTGTCCTGGGTTCAAGTGTGAAAAATAAAGAAGAACACGTCTACATTTATGGTTTTTTTTTTCTAAATTTCAATTTCTTTATTGTTCACTTTTATTATATTATACCTCCTACAATTTTCACTTCTAATCTACGGCTTACTTCTAGGGCTTCAATTGAAAGCAATATCGAGTTGTATATAAATATATATATATATAATATAAGTTGTTTTCGGGAAGTAAGAATATCAATCGCGTATATGGGATCAAGGAAAGTTTATTGGGAATACATATGCCTGTGTCCTTTTGCGTTTGGGTTCAGCCTGTGACCAAAATGTGCGCTCCGCCAAAATGCAGATAAAAGCTATGTACAAGGGATAACTCCGCCTCACGCACATGGTCTACCATGGTCGGGTGCCGGTCCCAAGCCCGGATAAAGGAGGAGGGTTTGAGGTAACGGGATAATTTTATTCTTATCCTCAATGAAATATCCCCACCGAAGGTGTAGGTGTTGAGGTACCCGTGCCGTATACCTGCATGGCTGACGGGTGGTTAAACTGGTCAGTCGCTAACGGTCCCTATCAACGCCCAGGCGAGGTCGGTAGTAATAAATGCCTAGTCCCGGTAAGCGGCTCTGCTGGGATGGTCCGTATTTTCCGCTTTACTCGTGGGAATTATATGGATCTCAACAATAAAAAAAACAAAAAAACCGATGTAACGGGGACAGAGGTGTCTGTGGGTATGGAACCCCAAAAGGGTTCAGTGTCCTCAGATATTGGTAAGCCGAAAGGTGAACCAACTGCCAATGTGGACCCTGGAACATTTACAAATGTTCAAGGGTCAGCTGAGGCAGCCACAGTCCTAAATGTAGTTCCAGTAGGAGAAGCGCAGGTGAAGAAGGACAATGGATGCAGTCTGCTCATGCGGCGGGCGAAGCAAAAGCGGAAGAGGAAGCGTCAGAGGGCGAAGAGAGCAGTGAACAAGCTATCTCGGCGGTTCAGTGAGCTCTCGCCTGAACATCCCGCGCCAGAATCATCGACACCGGCAAAAAGATATCGCGGTACACCGTTAATTGCTTCGGTTCAGCGGATGATTCTAAGCGCTAAGGATCGTGACGTGCGGAGAACAGTGGACACCGCTAGTGTTGGTCAAGCTGCAGCGGGGAAACCCGGCACGAGTCATCTAATGATGGCCCGCTGGTACGGGGATCTCCTTTGCGAAAGTGGCAGAAAGAGACCTCTTTATGGGCATTACTGACCTTTCTAGGAAGGGGCCGATGCAGGACTCGCATTTGAGGGCTTTCAAGTCCTCTCTTTTGGGGGACCCGGATCGGATAGATGTGGAAGGCGGTAATATTGGGTTTGTGGGCAACGCAACCTTGGAAGACGGATTCATTGTACTAAAGTGCAAGAATCAGGAATCAAAGGCATGGCTGGTTCGGCGCTTAGGCAGTTTGGAAGGATTGTGGGAGAATGCTCGCCTGAGTGTTGATCGGCTTAGTGTGTTGAGGGATGCGAGGAAGATTGTGATCCTTGTTCACGGCACAACCGAGTCCAAGGACATCATCCTCAGGAGGCTGCAGCGTCAGAATGCCTGCGTAAAGGACACTTCTAAATGGAGGGTTATTGACGCGGGTAAGTTTGCTGCAGGTAACGAAGGCGTCATTCTCACGGTTTGGTGCTCGAAGGAAGAGGCCGCTGCAATTGAGCGCGCAGGAGCGAAGCTCAACTGCGGGCTCGATCAAGCTTTGGTCAAATTCAAATTGTGAGCGTGGGGCCCTTGGCACGGGACCGGCGGTCATTTCCCCGGTGAGATGGGGCGGAAGGTGGGCCCGGGCCAGGCTAAATTAAAGGTGATTCAGCTCAACCTACACCACAGTAGGGCTGCGTCAGCAATGCTGGCTAGGCACTTTGTGGGGGAAGGGCTAGATATTGCGCTGATACAAGAACCCTGGATATCTCATAATGCGATTCGAGGTTTATCTTGTAGCAGAGCCACCCTATTCTGTTCGCAGATGGGTGGCAGACTGAGGACTTTCATCCTAGTGAGGCGCGGAGTATAAGCAGTACTCTGTCCTCACATGAGCACATCGGACCTTACTGTGGTAAGGATAGGTGATGGTGCTGGATCCTTCTTTCTAGCGTCTGCCTACCTTCCATATGATGCGCCGGAGCTCCCCTCCACTAAAAAGGTTAGAGCACTACTGCATTTTTGTGTTGATAGGAGCGCAGGACTGGTAATTGGCTGTGATGCTAATGCACACGATACTGTGTGGGGTAGCAATAGCGACAATCACAGAGGAGAGGCTTTACTTGAATTTGTGGTAATGCAAGACTTGTATATTGCAAACAGGTGTGTCGAACCAACTTTTGTGGATGCTCGCAGAGCAGAAGTTATCGACATCACGTTGGTTAATTCAGGCATGCTGGAGGGTGTGCTGGACTGGATGGTACTGGACACTCCAACGATGTCCGACAATAGGGCCATTGCGTTCGGCATTCTCTATGGCTCCAGGAAAAAACGCAGTAGCATCTTGCGAAGGGTTCCCGCTAATATGGACGGTGTTAAAAACATTGAATTTCTTGTTCCTAGAACAACGGCGGATGTCGAAAGCGAAGTCAAGGTTCTAACTATGACTATGACTGAGGCATTCAGCGCAGCTTGTCCCAAATCAGTAGTGGAAGAAGCGAGTCAGACACCTTGGTGGAATGATGAACTTAAGACCATGAAAAAGGAGACAAGGAAGGCCTTTAACAGGCATATGAGGATGGCGAGTCCTGAATCATGGAACCTGTATAAAGAACAGAAAAGGCTACTAAAGAGGACTCTTCGTCGACGTAAAAGAGAGACGTGGAGGAATTTCTGTGGTAGTGTAAAGGATATGTCGGATGTAAGTAGATTACATAAGACAATATCGAAAGACCGTGTATCGAGGTTGGGCCTTCTACGAAGAGTGGATGGCACAATGTCAGAAACTATGGGTGAATCTCTGCAGATACTGATAGAAGTACACTTTCCGGGAAGCCTATATTCTAATGAGCCGTTCTCACATACCTGCAAAAGGGTTAGCGGGAGTGGCAGAAGGGAGGCAGAAAAGATAGTGACTATGGACGCAATTAAAAGAGCTATTGGAGCCTTTTCGGCGTTCAAAACCTCAGGACTGGATGGAATATTTCCGGCCCTACTTCAGTGGGGCATAAATGTTCTTCTTGAAAGACTTCATGGAATATTCGTAGCTTGTCTAGCGACAGGATACATTCCAAATAAGTGGAGAGAAACAAAGGTAGTTTTTCTAACCAAACCTGGAAGAGGCGACTACTCTGCGGCGAATTCTTTCAGGCCTATCAGCCTCACGTCCTTCCTACTAAAGACGTTGGAGAGGATTGTGGCCGATTTTCTGGGGACGTCAATGCTCATGCTCTTGTTTGTCGGGAGGTCAGTCCATTGATTATTAAATGGGTGGACAGCTCGTTGAAGCATAGGGCAATCAATGTTCAGTGTGGAAAGTCGAAATTTAGGGGAGGGTTAAGAGAGTGTGGCCGCAAGGAGGTGTCCTCTCACCACTACTGTGGAATTTAACGGTAGATGGTCTTCTCCAAAGTTTAGATGAGATGGGCATACACACGGTTGGGTATGCGGACGATATAGCTTTAATGGTTTCTGGAATGTTCTTAGACACCATTGCCAATGTAATAAGGCATGCACTCAGAACTGTGGAGAGCTGGTGCATTGCACAGGAGGTGACCATCAACGCTAGTAAGTCAGACATGATTCTACTTACAAGAAGGAGGAAAGGTCTGGAGATGAGCCGGCTTAATCTCTTTGGTGCTGAAATTAAGATCTCTAGGGACGTTAAATATCTGGGAGTAATCCTGGATAGTAAACTATCCTGGAACGATCATATTGAGTATAAGATCCGAAGGGCGAAGAAGGCTTTTTTCCAGTGTAGGCGCGTATATGGCTTAGGCTGGGGCCTAGCCCCCCGGTCCATCTACTGGATTTACACTGCAATAACTAGACCCATCATTGCATACGCCTCGATTGTCTGGTGGCCCAAATCGGACCAAAAGACTATACGAGGAAGTTTGGATAGGGTATGGCGTACATCGCTATTACCGGTGCAATGCAACCATCCCCGACTGTTACCCTTGAGGCACTAGTGGGCTTGCTTCCGTTAGACTTATTTATTAAGAGGACGGCGGCGCATGGTATGGATTTGGTGCGATGGAGGGGCATAGGCGTATTCTTGATCTCGTTAACATCGGGGTCGGGGAGACGCTGATGCCACTGGATGGTATGAGCAAAGTTGTAGCCTCAGCGAAGAGGCAGAGTATGCTCATAACTGATGGCCAAACGAATATGGAGTGTGGGAGGAGCGACATCAGTATGTTTACTGATGGGTCGCTGATGGAAGGCAAAGCGGGAGCTGGAGTCTACTCGGCAGAGTGGGACCTGGCGTGCACGCTAAGTCTGGGGCGGTATGTGTCTGTATACCAAGCAGAAATGCTTGGCCTTATTCATGCGCTGGATCACCTGGCTAAGGGAAAGGTGCAAGACAAGAAAATCTTGTTTGCACTGGACAATCAATCCGTGATTAGGTGCATGGAACGGACATATGTTGATTCGAAGCTGGCACAGGAATGTTCCCTGAAACTCATGTGGGGGCACTCTGGTATCAGCGGGAATGTGTTAGCTGATGAATTTGCCAAGCACGGGTCATCATCTGCATTTGTGGGCCCGGAGCCGAAAGTTGCGTTAAGCAAAGGTTCGGTGAGGGCATTAGTTAATCATAGTGACCGGACATGGGAACTTCAGATATCATCTTAACAAGATTGGTCTTGCTGAGGATGGTGTTTGCAGGCTATGTTTGGAAGAGGACGAGACAGCGGTGCATGTAATGTGCCAGTGTCCAGCGATAGCTAGCAAAAGGATTGCCGTACTGGCCACTTTATAAATGACGACGAGGTTGGCAGTATCAACCTTCAAGACCTGCTTGCTAGGACACAGGACTTGGTTATGAGGATGGATAGATAGGTCCTAGTGAGATGGTGGTGAGACGAAAAAGGACCCAATATATGTGGTCTGCTTCGACTCTCTCACTCCCATCACAAGAGGAGTTAGGTTTTAGTACGTAGGCACATTTCATAGTGTGAATCGTGCATGCTAGTTTCTGGTATCTTTTGAAGATTTCCCCTTCTCTTAAAAAAAAAAAAAAAAAAAAAAAGTACAAGGGATATTCGTGTGTGACTGGACTAGTGCAGGGACTAGTCTTACTAGATCTGAATGTGGTTTCAGCTAGCGAGCTCTCCACCATATGCAGATGAAAACTATAAACCAGGAGTATTTGTATGTCACTGGACTAGTGCAAGGACTAGTCTGACGAGATCTGAATATAGTTTCAGCTTGTCAGCAACTCCACCATATGCAGATGAAAACCTATGAAACAAGGATATTCGTGTGGCACTGACTTAGTGCGAAGATTTGAAACGAAGGAGCAAGGATATTACGAACAGATGAAAACTATGAAACAAGGATATTTGGGTGTGACTGGACTAGTGCAGGGACTAGTCTTACTAGATCTGAATGTGGTTTCAGCTAGCGAGCTCTCCACCAAATGCAGATGAAAACTATGAAACAAGGATATTTGGGTTTGACTGGACTAGTGCCAGGACTAGTCTTACTAGATCTGAATGTGGTTTCAGCTTGTGAGCTCTCCACCAAATGTGGTTGAAAACTAGAAACAAAGGATATTCGGGTGTCACTGGACTAGTGCAAGGACTAGTCTTACTAGATCTAAATATGGTTTCAGCTTGTGAGCTCTCCACCAAATGCAGATGAAAACTATGAAACAAGGATATTTGGGTGTGACTGGACTAGTGCCAGGACTAGTCTTACTAGATCTAAATATGGTTTCAGCTTGTGAGCTCTCCACCAAATGTGGATGAAAACTATGAAGAAAGGGCTGTTGAATTTTATGTATTAAAATTGCATATTTTGCATTTTATAATGCAGAATTAAATTCACCTTGAATTGGGTGCGACCTTCAAGGAATCAGCTCAGGTGGGGAGCAGGACAGGTTCTACACCCGTAGTTGTATCGAAGGTTAATACTTAACTTTCGTTACACTCTCCTCTTTCTTTCACCAGAAGGATCTGTCTTGGGGTGAGGGTGATGCGATAGCCGTTGGATCTGAACTGCATCCTTTGTCGCTTGCGGGATTGTTGAAGAAGCATCTCGAACTGCTGTTTAATCTTGTTGACTACTTCTTTACGCACGTGTACGCCTGCTGGTCCTTCGAGTTCCGCTACGCTGCCGAATCTTTCGACCTTTGACGGCTCCTCGGCGCTAGTGGGGTAATTCGCGGCTGCTTGTCCTGTTGGGTTATCCGACAGCAGAATCCGGTTCACTTCGGTGTAGAGGTCGTCGCAGTTTTCTCCGCTCACTAGGTCGTAATATGAAGAGGGTATGATCGTGGGCACTTCTTTGGTGGTTGGTTCGGGGTCACGTGGCGCGGTCGCGATCATTTTGGTTGTTTCTGCTGGTAAGCTGCTCGCTTCTTGTTTGGCTTATTTCCCGTCTCCGGCTTCCTCTAAGACCAGCTTTGGGAACTCCCGATGTGGTTGACTGTCAGTTCTCGGATCCTGGCCGCGATACCCTCTCTCTTGTTGGTGACTTCCGCCCTTGGGAACCAGCCCTCTTTGTCCAGGAACTCTTTGCGGAAATCATCGAAAGTGTCGGTGAGAAACTCTTCTGCGTAGTATAGTAGGAATACTCCGCAGTCGGTCCCATTAGTCTGATGTGGTACCTTGGGTACATATAGTGGAAGTGTGACGTCATTAAAACGCTTCGCTGGTTTCTCCGGTGCACGTTCAGCTCGTCGTGTGCGTTATTCCTTCTCGAGGTTACCGGAATCCTGCCTGCCACATTGGTCCTACCTCCCGGATTTAACGAGGCAAACTGTAGGATGCATGGCCTCTTTACGCCGTACTTGCCGTCGCTCTTTGGTCTATCCATCATCTTGGGTCCGTTGCAGCCGATGAAACCCACGACTAGTAAGAACCAATGGTTGTGTTATTTGATCGGGACTAGGATGTAGTCCATCTCAAACAGGTCCACCTGCTTCGTCCACCGCTTCACCGCTGCATGTCGCTCCTGTGGTGTGCCGTCGCGATCAATCTTCGTGAAGAAGTGAGTGCTGAACACATGAACACGATGCCTCTGGGGTTCGCAAATCATTGTGTTCTTTACCAACTGTAGATACATTTCGATCAACGTATCGTTCAGGAAGCGGCCCCGAGATAGTCGGCGGTAGACCTCTTCTCTAATGGCAAATCCACCGCGCCCCGGTGGATACACTACACCGGGCCTGCCACTATACCACCGGTATGGTCGCGTTTTGTACCCCTGCCCTCGCTCACTCGCATAAGAGGTCCAAAAACGACACCCTGTGTCTCACTCGCTTCTTGATCGCAATGAGGTGGTCCAGCCGATCGTACCACTCACCCGAGTTTCTTGCTGCTGCCATTGTTACCATTGTATGCTTTCTTTCTAGGCAAAGAGAGTGATAAATATATAAAAACTTGAACCTGATATTAGGGGTGTGGACGCCACGATACGTTACGAGGATTTTTATTGGGGATTTGTGGGTGTGTCTGTTTCTGTCGGGGTTCGTCGGTCTCCGGTACAATGGTACTCTTTCAGGTCTTTGATGTGAACCGTGTGGGCGCGAGCATCTGCCAAGTGTTTTACCCGGACGATGACTGGTGATATGTATCCCACAATTTGGTATGGACCATCGAACTTCGGTGCACGCTTGGCGCTGAATTTGTCCACTGCTTTTGATAGATGATGTGTTTTAAGCAGAACCTGTGTTCCGACTGCAGGATTCCAGTGTCTTCGTCGAAAATTGTAGTGTCTTGTCTGGTCCTTCGCGGCTTTTTCCATATTCCTCCTGACGAGAGAGCCTTTGAAAGTCGTGGCTCTCGCCCCTGCTTCAAGAAAGCCGGGGTGAAGCCTATCGAATCTGATGTCATCGTGTTGATGGCCAAGGAGATTTCCGGAATGTATTCGTCCCATTTGGACTGATGATTGTCGATTACCTGTGGCAATACGCTTTTCACATTTCTATTCGCCCTCTCCGTTGAATTGCTGACGGGTACACAGCTCCTTGAGTAGTCGCTGGAATACGCCGCTGGTAAACTGAACACCATTGTCCGTGATGACCACCTTGGGTACGCCGTACCTTGCTAGGATTCTTTCGCGAAAGGCTTTTTTTCAGGCTGTCCGCCGTTGCTTGCCGTAGTGGAACTATTTCAGTCCATTTTGAAAACTTATCCAGGAAAACTAGAATCATCGAGATTTCATGTTTCGATCGTGGCAGTGGAGCAATAAAGTCGGCGCAGACAATGGACCATGGTTATTCCGGTATTAGTGTAAGCGCATGGGTGTCCAGCGCTTGGGTGCTCATTATTTTCTTTCATCACTCGTTCTTGAAGGCTTTTGGGTACGCAGAGCCTCTAGGCGGCGCAATCTTCGTCGTTGGTGTGACTGGGTATCTGCCGGTACAATTCTCCATTTATAACTGTGTAATCGGGGTATTTCTGGGGGTTCTTCTTGATCTCTGATACCCTTGCGTCGACCCAATCGCCTGCTCCGTTTGTTGCACTTACCTTGCTTAGCTTCCCGACGGGGTTCCTTGACAGTGCATCCGCGATGACGTTCCATTTACCTCGTCTGTAGTTCACGTCGAATGTATACTGCTGAAGTTCTAGTGCCCACCTGGCCAATCGACCTGAAGAGTTTTGCAGCTAATTGAGCCACTTCAACGAGAGGTGGTCCGTGAGGATACTAAACTTGTACCCCTCAAGGTACGGTTGTATTTTCCTGATGCCCCAAACGATCGCTAGACACTCCTTCTCAGTAGTTGAATAGTTTTGTTCTGCCGGCTTGAGATGGCGACTTGCATAGGCGATGAGCTTTTCTCCCTCTTCGCTTTCTTGGGTAAGCACTACTCCTAAGCCGTAATCACTAGCATCCGTTTGGAGCGTGAATTTTTTTGTGAAGTCGGGGCATGCGAGTATCGGTGCTTCCGTAAGTTTTCTCTTCAATGTATCAAATGCTTGTTGTTGTTGGCTACCCCACGACCAGCGTCTACCCTTTTTCAGAAGGCTTGTGAGCGGCACTACCAGGCTGGCAAAGTCAGGGACGAACCTGCGGTACCACGAAGCTATTCCCAGGAAGCGACGAACTCCTTTTACATTGGCTGGTGCTTCTAGCTGCTCAATCGCCGCCACCTTATCTGGATCGGTGTGGATACCGTGCTGTGTTACCACATGGCCGAGGTACTTCAAGTTTTGTTTGAAAAAGTCACACTTACCGACATTAAGTTTCAAGTTGGCGGCGCGCAGACGATCAAATACCTTTTGTAGATTTTGTTGATGTTCCTCTAGAGAGCTACCAATAACGATGATGTCGTCTAGGTAGGCAAATGCGTGGGGTTCCATTTCGGGGCCAATTACCTGGTCCAATGCTCTCTGGAAGGTCGCCGGCGCTGAATGCAGTCCAAAAGGCATTACGCGCCACTGGTAAAGTCCTCTACCTGGAACGGTGAAGGCTGTGTACTGCTTACTGTTCGGATGCATTGCGATCTGCCAATATCCATTTTTTAGATCCAGGCTACTGATGAACTTCGCGTCGCGCAACCGATCTAAGATGTGCTGTATCCGTGGCAGTGGATACGCATCAGGTATTGACCGAGCGTTTAATTGTCGGTAATCAACGCATAAGCGCCATTTGCCGTCCTTTTTCCTAACCAGAACTAGGGGCGCACTGTATGGGCTGTGTGACGGTTCGATGCACCCTTTCTCCAGTAATTCATCGATTTCCTGATTGATTATCGCTTGCATCGCGGGGTTCTTAGGATAATACCTCTGTTTAATAGGCCGATCGTCCTTCATCAGGATCTTATGTGTTGTGATGTTAGAGGGTCCAGTTAAGTCCTCAAACTTGGCCAGTTCCGATGCCAAGAAGGCCTTTATGGTTTGGTCCTGCATGGGTTCTGCTGCCGCTGAGATTTGTTTTTGGTTTGACCTGCTGTTGTCGAGCGTTGTTTTTGTTGTACATGGTTGCTGTTCTGCCTTGTTGTCTTCGAGTTTGGTTTCGGTTGTGCCTTGTTGTTGATCAGCCTTGTTGCGGGTAAGCCTTGTTGCCGTTGCGCCTTGTTGCTGGTCGACCTTGTTGCACTCGAGTGTTGGTTTTGTTGATAGGCAAGGTGGCCGTTGTTCGTCACCTCTGGTTGTAATCACTCCGGGTGATGATTCTTGCGTGGGTGATACTTGCTTTGTTGATTCGAGTCTAGTTGGTCCTTGTGATTGGTTGTCCTCTGCAGCTGCGTCTTGTGCTCTCTTCGTAATTTGAAGGGTGGAGCATTTTACCTGTTGGTCTCCTGCGGATACTGTGTTGTGGGTGCCTAGAGTCAGTGTTTCTCCTGCGCAAACGATTGTTGCACCTACTTTAATGAGGAAATCCATGCCCAAGATAATGTGGTCAGTGGCCTCCTTCAGTATTAATAGCGCCATCTTCTTTGTGATCGTTCCCAGCTGTACGTCCACCTCTATGGCCTTATCGATTCTTCGGGGTGTTCCGTCGGCCATTTTGATATCGATGTTGACGTCTCTTAGGGGTCCTTCGGCAGCTATTTCTCGTGCTATGAACTCGCTTATGAAACTTCTCGAAGCTCCGGTGTCGATGGTGGCAGTGACGAGTTCTCTTCCCAGTGCGACCTTAGCGAAGATCCTGTCTGTTGTATATCCTAGGATTCTCGATTGATACGACGAGAGATGTTGTCTTTCGGCCCCAGCAGCCCTCGTCTCTGCTGGGTGCCCCGTGCGTTTCCCGAAATCTGACCCTTTCTGCAGCAGTCTATGGTGCGAACGCCCTGTTTTCCGCATTCCCAACAGAAGAGTTTTGGAGCGTTTCGGCATTCCCTGTAGAAATGTCCCTTTTCACCGCATCTGCGGCAGGCCGTGCTTGGGTCCACGTGGCTACCGGATGGAGCAGCTGACATCATTCGGTGATGTTCGTGTTTTGCTCGCCATGGTTCTTTCTGCATACGCGCCGGTTCTGTGTCCTGACGAATTGATTCGAACTCTTCCGCCAAGCTTACCAATTCCTCTAAATTGGAGAAGTCCGATCTCTTGATGTATAAAAGATAGTCACGCCGGCAATTTCGGTAGATCCTTTCCAGCTGTTGTTCTTTACTGTATCCGCCATGTCGCATTAACGTCTGCATGGCCAGCACGTAGTCCTTGATATTTTCTCTAGGCGTTTGTGTTCTTTTCCGTATGTTATCGTCAAGCTCTTCAAAGTACCTTGATGGAAGGAAGAATTTCATAAAGTCTTCTTTGAAAGTCGTCCAGGTGCACCATCCGCGATTGTTGTTTCGGAACCAATTGAGAGCCCTTTCCTTCAAAAGTTCAGGCATGGTACGGGGGAGTAAATCTTTAGGCAGCTCGTACGCTTCAGCGAGTTCTTCTATGCGTTCTATAAATGTAATAGGGTCCTTACCACCGTCATACCTGCAGGGCCACTTGCGGACCTTGTCCATTACCTCCGCGTAGCTGGTCCTGCTCGCCGTCTGTCTCATAGCGTGACACTCTGGACCTGTAGACTGCCGGCCCGATACGATTGTCTGTTCACTCTGTATCGGCGTTTTGCTTTCACCAGGGTTGTGGATAAGATCATTTCCAGGGCTGTGAATCTGGATCAAAAGTTCTTCATTGTGCGTCTTCGCTTTCAATCCAGCTCCTTGAGCTGTGGTTGGCAATGTCCGCGCGCCTGGGGAAGTGCTTCGAATCCACTGTTGTTCCAATTTTAATAATTTCTCTTTGGCTTCGGCTGACACGTCGCTTGATGAAACGAACCCGGAGAGTAGTCTGCGTAATTCTTCTACGGTACCGCCCGACTCGATACCGAAGAGTTCTAATATGTTCTCGAGCTGTTCCCTTGGAACGTTATATATCCAGCTCTTACCCATCTTGTTATCTAATTGTTCGCGCCTTGTTTCACAAATGTTATTTTTCTATATATTTTTTCTTTCTTGGAAATTTACACTAATCGAGTTCTAATGTTCACTGCGTTGGGTTTGTTTTGCTTACTTTTCAATGTATCAGTTTTTTATCGTATTGTGATATTGTTTGTGTTTTTTTTTCTTGTTCACAGAATCGCGATACTACTGTATGTTTGTTTTTTTTTTCTTGTTTACTGAAGCGCGATACTACTGTTTGTTTTTTTGTTTTTTTTTTTTTTGCCAATGTTCAACCAATCGTGTTCTCACAGTAGTTGTTTTTTTTTTTTTTTATTTTTTATTTTAATGTCCTTTGAATCGGGGTTTCACTGTGGTGTATTAACTATATATATTTATACATATATAAATTTTTTTTTTTTTAATGTTCTCACAACCGTGTCTTCACTGTAGATTGTTGTTTATTTTAATGTACTTAGATTCGAGGTTTCACTGTAGTTTATTTTTTTTTTTTTCCCCGAGTGTTCTATCAGTTAATTATTGTTTATTTTACTGTTTTCGACCGCATTAGCTTTCAACAATAAAAAAAAACAATGTCCCTGCTCGGGCGCCACTTGTAACGAACTATTTTCGTTGCCAAGGATATACTCGTCGTTGTCCGGGGTTCAAGGGTAAAAAGAATAAAGAAGAACACGTCTACATTTATGGGTTTTCTGAATTTCAATTTCTTTATTGTTTACTTATATTAACTTATAACTACTATAATTTTCACTCCTAATCTACGGCTTAATTCTAGGGCTGCAATTTAAAGCAATATCGAGTTGTATATAATGTTATGCACTTATATATATTTATATATAATACAAGTTGGGTTTTTGGAAAATAAGAATATCTTTCACGTATATATGGGATTAAGGAAAGTTTAATTGGAATACATTGAACACATATGTCTGTGTCCGTTTGCGTTTGGCTGTAGCCTGTGACTAAAATGCGCGCTCCACCAAAATGCAGGTGAAATCTATGTATAAAGGGTATTCGTGAGTCGCTGGACTAGTGCTAGGACTAGTCTGCCGAGATCTGAATACGGTTTCAGCTTGTCAGCTCTCCGCCATATGCAGATGAAAACTATGAGCCTAAGGTATTCGTGTGCTGCTGGACTAGTGCAAGGACTAGTCGGATGGGATCTGAGTATGGTTGCAGCCTGTGAGCTCTGCACCGAAGGTGGTTGAAACTATGAGCCAAGCGTATGTTTGTGTGTCACTGGACTAGTGCAAGGACTAGTCTGCCGAGATCTGAATACGGTTTCAGCTTGTCAGCTCTCCGCCATATACAGATGAAAACTATGAGCCTAAGGTATTCGTGTGCTGCTGGACTAGTGCAAGGACTAGTCGGATGGGATCTGAGTATGGTTGCAGCCTGTGAGCTCTACACCGAAGGTGGTTGAAACTATGAGCCAAGCGTATGTGTGTGTGTCACTGGACTAGTGCAAGGACTAGTCCTGACGAGATCTGAATAGGGTTTCAGCTTGTCAGCTCTTCACCAAATGCAGATGAAAACTATAAACCAGGAGTATTTGTATGTCACTGGACTAGTGCAAGGACTAGTCTGACGAGATCTGAATATGGTTTCAGCTTGTCAGCAACTCCACCATATGCAGATGAAAACTATAAACCAGGAGTATTTGTATGTCACTGGACTAGTGCAAGGACTAGTCTGACGAGATCTGAATATGGTTTCAGCTTGTCAGCAACTCCACCATATGCAGATGAAAACCTATGAAACAAGGATATTCGTGTGGCACTGACTTAGTGCGAAGATTTGAAACGAAGGAGCAAGGATATTACGAACTGATCTTGGTTTCAGCTTGTCAGCGCTCCGCCAAAATGCAAATGAACAATTAGTAGTAGTAACTTTGTAAACGACTTACCCCGTTGAGTGTTGAATTCAAAAAGCCCTGAGATTAACTTCGCTGCGGCTTTTATACTACTCGTCTAACAGTAGTGCCTTATTTTTGTTTTTGTGCAATAGCCTTCGATTAATCCCTTTGTTTACTTACTTTTGGTTTGTTTCGAGTTGTGTTATGTTGTTGTTGTTGCGCACAGAAACTGGTTTCGCATGTGCTGTTGATCATCTTTGTGTATTGATTTTCTTTGTTTTGTGTTCGGCTGATTTATGTTGCGTGGTTGTTGTTACGCGCAGAAAACTGGTTTCGCAGGTGTTGTTGATCGTCTTTGTGTATTGGTTTTCTTCGCTTGTTTTCGGCTGATTTATGTTGCGTTGTTGTTGCCGTAAAACCTGTTTTATGTCTACTATGCTTCGCTGGCCTTGATTTAATCCCTTTGTTTACACCAATTTATGTCGCAAAATTGCGTGTTTTGCATTTTATAATGCAGAATTAAATCCACCTTGAATTGGGTGCGCACAATTCAAGGTTACTGTATTCCTTGAAGACGACCTTCAAGGAATCAGCTCAGGTGGGGAGCAGGCCAGGTTCTACACCCGTAAGTGTATCGAAGGTTAACGTTTAACTTTCGTTACATTCTCCTCTTTCCTCGACCAGAAGAATCTGTCTTGGGGTGAGGGTTATGCGGTAGCCGTTGGACCTAAACTGCATCCTCTGTCGCTTGCGGGATTGTTGCAGAAGTCTCTCGAACCGTTGCTTGATGTCGTCGATTGCTTCCTTACGGACTCGTACGCCCGCTGGTCCTTCGAGTTCCGCTATGCTGCTGAACCTCTCGACCTTTGGCCGCTCCTCGGTGCTAGTGGGGTGCTTCGCGGCTTCTTGTCCGGTTGGTTTATCCGACAGCAGAATCTGGTTCACTTCAGTGTAGAGGTCGTCGTAGTTTTCGCCGCTCACTACGTCGTAATATAAAGAAGGTATCATCGTGGGCACTTCTTCGGTGGTTGGTTCGGTGGTTGGTTCAGTGGTTGGTTCGGTGGTTGGTTCGGTGGTTGGTTCGGTGGTTTCGGATGGTTGGCTGCTCGCGTCTTGTTTGTTCAATTTCCGGCCTCCGGCTTCCTCGAAGACGAGCACAGGGAACTCCCGATGTGGTTGCCCAACCTTAGCTGCCAGTTCCCGGATTCTTGTCGCGATAGCCTCCCTCTTGTTTGTGACTTCCGCACTTGGGAACCAACCCTCTTTGTCCAGGAACTCTTCGCGAAAATCATCGAAAGGGTCGGTGAGAAGTTTTTCTGCGTAGTGCAACAAGAATACTCCGCAGTCGGTCCCATTAGTCTGCTGTGGTATCTTGGGTACATATAGTGGAAGTGTGACGTCATCAAAGCGCTTCGCTTGTTTCTCCGGTGCGCCTTCAGCCCGTCGTGTGCGGTATTCCTGCTCGAGGTACTCCCGAATCCTGTCTGCCACATTGGTCCTACCTCCCGGACTCAACGAGTCAAACTGCAAGATGCATGGCCTCTTTACCCCGTACTTGCCGTCGCTCTTTGGCGTGTCCATCATCTTGGGTCCGTTGCAGCCCACGAAACACACGACCATCAGGAACCAATGGTTGTGTTGGTTAACCGGGACTAGGATGTAGTCGATCTCAAACAGGTCCACCTGCTTCGTCCACCGCTTCACCGCTGCATGTCGCTCCTGAGGGGTGCCGTCGCGATCAATCTTCGTGAAGAAGTACGTGCTGAACACATGAACCCGTTGCCTCTGGGATTCGCAAATCATGGTGTTCCTCACCAACCGTAGATACATTTCGATTAATGTATCATTCAGGAAGCGGCCCCGAGATAGTCGCCGGTAGTCCTCTTCTCTAATAGCCAACCCACCGCGCCCTGGTGGATAGACTACCAACGGTTCGTCGTTGCCCTCCGAAGTCGTTGGTTGCATCAAGCCCGCCACTACACTACCGGTATGGTCGCGTTTTGTACCCCTTTCCTCGCTCACTCGCATAAGAGGTCCAAAAACGACACCCTGGGTTTCACTCGCCTCCTTGATCGCAATTAAACGGTCCAGCCGATCGTACCACTCACCCGAATTTCCTGCTGCTGCCATTGTTGTAGTTGTTTGCTTGCTTTCTAGGGGAAAGAAGTGATAAATATATAAAAACATGAACCTGATATTTGGGGTGTGGACGCCACGATACGTTACAAGGAGTTTTATTTGGGATTTGGGGGTGAGTCTGTTTCCGTCGGAGTTCGTCGGTCTCCGGTACAATGGTACTCTTTCAAGTCTTTGATGTGAACCGTGTTGACGCGAGCATCTTCCAAGTGTTTCACCCGGACGATGACTGGTGATATATAACCCACAATTTGGTATGGACCATCGAACTTCGGTGCTAGCTTGGCGCTGAATTTGTCCACTGCTTTTGATAGATGATGCGTTCTAACCAGAACCTGTGTTCCGACTGAAGGATTCCAGTGTCTTCGACGAAAATTGTAGTGTTTTGCCTGGTCCTTCGCGGCTTTTTCCATATTCTTCCTGACGATTCGAAAGATTTCTTGGAGACGCCTTTCTGTGTGCTCGGGTTTCTGTGGTGTGCTCCCTGTTCCCAGTGTAACCTCGTCGAAGAGTGCTTTTGGAAGTCGTGGCTCTCGCCCCTGCGTCAGGAAAGCTGGGGTGAAACCTGTTGAATCTGATGTCATCGTGTTAATGGCCAAGGAGATTTCCGGAATGTATTCGTCCCATTTGGATTGATGATTGTCGATGACCTGTGCCAACACCCTTTTCACATTTCTGTTCGCCCTCTCTGTTGGGTTTTCTTGCGGCGTGTAGGGTGCGGTGAATTGCTGACGAGTACCCAGATCCTTGAGTAGACGCTGGAATACTCCGCTGGTAAATTGGACGCCATTGTCCGTGATGACCACCTTGGGTACGCCGTACCTTGCTAGGATTCTTTCGCGAAAGGCTTTTTTCAGGCTGTCCGCCGTTGCTTGCCGTAGTGGAACTATTTCAGTCCATTTTGAAAACTTATCCAGGAAAACTAGAATCATCGAGTTGCCATGTTTCGATCGTGGCAGTGGCCCAATAAAGTCGGCGCAGACTATGGACCACGGTTCTTCCGGTATTAGTGTAAGCATCCTTCCCGCGGCCCTGTCCTGCACTGGTTTGTACCGCTGACAGGATTCACAGCGCTGTACATATTTTCGTATGTCCCTGAACATGCCTGGCCAATAGTACCTGTTCATTATCCTCGATGTTGTCTTTCTTATCCCGGGGTGTCCAGCGCTAGGTTCCTCATGATTTTCTTTCATCACTCGTTCCTGAAGGTTTTTTGGTACGCAGAGCCTCCAGGCGGCGCAATCTTCGTCGTTAGTGTGACTGGGTATGTGCCGGTACAGTTCTCCATTTATAACGGTGTAATCGGGATATTTCTCGGGGTTCTTCCTGATCTCTGATATTCTTGCGTCGACCCAATCGGCTGCTCCGTTTGTTGCACTTACCTTGCCTAGCTTCTCGACGGGGTTTCTTGATAGTGCATCCGCGACCACGTTCCATTTACCTCGTCTGTAGTTCACGTCAAATGTATATTGCTGAAGTTCTAGCGCCCACCTGGCCAACCGACCAGAAGGGTTTTGCAGAGAGTTGAGCCACTTCAACGAGAGGTGATCCGTGAGGATACTAAATTTGTAGCCCTCGAGATACGGTTGCATTTTCCTGATGCCCCAAACGATTGCGAGACACTCCTTCTCTGTAGTTGAATAGTTTTGCTCTGCTGGGTTGAGATGGCGACTTGCATAGGCGATGACCTTTTCTCCCTCTTCGCTTTCTTGGGTAAGCACTACTCCTAAGCCGTAATCACTGGCATCCGTTTGGAACGTGAATTTTTTTGTGAAGTCGGAGCATGCGAGTATCGGTGCCTCCGTAAGTTTTCTCTTCAATGTATCAAATGCTTGTTGTTTTTGGTTACCCCACGACCAGCGTTTACCCTTTTTCAGAATGCTTGTGAGCGGCACTACCAGGGTGGCAAAGTCAGGGACGAACCTGCGGTACCACGAGGCTATTCCCAGGAAGCGACGAACTCCTTTTACATTGGCTGGGGCTTCTAGCTGCTTAACCGCCGCCACCTTATCTGGATCGGTGTGGATCCCGTGTTGTGTTACCACATGGCCAAAGTACTTCAAATTTTGTTTGAAAAATCACACTTACCAACATAAAGTTTCAAGTTGGCGGCGCGCAGGCGATCAAATACCTTTTGTAGATTTTTTTTGATGTTCCTCTAGAGACCTACCAATAACGATGATGTCGTCTAGGTAGGCAAATGCGTGGGGCTCCATTTCGGGGCAAATTACCTGCTCCAATGCTCTCTGGAAGGTTGCCGGCGCTGAATGCAGTCCAAAAGGCATTACGCGCCACTGGTAAAGCCCTCTCCTTGGAACGGTGAAAGCTGCGTACTGCTTCCTGTCCGGATGCATTGCGATCTGCCAGTATCCATTTTTTAGATCCAAACTACTGATGAATTCAGCGTCGCGCAACCGATCTAAGATGTGCTGAATCCGAGGCAGCGAATATGCAGCAGGTACTGACCGAGCGTTCAATTGCCGGTAATCAAGGCATAACCGCCACTTGCCGTCTTTTTTCCTAACAAGAAATAGGGGCGCACTGTATGGGCTGCGTGACGGTTCGATGCACCCTTTCTCCAGTTATTCATCGATTTCCTGATTGATTATCGCTTGCATCGCGGGGTTCTTAGGATAGTACCTCTGTTTGATAGGCCGATCGTCCTTCATCACGATTTTATGTGTTGTGATGTTGGAGGGTCCAGTTAAGTCCTCGAACTTGGCCAGTTCCGACGCTAGGAAGGTCTTTATGGTTTGGTGCTGCATGGATTCTGCTGTCGCTGAGTTTTGTTTTTGGTTGGACCTGCTGTTGTCGAGCGTTGATTTTGTTGTGCCTGGTTGCTGATCAGCCTTGTTGCGGGTAAGCCTTGTTGCCATTGCGCCTTGTTGCACTCGAATTATGGTTTTGTTGATAGGCCCTGCGGCCGTTGTTCGTTACATCTGGTTGTAAACACTCCTTGTGGTGATTCTTCCGTGGGTGATAGTTGCCTTGCTGATTCGGGTATAGTTGGTTCTTGCGATTGGTTGTCCTCTGCAGCTGCGTGTTGTGCTCTCTTTTGTAACTGTGAGGGTGGAGCATCTTACCTGGTGGTCTCCTGCGGACACTGTGTTGTGGGTGCCTAGGGTCAATGTTTCACCCGCGCAAATGATTGTTGCACCTACTTTAATGAGGAAATCCATGCCCAAGATAATGTGGTCAGTGGCCTCCTTCAGTATTAATAGCGCCATTCTCTTTATGACCGTTCCCAGCTGTACGTCCACGTCTATGGCCTTATCAATTCTTCGGGGTGTTCCGTCGGCCATTTTGATATCGATGTTGACGTCTCTTAGGGGTCCTTCGGCAGCTATCTCTCGGGCTATGAACTCGCTGATAACACTTCTCGAGGCTTCGGCGTCGATGGTGGCAGTGACGAGTTCTCTTCCCAGTGCAACCTTAGCGAAGATCCTGTCTGTTGTGTATCCTAGGACACTTTATCGATACGACGAGAGATTTTGTCTTTCGGCTCCTGCAGCCCTCGTCTCTGCTGGCTGCCCCTTGCGTTTCCCGAAATCTGGTTCTGGTTTCTACAGCATTCTATGGTGCGAACGCCCTGTCTTCCGCATTCCCAACAGAAGAGTTTTGGAGCGTTCCGACATTCCCTATAGAAATATCCCTTTTCACCGCATCTGCGGCAGGCCGTGCTTGAATCCACGTGGCTTCCAGATGGAGCGGCTGACAGCATTCGGTGATGTTCGTGTTTTGCTCGCCATGGTTCTTTCTGCATACGCGCCGGATCTGTCTTCTGACGAATTGCCTCGAATTCTTCCGCCAAGCTTACCAATTCCTCTAAATTGGAGAAGTCCAATCTGTTGATGTATAAAAGATAGTCACGCTGATAATTTCGGTAGATCCTTTCCAGCTGTTGTTCTTTACTGCATCCGCCGTGTCTCATTAACGTCTGCATGGCCAGCACGTAGTCCTTGATTTTATCTCTGGGAGTTTGTGATCGTTTCCGTATGTTATCGTCAAGCTCTTCAAAGTACCTTGATGAAAGGAAGAATCTTATAAAGACTTCTGTGAAAGTCGTCCATGTGCACCATTCGCGGTTGTAGTTTCGGAATTATTTGAGAGCCCTTTCCTTTAAAAGTTGAGGCATGGTACGGGGGAGTAAATCTTTAGGCAGCTCGTTCGCTTCAGCGAGTTCTTCTATGCGTTCTACAAATGTAATAGGGTCCTTACCACCGTCGTACCTGCAGGACCACTTACGGACCTTGTTCATTACTTCCGCGTAGCTGGTTTTGCTCGCCGTCTGTCTCATAGCGTGATATTCTGGACCTGTAGGCTGAAGGTCCGCCGGGATTGTCTGTCCACTCTGTATCAGCGTTTTGCTACTACCAGTGTTGTGCATGTGATCATTTTCAGGGCTGTGAATCTGAATCAAAAGTTCTTCTTCGTGAGCCTTCGGTTTCAATACAGCGCCTTGGCCTGTGGTTGGCAATGTCCGCGCCTGGGGAAGTGCTTCGATTCCACTGTTGTTCCAATTTTGATAATTTACAGATAAAAACTATGAACACAGTATATTCGTGTGTCACTGGACTAGTGCAGGGACTAGTAGTTATAGTAAACCCCTTCCTCCCATAAATAGTTGATGAGCGCAACATAAGATGTTGACTCGCTCCATTTAAAAACTTCCAAATTCTTAATAATTGTCATTCGAAAGCGATAAACAATTATTAATTTTTTCCGAACCATTTTCTGTGCGGATGTAACAGCAAGTATAGTTTTATTCTATTTTAATCTTTTTGCTTGCACTCAGTTTGTATATTCAGAAGCGCTGACTTTGCAGCTCTGAACATGCAAGTTGCAGGTGCCACATAAAAATAATGTATATAGACAAGCAAAAACATAGATAACTTGCTTTAAGAAAAGATGTATGAAAAATATCAAGTCAGTTGATCGACAGCTCCAATAAAGAGACGTCTAAATTAAAACAAGAGTTTTATTTAAATATATTTTTTTTATTGTTCCGCGCAAGCAGCAACATAATTGGCGACGAGGATGGGATATCCGGAATTTGAAGAATATCCTTCTGACAATTTATGTTTTAACATTTAACCGGGATAAAAACTTCAAAAGATTGAAGACAACCTTTTTTTTAAGAGAAAAAAAAGAACATCAGAACATTGATGAAAAGGCATCCAAAAAGTGAATATAATCCAAATTTTTCAATGATCAAAGTGAAAACCCTTCTTTTTAAAAAAGTGAAACGAGAACTTACAAGTTTGAAAAAAAACCCTTAGAAAGGATTGAAGACAGGTTGTGAGATTCCAAAAAATTATAATAAATAAATAATTGAAAGTAACTGTGAATGGAGTGGCAGCAGCAATTTACACAAAACATTTAAAATAATAAATAATAAATAAAACAATTACTAAATATATCTACGACGGTCAGCTACGCAACATCTAGCAACACGATACATCCTGCAAACTGGACACAACAACGAAGACTCACCAAGGACAAGGAAAACTCACTCCGAAACCATAAAAAATATCGTAAGAATGTATTCTAATAATTCATACTAAGTAATATGTATTATAATTAATAGTTGTATCACGAAACACATTGTTAAATCATCGAAAAAAAAAATCCCAAGAATCTATTTTAATAAGTAGTAAAATTTCTATATAATTATACCACGATACAAATTGTAATCGCAATAATTCGTATAAGCTCAGATCCGCTCAAATACCTAGAACGACTGACCTTCTTTAACGGTAACAGGGACGAATTGCAAAACTTTTGCATACTAGTCGATAGAATCCAGCCACTCCTTTTAACGTACACGGTAGAAACTCAACCCTTATTCTTAGATTTAATAAAAAGCAAGCTAAAGGACCAGGCTAGGGTTGCGATAGACATAAACTGTGAGGCAAACAGTTGGCCTAAAATTAAGGAAGTGTTAAACAATAACTTTAGCGACAAGCTGTCATGCGAAGAACTCTTTGACGAATTAAGAAAAACCACTTTCAAAACCAATTGCGTAGACTTCTACAATGACTTTAGGACAATAAAACTGCAATTGCAGTCGGTGAAGGAGACGCGCTTACTGCATGTGCAAAAAATAACTCTAAATCCGCGCTACATTTCTTCACAAATAGGATTCCAGAACCTATGAGGTCCGTACCTATATGTAGGGATCCAGAGTCTTTAGAAGAGACTATGGACATCCTTTTCAAAGCTGGCGGAAGCGAAGATCACTTTAGTACAAACAAAAAACACACTGCTAGACGAACAAACGACTATAGATATCAGACCAATGGAAATAACAGACAATATAAAACGCCATTTAAAAATGAGCATATAAAATCTGGACGGAGTAAGAATTACAGGAAATTTTCTAACGACGGTAATTACCCACAAGCCGAAGTACATAGACACAACAATTTCCGGTAAGGGAAATAAACACCACAAGGAAGTCCCGGGAATTGCAGGATAGAGTAATATGCCCTTTTCGTAATAGCGAGGACTGAATGTTTCCTCCGAAAGAACACCCCGTATTGTCAAGAGTGTTGTAAATACGGTCATGAGACAAATAATAGGTGTAAGGACCGAGGAGTAGCAGGCGATTACCAAACAAAGTCACGTAATCCCTTCAGAAGAAATAGTTATCAGCAGCAAAGGCATCCAGAACAACAGTTCATCAATAACAGTTACAGGCAACATGATAGGTGAGGCACAACAAGGCCGATTTACAAACGAAGCAGGAGCGAACCGGACAAAACCTGAGACCATAGTGTGTGACTGGTGCAACCGATCAGGACATTTTTGAACGACTGCCAGGCTAAGAAGAACTGGGAAACGTTTCAGGAAAACCGGCAGGGGCCCAGACGAGCCAAATAAGCTGGAAATCCAAGAAAATAAGTAATTCAAGGCCAAATGAAGTGGTGACAGTTAATCTAAAACATCAAAAGCGATGTTGGAAACGTTGCCGACTTCAAAGTTTATTAATGAAAGAAGTAGTCAGGATTACAATAACAAAGCACAGAGTACGAAAAGAAATTATGCAATTGAATAAATATATGTAACACCAGCAATAACAGGTGAAAAAGTCACCCAACTCGGAACAAAATTAGTGATAATCATTTTGCTATTTTTGCAATTAGTGTTTTCATCAACCTCAGAAGTCGTTTCTCTAGTTTACAAATATTGTAAAATAACGAAAGATAATTAGAATATATGACATAGGTAGAAAATATCACAAAAGTATACAATGTTAAAACTATTGGAAGCGAGAAATACAGTTATTTTGAGGAGCTTAAAGCAAAACAAATTCAAAACCTTTGAATGGGTAACATGAAATCATCATGACAACAACAAGGTGTCTAATATGAATCAAACCAAGTTAAATTATGTGTTCACTGAATTAGCTTGCAAAGAGGCTATCAATGAAAAACTCACTTTACTTGTAGATACAGGAGCAGACACAAACTTTATAAAAGAGAGTGCATTAAAACCAAATTCAATTGTGAATGAATCGGATAAAAGGAACTGAGTGGAGCTTTCGTTGGACGTATCATCACAAAAGTGTCTACTATTATATGTAGGTCATAAGGCTGTTCAAAACTTAAGTTTCAAGATGCACCCAGTACCACTTGAGCAAGGGGTTTCAGCAGATTGCTTTCTAGGAAGAAATAAATTATTGAACAAGTCCATTATTAATACATTGGCAAAAAATTTGATATTTGTTAACAACAACAAACAGTTCATTACAAAATTTTCGTTAAAATGCAGAGGTTGATGGTAAACAAACTATTACTACTACAATAATAAATGCAAAAACCGTCACAATAACTAAGTTAAACATTAAAACTCACGACTATTGTGATATATAAACAAGGAATTGCACCAGGAATATTCTTGCAGAAACACGTTAAAAACGTCAAAAACAACAAAACCAATGTGCCGATTTTAAATGAAACGGAAAAGGATTTCATTCTCAATGACAACTGTTCCCAAGTTTTAGTGACTTCAATCAATACAACATAAACGATACATCAAATAATACTAAAATATCAATCAACATTATAATAAGTGTGAACAAGGCTTAACGGCTACAAAGGTTACTGAAAGAATTAGATGTGGATCCTTCTCTAAATATAGAGGAAAGAGAATCTATTATAAAACTCTGTACGGCGTACCACGACATATTTCTTTTAGAGGGTGACAAATTAACATTCACACCGGTCGCGACGCACAAAATTCTAACGACAACGGATTTAGTTCTGCATTGGGACATTTCGGGTTTAACCGAATGTCATTTGGATTAACAGGAGTTCCAGCAACATTTAAACGTTTAAATAATCACATTCTTACAGGCCTCCAAGGAATTGACTCTTTTGTTTATTTAGACAACATAGTGATATAAGTAGTGGTAATAGGCGGGCTCTTGGCCAAAGGAAATCTATGGAGCCAAGGTAGCCGAGGGAGCCGAGGGAGCCGAGGGCACCGAGGAAGCGTTTTTTGTTGTTTTGTGTCTTTGCAATAAAAGTGGGTAAGTATTTTTATATTTGGTTAATGTCTCTGCTATATATGCTTACTCTTGTCCATAAAATTATATTTTCGCTTTATAGATTTGTGGCTTTACTACAAAACTTTATTTTCTTCTTCTTCAAGTGAATTTAATTTTTTGTTGCAGCATTGCAGCAGTGGTTGATATATTTAGTTTCGTTACTGTCCAGGGTATTTTTTTAAAAATCTATGTCGACATTTTTATACATAGATTTGTATCTCTTTTGTGCAATAATATCATTTAGGTGTATGTCGTAGCTAGAATATCAATACACGATAGGTATTTCCATTCGGCCGCGTATTGCTGACTGTCTTGTATTTGTTGTTGTTCTTTGTGTGTATTTTAACTGCAATCATCCCTTAAAATTAAGGTGCACTAAGTGTTGCAGCAAACGTAATGCACATGATCACCGTCCTAAAATTATCGCTTATCAAGCCGAAAATTACAAAAGGAAAAATTTCATTGACATTTTATGGGGTTTTTGAAGAATTTTCCATTTTAAGAGAAAAAATACTTATAGCGAAAGGCAATAAATTAGGAAGAAGGTATGAGACTCTGATTCAGAGAATTCCTTGTACAGGTGTACATATAAACGTTTTTCGTATTGGAATCATCCCATAAACCAGTTATTCCTTATCTAACAAAGCCAATTACAGGGAATTCGTTTGTTTAAATTTTGTACGTTTTTGAGGAATTTTTTCAACAGACGAAAAGAAGAACAAGGAGAAGAAAAGGAAGAAGAATAAAACAATGTGATATAAAAATTAACAAAATTTCGGAAAAGAGCGAAACCAGCGAAAATTAAAACAGCAAAAATAATCAATATAAAGTGCAATAGTAAAAGTAAAGCAAATTACAATTGGGAAAGAAGACAATATATAAAGAGTAAAAGAATATAGAAGCAGAAAATGTCAATCAGTGAGTATAATCACATCTAAACTTTTTTTTTTCCTTTTTGTAGTTTCCATAGTTTCAATTTTTTTTTTTTTTTTTTTTTTTTTTTTGTGTTCCGTTTTTTAATTTCAACATACATTTGCACAATATTTGCGTTGCTTATTTTACCCATCGAATAAAAGTTTCAACATGAATTTCATCTGTGAAAAAAGTTCGACAAGCTTCACTGTCAACTGCAATTTATTGAGTCATATTAAAACAAAGCACATGAACAAATTGTTCAAATGTGACGAGTGCTAAAAAGAATTTTCCAGAAATTATAAATTCGTGACACATAAGAAACTAGTTCATACAAATGGGGAAGTTGGCGCTGAAAAACATAGAAAGCAGCTATTCTTGTTGTAAACAGGGCAAGTCATATAAGAACCAATAAGTTCAAAAGAAATTTCTACGTATCTAGTCTTAACAGCAACATAAAACGTATCAGGCCCGCCTTCAATTAAAGAATTGAATCTTTTATTTATGAAAACAAAGATGAAGGTTACTAATACATGAAGAATTTTTTCTGAGAAGTGAGATTGACATTGTGCCGAGCTAAAAAAAAAACTTAGCTAAGCGCACTTGTGGTGGAAATTTAACATTGAGCTCTTTTGCGAACATGTAAAAATTAGCTCAGATGATGATATGATCGTAGAATTAAAAACATTCCAAACGATAATGCAAATACTTCAGCTAGAGCAACAAATAAGTAGTGGGAATGTGGGGTTTCTAATTCAACGTAGCGACTGCGCTGCCTGAGGTGCTCTGCCGCCGCCATAAGGTTTACATGGTGAGGCGCTCTGCCGTCAAAGGGGAGCTGCAAGGTTTGTATGGTGAGGCTGCACTGCCGCCGCCATAAGCTTTATATGGTGATGAGTTCTGCCAGCGTCTTGCTGCATAAGGTTTATATGGTGAGGCGCTCTGCCGCCATTGAGGTTCTGTAAGGTTTATATTGTAAGGCGCTCTGCTCCGAGCTTTGCTGTCGTGAAGATTGAGAGGTTTGTTAAGGTTTGTGTGTGTGGCTCTCTGCCGGTGAGGATCTCTGCCGTCGTCATAAGGTTTGTTAAGGTTTGTGTGTGTAGACAGACACACGGACTGACAAATAGACAGACGGACATACTAGTATTAAGGGAAGGGAAGGAGGGCGGAATTTGTATGAAACGGAAGTGATGGGACAGCAACAGATGCAGATGGTTGTTGTGTAGGAACATGTTGTTTTTATTTGTTGTAATATGATTGGTAGTGAACAAGGCTACAGATTCAGTGTAAACAGATGCATCAAGTGGATTCTTATGCTGTAGGGTGGCAGTGTGTATGTTTGTGTGTTTTTAATGATTTTTTAAGTGAGCCGATTGCCGTCGACTGAGTTGGTGTAATACAATTTCGGTGATTGTTTTGATTATTTTATTGCTTATGTTGTTGTTTTTGTTATTTGTTTTAATAGGAATCTTTAGCAGAACGCATCGCCGTGGAGTTAATGCAAACAAATTCCGTTTGTTTCCCTTTCTTGCCTATGCTGTTGTTGTTGTTGTGGATTTGTTTTCAATACTTGGAGACATGTGGTAGGATTATGTGTATGCCCAATGCGTGGCACGACAGAATATTTTTTTGTTTCTGTTCTTTTTTTCTTTGCAATGTATTTTGGGAATGCCTTTCTTGTGAGCGGTGACATTCATATTTTATAGCTATTTTTTCTTTTAGTAAATGAATTGAAACCCTTTAAGTGGATTCTTGGTGAACCAAATCTCAGCTTGCTAAAAATGGGAATAATATAAGTTTATTGAACACATGTAGGGTTGATTCTTCTTTTCGTACAAATGTAGGTCATTTTATATTCATTGATCCAACACAGTCGACTCAAATCAAAATCGTGAGTGTAATTGTAAACAAACAACCTACAGCTTGAAAGCAATTTTTCAGTCGAGTTTAATATATAATCAAGGAAATGTCGCATTTTCAATTAGTTCTGAAAGTAATCTTGTAGGTTTCGGTTTATACCAGAAAAATCAAATTTTCAGTTAATATAGTTCAATGTAAATGTTCATTAGTTCCATATAGTTCACTAGTTGAATGTTGTTTTTCAGATAAAAAGTAAAACCAAGAAAGTGATAAAGCAGACAAGAAGAAAAGAACAAGTAACTACAAAGAAAACCAAACCTGCAAGACAAGCTACAAACCAAATAATACCAGTTAAATATACTATTTAAAATAAACCCAAAACCAAATAGAAGTACAAAAAACAGAAGCATTGAAAATAAAAGGTGCAAAAATACAAAACAAAACTGTTAAATAAAATTTGTAGTGCACAACAAATACAAAGGAAAACAAAAAAAACCTATTAAACATTAAGGTATTCATATGCGACGTTTGTGGAGAGGGCTTCACTGCAACACGCACCCTCAAAAGGCTTATTAAAGCCAAGCATGGCCACCCACAATTCCACTGCTGAGATTGGGGGCAAAAGTTTAACCGCCTAGATAATATGGTCAGGCATAAGAGGTTAGTAAATCACTTATCCTTAAATCTGCCACCATCAGCATCACCAGCGAATTCACCATCGACATCATCAACTTCAACTTCAGCATCATCAGCAACACAAGGAGAAACTTCATACATCCCTCTATCAAAAGTCCTGCAGGAGAAACGTGCATGTATAAATGTGAGAATCGACGATGTTTACTCTTCCAATATCTGCACTTATGGATGTACAAGATAATCCATATAGGCCGCATATTTATAATGTGATACTCAATTTTACAGGACTGTAGTTCCCCATGCTAATAAGCCTCATTCACCAATTCGAAGAAAATTATCCTGAAATTAGCGTCAATGTGTTTGGTGTCAACGACGGGTCAGGAAACATCGAGGGACCGTACCACTGCACCAAACAGGAAAAGTTACAATACATCAAACCTGCTGCTGCTGCAAAATGATGAGCAGTTCCACTATGTGTGGATTAAGAACATTTCAAGGTAATTATAATTTAATGTATTGTACAACTTTAACTCTCATTTTTTTCTCATTTTTATGTATTAGTAGTGTAAATGAAGCAGTAAATAATCTAATAAATTTTTTTTTTTTTTTTTTTTGTGTGGTTTATTTTCAGAGTAATCAAAAGCCAACAGACAAATCATCGTTCGAGGCTATATTTGTGTAACAGCTGCTTACAGTAAAATTGCTCGCGGAAAAATTATAACCGAGATGCCGGAGGTAGAGAAAGCTTTCATTACTTTTACTAACTATAATAAAAAGTTAGACGTATCTTTTGATATATATGCAGACTTTGAACGCCTGTTAAGTTGCGTAGATTTAAGTTGTAAGAAAAATAATTTAGTAAATAAGAATATACCTATAGCTTTCAGCTATTATATTAGTTGTATGACAGTAGTTTAAGTAGATTTGCAATATACTCTTGGGAGGATTCTCCCAAAAAGTTTATAGAATATTATTTAGAGATGTAAGATATATTCATTGTAATAATTTAAGTGTTGTGAGGCCAATGGATTCGTTGTCCGTAGAAGAGCTGAATGTGCAAAACAACTTCAATTCTTGTCATATTTGCGGACAGGAATTGGGGTCTGGCAGAGTTGCAGATCATTGCCATTTGAGGGGAAAATACAGGGGGCCGGCACATAACGAATGCAATTTGAAATTCCAGATTGCAAAGTTTGTGCCTGTATTTTTCCATAATTTTTCAGGCTATGACTGTCACCTATTTATTAAGGAATTGAATGCTTTTGAGGGTAACATTAATGTCATCCCATTAAATAATGAATTATACTTGTCACTCTCAAAACGCATTTAAGTGAGCGAAAAGAATTCAATTGAAATTAGATTCTTACATTCTTTTCGCTTCATGGCATCAAGTTTGGATACATTAGCGAAAAATTTGTTACCAATTTCAACTCGCAACGCGAAAAGGTGTATTCCCTTATGAATATATAAATTCAGTCGGCCGTCTCAGAGAAAATCGTCTTCCCAGTCATGTTAACTTCCTTAGTCACTTGACAAATACATCATGCGCTGAGGAAGACTATCAGCACGCATTAAAGGTTTGGCAAGCCTTTAACTGTCAAACCTTGGAAGAGTACATGCTGTCTGCATGCTATCTGAAGACGGATGTGCTAATCTTGGTAGATGTTCTTGAGAATTGCAGAAAAGTTTGCAAAAACATCTACGAATTAGATCCATGTCAATATTACACAGCTCCATGTTTATCATGGGATACTATGTTAAAAACAACAAAGATAAACCTGGAACTTTTTATTGTTATTGACATGCACCTTTTCGTTCAAAAAAGTATCCGAGGCGGCATTTTCCAATGCATTTAGAGGCATTCAAATGCAAATAATAAATATATGGTGGGGTACTATAAAAGTAAACCATCAAAATATTTAACTTATTTGGATGCCAACATTTTGTACGGTTAGGCAATGTCGCAATATCTACCTTATGGGGAATTCTAATGAGTGGAAAACAATGAACAATTTAATGTTCTTGATATTCCATTCAATTCTCCCATCGGATACTTATTAGAAGTTAAAAGTATTTATTTACTTAAAAGAATTATTTTGTTTAATTGAAATGTTTAAAGCAATAAATTTATTTATTCTCCTAATTTTAAATTCGAGGTTACTACAGATGCAGGCATCTAATCCATCAGCGCTGTTTTTTGAAGACCAATAACAAATGGTATAATAATAGCCATGATGTGATTTTATTAACAAAGCGCCTGCGTACCGACATAATTTCACGTAGCTCGTCAAAATTTCTTCATAATGTTCATCCAGGATATTTTCTTTCTGAGTCATTAGAAAGTTATCAACACGTTTCAAAAATAATGACATGTTGATAGAGTTCATGTTGTGTGTTGTTCGTTGGTAAATAAAATACTGAATACATACATAAAAATTTTTTATGTAATCTTTTTGTTTTGGGGTTACTACTTTCTCACTAAGTCTCTCGCTCTCTTTTATACTATCCTTCATAATAACAGGAATTTGGTTTTACTCAAAATATATAAAAAACCTAATATTATATGATTTTTGACTGTACCATTTCATTCAGTCATTGTAAAACTCTCGAACGAAACAGTCAAACGCGCAAACCAAAAAATTACTTTTCTATTTAATTAATAAAAAATATACAAAAAAAATAACGAAAGAGTAAAAGGGATCAAAACGAGGCAACCTTATCAACTTTTTCTCTAACTGCTGCGGACGATTTTAATATGAAAAATGTGATACAGACAACTCAAGCTATCCTATCAAAACTGTACGCCGAGTCAAAACAAAGTTTGGACAACGCATATTAATGGAGTTAGAGGACAACGTTGTATTTTTGCCTCAACGCTTCAATAATGTAAGTGACGAAACCATTACGGAATTCAGCAACGGTTCCTACAATTTGATGAAAATAGTGAAGGATGGAAGCGATAACGCTGTCGCAACCATTTTATTATAAGGTGTAATAAATATTTATATACTTATGTTACAAATTACAAAATAAATAAACAAAAACAAAAAATTATAAAACTTTAACAATTGACTTTTTTATCATATAATATTATAATTTCGAACAGGTTCTATAGCAATCTAGAATACAACAATATTAATTTATTAACTCTAGAAATTTGGTACTCTAACATGTATCACGCACAAGTGTCAGGACCTTCACAGCATTTATCTGAAGACCAGGAGCAGCTCTCATAATGATTGCCGTGAATAGATTCAACTTTATCGTGATGTTGATTACGACATAACTTTGAATAGACGCTTAATATTTCTTCAAAATGTTCCTCAAGTAGATTTTCCTTTTGCTTTATTAAAAACTCATGAACATGATCGATAAATTCACAAAGTTTAAGTTTTCCATCGTCACACGTCAACAATCTATCACGTTATAATTATTATATACTGATACATTACTTTAAATACAATTTACTTACCCCTAACAATTCACCTAATGTAAAAATTTAATATACTTCATTTATGAGATTTTTACACACATACATATATATATGTATATATATATGTATATACACAACCATGCATATATCACTAACATATACAACACCATATAAACTAATTGAGTGTTCCAATACCATCGATTTCATGCTTTGTAGTCAGAGTTAAAGATCAATGAACATAAAATGACCTACATTTGTACGAAAAGAAAAATAACCCCTATATGTGTTCAATGAACTTATATTATTTCCATTTTTAGCAAGCTGAGAGTTGGTTCTCCAAGAATCCACTTCAAAGGGTCTCAATTCATTTACTAAAGAAAAATAGCTATAAAATATGAATGTCACCGCTCACAAGAAAGGCATTCCCAAAATACATTGCAAAGAAAAAAAGAACAGAAACAAAAAAATATTCTGTCGTGCCACGCATTGGGCATACACATAATCCTACCACATGTCACCAAGTATTGAAAACAAATCTGCAACAACAACAGCATAGGCAAGAAAAGGGAAACCAACGGAATTTGTTTGCATTAGCTCCACGGCGAACTGTTCTACTAAAAGATTCATATAAAAACAAATAACAACAACAACAACATAAGCAATTAAATAATCAAAACAATAATATTTCAAACGGTTCACTTAAAAAATCATTAAAAACACACAAACATACACACTGCCAGCCTACAGCATAAGAATCCACTTGATGCATTTGTTTACACTAACTCTGTGAACCGACGGCCTCGTTCACTACCAATCATATTACAACAAATAACAACAACAACATGTTCCTACACAAAAACCATCTGCATCTGCTGCTCTCCCATCACTTCGGTTTCATACATATTCCCCCTCCTTTCCTTCCCTTAATACTAGTATGTCCGTCTGTCTATTTGTCAGTCCGTCTGTCTGTCTTCAAACAAAAACCTTAACAAACCTCTCAATTTTCACGGCGGCAGAGCTCGGAGCAGAGCGCCTAACAATATAAACCATACAGCACCTCAATGGCGGCAGAGCGCCTTACCATATAAACCTTATGCAGCAAGACGCCGGCAAACCATATAAAGTTTATGGCGGCGGCAGTGCAGCCTCACCATACAAACATTGCAGCTCCCCTTTGACGGCAGAACGCCTCACCATGTAAACCTTATGGCGGCGGCAGAGCACCTCAATTCGCGCAGTCGCTACGTTGAATTAGAAACCCCACATTCCCACTACTCAAATAGTGCCACTTCTCAAGCAAAATTTTGCGGTTATAAGTAAAAAATTAGCGAATTTCAGGAGAGAGATAGTGGATGGAGCTTGGCGAAAATCTGTCATCTTGAAATAAACATAAATCAGTACTAGCCAATAAGAGGTTCGCCATACTTGCCTCTACCAAAAGTTCTGTACAAGAAGAAAGCCTGCATTAATGTCTCAAACAACGACGCATATTGCTTTAAATAGACTCTCATCGCGACTCTGTGTCCGAAAGAATGTCATCCTTATAACAAGTTTATAACATTCCGAATATTGTGAATAGCATCATCAGTCTATCGAATGGAATTGTTTTAAATTGTGAGTGTTTAACATTCCCCCTAACTTTGAAAGATGTTGAGCGGTTTGAAAAAAAAAACAAAGACGTAAGCGTTAATGTACTTGGATTTGATGAAGAAGTTAATGCTATAATTGGGCCATACTACAGCACAAAATTGGAAAAAAGACATCATGTCAACATGCTTATTATCCAGGACTTGGAACTTTCGCATTATGTATGGATTAAATCTAATTCACGGTAAGATATAAATATTTTACAATACTATTTCCCAATTTAGATTTTATATTTTGCTAATTATCTGAGTTATTTAAATGAATATATTATACAATATTATTTTGTCCAATTTTAAAATTGTTTCGTTTGTCCTTGTTTCGTTTTAAAAGACTTGTACGCTCGCAAGTCACGCGTACCAAGTGCGTAACGTATTTCTACAATGTGTGACTACAATACTCAGGGAATTCCTATATCACACAGCATCGCCGTGTATGTACAAAGACTGTGACGGTGATGCCGGAGGAGGAGCACAGTAGGATGTTTCTCAAGAATTATGAGTGAAAATTAGACCTTCCATTCGTTGTCTACGCTGATTTCGAGTGTATACTCAATAATGTAGATGACAGTGCTAACAAAAAGCTAGTCAATAAGCATTGAAACGACTTTCTCGCCTCGGTCCTACTGAGGCGGGGTTTCTTTTAAGGTCCTTGGACCGTTTATAGCCGGGGTATGCTCGCTGGTGTCCAGGGTCGTGCTCAAGAAAATTTGTAAATGATGGACACGTATTTGATGTTGTTATACTGTATTTATTTCAATTCAGCTCTTAGGATCTAACTTATTATTTACTTATGGTGCTAACAATATGATGGGTAGCTGCGATTCCATAGCAAATCGACAAGTTGAACTCCGCGAGAGCGGCTAACGAAGAGAACGACGAGCGATTCCATGGCAAATCGACAAGTCGAACTCAGCGAGAGCGGCTACGGAGAACAAAAACTGGAAGGGAGAAAGGAGAGGGAGAGGGGAAAGAGATCTAGTTCCTGCTGATACCACGACTTAAGAAAGACTGACTTGCTGAGCGTCACCGCGCTCAACTTATTCTTCCCGCTATACTTTTGTTCCATGTGTTCGTTCGTTTGCTTTGTCGCTGCGCGCGTAGTGTGGTCTTGCTTTAACTTCTCTGGTTACGATTATGTACTAGAAAACCGGTTTGTGTTTGTTATGTGATTTGTGCTTGAGTGCTCGCCGCTACCCGATTATCTGCAATGTGATACTGGGTGATTGTAATTTTTGTATTTCAACTTTTAACATTTTTACAATTATGCAAATTCTAGTGTTTGTATAAAAGAGAAAAAAAGGAAGTATATACTTTATTGTTTAATATACATAAAAAACTTTATTTATGAGTCGTGTCTAAATACGGTTCCTTAAAATAAATGATTTGTGCGCCTCATTTCGATGCGCCGAAATGTGTCGTCACATCTCCCCGTTTCTTCCGGGCGGAGTAGAAAATGCGCGTGGCCCCTTCGGGGCATGTGTACTCTATATGTGCGTTCTTCAATGACATGAAGGAAGTTCACTTGCTGCCCCTTTCGCTTGCATGCTGCTGCCTCCTGGATCCTTGCCCTCACTGCGCCTGGGGCACTAGCGATGTTGATCTCTTCCCACCACTCGGCTGGAGTATCTTCTGCCTCGGCTGCGCGGCGTCTCTTCGGTCATGTGGACGCATCATCGGTTGTGTCTTCGGCGCGAGGTTCTCGCCTGAGGGCTTCATCTTTCGTACTGGTGCTTTACTTGGTGGTGCTTTTACTTCTTTGCATTGAGGCATCGCACGCGGCAGTAATTGACGCCACAGTGTTCACACTAAGTACGTTTGCTCTATCTGTCATAGCGGAAGCATTTTGTATCACATAAGCAAAGGTTTGCTTGTCCATCGTTTCAAATTTCCATCCTCTAGTTTGAAGTTTTTCGAGTATGGGAGGTTGTTGCCAGTTCAGAGGAGTTATCACTGCCATATGGTCGCTGTGCATGTACATATCGCTTACATACCACATCGACTTCCTGCTCAGTGAACTGCTTACAAAAGTGAGATCAATAACTGATTGGACTCCATTCCTTTCGAAAGTACACTATAAACCATCATTTAGGAGCGTTACGTCTAGCTGTGAGAATGCTTCCAACAACATTTTTCCTTTCTAATTCGTAAGGCCGTGTACCTTTCCACACAAGCTCATCGCCGCTTTACCACTGTCATCGGACAGCCAGCGTGGAAGGTTCCGATTGATATTGTTCTGAATATCAACGTCAATATGGTGGTCTATTATTGACTGCTTAAGTAAATCTTGCGGTGGTTCAAGTTTATCTGCAAAAATTTCATTTGCGAATTCTAGGCATTTATAACACCTCGTAACACTTTCTTTTTTCCTGATCCTGCAGACCACCCAGACTATTCTCACTTTTCCCGTCTCTAAGAGAGCTTCCGCTACTATCTTTGATGTCTTGATGACGCAATTTTGCGTATTGCAATAAGATTTCCGCATTTTACCTCCACACTATCAGCTACCTTGCAGTGTTTCTGTATGGCAGCTAAAACTTCATCATTGGTTGTTATCTTATCTATGTCTCTAATTTCGAGAAAACACTCCCAAGCTTTTGTCAACTTCAGCTTTAAAAGATTGAGAATTTCGCCCTTTTGTGTTCTTCGGATTTTATTGATATTCTCGCCAAGCTTGGTGAGATTTTCATCTTCCTTAACTTTTTTCAGGATATCGCAATATGTCAGTGTTCCTACTCTCTCTATTACTATTGACTCAGGTTTAGTGTGTTTTAATGAGTCTAAACGCGAATTTTTCCCGTTTTTCCCCGTCACTGTTTTCCAATCACTATCTGTGACCTCAATATTTCTGTTAAAGGGCTCTTTTGCTGCTTCTAACAAATACCTCTTTGCAGGTGACTGAGTTTGGTCTATCCACTCTCTGACTCGCTTTTTAATAAAGCTTTTATTACTTTTCCCGAACAGCAGCAGTATGTGCTGAACAATCCTCGACGCACTGAACATGTTTTGAGCTTAATTTTGAATCTCTTGTCTTAGTAAAACACTCTACACGACTGGCTGAGCTAGTTCTCCTGTTTTCATACGCTGCCCTTCAAAAGTTTGACGTAATTGATGTTCTCTTTCGTAGATTTTTGCAACCTCCATTACCACATCCCGCATTTGCTGGTTTATGTGGCGCCGGCCCTTCTCATTGAAAATATCAACCAACTGACTGATCTTCTTTCCCAGCCTTTCAAAGTAATTTACATCTATAACTCCTGACTGCATTATTTGAGGGCGAGTTGGGGAGGATAACAGACGCACTCTGCTTTCAACCACACTTGATGTTAGTGGCGATCGCATGATCATCGAACTTCTCATGAACACACTAGATGAATTAAGCTGGCTCGAATTATTGTTTTGCTCCATTTTAGTGAAGCCGCGACGATATGCTAAATTTATTTTTTCCTACTTGATCTTAGCGCACACTGTACCGTACCAAACGGACGGATCGGCGTGGAGTTAATGCAAACAAATTCCATTGGTTTCCCTTTTCTTTTCTATGCTGTTGTTGTTGTGGATTTGTTTTCAATACTTGGTGACATGTGGTAGGATTATGTGTATGACAATGCGTGGCATGAAAGATACTTTATTGTTTTTGCTGTTTTCTCTTCTATTTTAGGAATGCGTTTCTTGTGAGCGGTGACATTCATATTTTTATTTATTTAGTTTGGTAAATAGCCCTTTTAAGTGGATTCTTGGTTAGCCAATTCTCAGTTTGAATTGAGTTTGTGAAGTTTCCTCAGCGAAGTGCCGGCGATCTTGTTAGTGTAATAAAATTTTTGGTGATTCCCTAATTGCTTTAATCGTAGATTTGTAGCATCCATGGACGAGTGTTTAATATGTATTTTAGTTTATTTGAAAGTTGATCTTACTAAACCGCTGATCAATTATATCATGCATACAAAGTTATTCAACGCTATTATAGACAACTCTAGTAAAATTAAAGCTGTTTTTTTTTTTTGGAGATACTGTTTATCTTTTTAACAATTATGTTCTTTTGGGAATACAAACGGCGTACGGTAGAAATTGTTCTTCTTGGATACAAATACGAATGTTGTTGTTGTAACAGTGAGCAGTCGTCGTTGTTGTTTTATTAAAGAATTCCGGTTTTAAGATCGGTGACATTCAATAACATATTAGTTGTATTGCACTTTTTTTTTAGTAAACAGGAGTAGTTTGCTCCAATAATGATCATCTGATTTCATTCTACATATATACATTAGGTTGATTTTTATTTCGATACTAATGGAGAGCACTAAGGTTCATTGATTTGAAGATCCGCATTTTTATGCGCTGAAATTTAATATTATGTTTCATTTAAATTTATGTTGCATCTGTATGTATGTGTATATATATATGTACTTGTATGCATAATTTTTATTCACTAAGTGTTGGATATGACGCACCATGTACGTTGCAAGAAATATGGTGAGTGGTTTGGGTAAGTACGGTAGGCGTCGGGTATATACTTCAGCTCCACGTTATGATTCCGATCTGCTTCTATACTTCGGGTTTTTATTATTCAACAGCTCAAAATTTAAATGTATCGCAAAGACACATATGTTATAAGACGTCGAGCAATTGGATTACAAAACAGTGTTTGAACAAAGCTACGGAGAACAAAGAATAGAAGGGAGAGAGGAGAGGGAGAGGGTAAAGAGGCCTACCACTAGTTCCTGCTGATACCACTATTCAAGAAAGACTGACTTGAGAAGCGTCACCGCGCTCAATTTCTTTTTCCCGCTGTACTTTTGTTCCATGTGTTCGTTCGTTTGCTTTGTCGCTGCGCGCGTAGTGTGGTCTTGCTTCAACTTCTCTGGCTACGATTATGTACTAGAAAACCGGTTTGTGTTTGTTATGTGATTTGTGCTTGAGTGCTCGCCGCTACCCGATTATTAGCAATGTGATACTGAATGATTGTAAATTTTGTATTTCAACTTTTTACATTTTTACAATTATGCAAATGCTATAAGTGTTTGTATAAAAGAGAGTATAGTTATAAAAGAAAGTATACACTTTATTGTTTAATGTTATAACGACCACAATTTTAGGAAATTTTTGTGGTACACAAACTCTAATTTCTATATTTTTTATTCTACACTTATTACATTTATTTTTCGGTAAATTGCCAAGGAGAGCGAATTATTTTTGTTTAATAAAATAATTAGCTACTTAAACTATAAGCTGATGGATTATATATTTAAGTTATTGAATTTGAAATTTAATTATCATAGAAGACTAAATAATTATGTTTAAGAAAGAAACAGCTATCTACATAGCAATATACATAAGCAAATACTCATGTGAATATATGATAAGAATTTTGTATCGAGCGAGAGAGAGAGAGAGAGAGAGAGAGAGATCGGTGGCTATGACTTGGCGAAAATCAGTTCTTGAGAGGCGCTCGCCGGAGACAGTCGCTACGCTGAAGTCAAAGTCAACACTTCACAGTCACACAAACTCTGAGCTGAGCTTTTAAAATTAGTTCTCGACAGGCGCCCGCCGAAGACAGTCGCAGGAAAAGCCAGCAAGCAAGTAATCAAAGGCGCTCGCTGTAAACAGTCTTGAGAGGCGCTCGCCGAAGACAGTCGCAGAAAAGCCAGCAAGCAAGTAATCAAAGGCGCTCGCCGTAAACGTTTGTTCACAGGCCCTTGCCGAACACAGTCACCAGCTAGAGCCAACGCTTCGTAGCGAAACAATTAAACGCCGAATAGAGAGTCAGACACAGGCACCCGCCGAAGATAGTCGCAGAGACACCAGCAAGCACTGCAGGCAGAGAGTTGACCACAGCGAGTCAACGAGAGCGGACGTTCAGCAGACAACGTTCGGGAGTACAACCTCGACAGTTTAGGGTGAACGACGTGCTCGCGAATTTCTATAAAGTTTGCACAGTAAGGTAATTTGGTCCAGGAAACTACAAATAATACTAAGTTAAGGCCCCAGGGTCGGGGCTCCAAATTATATAGTTTCACGGCCTCAGGGTCGGGGCTCTAAGTTATATAGTTTCACGGCCTCAGGATCGGGGCTCCAAATTATATAGTTTCACGGCCTCAGGGTCGGGGCTTTAAGTTATATTGTTTCACGGCCTCAGGCTCGGGGCTCTAATAAACTAGTGTATGGACCAAATAATTCTATATCCCTTGTACCAAATCGTATTATATCTCAGCGTTGCCGTCCATTTTGTTTTCTTTCACACTAACGCACGTCATTCACTAGGCGAGTCCGAAACCGTCGAATATTGTGTGTCCTAACCTTCGCAACGACTACGCATACATATGCTGTACTAAACACTCGCTCAGCACATACGTCTTCCGCGTGCGCTCCGGCCACATACCCTAGGTGATCCTCGTCCAAAGCGGACTCCAGCTACAAGCATCCAGCTGACCGATCTCTCTTTCGCCCGATAGAGGCTCACAAAAATTGCAAAGATGTGTTAGATTGTAGATCAGGACCTAAAACGAAACAAAACTATCTAATAAATTGAGCTCAGAAAACCCACTCAGACCGTCTCATTAAATAAATTTTGTAGTTGAACCCCTGGTTACTTGCTGAGCATACCCCGGCTATAAATCCGAAAACGGAGTTTCGTTACAATGTACACAAAAAACTTTCGTGTCTAAATACGGTTCCTTAAAATAAATGATTTGTGCGCCTCATTCCGATTCGCCGAAATGTGTCGTCACAGCACATACCAGTAGTGTTTAGCTATAATGTACATTGTAGTTTTAATGCTTAGCAAATTGTAATATATTTGGGGCAGGATGCCCCTAAAAATATATTTATGGAAAATATAGTTAGGGATATTTTAGATATTTTTAATAATCATTTAAGGGTAAATATACCTATGGCCGCCTTAACCTAAACGAAAAGATGTGAAAATCGTTGATGGATAGGAGAGTAAAGGAAGACGTTTGGGAGATCGCCGTCTTATAGCAAAACCAAATTTTCATAGCATATCACGTTTTACAGACGATATGATAGCTATACAGATGAGAAGAGCACGGTCCACCTACAATAAGTCAATATATTTGGAATTTGTTGTCTTAGAGCTTTCAAAGTGGAAAATGTATGATTTTAATTATCATTACATGAAGTCAAAATTCAAGAGTCTCAGTTTAAATTATATGGATACGGATTCCTTTATATACTCCATTCCGTGTAACGATTTTCATAACGATATTCGTGATGCTATAGACGCAAAATTTGATATATCTGAATAATCACCTACAAATCCTTTCCATATACCGCTAAAAAAGTCTTGGGTATGATGATAAACGACAACAAACGAAGAATTATGAAGGAGTTTATAGGACTACGATCAAAACTGTATTCGATTGATGTCGTTGGCTGCCAAAAAGTTAAAAAAGCTAAAGGTGTCAAGGGTTCAGTTTTAAGTAACTTAACTTTAAGCGATTATAGGGACTGCCTATTTATAGTATGATTCCCGATAAACGACGCCTGGAAGTTTTCGTTTTTAAGCGCTGATTCTCTTTTGTGGTTTTCGTCGTTTTCCATTAAAAACGACGCTGCGCTGCTCTGTTTCACTGAATGTGTATAAGAACGCCGAAAAACGAAAACGAAGGTTATTATTGCTATTTTTTCATATGTGTTACGTGTTTGTAAACGAAACGAATGATTCTCGATTATCATACTTTATCCATTCGTGAGTGACTTCAGACGCATAAAAAAACCAGTCGTTTCCGTAAAAAAAATTTGTGTTTTAAAGAAAAATATTTTTTAAAAAATGAAAACGTACGTAGTTAGTATTATATAAGCTAAAATATTTTTATACTAATGATAATAAAAATTGTCCACAGATCCAAGGTTACAACGCCTTCGCAGTTCGCACTACTGCTCGAAGAGTTGAGGGAGCACCCACATCTTGCAAAAGGGAGCCCTGCGTTCGGCTGCAATAGGCAGCAGTACGATAGTTTGTGGGCAACGATTGCAGAAAAATTGAATAGTCGAGGACCTCCCGTTAGGCAATACGTAGAATGGAAAAAGGTTTGACTTTGAAATATATATAATTTAAAATAATATATAAAAATATACGCATATTTTTGTGTAGGTATGGGCGGATTTAAGAACTAGAACAAAGAAAAAAATCGCCGCTAATGCTGTTGAGCGCAGGAAAACTGGTGGTGGCCCATGCGTCGTCAACACTCTCACGGCGATGGAGGAAGAAGTTGATAAAATTTTAAGCCTCAGCACGAACGTGTGTACACCTGGCAGGCTTCACGGAGTGAGACCGAGCGTTATCGGAAGAAAAAGTAAGTAATTTTTAAAACATTATTTTTTGTGAATTTTTAGTGAATTGAAGAAAATTAATTGTTCTTTGTGTAATTGAAACTCAAATCAAATAATTGTAAAACTTCTTCTTTCAGCATTCACTTCAGCCGCAGAACCGTCGCAGAACCGAAGTGATTCACCAACACCTCAAGCCAGCACTCAGAGAGCAGAGCCTTCACCATCTCCGGAAGTACGGTTCGAGCCAGCTGGCGGCAGCATTGAAGCACCAGAGCCGCACCAACCAACCACGAGCCAACATAATGAATTCTTGGTAGGTGGTGGTAACAACAAACGCCGCAGAATTGAGGAAGAGGGCAACATTTTGCAGATGTTCGAGCGGCAGAGCCTAATTCAGTCCGAACTGTGTCAGCAAGTAACCAAAATGGCGAAATCTTTGGAACGCATGGCCAATGCAATAGAGTCTTTGGTGTCCGACCATTCTCGTATCGATGCCGCGCAAGCTCTTTTAGAAATAAAAGAATAAACTATTTTGATGTGATGCTATTTTTTTAACAATTTGTGATGAAAGCATACTGTGAAACTATATTTCCTATATATCAGTTTACTGTTACCATATACAGTTTTACATATACATATACATACATAACAGTAGCACAAATTTTTTTGTGATATTAATAAAACCATAATGAATAATTAAAGCTTGGAGTTCTTATATTGTTTTTTAGTTTTTTGGTTACGGCAATTTAAGTTTATTGTTGCTATGGTCTGTTCTCTAAGTAATGCAGTTCTGTCTGCAATTATGAGATACTGCTTTCACATTGCATTCAAATCCACAGTTGATCCACTGTTTCATTGAATTCTTCACATATATATATTATCCGCATATGGAACGCGCCAGCTCGTTACGGACGGACGTGGCTGTGGCTGATGGAGTGTCAGCGTCTTCTGGGAAGTCTTCTGGAAAGTCTTCGGGCTCTGGCGAATCTTCCTCTAATTCCCAGTCGTTTTTATAAAAAACGCATATGTTGTGCAGAGCGCAGCTTGCATTCACAATTTGTGTGGCGCATTGCGGGGTGTAATGCAGGCCTCTTTCTCTATGTATGGACCGAAACCTGCCCTTCAAAACACCAAAGCAACGCTCAATAATATTGCGCGCCGCTACGTGTTTTCTATTGTACATTACTTCGGGACGATGTTGGGGTTGGCGATATGGCGTCATTAGATATGGCAGCAATTGATACCCAGAATCTCCTGAAAGTGCTGAAAATTAGGCTAATGCAAGACGTAATTTGAATGTGATCTTACCCAGCAGCCATGTATTCCTTCTACCAGAATTGTAGGCTGCTTTCAGCAATTCATCCGCAACGCTTATCCTCCATACGAAAGCGTCATGTTTAGCACCTGGAGGTCTAGCATCCACATAGCGGATGACCATATCTGAATCGCATATCTATAAACATGAAATATGAACAATGTGCTTCATTACATTGATATAAAATCAATGTGCTTGCGGTACTCACAATCATTACATTTAAACTACAATATCCTTTTCTATTGTAGTATAAATGAGCCAATTCGCCTGGTGACTTTATTTTTATATGCGTTCCATCGACGCAGCCAATTACACCTGGTAGTCCATATTTCGTGAAAAATTTTTCCTTCACAACCCCTTCCTCGTGTTCCGACATCTCAAACCGTATCCATTTTGGGCAGATATGTCGGTCAAAAATTTCCAAACACTCGTGAAGAGTTCTGGATACTTTTGTCTGCGACATACCTGTCATATGCTCATTACCTACACCTCTCTGGTAACTTCCAGTTGCTAGGAATCGCAGAAATGAACACAATTTCAATATAGGAGGCACATATGTCGATCTGGAGGCTGGCTTCATCCACGGAGCCACTTCATCCAACAGATGCTTGAAGCAATCTCTGTTCATCCGAAAGTTAGAGCGAAATCTTTTCCGAAAAAGAAAGAAAAATTTTATAAACACTCTTTCAATTGTGCATCAACAAAAAAGCAGGACTTACTCAGCATCTGGCATTTCTAAAATATTAGAATTATCTCTAATATTTCTACGAAGGATGGCCATGCTTTGTCCTGATTCCTCCTCTTCGCGCAAACGACGTAAATATAAAAAAAACACCGGTATCATTTTATAAATTTTGCTTTAAAAATTTATTATTAAAACAGTAAAACAATATGCTCGCGTAATTATCTCACAAGAGTAGCTTGTTAAATGGTGACCAATTTTACTTGGCATAGAATAGAATACTAAAAAAATGGTTCTTCACTTCGATTTTCACAAAACTTTAAAGCCATCCACTCAAAATTGGCTGCACACTGTCTTAAAAATTCTGAATTACGTCAATTGCTGGTGCATTGTAAGCAATGGCAGCATTGTTACCACGGAAGACCTTACGAAACGAAACGAAAGTTCGTCAAAGCCTTAGGGAATCAAACGTTTGAAATAGTTTCGACGACGCCGGCAGAGCAAGTGAGAGGAACGATCGTTTATCGGGAATCAAGGCCTTAATAATAAGTATATATTTGGAGACATGTATACATTTACATCTAAACTCCATCAAGTATATACTCAACATTTTCATAAGATAGCTCTAAGTTATTTAGATGATAAGCGCTCCATTAAATCTGATCGGTTTCACACATATGCCTGGGACATTATAAAATAGATGTCATAAGGGACTTGGAATTAAGTGACAATGAACAATTTTTTGAGAATTTGGATTTCTAAATAATGTTCAACAACACAAAATGAAAGAAATCTATCAAAATAACAGTCCTTATCCAATTGTATTATGTGAAATAAGTTCACAGATTTAAATGATTTAAGATTTAAAAACGCAAATAATAAACCACCATGTAATATATATGAATGAATCAAGTTTTTATTGAATTGTATATATCAACTGTAGGCGATGCAATCAACTTAGACTATTTCCTTTTCATTATTTAGACTATTTCGCCGCTGACTAAAATATTTTCAAAGATTCTATCATGTTTCCGTACACAGTATGCAGATGTTCCAGTTCAATGGAATGTTCTTCATAGTTTTAAACTCAATTCTAATATCAATAGGCCCTTTTTTATTGATTCATTCTGATGTGTTGCATGTCACCATAGTCACTATGCCATAGTGTGACATAAGTAGTGCGACATAGTGCGACACTATGCCTTCGAGCCTAAAACGTTCAACAATATTGTGAAGTGGTGTCGTCTTGAATGATTGACACGATTTGATTGGTTTGAGTACACGACAATGCGTCATAATGTCTTGTTCGGCAGATGTCTTAAATCGTTCAACAATTTTACCTGAAAGCGTTCATTTTTGAACGACACGACATTATACTGCACTACTGCGACACGTTGTCGTATGATACTCAAGACGTCTTGTGCAGCTCTCTAGTATCTATCAGCGCATTAATTGACTTCTCATTGCATACAATCGGTATTCTGTACATTGTATGATCATAATTCTCCATGATTCCATATGGGGTTGTCATTTTCTTTGGCAGCTACAATCTCGTGATAGTATGTCTGCCTTTCCACAACGCGAACAGAATAATTTTGCCTTTCCACGGCACTCAGTTCATCTATGAGCTGGTTTACCGCATCGCCAGCAATGGCTCTGGCGTGCATACTCTTGGGTGGTTACCCAGTTGGAAACGTGTGGTCGGTTGTGACGTGTGGTCGGCTTTGTTCAGAAAGTCAACGCGTTGTGTCAGAGTCAACGACGACTTTTGAAAGTCTACGACGACTTTTGTAAGTCAACGCGTTGTGTCTCCCCTATGCTTTTGCTAAAGCGTTACGAGTCGGTCGTTACAAAAGCCTTATCAGAAATTCTATAGCAGTGGTTGTCGACGACTCAATAAAGTCTACAGCCCCTGAGCTGTAGACTTCTAATAGAAATGCAGTTTGCCACTGAATTTTTACCGATATTCATGTATGTATGAATGTTCCTAATACCTAATGAATATTATTATTATTTTATTTTGAATAGTTACCTTTATTTTTGTTTATTTACATTTATACGAATAAAAAATTAATAAATTCATATAATAAAATTTTTTAAATATATATGAAAATATTTATTTACATATATATATTTGCATAGATACTCTTAGTACTTTCAGCGTTGCATGGTTTGCAAAAGAAATAAAAATTCTTGTTATATTTTGCACCGCATTAAGGGAAAAATACAATAGAAAAACAAAACAAACAAATTTCTTAAGTTTAGCTTGAATTCTGCTACCATGGCAACACCAAAATCTTCATAAGAAAAACAATGGCTGAGCAAACAACGTTACGAAGGAGTGGTTACGACGTAACGAAAGTCTATTCTCAGCTTTAGTTTTTGTGATAGTGGATTTTAAGTGGTTAACGACTCTGCTGTAGACTTTACCTAAAGACTTTCTGAATCACGGTATTAATATCGGGTGAGCACTCGTCATGCCGAAGTCTACTCGGGTGTTCGGGTGAGCACTTGTCGTGCCGAAACCTACTCGGGTACTCGGGTAAGCACTCGTCATGCCGAAATCCACTCTGGTGTTCGCGTGTGGGTGCGTGTCAAAGATCACTAGCGTGTTCAGGTGAACACTCATTGTGCTGAAATTCCCTCGGGTGTAAGCGTGTGGGTCCGCGTCGTACCGAAGATCACTCGCGTGATCGGGTGAGTCAATCGTCGGTGACGAAGGCCGATAGACAATCCGTCGTGTCGGGCGATGATGCTCGTTGGTGACGAAGGCCAATGGACCATCCATCGGGAGCTGGGAAGGTTCGCGAATAGTTGCTTGTCAACAAAACGTACGACTTACCTCCTAGTGAGCTGCTGTGGAACTGCTGCCGAACTGCGTCTAAACTGTTTCCGAACTGTCTCGAGTTCGTGATTGCTGCCGCTTTTGTAACAGCCAGCCTACTGTTCGGCATTCGGCTGTCCTCGTCAGCGTTGTGCGTTTTGTTACTAGCTCAGCGTTTGTCCTGCTTAGTGTGGTTTATCTGACGGACTAAGTATTTTTATTTTTATTTTTATTTTTATGCCTTCAATGGCATTTGTTTCTTCATTTATTAGGGAAATAAAATAAAACATACTAATATCTCTTTTTTTGGGATCTACTTCGTGGCTGCCAAATTGGTGTGTGAACGCAAACGAGACGGGGTGACTTGCGTCGTCACATCTCTGCTCACCTCCGGGTTGGAAACTCTTGCACACGTATCAAGCCGGTGCGTGTAATCCGGAACCCGATGTCGTGGTCGCCGATGACTTTCCTAAAGGCGCCGTTTCTCGTGTCGACTTCTGTGCTGCTTGCTCTTCTATTGCTTAACGGATAACCAGCTGAGTGGCGTTGTCGAACGGCTGGCCGTCAAGTCCTACCCATAGGCCGGTTGGTACGGGATCGTTCGTGTGTTGCACGCTATTCTCTGGAGCCGCTGGTCGAGTCGGTATTGATCCCTGCCGTGCACGGTGAGGCGGGATAAGCGAAGCGACCCGCGCCCGTTTGTATACGGGCTTCGGTGGATGGATATCGAGGAATTTTATCTTCCGTCGCGCATCTTTCTCCGCTATAATACGTAGGCGGAATATGGCTGCTGATTCTTTGAATTTTCTCTGTGTGGTCTGGACGTGTGGATTCATGTTATCTGAAATGGGAGAGAAGCTTATTGTCTATTTGCCAGTCATAGGTTCAAGTGCGTCGTTCGTAGCGTGGTACGTTCTCAGTTCGCTGATGTGGGCTATCCGGATCTTGGTCGTGGGCCCCGGTGTTCGTAATCGGACAATTACTGGTGATGTGAAACCCGCAACGATATAGGGTCCATCATACTTTGGCGCTAGCTTGGCGTTGAAGTCGTCGATTGCTTTGGAAATGTGGTGTTGTTTCACAAAGACCTGTTGGCCGATGGCGGGGGTCCAGTGACGTCTGCGTAAGTTTTAGTGCCGGGCTTTCTTCTGGGATGCCCGCGTGATATTATGGCGTACAATATCAATGACTTCCTTCAGTTGTTTTACCAATTTGGTCGGAGGCATTGGTTGGTTTCCCGTTCCTAATGTAACCAAGTCGTACAAGGCTCCTAGTAGTCGTGGTTCTCCTCCTTGGGTTAGATATGCTGCGCTGAAACCCGTCGTCTCTGGCAGTAGGTCGTCCCAGCTTCGCTGTTGCTTATCGGCCATCTGTGCGATCACCGTACGATTTATTCTCTCCGTGGGATTCTCCTGTAGCATATATGGAGCCGTAAACTGTTGACGTGTACCGATGTCGTCGCGAATTTCCTAAATTTACGGCTGGTGAACTGCGTCCCGTTGGCGCTTGAGAAGATCTTCGGTACTCCGTAGCGGGCGAGGATGAGCTCCCAAAACGCTTTGATTAGCGTGTCCGAAGTGGCTTTGCGAATGGGTATCAGTTCCCCCCACTTTGAGAACAGGTCAGCCAGGACGAGTAACATAGCATTCCCATGTTTCGAATGCGGCAGTGGTCCCACGAAATCGGAGCAAATCGTATTCCAGGGTTCGTCGGGGATCCTGGTAAGCATTTCGCCTGCTGGTGCCAACTGACTTGCTTTATACCTTTGACACGACTCGCAGTTTCGGACGTAGCGACTAATGTTGCGAAACATATGCGGCCAATAATACCTGTTCACAATCCGATGTATCGTCTTTCGTATGCCCATGTGTCCGGCTAAGGGATCGTCGTGGTTTTCGAACAGTGCTTGTTTGCGGAGGGATGTTTTAATGCATAGCTTCCATGGCGAGCAATCTTCATCGTGGACACTTCGTGGGAAATGTCGGTATAGCTGGCCAGCTACGCTTGAGTACTCTGGGAACTTTTCCGGATGCCGCTGTTCGTCTTCGAATTTCCTTAGGTACCAGCACCAACGTTCCGGTGTTTCTTCATTGGCTGGTGCCGCCGTCTCCGTGAGCAGTTGAAGCATCTGCCTAGGTTGGCGCGAGAGAGCGTCCGCAACCACATTATGCTTACCTCGTCCATACTGAAAGGTGAATTGATATTGTTTCAATTCCAGCGCCCAGCAGGCGATTCTTCCGCTTGGGCTGTCGCCATTGAAGCGACAGGTGGTCTGTGATGACGGTGAACATATATCCTGCTAGGTAGGGCTTCATTTTCCGGATGCCCATATAATGGCAAGGCTTTTATTTTCAGCGTTGTTGAGATAGCGACTGGCATACGCGATGACCCGCTCAGCTCCATCGAGCACCTGCTTTAATACGCCACCTAATCCGAAGTCGCTTACGTTCGTTTGTAACGTGAACATCTGGGTGAACTCGGGGCAGGCCAAGACTGGCGCCTGTGTTAGTTTTTCCTTCAGCGTGGCATTCAAAAATCCGAGTTTGCCGTTAATTTACAAAATATTTATATACATCATTCGATAACACAAGATATTTTGCGCTTACTAAGATACAACATTGTACAATAAGTTAAAAATAATATGATATTATTAATCGATGATAAACAACTGTGTGTACTCTTGCATTTAAAAAAAAATGACAATTTTATTGAGTTGCTTTGCGTTAAATGTTGTTTTGTGTTCATTAGTTAAAGACCTATAAGTGAAATCAATTTAGTAAATAACAAGTGTTTTGCAATTTGCAACCTATCTTCTTCTATTTATCTATATCTTCTTCTTCTATATATGTATATAATATTGGATGTTTGTTTGTTTGTAACGTATGGACTCCAAAACGGCTAGGCCTTCTTCAATATATAGGCGGGTGACACTGTGAAGTGTAATTTTTGATTTTTGGCGGAGGGGCGGAGGCGAGGAGGGACGGAGGCGCGGAGGGGCGTGGCAAAATTAAATTTTGATAATGCCGGCCCATTTTGATGAAATTTTGTGGGAATCTTCAGAATATTCAGGTAGGTGACACTGTAAATCCTGATTTTCGGTCTGGGGTGGGAGGGGCGTGGTAAAATCTAATTTTTATATTGCAGGTCAAATTTGATGACATTTTCAAGGAATTTTCAGAATATTCAGACAGGTGAGAAGGTGAAGTCTGACTTATAATTTTCGGTCTGCGGCGGAGGTGCCTGGCAAAATCCAATTTTCATATTGCAGGCCGATTTTGATAAATTTCTCAGGGAATCTTCAGAATATTCGGGCGGATCACACTGACAAGTCTGATTTTTGATTCTCGGTCTGCGGGCGGAGGGGCGTGGCATTCAAAAATCCGTCTTTCCCGTTTATTTACAAAATATTTACATCTAATGGATGCTTAAAATAAAACACACTTAATACACACACACACTTAATTTTTTTTTATTATAAAATTTTATTTATTATTAAATGACTTGTCATTAACAAACCTCACAGTCGAATGAAAGTAAAACATTCTTGGTTTCCTTTTAATAAAAGTTAGGAGGTAAAAGAGTCGCCGCCTAACAGGACATTTGAATTGCATTCCATTTCGGAGTAAAAGAAAGATAACAACTGAAATAACAAATGAAAATGTTTCGCATTGCATATTTCCGATCAATGTTAATTTTTGTTTCTTGTCACAAGAATTTCATTACAGTAAGCTACTGCGCACTTTATCAAATTCAACAGAAGTTCTTGCGCACACAACACACCTCCTCAAAAAAAAAAATTGATCATTACAAATCATTCTTTATGCAAAACATAGTCCAACATGAATTGGGGAAAACATCATTTTAGTCTGTTAATCCAATTTGATTTCTCAAATCCAAAAATCTTACTCCAGGTAACGGCTTCGTTGAAATATCAGCACGCTGTTTATCTGTGGAAATATATGTATTCAATTTTGATTAGTTTATTTTCAACCTGCTCTCTTGAAAAATGATACTTAATATCTATGTGTTTTGATATTTTATGACATGAAGGATTACTTGCAATACTAATTCAACCTTGATTGACTTCATATATTTTAATTGGTTCTTTTAATTCAATTTTAATACTATTCATTAACGATTTTAACCACAATGCTGCTCTAACGGCTTTAAACAATGCCATATACTCTGCTTCAGTAGATGAAGCTGCAACAGAGGTTTGTTTCTTTGTATTTCAACAAATTAAACATGATTCGAACATTTTGAATATATAACCAGTAATAGTTTTTTTATCGTTTTTACTTTCACCCCAATCAGGCATCAACATAGCCAATAAACATTTGGTTGTAGTTTGAGTTTTTAGCATAAGCTAATTTTAAAGCAATAGAACACTAAATATATCTTAAAACTCTTTTAAGTGCCAGTTTCACAGGGGTCGTGTAAACTACTAACAAACCGGAGATTAGCTAAACGTCAGATAGAAGTTTTCTCCGGTTAAACCAAGAAGCAGTTTCACAGTGCACGTTTAACTTATCTTTTTTCAACTAATCTTATCGACAAAATTTATCTAAATGCAACTCTCTACTCGTTTCATAGATGGCACTTTTCATCTTTACTTATCCAAAACAGCTGTTGTTTTGTAGTACAAATATTTTAACAAATCTGATTAAATAAATAAATTGAATTTAACAATTGTAAATAGCAAAACGCATAATGACTACTAAGCGCAATTTTAATTATACAACAGCCGAGCTCGATTTGTCGTTGGAAAAGGTGAAATCCATTAACGAAAAATTGCACTGCAAACGTACGTACAGAAACTCTAAAGAAACAGCTGTTTTTTTATCTGTGAAGAGAGATAAGTGCAACCGGAGTTTAACCTTCCAAATTTGATGGATTAAATTCCGGTTAAACCGGCTCTCTGAAACACAGTGTGTGGTTTAAACTGACTTTAAACGACAAACGACGGTAAACGGCCACTCTGAAACTGGCCCTGGACTTTGCCACAACTCTTTATTGTTTTTATTACTAAAGCGTCCGCCATCTAACGTTTTTGTTTTTTCAAATAGTGCCGCAGAGCTGATGTCGTTTGGCCACCTCGGAGCTGCAATTTGACACCGTTGGACTATTATTTGTAGGCTGCCGTCAAAGATAAGTGTTACGCCGACGAAAGGACAATATTCGTGAAGCCATTGGTGAAAAACAGCTGCACACAATCGATAATGTGCTTAAAAATTGGAGCTATCGTGTAGGCTACTGCATGGCCAGCCGAGACAGCCATTTGAATGAAATTATTCTCTATTATTCTCTATTATTAGGATTATACTTTTAAATAAAAATATCTGATGTGGGCAACACATGACTTCCTTGTATGACGGCAATTGTATTGTTTTATTTCAAGAATGGTTGATATATTTTATTTATATTTTAAAATTGAAGTTTTAAAAATTTGAAATATTTTTACTTTCATAATGAAAAAAATTTCATAGGCTTCTCTTAATTTAAATAATTTAAATAGTAGTAAGTAAAAACAAAGAAGTACAAATTAGTTTCCACACAGCTTTAACTATCAATCGTAGTAATTTTGATTTCCTTGTTTAGTTCTGTTAGAGTACAACCAAATTGTATAAAAGATATAGCAGCATAACATTCATTTCTCATTATCATTTATGTAATTCGGATAATGCATGCTTCGTGTTCCTTTGGCGAAGAGTCCTTTTGGTGCGAACCATCATTAAAATTGGAGCTACAAAATTGTGTCTTATGTAAGGCCCAAATACAAAATAGTTTATACTTTCTAGGAGTGTTTGTTTTTGAGTGATCTATGAAATTTGAAAAAAACTATATGAGAAGTGTCCTTTTCGCGCAACCGATTGCATCCAAAAAGGAAGGTCCACAACTAGGTCTTATAAAAGTCTCAAATACCAAATTTTAACTTTCTACGATTCTCCGTTTTTAAGTTATTGGGGATACATACATACGTACAGGCGTACTGGCGTACAGGCGTACATACGTACACACGTCACGACCAAACTAGTCAAAATGGACTCCGCAATGGTCAAAATGTGTGTTACCATCAAAATCTCAATATCGTAACTACGTATACAAGGAAGGAAAAAGAAATTTAAGAAAATATTCAGTATTTTTTTGTATAGCATTTTCAAAAAAAAAAAAGTTATTTGGAAAACATTACCATTATTTTTAAAAAAATGTCGCAATATTTCCTATCATTGTTCAAGCGTATACACAACCATATTCTTTTAACGGAATGATGAATCTAATTATCTGTTAAATCAGCCATGAGCTAAGTGTTACCATTCACGAAATAAGCACTACTTGAAAAAAAACGTTCCATGGCGGACCCTTGACTTATATCGACTCAAAATATTTACAGATGTACTTAAGTCAGGTCGTGTGCACAACATAATATAGTATACATCAAACAGCCAATTAAATAACGGCACGGTGCATCACATTTTTCATCTGATTTCAATGCTTCATAATTGAGTCTGCTTGGAAGTGGAGTATTAAATGGTTTACAATCATTCATTTTAAATTTTTCACAACATTTTCAATATAAGCGGACTGAATCAGATTTATTGTATTATCATTTTTTACGATAACATATTTTATTTGAAATAAATCCGTCATTCTAAATTTGCTCATCAAATACCTTTTAAGGTCTGTCATTGTTTCAATACTTTCTGTTGCTATCACTAAGTCATCTACATATAACAAGACATATATATTTTTACGTATATCACCTTTATCTAGGATATATACATATATATACAAAGATCCACAGGTGAGTTTACAAAACCAATTTCTTTCAAAGAATAAGTCCATAATGGCTTTATTCAATTTGCCGACTTTATAGTTACCACAGAATAATACTTGAGGAATCGTTATATAAATTACTTCTTTTAACATGCTATTTAAGAAGGCAGTCTTAACATCCATGTAGAGAAATTTTAAATTAAATTGGTTTGAAAAAACTATATAAAACGCAAACTAGAAATTCTTGCTACTGGAGCAAACGTTTAATTAAATTCAATTAAATAGTTTTGTGTAAAACCACGTCCAACAGAGCTAGCTTTATATCTAATTGGGTTGCCAAAGTCACCGTATTTGATTGTGAAAACCCACCTACAGCCAACTATATTTTTATTTTCAGGGCTTGGTACAAGAGACCAAGTTTTGTTATAAAAATTTCATATCATATTGTTTCATCAACAATATCATATCTTGCTGTCACAAACTTCCCAGTTTCCACATCCCACAATTTATATCCATATGCTTCATATCCGACAAGTATACCTTCCATGATTTCTCATCAACTTACTCAATCCTTGGACTTCTGTTAATTTAATAAACTGCGGTCAAAACAGCTTCACCCCAAAAGGTTTTGTCCAATTTTGCTCCACTAACCATAGCACGAGCTTTCTCTGTTATTGTTCTTATCATGTATTCAGACACACCGTTCAATTGTGGAGTATATGGAACTGTTAAGTGGTAACTGATGCCTTTTTCAACACAATAGTCGTGCATCTTATTTGAAATATATTCTCGACCGTTATCAATAAATAAATTCAAAACCTTCAAGTTGAAATGTACCTCCCTTTTTGCGACAAAATCTTTAAAAACTTCAAAAATATAATTTTTATAAGTGATTAAATAAGTTACACAATAGTGCATAAACTGATCAACAAAAACTACATATGTAGTAATTTTTCCCATCAAGTGTTGAAGGTGTTAACGGACCAAAGACATATGACTGAACAACAAATAAAGGTCTCTTAAGGACTATATGTCTTTATAGTTTTTAAAACTATTAAAGGTCTAGTCTGGCCTGTTTTCCATTTATACATGCCTCACATAACTCACTATTTGGTTGCGCATTCTTTAAAAGATCACTATCACTAAACATCTTTGCCTTTAATATCTAAAAACTTCGCTTTACTAATATGTCTTAATCTCTCATGCTATAATAAATATTCATTATTTTAAATACATTTTTTTCAACACAAAGTCATTAATTGGTACATTACATTCACATTTACCATCAGTTATTATTTTATCAGCCTTATTGACTTTAACACCTCCTGGATTAAATTCAATAGCCATCCCAGCATCCTGCATGCTCTTTAATTATATGGTCAGAAGCTCCTGAACCCATAAGAAATTACACAACTCCATCATTAGGAATTATTGCCTCACGTTTCATCATAAAAGCAAATCCCGTTTGTTGTTGAGCTGTTGCAATTTTTGCAGTTTTAGTATGTTCACTATTTTTATTATTTAAAAGTCTTTTGTATACATAACAATTCTTTTTAATATGACCTTTTTTACCACAGTATTGCATTTCATGATTATTTTACAATTACCTTTAAAAAAGTTTAGTTTGTTTTTATTTTGTAAAATTTTATTTGTGTAAAAGTTTCATTATTATAGTTTTGATTACTACACACGGCTCGTTATATTTTCGTTAGCTAGTGTCTTTGCTATAACATTTTAATTTTACCTCATGATCATGCAATCGAGTTTTCACGAAAGCCAATGTTAAATTATCTTCTGATAATGTCTCAATTGCAGTTATCACTCCGTCATACGACGATGGTAATGTCAAAAATAAATAAGACACTTTATCCATCTCTTCAATTTTTGCTCCCGAGACTAACAATTGAGTAATTAAGTTGTCAAATATATAAAAGTGGCTCAATAAAGAAGATTCTCCTTTTAATTTTAACGAAAGCAACTATTTCCGAACTGCCAACTATGACGCTCAACTCTTTCGCTCATATATAGTATTTAAGTTTTTGAAAGCTTCTTTTGCAGTGCTTTCTTGGCTTGCAAAACCAAGAAAAGAATCACTTAAATATTTAATCTTACACTTTTAGCATTTCTTTCATTTTTGTTCCATTCTTCAGTAATTTGTTCTCGAACTTTACAATCAATACCGTTTATAGCACCAATTTCTGCTATATTCCAAACTTCCAAACAGAATATCTTTCGCCATCAAAAGGCTTAATATTCCTTTTCACTTTATCCATGTTGTCACTATATTTAAATTCAAATTTTTTTTTATAATATAAATAGTTACGAACGAAATTTTAATATTATTTATGAACCCATAACCTATTGGTTTGAAATAAAACACACTTAATATTTTTATTATAGAATTTTATTTAATATTAAATGACTTGTCACTAACAGACGAATGAAAGTAAAACATTCTTGGTTTCCTTTAAATAAAGGATAGGACGTAAAAGAGTCGCAGATAACTCTATTTCTCAAAACAGTAAACAACTCAACGACCTAACAGGACATTTGAATCAATCCATTTCGGAGTAAAAGACAGATAACACAACTGAAATAACAAATGAAGAGGTTCCTCATTGCATATTTCCGATCAATGTTTATTTTTGTTTCGTGTCACATGAATTTCATCACAGTAAAGCATTAAACATATTCAAAGCCACCGGAGACAAGGTACATTTTGAACTGTCAAATTTACATAGGCTCTTATGGAGATTGAGAAAAAAGATTGCTTTCCAGTTTGTTGCTATAGTTGCCGTTCTAATTTGTATCTTGTTGTCGGTCTATTTCTAATTTTGACAGCAACAAAATTCGTTCGGTTTGTTTTTTTACATTGACAATTTAAAAATTCAAATTGAAAAATTTAATTTGACATTAATTTCACTGCAAATTGCTGTGACTAATTTTCTTTAGGATTTCAGTTGTGATTTGAAAGTTTTATTTTACTTTGCTGACATACTATTGCAGTGAGAATTTAATATATAAAATTTTTTGTTGTTGATCAACGTTGCCAAACCATTATAATTAACGCCATGGAATTTCTTGTTGCCGTGATTTGTTGCTGTTGCCTGTTGCTCCGACTGTGTTTAACGCATAACATACTGCGCACTTTATCAAATTCAACAGAAGTTCTTGCGTACTCAACAACATCATTCGATAAAACAAGATATTCCGCGCTTACTAAGTTGCAACATTGCACAATAAGTTAAAAATAATATTATATTATCAATCGATGATAAACAACTGTATGTACTCTTGCATTAAAAAAAGGCAATTTTATGTGTTGTTTTGTGTTCATAAGTTAAAAACCTATAAGTGAAATCAATTTAGTAAATAATAAGTGTTTTGCAATTTGCAATATTAAAATAAGTTTACAAATTACTTTTAATGTCAATTCATCAAACAGGTAATCTAGCATCTAATATCATCAACAAATCTACCACAAAATTGGATCGTTGCTCCCACTTCCCAATCATGATAATCGAGACGATCTATAAAACTGATCGGATCTTTGCCACCATCGTATCGGCAAGACCATTTGCGAACTTTGTCGATCACCTCAGCGTAGCTAACAGTGTGTTCCATGGTCCTTACTCGGTGCCTGTTGAACGTTGACGTTTGCATTGTATCCCTTATTTTACCTGACGTTTCTATCGGGTCGTCTGAATTTGTATTGAGTTTTGGTATAGCGCCTTGTGCTCCTGTTATCGGCAAAACGTTGCGTGTATACTTCTCCTCTAATTCACGCAACCGATCAATCTCCAATCCGATCAAACCGTACCGGCGGTTTCCAATCTGAATTCAACGAGGATTTCTTTTAATGTCTCCTTTGAAAGCGTTGATATCCAGCTTCTACCCATCGCGACTATTGCTGACGACTGCCCACTCATTATTAGCACAATTGGTGATTCAAATTTTATTCCTGAATATAAATTAACTCCCTTTACCATTAAATCATACTGACCCGCGAATTATTTCAAAAATTCATTTTTTTTTCTAAATGTCGATCACTTAATAATTCAGTTGCCGCGCTCTTCATATATTTCGGAATTCTAATTTAAAAATTCTAAAAAATATTACAAGAAGTTCGTTGTTGTTTTTTTTTTCCTTTTATTTGGTTTTTTCCACTTATTGTTTTCACTGGTTTTTGATTATTGTTGACTTTCGATGTCCCTGCGCGGGCGTCACTTGTAACGATATTTTCTTTGCCAGTATATTCTCCCCGTAGCCAAGGTTCGTGATTAATCGAAAAACTCTACTGTGTATTTTAATCTTTATTTGGTTAACGTTTGATATCTACGACTAATAGCTAATAATAGTTTAATTATATATATGCCATGGCTTAAAAATAATTGATCATCTCCATTCTGATGATGTTACGTTTCCTTGCTGACTCATTACGTGAGACTAGTTACGGACACCGGTGGATTTAATCCGGTGGATAAATTACGGCACACTAGTTACGTTGGACTGGTTAACATGGACTTGTTGCATTTGATATTCACGCACGCGTGTACTTTGCGAGATTGTGACACTGAATTATGACTTGTTAATTATGTCGCGTTAATATGAAATTTGCCGTAAATTATGACCTTAGTTAGTCTCCGCATGTAAGCACAAGATAAGGATCGAGATTTCCAAGGATCAAGGACATCTCCGCATAAAAGCACAAGACAAGGATCAAGATTAGCAAGGATCAAGCTTAGTAAGGATCAAGCTTAGCAAGGATCAAGGATAGCAAGGATCAAGGATGTCTCTGCATAAAAGCAAAAGACAAGGATTTCAAGTTAGCAAGCATCAAGATTAGCAAATATCCAGGAAGTCTCCGCATAAAAGCACAAGACAAGGATTAGTATTTTAATAATAGAAGAAAGCGTTGGATCCGTATACAAAAGTTCCTCATCGTTTTCGGAAGCCGCGCTTTTATACTCTTCAGGATAACGGTAGTCATTGTCTAACCAGTTTTTGTGTGATACGGCACCTATTTAGTCTGTCGCATTTCTTTTGTTGTTTTCGCGATCTTCTAATTATTTTTGCGCTAATAACCACACAAGTATTGTTGTACATATTTCTGATTATGCTTTTCGTCTTCTTCGCTTCAGCGGTTATGCCTTTTGTCTAATCATTGGTGCCGTGTGCAAAATCTTATTACATAGTTTTACATTAACCTGGTATTAATCCTTTTGTTTACATGCTTCTGTTTGAATTAATTTCGCGTTGTGTTGTTGTTGTACCAAAACCGGTTCTGTGTGTACACGCTTAATCATTTTTGTGCAGTGATTGCTCTTTCGCTTTGTTTCAGTTGAACCAATGTTGTAATTATTAATTAATAATTTTTTTTTGCCTTGTATGATGCTTTAGTTTGCATTGTATAATGCAGAATTAAATCCATCTTGAATGTGGTACTCACAATTCAAAGTTACTGCATTTCTTGAAGACTATCTTCAAGGAATCAGCTCAGCTGGGATGTCGTCCATGTTCTACGCCCGAGAGTTGTGGAGAAAAAAAAAGTTTTATTTTCCGTCACACTTCCCCTCTTCGTATCTTCTTTTTCTTGGTTAGTTGGTTCAGCTTCTGATACCGTTCGCGGATTTGGTCGCCGTGAAGTGCGGATGTTTCCAAATCCTCTATATCCTTGTAACACTGAATCAGCTTTGTGTGGTTGGTCTTATGGAGAGTCAGTGGTTCAGCGTCGGTTGCGGGTTCATTCGAGACTCCTGGCGTCAATTTTCCTACTTCGCTGCAGAGATCGTCGTAGAACGTACCAGTGATCGCGTCAAAATAGCGTTGTTCTGGCTGGGATACTTTAATGCTTGGATGTTGCTGATAGTGTTCCATGGTGTTTTTTTCCGCCAGTTCTCGGATGGTGCTATCCTTTCTCGCTGCGACTGGACCTCCTCCTGGCTAAACCAAGTTCCGAAATTCCATTCGCCGATGTGGTGCCTGTGCTTCTCGGTCTACATATTCCAGCAGGAATACACCACAGTCGGCACCGTTTGCTTGTTGGGGCACATCTGTAACGATCAGGGGCAAGTTTGCGTCGTTCTAGATACGCTTTAAACATAGTTGACGGAGTCTAACTGCCATATACGAGGCACCTTGATACAGTATAAGCCGTCTAGGCGTTTCTTATCTGCAAACCACGTTCCGTTTTCTCCGGGGAAGCAAACTACCATAAGCCAACAGAGTTCGTTGGCATTTACTGGTATAAGCACATGGTCCTTCTCGAACAGGTTGACAGTTCTAATCCATCTGCTTACGCTTTGGTGCCATTCCCAAGCAGTTCGGTGAGGTACGCTGATCTTCGAGAAAAAGAAAGTGCTCATCAGGTGGATGCGTTGTCTGCGTACGGGAGGAGTCTCTTCCAGGAGGTAGTGCAACCAGAACTGAATGATGGCGTCATTCAGAAACCGGCCTGGCGCCAATCGTTTCATATCTGACGGGTGGATGCTGACTCCACCGCGTACCTCTGGGTATCGTAAGATTACCTCGCTGCTGCTCACATCGGTCACGGTATCGTCGACGGTGTTTTGGCCGAGGGTCACTCAGAGTACTTTGCATGCCTCGTTGTTGGTGTTGGAGTTGGACATGATGATCGCTGTGTATTTATCTATAAAAGTAAGGTTAAGTACCCGAAGGTTTAGAGTCATAATGGTGGACAGCACGACAAGGATCTATACATGAATTTTCTACAATTGTTAGTTTGGGTTAGATATAGTAACGTCCACGTGATGATACTCTTTTAAATCTTTGATGTGCCCCGTGCGGGTGTGAGTGTTCTCTAGATCCTGTAATTCTACAATTGCTGATGAAGTATATCTTGCAATCCGAAAGGACCCATCGTATTTTGGCGCCAACTTCGCCGTGAATTTATCTATTGCTTTGGACAAGTGGTGAGTTTTCACCAAGACCAATGCTCCCACCGCTGGATTCTGCTGTCGGGCTTGGTCCTTTGATTCCTTCCCAAGATTCCTTTTTACAATGCCGAAAATTTCTTTGAGTCGGTTTGGTTTGTTCTCTGTGCTCTGTGGAAATGTTTGCGTTCCCATGTTGATTTTGTCGAAGAGCGCACCAGGAAGGCGCGGCTCCCTGTGTGAGAAAGTTAGGGCTGAATTCTGTTGTTCCCGATATCATTGTAATGACAAATTTGGTTCGCCAATTGAAATAAACGTCAGCGTCGGTGTCGCAGTCATAGCGCATTCAGCGTCACAGTCGCAGCGCAGTCGACATCGCAGTCAACGCCGAAATACGCCGTCGACAACGACAACACTGGCATCGCAAGCTCAGGTGAAGCAAAGCTTAGACAACTCCAAGACGAGCACCAAAGAGGGTAAGACTTGTAGCTCAAAAGCTATATATTTAAGCACTTGTCATCCTGCTGGTATAAACTTGGCGACAAGTGGACAGTCGTCTTGTGGGTATAAACTCCGCGACTCTACATTACCAAGCTCTTGTCGCCCTGTGGGTATAAACTCCGCGACAAGAGAACCCCCTCAAGCCCTTGTCGTCCTGTGGGTATAAACTCCGCGACAAGTGGACAGTTGTCCTGTGCGTATAAATACCGCGATTCTACATTACTATGCTCTTGCCGTCGTGTGGGTATAAACTCCGCGATAAGTGGACAGTCGTCCTGTGGGTATAAACTCCGAAACTCTATACTTCAAGGTGTCTCGCAGGCACGCTTATCAAACGTTTCTATTCCAGCTAATTAATATTTACTAACACAAATCTCCGTTTCAGCGATAATAGTATCTTTGTACATAGCCTAGCTGTAAGTCTATTCATAGTTAGGATCAATAAAATATAATTATAACGTTATCTGGTGTATCGTGTTCATTAAATACAAATAACTGAAGAAGCCTTGGACGAGACTGAGTCATACCTAGGCGAGAGAAGAAAACGGTCGTTACAGAGGCGCCCGAACAGGGACATCATACACCAGATATCTAACAAATTTTTCAAACACCGTACTTACAAAAGAATCACCACGATGTCGAAACAATCATAGATGTATACGCTCCGAAAGGAGGAATTAGTTACCTATGCCGAGGAATTCGAATTAGATGACGGAGGCAGCGTCGAAGAACTACGAAGACGTTTGGCTGCTTTTGCTATAGTAGCCGAAAAAGATCCAGAAATATCCGCACGCCTGTCGGAGTTAGAAGAAATGCATTCAGCAGCCCGCTGACCATCCCCGAATCCATAGCGGCAGTCAGGTGGCGATACTAAGGAGGCGAAGATGGTGGCGTCCCAACGAGGGGACAGCGAAGGCGAACATGTTTTATCCGTACAGGCAGCCGTCGAATGCGACTCAATGTTAATCATCGATAAAGTGCGGAAGTGGTACGTCAGCTATGACGGGGGGAAAGACGATGTTCATCGAACGAATAGAGGAATTGGCCGAGGTGTACCGACTACCGCTAAGCAGTATGCCTCGAATAATGCCCGAACTGCTCCGATATCGTGCTTTGAAATAATCAACGAGGATGGAACCACTGGAAGGAGTTAAAAGCAGTTTTTCTTTCGATTCTTCCTGTCACGTAGTTACTTCGCACAGATAGAAGACCAGATTCGACGACGCACGCAACAACCGAGAGAGTTATTTAAAGACCTCGTTCTGAACATATGTAACCTGATGAGCAATTCAAACTTCACGGATGCTCAGAAGCTCGAACGCGTATTCTAGCATTCACGACAAGAGTTTCAGCTATATATTAAGAGGAAGGACTTCGTGGATCTTGATGAATTGGTGGCCTTAGCCGAGGATCTAAAATGCAACAAAGGAAGGTCAGACGAGTCAACACCCCAGAATCCGAGACAACGAGAGAGACTAAGCACCTCACCATTCCGGCCTCCGTACGAGACCAGAACACAACTACCTCGACCAGGAAACGAACAGCATATGGAGATCACGCCGCTGACATCGCGACCTATGTACCCAATCACGGCATGCCGTCGCTGCGGTCAGGACGGACACCAGCGCAGAGGCTGCCGAAATCCTGTTCTGCTGGACATGTGGAAGAACACTGCGGCGAACCATAGATTGTTGCTATAAACGCTGCAATCAAGCACAAGTGTTGCAGCAGGGAAACGACCAGGGCCGACGTCTTTTCGGAACAAGCAGAAGTCTTAAGGTGTTATAAGGGCCATCTCATAGCCAGAAGCCGAGTCAAGGCGAAATGGATATAGACACTGGATTCAGGAGCAAAACGCAGCTTCGTTAGTCCACGAATGGAGCAAGACCTAGGATTAGCAAGTCAACCGTTAAGCAAACCGCTCTACATACTCATGGCCGATGGATCCCAGGGAATGGTGAAGCAATATCTCGACGCACAAATCAACTTAGGCAAAGATACCCGTCGCACAATGTTATTGATACTTCCAGCTGCTGTCGACGATTTGTTCCTAGGGATGGACTTTCTTGCAGACGCCGGCGACAGCTTAACTTGTGGGGGTTTCACGTTCAATTTTCAAAGCATTCTCCAACCACCTGAGACAGTGGCAATCAACACCTGTATCGTTAGCCAAGAAGAGCAGCATGCAAAGGAAGAATCACGAAGCTCAGACGATACCGATGTCATCTTGCAATAAGAATAAGAGGCATTTAAACATCTCGAAGGACCTTCAAACGTCACCACGCACAAAATTTCTATGATAAACGAAAGACCGATCAAGCAAAGATATATTCCACGGAACCCGGCGATGCAAGCAATTATCAATCAGGAAGTGGACGAACTGCTAGAAAAAGCTGCATAGAACCATCCACCAGCGCGTCAAACGCACCAATCATACTAGTGAATAAAAATTATGCTTACCCGTTACCACGCATCCACTACATCATCGATCGGCTGATAAATGCAAAGTTTATCACTAGCCTCGATTTAAAAAATGGTTATTGGCAGATTCCGATGGAGGAATCCAGTAAACCCTACACAGCTTTTAAATTTCCTGGGCGTGGTCTTTTCCAGTGGAAGGTGATGCCGTTCGGGCTACATTCCGCACCAGAAACGTTTCAACGAGCCCTCGACCAAGTGATTGGACCTGACTTGGAGGCCAATGCGTGCGCATATCTAGATGATATCCTCGTGACAAGCGAAACGCAGAAAGAGCATATGCAACATCTCAAAGAGGTATTTAGATGTTTAAAAGCCGCAAATCTAAAGCTTAACAGGGAAAAATGCGAATTCTTCCAAAAGGAATTCAAATATTTAGGGCACGTAGTGAGCGAACACGGTATTCAAACGGATCCAGAGAAAATCACAGCTATACAGGTGCTTGAGCCGCCGAAGAATCTACGCGAGCTTCGACGGTGCTTAGGAATCGCATCATGGTAACGACGTTTTGTACCGGAATTTGCAACAATCGCATATCCGATGACCAATCTTCTCAAGAAAGGGAAGCACTGGAGGTGGCAGCCTGAACAGCAGCAAGCATTTGAAAAGGTGAAGACATCAATGATTAGCGCGCCAATACTCGCTTGTCCGGATTTCGCCCAGCAATTTACTCTCCAAACGGCAGCGACATCGGGCTGCGCGCAGTACTCACTAAAGAGATTGAGGGAACAGAGAAGGTGATCGCGTATGGAAGCCGCAGACTGAACAAGGTAGACATCAACTATTCAGCGACAGAGAAGGAGTGTCTGGCCATCACATGGTGTATCCGAAAGATGAGATGCTATCTTGAGGGATACAAATTTACAGTGATCACGGACCATTTATCACTCAAATGGCTCAACAGCATCGAAAGCCCTTCAGGACGTATCGCTCGATGGGCACTGAAGTTGCAGCAATATAACTTCGAGATTAAATATCGTGTTGTGGTTTTACCTACCACAACAGTTGTCCTGTCTGGACTCGTACTCTGTAATGTTGTGGAATCCTTCCACAGTTGTTGTCCTGTTGCCTATTCACTTTATCACCACTTTATACACCATTTATAAACCACTTTAATTTTTCAATCACTTTGTACTTTATTAAAACTTATAAAAATTACTTAAACCTACTTCTGACTTCACTGGTCAGTTTCTAATTTACAACTCTCCTAATAAAAGACAACTTGTCTTTTTATTGACTCCCTAGTCGGAACCGTAACCCACTTTAATTTGCATCGTCTCCAATTCTCTTGCTAGAATCTAGAACGCGAGCTTTGCATTGACCCAAACACGTGTGGTCGTTTGCAATATTTGCAAGTTTCCGCGATCGTGAAACCAAATCTAGAACATGAGCTTGACTTGATTAAATCTAGCACTTGGTCACTCAATATGGAGCGTGTGTCTAAAATTACTATTACGGTGAAGCCTAAAAATATATTCGCTTATTTGATTTATAAACTTTTAAAGCTTTGCTTCAAGCTTTGTTTAAATATTCCGCTTAAGCTTTTAGTTTTTAAGCTTAAACGATTGGTTGACCGTTCCGACCTACAACATTCCTCCGCCCTCCGGCTAGAAAAAATTATTATCTAGAATAGAAAATAATTTTTTCTTTACAATTATTAGTGTACTTAGTATTTTCAATTTCCTAGCTGGTATATACGACTTAACAATAATTACTAATTTACATCATTATTTAGTTTTATAATTTTTGATTAATAAATATTCAAAATCGAACATTCACACACAACAATTAAAATTTTATTTTCAATGATGATGGAAAGCTCTTCTGCTCTTGTGTATTGTCTTCATTTTTTCATCTGCTTACTGTTGTCGTGACGAAAAACGCTGCACCCGCTTGTGATCCATGGCTTGATCGTTCTCTGGCTGATTCATGTAGTGTTGGTATTGATTTTTCGGAACAGTGAATAGCGTAGGGTCAACGATACTTTGCAATGTAATGCACTTACTCTTAATTATAGGACTGTGTTCTCTTACTAGTGGATGTAATGGTCTCAGAAATCGCTGGTTACTATTTCCTTGTGTTAATTTCTGTTTCACAACTGAAATAGACTTCCTGGACTTGATGCACTCATTTGTTTTAACAAATTTTGTGTCACAGGATTCCACCCGATTCTATATTCGACTCTTTTCCACGTCTTTCTTTGGAACATTCCGCGGTGTTATATGCCACATTCCCTTGTTTCGCACGTAAGGAATTTTGTGCGTATGAAGATCGTAAATTGTCGCTACCGCTACCACATGTCCGTTTGAAAATCTTTCTCATTTTTACTAAGATGGCTAACTAATTGATACCTCTCAATATATATAGTTGGTTAACCATAACCAACTGATGCTCCTACTGCATGTTGCGCCCCTCGTGGTTCTGAACCCATTCGTTGATGTTGGTCGAACACTGAAGATGACGTTGTTGTTGTGCTGGTGTATAACTATATTAATATTTTGCGAATTGTTTTTCTTATATTTTGTTTTGTTGGGGTTATTATATTTTTCCCTCTTTTCATATATATTTTCGTTTCTCTTCTTTTGTTTTTGTTTTTGTTTTTCTTTTGTTGGGGTTATGGTATTTCCCTCTTTTCGTATATATTTTGTTGGGGTTAATGTATTTCCCTCTTTTCGTATATATTTTGTTGGGGTAAAATTTTCCTATTTTCATATTTTATTTCTTTTTTGTTTTTATATCTATTTTGTTGGGGTTATTTTTCCCTCTTTTCATATCTATTTTGTTGGGGTAAATTTTCCCTCTTTTCATATTTTATTTTACAATCTTTTAGTTAATTCGTGCCTACTTATTATTTCTACACATAATCTCTTTTCCTTTTATATATGTTAACAATTAGAACAATGATAATTTTGTGTGCTTATCTGTTACATGTGCATATTTTTGGTGAAATGTGTATATGTGTGAAAGTTGAAAGGCATTACATGTGAAATTAATTAATATGCTTATTATTTAATGTTCTATTTACTTAATTTGTAGTCCTTATCTCAACAATATTAGCAGTTTTATATTTGTATATATATTGATATAATATTTTTGACAACGTATTTATATTACTTAATAACTGATTCAATTATGTAATAGTTCTACGTTTTATGAACTTTAGTTTACTTTTATCAACTGATATTGATATTATTTATATTTGTATCAAAACTGTTCATTTACTACTAGATGCGTATATGCATATGTCTATATATATATTTATATGCAAAAATTTGTATGTTAATATACTCATGTTAATAAAACATTATTAATAAAGTATTATTTCCTCCCCTTCTTTATGCCTTTTTTATCGTATTAGACGTGCATTTATTCTATAATAGCTGCAATTGTAACATTTTCATTGTTTTTGTCTGTGAATATCGCTATATCTATATATATATTTATGTCTGAATTTTAGTGTAACCTATATTATTTTTTAACTTTAACTTACGGCTAAACCTATATATTTATATAGCATTTTATATATTCATACATATTTATATATCCGCAATTATAATAACTGTTGTTGGTAATAATTATCATCATTATCGCTAAAACGCTTACAATGTAATGATTTCTCTTTTTCGGTTCTACTAATTACGATATATTATTTATATATTAATTTGTTTTCTTAATATATACTATTACATATGCATTTATTTTTAATAATTGCAAGTGTAACATTCTCATTGAATTTGCTCTTTTGTTTGGGAAGCCAATAGAAGCAAATTCGTTAAAACGCTAACCAACCTCTTTTAGCGTATCTAATTCTGTAATAACTGCAATTGTAATATTTCCCATTGTTTGTGTTTCTTATATTTTTGTCTGATTGCTATTTTTTTCGCTCATGGTGACAAATCTTTTGTTTTCTATTTTGTTAAAAAAAAATATACTCTACAAGAAAAACTCTTTCTGATAATAAAGTTAATTTTTCTTTTCCGTCCGATTTAAGCTCGTTCTTAGAAAATTTCCCATATTCCAGTTCCTCCATGCTTCCGTTACCGGGATACTATAAGGTTCTGCCGCTAGTTAATAATGAATTTATATGCGCTTCTGTAAATAGTAGAAATTAGTTAGTTAAATATGTATGGTATACAAAAAAAACCCCTTGGTATTAACCAAAAACAAATCACTACTATGGTTTGTAAAATTTCCTATTCATATATTTTTATTATTCATGTTTTTTTTTTTTTTTTTTTTTTTTATAGTTATATAAATTACTAAAGTAATAGCCTATTGTGTTTCTATGTACAACTTAAGTAAATTATTATGAAACGATTTCTCCTTTCCCTTGATGTTTATTACTGTAGTAATAGGACTTTTTATTTGTACTACCCTATACGGGCCTATCCATATTGGAGAAAATTTATTTTTCCTTGTCTGATTCTTAATTAAAACCTTATCTCATACCTTAAAATCTACTGACCTTAGTTTACTATCATACTGTTTTTTGGCTACTTTTTTAGCTAGGTCCTGATTCTTCCTCACCATCTCGTGAGCTCTATGTATCTGAAATTTTAATACCTTATTTGGGTCTTCGGCATTATATAGTGGACTACATTTTCTTTTCAAGTTCGTTGGCATCTCTATGTCGAATCCGAATAGAGTGCGGAACGGTGTTTGTTTAGTTGTAGTATGGGGAGTGTGGTTATGAACGTGCATTGCTGCAGTCAACCATTGATCAAAGTTTGAACCGTCTTCTTTTGCAAAATTGCGCAAATAATCAGCTAAAGGTCTATGGCTCCTTTCCAGTGACCCATTAGCTTGTGGATGATATTTGGTTATATGTAATTTTTTAATCCCTAACAATTTACATGTATCTGTAAATAGTTTTGAAGTGAAATTTGTCCCATTGTCTGTTATTAAAATTTTTGGAATCCCATAACGCGTAATTACCTCATCATAAAATGCTCTGGCTACAGTACTCGCTTCAGAGTCCGGAATAGCTACACATGCCATAAATTTTGAAAAATCGTCCTGAAAGTTTAAAATGTATTTATTACCGGTGGTAGTCTCCGGTAAAATGCCTACAATGTCCATATACACCTTCTCAAATGGATGTTTTGGTGTATCCGTTGATACCATTGGCATTTTTGTTAACCTTGAACATTTGTTAACTTGACATTTTGACAGTTTCTCACGTACTCTTTAATCTGTCTCTGCATTCCTGGCCATCTGTACTCTTGCCTTATTCTTAGATAAGTTTTTACCGCGCCATGGTGTCCTCCTAACGGTCTGTTATGAAAATCTTTCATTACTGTCTCTATTTGTTTTGGATCTTTCAGTAAAATCGTATTATCTTGCCTTCTTGGTGCTAAATTGTCACTATCTAGAATTGGGGAGTCGGTTTTAACTTGACTTTGTTCCTGTCTCTTCAACTCTTTTTCCCTAGTTTGTGCACGGGTTTGAACCGCCTCCACCGAATATTTAAAATTTTGTGGTTGCGGCACTTTGCTTAAAGCATCTGCGTTCAAGTTTTTTTTCCCTGGTTTGTAAATAATCTCGAAAACATACTCTGATAACTTATGTCTGAAACGCGCCAATCTTGATGTTTGATCCTTTAAATTGGCTAATCCTTTCAGAGGTAGATGGTCAGTTACCACTTTGAATGGCCTTCCTAATAAATAAGCTCTAAAATTTTTTGTAGCCCAAACTATAGCTAAAAATTCCCCTTCAATTGTAGAGTAACGTTTTTCGGCATCATTAAGAGCCCTACTTGCAAACGCTATCGGTTTGTCTTCCCCTATTTTCCCTTGAGAAAGAACCGCTCCTAATGCTTCGCTACTTGCATCTGTTGTCAAAATAAATTCTTCGTTAAAATTCGGATAAGCTAAAATTGGTGGGGTAATTATCTTCTTTTAACTTTTCAAAAGCCTTCTGACATTCCTCTGGCCAATTGAACTTGGAGTCTTTTCTGAGAAGCTTATTAATTGGCAATATTATCTTTGCAGTCCCTGGTATGAATTTCCTGTAATCATTTACTTACCCTAAAAATGCTTGCATTTTTTTTTTATTCTTATGAGCTGGAATGTTTTTGACGCATTCCACTTTACTGGGGTCAGGAAGAGCTCCCTTCTCAGAACACTTATGCCCTAAATATATTACTTCTCGCCTCAGGAACTGGCAATTACTAACGTTAAGCTTTAAATTGTTTTCCCTCAGTGCCTCGAAAACCTTCATTAACCTTTTCCCATGCTGTTCTAAATTACTTCCATACACCACTATATCCCCAAGATAAACAAAGCAATCTATTCCTTGTAAGCCTGTTAATACATGATTCATAATACGTTGAAATGTTGCAGGCGCTCCCGTTAAACCAAATGGCATTCTATTAAATTCAAAATGTCCTAAAGCTGAACTAAATGCTGTTTTCTCCTTGTCACCCTCGTCCATTAAAATTTGATGATAACCACTAGCTAAATCTAGCGTAGAAAAATATCTACTGCATCCTTTTCGTGTTTCTGCCTGAGCAACCTGTTTTCGTTTTTTAACTGTTGTATTCTTTCGTTTGCTTCTTTTAACGGCGTGGAGTCTTTTCTGTCGAATCTATCTGGGGTAAGTTGGTATGATGATCCTTGTGTTTCATTTAACGATTTCAGCCTTTCGTTTTCGGCTTCCAGTTGCGCAATGAGATCGTCCTGCAAATTCCTAGTTACTAAATAACCTTCGTACCTACTCTTTAATGTTGAAAATTCCTTTTTCCACGATTCTATTTCTTCCTGTTTTGCACTAGATTTTTGCTCAATAAAATTAAGTAGCTCATCTATAATTAAATCTGCCTGCTCTATCTTCGAAATATTTTTAACTGCAGAAATACTTTCTTTTATCAAATTAAATGTTTCTTTTTTACCAACTATTTTTCTCAAATTTTCCCACGCTTTTTCTATATTAATATATCTATTTGTTCTGTCAATTTTCTATATTCTAGTTCCAAAAACTCATAGTTGTTTTGTTCCATTAAATTTTATTTTCAATTTTAACATTTCTTACAAATTTATTTCAATTATTAACCTATACGAGTAACTTGGCTCATTAAATTCATAATTTGATCACAGAACTTCCTTAATAATCGCATTTTTTTTTTTTACTCCAAATGCATTTAAAACACTTTATTTTCCACTGAGCAATTAACACGATTCACACGATCTCCAATTTCATCGCTTGCTTGAAGTGCCTCGTGCCATTAAACGAGTAGTTTTTTTTTTCTCTTCTTATTAGTTTTTTCCTTATAAGTTGTTTCAAAGCGTTGAATATGCTTAAGTTGCACTTTGTAAAATTTCAATTCCAAGTTCAAGTTTTCTTGCATTGGATTTTTATTTATTTTATTTTTCTCGCAAACGATTTACTCACTCATATTTTCTTATTCAAAACGAATTAATTGCTGATGCTCCAATTTTAATTGACCGTTCGCTTTGTATTCTGTAACCAATTTTAAGTGTTTTCTAATTATCATTCTAGAGCATTAAATTAACTCGATTTTAAATTCAATCACTTTTAATTTTTCACTTCTTACTCAAAAGCATTAAATAATTTCTAAATTCAAAAAAAATGTTGTGTATCTTTCCACGTCGAAAGGATCACTCAACAACGCTGTGTCCTACAGTCAAAACGGAACTAATTCCTGAGAGCAAAAACTTCCCGAGCGAAAGGGTCGACCTCAGCAAAGATTTTGTCCGGCGTGGAACGCCATTGGACAGACAAGGGTGCCTTGCTTGACGCTGGCACTCCTTTACTTGGCTCCCAAACAAGCCTCGCGACGAATTGCACTTACACTTGCAATAATTCTTTTTCTTTTTTTTTCACTATACTTACTACTATATCCTCAGTGAAATGTTGTTTCCAGTCTGATCCTTGTGGTCCTACGATCCTCGGCTCGTTGAAATACCGGCTGCGCCAAAAATGTTGTGGTTTTACCTACCACAACAGTTGTCCTGTCTGGACTCGTACTCTGTAATGTTGTGGAATCCTTCCACAGTTGTTGTCCTGTTGCCTATTCACTTTATCACCACTTTATACACCATTTATAAACCACTTTAATTTTTCAATCACTTTGTACTTTATTAAAACTTATAAAAATTACTTAAACCTACTTCTGACTTCACTGGTCAGTTTCTAATTTACAACTCTCCTAATAAAAAGACAACTTGTCTTTTATTGACTCCCTAGTCGGAACCGTAACCCACTTTAATTTGCATCGTCTCCAATTCTCTTGCTAGAATCTAGAACGCGAGCTTTGCATTGACCCAAACACGTGTGGTCGTTTGCAATATTTGCAAGTTTCCGCGATCGTGAAACCAAATCTAGAACATGAGCTTGACTTGATTAAATCTAGCACTTGGTCACTCAATCTGGAGCGTGTGCTTTAATTTTAAAGCGTGTTCTTAGAAACTTCACTATTACGGTGAAGCCTAAAAATATATTCGCTTATTTGATTTATAAACTTTTAAAGCTTTGCTTCAAGCTTTGTTTAAATATTCCGCTTAAGCTTTTAGTTTTTAAGCTTAAACGGTTGGTTGACCGTTCCGACCTACAACAATCGAAAGGGAAAGCTCAATGTTGTTGCCGATGCACTGTCGCGCCAACCGTCAGACACCACAGCTAACACTATCAACGAAAACGAAACCGCACCGAAATGCTCAAAGACGGAAAAGAAGCTGTAAGAAATCAGATGGCGACGGGACAAATTCCCTGATTACAGAGTAGAGGGCGCCAGCCACTACCGACACATCGAAAGTCAACTCAGTAACGCACCTTGGAAACTGTGTGTTCCGACATTCTTACCGCGTGCTATACGAAAGTCACAACAGTCCGACTGCTGGTCACCTAGGCATAACGAAAACCGACGCACGAATAATGAACCGCTACTACTGGCATGGGATGCTTCGAGACACATGCTTCAAGTCTTGACGTGCGCCCATGCGATTCATATCAGCGGTATAAAACTGTAGTGTACCTACTGTAAGGCACTGCTCACAAACAACCCTCTCACATCTACAACCTGCTGATCGTGAAGTGCATTGAGTGCAACGCAGCCTACGCTGCACCTAATTTCACTCAATTCATTTCTCCAACTGATCAATAGTTTAAATAAGCATAGCCAATGAGAATATGCTAAGTAAACATAATTATGAATAGTAAGTAGAGCAAGAAGGAAAGGACGCAATGGGCGTTTACTTTCTTTAGAATTAAGTTGAGTGTAAGCAAAACAAATATATATTTTTCATAAGCTAGCTTGTAAGAAATTTTGTATAAAAGTTGGCCCAAGCCTTGAATAAAATCAATTATCATTATTCTGACTTATAGAACACAAAGGAGGAATTTCACTTGAATAATTGTAAGTAAAGCCTTTGAGGCTAAACATTTTATGACCTGACGTAAATCGCCGATTTTTAATAAGTCAACCAAAAGTTCGGCCTAGTGGCCAAACGAATACGGCGTGACTCTCTGCAAACAATAAGTCAATAAGCTTTTCTTCTTCCTTTGTAAAACTCCTTATATGGCGATCGTGCATTCAAACCTGGTAGATGACCCAAAAGTACATTGACGCGATTTTTGCCAAATGGGAGCAACAACTATATAACAACGTGCTTTCCATAGACGACAAGTATATTCCAGAGGCAATAGCTGTGCCTACCGAGGAACCTCAAAAATACATTCCGGAACTCAAAGGAACAGGCCGAAAGCCCATCACTTTAGAAGAATACAGAAGGAGCCAAAAAAATTCCACCTACAACGATAGAGAACCTAAAACAACGAAAATCGAGAGCTGGTCGAAAAGTTCGCGACCGGAGAGAAATAGCGGAGCTTCAGAGACTCGCAACAATAATGAAGGATAAAAATCAGATAAGCCTTTTCCTAAATAAAATAAAGCTAATAAAACTAGAAGCAAAGAAAAGGAAAATAATAAAAAATAGGCAATACGGAAAGTAGAGTCAACTACATAACCAACACAGTGCCAACTATACAAACGCTCCAACTACCAGAAGTGCCAGCATACATTACGGCAATACTCGCGGTTCTGTTAATAATAACAACAATATATGTAATACTAAGATATATAAAAAATTATTTAAATAAGCTTAGAAATAAAAACAACTCAACAAATGTATAGAATAAAAACACAACAATAAAACAAAAAAAAATTACCAATGAATGAGTCTTTAAAAGATATACAAAGGGTTTTGGAAAATTTAAAAAAATCCCCCAATAGAAATTATACAACTGATACATTAAACACAAAGTTAAAAGAAATAAAGGAAATAAAACGGCAATTTTACCTAACCATTAATGACGAAGAAAACCGCCCACTAACTTTAGAATTTAACAGAACCTACTCAATAGTAAAGGAGATACTAGAAAACAAACTAATAAATAAAAGGGACGAAGACGAAACTAATAAAGAAGACGAAAAAGAGGAAGAAGAAAACGGACAAGAAGATCAAGAAATACAAGAAACGAATATGGCGTCCTTCAATATAGAAACGGCCATGAAGGCAATTCCACAGTTCACAGGAAACTATATAGAATTAGACAGTTTCTTAAAAATTATAGAAATACTGAATATAAAGCTTGACAATAATGAAAAAACACATCTAATGGAACTAGTGTATCATGTAAAGCTCGCAGAAAACGTCAAAACAGCGTTATGCGAATACTCACAACCACAAAATTATGACGCTCTTAAAAATATTCCAACACAAAGATTCAAAACAAATAAAACCATCCCGCAAATACACACAAGACTCACTACATTTGTACAAAAAACCAATCCATAAACAATTATAAAGAAAGGTTATTGAACCCAATCAATGACCTAAATAAATTGCAAATCGCTGACTTACGCAAAAATGCAACAAATGCGGAAAAGCAAGTAGTCATAAAAATCAACGAAAAATGCGGCCTAAATATATTTAAAATTGGATTAAACGACAACATAAAAAACACAATTTTTGCCGCTCAACCAAAAACACTAAGTGAAGCAATCGACCTTGAACAAGCAGTAGTGTGTATATAGGATTTCTGGAACAACGTAGCGACTACGCAGTCGCTGAGGTGTGGAGGTGCTCTGCCGTCGCCATAAGATTGTTAATGTTTGTGTGTTTGAGGCTCTCTGTCGCCGCCATAAGATTGTTAATGTTTGTGTGTTTGAGGCTGCTCTGCCGTCGCCATAAGATTGTTAATGTTTGTGTGTTTGAGGCTCTCTGCCGCCGCCATAAGGTTTACATGGTGTGGAGCTCTGCCGACAGGCCGACGGACGGGAATCATGTGAACGTGGAGGGAAGGGGTGACGACGCTGAATATTTTTGTGTAGGAACATGTTGTTGTTGTTGTTGTTGTTTTAACATGAGACTTTAGCGAACGTGACCGTCGGTCCACAGAGTTAGTGTAAACAAATTTCGGTGTTTTGAATGTAGTCCCGTCGACTGAGTTGGTGTAATAAAATTTCCGTGATTGTTTTGATTATTTATTTGCTTATGTTGTTGTTGTTGTTATTTGTTTTAATAGTAATCTTTTAGTAGAACAGATCGCCGTGGAGTTAATGCAAACAAATTCCGTTGGGTTGCCCTTTTTTTGCCTATGCTGTTGTTGTTGTGGATTTGTTTTCAATACTTGGTGACATGTGGTAGGATTATGTGTATGCCCAATGCGTGGCACGACAGATTATTTTTTTTGTTTCTGTTCTTTTTTTCTTTGCAATGTATTTTGGGAATGCCCCTCTTGTGAGCGGTGACATTCATATTTTATAGCTATTTTTTCTTTTAGAAAATGAATTGATACACTTTCAAGTGGATTCTTAGTGAACAAAATCCCAGCTTGCTAAAAATGGGAAGGTAGGGTTGATTTATCTTGTCGAACAAATGTAGGTCATTTTATGTTCATTGATCTCAACTCTAACTATAAAAACAGAATTAAATGATGATTTTTGGAACGCACAATTAGTTTATGTCTTTATAAATACTTTCAATAGTGGATGGAGAGTCGACGTTGTTGTTGTAATTTAATTACTTCAGTAGAACGGAGTGTCGTCGATCGAATTAGGCTAAAAAAAACTCGTTCGGATTCAAAACTTGCTTATGTTGTTACTATATTCAAAGTGAAATATGCATCAACCAAAGGATTTTTTTTTTTTTTTTTTTTTTTGTGTTATTGATTATTGTTCAATTTTTGTTTATAAATATTTCGTACGCATTCTCCTCCAAATGAAATTATGTCATGAATATTAGATATTGTCAACAATGAAAAAATCTGAAGAACTAGGGATATGTGTCATGCTTAATATCGTACATAGTGTCATGCTTAATATCGTACATAGTGTCATGCTTAATATCGTACGGAAGTTTGCAATTTGTTCTCAGTTCTAAAAGTAATCTTGAAGCTTTCGGAAGAGTTGTGAAACGCGTCAAATGTGAAATGCTCTAATAAAAATTTATGCGTGTAAAAATAAAACTTGTAGAAGAAAATTGTGAAATATTATATTAAAAAGAAAACGTGAAATATAAAACGCGTTTTATTTTTAGACACAAAACAAAATTAAAAGTTATTGGGGTACTAAGAAAAAAGCCAACTAACTAAAACTTTTAAAATATAGCACTTAAAACAAACCCTAGAAAATGAAATTAAAACTGTAAAAAACAGTATTTAAAATAAAAAACCAAAAACAAGTTCATATAAAATAAAACGCACAAAAACCAAACGTACAAAAAACAAAGAAAAATAAAACCCCAAAGCTGTAACACTAAACTACAACAAAATGGAAACTGTGAGTGTAGTTAAATATACTATTAAAATAAAACAGCAATAAAAAGAAAGTGCCTAGCCTACAGAAATATAAAACGTGTTAAATAAAGAAATAACAAACGGTTAAATATAGTGTGCGCAAATAAAATATTAAAATAAAAGAAAAACTGTTAAATACAGTATTTGAAACGTACAGAGAAAAAACAACAACATCAAAGAAAAACTGATAAAGTGAAGATATACCGTCAGCAGCCGAAAGCAAACAAAACAAATAAAATGAAGGGATTTATTTGCGAAATTTGCGAACAGGGTTTCACTGCGCTGCGTAGCCTTAAAAGGCATGCAAAAACAAAGAACGGCCACCCACAATTCCACTGCAAAGATTGTGGGCAAAACTTTAATAGAGTAGATGCTTTATATCGGCATCAGAAATTACTTCACCGAAAGCCATAGTCATCATCATCATCAGCACAGCAGTCATCATCATTACCTACAACTTCTACAACAATACCACCATCAACAGCATCATCAGTACCATCATTATCTTCACATGCAACAGGAGCAGCAGCAGCACAAGGACCATCATCGTCTTCAACAGCAGTACGGTTACACCATCGTCTTCAGCTTCATCGCCAGCAGTACCACGAGCTACTACAACACAATCACACATTGACCCTACCTACGTTCGTTGCCCAACATGTAACGAAGATGTTTCTCGAAAAGGTTGGAGCTACCATCTACGCCTCTAAAAGATGGTCTAAAGTGCATTAAATCAGCCTTTAGAATGGAAAACACTTATATTCCAAAATAAAGATGAGGGGTTTCTGATTCCAGAAGATTTCTTCAAAAACGCTAAAAATATAGAGACTAAGCAGATAGAAAATTTGCTGGAAAAGCACGTAATGATAAAATTTAATATGGAATTGTACGCAGAATACTTTAAAATAACGACAGATGAGGAAATAATGCTGGAAATAAAGTCATTCCAAACAAAAATGATTTTAGCACAAAAAGTTGAAGACACAAAAAGACATTAGCACAAAAAGACATTAGCAGCATCTACACTGACATGTCTGAAGAACTGACCACCAAAATGGATGAATTCCAGGAAAGGGACAGTGGATAGTCTCTACATAAAATATGCCATGTAGAGATAAATACAAATCAATACAGACCATTAAAGGGAACATCATATATTCCGCTACCCAAATCGCTTCATGAAAACCACGCCTGCATAAACGCACAAAATGATGATGTTTATTGCTTCAAATGGGAAGTCATCTCTGCGCTTTCTAATCTGCCATATTATAAACATAGACCACAAAACTACAACGTCTTCAACATTAAAGCGGAAAATATAATAATAGCAAATGGAATGATACTTAACTTCATGGGATTGAAGTTTCCTATTTCCATAGACACCATCAGCAAATTCGAAGAAATGAATCCAACCATTAGCGTCAATGTGTTTGGAGTCAATGAAGTTTCGGGGAATATCGAGGGCCGCTACCACTGCACTAAGCAGGAAAAGGTGCAGCACATCAACCTGCTGCTGCTGCAAAATGTTGAACAATTCCACACGACTACTTATTGCAATAAATAAGCTAATTATATTACTTTCTTTTGGCTTTTCAGATTAATAAAACAACAACAAACTGCTCACCGAAGGCAAATATTTTTGTGCAACGGCTGTCTCCAGTACTCCAACAACGAGAGTACTCTAGAAAAGCACAAAGAAGTGTGTGGCCAAATAATTGCGGAGATGCCCTCGCTGGAAAAGGTGGTTGATTATAAACGCGTGATTAATTGGATTTTGGAGATCTTTCTCCAAAGAATGTAATTACTTTATTAATTAAATTTTTATGATGTAATATCAGAAAGAAAGAACGTGTTGTCACGATGAGGTCCACAGTCGAAGAGAGCCAGTCAGCTTTTTGCAATCGGCAATGTTACCAACGCTGAGAAACAAAATGAAAACCGGACCATCTGACAGCAGTGAGCCATTGAACAACGAGAAGCGTTGCCATCCGTTCATGAACAACCCGGCCGGCGCTGAGAGACCGTCTCAGGATATTGGCAACACGACCAGTCTAGAAATTGGCCGAGTCATCGTTCCGTGTGCTGTTTTGACTGTTGCAGCACGCGTTAGTCCATCTTTCCCTATGTGGGCTTCGCTGACTCTACCGAGACATTATTTACCCGGGCGAGAGTTGGGATCCTTGATGACGACGACGGTGTCGACTTCTATGTTTGGTTTCCGGTTGTCCCATTTCGGTCTTTGCTGAAATCCAGTAAGGTATTCGTGATGCCACTGACGCCAGAACCCATGCATCATGGCTTGAACATTCTGCCAGTAACCCAGTCGGTTCTTGGGTACCTCCAATAAATCGTCGTCCGGGAGTAATGTTAAAGGCCTGCCGATCAAAAAATGTGCTGGTGACAAGTAGCCCAGTTGCATATCCGATGCGGTTCCCAACGGTCTTGAATTGACCACGGCTTCGACTTGCACCAGTAGCGTGCGCATCTGCTCGACCGTAAGAATCGTTTCGCCAATCACCCGTCGTAGGTGCAATTTCATTGATCTGACTGCTGACTCCCAGATCCCGCCCCAATGCGGAGCGTTAGGCGGAATGAACGTCCAACGTATCCCATCATCAGCCAAGCTTTTGGTTACCATGTCGTTGTGCGACTGCGATGTGATGAGTTGAAACACTGGATTCAGAGCGCGAGCAGCACCTACAAAGGTTTTCCCGTTATCGCTGAACAGTTGTGAGCATTTTCCACGTCTCGCCATGAAGCGTCGAAGGGACGCCAAAAACGCTTCCGTTGTCAAATCGGTCACGAGTTCCACATGGACATACAACAGGCAGATGTATCCCTTGGTGGTGCGCGTGTTTCGCCCTGGATACAGTTTGAGATTGAGTGGGCCCGCATAATCGCATCCAGTCTTCTCAAACGGGTAGGCCTGTCGCACTCGATACGTTGGAAGGTCGGCCATCAATTGCTCTGTAGTGACCTGCCGTTGTCGAAAGCAGCGAATGCAGGTGTGAGTTAGCTTTCGAATCAAATTCCGAGCTCCCAGAATCCAATACCTTTGCCGAACTATAACGAATAGTGCAGAAACGCCGGGGTGCAAATTCCGGATATGCTCGTCATGGAGAATCAAGTGCGTTACTCGGCTGGATTTGGGAAGCAATATAGGGTGGCGCGACGAGAAGGGCAATTCCGAATGGCGAATGCGCCCGCCTACCCTCATAACCCCAAATTGGTCGATGAAGGGGTGCAACCGTTTGAGTCTAGATCGCCTGCTTAATTCGCGATTACTGTTGAGGGCGGAAATCTCATGCTGAAACTCAAGTTGCCCATATTGCAGGAGCAACGCACGGGCCCATATGCACTCGTCAGCCAAGCCTAGTCAGTCGCCGGCATTTGATGATAAAGTGTTTAACGTATGCCACCACTCTAACGGCAATTCTCCATGACGATAGTCTATTTAGGAGCCGATTCAGTATCTCGGACCTCTCGTCAATAGTAGTTACCAGCGAGGCAGCAGTCTGCTTGAATTCAGCGTCAACGTTATTTGCTAAAACGAGATTGGGATTAACAGATTTGTTAAGTTGGTGAGTGAGTAACCGTTCATCGCGCAGCCAGACTGGTCCTTTCCACCATAAGTCGTAAGTCAGAAGTTCAGAGGCTCGTAGTCCTCGTGATGCGCAATCGGCGGGATTTTCGCCAGATGCCACATAGTTCCATACATGTCGAGGGAGGACCTCACCGATTTCAAAGGTGCGGTTGGCGACGAATGTCTTCATTTTGGTTGGAGAGTGGGACAGCCACGCAAGTACCACCGTTGAATCAGTCCAAGCGTGTACCTTAAGCGGTTTCCCCAGGCTGATCGATTGAATACGTTGAATTAAGCGTGCCAACAGCAGCGCTCCGCATAATTCAAGTCGTGGCACCGAGACTGGCTTTAAGGGAGCCACACGGGTACGAGATGCCATAAGGCTGATGACGGCCTTGCCCGTGTGCGTCACCTTGCGTGCGTAGACTGCAGCAGCGTAAGCTTTGGTGGAAGCATCGCAGAACCCATGAAGCTCGATGATGTCGTCGTTGATCGGAACAAAACGGGGTATAGAAATCTGTCGTATGCAATGCAAGTCATCACGGCATGCCATCCACCACTGCGACAAGTGCGCTGGCAACCGGTCATCCCATCCGAGTTCTGTCAGCCACAGTTCTTGAAAGAAGATCTTCAGTCGCGTGACCACCGGTGCCAATAGTCCCAATGGGTCGAACATCCCAGATATCTCGGAGAGAATATGGCGCTTGGTAATATCACCGCAGCCAGTACGCACTTGGTAACTGAGACAATCTGTATCCGGTTTCCAATGTAGGCCGAGCACCTTCGGGACCTTGGATTCCTCCTGTAAAAGAACCTCCATAGGCTGCTTCGTTCCGTCAGCGTTTATGCAAGCAGTATTGGACACCCATTTGCTTAACTCCATTCCTGCGCGAGAAAACAAATGAATAAGTTCATGCTGTAATTGTTTTACCTCCGATTCTGTGTTCGCGCCCGACAGAACATCATCCACGTAGAAATCCTCGGCGACGATCCGTGATGCCCTTGGAAACTCTGCGCTGTAATCGTCGGCAAGCTGCTTCAAAATCCTGACAGCAAGAAATGGGGCACAGGAGGTGCCATATGTGACGGTGCACAATTGGAAATGCTGTACCGGGTGTGCATGCGATTCTCGCCACACAATCCGTTGAAAGTTTCGATGAGACTCCGTAACCCAGATCTGGCGAAACATCTTAACGACATCGGCCGAAAAGGCAAACCGATGAAATCGGAATCGCAAGCATACCGAAAACAGGTCTCGTTGTAGGTTTGGTCCGACATGAAGGCGGTCATTGAGGGAGCAGATGTTCTCGCCCTTATATGATCCATCGAACACTACGCGCAGCTTCTTGCCCACAACAGGATGATGTGGCAGATAGAACACCTCATCGTTCGACGTTGATAATTCCTCAGGTGTAAGTTGTCTCATATGTCCAAGATGCGCATACTCGCGCATGAATGCAGTATATTGCTCACACAGCCTTTCATCTTTCTTGAACCGGCGTTCTAATGAGTACAAGCGAGACAGTGCACCCGATAATGTGTCTGCAAAACGTGCATTTGTGTCCTTAAATGGAAGATGCACAACATATCTTCCGTCCGGCGCGCGAGTATGAGTGGTGGCGAACTGCTGTTCGACGAAGGTCACGTCGGCGTCGACAGCCGTATGTGGAATGTCATCTAACTCCCATAACCGTCGGATTGACGCGTCGATGTCGACCAATGTGAGAAATGCGCATGAAGTGGTAGCTGGTGGTAGGGTAGCCTGCGTTACCACCCAGCCGAACTGCGACGACACAGCAATGACGTTTCCGACTGCGTCTACGTGCTTCTCTGCGGTGAAAACATCCCATACATACTGCCCTCCAATCAGGATGTCAATTGGCGCCGTAACATTAAACGTTGGATCAGCAAGAGCTAGTCCCTGCAGACTGTGCGGCAAGCTATTGGCCACCGGGCCTGAGGGTATAGCCGCAGTTATATGTTTCAATATATGTAAGCATGCAGTCAACCTAAAGCTGTTCGTGCGTGAACGGATTTGAGCCTGACAACTGCCCCGGGTATGATCTGCTGCAGCCGAGGCAATACCAGTGACGGCAATGCGAGAATGAGCACGTGAGATCGCAGGCGTTGAATACATTGCTCAGAAATGTATGACAATTCCGATGCGCAGTCTAGCAGCACCCTACACGTGACAGTGTGTCCTTGGGCGTCTACGATATCCACTAATGCGGTGGGCAACATTGGTGCGGAGTGCGATGTAGTCCTGAACGTGCTCGCCGGAAGCGAAACAGCGACGGACGCCACGGCGCTAACCGCTAGCGCAGCTTGGGCTGGTCGTGAATCCTGGTGTGCATTGGATGACGTCAACGTGGAAGCAGTCGTGGCTCCCGACCGCTCTACTGGGTCGTGCACGAGTGTGTGGTGACGTTGATGGCATTCTCGACAGGTGAATTTGGATCGACACTCAGACACAGAATGGCCCGGTTGAAGACAATTAAAACACAGTGCTTTGTCTCTTACCTTCCGGCGCCGATCTTTAACACTGAGTTCTAAGAACGACGCACACTTGCGCAAGATGTGGTCCGATCCATTGCACATATAGCAGCGAATGGAATCTCGTTGAACCGTTACGAGCGTCTTTGCGGCTTTACCTCGCGCCGATCTGTGGTCTGAGGTCTCTGCGCTGCTGGCAGCTCCTAACTCCAGTTCCTCACAGCGCGAGTCGAGAAACTCTAGAAAGCTAGCTATTGTCGGGCGGACCACGCTTCTGCTCTCGTGAATCCATCTCCGGCCGGTGCTGGAGTCAAGCTTCTTCAGCAAGATGTAGATTAACCAGCAATCGCGATCTTCGTACCCGATGGACGTCAAACCGCGTAACACAGCGTTGGCGCCATCTGATACTTGGCGCAGCATTGAAGCTTCTTCCTTAGATGCGGCCGGCAGTGACACAAATCTATCGATAAATGAGTTGATTATTTGGCGCGGTCTGTCATATCGCTCCTTCAGGCGCGCCCATGCCGTCTCGAAGGAGTTTTCGGTGATTGGAATATGACGGATTAGCTCGGCAGCGTCACCGCGCAGAACCGATTTCAAGTGGTACAACTTCTGTGTGCTCGACAGTCTCGCCCTCGTACCGACACTGGTCGAAGACATATCGCTAAACGATGGCCACTCGCTATAATCTCCGGAAAACGTCGGTATATTGATCTTCGGCAAATCACTCGCAGCGCCTGATAAATTGGCGCTAGAAACTTGCTGCAAAACCGAAACCTGCTGTTCAGCCAGCAGTGCCATACTCGAAGACTGATCTGTGGTTTCCGCGGGCGGACGCAGACTGACCTCCAAACCTCGCAATAGTAAACGAGCCGCAAGATACTTATCTTCGTAGGCGTCAAAATCTGCATTTGGGCCGATATATCCGTCTTCCTCAGAGTGCGCCACAACGCAATCTGTGTTTCGCGTGAAAGTCTCAAACGTCTGTTCAAGGCGCTCCGCATGTGTGACGACCTGCTCATAGGTTACGTTTTCTAAACTCTGATGAGCAAACGTATGAGTCTTTGTGATTGAGGCTTTCAACCTAGCTCGAATTTGCATGAGCGTCACGTAAGTTGAAGCCATTTCTAATCACTCCAAATCGCTGCGATCTTATTGATCCGGCTCGCGAAGGACCACAAAATTTGATTATAAACGCGTGATTAATTGGATTTTGGAGATCTTTCTCCAAAGAATGTAATTACTTTATTAATTACATTTTTATGATGTAATATCAGAAAGAAAGAACGTGTTGTTACGATGAGGTCCACAGTCGAAGAGAGCCAGTCAGCTTTTTGCAATCGGCAATGTTACCAACGCTGAGAAACAAAATGAAAACCGGACCATCTGACAGCAGTGAGCCATTGAACAACGAGAAGCGTTGCCATCCGTTCATGAACAGTGGTAATTAGCTTTAAGAATTTCTAACGAAAATTAGATGTTCCTTTTGTAGTATATGCAGATTTTGAATGCGTAATAAGTAGTTCAGGTTTAGATAGTAACAATAACTTTTTGTGTTAGCATATTCCTGCAGCTTTTAGCTACTATATTCATTGTATTTTTAATAATACTCTAAGTAAATTTGTTTTTTATTCAGGGGAGGATGCTCCCAACAAATTTGTGGAATTCCTAATTAAAGACATTGTAGATTTATATAATAAGTATTTATGTAAAACGACCCAATGCCATTTTTAAATCCTCGGCAGCTAAAGCAACAATTCGAAAGCAAAAACTGTCATATTTGCAATAAGGAATTGGGTGCTGGCAGAGTGGCAGACCATTGTCACCTCACTGGCGATACCTTCAATATCAAGTAGCCAAATTTATTCCTGTTTTCTTTCATAATTTTTCTGGGTATGATTGTCACCTTTTTGTCAAGGAATTAAATTCTGTTGAAGGTGATATAAATGTTATCCCTTTAAACAAAGAATTGTACATATCCCTCCCAAAGCGTATCAAAGTAGGTGAAAAGAAAACTATTGAAATAAGATTTTTGGATTCTTTTCGTTTTATAGCATCAAGTTTGGATGCATTAGCACAAAATTTAGCAGTATATGATTTTAAAAGTGTTCGTCAAATGTATTTAAAAGATGATGAATTGAAATTAGTTACAAGAAAAGGTGTACTTCCCTATGAATACATCAATTCTTTCGGTCGTCTTAAAGAAACCTCTCTTCCTACTTCAGCTGAATTTTATAGTCGCTTGACAAATAAAACTTGTTCCAAGGAAGATTATGAACACGCACTTAAAGTATGGCAAACATTTAAATGCAAAACACTTAAAGATTACATGCTTTTATATCTGAAAACAGATGTTTTAATTTTAACAGACATTTTCCAAAATTTCATCAAAATATGCAAACAAATTTATAATGTAGATCCGTGTCAATACTACACTGCCCCAGGCTTAACTTGGGACGCAATGTTAAAAACCACAAAAAAATAACTTGAACTGTTTACAGATATAGACACGTATTTATTCATTCAGAAAAGTATTAGGGGAGGCATTGTCCAATGTTCACAAAGGCATTCAAAATCAAATGATAAATATATGGTGGATTGCGATTGCAATAAGCCATCAGAATATTTAATGTATTTGGATGCACATAATTTATATGGTTGGGCAATGTCACAATGCCTTCCTTATAGAGGTTTCGAGTGGCTTAAAGATGTTGAAAAGTTTGATGTTTCAGAAATTGCAGAAAACTCATCTTTGGCTATATATTGGAAGTTGATCTAGAATACCCAGAAAGTCTTTACGATTCTCATAACGACTTACCATTTTGCGCGGAAAAAAAAATTCCCCCCAATTCTAAATCCAATAAATTAATCACTGATTTAACCAACAAGACAACATATACAATTCATTATAAGAATCTTCAACAATGTATAAAAAATGGCTTAAAGCTCAAAAAAATACATTGAATATTAAAATTTAAACAGTCTTGTTGGTTAAAGAAGTAGATTGACTTGAATACATATCACAGAACAAATATAGCTTCGAGAAAAACTTTTTTAAACTCCTCAATAATGCGGTATATGTACAGACTATGGAGAATGTAGACAAAAGGAAGGATGTAAACATTGTAACCGAATGGGAAAGTAAAGGAAGGAATTTAGGAGCAAGAGCTCTAATAGGAAAACCAAATTTCCACAGTATGTCTTACTTTACACGTGAAATGGCTGCTGTGCAAATGAACAGAGATCGTTCTGTCTATAATAAACCAATTTACTTGGGATTTGTTGTTTTAGAATAGTCCAAGTGGAAAATGTATCATTTCCACTATAATTACATGAAGCCTTAATTTACAACAAGTCTCAATTTAAATAACATGGATACTGATTCCTTTAGTTATTCCATTCGATGTGAAGATTTTTATAGCGATATTCGTGACGATGTCGATTTAAAATTTGATACATCCGAATATTCACCCAACAATCCTCTCCATATGCCGCTTAAAAATGGTAGTCTTGGGTATGATGAAGGATGAAAACAAAGGAAAAATTATGAAAGAATTTGTAGGTCTTCGTTCCAAAATGTATACAACGCAAGTTGTTGGCTGCGGGGAAATTAAAAAGGGCAAAGGTGTCAAGGCCACAGTTTTAGATAAGTTAAGTTTAAGTTATTACAAAGGTTGTTTAGTTAATAAGAGAATTATATAAAGAAACATGTTTAGTTTTAGATCCAAGCTCCATAAAATATATACAGAACAAGTATATATTTCCGTTCGATGCGTTCGATGCGCCGAAATGTGTCGTCACAGCACATACCAGTAGTGTTTAGCTATAATGTACATTGTAGTTTTAATGGTTAGCAAATTGTAATATATTTGGGGCAGGATGCCCCTAAAAAATATATTTGTGGAAAATATAGTTAGGGATATTTTAGATATTTTTAATAATCATTTAAGGGTAAATATACCTATGGCCGCCTTAACAACTGAGCAGTCATGACATCAATTCGAAAGCAAAACTTGTCACATTTGTAGGAAAGAACTAGCTGCAGATAGAGTAGCAGACCATTGTCACCTTACTGGCAACTATAGAGGTCCAGCACACAAAAGCTGTAATCTACAACATCAAATTGCTAATTTCATCCTTTTCTTCTATAATTATTCCGGGTACGACGCTCACTTGTTCATGAAAGAACTTAATCTCATTGAAGGTAAAATAAATGTTATACCTATGAACAAGGAGTTGTACGTATCCCTTTCAAAACATATCCAAGTAAGCGAGAAGAAAACAATAGAATTACGGTTTTTAGATTCATTTCGATTTATGGTCGCACGTTTAGATGATCCAGCGCAAAACTTATCAACACCTAACTTTGAAAGAGTTCGCAAAATGTATCCACTGGAAGATGAGTTTCCAGCCGTTTGAGAGAGAGAGAATTATGAGCATGCAGTTAAAGTTTGGCAAACATTCCAATGTAAAAACTTCAAAGACTACATGCTTGTCTATCTCAAAACAGATCTTCTTATTTTAACAGACATTTTTGAAAATTTCAGAAAAGTGTAAAAATATTTACGAGTTGGATCCTTGCCAATACTACACCGCACCATGCCTATCCTGGGATGCAATGCTCAAGACCACTCAAGTAGAACATGCAAAGGCAAACAATAAATATATGGTTGATTATGATTGTAATAAGCCATCAGAATATTTAATGTATCTGGATGCTAATAATTTGTATGGTTGGGCGATGTCGCAATATCTTCATTACGGAGATGGAAGATAAAGAGAGATCGCGTCAAAGATGTTGATAACTTTGATGTTTAGAAAATTGATGAAAACTCATCCTTCGGCTATAGCTTTGAAGTAGACCTAGAATATCCAACATATCTTCATGAAATCCATAACGACTTACCGTTTTCTGCAGAAAATAAAACACCTGCCAATTCTAAGTGTGTTAAACTCATTAACAAGATTTCTTATACAATACATTATAAGAATATACAACGATGCATGAGGAACGATTGACATTGAAGTAAAATACATAGAATTTTAAAGTATAAGCAGTCTTGTTGGTTAAAGAAGATTTAAATACCACTCATAGAACTTTAGCTAAAACCGCATTTGAAAAAAAAATTTTTAAATAACTTAATAATGTGGTGACTATGGAAAATGTAGTGTTGTAGGTCGGAACGGTCAACCAATCGTTTAAGCTTAAAAACTAACACCTTAAGCGGAATATTTAAACAAAGCTTGAAGCAAAGCTTTAAAAATTTAGAAATCAAATAAGCGAATATATTTTTAGGCTTCACCGTAATAGTGAAGTTTCTAAGCACACGCTTTCAAATAAAAGCAAGTTGTCTTTTTATTAGGAGAGTGGTAAATTAGAAACTGACCAGTGAAGTCAGAAGTAGGTTTAAGTAATTTTCATATTAAAATAAGTTTTAATAAAGAAATAAGTGATTGAAAAATTAAAGTGGTTTATAAATGGTGTATAAAGTGGTGGTAAAGTGAATAGGCAACAGGACAACAACTGTGGAAGGACTCTACAACATTCAGGGTACGAGTCCAGACAGGACAACTGTTGTGGCAGGTAAAACCACAACATTTTTGGCGCAGCCGGTATTTCAACGAGCCGAGGATCGTAGGACCACAAGGATCAGACTGGAAGGAACTTTTCACTGAGGATATAGTAGTAAGTATAGTTAAAAAAGAAAAAGAATTATTGCAAGTGTAATTGCAATTCGTCGCGAGGCTTGATTTGGAGCCAAGTAAAGGAGTGCCAGCGTCAAGCAAGGCACCCTTGTCTGTCCAATGGAGTTCCACGCCGGACAATCTTTACTGAGGTCGACCCACTCCTCTCGGGAAGTAAGTCCGTTTTGAGTGTAGGACATAGCTTTTTAATGTTGAGTGATCCTTTCGAAGTGGAAAGATACACAACATTTTTTGAATTTAGAAATTATTTAATGCTTTTTAGTAAGAAGTGAAAAATTAAAAGTGATTGAATTTAAAATCGAGTTAATTTAATGCTTTAGAATGATAATTAGAAAACACTTAAAATTGGTTACAGAATACAAAGCGAACGGTCAATTAAAATTGAAGCATCAGCAATTAATTCGTTTTGAATAAGAAAATATGAGTGAGTAAATCGTTTGCGAGAAAAATAAAGTAAATAAAAATCCAATGCAAGAAAACTTGAACTTGGAATTGAAATTTTACAAAGTGCCACTTAAGCATATTCAACGCTTTGAAGCAACTTATAAGGAAAAAACTAATAAGAAGAAAAAACTAGTAAGGGTACCTTCGGTCAGACCGAAGCTTATATACCCTACATCCCGCCGATTTTCACCATTTTCAATACAGAGTTATCTATGATGGCAGAGAATATTCGTACCGAATTTCAAGTCAATTCTTCCAACCGTTATTCTGGAATTGCGGTTTATATCAATGTCATATGTTCGTGGGCGGACACGCCCATTTTTTTAAAAAATTTAATCTACCTTTACCGATGTATTCGGAAACAAAATTGAAGCTCAAAACTAAGTCTACAAGTTAAAAGAATTAGTATTTGTTAAAAAAGTAGGCGTGGCGCTGCACCGATTTATCCCATTTTTAATCCCACAGAGTTTCGGATGACAAAGAATATACGTGCAAAATTTCATCGCGATAGCTTCATTCGTTCTCCTGTAATCGTGATTTCCACAGACAGACAGACAGACAGACAGACAGACAGACAGACTACGGACATGGCTAAATCGACTCAGGAGGTGACACTGATCAAGAATATATATACTTTTCCATACCTGCCACGCCTCCTTTAATGCGTTACACACGGAAGCACAAAGTGAATATACCCTCATTCCTTCGGATGTAGGGTATAAAAAAACTAGTAAGGGTACCTTCGGTCAGACCGAAGCTTATATACCCTACATCCCGCCGATTTTCACCATTTTCAATACAGAGTTATCTATGATGGCAGAGAATATTCGTACCGAATTTCAAGTCAATTCTTCCAACCGTTATTCTGGAATTGCGGTTTATATCAATGTCATATGTTCGTGGGCGGACACGCCCATTTTTTAAAAAAATTTAATCTACCTGTACCGATGTATTCGGAAACAAAATTGAAGCTCAAAACTAAGTCTACAAGTTGAAATATTGTTAAAAGAATTAGTATTTGTTAAAAAAGTAGGCGTGGCGCTGCACCGATTTATCCCATTTTCAATCCCACAGAGTTTCGGATGACAAAGAATATACGTGCAAAATTTCATCGCGATAGCTTCATTCGTTCTCCTGTAATCGTGATTTCCACAGACAGACAGACAGACAGACAGACAGACAGACAGACAGACAGACAGACAGACAGACAGACAGACTACGGACATGGCTAAATCGACTCAGGAGGTGACACTGATCAAGAATATATATACTTTTCCATACCTGCCACGCCTCCTTTAATGCGTTACACACGGAAGCACAAAGTGAATATACCCTCATTCCTTCGGATGTAGGGTATAAAAAAACTACTCGTTTAATGGCAAGAGGCACTTCAAGCAAGCGATGAAATTGGAGATCGTGTGAATCGTGTTAATTGGTCAGTGGAAAATAAAGTGTTTTAAATGCTGTTGGATTTAAAAAACAAAAAAAAAAATCCGATTATTAACGAAGTTCTGTGATCAAATTATGAATTGAATGAGCCGAGTTACTCGTATAGGTATATTATTGAAATAAATTTGTAAGAAATGTTAAAATTGAAAATAAAATTTAATGGAACAAAACAACTATGAGTTTTTGGAACTAGAATATAGAAAATTGACAGAAGAAATAGATAGGTTTATAGAAAAAGCGTGGGAAAATTTGAGAAAAATAGTTGGTAAAAAAGAAACAGTTAATTTGATAAAAGAAAGTATTTCTGCAGTTAAAAATATATCGAAGATAGAGCAGGCAGATTTAATTATAGATGAGCTACTTAATTTTATTGAGCAAAAGTCTAGTGCAAAACAGGAAGAAAAAGAATCGTGGAAAAAGGAATTTTCAGCATTAAAAAGTAGGTACGAAGGTTATTTAGTAACTAAGAATTTGCAGGACGATCTCATTACGCAACTAGAAGCCGAAAACGAAAGGCTAAAATCGTTAAATGAAACACAAGGATCATCATACCAACTTACTCCAGATAGATTCAACAGAAAAGACCCCACGCCGTTAAAAGAAGCAAACGAAAGAATACAACAGTTAAAAAACGAAAACAGGTTGCTCAGGCAGAAACACGAAAGAAAAAATTCCGTTAAGTTCCAAAAAATCACCTAGAACGGTTGAGCAGAACATTGGTTTTATCTCACCTCGAAACGAAATCGGAAAAAGAAACAAAATGGGTATAGAAAAAAAAGCGAAGGTTGTTAACAGATTAGTGCCGTTATTTTCGGGAGCCCCATCAATAGAACTGCGTAACGAGGTATATAAGTTTATTGAAGGATGCGATCTGGCCCACAGAAACATCAAAGAGACAGAGATCCAAGACTTCATAGCATGCATAAAACAGCGCCTGCATGGAAATGCATACAGCCTTCTGCGTTCAAAAAAGTTTGCGAGCATAGAAGAGTTCAATAATGCAATAACAAGACATTATTTACAACATAAGTCTTTAGATATGGTTTTGGCAGAAATGCAAGCTATGAGACAACTGCCGACCGAGGATATCCGTCAGTTCGCGGAAAAACTGATGTCATTAAAGTGTCAAGCAGAGGACATTATGACTGCGGTCTACCAAGGTAAGTCGGATACAGCATTAAGAACAGAAGTGGATAGGGCAGTAATGAGGACATTCAAGCTGGGCTTACAGGACAGTGCGCTGCGGCTTTATTTGGTAGGTATAGAGAAGTCAACATTTGAAGACTTGGTGGAACAAGCATTGGATGTTGCGGATGACATACGGCAAGCAGAGACGATCCGAAGTAGGCACTTCGTCGGGGTGGTCGAAAACCCGTTTAGTGATTATTCCAACCAGACACAGCAATACCTTAGTCCGCGCTATAGAATGGATGAAGTTTCAGCAGAAGTCAAAGGCCAGTGGAATAAGCCGGTGCAAAACAGCAATGGGCAATCAATACAGAAAATTAATTGTAGTTTCTGTAACAAAAAAGAACATACAAGAGAAGATTGTCTTACAAGGAAAAACACGCCGTATTGTCAGGAATGTTGTAAGTATGGCCATGAGACAAATTTAAAGTGTAAAAACTTGTCTCCAACCAAAGAAAATCCTTTTAGAAGAGAAGGCCACCAACAAAAAGGACAACAAGGATATTGGTCAAATAACAGCAGTAGCAAGTGGGAAACCAATCAAAGGTGGAATGAAGGCGGTTTAAAAAAAGGATTAAGGCCCCTATTCTCATTTAGAACTTATGTTGTAAGTTGTGTTGTCTAAGCAAAATCGGTATTACGGTTTACAACTTTGCTGAAAGTTGTCAAGCTAGTTGTCTTTCGAAGTTGTCTAAGCAAAAATGATGTCTATTCTGGTTCACAACACAACCTCAGTTGTGTTGTCTTATGTGTCAAAATCAGACAACACCTAGAGAGCAGTTGTAATCAGCTATGTTTGTTGAAAGGGTCGCATGTTTAACGTGAATTTGTTTTCTGACGCGAAAATAATTGACAAAAAATATAATGTAATGCAATGTAATTATTGTATTTCAGTGATATTTATTAATGTCTAAGATTTTACGAGAATATAAAGTGATATTTTTTTTAAACCGCATTATAATATCAACTCTTTAACAATTCTTGCAATATTTATGGTATTTTGATTTTCTTCTTCCGGGAAGAATAAATCGACACCAATTTCCATTATAATATTTATTTATCTTTAATCACAATTGTAAACAAACCACAGTTTTTATTTTGATGCTATAAGTACTGTACGGCAGGGTTACAGATCTGGCAGTAGTATTCATGGATTTATTTTTTTGGTACTAATTTGAAATTTTGTTTTTGTAAATAAGAGTAGAATTTATCCAACAGAACAATATAAAATATCCTCACAAATATAGCAGCATACATTTCCATAGTAACAACACACAATTTGGTGCTTTATTTTGATTTTCTTAAAGACTCAATTTCAAAATGTTGAGCATTTTGCATAATGCGGAGTGTAACACTACTAAAGAAAAAAACACATGCATATTCAAGCAACTGAAACATCAAAACTGTTGGTGGCTTCGAAAATTTCTGCCTAAAGTTCGACAAGACAACTTACAACTTCGAATGGTTGTAAATCGTAATACGGAATTCGAACTCAGTTGTCTTCAAAGTTGTGTTGTCTTGAAGACAACACAACCGATGTTGTGTTGTAAATGAGAATAGGGCCCTAAATCAACCTAAACCGACATCAAAAGGGCCGCATAAAGATAAAAAGAATACGGACAGTGCATGCCATTGGTGCAATAGACCAGGCCACTGGGTACGAGATTGCCAAGCCAAGAAGAACTGGGAATCGTTTCAGGGAAACTACCAAGGGCCCAGGCAAGGCCAGTAACCTGGGAACCCAGAAAAAATAGTAACTTTGGGCCAGACAGTTATCCCATCTACGAGTCTGAATGAAATAAGTCAAATTAACACCAAACAGAAAATTAACTAGTAAGGTTACCTTCGGTCAGACCGAAGCTTATATACCCTACATCCCAGCAACCTTTATTATACATATTTATACATATTTCCGTTATCTATGATGGCAGAGAATATTCGTACCGAATTTCAAGTCAATTCTTCCAACCGTTATTCTGGAATTGCGGTTTATATCAATGTCATATGTTCGTGGGCGGACACGCCCATTTTTTTTAAAAATTTAATCTACCTGTACCGATGTATTCGGAAACAAAATTGAAGCTCAAAACTAAGTCTTCAAGTTAAAAGAATTAGTATTTGTTAAAAAAGTAGGCGTGGCGCTGCACCGATTTATCCCATTTTTAATCCCACAGAGTTTCGGATGACAAAGAATATACGTGCAAAATTTCATCGCGATAGCTTCATTCGTTCTCCTGTAATCGTGATTTCCACAGACAGACAGACAGACAGACAGACAGACTACGGACATGGCTAAATCGACTCAGGAGGTGACACTGATCAAGAATATATATACTTTTCCATACCTGCCACGCCTCCTTTAATGCGTTACACACGGAAGCACAAAGTGAATATACCCTCATTCCATCGGATGTAGGGTATAAAAAGAATCATAAGGAATTTCAAAGAATAAGTATAGTGGACAGTGAAAACTTACAATGTAATAATAAAGTAAAAGGTGCAACAAAAACAGACAAAACGGAGTCTAATGAACTTAAAATCGTAGAACACGAAAACCCTTACGACACTGAGTGCAGTTACAGCATTGTGAAAATAATGTGTTCAATGAGTTCCCTGTCGCAGAGGAAACCAATGAAAAACTTATCTTGCAGCTAAAGAACGAGACTGATACGGTCATGGATAAAATAATTAATGAGGAAAATTTAAAAGAAGCGAATAAGTTTAAAAGAAGGAATCAAAAAGAGTACGTTACGGTGAATTTAAAAAAGAAAGAGAAAAGCCTTTCGAACGAAACTGAAACAAATTGTAAGACCAATATTAATAAGTGCTGCTACGGAGATAATATAGCGGATGACGTGTTCATTGAATTTCCTTGCGAGGAGGCGATTAATGGAAAACTTGTCTTGCTGGTGGATACCGGAGCAGACACAAGTTTAATTAAAGGAAAAACACTCAGGAAGGAAACAATAATCAACACTTCGAATACAAAAGTTTTAAACGGAGCTTTTGGAGGTTGTGCTACCACAACAGGAACTGTCAATGTGACACATAATGATTGGCCAAGTCTTAGCTTAACGTTACACAAGGTGGCACTTGAGCAAAACTGGCCAGGCGATGGTATACTTGGCAGAGACAATTTGTGGAATAAGTCCATGATAGACTCAAAAAAGAAAAGGTTAGTAATGAGATGCTCAAAAGGAGAAAGCATAAAATTACTCTTATTAAATATAGGAAATGAGGTAAAACATGTCGGCATTAATGAAGTAAAAGGTAGGTCAACATTAATGAAGTAAAAGGTAGGCTGAGTTAAAGGCGAAACTACGAGAAGTGATAGCTCCAGGAGTGTTCCTAGGAAAAACGTCGGTAGATATGAGAAATAATAAGGTTCAAGTTTCAATATCGAATTCAACGGAAGAAGATTTCATTCGCAGTGATAACTTCATGAGGGAATTCAGTGATTTTAATAAGTATACACGAGAAAATGCACTATTTAAAAAGAATAGTTTAATGAAAAGTAAACATAGCTCAGTTAGGACTCATGTATCGGAGTCACAGATGTTCTTGAAAAGTTCAGATCTCAACACATCATTGAAATTAGATGAAGAGATAAATCAAAAAGAACTATTTAAAGAGAATAAAAGGTTTCCAATTATATCGTCATGGGATGCTCCCATACTTTCAATTTCAAAGAATTGGAAAAAGAAAAGGAAAAAAACATGAATAATAAAAATATATGAATAGGAAATTTTACAAACCATAGTAGTGATTTGTTTTTGGTTAATACCAAGGGGTTTTTTTTTTGTATACCATACATATTATACAAAACAATGAAAATATTACAATTTCAGCTATTATAGAATAAATGCACATCTAATAAGATACGTTAAAAAAGGCATAGAGAAGGGGAGGAAATAATACATTATTAATAATGTTTTACTAACATGAGTTTTGCATATAAACATATATATAGACATATGCATATACGCATCTAGTAGTAAATGAACAGTTTTGATACAAATATAAATAATATCAATATCAGTTGATAAAAGTAAACTAAAGTTCATAAAACGTAGAACTATTACATAATTGAATCAGTTATTAAGTAATATAAATACGTTGTCAAAAATATTATATCAATATATATACAAATATAAAACTACTAATATTGTTGAGATAAGGACTACAAATTAAGTAAATAGAACATTAAATAATAAGCATATTAATTAATTTCACATGTAATGCCTTTCAACTTTCACACATATACACATTTCACCAAAAATATGCACATGTAACAGATAAGCACACAAAATTATCATTGTTCTAATTGTTAACATATATAAAAAGAAAAGAAATTATGTGTAGAAATAATAAGTAGGCACGAATTAGCTAAAAGATTGTAAAATAAAATATGAAAAGAGGGAAAATTTACCCCAACAAAATAGATATGAAAAGAGGGAAAAATAACCCCAACAAAATAGATATAAAAAAAAAAAAAAAAAAAAAATAAAATATGAAAAGAGGGAAAAATTACCCCAAAAAAATATATATGAAAAGAGGGAAATACCATAACCCCAAAAAAAGAAAAACAAAAACAAAAACAAAAGAAGAGAGACGAAAATATATATGAAAAGAGGGAAAAATATAATAACCCCAACAAAACAAAATATAAGAAAAACACTTAACAAAATATTAATATAGTTATACACCAGCACAACAACAACGTCATCTTCAGTGTTCGACAAACATCAACGAATGGATTCAGACTCCACGAGGGGCGCAACATGCAGTAGGAGCATCAGTTGGTTATGGTTAACCAACTATATATATTGAGAGGCATCAATTGGTTAGCGATCTTAGTAAAAATGAGAAAGATTTTCAAACAGACATGTGGTAGCGGTAGCGATAATTTACGATCTTCATACGCACAAAATTCCTTACGTGCGAAACAAGGGAATGTGGCATATAACACCGAGGAATGTTCCAAAGAAAGACGTGGAAAAGAGTCGAAGAACGAATCGGGTGGAATCCTGTGACACAAAATTTGCTAAAACAAATGAGTGCATCAAGCCCAGGAAGTCTATTTCATTTGTGAAACAGAAATAACACAAGGAAATAGTAACCAGCGATTTCTGAGACCATTACATCCACTAGTCAGAGAACACAGTAGTAGAGAACACAGTCCTATAATTAAGAGTAACTGCATTACATTGCAAAGTATCGTTGACCCTACGCTATTCACTGTTCCGAAAAATCAACAAGAAGCAAAGCCTAACCCAACACTACATGAATCAGCCAGAGAACGATCAAGCCATGGACCACAAGCGGGTGCAGCGTTTTTCGTCACGACAACAGTAAGCAGATGAAAAAATGAAGACAATACACAAGAGCAGAAGAGCGTCCCTTTCCATCATTATTGAAAATAAAATTTTAATTGTTGTTTGTGAATGTTTGATTTTGAATATTTATTAATCAAAAATTGTAAAACTAAATAATGATGTAAATTAGTAATTATTGCTAAGTCATACATACCAACTAAGAAATTGAAAATACTACGTACACTAATAATTGTAAAGAAAAAAATATTCTCTATTCTAGATAATAATTTTTTCTAGCCGGAGGGCGGAGGAATGTTGTAGGTCGGAACGGTCAACCAATCGTTTAAGCTTAAAAACTAACAGCTTAAGCGGAATATTTAAACAAAGGTTGAAGCAAAGCTTTAAAAATTTATAAATCAAATAAGCGAATATATTTTTAGGCTTCACCGTAATAGTGAAGTTTCTCAGCACACGCTTTCAAATTAAAGCACACGCTCCAGATTGAGTGACCAAGTGCTAGATTTAATCAAGTCAAGCTCATGTTATAGATTTGGTTTCATGATCGCGGAAACTTGCAAATATTGCAAACGACCACACGTGTTTGGGTCAATGCAAAGCTCGCGTTCTAGATTCTAGCAAGAGAATTGGAGACGATGCATATTAAACTGGGTTACGGTTCCGACTAGGGAGTCAATAAAAAGACAAGTTGTCTTAAGTAGGTTTAAGTAATTTTTATATTAAAATAAGTTTTAATAAAGAAATAAGTGATTGAAAAATTAAAGTGGTTTATAAATGGTGTATTAAGTGGTGGTAAAGTGAATAGGCAACAGGACAACAACTGTGGAAGGACTCCACAACATTCAGGGTACGAGTCCAGACAGGACAACTGTTGTGGCAGGTAAAACCACAACAGTAGATAAACGAAAAGATGTGAAAATCGTTGATGGATAGGAGAGTAAAGGAAGACGTTTGGGAGATCGGCGTCTTATAGCAAAACCAAATTTTCATATCATATCACGTTTAACAGACGATATGATAGCTATACAGATGAGAAGAGCACGGTCCACCTACAATAAGTCAATATATTTGGAATTTGTTGTCTTAGAGCTTTCAAAGTGGAAAATGTATGATTTTAATTATCATTACATGAAGTCAAAATTCAAGAGTCTCAGTTTAAATTATATTGATACGGATTCCTTTATATATTCCATTCGGTGTAACGATTTTTATAACGATATTCGTGATGATATAGACGCAAGATTTCATATATCTGAATATTCACCTACAAATCCTTTCCATATACCGCTAAAATAGTCTTGGGTATGATGAAAGACGACAACAAGCGAAGAGTTATGAAGGAGTTCATAGGATTACGATCAAAAATGTATTCGATTGATGTCGTTGGCTGCCAAAAAGTTAAAAAATCTAAAGGCGTCAAGGGTTCGGTTTTAAGTAACTTTAAGCGATAATAGGGACTGCCTATTTAATAATAAGTATATATTTGGAGACATGTATACATTTAGATCTAAACTCCATCAAGTATATACTCAACATTTTCATAAGATAGCTGTAAGTTATTTAGATGATAAGCGCTCCATTAAATCTGATCGCTTTCACACATATGCCTGGGGACATTATAAAATAGATGTCATAAGGGACTTTGAATTAAGTGACAATTAACAATTTTTTGAGAATTTGGATTTCTAAATAATGTTCAACAACAAAAAATGAAAGAAATCTATCAAAATAACAGTCCTTATCCTATTCTGTACCCAAGGTGCAGAACAGCAAATCATGGTCAGATAAGAAGTAAATTTGTTCAAAAAGTGATAAATCCGACCCAATAAAATAGTCAAGTAAGCTAGGACCATCATTGGCTGAAAAACGTATGGGCGAGTAGTTATTAACAATAGACAGCCCTAGTGAAGCCACATTATCCCGCATGGCACTTACACTATTGTCATCGCATAATAGATCAATGTTAAAATCTCCACTAACAACGATGTGTGAGAAGTCAATAAGATAATTAGAGAGTTCAGCGAAGTAAGTGTCTAGGCTATACATTCTAGAGGGATTATAAATGCATGAGGGATTATAAATTGTTTACACTTACACAAATATTAAGGTACTCAACATCACTATTGGATGACATTGAGACAATTCTTGATTTTAAGATACTGCGACAGAAAATTGCCACACCACCACCTCTTCTGCCCGCCCTGTCATTCCTAAACAAATTAAAATGATTCATTTGAAGCATAGAATCCTTTAAATCCGTGTTAAACCAAGTTTCCGAGACACAAATAGCATCCAACAGAGAGTTCTCAAAAACATATTTACAATAATCAAATTTACAAGAATTCAGACTTCTGGCATTAAAGTGCACAATGTTAAATCCCTTTCGCTGCCCACAGAGCACATCTATTAGGGTCTTATTATCAACACTATTTAAATTATACACAGAAGCTATCACGTTGATCATGAAAACCACTGCCAAAAATGAAAATGAAAGAGAGAGTTAAATTGAGAAAAATGGAAGGAGAAACAAATGAAAGTTGAGAGAATAAGCTGAATAAGAAATAAAGAGAGGCTATCTTGGAAGACTTTTAGACACATACACTTTTTCCTGCCCACCTAGCCCTAGATCACTTAGATTGAGAGCTCGTTGATTTTGCTTGCAGTACGATGAAATAGCACGATGAAAAGAAGAACGATGAGAGGCAGAAGATAAGCGAAGTATGATTGGCCCATGAGTAGAGTCTTTCTTTTTAAGCCGAAAGACCTCTCTTAAAGTTTCAGCTTCAGCCGTCGGACAAAAACCAACTACACTACAAAGCTTGCCTTATACTGAGAGTAGGTTCTCACCCTGGGAGAACGGGATTCCAGAGACAACGAAGTCTGTTGATACTGAGGCTTTTTCACAGACAGAGATCCTCTCACGCAACACGGCGATCTCTGTTCTAACAGCAGTTGCCTTAAGAGCAGCTGCTTCAGCCACCTTCAACCGTTGTGACAACGCACACCTCCTTCTTAATAGTAGAGAAGTCTCCTAACACCTCATTAAGCCTTTTCATTATGCGCTCCTCAGAATTCTTCACGAGTAAATGCACTTGTTTAGCGAAACTCTCCCGCAATGCTGCGAGCTTACTGTCGAATTCAGCCAAAAGAGATGATTCACCAGCACTTTTAATCGGAGAGACGAGTTGAATAACTGGACTTAGAGAGCGGTCACAAGAAAAAGTATTAAGAGCTTGGATTCTGGATGACCGTTTAACATGAGCATTGTTGTTGTTGCGATTTTTGCCTGGCGACGGCATAATTAATTGAATTAAATAAATTTAATTAAATTAATTCACTAAAGATGGCAATCAAATAAAATGTTAATGTATATGATTTGTATAGCTAAATCACGACGACCGACGTTTGAAACCGGCGAATTATCATGAAACTAATGCCGACAACAGATGAAATAATAAGCTATGAACTGATCACTAGCAAACAGACGACACGTCTACACAGCATGACTATTCATGATCGAAATCGAAATTTGCAGTTAAAAGTAAAGTAAGGGTCAGTTGTCATCATGCTGCGTAACAGTAATCAACCTGGACTATGCAATGGAACAAGACTGGCTGCGAAAAAGCTGCTGAATAACGTCATTGAGGCAACAATCATAAAAGGAATATACAAAGAAGCAGATGTCTTGATCCCGCGGATACCGATGATTCCAACGGATTTACCATTCGATTTTAAACGCTTAACTTTCCAAGTACGTCTGGCCTTTGCGATAACCATAAATAAATCGCAAGGACAGTCATTAGAAGTTTGCGGAATCAACTTTGAGTTTCCCTGTTTCGCGCATGACAATTATACGTCGCGTGTTCGTGCGTCGGAAAACCGTCATCTTTGTTTATTTACGCACCACAAAACAAAATAAAAAATATAGTTTATGATAAAGCTTTAAATTGATTAACACACTGTGTCAGAACAGTGTGGGACTGGCAATATCAAATTTAAACTTTATAAATAGTCAGTATTATGTGTCGAAAATAATAATAAAACTTCATGATTCATTCAAAAAATGCTTCTTTATTAAATACGCATTCGTTTTGTAAATTTTAGGTCTTTTATTTATCGATTTCGATTGAGGCAGTACGAAGTCTGCCGGGTAGATAGTAATAAATAAAAGAATAATTAGAAGAAAGTTCATAGGGGAAAGTAGTAAAGAAGTTGTAAATAGAGAGAAAAATTAGTGTAATTTTCAGATATTAATATTTTGATCCGCGATAGTTTCAGCTGCATTGTCTTCGATATTTACAGAGTTCTCGAGTATAAAAGCGTTGAGCATCTCAGGAGATTTAATCTGTAAACTAACCACCCCTAGTGTAAGCAGCAAAAATTTTTTTCCTTCTCTTCAGAATGGCCGCTCTTAAAAGAAGTTCTCGATTTCTTCTTGTGAAGCTTTCGTTCACATAAGTAGAAACTTCATTGAGAGAGAAACTTTATGTCACGGAGACAAAGAGGGCCATTTGTGGTCTTTAGCTAGTCTGCTGTAGCTTTTAAAAACCGGTTTCTCTCTTGATAACTTGCGAAGTTGAGAATAATAAGTGATGGAGCAGCAGAGTGTTGGTAACGGTTTTTAGATCACACCCTACTACCAGCACTCAAAACACGATACAGTTGAAACACATTACACCCAAAAGTTGCGCATAATTTTGAATAAATGCTTTGTAGATCCTTATTTTCAAACTCAGGAACTTCAAATAGAACAGCATCGTTGGAGATCTCGCGTCGCTTTAAAATGTCTACATGATCCCGAACATCATAAAAATTCTGTTGCAGGCTAGAGGCTACAACCAAAGTCGATTCAGCAACTTTAACCCGGACTGAGAGAGCAGTGATTGTCTGTCTTATATCCTCGAGTTTCTTCTTCCAAATAGCCTCGATATTTACTAAAAAGGCTTCGAACTCCTCGCGCATACAGCTAAGTTCACTAAGCTACAGCTAAGCTGTAGTTTAACAAAAGCATCCTCACGCAATTTTCTAATTTCACTTTTAATAACCTCAGTCAGAAAACCACTTTGCTGGGAAATACGTTCACCAAGTATGCGCAGCAAAGATGTAGAGAGAACAGTGCCTCTATTCGGCGTAGTAGGGGTGTCGCTCGTAGAAGCACCAGCTGTGACTTTTGTACTTCGCTTTGACTACAAATTCGTATGTGGTATTTTATTACAATAAACACACTCTTGAATTTTTTATTGAAAATATTAAAATATTATGATGATTTATGATTTTTCAAAACGAATCAGATTAGGCGATCGTGAAAATAATATGATTATTAAATTGAAATACGGCAGACTAACAAAGCCACTTGTGAGGTGTGGCGAAGCCCACGCTCTGTGTCGAGGCGCAGAGATAATGCGGCCGGAGAGCCGCTCATTCCAGTTCGTGTCCGCATTGCGGTTATAGGCATCTTCTCTTCTCAGCATGCCGACGGACAGACAAGTTCCATAAAGTGGCGTGATCGAAGTTTCGAGAAGAATTTTTTTTCTATGAACTTCGCATAATGCCAGTCTACGGACTTACAATTAAATTCGATCATGGTGAGCAAGAGTGAGATATCGCGAGCTGCGCTGTGGCCGCGACTGTAATGAACGAAGCAAACCAGATTTCTGTCTGCAGCTTCGAGACAGAGCATGGTCTGAAAGTAGAGGCATTTGGTGTTAGATTTTAGAGTCGAGTGGGAGCTCACTGTGCGACACGTGAAAGCGACAAGTTCGAATTGAAGTACAGTAAAATGCAAAGTTCATAACTTTTCTATATTGTAAATTTCTCCGAAGGTTTATAAAAATTGGAAAATAATTCATTACAACCAACGCATTACTACACGGAGTTGATATTTATTACATACTATCTTTTAATTGCAACTCTAATTGAATTGGTTCGATAATAAATCGGATTCGGTCAAGAACATTAGTCAGATTCGAATGTAATTCGTGCGCAGTAGAGATAAGAAATGAACGAAAAGACAACTTCGAGAAACAACAAATAAAATATATTTTCTAGTGAAACGAAACGATTTAATATTCTTCAAAACCGATGCTGTTAAAATGGCATTGTCGATCAGTATTTGTTTTAGTTATGGAGTATTATAAAGTGAAGAAGAATTAAAGTTACTGGTCTTTGTTTTTGTTGTTAATTTTCGCACGATTTCTTCTCGAATTTTGCAACGGTAATGGAGTGAAGGAAAACGCAAAAAGCGATTTTGGTTTCCTACCAATTTAATGTAATCTGCTGTTGCGATTTTAACATATATATATATATATATATACAGACATATATATGCATGAATACATATATCATCCAATGAATATGAATTAGTTAATATTGGATCAGTGGGTTAACAAAACACGAACACGTAAACACGAATTTAAGTAATGTAAGCCATACAATAAAATATAAATTATACGCTACGTATACAGAAACCAATAATATTGTCCTTGAGTCTTATATATATTTAAAAAATGATTTGAAATGGACGTTTGTCTAGTTTAACAGGTGAGTAAGCGGTTTCACTTCGCTTAGGCCAGGCGACACAATATATAGGGGGTTGGCGCAACACCGTTCCGACGCGCCAACCATGGTAGGGTGGGTTATGAAGGGGGAGGGAAACTTCAACTTATTCTTCCCCACCCCCTCCCCTTATCGCACCCTATCCCTTTCTGCCAAGGAACGGTGTCATTTTTTTTGTTTGTGACGACGAAACCGCCTCCACCCGCCGTCTCGATCGCGAGTGAATGCAGTCGTGGCTTTTTTTTTCTCGGTCTGGTTTATGGCTGTAGAGCCAATGCAAGCCTCAGCTCGTTCTGTTTTTTTTTTTTGTAACTGGGGTTTACGAGACACTGTCAGTGTTGTTGAACAACCGACCACTTTCCCTGAGCGCGTCCGGATGAGCTGAGCAGGGGGTCAATTCTGGTTCTGTGATACGGTGATGTGAAAACAGGGTTTTCATTTTCAGAATTTCTGTCACTTTACAAGTTTACGTTTCACTAGTTGTTATTTTGCGATTCTGTTTCATATTGTGTAAACGACCATTCAATGCGATATGTCGATAACACAGTTTAAAAGTTCTTCACAACTATTTAATAAAAAGCAGAGTTCCATTCAACGAAATCAACCTCGAAGACGACAACACCACTGATAATGCTTTGGTTCAAATTTTACCTGCAGGAAGGATACAACGACAACGACTTGCAGAGACATTTGTTTAATAAAATTAATAAAAGTCATAGCATTTATAAATTATATCTGTATTTTAATATTTTATTCATTAATTTCATTTCAAAAGAAATCATTCTAAAGAACTTAAAAATTTCATTCAAATAAAAAACAACAAAAATATATATTGGACACACTGGGTGTAAAGCGAGCCAGTGGTACACATAAGGAACACGTAAGGAAAAAAATTTGTACTTAAATCTTACTTCGTACTAAGGCACTGACTAAGGACTAGGTGGAACCCAGCGGGATGTTTATAGGCCGTATATGTTAGTGACTTCTTTCAGGGCAGCCGCATACACCTCGATAGCCTCCGTCTGCTCTCGGATTATTATTTTATTTTCAAAATTCTCTCCTCAAGTGGCGTTAATTCTTTAGCCCTCTGAAGTCCATTAATTCCGCTTCTTTCAGCATCTCGCCTTTGTTGGGAGTACTTACTTCTTGTGTTTAATCTAATGAATGAAAGTGTAATGAAGGTAACGATGAAATAATAATTTTAATAAATTATACTAAACCGCTCCAAAAAAGACAGACTTACTCAGTAGAATCCATTATCACGACTGATTTAGTAGATGAAAAGTCTGTTGTCTTTTTGACAGTTGTTTTCATATCTTCACGGAACAAGAATCGGAAACTGTATGATACCGTGAAAAAACTTATCATATCACCGTATCACAGAAACAGAATTGACCCCCTGACCTGACAGTGGTCAACATTCGTTTTGCTTGATTTGTTTTTATATTTTTATATTTAATATACCGCGACACACATCCCATACGTTACACTATCACATTACTGTTATGGAAGAACTCAGACAAACACGTCTACTTCTAGTTTCATGACACGGCCATTTTTGTTCAAAGACATACTACAATCATTAGGCAGTTGCACAGTTCTTGGTAATATTTAATTTTAAATTGCCTTGTGCCATTTGCCAAATAGAGTAGACTGCCTACAACTTGCTGGTATGGGAAATTTACTTCTGCCACTTCCCCCTTTTCCTGAAATTTAATTGTAATCCGCTGGCGTTGCTACAGAATTGGAATCCACAAATCCGAAATTGTCCAATACTTTACTAGTGTATGAAGAAAAACACATGGGTCAGCAGCACTCACTTTAAAATTAAAATTTATTATAAATTTTTTAAATTTTGCATTCCAGCACCGTGCAGATTGTTTCAGACCAAAGAGAGACTTGATCAGCTTGCATACTCTGGGTATACTGTCATGGAGATCAACGTTCTGTTGCATATACAACTCTTCATCCAAGTCTCCATACAGTCTCCATCGAACAGTTTTATAAACATTTTGCGCTTTGCTGCTATCGCCAGTAGAGTCAGGATTGAAGTAAACTTGACAACTGGACTAAAAGATTCCGTAGAAGCCACCAACATGGCTTTGTATCTGTTGACTGAATCATCAGGATTTCATTTGATACGATATACCAAACGGCTATTGATGATGTTTTGATCTTTCGGTAGCTACATCAACATCCACGTTCCGTTTTCAATTAGAAAATTATACTCCTCCTGCATCCCTTTTTCCCTTTTTTTGCTTTCGTTAGACTGAATTGCCTGTTCATAGCTGCAGAACTCTACTTTGGAGGCTAGAAATGCATAACTGCTCACAATATTTGAACTTGAGCACGATGTTGAGCGTAAACGACACTCTAAAATAATTGACGAGGTTAAGTCACAAAAATTTCGCCTTTGTTTAACTTCATGGGATTCTTCGACGATAAAATTGTCTAACGAAAGGTTATTATTTTCATTGCTTTCTGAAATGAAACATGACGTAGAGAAACGTTCACTTCCGTTGTCCGTTATTTCTTGTTAATTTCTGCTCATTTTTCATTGTGTATTGCTGTTGTGCTCGCTTTCAGAATTTAAACTCAAAATTACTTGTTTGTTAGATTAAATTTGAATTTGTTTGCACGCATTTACAGTTTGTCCTTCCTTTTCTATCATATGCAAACCGGTTTTGCCGAAGGTCAAATCACGAACAGCATTGATCGTTTTGTTACGTAAATTGTACACTCTTTAAACTTTTTTGTTTTCACTGCATCCCACAAACAAACACTACGCAGCTTTTTTATCAAGTTTTTGTGTTTTGTTTTGGTATATAGCTGCTGTAACAAAAACTTGAAAATAATTTAATGTTAATTGTTTATCATCCATAGTTCACACGGGGAATTTTTTGCTACTCAACTGGTTCCCGTAGGATTTAAAACATATACGCTTGTGTTAACTCCTTCAACCCATAGCCTAAAGTCCAAACTACTTTCGTGCAGCATAGTTGCTTCCATTGCAGTTCTGTTTTCTCGTTCAACCGAACCATTTTGCTCAGGTGCTTCATTTACAAACTCCCTACCGTTATATGAACGGAAAGATTTTACCTTATGCTTTGACTGATTTTCAATCAGTTCCACGACTGAGATGATTTTCGTTGCCAGCACGGATTTAGTTTTAGGAAAATATACAACTCGTATATACGAACAGTCATCCTTTATAAGTAAGAAAAAAGGATGCATTGGTCCGTACACATCCACATGAAATAACTCGCCACACTTTGTGGCTTAAATAAAGAGCCACAACGGAGCGCTTAAATAAAGAGCCACAACGGGTTCGCTGAAATACAGTGCCACAACGGGTCGCTTAAATAAAGAGCCACAACAGTTCGCTTAAATAAAAAGCCACAACGGGTCGCTTAAAATACAAGAGCCGTTTGCACGGTCGATATTTACTACAAGAGCCACCAAGATACCTCAAAAATGCGAACCTTTGTCTTTTGTTACTGCGTTACTAATATATTCGTGTTTGCATTACATCAAAGGCTGATTTGCAATGTTCGGATGACCTCGTAAAAAGCGACAATCGAAATAAAACGTGTGCGAGTTGTAAGATATTTCCAATGGAATCGACCGTGAACATGGACAAATTTCATTCCAAACAACATATTGTCCGTCGGCTTATTGCTATTTATTCACATGTAGATGTATGCTTTCTGGTTTTCTCTACTAAATTTGGAAATGTACATCTTAGTCTTTTTGTGTAGTTATGTATTCGTAGTGTGTACTTGTTTACATGTGGTCACTTAGAAGAAACAGGTTTTGTGTGTTAATTCCAGGTAGGTATATTTGTATGTACACCTGGTTAACGCAAGTGTAAGTTTGATTATTTTTATTTCGTCTTCTGCTTTGCTCTTTATAATTAATGTATGTAAATATGTGTATCTAATTGTCTAATCTAAAACTATTTATATTAAAATATTATTGTAACGAACTCTGGTCGTTACACTGGTAAGAAAGAAGTTATATTCCCAATAGCAACGACACTTTGCTGCCTGTCTATCAAGTGCGATCGGATTAGCTTGCTTGATTGAATAGAGAATTTAAAATTAAATACTTTTAAAAGTTATTAAAGGTATCAAAAGTTTCGAAAAATCGAGTAAAGTCAGAAAGGATACATATGATATATATTTAGCTCTCCGCAGTTTCTCAATGACAAGGGTCAGGCTGAGATGCAGCTTCTACTGGATCGAAAGCCAGACTGACAATTGCTAAGCAAATTATTGCTGGAAGTAAAAACCAGAATTTAATCACAACCTAACCTTTCAAAGACCTTAGAAAGATAAGGTAAGATCGAGATTGGTCGGAAGTCATTTACATGCGCCTTGGAATTCTTCTGAATAGGAATAATTTTCATATACTATCACTCCACTGGAAATACAGAGGCGGTAATAATAGAATTAAAAATGTAAGTAATAAATTTCAAAATGTAGGGTGGGATAAGTATGGTGAAACCCAATACCATCAAGGCCAGCGGCATTTGACTTAATGGACAAAAGAGTTTTGTCATTGACACAAGTAGGAACAAAATTATCTATGTCCGCGTTGAGGTTGAATGGATGCTGAGATATTGCGACAAGCGGCAGGAATTTTGCTGATGTGATAAAAACCTAGCATTAAACTCTTCGCAGTCAACATCTCTTGATACATCAGAAGTTTTTGTCAATTCCTAGATTTATGACTTTAATCCAGAAGGATTTTGTCGACTGATGTTGTCAAATTTTATTCCAAAGAATCTAGCCTTGGAGGCTCTGATCTTGGAGATAACTTGATTGCGAAGGAGTCGATAGACAACGAGATACTCATTAAGTTTAAACTTCTTAAACTTCTTGTACACAACATCACGCTGATGCATAAGAGGAAAAATATTGTCAATTAGCCATACTGGTTTATTATGATTGATTACTTAAGTCATAACCTTCACGTGTTTATTAAAAAAGAGGTTAATATTATTGGATATAAATTCAACTTTATCATTCAGTCGCTTAATGACTTTGTACGGACCTTCCCACGATGTTTGCAGCTTTGGAGACATGCCCTTCCTCCGTTGCGGATTGTACAGTAACACTAGGTCGCCCTCTTTGAATCCGTCCATATTCATACCTCGGTCATAGCGATCCTTCATTTTGTTACTCATTAGCAGTGTACGCCGCCTCACCATTTCGTGTATTTCGTTCATTTCAGATTGTAACATGTGCCAGTAATTGTCTCCGGTTTCGGTAAAATCACTGCTTTTGCCAAATTTTAGATCCGTCGGAAGTTTTAAGTCTGAGCCAAAAACTACTTGCGCAGGTGAATGACCAGTAGTGTCATGGACTGCTGATCGGTAAGCCAATAAGAACATTTGAATGTGCTTATCCCAATTCCACTGACATTTTCCCACGACTTTCTGCAGATGCTCTTCTAATGTGTGGTTGAATCTTTCCACCATGCCATCTGACTGCTGATGTAGAGGTGTCGTTCGAGTCTTCTTGATACCCAGCAATCGGCACATTTCTTGAAGACTCAAAAATCCTTTATTGAAGACTCAAAATTTTGTCCTTGATCGGAGTGCAACTCGATTGGTATGCCAAATCGCGTGATCCAGTTCTGAACAAATACCTCAGCTACAGTTTTAGCCTCCTGATTTGGTATAGGGTAGACTTCTGGCCATTTGCTGAAATAGTCCATAATGACCAACACGTACTTATTTCCAGAGTGACTAGTCGGAAATGGGCCAGCTACATCCATTGCAACTCGCTCAAATGGCGCTCCAGCGTTGTACTGCTGCTACTTCCCTCTGCTTCGAAATTTAGGTCTCTTAGCAGTTTGATCCATTCCGCTACCGCTTCTTGACAGTTCACCCAATAAAATCGTTGTTTAATCTTCTCCACAGTTTTTGTAACACCGAGATGGCCGCCACTTGGTCCATTGGCCGCCACGTTCGCATCTTTCAACTTTGGAGCAATACATTCGAATGCACACGGTCGTCGAGATAAAGCATCTGCGTTTCCATGTTGTCCACCTTTTCGATGCTGTATTTCACAATCGTAACTCTGCAGCCTTTCTATCCAGCGCGCAATTTGACCTTCTGGTTTTTGAACTGAAGTAGCCATCTTAAAGCCGCGTGATCTGTCCTTAATAAGAAATTCTGCCCATACAAATATTTACGGAAGTGTTTTACGCATTGAACTACTGCCAAGAGTTCACGCCTAGTGACAATATTTTATTTCTGGCTTACCCAGGACTCGACTATAGTATCCAATAACTTTTTCTTGTCACCGATGATCTGCGATAGCACACCTCCAATGCCATGTGCGCTGGCATCTGTATCCAAGACGAACTTTTCACCAGGAACTGGATATGCCAACATTGGAGCAGTACAGAGCAACTCTTTCAGATGCTGAAAGGCTTCTTCTTCTCCCTTTTTCCACACGAATCTACAATTCTTCTTTGTTAAATTATGTAGACTTCGTGCAACATTGCCAAATCCGTGTACAAAGCGTCGACAATAAGTACAGAGCCCAAGGAAACTTCGCACATCATGAACATTAGTTGGACGAGGCCAATCTCTTACCGCTTTTATTTTGCTTTCATCAGTGTGAATTCTCTTAGTAGTGATTTTGTGGCCCAAATACGTCACTTCGGTTTTGAACAGGTTGCATTTCTTCATATTTAATCGCAATCCACTGGAATTAATGCGTTGAAACACTTCCTCAAAATTTTTCAGGTGGTCATCAAAATTCTTGCCCGTGACAACGATGTCATCAAGATACACTAAACATGTTTTCCAGTGTAGCCCTTTCAACACGTGTTCCATCAAGCGCTCAAAAGTTGATGGAGCATTGCATAATCAGAAAGGCATCACAGAGAATTGCCGCAATCCCTCGCCGATACTGGAAGCCGTTTTCTCAAGATCAGATTTTTCGATATCTACTTGATAATAGCCGCTTTGCAAATCTAACGTTGAGAACCATTGTGCACCAGATAACGTGTCCAAAGTGTCATCTGTTCGCGGTAGTGGGTAGCTGTCCTTTTTCGTGACATCGTTCATCCACTTACTGGGCCATCCGTTGCGGAAACCATCTCACGGCCCTTTTGGGCTAGTCCGTTTTAGTTTAACGATTCTGTTTCAGTAGAAGCACCACTTACTTTTTCGGCGCTTCTCTTTCTACCACTCACTTATGTATTGCAGTTTCGTGCAAAATGTCCAATTTTCCCGCAGTTGTAACATTTTGCGTCCGAACTTTTGCGCGAGATCGGCATCATTCGTGATATCGTCTGCCTTAGTTCCCTGATGGACTTCTCTAACGACTCATTTGAACCAACCTCCAGTCGATGAACATTGTGTGCTGGTCTGCTCAAAACACTCGCTGTCTCCTGCGTCAGAGCAAACAAAGCTGTTTCGGCGAAGGTCTTCTTTGGCATAGAGTAGACTGCGCGTTTCGTATCCACATCCCGTATACCATTCATAAACACCTAGATCTTCAGTAGTTCGATTACTTCTGTGGGTGCATCCGCGTTGGCCAAAAGTGTGAGTCGTTCGATCTCTGTTGCATATTCCTGCAACGGCTCGTTATTCTTTTGGAAACGATTCATCAGCTCCACCTGGAGCATTTGCTTTCGGTGATGGCTACCGTATCGCCGATCAATCGCTGCCATCAACGCATCATAATTACCTCGCTCGTGTTCAGGAACCGTTTGCAAAACTTCAGCAGCGGAACCCTTCAACGACACCACCAAAGCTGCCACTTTGTCTGCCCACGTCCAGTGATTCGTTTGTGCCGTTGTCTCGAACTGGAGTTTAAACATTTTAAACGGCACCGTTCCGTCGAAGGTTGGCGCTTTCAATTTTGGTGCACTAACAGCTGCAACTGGTCCACTCAACTGTACATCTCGCATATTACCATCCAGCCGCAATATTTCCGACTTCAGTGTGTGCAATTCGTTTTGCGTTTGCGATTCTAGCCTGAGAAATTCATCCGCCGTTTGTGACTGCAGTCTGCGTAATTCATCTTCTACTTTATCTTGCCTCGCCTGCAGTTCCGCAGAATTTCCTTCAATGCGCAAAAGTTGCTCCTGCAGTTGTGATGTATTTTGTGCCATTGGCTCTTGTATTTGTGAAGTGTTTTGTTTCAACTGTTGCTCCAGTAGTTGTGAAGTCTGATGCGCCATTGCTGCTAAGAGCACACTCATGTCGAACGCTGGAGCTGCTTGCGTCTCTACCAACTCTTGTTCAATTTTGGATGCAGCTTCGTAGATGAACTCATGTGTTTCAACGTCGATGCCCTCCTTCTCCCTAGCGTCACGCAAGCGAGTTTGTAGCTCTGCTTTATTTCCTGACACAAGCAAACTGCGCGACTCCAACTCTTGCCTCAGCTGTGGTATTTTCAGGTCAGCGAATTTCGTGATTATTCCGGATTATTCAGCAATCCCACTTCTGACACCAATTGTTACGAAATTTCCAAAATTACCTATTGAAGTCTCTTCAGGTACTATCACTGGATTGTGAATAATCGTTAATTCGAAATAAAAAAAATCGTTTGTTTCAAATAATAAATCAACTATTTATTATTGCTTGCTCTTATTTTAACACTTCTTTACTATCGCTGTTTATAACTTGTACACCTATACACTTATATACGAATTCTTATTAGAAGCTATTCAACTATTTTATTCCTATTCAACACTTTCCAAACTGTTACTTCCACGATGTCACTTAGTTGCTTCCCAAAATCAAACTGTGTCCGCTGCTATGGTTTATGTCTATTTATACTGTTCGATAATTATCGCTACGTTATCGTCAGACTCCTCCAGATCTTACTGGATTGTCGAGAAACTTCCCTTTCCATGAATTGTTTGTTTCAGCAATGAATCATGTTCTATTGTGTATTCCGCGTTGTGGAAATATCAAGTAACTTCTGGATCTTTCGCTAGCGCTTTAACATTTCTTTATTATCGCTGTTTATAACTTGTACACGTATACACTTATACACGAATTCTTATTAGAAGCTATACAACTATTTTATTCCTATTCAACACTTTTCAAACTGTTACTTTCACGACGTCACTTAGTTGCTTTCCAAAATCAATTTGTGTCCGCTACTATGGTTTGTGTCTATTTATACTGTTCGATAATTGTCGCTACGTTATCGTCAGACTACTCCAGATCTTACTGGATTGTCGAGAATTTTCCCTTTCCATGAATTGTTTGTTTCAGCAATGAATCATGTTCTATTGTGTATGCTGCGTTGTGGAAATATCAAGTAACTTCTGGATCTTTCGCTAGCGCTCGATAGATGTTCTTGTATTTCAGAAGAATGGGGACTGTGATTTTGTAACACTGTAAGATTTGGTAACTCTAAATTTGGTAACACTCGTAAATATTGCACGTATCGGCGTGTAGATGGCGCTGTATATCACATTATTGTAGTTATTGCATGACGTGTAGATGGCGCTGTATTTTCGCCACAATATACTATCTCAGTTGATAGTTGCTAAGTCATGTTGGAATGAGAAATAATTAATTCGATTATAGTTTCTATACTGAATCGCGTCCATATTAGCAGACCTATCAGCCTTATTATAGGAGTACGTCAAGAATAATAGATCGTGCATAGAAAAACCTGGAGCATTCAGCTGCTGATAAAGATGAACATTTAACTTATTGTTAATAAATAGAAGATCGATGAGACTACAAGATCGACTAGAGAAGTGAGTGGGCGTAACTTTATTAGCTAAGTTCAAATCTAAAGATTGCATAATCTGTATGAATTCATGTGATTCTCTATTATTCAGGACGTTACAGGTAAAGTCTCAGCAGACAATAATTTCCGAGTTAGTACACGAAAGTTCTTCAAGAGTTAACAAAAAAGGCTGAGGCATATGCGTTTTTTAGGCCTGTAATCTCTGTTGAGCAAGATTTTCCTGCTTAATTGATGTATTTCAGGAAAAATATTGTGGCGAAAATACAGCGCCATCTATACGTCATACAATAATGTGATATACAGCGCCATCTACACGCCGATACGTGCAATATTTACGAGCGTTACAGTGTTACCAAATCACAGTTCACATTCCTCTGGAATACAATGACATCTATCGAGCGCTAGCGAAAGATCTAGAAGTTACTTGATATTTCCCCTACGCAGCATACACAATAGAACATGATTCATTGCTGAAACAAACAATTCATGGAAATGGAACTTTCTCGACAATCTAGTAAGATCTGGAGAAGTCTGACGATAACGTAGCGATAATTATCGGACAGTATAAATAGACACAAACCACAGCAGCGGGGACAGTTTAAATTTGGAAAGCAACAAAGTGACATCGTGGAAGTAACAGTTTGAAAAGTGTTGAATAAGAATACAATAGTTGAATAGCTTCAAATAAGAATTCGTGTATAAGTGTTTAGATGTACAAGTTATAAACAGCGATAGTAAAGAAGTGTTAAATTAAGAACAAGCAATAATAAATAGTTGATTTATTATTTAAAACAAACGACATTTTATTATTTCAAATTTACGATTATTCACAATCCAGTGCTCGAACCTGAAGAAAGTTCAAGCGGTAATTTTGGAAATTACGTAACAATATACTCAAAAGAGCAATCTCTACTAGAAATTGCAATAAACCTGTAATTAATGTCATTCTTAACTAAGATTGCCACACCTCCACCCAGTCGCCCAGAGCGATCCGAACGAAAAAGCTTATACCCAGCAAGAATGTAGAAGCTATTTGAAATTGCTGGATGGAACCAAGTCTCCGATATATACAAATTATCAATACATGAGCTTAAGAAAATCTGTCTAATTTCATCAATCTTTAAAGGTAGGGTTTTCCATAAAAATGAACAATATGAAGGGCTGATTTTGTGCGGCAAGTATTCTTATCAAATGAGCTAAAAAATTACTACCACCACGACCATGGAACCCTCTATGATTGTTAGTATGTGAAGATATCACTTACACAAAGTCGGCAATATATTAGTTGAACACCAGCAAAGGCAAAATAAAAATAAATGCCTAAAGAAACGAGTAGACATAATAAATTAAAGAATAAATAAAAAAAAAATGAATAAATAAAAAGTAGTAAAGAAGTTGTGAATAGAGAGAAAAATTAGTGTAATTTTTAGATACTAATATTTTTATCCGCGATAGTTTCAGCTGCATTGTCTTCAATCATTACAGAGTTGTCAAGTATAACAGCGTTGAGCATCTCAGGAGATTTAATCTGTAAACTTGTAACAAGTTTTTTGTCTCAGCTAAGGTAGTCTCAGCGGCCTCAGGATTCATTGTGGGTGGAACTTGAAAAAAACCACTCACTGTGTGACGTTTCCGAATTTCAAGCAATTGTGTTTCAACAATCTAGCACTGACTGAAACAGTTCAGCTCGGACGTTATATTTAATATCGTTTTTATTTAAATTCTCTTAGATCTCACAATGTGTGCTAATTCTACTACAATGTAACTTAGCCTAAGTCTTATGCTAAAGGGAGTTCAAAGGGAGTGCGAATAGAACAGCTGAGCAACAGCCTCGGTACTGGTGCGACGCTTTGGTCGAGTAGAAATCAAGAGTGTGAGCAAAAGCCCGTGTAGTTAATCAACTCTATAGTCGATTAATCGTAAAAAAAATAGAGTATGAGCTAAAGCCAGTGGAGTCACTTCGGCATGACGAAGTGATCGGTGCGAGTAGAGCTAAAGCCCGTGGAGTCATTCGAAACTATTCGAATGATCGTAAAAAAGGTTGAAAAAGCCTGTGGAGTTAATCAACTCTAAAGTTGATTAATCGTAAAAAAGAAAAAAAAAATCGAGTATGAGCTGAAGCCCGTGGAGTTAGTCAACCCTAATGTTGATTAATCGTAAAATATCTGATCTGGCCAACACATGACTTCCTTGTGTAACGGCAATTATATGGTTTTATTTCAAGAATGGTTGATATATTTTATTTATATTTTAAATTTGAAGTCTTAAAAATTTTAAATATTATTACTTAATGAAAATAATTTAAATAGTAGTAATCAAAAAAAAGGAAATACAAATTAGTTTCCATACAGCTTTAACTATCAATCGTACTAATTTTGATTTCCCTGTTTAGTTCTGTTAGGGTATAACCAATTTTTGTAAAAGATATAGCAGTATAACATTCATTTATTATTATCATTTATGTAATTTGGATAATACATGCTTCGTGTTCCTTTGGCGAAGAGTCCTTTTGGTGCGAACATTAAAATTGGAGCTACAAAATTGTGTCTTATGTAAGGCCCAAATACAAAATAGTATATACTTTCTAGGAGTGTTTGTTTTTGAGTGATCTATGAAATTTGAAAAAAACTATATGAGAAGTGCCCTTTTCGCGCAACCGATTGCATCCAAAAAGGGAGGTCCACAACTAGGTCTTATAAAAGTTTCAAATACCAAATTTCAACTTTCTACGATTCTCCGTTTTTAAGTTATTGGGGATACATACATACGTACAAGCGTACTGGCGTACAGGCGTACATACGTACACACGTCACGACCAAACTAGTCAAAATGGACTCCGCGATGGTCAAAATGTGTGTTACCATCAAAATCTCAATACCGCAATTTTTCATGATTACAATACTTTCTTGTATTTACTACGTATACAAGGAAGTAAAAAAAAAACAGGTGTGAGCTAAAGCCCGTGAAGCCATACAGCACTAGCTGTATGATCGACTTAATCGGTATGATCGGCACTTGAATTAAGGTTCTTGGGAATTGTAACTTCTGCTTTGAACGCAAAAATAAATCACGTTGGAAGATTCCATGCTTCTTGTTAGCATTGTCGTCCCATCAGCTGTGGTTGCTGTTGTTGTTGTTGTCGCTTTCCATATGTCCGGTTATGGAATCAGGTGTTGTTGTTGTTTCTTGCTTCTTGTGTTGTGGTTTATTGTAAAGAAGGAGTCGGTGGTTGTTGTTATTTTCTGTTATTGTTATTCTTCTTCGTTTCTGCTTCTTCAATTATGTCGGTATGTATGTATGTACATATTTTGCTATTGCTGGTCGTTGTGCAGTATGTATATAATCGGCTGATTTCTTTCATATGCATTTCGGTATGTAATTGATTTTCTGGTGACGGAATGTATGTAATTCAGTATGTATATCCGTTTACTCGGTTTATTGTCTGCAATCAGATAATTCTTTTCGGCAGAAGTATTTGCAACGATGCTTGGATCGTTACAAACTAACACCTCTCTCCGTCAGTTTAATGAAGACAAGTCCACGCTGAGTGTTAACACCAAATATTTTTCTTCCTTCTCTTCAGATTGGTTGCTCTTAATTCTCGATAAAGAAATTCTCGATTTCTTCTTGTGAGGCTTTCGTACAAATAGAAACTTGATTGAGAAGAGAAGCCCATGTCACGGAGACAAGGAGGGCAATTTGTGGCCTTTAGATAGTCTGCTTTAGCTTTTAAAAATCGGTTTCTCTCTTGATGACGTGCGAAATTAAGAATAATTAATGGTGGAGCAGCAGTGTTGGGAGCGGTTTTTAGATCGCACCCTACTACCAGCACGAAAAACACGATCCAGTTAGAACACATTACATCCAATAGTTGCGCATAATTTGGAATAAATGCATTGTAGATCCTCAAACTCAACAACTTCAAACAGAACAAAGATTTCAAACTCAACAACTTCAAATAGAACAGCATCGTTGGAGATCTCGCGCCGCTTTAAGGTGTCTACATGATCCCGAACATCATTAAAATTCTGTTGCAGGCTAGAGGCAACAACCAATGTCGATTCAGCAACTTCAACCCGGACCGAGAGCGCAGTGATTGTCTGTCTTATATTCTTGAGTTTCTTCTCCCAACCGCCCTCGATATTAACTAAAAAGGCTTTGAACTCGTCGTGCATACAGCTAAGCTCACAAGCTGTGACCTTTGTACTTTGCTTTGACTACAAATTCGTATGTGGCATTTTATTATAAAAACACTTTTGAATTTTTTATTGAAAATGTTAAAATATTATGATGATTTATAGTTTTTCGAAACGAATCAGATTAGGCGATCGTGGAAATGATATGATAATTAAATTGAAATACCGCAGACTAACAAAGCCACTCTATCACTCACTGATATTGAAGAACTCAGAAAAAAACGTCTACTTCTAGTTACACATCACGGCAATTTTTTCAGATATACGTCTCTCTACAATCATTAGCCAGTTGCACAGTTCAGTTAGAGTTTTCTTTTCCTGTGAAGTTGACCATGCGCTATGAAAGTGATTGAAAAGCGGTGGCAAAGCTATTAGCATTATGGTCATAATCATTGATTCTGGTATTTTTTCGGCTAGGTCAGATATTTACTCGACAATTTCTTCAATTTTTGGAACAAAATTACCTATGTCATAGTTTGACTTCTTATCTTAAACTTATCACTTGTATTCATTAATTTAATTCATATTTTTAACTTGCTTTTTTTACTTCATTTAATTCAAAAAATTATTGTTTATAATTAGTTTATAATTAATCATCACATTTCCTTCTTTAAATTTCTCTGTTATGTTGAGGAATGTTAAAGAAGAATGTTGTGATGCACGATAATCCATTAGAAACGTACTTATAATGTTTTCTATATCGTTAGATATCAATATTCGGCCACCACACAAAAGATCAAGCTAAGGCCTTGGTCTTAACTATACCCAAATAGGAGCTGTGCAATTCGGTAAGTACACTGGCTCGCAATTTTGACTAAGGAATCGTACTATAACCGCATAAGATGCAATCATATTCCACTGATAACTCTGCACATTGTTTACAAAAGGGCCTGTACTCCTCTCCTTTTTACCTGTCTACAGCTCCTATTTAAATCGCCAGCTTTGACAAGACTATACACCTACTTTTTTCGCTAAGCTTTTATAGTCTAACTTTTAACTGATTAGTTTTCATAACTAAATTAATATAGTTTGCTTCTTGATTAGAACAAAAATATTCTGGTTCATGCTGTTGTTGAGGCAAACGCGACAAATGGTAAGCTACATATATTACTAGATCCTTTAATGTACTTTAACGTATGGTTGAAACCAGTCAATAGAAATACCCATCTCTGCATACGCGCTGCTGCCATTGTCGGGAACCTTTTCCCCAAATATCTAACATGTTGTGAGCAAGGATAGGGTGGCGTGGCACGGTGGCTGTAGCTACGTTCGTCGGCTATTTGGGGTGATTTCCTGCCACCCTACCCACAACAGAAAAAGAAAAATCGTGCCTTATTTGTTTTTAAAAAAGGAGAACCGGAGAAAGGAAAGAAACGAGTTAAGACGAAACACTGGTCACTTGCCTATGTTTCCTAATGGGTCATTCCAAGCAACCCTCCCACCCTAGGAATTACCTAATCAAAATCTTAACATTCTCCACTCAACCCCTTTTCAATCAACCACTACCCACTAGGAAACTCAAAAATTCCGGTGCAACACAACCTAAGTCGTCGTCTGTCTGTGAGCAGCCTAACCTCTCTGTAACTCTTTCAAATTACAGCCATGAACAGCATTTGGCTCAAAGTGCATCTGCGGTTCCCTTATTTCCATAATCTGTCAACGTTAGTCCGTTTGTTTTCTACATGATGTCCGTCTTGTCTGTCTGTCTGCCACGCCTATCAGTGTGGTGACCTCCCCTTAGGTCCACCGGCACATCAGCCTAAATGCTTGCAATTAGCAGTCCATGTTTTTTTTCTTCTTTTTTTTTTAATTCGTATTTTTCTTCAACACAAAAAAACTCGAGTAAATTCATTTTTTTTTAACATTTAATCTTAAGTTCCTGATTCTTTTACTAATTACTATTTTTATAATTTTTTTTTGAAAGATAAAGAAGAAGAGTAAAGGTAAGTTGTGGTAAGTAAGTTAAGGTAAGTAGAAGTTTTCTATAATCATTTTGCTTATGGTTCTTATAGTTGATTATTTATTTATTTATTTATTTTTTTATTCTACCGACGGCTTCACTCACCCAGTGCCGGCCACGGACGATGGTACCACTCCGCTGCACTGACTGAAATTAAATAGTCAAATCAAACGGGCGTGTTTTAAGCAAAATCCATCTTTAATAGTCGCCCCCTCACACCATTGTCCGCTGATTCCAATGATCTGCGACCATTAACACCGTCACACTTCTTGATAGGAAGAACGGCAGCTGCAATACCTGAACCAGTATTGCTCAATTGGCTTCTGGTCTTTTAAGCAGATATTAATTAGTGCAGTGGATTCAACAACCGTTTTGGCAGCGCTGGCGCACAGAATATATGAGACAGCTTCATTAGCGAAGTAAATGGAGAATGGAGTGTAATAACCTGAAACAGAATGATCTTGTACATATATCGGATGATGCAGCACCAGCCCTGCAGTGGCCTCTTGGGCGTGTTGTGCAGACTGTCGCCAGTTCAGATGGCGAGATGAAGAGTGCGAGTTGTGATCATCAAAACAGCTTATAGAATCTACAAATGAGCTATCACCAAGATATGTAGATTGCCGATCGAATCAGATTGTTCTATCAGCAGAGCTTCCGAAGAGGGGGAGAATGTTCCGGCCCTGCGCTACATTCGCTGCAGAACCGGTTGTATTCCTAATCATCTCGTTATTTGTTGTTGGGTTTTAATATTTCGCATCGTGAAGCGGTACCTGCAATACTCGTTTTTGCTTTTCTTATTGTTCATCGAGGCTAGGAACATATTAATAATTTCCAAAATAAGGCAGTTTTATAAGTATAGTCCCACTGTTTGCACGCACTAGGTCAACAGCGCACCATTTTGTGAAAACAATAAAGTTTTATATATATAACCATAATTCAAGCACTCTTATTTCTTTTCGCAGTAAGAAAAGGTAGAATAAAAGGCTTATTTCGACAATAATGAAACAAGAAAACTCTATAGCAAATGAATTAAATTAAATAATAAAAAATTATGAAAAGAAAATAAGTAAAATATCGGAAAAAACAATATAATTGAAACAAAAAAAAAAACTATAAAACAAAAAGTTTAATAAAAGTTCTTTCAAAAATTGTTTTAGGCTGATGTGCAAACTGCTGACCCAGGAGGCATTCAACACATAAACGTGGTTGTCTGTATAGTCACGTCGACAGTCAGCTAAATTATGCCAACACCCCCAAATAGTCTGTCTAAGTTGCCACTCCCCCTTGTAACATTTAACACACTTGAGTGTAATGGAGATTCGCCTAACAAGCACAACTGTTGAAAGCTTTAAGATTGGTAGCGAAACTACCAGCAACTCAACTGCCGAAAACCCCAGTGAAAAGTCCCGTGACTGGTACCACTTATGAAAGCACTTGAACTATGCGAAAGAAACCCAGTCGCAAAACTTTTCACAACATAAAGTGGTAGCAACTCCAGCTTCTGGCAAATACAATCAGTATTGAAACCGTTAAGTTCGAACACCAGTCCAAACACAAAAGAACAAGGAGTAGAAAAATAAGGTAAAAAGGAAACCGAAAATAAATATTAAAAAGCAAAACATATTTAAATTAGAATTAAAAATTAAAAACAGAAATAAAAATATTTAAAATACAAAATATGTAAATAATGTTCGTTGGGCGTCATTTCTGTTGTGAGCAATGTTAGGGTGTCTGTGGCTAGGCTCGCCTGCAATATGAGGTGGTTTCTTGCAACCCTACTTACAACAGAAAAACCATACGTGCTGTTTTTTTTTTTTTTTTTGAGAAGAGGAAGATAATACATTATCATCTAAATAGTTAAGCACTCTGGTTTAGGAGATATGAGACACGGCCTGCCACTACAAACACTTCCGCTACTCTTTCTTAATTTTTGCTAAGCCTTTTGTCGATGGTAAAACCCAGGTAGCAGATCATATCTTGCAAAAACGCGCATTTATCTGCATTTAATCGTAAGCACACTGATTCTAATCTGGTTAAAATTGGATCCAATATTTCTAACATGCTCGTTGAAACTAACTCCAGTAACTACAATATCATCTAAATAGTTAATCACATTGGGAATGCCTGTCAACACTTTTTCTATCTCTTTCTAAAAAATACCCCCTGCCGGTGTTACTCCAAAGGGTAATCGTATCATCTTGGATACTCCCAAGTGAGTACTCCATCCACATAAGCTTTGTAAAGAATCTTCTAAAACCAACTGATTATACGCACTTGCCAAATCTAATTTTAAAAATAATTCGCCTTAACTATACGTGGCAACGGATATTTCCTGTCCACTATATGTTTATTTATTGTGGACTTGTAGTCTCCACAAATCTGCAATTCAGCATTTGATTTAATAATGGGTACTAACGGTGTAGCCTATTATCTACTGGAATTATCCACTTGGACCAATGTCGCGGTTGAAACACCTTTCGAGTCGCGGTTGAAACAATGCAATTTATATTTTTATTACATACACTAGCACAATGTCCCTGTATATTGCATTTATAACACTTGCTATTTCTTTACTTGCACTTTTCACTACTTTGTGTCTTCCATCCACAATGTTGGCATCTCTTTCTCTGACCACTGTTTTATGGTGGGTGGTCAGAGAAACAAGGGTTTTCCGGTGTAATTCCACTCATGTTGTTACTTTAACTGGCATACCTGGAATGTTCCCGCACATGTTTCATACCGTCACGATGTCTCTTTTTTGAAACGATATTAAATTCACTTTCGTGTTGGAATTGTTATTGTTGTTGTACGGTTACTTTAGCTTCAACTACTAAGGCTTTTCGCAACGCCTCTCCAGAGTTAATTGCTCTTCTTTTTTACAAAATCTCTCAAATCTTCCTTCACATCCCGTAACAAATTTATTTAGGATGAATGTGTTCAAATGCTCTCCAAACTTACAATTCATAGCAAATTTTTTCAAGCGAGCGAAGCACCTTCCCACTGATTCACTACCATCTTTATTTGCTTCCAAAAATGTACGCTTTTCCCAAAAAATAATGTAATATACTTTAGTTACACACAAGTAAACACAAATAACCAAACACATCCAACTTAACATATTATTTATTCAACCAAGCATAAGGAAAAAAACAACAAAACAAGCGATCAAAAAGGCAAATATTAATCAATACTCAAGAAATGGCACTCGTTATACATTGACTTTATCGACGATGGAAGGGGAACCGCCATAAACAGTTAACGAAACAAAAGCAAAATGGCAACAAAATGTCGCATAGGTTGCAGAAAACAAGACATCTGAAACATTACAAATAGAGATATAACTAACAAGAAAATGTTAGTATAGTATGGTATATATATATATATATATATTAAAAAAATCGGAAAAAATATCTTTATTTCTCTACATAGTCTCATTTTAGCTCGATACATTTTTCCCAGCGATTTTCAATAACTTCGATACCAACTTGATAGTTGAGCTTTGAATCGTCGAGCTCCTTAAAATAGCCATCAACCGCAGACTCCACCTCTTCATTCTTGGCAAATCTTTTACCACCGAGCCATATTTTTTAGTTTGGAAACAGGAAATAATCCGATTGGCTAAATCTGGCGAATAGAGTGCGTGAGGAAACAATTGGAACTATAACTCATTAATTTTGGCCGTCGCGATAACGGATGTGTGAATTGGTGCATTGTCTTGATGAAAGCCCTCTCTTTTTGGCCAAATGCGGCCGTTTTTTCTTGATTTCTCACTCAAACGCTGCAATTAGTTCGTATAATACTCGTTGAATGTTTTTCCTTTCTGAAGATTATCAATGAAAATTATCCCGCTCGCATCCCAAAAAACTGACGCCATGACCTTGGCTGCAAATGGAACTGTCTTTGTCTTCTTTAGAGCCGATTCTCCCATTTCATTTAATTGGTGACAAGGGCTTTCCTTTCACTTTTGACAACGAATTAGAAAATTTTGGAACGTTGGTTAGTGTGTTTGAGAACACGAGTTCAGTTGCATTTTTTGTAGCTTCAGCTCTTATGAATCAAACTACGCAAAACTAGCTTAGCATGTAATATTTCTTTGGGAATGACTTTACAGTTTTATCTTTCAAAAGATGCATCCTTTCAGTGTACGCTGACGCACCATTAAGATAAAGTTTACTCTGAAACCTGTTTTTCTTAACAATTTAAAAGCAAGTATTCTTTCATTCAATTTTTTAACTTATTGGATAATGTTAACCTCCTATAAAAATATATAATAAATTGTCTATAGTAAGCCTTTGTATTAACTTTCGACTACGTAATAAACAAAGAGTCAGCCGCAATCTCTAGTTCACCGAATCATATGGGTTTGTTGTTGATGTTGATCATGTTGGGTTGTCATCCAAAGTTTCATTTTGAGATTTTGCGCGATACATGGAATAGAAAAGTTCTATTGATTAAAGTATATTGATAAATAGAAACTCCGTTAATTAGTTGCATTTAATGGGAATCGCAACCCTTACGATCAGCATCCAAAGTTTCATTTTCAGAGTTTGCGCGATACATGGAATAGAAAAGTTCTATTGATTAAAGTATATTGATAAATAGAAACTTCGTTGATTAGTTGCATTTAATGGGAATCGCAACCCTTACGAACAGCATTATTCCGGAAATCTAAATTAAAGAGAATCTGCCCCAGAGATGATAAGGGTGAGGCTTACAAAGTATCCAATTAATGTAACGTATAAAGTGCGGGTCGTGATATACTAAAGGATCCAAATAAAAAAATTAACAAGCGAAATTTGGCCACTGTAAGGGCAGCTCATTTCATCCGGACGTGCTCAGGTAAGGTGGAGGGGGGCCTCTTCAACAACCCCAATAACGGCTAGGAAACCACAGTTCCATAAAGCAGACCGACAACTCGAAACTACACGACTATATTCACTCGCGATCGATACTAAGACGTGTGACGGCTTTTTCGTCGTAACACAAAAAAAATGGCGACGATACTGGACGGAGAAAGAGAGATGATAGGTAAGGGAGGGCGGGGGGGTGGGGGGGGGGGGGGGGGAGTGGAATAGTAGATGATATTTCCCTCCCCCTTCTTTACCCACCTTCCCATGGTTGGCGCGTTGGCACGCTACTGCGCTAACACCGTTTCGTTTTCGTGTCGCCTGGCTTCTGCGGTGTGGAAACCGCTCACTCACCTGTTAACCTTCAAAAAAAAGTTAATCCATTTTTAGGTTCAATCGAAATGAACCAAAGGAAAAAGGATTAAATTCACATTAGTAATCCACAATGATTTTTAATAATGCTTTAGTTAATTACTTAGTTCCAAGTTTTAACTGAGCTTTGTTAATGTATAAAAAAATTTAACAGCGTTTAAATATTTCCAGGTTTTTTTTTTTATTTTTGCTAATATATATATATATTATTATATATGCTATTATATATATATATATATATATATATATATATATATACTTTTTGATAAAGTAGAAACAACTGCAGTGGCTATTTAAGAATTTAAAATATTTTTTTTTTTTTAATATTTATAATTAATTTAATCAGCAGATATATAGGAAAGCCGATTCCCGTAATGAACATTTAGGCCGAGATATATACATATGATACACTGCCAATGACGACACTTTGATGAAAAACAATTGACATTAAAATTTTCCAAATACATTAGAAAATCAAATGAGATAACAGTTAAGAAGTAAGAAAAAATGTATATATGAAATTTATTTCAAGTGATTTTTCGGCGTCGGTCGGTTTTCACCCTATTTTGCTAATTAAATCTCTGTTGTACCCGAAGTAGTTAAAATATGATTGTTTCGAGTTCTCTAAATCAAATTCCTAATTTAATTTCCCTTATCAAACCAGCAATTTCAATCAGCCGAGATTAATAACAAAAAAAAGGATTCTACCACTTATTGTAGAGTATTTATTGCAAGTAACAATTACCTGGATCCGGACTCGATTTTCTTGCGCCAGCTAAATAAGCCCGTAGACCTGTAAGTATATTCAAGTTTTATAGAGCCAAGTATAACAGAAGTGATTGAAATAAGCAGCAATTGAATGGGATATTGCAATTAATAATTACGTTTGAAACCTTGCGACCTGGAAGCTATTTGTTATAATGCAGCATTTGATGATTCTGGTAAAATAGTACTATCGCCGTATGTAACAGTGCTACCAACTCTTTGGTGCATTTTGATGTTGTCGCTGTCTACAGACGCGGCATTCCTTGAGTTTTGCTGATGTTGCTCATGCCTAACAACTTGATTATGTTGTGATTGGCGTTGATGGTGGAGGTGCTACTTTTGCCGCGGATGGTGGTACCGCTGCTCCTCGTCGAAACAATGGTCTCGGGTACACCGAAACAATAGACAACGTGGTCCCTTAGGAATTCGGTTATTGGTAGGGTCGTAAGCTTACGTAAAGTCTTCAAGAAGGTGAATTTAGAGCAGTGATCCACAATTATGAGGGAAATTCTTCACGCGAGAAATTTTCCTTCAGCTCAGTCTACTCGCAGGAAGAAACTGCCAGTAACGACAAGTCGATGAGCGGTTCGTGGTCGATTTCGACGGCGAAATACTTTAGCCGGTGAGGTATCCTCCATCGATTTCGACAACGCATCCGCCACAATATTGGCGGAACCCTTCCGATGCTCAATCGTGAAGTCCAGGCCTTGCAGTTTTAACGACCATCGAGCTAGTCGACACGTCAGGTCCTTCTGACTCATTAGGCATTTCAACCACGAGTGATCAGTGATCAGCTTGAACTCATGGCCCTCTATATACATCCGAAATTTCTTGATTGCGAGGATGATCGCCAAACACTCTAGCTCTCAAACTATGTAGTTGCGCTGGGTCTTATTTAGCTTCTGCGACATGTAAGCGATGGGACGTTCATGGCCGTCTTTGTCGCTTTGCGCTAGCACAGCTCCAACGCCGCATTCAGTGGCATCACACTGAACGACAAAAGGTTTGGGATAATGTATCAGGAAGGGTGCTTTAGTGAGTCGCTGCTTTATGCTTTCGAATGAGTGCTGAGCTATAGGCCCCCAGACGAAGTCATGGCCTTTCTTAAGAAGTTCGGTTTGGTGGAAAGTGAGCGTCGAGAAATCTTGCATACATTTTCGATACCATCCCACCATGCCCAGGAACCTGCGCACCTGATTCACCGTTCTAGGTACAGCATAATCGTTACTTTCGCTACTACGTAACCCAAGTAATTTACTTCGTGCAGACCGAACTCGCATTTCGACACGTTAATGGTCATGCAAGTCTTGCGTAAGCAGCTCGCCACTTCTGTCAGGTGGACCACACGCTCGTCAAAGAAGCTTGAGAGAATCAGCAGGTCATCAAGATACACAAATACCCTCGACTTAAGATTGTACGGCATCACTTGATCCATGAGCCGGCACATTGTTTGGTCCACTTTGCACAACCCGAAAGGCATTCGTGTAAATTCATAGTGGAGCCGGTTCGGCACCGTAAAGTCGGTCTTCTCCTTAGAAGTTCCGTTAAGGCAAATGTGCGAAAATGCGTCCTTCAAGTCTACTTTGGAAATTAAGTTCACCGCAGGTAGCCGACTCAGGATGCCATCGATATTTGGCAGAGGATAAGCATCCTTAACGGGTGCTTTTCGTTCAACTTTCGAGAATCTACACAGAAACGTACTTTTCCAGACAATCAGTACTCCAGGAGACGACCATGCCCATTCGCCTGCTTCTTCGATCACGCCTATTGACAGTATCTGATCAAGCTCCTGACAGACTAATTTTTCCCGTGCTGGCGAAATCGGATAATACCGCTGCTTGTTCGGCTCGGCTAATCCCGTGTCGATGACGTGTTCTACCAAGTCCCTCTCGTTCTGATGACGGTAAAGACTGGATAGCACCACTCAGGCGTCTGTTTTGGGTGTCGGTTAATGTCACGTATTTATCTCCTTCCCTGCTCAGCGAAGCAACTGCACAAGCTTCCAGGCCGGAGAGTTGGATATCGAATATTCTCAAAAAATCTACGCGCAGATTACAAGTCTGCAATCGAAAGAACTACCAGAAAGCGGAAGTCGTGACATTTTTGATTCAATTGAGTTTTATCCGTGAAATACCCCACCACAGGTTGTAGTTGCCCGTCGGCGGTTTTTATTTTTCCTTTGAAATTTTCGACCGAACACCCTACGCTCAGGATGCATTAAGCCAACGTGGTTCCGATCACACTTACATTCGCGCCGCTATCTAGTAGCGCTAGATGGTCGAGAAAATTTCTACTCGCCTTCAATTGTATCTGGCAGAGGGTGAATGTTTTGACGTCTTCTGAATTATGAAGTATTGTTCCAGGGACTACACGGCTTCTAGGTAAATGGTTCAAGACCGGCTATGCGTGATGAAGAGCTATACCCTGCACGTGGTGCCCCTGCTCTACGAAACATAGCGGATCTAGAGAGGAAAACTCGAAAAAACCCGCAATCCCAAGTGTTATCTGAACCGTGCCTATGGGACGAATAGCATTACATTAGTCTGTCTTATAACGTTGGCCACCAGATACCTGGCGCCCTCTGGTTGTAATTAGCCTTACTGGGATAGAAGGGGCTATGTCTCGGTGGACATTCCAACCCCTTTACTCATGGGAACTACATGAATAACAAAAGAGAAGTCAACAACAAACAAACAAATGCACAGGGAGCTACAGTGCCTGAAAACATCAACCAAGTCACGGTGAAACAACACGTAGCTTAGCAATCGGAGAGGCTACACCGTGCCTTATTGATGCGGCTGCTGTGCTGGATACCAGTTCGAATCCGGAGGCCATGGATACGGAAATTCCAACGGATGAGGAGGATGTACTGGTTAGATCACCACCTCTTCGTGTGATGCAGTCACAGAAAATAAAGCTTAGCGGTGCTGCTCGAAGACGGCTCAAGTTCTATGTGGCGAAGGGGCATTGCATTGTGAAGGCCAGAAGGCTATTTTTGGAGCCTATGGCTAAATCTAGTGTGCGGGGCACACTGCAGAAGAGTCTTCGATCTGCCAACACTACACCGGAGGATAATCTCCCAAAAAAAAAGGCGCTCGAGGATCTGCGACAGAAACAAGCTCAATGGGTGTTGGGGCTATTGCAGCCACTACCGGTTCGGCTGTACATGCTAACGATTAGAAATCCCAGGAAAACAAACTGGGAAAACTGTCGCCATGGTGGAAGGGTTCCCTCAATAAACTGAAGAGAGAAACAAGATGGCTTATTAATAGGGCGAAAAGGACGGGTAAATGGTCTGAATTGAAAATCCCTCTAACTACATATAACAAAAAACAGAGAAGATCAAAAATAACTTCCTGCAGACGCAGTTGTGAGGAGATTACAAGTTTCCCGGACTTTCTTCGTCTGCGGAAGGTGATCTTCAAGAACCACTCTAATGGCGCTCAAAAAGCCTGATGGGGGTTACACGGCATCCATTGAGGAGAACAGCTCGCTGCTGCTCAGTACTCACTTCCTATGATGCGTCTTTATAAATAATCCCAGTGTTACTGCACGTGTGACGGTAATATACCCTCCCTCAATGGGGAGGAAGGCAGGTCTAACGAGCTCTTGGGACCCTTAGTCCCTTCAAAGCCCCTGGACCAGATGTGATATATCCGTGTCTATTGCAGCAAGGCGCAGATGCGATGGTCGCCATCTTGTCAAGAATGTTCAGGGCAAGCTTGCGGCTTCGCCATCTTCCATCCGCATGGGCAGAGGTTAGGGTTGTGTTTATTCCTAAGACAATTAGTGGCTCTGTGCAGCTAGCTAAGGCATATCGGCCCATTAGCCTCAGCTCTTTTTTCCTTAAAACAATGGAAAAATTCCTCGACATGTATATTAAGGACACGATATTAACGGTGCCGCCTCTACATGAACTACAGTTTTCCTATCAAGCGGGCAAATAAATTCAAACTGAAACTACAGTCATAGAATAGGCATTGCAGTCTAAACAAATTGCTTTGTGCAAATACATGGACATATCAGGAGCCTTTGACAATACGTCATATGAAGCTATCTGTGATTCCATGACAAGGAAAAACATTTCTCCTATGCATGTGAAGATTGTGGATATATTCATGAATGAACCTATTGCCAGATTCAGCACATGCCAAAAAAATTGGCTTTCTATAGGATTAACGTATTTAACCGGGAAGACTGGAGGAACAGGATTCTAAATTTCGCACCAGGAGCTCCAATTTTGTATACAGACGGGACCAAACTGCAGAACGGTGATGCGGGTGCCGTCATCGTAAGGCCAAGATTTCAGAGAGGTGTACCAATGGGAAAGCTGGCAACCTTCTAAACTTTGCCATAGAGATATGTGTGAGGGAGTGCCTTTGTAGAAGGGCATTTGGTGCACACATCTATCTCCTCTCTGATAGCCAAGCGTATAGTCACTGGGGGCGCTAGTGACGGTGTTGCGGTGAAGTCTGATGTCTGTGACGCGGGAAAGCTCCGGTCGTCGCTGCATGAGTGCCTGCTCGTAGGTTTTCCGCCCTGGCCTTGCACGGAACACAGAATTTTGCAACATAGTAAAAAATCGAACAACGTGGTTTAGTTTGGGCGCACGTTGGGCACCATTTTTTTTTTTTTTTTTTTTAACAGAAGTTAGTTATTGTTCAGTGTTAATTATTTCACTTTGCAGATCAAAAATCCGTTGGTGTTTCTTTTTCAATTACTATTAATTCGTGTAGTTGCTTTCGCAACTAGTTAGTTTGATTTGTCATTTTAAAAATTTGTTTGCCTTTTAATCGAAAATCTCTATTTAAATTTAAAAAGGTCAACACAATTCCACATAGCTTACAATAACTCTTCACATTTATTTTTCAATTTATTCACTATAAACCGCATTCCATTCGGTGCAGAATTACACATTTATAACTACAGTTTGTTATTTCACGTTGTCGCACTTTTACGGAAAATGGAACAAAGAATTAATATTTTTCTTCATTAATTCACTTCTGTATATAATTTAAGGTACTAAATTCACTAATAGATCTGCTATTTAAATGTGTACTTCTATTAGGAATCCGCAAATTTTTGATTTAATATGGTCATGAATGAAACGCACAATTAAATTTCCGGAAAAATTTTTTCCTTTATCTTTTTTCCTTTTTCCTTTATATTTTTAATTAACTTTAAAGTTTATTTTTAATTTTAAATTTATACAGTAATATAATTAAGAAGTGTGACACTTTCGATTGCTGTTTGCTTGCAATAATACCCAAATTTGTAGAAACCGCAATTTACGGTTTTATATTATTAAAACACAAAACCGTCTACTTCTCGATTGTTAACAGGCGTGTAGTTTTATATCGTTCTTGTACGAATGTCACCCGAGAACTCCAGCTTATATATATGAGTTTTTATACCCTACACCTTCAGGTTAAGGGTATATTCACTTTCTATCGGAGTGTGTAACGCATAGAACTAGACAAGATAGGTATGGAAAAGTATATATATTCTTGATCAGCATCACCACCAAAATTGAAATAATGAAAATGAAAAATGAAAGGAATAATGAAAATTGACAGACGATGTCTGTCTGTCTGTCTGTCAAAATGAAATTTGGCAAAAATATTCGTTGCTATGTTGGGGTGTTTCGTGTTGAAAATGGGCACAATCGCCCAAGGACCACGCCTACTTTTTATATCGAGAGTGCAGGTACCTCTGTTTTGCCTATTAAAAAAGGCCATATCAGCATCACTTTTTGAGAGAAGACAAGAAAATTTTATATGTAGGTTTAGACTAATACTTCCAGTTAATATGCTAAATATGGGCGTGATCCGCCCACTTTTAGTTTACATAGGTCATGGAGGGTTTTACATGGATTGAATTGAAAAGTATATAAGTTTCCTGAATAATGGTGTACATAATATTGTAGTTTGTGAACCAATAATACTCTGTTGGGAAAAAAATGGGCTGGCCACGCCTCCTTATGCTTTCACTTATGAAACTGCATACAGCTATCATGACGGCATAGTTGTAGAAATTTCATAGGAGTATAAAGTTTTGCCTTTTAGAAGTGGTGCGATATAATTAGCATTTTCTGCCACTCGTTGTTAGATTACGTCTTGCTAAGTCATTGTTGGTACCCCACTTCTTATATTGTTGCGAGATCTATGGTGGTTGCAATTCATTTTGTTTATAGGATGTAACGAGTTTTCTTTTCCAGCCGGGATAACCTCAGTGGCCCCAGTGTTCATTGTGAAGTGGAACTCGAAAACCACTTCCACCAAGTATCGATTTCCGAATTTCTCTCGACTGTCGTATGTGACAGTCTAGCACTGACCAATAGTGGCTCAGCTCGGACGATATTTGATGTTGTATTGTTTATTTATTATTAAATACCTAACAATGTTTTAAAATACGCTTATGCTAACAATGAATGATTGCTAATAATATCTTACTGCCGACGGTTCGCTCGGCGTCTATAGAAAAGCGAAATGTTGCTGACTCTGTCCCTCTTGACGGAGTCGCCGGTGAAATCTCCCTTCCTCCCCGCAACTACTTATAGCAGTGCCGACTATGATTCGGGTGAGCTATAGCTCGTAGAGTTAACGAGCTCTGGCTCGCTAATCGCACAAGTGTGAGCTAAAGCTCGTAGAGTTAGTTGAAGCTACTCAACTAATCGGTAAGTGTGAGCTAAAGCTCGTAGAGTCAACGAGTTCTGGTTCGCTGATCGTAAAAAAAATATTTGAGCTAAAGCTCGTAGAGTTAGTTGAAGCTACCCAACTAATCGGTAAGTGTGAGCTAAAGCTCGTAGAGTCAACGAGTTCTGGCTCGTTGATCGCAAGTAGTGGAGCTAAAGCTCGTAGAGTTAACTGAAGCTACCCAGCTAATCGGTAAACAGCTCGTAGAGGAATGTATGTATTAAGCCTTTCGGCTGCCAAAAATGAACCAACTCACGGTAATATTAGTCACTAGTCGTAATTTGACAAAGTGTCTCCGGTAAGAGTTTGGCTGATTTTCTCAGTCCAAATTCACGCATTAAACGTCGTGGACGCAATGAAATACTTGAGAATTATGATGCTTTGGACGTAGGAAAGCTGCCGTGAAGGCAAAAATATGTATTGTCATTTCGTCGGTGTTTGTTGTCTTTCGATATTCTATTTATAGATTGGCTAGTTTTCAGCCTTTCGCTTATCAAAGCCAGTCTGCGGTGGTTGTTGTTTAGTTTTCTGTTTCGCTTTGTCCATGTGTCCGTATGTATATCGACGCTTGCCGTACTGGTAATGTCGGTGTGTACATATTTTTTTGTGGTGGTCGGAATGCTCATATAGAGAAGATGATTTTAGAAATTATTGTAGCGAGATTTGGGTCGTTACAGTCTATCCCTACAAAGGATAGCAAAAAAAAAAAAAATTTTTTTTTATGATGGGAAGCGACTTATGCACTTCTGTTCTGGACAGAAATATTCACTGACCCTTGCGCGGGTGCAGCTCAGCTTCCATGTTTATATTTATTATTTTTATTTATTTATTTCTTAACAATAATAGTAACAAAAGATAATCAAGGTAATTCATGTAGCGTAAAAAAAAAAAAAACTGAGATAATTAATTTCATTAGTAATGTAGTCATGTGTCAATAATAATAGGTAAGAAAAGAAACTAAAAAAAAAAAAGATTTAATCCATGTAAGTAGTATTTTTAACAAATGTGTAATGCAAGAATAATGTATATGATAATAATGAATTTTTTATTTTTCGTGAAGGAAGTCAAACGCTGGTGGCCGTGGTGATGCGTTTGCGTTGATTTTAATGGTTTTCTTTGCATTTCGTCCTTTCAGCTGTGCCCAGCCATTTTTGGTTGTTACCGCGATTATGCCGTCTCTCTTCGTGATGTTGAATCGGTGGAGGTGTCGGGACTTCGATGGCTTTAGCTGGATGTCGGCGAAGGGATCTGTGGCTGTCGGAAGTTCGGCTATGTTGGTGGTTTCTGCAACGGGTGGGTGACCCTGTATTTCGATTTGTTGTGGAATCTTGACCCGTTGGGTTGGCTGGTGGTTCTCTTGAGGCCGGATTTGTTGTTGTTCCTCTGCTTTTTGTGTCGGACGTGATTCTGGTTGTGGTGTTCGCTGCTTCTGGAACGGTTGTGGCTGAATAATTTGGCATGAGAGGATCTCTATGCGTGGTTTTGGTGCTTGTGCTAGGTGCTGGATTAACCTTAGCTTCTGCTCAGGGTTGGCTTCTGCCGGCGGTCGGTATGGTGTTGGTGGCTGGGCCGTGTGTGCAATCCTACGGATGGTATTACCTAGCCGCTTGGGTTGTGTCCTGACACGTGCGCCGCTCATGTTGCTGTGTGACTGAATGAAAGAGAGTTGATTACATTCACGACCAAGCGATGTGTTTGGCAAAGGTTTTAAATCGTTAATATGAATTTTAATAATTTTGTTGGGTCGTTGTTGCTCACCGAGGAGAAGGATGTTGGGTGACAGAAAGGAGTGCACGATGTATGGGCCCACGTATTTGGGTGCGAGTTTCTCCGTAAAATTTTTGGAAGCTGTGGAAAGGACGTGATTCCTTCTGAGGACCAGACTGCCAATGTTTGGTTTCCACGGCCGCCGTCATAAATCGTACTGCTTTTCATGAGCTAATAATTTATTTATTTCTGTATCAAGTACTTGTTGCATTGCGGGATTACGAGGGTAGTACCTCTGTTTAAAAGGTATTTCGGTAGTTAAGCGTATCTTATGCTCGTCGATTGTACAGAGGCCTTTCATATTCTTTGTCAAGTTCATTTCCTTTTCTCGGAATTTTTGTACGGCGCATTCGGTTGAAGTTGCCATTCGAAAAAGTGCTTGAGGGCCATCGATGGTTGGCTTTATCGATCTCCCGGCGATGCTCATATTACAACCCACTTTAGTGAGTAAGTCCATGCCTATAACCATTTCTTCCTGTAAGCCGGGTAGGAAGTATATAGTGTGTTGCAGGCGGATAGCGCCGACTTGAATGTTCACCGCATAACATCGTCTAACGACGATTCGTTGGTTCTTGGCCAACGCTAGTTGCTGTGTTTCCTTGCGCGTGGGTGCGTTTTTGTGGAGGTATCGGTGCAATGTTTCCCCTACGAATGTTAAGGACGCCCCGGTGTCGAGGAGTGCGTTGACTACTCGCTTTTGGCATATTAGTTTCAATCTGTACGTGCTCTTGTCGAGGGTACTTGTCGTTTTTGGCCTCTCTACTGCACGACAGCAGTTTCTCGTGAGTACATCGTCTTTACCACAGTACGAGCAAAACAATTTTCGTACGTCCTTGCACTCTTTGCGAGTGTGACCGTGTTTTCCACAAGTCCAGCAGTGCGTGCTGCGTTTATATTGTGGGCTGAATACCATGTGTGATGTGTGCGGCCTCTGGTTTCGAACTTCTTCACCTCGAATATGTTCGTATTCGTCGGCATGGCTAATTAATTCATCCAGGTTATCGTTGAAGTCGCCTCGCCGTATATACAACCTGTACTCTGGACGCAGACTTTCATATATGCGTTCGATCGGGCTCTCTCGCTGTAGCCGCGGGTGTTGCCGTATCATAGACAGTATACTTAGTATATAGTCTTTTGCCTTTTTCACGGTGGTTTTGGTGACGACGAATGATGTCTTCTTCAAGGCGTTGAAGATATCGTGGCGGTAGGAAAAATTTGTATGCGGCTTCCTTGAATTGGTCCCAACTTTGCACTTCAGCCTTTTCGTAGCGCCACCATTCTCTTGCGCGTTCGCGGAGTAATTCATTTAGCGGCAGTAATAAGTGGTTACTCTGGATACCGTAACATTCAGCCAATTCTTCCATGCTTTCTATAAAATCGACTATTGATCGAGAACCATTGTAATGCAGGTTCCATTTTCGTACGGTATTCATCACATCGTGATCGATCGGATGTTGACCGCTCGGAAGGCGTTGTAATTGCACGACGGTAGATGTGCTTGCTGTATTCTTTTTATTATCTGGTGAGTAAATGACTGGTGCTTTTGGCGTTGCTGCTAATGCTATCGTTGTGCTTGGCAAATATTCTGTGTTCTTACTGGAGCAGAGATTGCTCTTTTCTTCGCTCTCCGTTTGGCGAGCCTTTTTTATATACGTACTGAGACGTTGTCGCATGTCTTTCACTGTACCTAGTGATGACAGCCCTATTAGTGTCATTTGTGCAGCTAACTCCTCTTTCTTGAGTTTGTAAATAAAACTCAACTGGTCAGGGAGATACTCTTCTAGTGTAATTGCGTTTGCCGGTGAGCTGCTTCTCGAAGAAGGCAGTGATTTAGAGGTTGTTTGACTGCTGCCACTGGCAGACAGTAGATTGTTATTTTGACAGCTCTGTACACCAGACGGTCCCTGTATGTTAGCAACAGAGCCGCTGTTTGCGCCAGACTGTCCCTGTTCGGGCGCCATTTGTAACGAGTTTTCTTTTCCAGCCGGGATAACCTCAGTGGCCCCAGTGTTCATTGTGAAGTGGAACTCGAAAACCACTTCCACCAAGTATCGATTTCCGAATTTCTCTCGACTGTCGTATGTGACAGTCTAGCACTGACCAATAGTGGCTCAACTCGGACGATATTTGATGTTGTATTATTTATTTATTATTAAATACCTAACAATGTTTTAAAATACGCTTATGCTAACAATGAATGATTGCTAATAATATCTTACTGCCGACGGTTCGCTCGGCGTCTATAGAAAAGCGAAATGTTGCTGACTCTGTCCCTCTTGACGGAGTCGCCGGTGAAATCTCCCTTCCTCCCCGCAAGTACTTATAGCAGTGACGACTATGATTCGGGTGAGCTATAGCTCGTAGAGTTAACGAGCTCTGGCTCGCTAATCGCACAAGTGTGAGCTAAAGCTCGTAGAGTTAGTTGAAGCTACTCAACTAATCGGTAAGTGTGAGCTAAAGCTCGTAGAGTCAACGAGTTCTGGCTCGCTGATCGTAAAAAAAATATTTGAGCTAAAGCTCGTAGAGTTAGTTGAAGCTACCCAACTAATCGGTAAGTGTGAGCTAAAGCTCGTAGAGTCAACGAGTTCTGGCTCGTTGATCGCAAGTAGTGGAGCTAAAGCTCGTAGAGTTAACTGAAGCTACCCAGCTAATCGGTAAACAGCTCGTAGAGGAATGTATGTATTAAGCCTTTCGGCTGCCAAAAATGAACCAACTCACGGTAATATTAGTCACTAGTCGTAATTTGACAAAGTGTCTCCGGTAAGAGTTTGGCTGATTTTCTCAGTCCAAATTCACGCATTAAACGTCGTGGACGCAATGAAATACTTGAGAATTATGATGCTTTGGACGTAGGAAAGCTGCCGTGAAGGCAAAAAAATGTATTGTCATTTCGTCGGTGTTTGTTGTCTTTCGATATTCTATTTATAGATTGGCTAGTTTTCAGCCTTTCGCTTATCAAAGCCAGTCTGCGGTGGTTGTTGTTTAGTTTTCTGTTTCGCTTTGTCCATGTGTCCGTATGTATATCGACGCTTGCCGTACTGGTAATGTCGGTGTGTACATATTTTTTTGTGGTGGTCGGAATGCTCATATAGAGAAGATGATTTTAGAAATTATTGTAGCGAGATTTGGGTCGTTACAAGGATTAATATCTGTATACGCGCCGTGGTTAGGTTCGTTTACTCCTTGCGTAGAAGGGATCATGTATCGCACCTAGTCTAATCAGTTTTGGGTATGGATCTTAAGGTGCTCTTTGATTACAGACTCCTTCTTATACTTTTCAAAGTCATCACAAGCCAGTCCCCAGGCTATATTTACGGCAAGTTGGTGCGAGGTAGTTTCTTCCGTTCCGAGAATTTCATAATCCCCAGGTTTCGTACGCTAGTAAGGAATCGGTCCAGTCTACTAAGGGGACTTTGGCTTTGGAACACGATTTTGTATCATATAAATGCATTTAGCCTTCCTACCCACCTCTTAAATTTAGTCTGGATTTTAGTTTTTAAATAATGAATTATATTTAGTTGTTCTTTTGTACAGCCTACAAGGATCTGTGACCTTCTTTGTACTCCATAATGAATTTGTAAATAAATAAAAAAATAAATAATGTATTAAAAAAAAAAAAAAAATAAATAAATGAATTCCCTTAGCAGCAAAGAATATGAAAACACACACATAACCTTTTGTGATCAGACACGCTCTGCCTGTGAAATGCTTGGTTTCAAAAAATCCTGGAAAATCTAATCCCGTATTGGCAAAGGGGCCAGTGATAGTTGAGCGCTCTGGAGGAAGGACTCCCATGATTTGGGTTCGGTGTTTGTGTCGATGGATTTGGTGGTCTTAATAAGATTTCTTACACAAGGAATCCAAAACTGTAGACGAACTAGTCGAAGCATCAGTTGCTTAGCGCCATAGATAGAAATGCTGTGAAACAAATAGCAACAATACCCGAGTAAACTGATGATAATGATAATGTTGACGAGGACACAATCCGTCCACAAATACGCTACATTCCGGAAGTGTCTAGAACTGGATTGAGGTTTAGTAGTGAGCTGGTACTCGTCGGGAAATTCAAACCTTTGGCAAATCGTGTTTACTACTTCGTTCATTGAAATACAATGCAATGTTAGAGAATAGCTTCGTTACAAATAAGTGATACTTATAAACTATGGTCATCATTGGTTAACAAGATCATAGAAACCAAATGCATTAGATGAATTTATACAAAATGTGACTTAACTTACATATGGTAGGATATTAATGCACAATGCAAAACTTATAGAAATCTTCAAAAAAAATTAATTCATAAGAAAATGGATTAAGATAAGATGAAAACGTAAAGGTTACATTTCTAGGAAAAGGAAATTCAAAAAGCATAATTGAAACCAAACTGATTAATAAAAATTAAAAGTAATCAGTTAATTAAAAAAAAAACCAAACTTAAAATGTCAGCAGGCGAAGAGGGTCTGTTTAGAAATTTAGACATATGACTTCTCCATTACATAATACGATCGCTGTAGTGTTCGCAGGATGTTCGTTAAAGATGCGTATAGGTAGCTAGTAGCCAACGGAGTTCAATGATGGCCAGGGTGTAAGGTAGCTTTGATGAATTGATTGAGTGATGATCGGTATTCCTAGAAAACGAAGATTGTTTCAACGTGGTTGGACAATAGTTGAGCTTTGTTTGGTTGCGTCGCACTTGATAATTCTCATGGAGTAAGGTGTGAACGAACTCAAACCAGTTCGTTGGGAATTTTCATGGGCTGAGCAATTCATACAATATTTATGCCGGAGTAGGCATGATTTTGATGAAAGAGTCGGCATTGAAATTGTGACGAATGGTAGCGATTATGTTTAAGTTTGCGATTAGGCATAATAAAACTGAAAGTGGAAGAGTTAGTTTTTTCGATCGAACTATGAGAGAGAGTTTTATTGCGACGGAAGCAGGACAAGTTTACCGATGGGACGTGTCACGACGCCTCGTTCTGTGAGAATATGCCTCGTTCTGTGAGATTATCGATGACATGAGTGTTATTGTCGGAGTCGTGGTAGACCTTAATGACGCGGCCTATTCGCCACTCATTTGGCGCCAGATTATTCTTGTGTACAACGACGATGTCGTTCTCGGCCAGATCAGTTTGTGGGATCTTCCATTTATTACGTTTATGCAGTTCTTTAAGATATTCGCCTTTCCAACGGGTACAGATTTTGTTATTGGTTCACAATTGATATCGCATTCTCGTCAATGCTTAGTGTGATGTCTCGTGCTTGCAGGTTGAACAAGAAGAGAGATTTTATTTCACTTCCTTTTGTATTACAATTATTACTTATAACTAAGTTGACAGCTGATAACTAAAAGTGCGGTTACAGTGAAATATGACACTTAGAGGGCGCTATTCCACAACTCCCACCTCTACTTTAATAAGAGTTCAAAAAGATATAAATACATAAAAGGAAAATTATTCTTTATAATTTATACGCTGTAAATTTCTTAACTTACGATCTCTACCCTCGGTTTGAATCTGAGGAGCATTATCCCGTTCACCACCTTCTCCTGATGAAGAAGTATTAGAATTCACTCCGCTTTGATGATTTATACTGCTAGGTTCTGCATATTCATTTTCTTTGCCAATTATCATTTGATTGATGTGTCGTTTAATTACATTATTATTACGCAGTAAAACGCAATTATAAGATTGGGGACGTTCTTTTACTGTAGCTTCTTGCCACGAAATCTTATTTGGATTCGAATAATCGCGCACAAATACGTTTTTACCTGGTTCAAATGCCATATTACGGCTTCCTCTATAATTCTTTACATTTATTAACTGACTTTCTTTAATTTTTTTCTTCACTAAAGGCGGACACAGCATACTAAAACGTGTTTTAATTTCTCTCCCAAATAAAAGCTTTGCTGGAGATTCTCCCGTGGCGCAATGTTTAGTTGACCTATAGTCAGAGAGAAAAGTATTGACAATGTCATCCATATCTTCCCCTTCCCGTAAATTTGCCAAAAATGATTTTTTTAAAGTTTTTACAAAATTTTCGGCTTGACCATTTGTTGCCGGATGGCCCGGGGGTGTTGAAATATGCTTTATGTTTTTACGTTTCATAAACATCTTAAATTCTTCTGAAGTAAATTGTCGACCATTATCACTAACTAAAATGTCGATAACACCAAATCTTCCGAACATATCCCGCAACTTAGTAATAACAAAATGAAAAGTTATGCACTTGGTTTTGAACACCTCCACCCACTTCGAGAAGGAATCGATGACTATTAAAAAATAAAAATCCTTAACTGGGCCTGCGAAATCTATGTGAAGTCTAGACCAAGGCGAATCGGCCGGTGACCATGGTATAAGTGCACTTCTCTCTGGGCTTGCCTGACTGAGTTTGCACGAAACACAGTTAGAAATCAAGCTTTCGATGTCAGCATCCATTTTAGGCCACCACACATATGACCGAGCCAGAGCCTTGGTTTTGACTATGCCAAAATGAGAATAATGCAACTGCTTTAGAATTTTACCGCGTAATTTTGTAGGTATTATTACCCTAAAACCCCATAAAATACATCCGTATTCCACCGAAAGTTCATTTTTGCGGGATACAAAGGAAGCAAATTCTTTACCCTTTAGTAATTCTACGTTTCCCATCTGAATTGATTCTCTTACTTTTGACAATACTGTATCATGTGCAGTTTCTCTTGAAATAATTTTAAAGTTCAAATTTAATTTGTTATCACCAGAAATGTAATTAACGAAACTGAAATCATTCCCCTCTTCACTAACTGTTTGCTGAGGAAACCTCGACAAGTGGTCTGCAGAATTTTCTGAGCCTTTAATATATTCCAAAGTATAATTAAAACCGGAAAAAATGAATGCCCATCTTTGCACTCGCGCAGCGGCCATTACTGGTAAACCTTTGTTTTCCCCGAAAACTGCCAAGAGTGGCTTATGATCGGCCTGCAAAGTGAAACTTCTCCCTATTAAATATTGCCTTAATTTTGTCACACTAAATACAATCGCCAACGCTTCCTTTTGTATGGTGCTATAATATTTTTCTGCCTGCGTAAGCGCTCTTGAAATAAAAGCTATAGGCTTCTTAGACCCATCCGCCCATACATGGGATAAAATGCCGGCAACGGCATAATATGATGCATCCGTTGATAACACAATGGGTAACCTTGGGTTAAAATGTACTAGTATTCTATCGGACGTTACTTCCCTTTTTAACAACTCGAATGCCTTGTGGCATTTTCGGACCACTTGAACTTGACCTCCTTTTTTAGAAGCTCATAAAGAGGAGACATTTTATGTGCAAATCCTGGGATGAACTTCGAATAATAATTAATCATGCCTACAAAGGCTTTTACTTCCGACGTACTTTTAGGTATAGGTGCATCTAAAACTGAAGAAACGCGATCTTTATTCAGGCTCAGACCATTTCGGTCAATATTAAACCCTAAATAAGATACCTTGTCTTTGAAAAATTCACATTGGCTCTCATTGAGCCGTAACCCCAACGATTCAAACTTAGCAAGCACTAACTTGATCGTCTTAACATGATCATCAATATTATGACCAGTAATGATAATATCATCCAAATAATTGATTACATTTGGAATCCCCCGCAAAACATTTTCCATCGTTCTCTGAAAAATAGCTGCAGCCGGTTTTACACCAAACGGTAAGCGAGTCATTTTAAAAATTCCTAGATGTGTACTCCATGCACACAGCATTTGCGATTCCTCATCTAGTACTAACTAATTATAGGCATTTGAAAGGTCTAATCTTGTATATAATTCACCCCGCAATGATGCGAATAATTCTTCAATTAATGGTAGTGGATATTTTACATCTTCCAAATATTTATTAATAGTAGATTTGTAATCTCCACATATACGAATTTGTCCATCAGGTTTGATAATAGGAACCAATGGTGTGCCCCACTCTGAATTATCTACTGGCACTAAAACTCCTTTTGCTACTAATTCTTGTAATTGAGATTCAATTTTTGAACGCCAAGCCAACGGTACGGATCGTGGCTTACAAAAAATTGGCTTCACGTTTTCAATTAAATTAAGTTTAACCGTACAACCAGTATATCGACCTAATTCGTTTGCAAACACATTAAAAAAACGTTTTCGTATGCTTTGTACACACTCTTTCATGCTACAAACTGAGTTAATATTGGAAAGACCGATACCAAACAAAACCATAAAATCGCGGCCTAAAATTGACGGACTACGCGTATTAGTAATGATGAAACGCAAACTTTTATTTTGCTGCTTAAACCGTACTACAGTAAGAAACTCACCGATAACATCAATTTTTCCTCCGTCATATGCACAGAACTTATCTTTGCATGGTTTCAACTTTTTCTCTTTAAAAAAATTTTCAAACGTATCCTTTGACGTTAATGAACATGCAGCACCCGTATCCAGAATAAAATCAATCACCTTTTTATTTACCTCGACGGACAGTGTGAATGGTACGGACGAATGCTCTTCAGTTATACTATAAATAGAAAAAGTGGAATCATTATTACAATTTTCTTTACAAGAGTTTTTAACAGAATTGGGCTAGATGCCCAATTCTGTGACATTTGTTGCATCTACTGTTTTTATATTTACAATTATCGCTAGTATGATTTTTCCAACCACAATGTACACACTTCTTCTTCGCTTTAGTTCCATTCTGATGCTGCTGTCTATTTTTGTTGTTACCAATCGTAACATCTTCTTTGTAGTTCAAGGTTTTGGCTCCACGTGGGAATTTCTTTAGAAAATTAACCCCACTTTCTTGATCTCGTTCCGCAACAATTTTGGCCTCCATTACAAGCGCTTTTTTGTATGCACTTTCTAACGTCAAATTTTCATCTTCCTCACCAAATCTTTCGTAAATTTTTCCGCTGAAGCCAGTTACGAACTTATTTAACACAAAGTCTTGCAATTGTGCAGCAAATTTACATCCCATAGCTAATTTTTTAAGAAAATTGTCGTCTTTCTCGAAAAATGATCACTGGGGGAGAATAATGCTGGCTTAACAAACCACACAAGTTACTGTAGGTTTTCTTTATTGGTAACTCCGGAAAGCACAGCTCGCTTAGTAATCCATACGCATCAAGTCCAATTGTCCTCAACAAAGTTGATACCTTAACTCGGTCCTCTTCCACTGCTGCCTCCACAAAATGAGACTCCAGGACCTCTTGCCAGTTTTGCCATTTATCAACTCCTGGGCGAAATTCCCTTATACCAGTCGCCATTGCAGCAGCCAAAATGCTCTCATTATGGACCACCGTGGCATTTGCGTCATCACTCGGCATGTTTTTATTATATTTGGTCGAATAAAGCGCGAACTGTCCAAATTCTTTGGGTACCGCAAGTAATAAAAAATTGTATTACAATTTATATTATAAATCTTGAAAAGCTAGCCAAAATGGTTATGTAGCCACTTTTTATATCCTCGTCGCCACTGTGATGTCTCGTGCTTGCAGGTTGAACAAGAAGAGAGATTTTATTTCACTTCCTTTTTTATTACAATTATTACTTATAACTAAGTTGACAGCTGATAACTAAAAGTGCGGTTACAGTGAAATATGACACTTAGAGGGCGCTATTCCACACTTAGCTTGCTGGGAGCGAGGAGAGGAGTTGCAATGAGAAAGTGGTCCGAAGTTAATGCCGTGACATTGTCAGGCCTCCTACTTTTCACACTTTAGATCAATGATTTACCTAACTCAGTTGCATATTCAATGGTTCATCTGTTTGCTGACGATGTTCAGATTCTGCTCGCCTGCGACAAGCGACATGCCGACCGTAGTGCTTATATGATCAGCGAAGATCTTAGCGCTATTTCTAAATGGGCTGAGTGTAATAAGCTAACTCTAAACGCTTGTAAAACTCAGACCTTAGTTGCGACTCGTAGATCTCAACTCCCCTTTTCTTGTACGATACAACATGATGGCTTAGCGGTTCCTTTTGATCGTATTTTAACCAGTTTGGGCGTCCTTATTGCTGATGATCTGTCTTGGGACAGCCACGTCTCCAAAGTCTGTAGAAAGGTATATGGGTCTCTAAGGAGCTTATACCAAATTAAGCATTTTCTGCCACTCGTTGTTAGATTACGTCTTGCTAAGTCCTTGTTGGTACCCCACTTCTTATATTGTTGCGAGATCTATGGTGGTTGCAATTCACTTTGTTTATAGGATTAATATCTGTATACGCGCCGTGGTTAGGTTCGTTTACTCCTTGCGTAGAAGGGATCATGTATCGCACCTAGTCTAATCAGTTTTGGGTATGGATCTTAAGGTGCTCTTTGATTACAGACTCCTTCTTATACTTTTCAAAGTCATCACAAGCCAGTCCCCAGGCTATATTTACGGCAAGTTGGTGCGAGGTAGTTCCTTCCGTTCCGAGAATTTCATAATCCCCAGGTTTCGTACGCTAGTAAGGAATCGGTCCAGTCTACTAAGGGGACTTTGGCTTTGGAACACGATTTTGTATCATATAAATGCATTTAGCCTTCCTACCCACCTCTTAAATTTAGTCTAGATTTTAGTTTTTAAATAATGAATTATATTTAGTTGTTCTTTTGTACAGCCTACAAGGATCTGTGACCTTCTTTGTACTCCATAATGAATTTGTAAATAAATAAAAAAATAAATAATGCGTTCGTCGCTTCTAAATGAATTCCCTTAGCAGCAAAGAATATGAAAACACACACATAACCTTTTGTGATCAGACACGCTCTGCCTGTGAAATGCTTGGTTTCAAAAAATCCTGGAAAATCCAATCCCGTATTGGCAAAGGGGCCAGTGATAGTTGAGCGCTCTGGAGGAAGGACTCCCATGATTTGGGTTCGGTGTTTGTGTCGATGGATTTGGTGGTCTTAATAAGATTTCTTACACAAGGAATCCAAAACTGTAGACGAACTAGTCGAAGCATCAGTTGCTTAGCGCCATAGACAGAAATGCTGTGAAACAAATAGCAACAATACCCGAGTAAACTGATGATAATGATAATGCTGACGAGGACACAATCCGTCCACAAATACGCTACATTCCGGAAGTGTCTAGAACTGGATTGAGGTTTAGTAGTGAGCTGGTACTCGTCGGGAAATTCAAACCTTTGGCAAATCGTGACTAGCCTTGTCTTTACAATTGAAACCTCGGCAGTTGTAATGAATAGCAAGACATAAGAAAAGGTAGGTTTGTGAAGAGGGTGCGTGCGGTGGAAGAAACGGAATATATAAGCGATAACTCGTACCGCTCGCGGAAAGGATGAAAAATTGTCCAAGATGTCTTGAAAGTCGTTGAAATAAGTGAAAAAGGATTTTACTGGCTTGATTTCTTCGTTGGTAAAAGAATGCGAGGTGAATAGTATTCTGGGCCAATGATTTTGTGACATTGTCAGCCACTTGGGGCCTTTCCACCATAACTCGTTGCTCCGAAGTTCCAGTGGTGGCTGGCCTCGGCTAGCAATATCTGCTGTGTCTTGACCAGAGTCCACATGAAACCAATTCGCTTGGGAAACGAATTCGACTATTTTGGATACTCCGTTTGCCACGAAGGTTTTTCCAGTGACAGGGTGAGCTTTTGTACCCACCCCAAGACACTCGTGGATTCTGTCCAAAACGATATTTTGTGCTATTTTTTAATATTTCACTGGCAAATTTGGGTGTCGAACATTTCGGCTGCCAATACGGTCCCACACAGCTCTAGTCGGGGAATGGAAATAAATGCTGGCGGCGTAAGCCTTCCCCGATGCGTCAGAGAACGCATGAAATTCGAGGCTGGAATCAAGAGTGAAGCTGAACCATCTCGGCATTTGACTCGTATTAATATGATGATAGTTGTCAATAAAACGTAGCCAATGGCCGCGTATAGCGTCCAACAACACGTCGTCCCAGCCAATTTCCGACAACCATAAGTGTTGCATGAGCCCCTTGGCCATTATAATGAGCGGCGCCAACTAGCCGCTAACAGTTCGAAAAGCGTTGAAATTTGGGAAAGGACCTGACGCTTAGTGACATGACGCTTAGTGAAATTAGGAGACTTCAGAAAGCGCGATCTAACGAACTCCGAGCGTTTTTGCATTGCTGCTATCCTTAAACTGTAGAAAGCCACTATTTAGGAGATGCTCAGGCGGAAGACCTTCCAAAATGGCGTTAGTATTGGATGTCCACTTCCGTAAAGAGAACACGGCGGCATGGATAGCAACTATAAGTTCGTCCCGCGCTTTAATAGAAATAGACAGATCATGTGCTCCCGCAATAACGTCATCTACATACATACATAGACGTACGTAGAATATGACTGGCTAAAGGTCAGAAGTTTTCAACGTCATCTGCCAAGCGCAATAAGGTGCCTATCGCAAGTAGGAGTCGCAATTCAGGCCAAAGGTCACCGTCTTTATTTCGTAATCGCATATGTCTTTCTGTGCGTTTTTACGAAAAAGAATCCTTTAGAAGGAATTGTGTCGGCGGTCTATCAAAACTTGTCGGTACATTTCTCAATGTCCGAATTGAAACGAAACGACAAAAACTCCACTTTAGCAGAAGTATTGTATATATATACAAGTATATTATATCGCACCACTTCTAAATATATATACGAGTATATATGCAGCTTTAAGGTGTAGGGTTTTTCGGCTACAGCCGCCATACCCTACACCTTAAAGCTGCATATATAAAGCCATTTAAGATTTCCGCATGTTGTGAACCGAAGTTGAATAACATATTGCTTTCGGAACGTGTGTTTTGTGAACACAACTTTTACACTTTTAACTTTAATTTATTAAACTCAGCAAGATTTTGTACTTCGTTTTTCTCTGGTCTGCTGTTTTTTGCATCAAATTTTAACACGGACTTCTTCAACCGAAATTTTATCACCGCATAACTAATTCTCTGTCCACCAGCTCATTCCAGTCGCGCCCGCAGCGCAGCTCGTGACATGATGCGAAGTTCATACAAAAAAAATTCTTCTAGAAACTTCGATCACAACACTTTACGGAACTTGTCCGTCCGTCGACATGCTGAGAAGAGGAGATGCCGATAACCGCAATGCGAACACGAACTGGAATGAGCGGCTCTCCGTCCGCATTCTCTCTGCGCCTCGACACAGAGCGTGGGCCTCGTCACACCTCACAAATTGTTCCTTTAGTTGTAGGTTGTGAAATAAGAACTATTCGGAACTATGAAGTATGTACACAGATAACGAAATAGTACGGTACTAATTTAGTGGCTTAATGCATTTAGCAACTTAAATTATTAACCAATTAAAAACAAATTCAATTAACATCATTGTATATCTTCCTTAGTGGATTTATTTGTGTTATAATTCAGTAAACAACTCCAATGATTCACTACTTCGTTTATTGAAATACAATGCAATGTTAGAGAATAGCTTCGTTACAAATAAGTGATACTTATAAACTATGGTCATCATTGGTTAACAAGATCATAGAAACCAAATGCATTAGATGAATTTATACAAAATGTGACTTAACTTACATATGGTAGGATATTAATGCACAATGCAAAACTTATAGAAATCTTCAAAAAAAAAATTAATTCATAAGAAAATGGATTAAGATAAGATGAAAACGTAAAGGTTACATTTCTAGGAAAAGGAAATTCAAAAAGCATAATTGAAACCAAACTGATTAATAAAAATGAAAAGTAATCAGTTAATTAAAAAAAAACCAAACTTAAAATGTCAGCAGGCGAAGAGGGTCTGTTTAGAAATTTAGACATATGACTTCTCCATTACATAATACGATCGCTGTAGTGGGATGTTCGTTAAAGATGCGTATAGAAAGCTAGTAGCCAACGGAGTTCAATGATGGCGAGGGTGTAACGTAGCTTTGATGAATTGATTGAGTGATGATCGGTATTCCTAGAAAACGAAGATTGTTTCAACGTGGTTGGACAATAGTTGAGCTTTGTTTGGTTGCGTCGCACTTGATAATTCTCATGGAGTAAGGTGTGAACGAACTCAAACCAGTTCGTTGGGAATTTTCATGGGCTGAGCAATTCATACAATATTTATGCCGGAGTAGGCATGATTTTGATGAAAGAGTCGGCATTGAAATTGTGACGAATGGTAGCGATTATGTTTAAGTTTGCGATTAGGCATAATAAAACTGAAAGTGGAAGAGTTAGTTTTTTCGATCGAACTATGAGAGAGAGTTTTATTGCGACGGAAGCAGGAAAAGTTTACCGATGGGACGCGTCACGACGCCTCGTTCTGTGAGAATATTCCCCGTTCTGTGAGATTATCGACGACACGAGTGTTATTGTCGGAGTCGTGGTAGACCTTAATGACGCGGCCTATTCGCCACTCATATGGCGCCAGATTATTCTTGTGTACAACGACGATGTCGTTCTCGGCCAGATCAGTTTGTGGGATCTTCCATTTATTACGTTTATGCAGTTCTTTAAGATATTCGCCTTTCCAACGGGTACAGATTAGCTGGTGACGTGCCTGTAAATTTTGTTATTGGTTCACAATGGATATCGCATTTTCGTCAATGCTTAGCTTGCTGGGAGCGAGGAGAGGAGTTGCAATGAGAAAGTGGTCCGAAGTTAATGCCGTGACATTGTCAGGTTTGTCCGACATCGGTGAAATGGGACGCTGGTTAAGACAGGCCTCAATCTTGGTCAGCAAAGTGGAAAATTCCTCAAATGTGTATTGCAATTACACACTTTGGTTACCTTATAGAAATGGTTTTTATAGGACTTGACCTACGCTTCCCAAAGGCTACCCATGTGTGGAGCTCCTGGAGGGATGAGTGCCACGAGAGGTTATGGTGATGGTAATTAGATGATTAAACACTTTAAGAAGCTTGGAGAAAATAGTGCGCGAGTCGTTTGGATACCCCAAGAAATGTTGTGCCGTTGTTTAAATACAAGTTGATTGGACGATTGGACGCCGAGCCACGAAACGCGCGAACGCGGCTAGCAAAGAAGGAGTGGTTGTTTGGAATCACACTATAGACCTATTAGCATTCTACCATGTCTCTCCAAGCTTTGCGAAAGTCTCATGAAGAGTCAAATTTCATCCTTCCTGGATTCCAATAGTAACACTAATTTATATCGTAATCAGTCCGGCTTCAGGAGAAAGTTTAGTACGACAACTGCTTTGTTCGATATTACTGACTAGATTAGCCGAAATCTGGATAGCTCTCGACTTTAGCAAGGCATTCAATCGGGTTGACTGGGCCGTCATGTGTACAAAACTCCAAAATCAGTTTCGGTTTTCAAGCCCGGCATGCAACCTCATCTACTCATACCTGAGCGATCGGCATCAATGTGTGTCTTCGTCTGGAGCGTTATCTGATTTCCTTGAGTTGGGAAGCGGAGTTCCTCAGAAGTCTATTCTAGGCCTCCTACTTTTCACACTTTACATCAATGATTTACCTAACTCAGTTGCACATTCAATGGTTCATCTGTTTGCTGACGATGTTCAGATTCTGCTCGCCTGCGACAAGCGACATGCCGACCGTAGTGCTTATATGATCAGCGAAGATCTTAGTGCTATTTCTAAATGGGCTGAGTGTAATAAGCTAACTCTGAACGCTTGTAAAACTCAGACCTCAGTTGCGACTCGTAGATCTCAACTCCCCTTTTCTTGTACGATACAACATGATGGCTTAGCGGTTCCTTTTAATCGTACTTTAACCAGTTTGGGCGTCCTTATTGCTGATGATCTGTCTTGGGACAGCCACGACTCCAAAGTCTGTAGAAAGGTATATGGGTCTCTAAGGAGCTTATACCAAATTAAGCATTTTCTGCCACTCGTTGTTAGATTACGTCTTGCTAAGTCCTTGTTGGTACCCCACTTCTTATATTGTTGCGAGATCTATGGTGGTTGCAATTCACTTTTTTGGTATATGATTAATATCTGAATACGCGCCGTGGTTAGGTTCGTTTACTCCTTGCGTAGAAGGGATCATGTATCGCACCTAGTCTAATCAGTTTTGGGTATGGATCTTAAGGTGCTCTTTGATTACAGACTCCTTCTTATACTTTTCAAAGTCATCACAAGCCAGTCCCCAGGCTATATTTACGGCAAGTTGGTGCGAGGTAGTTCCTTCCGTTCCGAGAATTTCATCATCCCCAGGTTTCGTACGCTAGTAAGGAATCGGTCCAGTCTACAAAGGGGACTTTGGCTTTGGAACACGATTTTGTATCATATAAATGCATTTAGCCTTCCTACCCACCTCTTAAATTTAGTCTGGATTTTAGTTTTTAAATAAAGAATTATACTTAGTTGTTCTTTTGTACAGCCTACAAGGACCTGTGACCTTCTTTGTACTCCATAATGAATTTGTAAATAAATAAAAAAATAAATAATGTATTCGTCGCTTCTAAATGAATTTCCTTAGCAGCAAAGAATATGAAAACACACACATAACCTTTTGTGATCAGACACGCTCTGCCTGTGAAATGCTTGGTTTCAAAAAATCCTGGAAAATCCAATCCCGTATTGCCAAAGGGGCCGGTGATAGTTGTGCGCTCTGGACGAAGGACTCCCATGATTTGGGTTCGGTGTTTGGTGATCTTAATAAGATTTCTTACACAAGGAATCCAAAACTGTAGACGAACTAGTCGAAGCATCAGTTGCTTAGCGCCATAGACAGAAATGCTGTGAAACAAATAGCAACAATACCCGAGTAAACTGATGATAATGATAATGCTGACGAGGACACAATCCTTCGACAAATACGCTACATTCCGGAAGTGTCTAGAACTGGATTGAGGTTTAGTAGTGAGCTGGTACTCGTCGGGAAATTCAAACCTTTGGCAAATCGTGACTAGCCTTGTCTTTACAATTGAAACCTCGGCAGTTGTAATGAATAGCGAGACATAAGAAAAGGTAGGTTTGTGAAGAGGGTGCGTGCGATGGAAGAAACGGAATATATAAGCGATAACTCATACCGCTCGCGGAAAGGATGAAAAATTGTCCAAGATGTCTTGAAAGTCGTTGAAATAAGTGAAAAAGGATTTTACTGGCTTGATTTCTTCGTTGGTAAAAGAATGCGTGGTAAATAGTATTCTGGGCCAATGATTTTGTGACATTGTCAGCCACTTGGGGCCTTTCCACCATAACTCGTTGCTCCGAAGTTGCAGTGGTGGCTGGCCTCGGCTAGCAACATCTGCCGTGTCTTGACCAGAGTCCACATGAAACCAATTCGCTTGGGAAACGAATTCGACTATTTTGGATACTCCGTTTGCCACGAAGGTTTTTCCAGTGACAGGGTGAGCTTTTGTACCCACCCCAAGACACTCGTGGATTCTGTCCAAAACGATATTTTGTGCTATTTTTTAATATTTCTGGCAAATTTGGGTGTCGAACATTTCGGCTGCCAATACGGTCCCACACAGCTCTAGTCGGGGAATGGAAATAAATGCTGGCGGCGTAAGCATTCCCCGATGCGTCAGAGAACGCATGAAATTCGAGGCTGGAATCAAGAGTGAAGCTGAACCATCTCGGCATTTGACTCGTATTAATATGATGATAGTTGTCAATAAAACGTAGCCAATGACCGCGTATAGCGTCCGACAACACGTCGTCCCAGCCAATTTCCGACAACCATAAGTGTTGCATGAACCCCTTGGCCATTATAATGAGCGGCGCCAACTAGCCGCACAGTTCGAAAAGCGTTGAAATTTGGGAAAGGACCTGACGCTTAGTGACATGACGCTTAGTGAAATTAGGAGACTTCAGAAAGCGCGATCCAACGAACTCCGAGCGTTTTTGCATTGCTGCTATCCTTAAACTGTAGAAAGACAATATTTAGGAGATGCTCAGACGGAAGACCTTCCAAAATGGCGCTAGTATTGGATGTCCACTTCCGTAAAGAGAACCCGGCGGCATGGATAGCAACTATAAGTTCGTCCCGCGCTTTAATAGAAATAGACAGATCATGTGCTCCCGCAATAACGTCAGCTCATTCCAGTCGCGCCCGCAGCGCAGCTCGCGACATGATGCGAAGTTCATACAAAAAAAATTCTTCTAGAAACTTCGATCACAACACTTTACGGAACTTGTCCGTCCGTCGACATGCTGAGAAGAGGAGATGCCGATAACCGCAATGCGGACACGAACTGGAATGTGCGGCTCTCCGTCCGCATTCTCTCTGCGCCTCGACACAGAGCGTGGGCCTCGTCACACCTCACAAATTGTTTCTTTAGTTGTAGGTTGTGAAATAAGAACTATTCGGAACTATGAAGTATGTACACAGATAACGAAATAGTACGGTACTAATTTAGTGGCTTAATGCATTTAGCAACTTAAATTATTAACCAATTAAAAACAAATTCAATTAACATCATTGTATATCTTCCTTAGTGGATTTATTTGTGTTATAATTCAGTAAACAACTCCAATGATTCACTACTTCGTTTATTGAAATACAATGCAATGTTAGAGAATAGCTTCGTTACAAATAAGTGATACTTATAAACTATGGTCATCATTGGTTAACAAGATCATAGAAACCAAATGCATTAGATGAATTTATACAAAATGTGACTTAACTTACATATGGTAGGATATTAATGCAAATTCAAAACTTATAGAAATCTTCAAAAAAAATTAATTCATAAGAAAATGGATTAAGATAAGATGAAAACGTAAAGGTTACATTTCTAGGAAAAGGAAATTCAAAACGCATAATTGAAAACAAACTGATTAATAAAAATTAAAAGTAATCAGTTAATTAAAAAAAACCAAACTTAAAATGTCAGCAGGCGAAGAGGGTCTGTTTAGAAATTTAGACATATGACTTCTCCATTACATAATACGATCGCTGTAGTGGGATGTTCGTTAAAGATGCGTATAGAAAGCTAGTAGCCAACGGAGTTCAATGATGGCGAGGGTGTAACGTAGCTTTGATGAATTGATTGAGTGATGATCGGTATTCGTAGAAAACGAAGATTGTTTCAACGTGGTTGGACAATAGTTGAGCTTTGTTTGGTTGCGTCGCACTTGATAATTCTCATGGAGTAAGGTGTGAACGAACTCAAACCAGTTCGTTGGGAATTTTCATGGGCTGAGCAATTCATACAATATTTATGCCGGAGTAGGCATGATTTTGATGAAAGAGTCGGCATATGTTTAAGTTTGCGATTAGGCATAATAAAACTGAAAGTGGAAGAGTTAGTTTTTTCGATCGAACTATGAGAGAGAGTTTTATTGCGACGGAAGCAGGAAAAGTTTACCGATGGGACGCGTCACGACGCCTCGTTCTGTGAGAATATTCCCCGTTCTGTGAGATTATCGACGACACGAGTGTTATTGTCGGAGTCGTGGTAGACCTTAATGACGCGGCCTATTCGCCACTCATTTGGCGCCAGATTATTCTTGTGTACAACGACGATGTCGTTCTCGGCCAGATCAGTTTGTGGGATCTTCCATTTATTACGTTTATGCAGTTCTTTAAGATATTCGCCTTTCCAACGGGTACAGATTAGCTGGTGACGTGCCTGTAAATTTTGTTATTGGTTCACAATGGATATCGCATTTTCGTCAATGCTTAGCTTGCTGGGAGCGAGGAGAGGAGTTGCAATGAGAAAGTGGTCCGAAGTTAATGCCGTGACATTGTCAGGTTTGTCCGACATCGGTGAAATGGGACGCTGGTTAAGACAGGCCTCCATCTTGGTCAGCAAAGTGGAAAATTCCTCAAATGTGTATTGCAATTACACACTTTGGTTACCTTATAGAAATGGTTTTTATAGGACTTGACCTACGCTTCCCAAAGGCTACCCATGTGTGGAGCTCCTGGAGGGATGAGTGCCACGAGAGGTTATGGTGATGGTAATTAGATGATTAAACACTTTAAGAAGCTTGGAGAAAATAGTGCGCGAGTCGTTTGGATTAAAATTAATTAAGCATTTTCTGCCACTCGTTGTTAGATTACGTCTTGCTAAGTCCTTGTTGGTACCCCACTTCTTATATTGTTGCGAGATCTATGGTGGTTGCAATTCACTTTTTTGGTATATGATTAATATCTGTATACGCGCCGTGGTTAGGTTCGTTTACTCCTTGCGTAGAAGGGATCATGTATCGCACCTAGTCAACTCAGTTTTGGGTATGGATCTTAAGGTGCTCTTTGATTACAGACTCCTTCTTATACTTTTCAAAGTCATCACAAGCCAGTCCCCAGGCTATATTTACGGCAAGTTGGTGCGAGGTATTTCTTTCCGTTCCGAGAATTTCATCATCCCCAGGTTTCGTACGCTAGTAAGGAATCGGTCCAGTCTACTAAGGGGACTTTGGCTTTGGAACACGATTTTGTATCATATAAATGCATTTAGCCTTCCTACCCACCTCTTAAATTTAGTCTGGATTTTAGTTTTTAAATAAAGAATTATACTTAGTTGTTCTTTTGTACAGCCTACAAGGACCTGTGACCTTCTTTGTACTCCATAATGAATTTGTAAATAAATAAAAAAATAAATAATGTATTCGTCGCTTCTAAATGAATTTCCTTAGCAGCAAAGAATATGAAAACACACACATAACCTTTTGTGATCAGACACGCTCTGCCTGTGAAATGCTTGGTTTCAAAAAATCCTGGAAAATCCAATCCCGTATTGCCAAAGGGGCCGGTGATAGTTGTGCGCTCTGGACGAAGGACTCCCATGATTTGGGTTCGGTGTTTGGTGATCTTAATAAGATTTCTTACACAAGGAATCCAAAACTGTAGACGAACTAGTCGAAGCATCAGTTGCTTAGCGCCATAGACAGAAATGCTGTGAAACAAATAGCAACAATACCCGAGTAAACTGATGATAATGATAATGCTGACGAGGACACAATCCTTCGACAAATACGCTACATTCCGGAAGTGTCTAGAACTGGATTGAGGTTTAGTAGTGAGCTGGTACTCGTCGGGAAATTCAAACCTTTGGCAAATCGTGACTAGCCTTGTCTTTACAATTGAAACCTCGGCAGTTGTAATGAATAGCGAGACATAAGAAAAGGTAGGTTTGTGAAGAGGGTGCGTGCGATGGAAGAAACGGAATATATAAGCGATAACTCATACCGCTCGCGGAAAGGATGAAAAATTGTCCAAGATGTCTTGAAAGTCGTTGAAATAAGTGAAAAAGGATTTTACTGGCTTGATTTCTTCGTTGGTAAAAGAATGCGTGGTAAATAGTATTCTGGGCCAATGATTTTGTGACATTGTCAGCTACTTGGGGCCTTTCCACCATAACTCGTTGCTCCGAAGTTGCAGTGGTGGCTGGCCTCGGCTAGCAACATCTGCCGTGTCTTGACCAGAGTCCACATGAAACCAATTCGCTTGGGAAACGAATTCGACTATTTTGGATACTCCGTTTGCCACGAAGGTTTTTCCAGTGACAGGGTGAGCTTTTGTACCCACCCCAAGACACTCGTGGATTCTGTCCAAAACGATATTTTGTGCTATTTTTTAATATTTCTGGCAAATTTGGGTGTCGAACATTTCGGCTGCCAATACGGTCCCACACAGCTCTAGTCGGGGAATGGAAATAAATGCTGGCGGCGTAAGCATTCCCCGATGCGTCAGAGAACGCATGAAATTCGAGGCTGGAATCAAGAGTGAAGCTGAACCATCTCGGCATTTGACTCGTATTAATATGATGATAGTTGTCAATAAAACGTAGCCAATGACCGCGTATAGCGTCCGACAACACGTCGTCCCAGCCAATTTCCGACAACCATAAGTGTTGCATGAACCCCTTGGCCATTATAATGAGCGGCGCCAACTAGCCGCACAGTTCGAAAAGCGTTGAAATTTGGGAAAGGACCTGACGCTTAGTGACATGACGCTTAGTGAAATTAGGAGACTTCAGAAAGCGCGATCCAACGAACTCCGAGCGTTTTTGCATTGCTGCTATCCTTAAACTGTAGAAAGTCACTATTTAGGAGATGCTCAGGCGGAAGACCTTCCAAAATGGCGCTAGTATTGGATGTCCACTTCCGCAAAGAGAACCCGGCGGCATGGATAGCAGCTATAAGTTCGTCCCGCGCTTTAATAGAAATAGACAGATCATGTGCTCCCGCAATAACGTCATCTACATACATACATAGACGTACGTGGAATATGACTGGCTAAAGGCCAGAAGTTTTCAACGTCATCTGCCAAGCGCAATAAGGTGCCTATCGCAAGTAGGGGTCGCAATTCAGGCCAACGGTCATCGTCTTTATTTCGTAATCGCATATGTCTTCCTGTGCGTTTTTACGAAAAAGAATCCTTTAGAAGGAATTGTGTCGGCGGTCTATCTAAACTTGTCGGTACATTTCTCAATGTCCGAATTGAAACGAAACGACAAAAACTCCACTTTAGCAGAAGTATTGTCAAATCGGACTGTAAAACAGGTCCCGTACAAAGAACGTCGTTGAGACTTTGGTTATTGGAAGTCGGATTAGAGCCGTTGAATACCTCCAGCCGAAGTTTCGTCGTAGTGCTTTCTGGCTTAATGGTAGTGCTTTCGCAGAATCTATAGCAATTGGTAAGCGAGAGCTTCTTTGCGGGAAATATTCCACTTCCCAGAAGCGAGCGATCTGTGATTCAAGGGACACCTTGTTGTAGAAGAAAAGCTCGATGAAGGGGACAGAGTCGATTTCTTTTACTACGGGACCAGTAAGAATCCAACCAAAAACTGTTTCTTCTGCAGATGGCGGGAAAGAGATCTCCACCAACTAGATTTTCAATCGATGAACTCTCATCGAATTTGCATAATACGGCGGGATCAACCCAATTAGAGGGAAGGTTGCGAGCGAGTTATGGTAGAACTAAAGCTTTTGTTTTAATTGAAATGTCGGGATTGAGTGTCAAACCCAATGTAAAAGAGCAAATTTTCTGAGCCTTTACGGAGATCGACTAGTTCAGATCAGAGATTTTACCGTTTGTTGGTACCTTCGGAGGCAGACTGAATCTATGCTTTGGATACGACTTCGAGAACTGCTGCAGCACTGGAACAGAAACCACTCTGAATAAATTTAGAGGCGTTGTGTTCAGGAGTGGACTGTATTTGGTAGGTTGCGGGCCTTTCCCCAGTGGAATTTTGATGATTCGAATTTTGCCTAGACGTGGCTGGCGCATTGAAATATAAGCAAAACTGTCTTCGAATGGTATGACCTTAGTGTGATAAGCAATCACTTGTGGTGGAGATTTTCGATTAGAAAACGAAGTGCATCTTCGCGAAGACTGCTGAGAGCTCATTGGATATTTTATGTCAGAAACTGTTTCAAGCGTTTGATATCGGTATGTCAGAAAGGAATCGAACACTTCCCAACTTGGAATATCGCTTTTGTTAATTAAAGAATGTTCCCAAAGCGCGAGCGTTGCTTCCGGCAACCATGCGAAGCAAAGAAAAACTAAAATTGCATTCCAGCTACTAATTTCTACATTATAAAGCCGCAGTGCCGATATGGAGTTATTTATTTCATGCTGCAAGTTCCTAATTGTCACGGCGGATTCACTTACTATTGGATTAATATTGAAAAGGATTAGAAGCTGGCAGTTAACCAGAATACGTTTGATTTCAAAACGGTCTTTTAGGTTTTTCTAAGCAATTGGGAAACTTTCGTTGGTCAACGGCGATTTTCTATTTATATCGAGAGCCTCCGCCCGCGTCTTTTGATTCAAATGGAATAACTTTTCCATTTAACAAATTTAACAAATATTTCCAGAATAACAAATCTCCAAAAGACGGCCAGGTTAAATAATTACCGCTGAAATTATCAGTGTCGCATGGTGGTAGATGGACACTGTAGTATAAAACATCTATGAATTGAGGTATTTGGTTTGGGCTTGCTAGGTCGTGTAATACCTTTTCCTCTTTCGACGACGTAATATCTGTAAGGTATTTGTCGTAGACGCACTTGACGTTCAGCCAGATGGACTTTAGCTCCTCGCGTTGTACCTCAAACGAGTGTGTAGAATAAAAGGCGGTGTTTTTTTCATTGAAAACTGCTTCAAACTTCATATCGTGACTCAAACGCAGTCATAACTACTCAGTAGCAATGATTAAAAAAAGACCGCAAAATACTTCAAACTTCATATCGTCTTTTAGACGGATAAATGACTCATACGCAGTCATAACTACTCAGTTGCAATGATTAAAAAACACCGCAAAATACACTCAGTTTTATTAAAATATAGCAATCAACTCAGTATAGTTGAATGTAAAAGGAATAGGAAAATACGGAGTGCGCTTTATGGATATATGTACATGTGTTCACCTTATAAGACGTGTGGAGAGCGTTATCTTGCACGAAATATGTACTAATATAACGTAAATTATCCCTCGCTGTGTGAATCCGGCTGGAAGCACCATGAATATCTTCCTTAGTGGATTTATTTGCATTATGATACAGTAAACAAGTTATTATGTATTTAGACTACAACTTTAATAACATTAGATGGAAATGAAGCACAAAGGCAATCAATTTGGTACCTTGAACGAACTGATCTCGTAGATGGTTGTAAATGTAAAGGGTAGTAAATCCGATGATTTGCAAGATGGTAGCCGACGTTCCCGTCGTGAGTTGGCAGTGATGCTAAGTGAAACCGACCAAATGATATTAAAACGCCATCTGGACTTCGGAAGAGGGCCGCCTGACGTTTGAAGCTAGCAACACATTTCGACGTGAACAACCATGAATATTCCAAATAACTTACTTGCTTATTGCGTAGTTCTTTGGATAAAATATAGTGGACTTTTACACTTTATTTAATTCGATTTTTTTTTTTCTCAAAACTATCAAAATTCTTTTTTAATAATTAAATGCAATAAATAAAATTATAATCTATACATATAAAAATCAATTGCTTTGCGTTAGTCTCGCTAAAACTTGAGAAAGGTTGAACGTATTTATCTTATGTTTGTCTTGAAATGTTCGTGGAGCTCCAGGGAAGGTTTAAACGAAGAGAAAAATTCAAATAATTGCAGATAAAACCCTAAAAACAGCATTTTTCTTTTTCCCATTTACACTGTATAACGTGTGCTATGCTTAATAAAATGCTATGTAACATGCTATGACTGACATTTCATATTCTGACTGACATTTCAAATAAATTTCAATTATTCATACTAAATTGGTGTAGCAAGAAATTTTCTCACTCTGGATATTTACAATTTAGGATGACGAGGCAGAGCTTGAAATTTTTATAACTTTTATCGAAGTCTTTAGAATAACAGTTATCAAAGACTTTAAAAAAAAAGTCGCAAAATAACTTTTATGAAAAACTTTTATTTTTAAATGTTTTTGAAGAAAGTTTAAAATTTAAAAGTCTTTGAAAAAAGTTTTCTAAAGACTTTTTTAACAAAACTTAAAAACCTTAACTTTTTTGTTAAAAAAGTCTTTGAAAAAGTTTTTAGGCGACTTTTTGTTGAGACACTTTTGAAATACAAGTTTTTGAAAAAATTTTTTCTGGAGAAATGCAGTTGAGTGAACTGTGGAGGAACATGAACGTATCGCTAGATAAGCGACAAGATAGGCATATGTGTATATGCCTATGTCTATTATTATATGATATAGTATACTAATTATATAGCTCCACGGCAAATGCGACTAATTACATTTCGATTACATTAATAACGACCTCCGTAAATATAGTAAATATAGTTTCTACTTATCATCTAAACGTACGCAAACCAAACAACGACAACGCAGGCATTTACACATAAACGGAACGATGAGTTCTTGTTTGTGTAATTCATTGTTGTCGCTGTACCTTTTAAAATAAAAGTTCACAGTTAACTTTTACTTTTAAAATAAAAGTTTGAAGTTTACTTTAAAAGTTAACTTAAAACTTTTAACTTATAAATTAAAAGTTAAAAGTTGACCTTTTTTGCTGAAGGTCATTTGGATAACAGTTATTTTCAGGCCCTGTGCCAAGGAGAAGACAGCTTGACTTAGGTCGTCGCAGTCAATCATTTTTGCCATGTCTTGAAGAATATATGGATGATAGGGAAGCGACCTGTATTGCCGAATATAGTGGGTAAGAGCGACTCAAAAAAAGAGAGATTGTGAGGGGTGGAGTGGGTGTGGATACTGAATAGAGAGTGTGGGAAAGATCTGTAGGGATTCCATTGAGGGAGTAAGCAAGAGGGAGAATGGGTGAGAAAACGGGAGAGAGAAGATAATCATGTAATGTAATGAGTGACAGTGGACTGAGTGGCGTGGAAGCGGGATGAAGAGGGTGGGTAAATGAGACAGAGAGGGAAGAGAAACGAGATTGACGCACAGAGACAAACCAGACACATCGAAGATTTAAATTGGTAACGGGAGAGAATTTGCGAGAGCAGGAAAGAGAAAAATTTGAAGAGAAGATTGAGATAATCGCTATTTATTAGCGCCGAAAAAAGTTATTGCCAGAGATAGCGAAATTACATTGTGCTTTTAAAAATTTACAATGTCAAGTATTTATGACCGTGCAAGGCCGCGTATTTCCCAGCTAGTAAAATATATAAATATAATAAAACTACACCATTGAAAACATCTCCTAATGTGGCAACCTGTCCGGGAACTATACATGACAAGAACTCCACAGCTCTATTAATAACTAATTCGTCACTTCACTTACTTTATTTTTCAGACTTAAAAGTAAATTAGTAAATATTTATATGGTTGTTTTCAGCAGTAACTATTCAATCTTGACTAATAGTATGTTCACACGGAGGCTGAAAAGTCACTTTTCAGCTAGTTTCTGACTTTTCGCTACACAAAAATTGTCAAACGAAAACCTGCTGATATGCAACTTTTCGTTAAAAAGCTAGCAAAAGTCAATTCACAGCCCGGATTTCCCCTGAATTTGTGTTTCACTCAGTTCCATTCTCAGAGCAAATTTTGTAGGACAAAACTTTGCCAATGAAAGACTAGAAGAATAAGAATAATACAAAATACACAGGAATTATTAAAGCAACTAAATCGAAATGAATACTAAACGATTTCCATGATCATCCTTATTATGTTTTTATGTAAATATTGCATGAATATACCACTAAAATATAAATAAAATATTTTGAGGTTTCTCCTCAAAAGTTGCCTACAAAGTGTATTTTTAAACTTCTGTTATCAGTTGTTCACGAAAAGTCTCTTTAGTCATTGGAACACCAAAAAAGCCAGCTTTTGAAATTTGTCTTTTCAGCCTCCGTGTGAACATAGTACTATGAGGGCTTAAACAATTCTCACAGTGGCCTTAAGAAGTCCCTATAAGTTATATTATACTTTAAGTACATTATTAAAGACTTTCACACTCTTAACTTCTTCAGCAGAATAAATAACTCTGGTCGTCATGTTATGTTTACTGGATTATAGCAAAGTTAACCGATGCGAAGACAGGGAATATTTGTTGGGGCTATCGATTTGAACCTACTGACTATTCACTTACATTAAATATCTGATGTGGCCAACTCAGGTATGGTCAAAATATGTATTACACAATGTATTGTTACAACGAAGTAAAAAATATAGTGCAATTCAGTTTCAACTTAATGAACCATCTAATTTACATTATAAAAGACATATTTTGGCTTCAGAATTAAACTTGCTTTTCTAAGAAAAAAGTATTAACCACAAATTTTATGGAAGCCACTATACATACTTTTTAGAACAGATTTTTCGCTTTCCTTTGGTCTTCTCCGCCTAGTGTGTATAGTATCACGTCTCATAGAATGCGGTCGATTTACTCCATGAAGTTTAAAATATAACCCGCATGCGTTACAAACCATTTCTCCCCAAAAATTTCTCCTCCATATGGTTGTTGTTAGAGTTCCACAATTTGAACAAGTAGCGTCTTTATGAGCAATTTTAGAAATCTGAAAAAATAACATTAATATTTATAAAAAGAACAGAAACTTAAGCAGGAACTTGTTTAATTTACCAACTTATTTTTAACTAGTAAAGGTGTCGTCTACAGCCGGGCTGTAGCCGAAATACCCTACACCTTAAAGCTGCATATATACTTGTATATGTATATAAGATATATAAGATAAACTATAATTATAGCTGCTTAACTATTTCTGTGCGTTACAAACACCGGTACTAAGTGCGTTTACTCTCAATATTTAGGTGTAGGGTATAAAAATATATTGCAATACTGGGTGGATGGGTAAAAAGGAGGCGTGGCCCGCCCATTTTTTTCCCAACAGAATATTATTGGTTCACAAATTACAATATTATGTACACCATTATTCAGGAAACTTATATACTTTTCAATACAATCCATGTAAAACCCTCCATGACCTATGTAAACTAAAAGTGGACGGATTACGCCCATATTTGGCATATTAACTGGAAGCATTAGTCTAAACCTACATATAAAATTTTCTTGTCTTCTCTCAAAAAGTGATGCTGATATGGCCTTTTTTAATAGGCAAAACAGAGGTACCTGCACTCCCGATATAAAAAGTAGGCGTGGTCCTTGGGCGATTTTTCCCATTTTCAATACGAAACACCCCAACATAGCAACGAATATTTTTGCCCAATTTCATTTTGAAATCTTAATCCGTTCTCCTGTGATCGTGATTTCAACGGACAGACAGACAGACGGACAGACATCGTTATTTCAATTTTGGTGGTGATGCTGATCAAGAATATATATACTTTTCCATACCTATCTTGTCTAGTTCTATGCGTTAGAAAGTGAATATCCGGTAGCGCCTCTGCCGTGCCGGAACCCAAGCAGGTCTCAGTGCCTTGGTAAACGGATTTGTTGTGGTATAATGCACGAATCGGGAACCCAAGGTGAGAGAATCTTCGCCTGAGTGTTGACCGGGTCTGTGCGTCGAGGAACGCGAGGTAATTGGTGAAATTTGTTCATGGCGTGCCTTAGTCCATTGACATCAGTTGAGTGAAAGAGAATAGAGAATAGCAAATGATGCCGATACTTTTGCGGATAGAGAAATTCATGCGAATATTTTTGGTGTAGCAGGGAACGACGCCGTCGTTCAGTTTGGTGACCAAAGAATAGGCTACGCTTAACTGCGGGCTCTATCAAGCGGTGGTCAAATACCGGACGAAGGAATCAGTGTCCAGTGCAAGCAAGTATACGGCTTAGGTTGGTGTGTCACGGGAAAGCGTGATAAGCTCATCCCATGATGGAACGCTACTCTTCAAGGTCTCAGAGCCGAGACTAGGAGGCTCTTCAATAGGGCAAAAACGACTGGTCGGAATACAAATGTCCCCTAACTAACTATAACAAAGAGTTGAGAAGCTCCAAGAGGGCTTCATGGAGACGTAGCTGTGAGAAAGTTAAAAATTTCCCAAAGTTTCTTCGACTCAGGAAAGCCCAATCCAAGAATCACACCAACGGCATAGGTACTCTCAAGAAGCCTGATGGGAGTTACGCTACATCTTCTAGTGAGACAAGTTCACTATTGTTGAGCACTCCCTTTCCAGATTGTGTCCCCCATAAACATTACTACGCAGCGTTTACAGGAGATTACACCAATTTCTCTTGTACCAAAGAGGGAGGGTAAGTCTATCTGGTTCCATCTTTGACAGGAAATTAATCCGTTGGGCTATAGATACTTTTAGCCCCCTTAAGTTTCAGGGGCCCGACGGTATATCCGTGCCTTTTACAACAAGCTGCCGCTATACTAATTCCAGTTTTAATAAGATTGTTTAGGGCAAGTTTAGTGCTTGGGTTGTATTTGTAGTGCAAGTACGGGTTGTATTTATACCTAAGGTAAATAACGGCTCAGCCCAACTTCCTAAACCATGGAAAAATTACTGGACTTGTATATAAGGGACACAATATTAGTTGCATCCCCTCATAGAGTCATAGAGAAGGCGTTACAGTCTACACAGATTGCTCTGTGCACCTTCATGGATGTATCAGGAGCTTTCGGTAATACATCCTATGATGCGATTCGATCTTCTATGATTGGAAAGGATATACCCTCCATGATTATTATTTGGACAATTAGCATGCTGGAATCCATATGCATGCAATTTGAGCTGCGAGGAGCAAAAAGATCAATTAAAGCCACCAGAGGATGCCCCCAAGGGGGCATACTATCACCTCTGCTGTGGACTTTGGTCATGGATGAGCTCCTCGTAAAGCTTAACGCATCAGGCCTAAGCATGCAGGCTTACGCAGATGATCTCGTGGTTCACGTTGTTGGGGCTGACCAATCTACCATAACTGAACGAATGCAACGGCCCATCAATATCACAAACATATGGTGTGTGGAAAAGGCTCTGAAACTCAATCCTGAGAAAACCATCTAAGTACCTTTCACGAGAAAACGAAATGTACTTTTAACCAAACTAATCTTGGGAGGTACTGAACTGAAATTGTTAAATGAGGCGAAATATCTGAGTATCATCCTGGACAGGACGCTAAATTGGAGCTCGCATCTTCGGCATGTTATTTGCAGAGCCACTAGGCATTCTATGCCTGTACTAGGTTCTGCGGAAAAACCTGCGGTGTTAGCCCCAAAACAACCTACTGGGCATTTGTGACTATAGTAAGCCGATTATTACTTACTCGGGCCTGGTCTGATGGGCCAAGGTTGAACAAGCTAGTGCGGTTAGCGCACTAAACAGACTACACCGTTTAGTCTGTGTTGGCATCACTGGATCAATGAAATCGTGCCCAACTCTTCCCCTTAGTGTCCTCTTGCATATTCCTCCCCTACTTTTAACTATAAAAAGGGAGGCTTGCGTAGCGGCGCTCAGACATAATAAGATTTCAACCATGAAGGGTGGGGATCTTATTGGGCATATGAAGATTGCTAAAATCATCATCAAAGAGCCCATTGCCAAATTCAACGATAAGATGCCAAAGAAATTGGCAATCTCTAGGAACTATGCAGTGGTCATATTTGATCGAATTAACTGGAGACTATACGATTTTAATTTCGCACCGGGCGCACAAATTTGGTATACTGATGGGTCGAAATTACAAAACGGTGACACTGGTGCGGGCATTGTTGGCCCTAAATTTCAAAAAGGTATACCAATGGGTAAGCTTGCCACTATCTTTCAGGCTAAACTACACCCCTAAACTCATAGAGGTATGTGTGATGGAGTACCTTCGTAGGAGGCTCTCTGGTGCACACATTTATATACTCTCCGACAGAAAGGCGGCTCTTAAAGCCCTTGGCTCGGATACGATTGAATCCAGATTTGTGGATAACTGCCGCAACATCATTAACTGGCCACTGTGCCCAGTTAGCCGAAAAAAATCACCGAAAAAAAATCGGACCTTTCAAGATTCTGTGGCGATGCTGGAGAAACCTCAGAGCACGACCGCTGCGATTGTCCGGCCCTTAACAATCGGAGGCTACTACACTTTGGTGATCCACTTCAAAATTGGGAACACCAATCCGGGTACTGTGCTGATATATTTAAAGAGCCACTGAATTAAACTAGGGCATGCGCAATAGACCCCAAGGGTCGCAGTGTGAGTTGGCCCATTAATAATAATAGGTTGGTGTTGAAGCCAGCGCGTTTTTTCCTGGATATACACTGCAACGGCTAGACCTCGCCCTTATTGCATATGCCTCGATTGTCTGGTGGGACAAATTGGACTGAAAGACCATACGAAGAAGTCTGGTTAGAGTCTTAATGGTGCAATGCGCACGTCTCACACTGGTGCTTTGGCGGCGTTCAGAGCATTGGCCATGATGGCGAGTGGTAATCTCGGTCTCATTAACACTGAGATCAAAGAGACGCTGATGCCGGTGAATCGTATAAGTAAGTTAGTAGCCTCAATGAAGAGGCAAAATACACTCATAACTGATGGTCAAACGCAAGAATGATAGAATACAAGATTGCGCATTGCGCAGGTCCGTTATTCGATTTCCAAATTTTTGACAGCCGGCTTTCCAGTGCATGACATCACATCAGGATAAATTGCTTTAACTCTGGCTGTAAACAAGTGAATATTGTGCTTTTTAAGTGAAAAATTAATAACAATCGTACCCAAAAATTAAAAATGCAGTGCAAAGTGAAAGGTAACCACAAAGCAAGTGAAATTAGTTTCTTCAAATTTCCTCGCGAAAATAGCCGTGCGAAGTTGTGGAAACATTTTTGCCGGCAAGGAAAAAGTTTCGATTCAAAAAATGCATTTATTTACATGAAACATTTTGGCTATAATGACTTCGCAAATGAAATGCAATTTGAAATGGGTAAGCATTTTTTTAAGGAATTTTTCAGTTTTTATTCGGTATTAATATGTGTCTAAATTAATAGGATTTGCAAAGAGAGACTCTTGAAGCCTAAAGCTGTGCCATCAATATTTGATCCACTTGCCAATAGTCAATTGCTTTCTTCAAAACGTGCCGACCGAAACCACAGACCGGAGAATAAGAAAGTAATCGACACATTACTCAAGAGTAAAGATTACGATACTGTAGTATCGCACGAAGGTATGCCAACAGAACAAACATATTGTGGAAATATTAACATCAGCTTCTTTACAGAGAATGACGAAAATGATTCCTCCGTGTTCAATGGACATTTGGAGGAGCTCTTAAATATAAACAATTGCAATGTCGAGGAGGAATCTTGCCAAATAAGAGCAGAAGTTACAAGTCAATATGTTGAGGAAATTGAAAACTTAGAAAAAGAAATGTAAGTTGAACTAATAATAATTTAATAATAAAGTTCGTTACCTAGTTACATACATAACATAGTTTCCCAATTTATGTTAATATAAGTTAAATTATTATGTAATGTAATTTAAGTTAAATTGTTATGTAATTTTTTTTTAAATCAATAAATTTATTCCAAATCAATAAAATTGTATTTTTATAGTTATTCCAATTATTTGGTTGTTAGATACAATTTTTTTCCTTTTCAGAAATTTAATTATAATTCACAAAATTGCTTCGCTTCTTTGGCACAATTTTCCAATTGTTGTGCGAGATTATTGCATCGTTCGTTATCTTATTATTATATTTGTTTTAGTTTTTTCTGTATAAGAAATGTTCACATTACACAATTGGTACAATAATTTCATACAAAACCGCACAATTATTATTAATTTCAATAATTTAGCTCAATGTTTACACTTTTACTTCTAGTTTGTGTACTAATTTCACAGTGCGGCCATATTCTGGTGTGACGTAGGTGCGCAGAACGAAGCATTTTTGAAACTCGATCTGCGCAATCTTGTATTCTATCATTCTTGAGTCAAACGCATCATTTACGCGCAACATCTGCATATTTACTAATAGATCGTTGAAGGAAGACTAGGTCGCACTCGTAGCGAGCTAGCTGATGAACTTGCCAAGAATCGTCTGTATTTTTAAGGCTGAAACAGATAGTTCTGTTAAGCAATGGATCGGTAAGCCCATTAGTCGATGGGTGGAATTCTCTTATCTGAAGAGACGGGAGAATTTAACCACGTTGTCAAATCTAGAATTGCAAGCAAGCAATCTAAGGCACATTGACTTCGTCAATATTTTAAGTCATTCACCTTCTTGACCAAATTTTGTAAATCAAAATTTTAACTCCAACGGTTACATGATGCCAGACGGTTGCAATGCACTAAATCTGCAGCCAATGCTTGTGAAGTTCACTAACCTCAAAATGCTGACCATGTCAATGGCGCAAAACTTCTGTGAACTCAGTTCAGTTCATAAAACTCAAATAAAGGTCAAATGCACTGCTTGCAATTCTTGCATTCGAACAAAATCTTTTGTCTTTATTTTTGATTTATTGTACCTTGCACTGTTAATTATTAGGTATAAATAAGTTACACTTAATATAATAAAAGGACTATATTCGTAATAGCAGAAGTGAATCAGTCTTTCGATTACAGTTTATCGATTACAAGAAACACACAAACTCATATTATAATTGGTTAAAGTGCTATTGTAAGGATCACACAAAACACACATTAGTAGTTGGTTAAAGTGCCACATACTACTTCATGTTAATAGTTGGTTCAAGTGCCAAATACTAGTCGAGCAAACGGAAAGTCTGGTAAAAGAGTATCTGGTTCAAGCGCTAGCTATTATTAACGATCACCAGCAACCAACAGCGACGTAGGGAGCAACCTACCGTCGATAAATAAAACACACGTATAGACAAGGTTGGACTATCAGGCTAGACAACACAAGGTAATGGGCGGCACAGCAAAATGCGTCACCCAACTACCGAGGAAGACCATAATGCTGGCTAGCAGCGGTTCTGTCTGAACGGGAATATCAGATAACATCTGAAAGAGATATGTCTTGCTGAGGAAAAGGTCTGCAGGTCTCTCTGGAAGAGGATGCGGCAGCGGTAAATGAAATTTACCAGTGTCCGGAGGTAGCAAGCAGAAGGTTGACCATAATGAGTCGCCATTTCATAAATGACAACAAGGTTGATAGTGCAACTATTCAATATTTGCTTGTAATGACACAGGCTTTGACTCTCTAACTTCTATCACAAGAGAAGTTTGGTTTTAGTACGTAGGCGCCGATTGTGTGAATAGTGCATGACAGTCAATGGAATCTTGTGTATTGAAGTTTTCTTAGCTGGGGTATAACTCAGGGTGTCCAAGGTTCGTTAAAGGAAAGAATTTGTTTGTTTGGGACTATTTCACTTTTATTTTCATTTACTCCAATGAATATGTTACAGAAAGGCTATTGTTGCAAACGACGACGAATTCGGGTGTGGGTAAATTCGGTGAGTAGCGTGTCTTCTCTTGTTGTGAGTGCAAGCGTTCATGAATCAGAGAGCGTTGCGTGTCTCTCTCGTTGTGGATGTGTGTGCTGTTGGATCGGAGAGCGTCGTATATCTCTCTCGGTGTAGGTGGGTGTGCCTCTCTCGATGTATGCGTGAGCGCCATCGAGTCAGAGAGCGTCGTGTGCCTCTCTTGATGTATGCGTGAGCGCCGTCGAATCAGAGAGCGTCGTGTGCCTCTCTTGATGTATGCATGAGCGCCGTCGAATCAGAGAGCTTCTCGCTGGGTGTTGTGTACGTGCGAAAGGTAGAGGCGGGAGATTCCTCAGGCCAAGGACTCAAAGTCTACCAGAACAGGCAAGAGGGAGAGCGGAAGGATTCTCTTAAACAAGGAGACTTAAAAGTCTACCAAAACTGCTAAGAGTAAGGAGGAGGGGACGGAAGGATCCTCTTAAACAAGGAGACTTTAAAGTCTACAAAACTGCCAAGAGGGAGACGAGGATTTCAGCACTTACCAGATTAGCTTCTGATGATGTTGTCTGCATCGATGCCGGAGACTGACTGACTTTCCGGAGTTGTTCCCTTGCCTTATATTTGTTTCTTATTGCATTTGTAGCGTGCTGTTCATGTGTCTGGACCTATCCGCCTCTCGCTTTCGCTCGCATGCTTGCTGTGTCTTTGTCGCTTCTTTCGATTTGCCTTTCGTCGTCGTTTGCTTACATTTTTTTTCTTATTCTATATTTACAGTTAGACAATTAATTCTTATACTTATAATGTTTTAAATTCAAGGTAACAATGTTATTATTTAAATGGTACAAAATTAATTTTATTTGTTTATTCTAAATTTCCATGGTTATTTTAATATTCTTAAATCTACTATCAATATCTAAATAATCTTAATAAAAAAAATAATCTTAAATATAAGAAAGCTCAATCCGCTTGGGTGAAGTAATTTGTTGATTTAAATTTGTGAGGGTGATATTTATCGTCCTCACATCCCCTCCTTACTTCCGGGAATGAGAAAGGCGCTGGCATTGTTGGCACTGCCAATGCGTATCAGGTACGTTCGTCATCGATGACCGGCTTGAACTGTCGTTGTCGTCCATGAGCAAGGTTATCGGTGGCTTCTTTAATTTTTAAGCGTAGAGCTTCTGGCCAGGATTCTTCTGACAATGGGTGACGTTGCGGGTTGGCCCTGTTCTGTTGTCGGCTGAGTTTGCCACTGCATAGGCTCGACTTAGGTCTCGGATTGGGTTCTTGCGGGGAGGTTTCGTTGTTAGACGCGGAGCTCGAATTGGTGTTGTCGTCGGATTCGCTGCTACTGTTCTCAGATTCACTGCTGCTGCTGTCGGTGTCTTCATTGGGTAGTTGTATTGCGGGGAATTGCATGTTAGGATTCTCTTGGGTAGCCAAGAACATGATTAATTAGGCGATGCGCCCTCGGAACTGTTGTAGGGTGACGGAGGTCTCGGCGGGTTCCTGGTAAAGTTGTTCCACTTGTTGCAAATCCGGCGCGGTAGTAAGGAAGAGTTCGGCGAAGTACAGCATGTATACGCCGCAATCACATGTGTTGGTCTGTTGCGGCACCTTAACTTCTATTGTTGGTAGGGTTTGTTACGTGATTGTATCCATTGATTCGCGTTTGCGGTGACGGTACTCCTCTTGCAGGTACTCCCGTATGACTTCGTCTAATTGGAAACGTGGTCGGCCTTGGAGTGAGTCGAAGATCAATAGTGTTCCCTTTGAGTTCATGTCCGTGTAGGGTACTTGTATCGCTGCTATGGGATTGACTATGATTATCAGGTGCCAGTGGGCGTTGCTGTTTATTGGGAACACGAGAATTTTTTTGTTGAAGAGGTCGTCTTTTCGTGTCCATCGGCGTACAGTAACGACGATGCGTATGCAGGTACAGTTGGGTAAACACACGCACAAATGTTGTTGTTGTTTTTGCGCCGTTATCTCTTTTGTCGTTGTTTGTTGTTTTCGTGTTTCGGACAATTTGGTGCATTTCGTGGGACCAAAGTGCCGTTTTGCGGGGTAGCCTATAGCATGTTTTTCTTATTCTCGACGATTCGTGTAATATGACGCTTTCGTTGCGTGTTGGTTGCTTGGATTTTTATGCGCGTTATGAAGTGTGAAGCTGATAAGAATTGAATTTGCGTGCGCAGATAATACGTTTTGTTGCGATACCTCTCAGACTTGTTTCGGGTGTCTTTATATGGTGGTATGTTTTTAACTCGTTAACGTGGGCTGTTCTTGTTCGTGCGGTGTCGATGTTTTCTATCTCGACTATCACTGGTGAAATGAACCTTGTGATTCGATAAGGTCCGTCATATCGTGGTGCTAATTTCGCAGTGAATCCCTCGCAGGCTTTGGAGATATGGTGTTGTTTAACTAATACTTGTTATCCAATTTCCGGCTGCCATTGTCTCCTTCGAAGATTGTAGTGACGGGTCTGGTCCTGTGCTGCTCGTTCCAGATTTAGTTGTACGATTCGAAATATTTCTTTCAATCGTTCGGCTCTAGTGTTAGGGTCTTGTGTCGTTCGGCCAGTTCCAAATGTCGTCTCATTGTACAAGGCTTTTGGTAAACGTGGTTCACGACCTTGATTTAATAAAGCTGGGCTGTATCCGGTAGTTTCTGAAACGCTCGTGTTGATTGCGAGTGAAACTTCTGGCAATGCGTCGTCCCATTTTCTTGCGGCGTGTAAGGTGCCGTGAATTGTTGTTTTATACCTAGCTCTTGTGTAAATCTTTTAAATTCGTTGCTGGAGAATTGGGATCCGTTGTCCGTAACTACTATTTTGGGTACTCAGTAATGCGATAAAGTTCGTTCCCTGAAGGCCTTTTTCACTGTGGCTGTTGTTGCTTTGCGTACCGGAATTATTTCTGTCCATTTCGTGAATTTATCTATGAAGACTAACATCATCGTGTTGCCGTGAGTTGATCGGGGAAGAGGTCCCACGAAATCCATGCAAACTATTTCCCAAGGTTCGTTGGCTAGTTGCGTCAGCATGTGACCTGCAGGTTTTTGCTGGTTAGCCTTATAGCACTGAAAGGAGGTACATTGTTTTACGTAGCGGCTGGCATCCCGAAACATTCCTGGCCAGTAGTAGAGGTTGGCTAGTCGTGCCATCGTCTTGTGGATTCCAAGATGCCCAGCTGTTGGTGCGTCAGGGTTCTCCCTCAGCACTCTTTTACGCATTGGTGTTGGGACGCATAGTTTCCAATGTAGAGAGTTTTCGTTTTTACTTAGATTTGCGATATGCCGATAAAGCTGACCGCCTTCGTTGACGTAATCTGGGAATTTTTCCGGATGCTGTTGTATTTCGGCAATTTTTCTCTTGATCCATAAGCACGCGTCTTCATTAATGATGTCTGCCTGCGTTTGACGAAGTGTTTCCCGTGGTTGATGTGAGAGCGCATCCGCTACTACATTGAGTTTTCCTTTTCGGTAGTGGACATCATATCGATATTGTTTGATGGCTTGTTGTTCCGTTATTGCGTGGCTGCGGATTACTGAGCAGATTGAGTTCTCGCATTGTTCTTCCTTTGTGATGGTTAAACTGTGGCCGCCTAGTATTATCGTAGCTTGTGTATTTCGTAAGAAGTCGAGTCCGAGAGTGAGGCTATCGATGGCCCTCGGGAGGATCAAGAGTGGCATCTGTGTCGTCTTATTCCCCATCTTGATGTTGACGTTTAACGCGGTTGTTGCTTTGGTTACTTCTCCGTTAGCCAGCCGCACCAATGTGGGTTCCGGCATTTGATTTCTTGTAGTTTGTAATGTATCTGCCAGTTGTTGATTGAGGAAACTTCGTGTGGCGCCTGTATCTATTGTTGCTGTTAGTAGTTTATCATCTATCGTGACGGTGGCTGCAATTCGTCCACTTTCTAGCTTTAAAGTTGTCTTTGTGGAGGTACTATTTCGTGGGGACCCGTTCTGCCTCCTTAAGGACAGGTTCCGTTGGAGTTTTCCGCACGCTGGTAACGCTTACAACAGTCGATCGTTCGTACGCCCTGTTTTCCGCATTCCCAGCAGAATAACACTGGCGGTAACCGACAACTTTTACTATAATGACCTGTTCGCCCGCACCGTCGGCAGGCCGTTCGTGGGTTGAGATGTTGCTCCACAGTTTCAGCTATTCTATGTTTTTCTGCCGATGCTCCCGTTGTTCTGTGTGTTCGGAGTCCTGAGTACTCTCCTTGATGCATTCGGCCGGTGTTTCCTTTATGCGGGTGAGTTCTTGCAGCTTCTTCTAAGTTTAAACTCTCCACTTCCGTTGCTAAAGCTGTCAATTCGTCTAAAGAGGAGAAGTCTCTTCGCCGTATATACCACCGGCATTCTGTAAGACTGTTGTCAAATATTCGCTCCAACTGTTCCGTTTTGTGGAAGTTGGCGTGTCGCATCAGGTCCTGGAGTGCGACAACATATTCCTTGAAGGGCTCATTAGGTTTTTGTCGTCGTGAGCGGATTTCGTCACCAAGTTTCTCGAAATATCGTGATGGTAAATAGAATTGGAGGAAGTCTTTTCTAAATGACTCCCAAGTTGGCCAGTGCTTTGTTGTTATTTCGATACCACATTAACGCCTTGTCTTTGAGTAGCTCGGGCATTGCTCGTGGTCATAATTGTTGTTGAACATTATATGTCGCCGCAAGTTCCTCTATTCTTTCTATAAATTCGATGGGATCGCGTCCTCCATCAAATTTGGTGGACCATTTCCAGATCTTTTCTATAGCCAGTCCATATCCTTCTGTGGCTATAAACTCCTTTTGACGGTGTCGGTATCTCGTTGTTTACAGTCGGTGTAAACAATGTGCAGTCATCGGTGAATCCTAAAAGATTTGGTGATGGTGCTCGGCTCTTGTTGTATACATTTTCATAGATTTCTAATCGTCGTTGGATTTCCTCGCTGTGTTCTTTAGGGTTTATAAATGCCACTAGTTGCTTCCGCATTCTTTCGACGGTTTCTTCTTCTTCCAAGCTGAGGTCCATTAAGATTTTAGCCAGGTCTTCCTTCTTGGCTTTATAAATCCATGATGTTCCCGTCATTGTGTAGTCCTTAACTTAGTCTAATTGGTTGCAAAAATAATTACTGAGTGTTTCTGTAAATAGTCCCTGCTCGGGCGCCACCTGTAACGAAGTTTTCTTAGCTGGGGTATAACTCAGGGTGTCCAAGGTTCGTTAAAGGAAAGAATTGGTTTGTTTGGGACTGGAGGGAAGCTGGTTCAAAACCGAACAGCGGCAATCAATTTCTTTTTCTTTTTTAATAATTAACTATGTTTTCTATTTTTTTATTAAAGCAGATTAATAGAAATAAATTATAAACAAATAAAAACATAAAAAAAAACATCAAATTAAACAAACGAACGAAATCCGCCAAGTACGGGTTTCGAAGACACTAACATAAGTCACACAAGCAAAAACATTTTATTCGCTTTTGCTTTCCCGCTGATTCGCAAAAAGGTTTGAATTCTCAAACCGTTTAACCATCGCACCAAGTATAAGATGCGCAAACTGCAAAGTATTTTGAGAGTTGGAAATCGATCAAAGTCGTTTGCAGTAGTTGCGAAGTCTTTGTGTTTTTGAATCCCTTTCCCCTCCCCCCTTCCAGCTCTTTCAGCCTCGGCCTCAGTCACAGAACTAACAGTGGCTTTCGACTTCGGTCTCAGCGTTCAGAAATAACTGACGCTTTCGGCTTTGGCCTTCGTCACAGAACTAACAGTGGCTTTCGACTTCGGTCTCAGAATTCAGAAATAACTGACGCTTTCGGCTTTGGCCTCAGTTACAGAACTAACAGTGGCTTTCGACTTCGGTCTCAGTGTTCAGAAATAACTGACGCTTTCGGCCTCGGCCTCAGTCATAGAACTAACAGTGGCTTTCGACTTCGGTCTCCGTTGTGCAAAAATAATTGCACAACAACTAGGTAGGACACCTACACAAGGTACCAACCCAGAGAATTTTTGTTGGTGGACGCTCTGACGTCACCAAAGAAATTAAAGGCCATCTGCCGAGTAGCTCTTTGCTCTCACTCTAACCTCTCGCCTTCCGTATATCAAGGCCTTCTGCCAGGAAGTTGTTGTACTTCCTACCAACCACCGCGTCTCCCTTTGGTGCTTTGAATAGGTGATACACATTGTGCAGCCTTTAAAAAAAAGTATTGAAGAATTAGCTGACTGTTATAGAGTCGATTACAACCATCTCCTGCTACCACTGAATGAAATATTCAAAGACCGAGCACGAGAATGGTGGCGATATAAAAGAAGCGAAGTTTACACATGGACGGACTTCCTAACACCAGCAAAAACCTTTTTCCAACCTCCCAGACACTTACTCAGGCTAGAAGAAGAGATAATGCGGAGAAAACAAAATAATCGCGAACGCGCAAAGATTATATTCTCCACTTAATGACATCAATAAGACAGCACCCACACATGAAAAGCGAGCAGCAAGTCGAACGAGCATACGAGGGACTACGCCCCGAATACCGATTGTACATCAGGCGCAACGATTTCAATAATCTCGACGAACTCATATCACAAGCTGAAGAATACGAGCACCTCAAAGGTGAGCAAGCAAGAATGAGTCGACATGCTAACAACTGGATCACGCCTTCCACATACGATGAACGCTCACACTGCTCGTTCTGCCGACAAAGAAGGCATCCTAGGGAAAAGTGTCAGACAAAGAAATTGCTGTTCTGCTCCCACTGCGGGGAGAGGGGAATCCTATCTCGTGACTCCCAATGTCATCAAACGAGAAATAAATACACACCACCCTGCCCGAAATTATATGCAGGTAGAATACGGTGAATACACAATTAATGCTTTAATTGACAGCGGATCTCATCTAACCTTCATGGGAGACGACCTCAGAAACAAACTAGGGCATCCCACAAAATCAAATCATAGAGAAGAAATACCAATTTCATTAGCCGAAGGAAAAACCGTTTCCGTCCGTAACTACGGAAAGACAAAAATAAAAATAAATAATAGAACATATTATCACCACGTGCAATACATGCCAGGATTAACCGAAGACTTAATACTCGGTATGGACTTCTTAGAGGTAATCAACATTAACATCAGCGTTGGTGGGTGCGAACTAAAACCGAGATCAGCAAATAGCAATCTTGCTCTCTACTCCATCAGTCAAAATGGAGAACACATACAATTCCCAGAATTAATAAGCGTGACAAAGAATCGCAGTGAGAAAACACATACACCGTTACATAAGATAGCACAACCAACCACACGTGTAAACACCGACGCAGCTTTTAAACAAAGGTACTATCCGCGAAACACCGCAAAACAAAAAATAATGGAACAACGCAATTGCCATAACCAAGAGTACATGACTAAAGGAGTCAACCCCTACCGATACATAAAAAACCGAAAGCCAGAACACACTTCACCACGGCAGACCCACTCACCACACCCACTGCAATCAGTCACGCAAAACAAACAAACGATCAGTCACACTCGATCAGGTCCACTAAGCGGACGTCAATCAAAATTCTGTCACGAGAAGAAAATCAAACAAAAAAGCAAATCAACAAGGATGGCGCATCTACGCAAACTTACCCGACCACGGATTCCGAATGTACCAAAAACGGAATATGTCGGACCAGTACCACAATTCAAACCACCGACAGAAGCAAGCCGCACAAAAAAGGAAATACTCCACCGGGCAATGGCATTTTAACAAAACCAAAGCTAAAAGCTGTACAGCTAAATAAAGTTCACACATAGACCAGACTTGCGAACACTACGAACACCACAACCCCGAAAGTCACCAAGACAAAAACAAAAACCTAAAACCCCAGCGCCATCAGACAGACCAGACTTGCGAACACTACGAACACCACAACCCCGAAAGTCACCAAGACAAAAAAAAAACCTAAAACCCCAGCGCCATCAGCCAAGCCAAAAAGACAGCAGAAAAACGCAAGAACCACTGAGGAATGGTTAAAGCAAATCAAAATATCACCACAACATACACCGGAGCGACGATCGTTCAGCATCCGAAGACCCGAGGGAATGGCAACCGTAATCGTTCAAGATGGGTGGGCCAAAATCAGCCACAGCGGCATATGGCGGATTATCACCTCAAACCCTAAGCACTCACAGAACCGGCCCTTTTAGAAAGAGTACTACTGTAGCGACATACACAACCAATACAATTGAAAACACAACAAATACATCGATTTACTTTACAAATTCACATAGTATTTTTCTTAAATATATATACAAAGTATTACAAACATTATTTTAATTTGACTAAAAGGAAAACTACAAAAAAGGGGGAAAAACACATTAATATTATATTTACAAATTATGATATCATCAAGCAAAACTACTTCTATTATCAAATAAAATAAAATACTAAATATAAATATATAAGATATATATAGGTATAAATAATATATAGAATAAGTCCTTTTTTTCCTCTTTTTTTTTGTCAACCAACATAGGGATCAGAGATAACGAGATAGCTGACTTATTCCAGCGAGTGTTCGGCTTCCCATTCGGGTTCCAGAAGTTTGTTGGTGTTCGTGAAAAACATGGAATTTTGTATAGAAGTGTTCGTGAAAAATTGGAAATCTGATGAAGAACTCCCCACCAGAGACCCCCTACTCACCTCTTGAGGCCCCGCTGATGAGGGGTCGGAGACGACAAGATTTCTTGACGCCCCCTTGATGAGGGGTCGGAGACGACAAGATTTTGCCTTTGTTTACAATATATTATGTATGCCTTTATTTGAGATTTCAACTCAATTGTAAACTTGTAAAAATAAAATAAATTATTTCGATTGAACGCATATTGATTTTATCTATGATTATTACTTTACATTAAGCGTATATATATATAGTGATGGTATTAAATGTTCGCAAAACAAAAAATAAGAGTGAATATTCTAATATGTCTTGTGTTTACAGGAAATTTCATACATGTTTTTATTATGCGTATAATACCCAACTACATATTTGGGTTCCCTTTACAAAGTAAAATTATAGTTCATATTTCAAGACTTTCATTTTTGGCCTAAATAATACATTTCAGATTTTTTACAGCTTTCTAGTTGTTAACATTATATAACCTTTTATTTCCTTTATGATTGTGGTTCATATCGAGGACTTCAAAGTATTTCGTTGGCTGCATTTTAACTTTAACTTAATCCAGTCGTCATTAAACACTTCAATAATATTTTTCTTACTTATTTATGTTAATACAAAAAGTATATTATACATCTTCTCTAAAAATAATTTATAAATTGAGGTTATGATTTATTAGAAAGAAAACAGCATCAATGTAGTATTGGCATATCTACATTTTCATTTCCACCTTACTAGTGAATTTTATTACCCGTTTGCAAACTGTACTTAAGTAGTGTTACTATATTACTACTTTTTGAGAAAAAACATGTTTTCGGTACATTAAACTTACACTAATGTGTTTGAAATTCTTAATTGATTATGTAATGCCTTATCTCATTTTTCTTTTTGAGTTATTTTTAAAAAACGAACAATATTAAAGTACAATTTTGGTACCATACACTTTTGGCAATTTCGTACTGTAATAATTTCATGAAATTCCTTATCTTTTCACCTCAAAGAAGAAGAAGTAGCATTTCATAATTTTATTTATAATATAATAACATAAAAACATGAATTATTAATGCTCTCATGTAATTGAACTATTGAACAATATTATCAAATACATATTGACACATATAAATACAGCAGAATTCGTTTTTGAAGAGTGCAGTAACATAAACGAATGTGTGCTTTATGGCAGCAGCAACATCAGCATAGTTCAAAAAGCCAATCAGATGTGAATTCGCGTGGTGAATAACACGTACAGTGTACGTGAAGAAATCGAAAAAACGAAGTCACAAATCTTCGGAAACCCGAGAGAGTCAGCCATCTCGTTATCTCTGATAGGGATAGACTGTAACAGGCATAATTAATGCCATGTTACAATTATTTTATTATACACAAAACACTGCTCTCCGAGCTGCCACATAAAAATTACAACACGAGGGTTCAAAACCGAACAGCGGCAATCAATTTCTTTATATTCTTTTTTTTTTAATAATTAACAATGTTTTCTATTTTTTTATTAAAGCAGATTAATAGAAATAAATTATAAACAAATAAAAACATAAAAAAGCACATCAAATTATACAAACGACGAAATCCGCCAAGTACGGCTTTCGAAGACACTAACATACGTCACACAAGCAAAATCATTTTATTTGCTTTTGCTTTCCCGCTGATTCGCAATCAGAGGCTTGAATTCTCAAACCGTTTAACCATCGCACCACGTATAAGATGCGCAAACTGCAAAGTATTTTGAGAGTTGGAAAAAGATCAAAGTCGTTTGCAGTAGTTGTAAAATCTTTGTGTTTTTGAATCCCTTTCCAGTTCTTTCGGCGCCGGCCTCAGTCACAGAACTAACAGTGGCTTTCGACTTCGGTCTCAGCGTTCAGAAATAACTGACGCTTTCGGCCTCGGCCTCAGTCACAGAACTAACAGTGGCTTTCGACTTCGGTCTCCGTTGTGCACAAATAATTGTACAACAACTAGGTAGGACACCTACACAAGGTACCAAACCAGAGACTTTTTGTTGGTGGACGCTCTGACGTCACCGAATAAATTAAAGGCCATCTGCCGAGTAGCACTTTGCTCTCACTCTAACCTCTCGCCTTCCGCACATCAAGGACTTCTGCCAGGAAGTTGTTATACTTCCTACCAACCACCGCGTCTCCCTTTGGTGCTTTGAATAGTTGATGCACATTGTGCAGCCTTTTGCTGCGGGATACTCTATCCGCTCATTCGTTGTACATATTATGAGGTATAAAAATTGTTAAGCATTAATATAAGTATAAAAATTGTTAAGCGAATAAAATAAAATAATAAAAATGAAAAACACAATAAACAACGTCCGAGCTGAACTCTTTACAGAGTCAGTGCTAGACTGTCGCGAAGACAGTCGTGAGTAATTCGGGAATACGTTGTATGTTAGAGGGTTGCGAGACCCCTTTAACGAACCGTGGAGAGACTGAGTTTTATCGCAGCCTAAAAAGCAAAAGTCGTTATAGGTTTTGTAAAATTAAATAAGCTAAAAGTTAAAAACTACGCTTACTATGTAATGATGCTTTTCCTCTCTCGCCTGGATATCACTGAGTCCAGTCCAAGGTCTCGTCCAGTTATTTATTGATTTGAACGCAATACACCGATTTCGATACTAACAACTTTATTTAGTAAATCTTGACAGTAGTTACAATAGTTTGAAATATGCTTAGAGATACGTTTTGGCTAAGTTAAGTTTATATTTAATAAGTTTACAATCGTTAGGCTGAAACAGAGTTATGATTAAGAGCCTGAAACAGAGTTTATGATCATTAGGCTGAAACAGCGGTTATGATTAAGTTGCATGTCGAATATTTGGTTATCTTACGAATTTGTGCTGAAAAGAGACTTTGGTTAGTGTGTGTCCACTTTCGCGGAGTATAAACCCAACAGGCCGAAAAGACTTTAAATATAGATAGCCGCGGAGTATAAACCCACAGACCGACTGTCCACTGTCGCGGTTTATTAAGCCAACAGGCCGACAGGGCTTTGTAACTATGTAGTTAGCCCATACACGATAAGCATGCGCGTCGCGTATTTCCAAGAACTGCATGGCGCCTTGTAAAATTCTCGTCTGTGGGCTTGCTGACGCGCGGCGCGTCTGCTTTCAAAACATTTTGATTTTCTGCAAGCGGGGCGTACGTATGTTTGTCGTCTGTGGACCGGCGCGAGCACAGCAATGAGAAAACAATGTAAAAAATCATTCTATTCGAGTCGTCAACGAGTGCACATCGGCGGAAAAATGAATCACGAAAAAATATTTTTGACGAACTTAATTGAATATTTGAAAAATGAGCCAGCATTATCGAATGTTAAAAGTGACATATATAAAAATAAAATAGAAAAAAACAAATCTTGGCAAAAAATTTTACAACTGTGCAAAGAATGTGAACTAAGCATAACTCTTGATGCATTAAAAAAAAAAATTAATATACTGAGAGGATCATATAGGCGCGCATTAAATAAAATTAAAAAAAGTGAAAAATCTGGTGCTGGTGCAGATGATGTGTATGTGGCATCATTATGGTACTTTGACCTGCTGGGTTTTCTACAAGACCAGGAAACACAGATGCCGGCATTTGCATCATTTGATGACTTTGTGGACATTGAAACAGTAAGTAAATTTTATCAAAACATTTTTATTAAAATATCGTAATATTAACATATTATGCAAATTGTTCTTGCCACTCTACTGCACCGACAGAGTTGAAGTAACTACAAAATGTGTTCCGAATCGTTTTTGCGTTGGTTGATGCATTCCCACTCTTTATTGGCTGCAAGGCCATTAAATTGGTGCATTCAGTGCTTTCGTCTTCCGGAATTGTTCTTAAATAAAGAGCATCATTTTCTCTTCTTAAAAAATTGTGTAGATAGCAGCAAGCTGCTGTCACGATAGCAGCCTTTTCTGGGCAAAGATAAATTGAAGTATGTAGAACTCTAAAACGAACTCTAGAACTCTTCATTAAATTTTGCTGCAATGGGAATGCATCGTCACCAACTATGACATATGGAACCACGTCATCTGAAAACGGCAGTTTATTCGGTTTTGGTAAATTTAGCAGGTCTTCGTCCCAAAGACTTTTCAGTTTACATTAGTCGAAAACACCGGCATCCGAAACTCGGCCATTTGCACCAACTTCAATTGTTATGAAGTCATAGTTAGCATTCACAACTGCCATCAGTACAATGCTGAAGGTTTTCTTATAATTGAAATAATACGATCCTGACTTTATGGGTTTTTTTATGGCAATGTGCTTTCCGTCAATGGCTCCAATGCACTTATTAAAGTTCCACCTCTTCTCAAAATCGCTTGCTATTGCCTTCATTCTTCTGCATTTCGAGGCATCTGTAAAATGTAGTCATACAGAAGAAATCATTTGTAGCAAACACAACTTATAAATAATACTTTTATAATTTTTTCAATTTTTATAGCCCAATCCTTCTAAAAGGAAGATGTCAGCGGAAGACAAATTTCTGCAGAAAGCGACGCGTTACATGGAAAAAGCTGGGGAGGACGCCACCAGGGATGAAGCAACGATTTTTGCGGAAGGATGGGCAGTGCAGTATCGGAAGCTAAGTGAAGAGCAGAAACTTTACGCTAAACGAATTATTGACGATGTACTGCTCCAAGGTCATATGAGGCTTCTAAATTATAGTAGTGCAGTACATCCAACGCAGCAGCAGTTTACGCACTTTAGGCGTCCATTTGAGCCACGATATTTCGCTTCCACTCCGCATTCAAGCCCCCAATTCAACGTCTATTCGCCTCCTGTACCACTGTCTCCAGAAAACGACGAAAATATACTCATACTCTCCAACGAGGTCATCGCCCAACCACGCTCCTTTCAGGACTTATTGAATTCCAAGGAATATCAATAATACTTGAAATTTTGCGAATTTTAATTTAAATTTATTTTTAGTATTTTACAACCATTTAATAAAATTGTGCGACAATAAATTCAAAGACTTTAAAATAATTAAATTCGAAATTTTGTTATTTATAATTGTTTACAAAAACTTAACTTGATGCTTACCTTAATGTATGGTCTTAACGAAGATATTATCGCTAAACTAGTTTCAATAACTATTTGGCTAAGGGATTGTGCTGAAATATTTGTAAGAAACTTTAGATCTTCGTAACTTTGCCCTGAAGCAAGAAATCTTAAAGTGGCAGAAAGCCTTTCATTTGGTGTAATTGCGTCCCGCATTTGTGTATTTTTTTTCATAATTATGGGAGTAACTAAACCAAGCAAATTGTTATAAGTTATTGCGTCCAATCTTAAAAAATTTTTAAATATTGCGGGATCAGACAATTCCAACTTTTTCAGTAAATTTACATGGGATCGTTTTTCCCTTTCCAACAACCACTCATTAACCCATATTCTTCTCTGTTTATTGTCTGTTATTTTTTTTTGTTTTTTTAGTCTCATATAGGCGACAGCAATCGCAATCACTTTATCCGCTTTTCGTTTGTACATGTTTACGCATTGGCGACGAAAACTGAAATGAGCCGCGCGCCAGTCTGTGGCAAACGTGAACACGCAGTTCTAGGAAATACGCGACGCGCATGCTTATCGTGTATGGGCCACTTTATGTTTCTTACCCGATTCAGGCCTATACGATGCTGTAGCTGATGTTGTAGATTTACGACGCGGCGGCGTAGATGTGTCGTCGACTGCGACGTTGACTGCGGCGTCGACTGAGACGTTGACTGTGGTGTCGACTGCGACGTCGACTGAGACGTTGACTGAGACGTCGACTGAGACGTCGACCGAGACGTTGACTGCGACGTCGACCGCGACGTCGACCGCGACGTCGACTGAGACGTAGACTTCGAGTCCTTGCGATGCCGACTTGAGGTCCTTGCGATGCTGACTGCGAGTCCTTGCGATGCTCGTTTGACTAATTTTCTCTATTTACTTTGCGAAAACGAGTTTGCTGTGCTTTGTCCTTGACTTTGATGCTGAGTTCACGTCTTCGTATGAACTTTAAATTTTATCAGTAAAATTTATCGTTACAACTAATTTACTATACCGTTATTCTTGTAGAATGTTTTCTGTCCTGAGCGAGAGCTAAATTGAACGAAATTTTATTAATCTGTTTTTTGTTGGAACATAGTTGAGTGTGAGCGCATTTTTGTTTTTTGCATGGATAGAATTGAGAAGCAAGTCTGGAAAAATTAAGAGAACGTGTGCACTTGTGGATAATTCGGTACTTGCTGGTACCAAAGAGTCTACATAGATGGGTACATCAGTAACTTTTGAGCAGTTTATTAAAAATCTTTCTAAAGAAATTGGATCTCTTCGCAAGGAATTTACTGAGAAATTGCGGAAATCTGAGGGAATTGAGCCCTGAAAGAATTGAACAGTGTGGCTGTTAAAATTGCGGAATGTGAAAAAACGTTAGCTGCGCATGAAAGTGTTTCTCTTAAAAGTGAAGTCGATAAAGTAAATGGCCGTCTGCATGTACTTGAGCAAAATATAGTGGCAGCTGATGCAGTGCTCTTTGGGGTGCTGGAGAGTAGGACGGAGAACTTAACTCTTATGTTTGGGAATCTGTGTGATTCTGTTGGGTGTATAGCGTCTGTGCTTAAGAGCATCTTTTGTGTGAAACGAATTAAAAACAGCGGCACTACAGCTCGACCTTCTGTGATCATCTTAAGGTTCATGAGTTTGTATGAGACAAACACTTTTATACGTCAGACGAATGTTTTTCGAAAGAGCAGTGGAAGAGTCCTTTGTTTGGGTGATCTCGCCATGGAAGCTGTTGGTTGCTGTTATGTTAATGAGAGTTTGGCGAAGGCAACTCGTGTTCTATTTCAAGCCGCTATACGTCTCAGTTGCGGTTACTGTCCGAAAAGGCTGTTTGCTTGTTAAGACAAGTGAAAATAGTGAATTCCAGGAGGTCAGGAGCACCGACGATCTTGGAGCACTGTAGATTACAGTTAGAGTAGCCAGTTCTAAATTTACTTGTGTTTTTATTTACCATTTCATATTTTTATTATTATATCCAATGTTTTTTCAATATATTACTTTTGTTCTTACATGTATTTTGGAGATTCCGGGGAGTTGATTATTGCAAACTGGCAAGAGATATGAATTTGCGGAATTAATAAAATCTACTCAATTGCGTCTTATAAAATGTTAATAGTTTTTCATTTTAATATATTACATATATATAAAAACCCCTGGGGAAGTGGGTGACAAATCCACGAAACGTTGGGTGCATATATAAAACAGTTGTTTTATTGTCGTTGTTGGAAGTGGACAACGCTAACTGACCAGATCAGCCCGAGTAGGAAAAAACCCCGCATAGATTACATCTGCTATGTCTAAAGTTAGCACAATCAGCCATTACGATCCACAGAAAGAGAGAAAAAGAAACTGGTCCAGCCACTATTATAACATAACACAAAACTATAATATCAACGGAACATAGGAAATTGCAGCTATAAACAACGTAGTTTTTCGGCACGGCCATAAGAACACGACACAAAAGCTGTGTAGTAACAAATAGACGACGATAATTGAAAAAACAACGTAAGTAAAGTCGTCAGCATTTTTTAATTGTTACTGTCGTACGTAAAGCACGACCTATGAAGAGCAGCAAATCAGTATAAGACACTAACATCCCCATGTTCTATACGCGCACGCTTAAAGGACGGTCCGTAGTTTTTTATTTTCTTTAGTATTTTTCGTTGGTTGTCTTCGTATTTGCCACCTGCGAAATTGCGCTTTCAAAAACCCAAACTGCCGTCAGGCGGACTCTTAGAAGATAAATTTGTTAGTATTTTACGTGCCTTGCAGGCATTGTGTGATGATTAGTTGTGATGTGTCAGACGGTACATTGCTTAAAAACGTAGTCGGAAGAAAATTCAGACCTTAGAGACGTGTAGAAAAAGTTGTCGTCTAGAACAAAAAATGTGTGGTTAACAAAAAATTTTGGCAACAAAATTTGTAATAAATAAATCTATAAATCTTGGTCTAAACCTTCTGTTTGTCTTAGTTTTTGCTTTGTAATTATTTTAACAAAGACTCCACACATGTCAAAACTTCGTCTTGATGTCAACTATGAAGATTTTTAGAGTAGACTTGTGTAGTTCATGAACGACCTAGTTCAATTGAACTATTCACTTCACTGAACTATAAGACATAGTTCACAACTCACAGTTCTTTTCGTTCAGTCGTTCATTTAGTTCAATCGTTCGATCCGACAGCTTATTTCTTCGCTGCTTTTTGTACTACAATCCAACATATAGTTCCTTTAGTTCAATTGTTCGATTCAACATAGTTCAATCGTTCATTTAGTTCACTTTTAATACTACAATCCAACATATAGTTTAATTGTTCGATCCAACATCGCATTCTTCCACTGCTTTTTATACGACAATCCAACATATAGTTCAATTGTTCGATTCAACATAGTTCAATCATTCACTTAGTTCACTTTTTAATACTACAATCCAACATATAGTTCAATTGTTCGATCCAACATCTCATTTTTCCACTGCTTTTTTTACTACAATCCAACATATAGTTCAATTGTTCGATTCAACATAGTTCAATCGTTCACTTAGTTCAGTGTTTGTATGGGATATCGTTCAGTTGTCCATCTCGTTCACTTTTTCTATAATAGTTCAATTTCTAATGCAGTTCTTTTAGCTCACAGGTCGTACGTTCTGTCTCAGTTGCTCTTCTGGTTCTCTTGGTCTTATAATTCACAGTTCATATTACTTTTTCAGTTGCTCTTCTAGCAACAATATATTGCATATGGATATGTGCATGTACCTTTCGGTGCAGCGTTGTTTTTTTGTATCATTGCGGAGTAGAACAAGTCAAGAAAAATACTATTTTAATAGTGTAGTATGGCAACAGTAAAGCAGTATTTATTGCTTTATGTTTCTAAACAAAAGGCAGATGTAATAAATTGTTGTAAAAAAACCGTTTGTTTCTGTTGATGAAGGATTTAGGTGGCCTGAAACTGTAATATATTTTTCTAAAGAAAGTTAAGTAACCTGAAGTCTAGTATTGTAATGAATATTATAAATCACGGACAACACTATTGGAAAAGATTAGTGTAACAGTATGCCCTAATTACATAAAATTTTTTTTGAAAACCTTTTCAATTAATATTAATTTTAAATGTTAATTTTAATATTAAAATTGATTATTTATAAAAAATTTAGTTGAAATGCATACTTAGATTATATATTATATTAGTAATTAAGTTGGTAGAAGTTATAAATTATAAATAAGTTGGCTGTAAGTTTTGTAAGTGAAATAAATTAATGGTTTTTTGTTTTCTTGTACCCGTGGTTTATTTACTTATCTAACAATGCAACCATTGATTTAGTAATATAAATATTATTTATATCATTACAATATTAGGCTTCAGATTTCTCAACTTTGTTTGGAAAAATTTATTACAGTTTGATGCCACCTTATGACTTCTTCAACGGAAACAAACGTTTTTTTTTAAACAATTTAATAAATCTGCTTGTTGTTTAGAAACATAAAGCAATAAATACTGCTTATTGGTCCTATACTACGCCAAGCAATCAAACTATGTAGAAGCAGTGAACGAAATGAACATTTAAACGATATCCCATACAAACACTGAACCAAAGGATCAATTAAACTATAAGAACGAACTAGTTCACTTCAGCTGATTGAACTAAATTGATCGATCACTTTAGTGAACTATAACGCCCAAGTCTATTGTAGAGTATTTTTACATATACGAGTATTGTGTCGTAGAATTGCCTACCGAATCACTTCATAGGAAATGGACACTCCACACTCTTCTTTAACCTCTACTGCAAAATTTTTAGTGGAAATGTTTGAGTTTTGCCAAATTTTCCTGATCAGAATGCGCTCTGCAAGTTTACGTAATGTAGATTTTTGGCTAACACCATACTTTAAATCCTTTTCCCAATTTCAGCTCTATTTAATACGTTAAAAATTGTACTCCTTGTTACATTAGACCTTTTCGATAACTCCCCCACAGTTTTACACCGTTGCGGCTTGCAATATGTGAGCTAAATGACCTCAAACAGTAGTCTTCTCCCAAGCATTTGACCTAAATACAATAAATACAATCTTTTAAAATAACTTCTTATAAAACGCAATATTTTAACTTTTGATTCTTGAATACGCAACAACAAACCGCAAACTATGTAATGGTTTATGTTACTATGTAACTTATAAAAAAAAGCAAACCACAACAAAGATAACGGCAAATTCACCGCTCAACAGCTTAAAAAGGGAATTGTGAAAAGAGTATCTTGACACGTAAAAACTCAGCAGCGGCTTTTTTCAAAAAATTTCCGGGTTTGACTTAAAATTTCATTTTTGTTTTTTAATGGGACGTTTGTAAATATACCAGAGAATTTATTACATTAATAAAAACTTCAATTACATTTAAAATGTAGTAATTTATTGCTAAGCAAATGGAAGAGTTTGATTTTTTTGCGATGTGTAAACTCATTCTTGACAGACTGTATGTGTGTGTGTTTGCATGCGAAACACATGTTCAGATTATGGGCATTATTCCGTAACACTAACGAACATAAAGTTCTCTCTTTTGTTTTGGTTATTTTCGTTGTTTTTCTGGGTATTTGACGCCAGCGTCGAGAAATTCTGAAGAAACTACGTCGGCAGAACCCTTGGCTGACGATAGACGAACAATAATAAGTTTGTTGGTAAATTTATGTGTTTGCCGGGCATTAACAGCTGTTTTGGTGTACAGAAAAGGTACGATTTTTGGCGTGAACAAAAAGGTTGTCGTGTAGAGCAAACAGAAAATAATCCACGAACAGAAATTTTAGGAAAAGCCTCTCTCGGCAGAGTTTCGCCAACGCCGGCGTGGCTTCCAATCACGTTCGTTAGTGTTACGGAATGATGCCCTATATCTTCTAGGCAAAGCCCTGCCAATTTTTTGATGAATGTTAGTGTTCATTTGGCTGATCGAAAATCGGAATAACACGTGAAATTAAATGTTTATTACTATATTTTACATAAACACTGTATAACAATGAAATTATTTGTAAATTATCAAAATACGTTAAATGAAGTTACTCGATGGCAAGTGCGGCCAGAGGTGCATCGGATGCTCTCGGCGGCAGAACGAGCAGCATCCCTGGCGGCGTGGGTACTATGATGCCATCCCTGTCATCTGGCCACGTGGCGCAAGGCGTCCATAGCTACTTCGCAGCTCACAGGCGCTCGTGGGGCCATGGAGGCATCAGTCTCAGTGGCAAGACTGACGGCCTCCCTGACGGCGGGCGAGACGCATCATGGACCTGCGGAGAAGGAAGGAATTATTTATAGCTCGTGCTAAGGAAGGCAGAGATACTAGTTCAGTGATCAGTCTGCGACCGATGGCAGACGTGTTGCGCCAGAGATTGCACGCGTCTCCAGCGGTTAAGAACGGACAAAGTGTTGTCGATTCTTTCGAGTTCAGCATGCGTCAAAAGGAGTCAGCCTACTAAGAAGTGTCCAGTCGTCAGAGCCTCGATCAAACTTGGGTCCTCGGATTGAGGATGGATAGGGCGCGAGTTAAGACACGAACTAATTCGACTGAGTAACGTCGAAAACTCTTCGAAGGTGAATTTCGTCCGCCGCCTTTTTTTTGTAAAGCATACAAAGCTTACAATGGTGAGATGTTGTCTTAAACAGGCTTTTTACACGCGCGATCCAGAACTGTGCCCGAATTAATCTTGATGCAGTTCGTCAAACGGCAAATTGACGCACGAAGACAACCACCCGCACATGGTCCTTGAAGAGGTCCCTTGAAGAGGGCAAGCGATCTTTTCCGTGCATTAGCCACTTTGGTCCGTGCCACCAGAGCGAGCTGAGTGCCAGCTCTTGAGGCGTGCCTCCTCAGCTTGCTAGATCTGCTGTGTTGTCATTCCACGTAAAGCCATAGAGTGTGCGAAGTTTTCTCCGTGATTTTCGAGGTCGTAGCGCCCGAACAGCAATACACATCGATCATGTCGGTGACTAGTGTGCCTTCACAGAGCACTAACCGCAACAGCGACAGTGTCTTGAGCGACACTTTTGTCTTAGCGTAAAGTAGCGACACATGCACGCTGTTGTCGGCGCAAATAATTTCAACACGGCGTAAATAGCTCCTGCATATGCTTTCTGCGATGCGTCGCAGAACGCGTGGAGGTCAATATTACTATCAGGTGTGAAGTCAATCCAGAGCGGAATTCTAATGGCGGGATGTGATTATAGTTTTGCAAGAAATGCATCCAGGTGTGATGCGTCGGATATGGCAATGGATCGTCGTAGTCAATTTGGCAAGTCAAACTTTATGTATCATCATTTTCGCCGAAAAAATGATGGGGCCCAGTGAACCTGCTGGATCAAACAGCTTTGCGATGATCGATAAGACTTGGATTCCCACTTGGTATAATGCGGAAGTATGTCGATTACTGGCGTTTTTAAATAGAAGTCGTCGCTGATAGCAATGCAATCATCTTTGCAAAACTGCTGTCCTCGATTTTGAGAAACTCGAACTACAAACACGGGTGTAGAACCTGGCTTGCTCCCCACCTGAGCTGATTCCTTTAAGATCGGCTTCAAGGAACGCAGTAACCTTGATTTGTGCGTACCCAATTCAAGGTGGATTTAATTCCGCATTATAAAATGCGAAAAACATGCAAGTACGCAAGTAAAAATCGATACAAGGCAGTTGATTCTCAACAGTTTTCAATAAACAAACGGATTAACTCAAGGCTATCCAACACAACAAAACCGATTTCAACACAACAACTACGCAACATAACTAGCAGTAGGACACATCGAAATGGAGGGTCATTCGTACGGGCAAGTTTGGGGCAGCCCGGCAAGAAGGTGTCGTTCTCACGGTTTGGTGACAAATTCAGAAAGGATGACTCGTGAGAGCGGCGCCCCTAGCACGGAACCGGCCGCCATTTCTGCAAAAAGATGGCCCGTGTCAGGCTAAATTAAAAGCAGTTCAGCTCAATCTGCACCACAGTAGGGGTGCGTCGACTTTGCTGGCCGGCGATTTGTGTCGGATGGGCTGATTACAAGAACTTTGGATAGCCCACAACGCGACCATGGGTTTATCTTGTAGTAGGGCTAACCCATTCTATTCTAAGATGAGTGGCAGACATAGGACCTGCACCCTGGTGAGGCGCGGAGTATTAGCAGTGTTCGGTCCTCACGGGAGCACGGCGGTTCTTACCGTGGCAAGAATAGGTGATGGTGATGGGTCCTTTTTCCTTGCGGATGCTTACCTTCCATACGACTCGCCGAAGCGCCCCCCCCCTCCCCCCACCCCCCAAAAACGAGGTTAGGGACCTGGTACGATTTTGCGTGGAATGCAGGTTTAGCAATTGGCTGCGACGTTAATGCACATAGCAATGTGTGGGGTAGGCTCCAAGAAGAAAAGAACTTGCAACTTGCGGAGAATTCTCTCTAATACAAACAGTACCAAATATACTGAAGTGTTACGGGACTTGCTGGCAAGTAAGCAACCTCATGTTCTTAGAACAACAGCGGATATTGTGATCGAGGTCAAGGCGTTGACCGTATCCATGAACAATGCGTTTGAAGAGGCGTGTCCCAAATCTGCAGTGGAAGAAGCGAATCAACACCATGGTAGAATGATGAGCTTGAGTCCATGAAGAAGGAGACAAGGAATGCCTTCAACAAGCACATGAGGATGGCCAGTCATGAATCATGGGCTTCTTATAAGGAGAAGAAAAAGTTACTCAAGAGCACTCTTCGTCAACGTAAAAGGGAGACTTGGAGGGCTTTCTGCAGTAGTGTAAAGGGTATGTCGGATGTAAGCAGATTGCAGAAGACAATATCGAAACACCCTGTCTCAAGACTGGGCCTTCTGCGAAGAGTAGAAGGCACTATGCCCGAGACCGTAGGTGAATCGTTGCCGATTCTGATGGAAGTATACTTTCCGGGAAGCCTCGTTCCTGATGAGCTTTGCTCCCACATTTGTAAATGTGTGAACAGGATGGGCAGAAAGGAGGCGGAACAGATTGTGACTTTGAACGGCAATAAAAGCGCAGTTGGAGTCTTTCCAGCGTTCAAATCATCGGGACTGGATAGAATATTTCCGGCCTTGCTTCAGTAGGGCATTGACGCTCTTCGGAAAGACTACACGGAGTATTTGTAGCCTGTCTAGCGAGAGGGTATATTCCAAAGAGGTGGAGAGAAACAAAAGTGGTTTTTCTCCCCAAACCTGGAAAAATTTACTACTCAGAGGGGAAAGCATTTAGGCCAATTAGCCTCTCATCCTTCCTGCTAGCGACGCTGGAGAGGATTTTGGCTGATGTTCTTAAAGCGTCGACGCTGGTGAGTAGACCGTTAAGTAGATTTCAACACGCATATCGTGTAGCAAGGTCTACGGATACTGCCTTGCATGAAATGGTAAGAGTTGTGGGAAGGAGCTGGTAGATGTAGGCATAATTATGGCTGTTTTTATGGACATAAAAAAGGCTACGATTAAATAGGCTTCGATAAACTACGGAACGCTTTGGTTTGCCCACTGAGGTCAGCCCACTGATTATAAATTGGGTGGATAACTCGTTGAAACACAGGGCAATCAATGTACAATGTACACTTGAACTCAAAATTTAAAGGGAGGGTGAGAAGAGGATGCCCTCAGGGGGTGTTCTCTCCCGACTTCTGTGGAACTTAACCGTGGACAATCTCCTACAAAGATAAGATGATATGGGCATACACATTGTGGGGTATGCGGATGATATAGCTCTAATGGTTCCTGGACTGTTCTTGGACAGCATCACCAACGTTATGACAGAGGAGTATATGGCTTACGCTGGGGCTTAAACCCCCGAGCCATTTACTGAATATACACTGCAATGATTAGACCCATTATTAATTATGCCTCGGTTCTCTGGTAATCTAAATCAGGCCAAAAGACAATACGGGGAAAACTTGATGCGGTCCAGGGTCTGGCGTGCGTTTCTGTTACGGGAGCAACGCGTACATACCCGACTGCTGCCCTTGAGGCGCTGGTGGGGGTTGCTCCCGTTGGATTTATTTATTAAGAAGACGGCGCCACTCACAACACTGCGCATGAAAACATGTGGCACTTGAATTGTGTTCGGTGCGGTTATAGGGAATAGGCGTATTCTTGAGCTCGTTAACACCGAGATCAGAGAGACACTGATGCCGACCGATGGTATGAGCAAGACTATAACCTCAATAAAGAAACACAATAGCCTCATAACTGATGGGCAAACACCCGAGGAGGTGTGAGAAGAATTACATATGCATCTTTATTGATGCTTCATTGAAGAACGATAAGGCGAGAGCCGGAGTCTACTCGGTAGAGTTGGACCTGGCCTGTGCGCTATCTCTGGACGGTATGTGTCGGTATATCAAGCTGAGATTTGCTTGTACACTCATTGGATCACCTGATTGATGGAAAGGTGCAAGATAAGACCATCTTGATTGCCCTGGAGAATCAATCCGTGATTCGGTGCATAGATCGGACACACGTGGAATCGAAACTGGCACAAGAATGTGCTCTAAAACTAAACAAGTGTGCTCGTGCTAATGAAGTCACACTTGTGTGGGTCAAAGGGCATGTTGGTATCGGCGGGAACAAGTTGGCTGATGAACTCGCAAAGCAGGGGTCATCATCGAATTTTGTTGGGCCCGAGTCAAGAGCTGCTCTGAGCAGGGGATGGGTAAGATCTTTAGTCGAACGAATGATGGAAGTCTCCCACCTGAAGAGATGGAAGAATGTAAGCACGTGTAGACAATCTAGGATTGTTATGTGCAGCCCTATGGCCGGTGCAATGAAATGGGTCACCCAACTTCCGAGGAGTACCCTAAGCTGGCTAGCAGCAATTAGGACTGGTCACGCCAACTTTAGTTACCATCTCAAAAAGATAGGTCTTGCTGACAATGGGATCTACAGCCTGTGCCAGGAAGAGGATTAGACAGTGGTGCATTTAATGTGCCAGTGTCCAGTAGTAGCAAGAAGAACGTTGGCTATACTAGGTCGTCACTTTATAGATGACGACGATGTCAGTGGCGTCAACATTCGTGATTTGCTTCGAATGTCACGGGACCTGGTTCTGGTAGGATGGCGGTGCGACGCAAAAGGACTCGAATCAGGTGGTCTACATCGACTCTCCCACTTCTATCACAAGAGGATTTAGCTTTTAGTGCGTAGGCGCACCTGTTGGTGTGAATCGTGCAAAAAAGCGAAATGTAAGTAAACAAAGCGATGAGTATAAAAGCAGCCACCGATCTTGAATCGATACTCTTTTGGAAATCAGCGTTCGCTGTGGTAAGAACTTTTACAATTTTATTTAATATTTCGAGGTCATTATCGTTTTTCTGCAATTTGGTGGAGCGCTAGTAAGCTGAAGCCAAATTCAGGTCCTCGTCAGACTAGACCCTGCACTCGTCTAGTGACCCGCGAATATCCTTTTTATCGGTTGTCTGCAATTTGGTGGAGCATTATTAAGCTTAAGCCAAATTCAGATCCTCGTCGTGCTAGACCCTGCACTCGTCCAGTGACCCGCGAATATCCTTTTATAGTTCGTCTGCAATTTGTTGGAGCGCTATTAAGCTAAAGCCAAATTCAGGTCCTCGTCAAACTAGACCCTGCACTCGTCTAGTGACCCACGAATATCCTTTTTATCGGTTGTCTGCAATTTGGTGGAGCACTATTAAGCTAAAGCCAAATTCAGATCCTCGTCAGACTAGACCCTGCACTCATCTAGTGACCCGCGAATATCCTTTTTATCGGTTGTCTGCAATTTGGTGGAGCGCTATTAAGCTAAAGCCAAATTCAGATCCTCATCAGACTAGACCCTGCAATCGGAATAACGTTTGAGGGGTTACGTAGGTTACTCTCCGGGTATTTTGCCTCAAGTGAGTTGTCAATGGAAGATATAGACCGATTAGTCGAATTGGAGCAACAGTGGGGTCAAAGCACTTCACCAGGCGCGCGAGCATCGGCAACCACAACCCAGGGGGCTGTACCGAAATCAAAAAAGCAGTAAGAACTCTTGACCCAGGTAGGCAGCCCTGGAAAAGAAAGAGCTCTCAACTGGTTCAGGAACAACAACCGTGGATGGGAAACTTGGAAATCTTTCAAGGCAGACTTCATGAGATTTTTCCTTTCGCCCAGGTATTTTGAAGAACTCGAAGATAATATCCGGAGGAGGACGCAAGCCTCCAAAGAGAAATATAAAGACTACGTTATAGATTAAGACTAGCCATGCAGACCCTAATGCGTCACGGCGGATATGCTGAAGATCAAAGACTGCAGAGGATATACCGCAATAGCCATCGCGACTATCTGCTATATAGCAGGAGGGCAGACTTTTCCCCGTTGGAAAAACTAGTGAACTTGGCAGAAGATTTCGAGGGGATTCGCCTGGAAACAGAGATCCCGCGTACACACAAAGAAGAGTGGCGTGGAAAACAAGAACACCACCGAATGCTGACGACAAATCTGGCAGCCAGATCAATCCACGTGAAACGAAAAGGGCACCCAGCGGAGACGAGGGCTACTGGAGCCAAAAATGCGAAACTCTCCTCGTACCCCACGAGATGCTTAAATTACACACCAGATAGATTCTTCGCTACGTTGGCACTCGGCAGACAGCTCATCACAGCCACCATCGATACAGAAGTCTTAAGAAGCTTCGTCAGCGAATTTATAGCTGAGGAAATAGCCGCAGAAGGATGTCCAAGAGACGTGGACCTAAACGTCAAGATGACGGACGGAACGCCCCGAAGAATTCAGAAGGCCATAGAGGTGATGATACGCTTAGGATCAGCAGAAAACCATTTCTTATTTTGAAGGACGCAACGGACCACATAATGCTAGGAATGGATTTCCTCATCCACACAGGAGCCTCAATCAGCTGCGCCGGAAAAACCTTAATCTTAGGTACCACGAATGCAGAGCCCTCAATGAATAAATAGGAAAGATGCTCAACCCTCCAGATCACGAGTGAATTACCGATAAGGCTTCAACCACAATAAGGATTACCAACAACAAGGTCCGAGTGCAACAAGACTTACCACCAGCCAACCACCCCGACAACAAGGTTTGGTAACAACAAGGCTCAACAGCATCTAGGCTTACCAGCAACAAGGTCCGAGGTTGGCAGGTTTGATAAGCAACAAGGTTTAGCCAAAACACAGCGCGACTGCAGGGGCGCGCTCGAAGGCGGAACTGGCTCAGTTCGAAAACCTAACGGGCCTCTCCAACATTACCTCCCACAAGACCGTCATGAAGGGCGATCGTCCGATCAAGCAGAGGTACTACCCGAAAAATCCCGCCATGCAGACGATTATTAATCAGGAGGTAGACGAGCTACTAGCGAGGGATTGCATCAAAGCATCACACAGTCCCTACAGCGAACCCGTAGTCTTCGCGAAGAAAAAGGATGGAAGGTGGCGTTTGTGCATCCACCATCGACAGCGGAACGACAGGATTCTGATACCAAGGATACCATTCAACACAATCAAGTCTGTCACGACTGGTTTCATACCTGCCTTTCTTATATAGGGACGAGAACCACGTTTACCTAAGAAGCTTTTCGACGAAGTGACGATGGGAACAGGAAGGTCGCCTCAAAACCCTGACTACGGGTTGCAGGGGCTGCAAGATGTTTACCAAATCGTCAAAAGGAACCTTGAGCGAAAAGACCAATCACGGCATTACAACCTTCGGCGTAAGCAGTGGCAGCCCCCACCCACCACCTCCCCCCACAATCGGAGTAGAAGTACTGGTGAAGACCGTATCTATCTATCCAAGGCCGTAGACCAGTTCAGCGCAAAATTGGCACCAAAGTAGGAGGGGCCGTACCAAATCGCCCGATACATATCACCGGTCATCGTTCAGGTGAAAGACCCACACACAGCGACTAACGCGCCAACAAACACCCAGTATTACTGTCCTCATGTGATGTGTTGTACAACGTGTTGTCCACCCAAATCCCATGTCCATGTGTTACTAATGAAATCTTTTCTCCACAGAAAGCAGCATTCAACAGTTATGTCAGCTCCGAACAGAGCAAACGAGTGGTACGATCGACTGGATGCCATCATAGCAGACAGCGCGACCGTCCAAACATCAGGTGTCGCCTTTCGGCCTCTGCGCAGAGTTAGCGAGGACAAGACCATAACTATGGCGACAGGGGAGGACCCTAACACTCCGACAATAGCTAAGACTGATGCTGACGTCAAGGCAGCCTTCGTTGTCTATTCAGCATGGTGCGGCGGAATAGCGATAAGGGACGAGGACTACAGACGGCTGGTCCGAGGTCGTTTCCTCAAAGACGTGCTGGTGGAGGTGTATTTGAACATCGTTAGAGACGCACTGGTAGTGGAATCTCAAGCGGGTCCACATATTCAACTCGCGTTACTTCGCGAGGATCAAACAGCCCGGTAACCCACAGGAACGACATGCCCGAAAAAAGCGGTAGACGAAGCATACGGACCTCTTCGAGAAGGACTATGTGGTAGTTCCGATAAACCAGCACCAATACTGGTTCTTGATCATCGTGTGCTTCGCCGGACAGAAGGGTCCAAAGATGATGAACCCACCTAAGCCGGACGGAACTTACGGTGTGAAAGCACCCTGTATACTACAGTTGGGCTCATTACACCAGGGGCCGAGAACAAGTGTCGCAGAACGGATTCGGGAATATCTACCGTTCGACGCAATGCACAAACGGTTCAACGACATTGATCTAGCGCTGTGCAACCGAAAATCCCACAACAGAACAACGGAACCGACTGCGGAATATTCCTGCTCCACTTCGCAGAGAAGTTTATGCGTGAGACCTTCAACGACTTCAGGTCTCAACACCTCAACAAAGAGGACTCGTTCACCATGGAGGAAGTGCAGATGAAGAGCGAACAAATCGCCACCAGGATCCGGGAGCTGACAGCCAAGCTAGGCAAACCGCGTCACATGTTCCCCGCGCTCGTCTTCGAGGAAGCCAATTTCGAACCTTGCAAACCAGAAAGCACCACCACACCGACAGAACCGGAGGCCACCTACACACCGAAGTGCCGCCGCTAAATCAATCTGGAACAGTGCCCGGGGAAGGCAAAGCATCTGGAGGCGTGAGATTCCATAGCCTGGATGAACTCGATAGATTGGCAGGCATAAAAATCTCTCGGGAGGTCGTCGCCGATATACGACAATCAACCCTCATGCTGTGCCCCGTAGACGCCAGAGGATCCAGTTCGAAGTTGCTGGCTACTGGGTGATAGTAACTCCGAAGCAGATCGTTGTGGTTCCCCATCGGGGAAGAAAGATGGGAATGTAAGAAAAATATAATTTCCCTTACAAACACGCGTGTAGAACCTGGCCTGCTCTCCACCTGAGCTGATTCCTTTAAGATCGTATTCAAGGAATTCAGTACACTTGAATTGTGCGTACCCAATTCAAGGTGGATTTAATTCCGCATTATAAAATGCGAAAAACATGCAAGTACGCAAGTACAAATCGATACAAGGCAGTTGATTCTCAACAGATTTAAATAAACAAACGGATTAACTCAAGGCTACCCAACACAACAAAACCGGTTTCAACCCAACAACTATGCAACATAACTCCAGTTGAAACATTCAAACCGGTTACCCGTAATCTGTGACAGCACTAGTGCTGTTGCATGAATTTGAAAATGTGGGTCGCGTGGCAACCTATGCATAAACTCACACGACTTAGAAACGTTTGCCGAAATGGTTCCTTTGAGCCACGAAACAGAGGCTTTTACTTGCCGCATCGGGATTTTGAGCACCTTCTGAATGCGATCAGAGATGAAGGATACTTCTGATCACGAATCGATTGTGGTACCTAAAAGAAATTGCTTTGGGGCAGTAGCAAAGCGCACTTGGTTTTAGATGGTTTTCCGGCGACTTAGTTTTAATGGACTGTATGCTCACTGCGGACCAGATGCCTTGCGCACTGGATCACTCTTAATATATTGAATCGCTACAAGAGTCAGAAAACGATGTGTCAGAAACGCGTCTAGCTCGGTCCACTTGGAAATTTCGAATTTTTTTTTTGAATCGACTGGAGAGCGAACTCGGGGAGAATGTTGTTAATGTCGCGTTGTACATTTTTAATTTCGCCAGCGCTTTCCTGCGAAATTACTGCGAGACCGAAAAGATTTTTTAAAAGCGAGTTACACAGAACGCGTTTGTTTTCATATCGATCCGCTAATCATTTTCCACACTTGTTAAAATCCGTTATTCCTCACAGGCGATTTTTGCACGATTTCTTTGGCTTCGCCTCTGGTCTTTTGATTTAAGTGGAGAAGTTTCTCCACTACAGCAATGGGCGTATTGCGTACGTACATGCCAGTGAACATATCACGAAAGGATGGTCATGACAAGTAGTAGCCTTTAAAACCTCCGCATCGTACGGCGGCAAGTGAATATTATAGCCGGTAGGCGGCAATTCGATTGCTTCATCAGACTTCACAGCCGCAGCTGGTGCCTGCTGTGAATCAATCATTTACTTGATGATGGCCATGCTTTCAACATAAACGTTGTAGCATTGCTTTCGCATTATCTTGATGCGATCGCTACTCTGTTGTTTAGATATGCAGTTTAAAATGTTCTGCATGCGCAACGTCGGTCAACGATCGAGTCGCTGACTGCCCTTGATTGTGGAACTCAAAGTCAGCGACCTCATTATGCTGACGCAGCCACAATTTAATAATATATTTTAATTTTGTTACTTTTTTTCATTGTACCTTTTGTAGATTTTACTATGTTAAATTAGTATATAGGAGCAATTAACAAATAAAGTGACTTGAGCCGTTATTCAACACGCATCCACCACATTAAATTTTCCTTGGGTTTCATCGTAGCATTCACGGAGTCGGTTCGAAATCAACAATTGTAGAGTCGGTTCAAGTAGGGAATCTTTAATCGTCCAACAATTAGAAATCGACAGTTGTAGAGGTTCAAGTACCGAATCTAGAATTCAAACTTCAGAACAAACCATTTGCTGAACATTTTGGTGACCCCGACGTGGTTGTCGAATTACTACAGAATCAAAGCGATCGAAGGCTCACAGCTTAGTGGATAAATTATGGAATCGTTATTGGAGAAACAAATGGAAATCGGTGCTGATATTCAACGGCTCGTCACCAATTTCAAAAAGAACTCAACATCCAGAAAAACCAATCAGTACTATGAATCTAGATTAGGTCTGTTAGACAGTTATTTAACACGACACCCCTTAACGCCCAGTTGCTACATAGAAATCTGGCGACCGACTAGGTCTGCACTGGCTTGATTCGGCCTAAATTGACGGTGTTAACTCGGTCTAAGGTGACAGTGTTAATTTGACTGGAGGGGATAAATAATTTCCCTGATTTCGGCGAACTGGACAATGATTCGGTCGATGACGAAAATTATGTTTTCAGCTGGCGCTTGAATCAGCTGGTGAACGACCTGTTGCGGAATGCGGTGTAATATGGTGATTAAAGATGAATCTTGTCAGAGTCAAATCCATATCTGTCTTTGCTGGAAACTTTTTTAAGAAATCCTTTGTTGCCTGCACTACCCTTTCTGCCTCCCCGATTGATGACGGGTGAAAAGGTGCAGACAGAATTTGACGAATACGATTATTTTTCAAGAATGTTCTAAACTCTTCCGATGTAAATGCTGTGTCATTGTCTTATACAATAGCATCAGGAAAACCGTGAGTTGCGAAGAGTGAACAAAGAGGCTTGATAGCAGCTTGTAACGACGTTGATGGCACGATGAACACTTTCAACCATTTGGAGTATGAATCCACAACCATGAAGAACAGTTTGTTTTGGAACTGACCTGCAAAATCAACGTGCATTCGAAACCACGGAGATTTAGTAGTATCCCAGAGAAGCAGTGGCTCGTGTGATTTTTCATGTCGCGTCTGTTGACAAGGAATGCCAACCAACTGTAACCAACCGTTCTACATCCGCATATAAACTTGACCACTGCATTTTCACAATGCCGGGATGTGCAGTGTGTAAGGCGTCTAGAATTTTCTGCCGGTTAACTACTATTTAATAGGGGTTTGTGAATGTGAAAAGGAAGGTTTCTACTTACCCATCAGTTATGAAAATTGACCTTTTTGAATCTGGTGATGCTGCAGTTATTTGTAACTTGTTTGCTGACTTTTTTAAAGCTACTTATTCCTCAAGGAATTGCTTAACCAGTCGCTTACAGTAGCTTTTTGAGAAGATTATTACTGCCTAAATCTCGCGGAGCATTCATTGTTTAATTTCGCCTACGCAGCATGGTTTTTGCAAAGGTAAATCAAGGACAACAAATTTACTTGAAATGGTGTCGACAACTATCAACAGCTTTAAAAATTCTATGAAAACTGATATCATATATACTGACATCAGTGAAGCTTTCGATGTAGTAAATCATAATCTTCTATTATTAAAGATGAAGTTATTTGGTTTTCCTACACCTCTTCTTAATTGGATAAAGTCGTACCTCAGTAATCGCAATCAAATGATCGTGTTTGGGATTTGGGACCGTTGCTGTCATTCATCAATGATTTTCCTACTGCCACTAAATATGGAAATGTACTAATGTTTGCTGACGACGTGAAACTTTTTTTAGCCTATAAAAATATAAGGAACCCATACTTCATTAATTACATGATCGGTGGATGCAAATTAGATACCGTTGAATCCATTCTCGACCTAGGAGTTGTTCTTGATACGAAGTTACGGTTTTATAGACATATAAATCATATATCTTATAAAGATCACAGTAAGCTGAGATTTATTAAACTGTGGGATTTAAGGATCACTTCATTACTAAGCTGTTATATACATCACTTGTTAGACCATTGTTGGATTATGCCTCGCCAGTCTGAAACCCAAACTTCGCCTGCTACATCGCTGAACTTGAATCTGTTCAAAAGCAGTTTTTACTGTTCGCTTTGCGTTATCTTCCTTGGGATGCATTTTTAAACTTACCACCTTACGAGTCTCGTCTAAAATTGATAGACTTACCATAAATTGTTTATCGTCGTAAGATGTTGAATGCTGCCTTCCTCCTAAGCTTGCTATATGGAGTTATTCATAGCCCTTACTTGCTAGATAACGTTCATTTAAATGTTTCTCATCGTACTCTCAGACATTATGAGCCGGTGCATTTTAGCCTTGCGAAAATTTCATATCTACAACATGAACCTCTTCGGAATGCTGGTGTTGATTTTAATTCTGTATATTCTGTTAGCTTTTGTGATTCAATTAGTTTAACAAAGCAAAAGATTTTAATTTATATTTCGTAGTATTGATTATGTTTATTATTATATACAATATCGTGAACTATAAAGTAATGTAGATACTTAGTTTATATGAATAAATAAGAAAAAATAAAATAAAAAAACATGTGAAATAATAAAGCGATTTCCATATAAAAGACATCCTTTCAACGTTGGGATTTCCACTCGGCGAACAAAGTATAGAAATGGTTTTTTTGGCGATCTACTTTCTCCAGACAATCCCTTAACGCTTAGCTGAGCACCTTACTGAGATCAGCCTTTTTTGCTGTTAGTTTGGGTAATAGTGCTGCATCAAGTATAGATGTTTCGGTCGTTTTGATCATCAATACTTGGTCATGCTCATTTTCCGATGAGATGAATCTGAGGCAATAGGTAATCTGCTCAAACAGTCTGCATTGTCCATTTTGTGACCTTGGCGGTATATTAATTCATAGTCGTACGCATTTAAGAAAATTCGTCTGCGAAGCATATTATTTGAAATGACCGCCGGTACCGGTTTGGTTGGATTAAAAATCCCAAGCAAAGGCTTGTGGTCTTTTACAATACTGAATTGCCGACCATGCAAGTAGTCGTGAAATTTTTACACCCGAGAAAATAGATACAGCTTCTCTATCTATTTGCGCATAATTCCTTTCGGTTTTCGACAAGGTTCTTGAATAAAATGCAATTGTATTTTTCTGACCCATCGTGCATACGGTGACTGAAAAACGATTATTAAAAATCGTAAAAAACAATTATAAGACCAAGAAAAGCCTGTAACTCTTTCTTTTCTTTAGGCGATAGAGCATTAATAATCGCTTCCAGCTTCCTTTGTGATGGTCTAGTTCCGAAGGAATCTAGTTTGAACTTCAGGTCGATTAGTAAGGTGGGCGCTTGAGCTACAACAACATACATTCGAAGAAAAGTACCGTCGTGGCAAATATAACATGGTCGCGGATGCTTTATTAAGACAACCAATCGAAAGACTCTGCACGATAACAGCGACGGAAGAAATGCGCGGCTGGATCGACGCCAGTATCAAAGACATCAAAAGGAATCCCGAGAAGTACCCAAATTACATAATGGAGAATGGCGAACTGTATAGACACCTAACAAGCCATACCAACGATGAGGACTGCGCCGCGTTGAAACTTTGTGTGCCAAAAAACCTGCAACGAAAAGTGATAGAAGAAAACCACGATGACCCGTGCACTGGACATCCGGGAATAAGGAAAACTTTAGCTACGATCATCAATAAATACTACTGGCGAGATATGTCCCGCAAGCCAACGCAAGAGAAATTCGCAGGAAAAATGCTCTTCCAGATACCCGAAAAACCATGGTTCATCATCTGCGCGGATTTCATAGGACCGCTGCCGCGGTCAAAGCACGGTAACACAATGATCTTAGTTTTTCTAAACAAGTTTTTAAAATGGAGAGAAGAAGTACCATTACTCCAGACGACGAGCAACAGTCTGATAAAGGCATTCCGAGAAGGGATACTGGCTAGATATGGTGCACCGAAGGTCTTCGTCACCGACAATGGTGTCCAATTCAGCAGCAGATCGTTCCAAGAACTCCTGAAGGACCTCGGCATCCGGCAGCAATTTACCGCGCAATATACTCCGCAGGAAAACCCGCGCCATATACCACACAGGAAAACCCCACAGAACGAGCGAACCAGAACGTGAAACGGATCCTGGCGCAGATAATAAAGAACGACCAACAACAATGGGACGAGTTTATACCGGAGATCTCACTGGCATTCAACACAATCAAGTCTGTCACGACTTTTCACACCTGCCTTTTTTATATAAGGACGAGAACCACGTTTACATAAGAATCTTTTCGGCGAAGTGACGATGGGAACAGGAAGGTCGCCTCAAAGCCCTGACTACGGGTTGCAGGGGCTGCAAGATGTTTACCAAATCGTTAAAAGGAACCTTGAACGGGCGTCAAAAAACCAATCACGGCATTACAACCTTCGGCGTCAGCAGTTGCACCCCCACCCACCCCCTCCCCCCCGGCAATCGGAGTAGAAGTACTGGTGAAGACCGTATCTATCTGTCCAAGGCGAAGACCGTATCTATCTATCCGTGATACGGTGATACGGTGAAGACCGTATCTATCTATCCAAGGCCGTAGACAAGTTCAGCGCAAAATTGGCACCAAAGTACGAGGGGTATATCACCGGTGATCGTTCAGGTGAAAGACCCACACACAGCGACTGACGCGCCAACAAACACCCAGTATTACTGTCCTCATGTGATGTATTTTACAACGTGTTGTCCACCCAAATCTCTTGTAAATGTGTTACTAATGAAATCTTTTCTCCACAGAAAGCAGCATTCAACAGCTATGTCAGCTACGAACAGAGCAAACGAGTGGTACGATCGACTGGATACCATCATAGCAGACAGCGCGACCGTCCAAACATCAGGTGTCGCCTTTGGGCCTCTGCGCAGAGTTAGCGAGGACAAGACCATAACCATGGCGACAGGGGAGGACCCTAACACTCCGACAATAGCTAAGACTGATGCTGACGTCAAGGCAGCCTTCGTTATCTATCCAGCATGGTGCGGCGGAATAGCGATAAGGGACGAGGACTACAGACAGATGGTCCGAGGTCGTTTCCTCAAAGACGTGCTGGTGGAGGTGTATTTGAACATCGTTAGACACACACTGCTAGTGGAATCTCAAGGTCAGCGGGTCCACATATTTAACTCGCATTTTTTCGCGAGGATCAAACAGCCCGGTAACCCACAGGAACGACATGACCGAAAAAAACGGTAGACGAAGCATATGGACCTCTTCGAGAAGGACAATGTGGTAGTTCCGATAAACCAGAACCAATAATGGTTCTTGATCATCGTGTGCTTCGCCGGAGAGAAGGGTCTAAAGATGATGAACCCACCTAAGCCGGACGGAACTTACGGTGTGAAAGTGGTGTAATACTACAGTTGGACTCATTACACCAGGGGCAGAGAACAAGTGTCGCAGAACGGATTGGGGAATATCTACCGTTCAAGTACCTAACCCGGAAAATTTTCCCTTCGTTGGACGCAATACACAAACGGTTCAACGACAATGAGCTAGCGCTGTACAACCGAAAATCCCACAACAGAACAACGGAACTCCACTTCGCAGAGAAGTTTATACGTGAGCCCTGCAACGACTTCATGTCTCAACACCTCAACAAGGAGGACTGGTTCACCATGGAGGAAGTGCAGATGAAGGGCGAACAAATCGCCACCAGGATCCGGGAGCTGACAGCCAAGCTAGGCAAACCGCGTCACATGTTCCCCGCGCTCGTCTTCGAGGAAGCCAATTTTGAACCTTGCAAACCAGAAAGCACTAGCCAGAAATGTGAGGCCATTTTGGGTTGCCACCACCACACCGACAGAACCGGAGGCCACCTACCCACCGAAGTGCCGCCGCCAAACCAATCTGGAACAGTGGCCGGGGAAGGCAAAGCATCTGGACGCCTGAGATTCCATAGCCTGGATGAACTCGATGAACTGGCACGCATAAAAATCGCTCGGGAGGTCGTCGCCGAGATACGACAATCAACCCTCATGCTGTGCCCCGTAGACGCCAGAGGATCCAGTTCGAAGTTGCTGGCTACTGGGTGATAGTAACTCCGAAGCAGATCGTTGTCGTTTCCCATCGGGGAAGAAAGAGGGGAATGTAAGGAAAATATAATTTCGCTTACAAACACGCGTGTAGAACCTGGCCTGCTCTCCACCTGAGCTGATTCCTTTAAGATCGTATTCAAGGAATGCAGTTAACTTGAATTGTGCGTAGCCAATTCAAGGTGGATTTCATTCCGCATTATAAAATGCGAAAAACATGCAAGTACGCAAGTAAAAATCGATACAAGGCAGTTGATTCTCAACAGATTTAAATAAACAAACGGATTAACTCAAGGCTACCCAACACAACAAAACCGGTTTCAACCCAACAACTATGCAACATAACTCCAGTTGAAACATTCAAACACAGCAGAAAAGAAAAACAAGCTTTTAGAATTTTAGAGTTTCAGCGGCATACTAACAGCAAGCGTTTGCAGATGATACACACAGAAAACTGGTTTTCGTGCAAAAACAATGCAGCGCCAAAGCGGAGCAGAAATTAACAACACTTTAAGAAGTTTACAATAACAACCACAAGCAAGCAAAATGTAAGTAAACAAAGAGATTAGTCGAAGGTCAGTTTACAACAACCGAGTAAAACGAATACGCATTTACTCATGTTATGCGATTAGTATAAAAGCAGCCACCGATCTTGAATCGAGACTCTTTTGGAAGTGAGCGTTCGCAGTGGTAAGTGGTTGTACAATTTTATTTAATATTTCGAGATCACTATCGTTTGTCTGCAATTTGGTGGAGCGCTAGTAAGCTGAAGCCAAATTCAGGTCCTCGTCAGACTAGACCCTGCACTCGTCTAGTGATCCGCAAATATCCTTTTTATCGGTTCTCTTCAAATTGATGGAGCGCTATTAAGCTAAAGCCAAATACAGATCCTCGTCAGACTAGACCCTGCACTCGAGAATAACATTCGTTACCGTTTGTCGATAGTTTAGTGGAGCGCTATTAAGCTCAATTTTATGTGTCAAACCTTATTCTCGACCCAAACATCCCCTCCTTGACTTGAGAATATACCTTAGCATAGAAAAATCATATAATAATCTTATAAATATGTATGGAGATGAATAGAAAGAAGTGCGAACATTAAGTTAAGGCAATCCTAAATATCCTAACTAAAGAATTCAATAAAGTACAACATTGGAATTAGACAAATTAGTGTTTTAATCGAAAAACGTAACACGAATATATCCTGGCAAGAAATAAATTCGTTACAAACGTACGTGGCGTTTTTGAGGATCTGAATTGCTAGAGGGAAGGTTTCTGGGCTATCTTCCGCTAGTTGAAGGAGCATGCTAAAAGAGTATTGCTAAATAGAGGGTCGCAATTGACGGTAAAAGTGACCGTCTGTAGTGCATAGTCTTGTATTTGTGAGTTGCTGGAGTCGCAATAGAGCGTTCTCTGGTAGGGGCTATGTTTGGAGTCGACTAAGATTTGACGATTTATCTTCTGGATGTCACCACCAAAAACATACCCGTGAAAGCGCCAACGTTACAATAGGAATGTTAGATCTGCTTGTAAAACCGGGCCTAAAATTACCGCACTAGAAGTGGAGCATGACGCGTTAACAACGACTCTAACCCAGCGATGTCCAAACTCACACTGTCACATTTTAAGCATGTGTTCGAATGAATTCTCAATCAGCACTGAGACAAATGAGAGAGAGAGAGAGCGTTTTGTTTGAATTTATGTTTGCACACTACATCCTTCAACATATTTGAAAAATAAGCGGGACGGAAATAAACTTTTGAAAGTAATCTTATTACTCTTGTATTAGTAATTAAGATTCGGTAACGTTATTTAGATCACTTATATCTATATTTGCGTTATAGCATCTTATTTGCAGCAAATCCTGAAGATGCGAATCAGACAATTTGTTTCTATATTTTGTTTGTATTAATTTGAAATCCCAAAAAGAAATGCCTATTTGTTTGTTTGAAGCTGCGAATTACGCCATTACGGTCGAGCGAATGGCCGGGCAGGCACTAGTGCTGTTGCATGAATTTGAAAATGTGGGTCGCGTGGTACAAGCCAACGCAAGACAAAGTCGCAGGAAAAATGCTCATCCAGATACCCGAAGAACCATGGTTCATCATCTGCGCGGATTTCATAGGACCGCTGCCGCGGTCAAATCACGGCAGCAATTTACCGCGCCATATACCCCGCAGGAAAACCCCACAGAACGAGCGAACCAGAACGTGAAACAGATCCTGGCGCAGATAATAAAGAACGACCAACAACAATGGGACGAGTTTATACCGGAGATCTCACTGGCATTCAACACTATCAAGTCTGTCACGACTTTTCACACCTGCCTTTTTTATATAGGGACGAGAACCACGTTTACCTAAGAATCTTTTCGACGAAGTGACGATGGGAACAGGAAGGTCGCCTCAAAGCCCTGACTACGGGTTGCAGGGGCCGCAAGATGTTTACCAAATCGTCAAAAGGAACCTTGAACGGGCGTCAAAAGACCAATCACGGCATTACAACCTTCGGCGTAAGCAGTAGCACCCCCCACCCACCCCCTCCCCCCAAATCGGAGTAGAAGTACTGATGAAGACCGTATCTATCTATCCAAGGCGAAGACCGTATCTATCTATTCGTGATACGGTGATACGGTGATGACCGTATCTATCTATCCAAGGCCGTAGACAAGTTCAGCGCAAAATTGGCACCAAAGTACGAGGGGCCGTACCAAATCGCCCGATACATATCACCGGTCATCGTTCAGGTGAAAGATCCACACACAGCGACTGACGCGCCAACAAACACCCAGTATTACTGTCCTCATGTGATGTGTTTTACAACGTGTTGTCTACCCAAATCCCATGTCCATGTGTTACTAATGAAATCTTTTCTCTACAGAAAGCAGCATTCAACAGTTATGTCAGCTACGAACAGAGCAAACGAGTGGTACGATCGACTGGATGCCATTATAGCAGACAGCGCGACCGTCCAAACATCAGGTGTCGCCTTTGGGCCTCTGCGCAGAGTTAGCGAGGACAAGACCATAACCATGGCGACAGGGGAGGACCCTAACACTCCGACAATAGCTAAGACTGATGCTGACGTCAAGGCAGCCTTCGTTATCTATCCAGCATGGTGCGGCGGAATAGCGATAAGGGACGAGGACTACAGACAGATGGTCCGAGGTCGTTTCCTCAAAGACGTGCTGGTGGAGGTGTATTTGAACATCGTTAGACACACACTGCTAGTGGAATCTCAAGGTCAGCGGGTCCACATATTTAACTCGCATTTCTTCGCGAGGATCAAACAGCCCGGTAACCCACAGGAACGACATGCCCGAAAAAAACGGTAGACGAAGCATATGGACCTCTTCGAGAAGGACAATGTGGTAGTTCCGATAAACCAGAACCAATACTGGTTCTTGATCATCGTGTGCTTCGCCGGACAGAAGGTTCTAAAGATGATGAACCCACCTAAGCCGGACGGAACTTACGGTGTGAAAGTGGTGTAATACTACAGTTGGACTCATTACACCAGGGGCAGAGAACAAGTGTCGCAGAACGGATTCGGGAATATCTACCATTCAAGTACTTGACCCGGAAAATTTTCCCTTCGTTGGACGCAATACACAAACGGTTCAACGACAATGAGCTAGCGCTGTACAACCGAAAATCCCACAACAGAACAACGGAACTCCACTTCGCAGAGAAGTTTATACGTGAGCCCTTCAACGACTTCAGGTCTCAACACCTCAACAAGGAGGACTGGTTCACCATGGAGGAAGTGCAGATGAAGGGGGAACAAATCACCATCAGGATCCGGGAGCTGACAGCCAAGCTAGGCAAACCGCGTCACATGTTCCCCGCGCTCGTCTTCGAGGAAGCCAATTTTGAACCTTGCAAACCAGACAGCACTAGCCAGAAATGTGAGGCCATTTTGGGCTGCCACCACCACACCGACAGAACCGGAGGCCACCTACCCACCGAAGTGCCGCCGCCAAACCAATCTGGAACAGTGGCCAGGGAAGGCAAAGCATCTGGACGCCTGAGATTCCATAGCCTGGATGAACTCGATGGACTGGCACGCATAAAAATCGCTCGGGAGGTCTTCGCCGAGATACGACAATCAACCCTCATGCTGTGCCCCGTAGACGCCAGAGGATCCAGTTCGAAGTTGCTGGCTACTGGGTGATAGTAACTCCGAAGCAGATCGTTGTGGTTCCCCATCGGGGAAGAAAGAGGGGAATGTAAGGAAAATATAATTTCGCTTACAAACACGCGTGTAGAACCTGGCCTGCTCTCCACCTAAGCTGATTCCTTTAAGATCGTATTCAAGGAATGCAGTTAACTTGAATTGTGCGTACCCAATTCAAGGTGGATTTAATTCCGCATTATAAAATGCGAAAAACATGCAAGTACGCAAGTAAAAATCGTTACAAGGCAGTTGATTCTCAACAGATTTAAATAAACAAACGGATTAACTCAAGGCTACCCAACACAACAAAACCGGTTTCAACCCAACAACTATGCAACATAACTCCAGTTGAAACATTCAAACACAGCAGAAAAGAAAAACAAGCTTTTAGCATTTTAGAGCTTCAGCGGCATACTAACAGCAAGCGTATGCAGATGATACACACAGAAAACTGGTTTTCGTGCAAAAACAGTGCAGCCACAAAGCGGAGCAGAAACTAACAACACTTTAAGAAGTTTACAATAACAACCACAAGCAAGCAAAATGTCAGTAAAGAAAGAGATTAGTCGAAGGTCAGTTTACAACAACCGAGTAAAACGAATACGCATATACTCATGTTATGCGATGAGTATAAAAGCAGCCACCGATCTTGAATCGAGACTCTTTTGGAAGTGAGCGTTCGCAGTGGTAAGTGCTTTTACAATTTTATTTAATATTTTATTTGCCTAGTAAGCTGAAGCCAAATTCAGGTCCTCGTCAGACTAGACCCTGCACTCGTCTAGTGACCCGCGAATATGCTTTTTACGGGTGTCTTCAAATTGGTGGAGCGCTATTAAGCTAAAGCCAAATACAGATCCTCGTCAGACTAAACCCTGCACTCGTCTCGTAACTCGAGAATAACATTCGTTACCGTTTGTCGATAGTTTGGTGGAGCGCTATTAAGCTCAATTTTATGTGTCAAACCTTATCCTTGACTTGAGAATATACCTTAGCATAGAAAAATCATATAATAATCTTATAAATATGTATGTATTCTCTGGTAGGGGCTATGTTTGGAGTCGACTAAGATTTGACGATTCATCTTCTGGATGTCACCACCAAAAACATACCGGTGAAAGGGCCAACGTTACAATAGGAATGTTAGGTCTGCTTGTAAAATCGGGCCTAAACTCGATCGAGCCCACTAGAAGTGGAGCATGACGCGTTAAAAACGACTCTAACCCAGTGATGTCCAAACTCACACTGTCACATTTTAAGCATGTGTTCGAATGAATTCTTAATCAGCACTGAGAAAAATGAGAGAGAGAGAGAGAGAGAGAGCGTTTTGTTTGAATTTTTGTTTGCACACTACATCCTTCAACTTATTGTAATTGAAAAATAAGCGGGGCGGAAATAAACTTTTGAAAGTAATATTATTACTCTTGTATTAGTAATCAAGATTCGATTCGAGATTCGTTGATTCGTAATCAACGTTACTTAGATCACTTATATCTATATTTGCGTTATAGCATTTTATTTGCAGCAAATCCTGAATATGCGAATCGGAAAATTTGTTTCTATATTTTGTTTGTATTAATTTGAAATCCGAAAAAGAAATACCTATTTGTTTACATAAGTGAAGTAAAGCACACCAGGTATTGTGCTTTTTTGAAAGCATTACATATGCATAGAAATTCGATTTGATCTTTTAAATCAATAATTTTATTTATATAATTAATACTATTTAATGTTATATAATAATACTAATACTAATATAATAAAATTAAACTAATCTAATACTAATTAATGTAATATACAATAAAAACTAAGTTTTATTATATAATAATATAAAGATAAGAATCCTAACATAGAAAAAGCGGTAATTTTTTGGGTGTAGCAAAATCAATTAAGCATACAGTCCTCACGCGACGATGGTTTGATGGCTACTGACGTAATTTCGGCAAATGCACTCATTGTATACATATTAAGGTGATCAAAAATTGAGTGGCCCCAATAGCAGCTCATGGGCATCAATGCTCTAACCTTGGTAGATGTACTCTCTTGTTTCACGACCGCGTGATGCGAAAGATAATAGTTCCCAAAGTTGATTCTGGGAGCGGTACTGTCTTCATGTGTTACAAGTCGATGTACTCTTGTATCACATCGTCATATTGCTTCTGGTAATATAACTTAACCTTGCTTTCGAGCGCAGGTATTGCTGAAGGGAGGACTCTTCATCTTTAAAGGGCAAGGTAACGGGGTATCGGCAATCGTTGTCTCTCTTCGTGGTTTGAAAAAAATTCTGTTCGCAAAACTTTTCTGATATCGAGTTTTGGGAAGTTTTGGAAGAATGTTCTAAACTCTTCCGATGTAAATGCTGTGTCATTGTCTGATACAATAGCATCAGGAAGTCCGTGAGTTGCGAAGAGTGAACGAAGAGGCTTGATAGCAGCTTGTGACGACGTTGATGGAACGATGAACACTTTCAACCATTTGGAGTATGAATCCACAACGATGAAGAACAGTTTGTTTTGGAACTGACCTGCAAAATCAACGTGCAGTCGAGACCACGGAGATTTAGTAATATCCCGAAGAAGCAGTGGCTCGTGTGATTTTTCATGTCGCGTCTGTTGACAAGGAATGCCAAACAACTGTAAATAACCGTTCTACATCCGCATAAAAACTTGACCACCATACGTAACTCCGAGCTAACGCATTCATTTTCACAATGGCGGAATGCACAGTGTATAAGGCGTCTCGAATTTTCTGCCAGTTAACTACTATTTAATAGGGGTTTGTGAATGTGAAAAGGAAGGTTTCTACTTACCCATCAGTTATGAAACTTGACCTTTTTGAATCTGGTGATGCTGCAGTTATTTGTAACTTGTTTGCTGACTTTTTTGAAGCTAATTATTCCTCAAAGAATTGCTTAACCAGTAGCTTACAGTAGCTTTTTGAGAAGATAATTACTGCCTAAATCTCGCGGAGCATTCATTCTTTAATTTCGCCTACGCAGCATGGTTTTTGCAAAGGTAAATCAAGGACAACAAATTTACTTGAAATGGTGTCGACAACTATCAACAGCTTTAAAAATTCTATGAAAACTGATGTCATATATACTGACATCAGTGAAGCTTTCGATGTAGTAAATCATAATCTTCTATTATTAAAGATGAAGTTATTTGGTTTTCCTACACCTCTTCTTGATTGGATAAAGTCGTACCTCAGTAATCGCAATCAAATGATCGTGTTTGGGATTTGGGACCGTTGCTGTCATTCATCAATGATTTTCCTACTGCCACTAAATATGGAAATGTACTAATGTTTGCTGACGACGTGAAACTTTTTTTAGCCTATAAAAATATTAGGAACCCATACTTCAATTAGATACCGTTGAATCCATTCTCGACCTAGGAGTTGTTCTTGATACGAAGTTACGGTTTCATAGACATGTAAATCATATATCTTATAAAGATCATAGTAAGCTGAGATTTATTAAACTGTGGGCTAAGGAATTTAAGGATCACTTCATTACTAAGCTGTTATATACATCACTTGTTAGACCATTGTTGGATTATGCCTCGCCAGTCTGAAACCCAAACTTCGCCTGCTACATCGCTGAACTTGAATCTGTTCAAAAGCAGTTTTTACTGTTCGCTTTGCGTTATCTTCCTTGGGATGCATTTTTAAACTTACCACCTTACGAGTCTCGTCTAAAATTGATAGACTTACTTATCGTCGTAAGATGTTGAATGCTGCCTTCCTCCTAGTTTGCTATATGGAGTTATTCATAGCCCTTACTTGCAGACTCGCTGCATTTAAGCCTTGCGAAAACTTCATATCTACAACATGAACCTCTTCGGAATGCTTGTGTTGATTTTAATTCTGTATATTCTGTTACCTTTTTTGATTCAATTCGTTTAACAAAGCAAAAGATTTTAATTTATATTTCGTTGTATTGATTATGTTTATTATTATATACAATATAGTGAACTATAAAATAATGTAGATACTTAGTTTATATGAATAAGTAAGTAAAAAATAAAAAAAAAACATGTGAAATAATAAAGCGATTTCCATATAAAAGACATCCTTTCAACGTTGGAATTTCCACTCGGCGAATAAAGTATCGAAATAGTTTTTCTTGGCGATCTACTTTCTCCGGACAATCCCTTAACGCTTAGCTGAGCACCTTACTGCGATCAGGCTTTTTTACTGTTAGTTTGGGTAATAGTGCTGCATCAAGTACAGATGTTTCGGTCGTTTTGATCATCTATACTTGGTCATGCTCATTTTCCGATGAGATGAATCTGAGGCAATAGGTAATCTGCTCAAACAGTCTGCATTGCCCATTTTATGACCTTGGCGGTATACTAATTTATAGTCGTACGCATTTAAGTAAATTCGTCTGCGAAGCATATGAATTGAAATGACCGCCGGTACCGGTTTGGTTGGATTAAAAATCCCAAGCAAAGGCTTGTGATCTTTTACAAGACTGAATTGCCGACCATGCAAGTAGTCATGAAATTTTTTAACACCCGAGACAATAGATACAGCTTCTCTATCTATTTGCGCATAATTCCTTTTGGTTTTCGACAAGGTTCTTGAATAAAATGCAATTGTGTTTTTCTGACCCATGGTGCATACGGTGACTGAAAAACGATTATTAAAAATCGTAAAAAAAATTATAAGACCAAGAAAAGCCTGTAACTCTTTCTTTTCTTTAGGCGATAGAGCATTAATAATCGCTTCCAGCTTCCTTTGTGATGATCTAATTCCGAAGGAATCTAGTTTAAACCCAAGAAATTCAATTGTAGAAACGCCGAAACTATATATATCTTTCCGCGGACGAAGGCCTCAAGAGTTTAAACGCATGAAAATTTCTTCTAGACGTTCAGAAAGCTCCGATTCGTTTTTAGCCATAATGACGATATCGTCGAAATATGAAAGTACCCAAGGAATATTTCAAAGTAACGTTCCAATTAAATTTTGGAAAATACCTGGGGCTGTAGAAATTCCAAGCAAGGTCTAATTTGGTAAAAATGTGGAGTATTGGAGTGGCCCCATCGGAGTATTCAACACGTTCCAGAATTCCTTAAGTACACAATCGATCCAATTCAGCTTCGACTAAACTCCGTGTTGCTAAGGGTATCCTGCGTAGAGGATAGCGAATTGGTTGAACAGATGGATCAAGTCGAAGTGCCACCGGTTTACCTCGAAAACGGCCGAGCTCATCAGAAAATAAATGTTGGAACTTATTGAGGAGCCGTGTAAGTGATTATTCTTGCTTAACAGTGTTAATTTCTTGAATACTAATCCAAAGTATATTGAACCAATTACACACTGGAATGTTTGTTAGATCTCTAGCCACAACGGTCAGAGGTAAATTGTTAATTGGCTTATTTTTGAAAGTAACGTTTACATCGATGACGCCTTTAACGGGAATGTGATTCTTCTGGAAATCTACGATTGTTACATTGCTCTATCGTAAGGGTTGCATTGCGGTCGGATGAAATTAATGTATAGTGCGATCCCGAATCTATCTCAAATTGACAAGAAAAGTTAGTGATTTTAACAGTCACCTGTTTCTTTAGGTTAGTTACTGTTGATATTTGATGTATAATGATGAGTAATAAATAAGCACGCTTATTTGTATTCTTGGCATGACGAGGTACACGTTGAATCTGTTGTGATTAGTTTGAAGAACTATGTACCGAAGAGCAACAACCGCACTGAAGGAGACCCCTAACACCGCATGCTGAGCAGTTGATCTCTTTATGTGGGCATCGATATCGAGGGTGAGATCCTGCACAACCGTTGCACCACGTAGCGTGCTTGACGTCACGGTTTTTGTCCTTGCGGCGCTGCTGATTATTTGAATGTTTGTGTGGACGATTTGCAATAAATTTGATATTTTCAGGGTGCCGAATCTCCCCCTGATTCTTGGTAGCTGCTTCAGCGATTGTAGCACGCGTTATAAATTAACATAGTTTTAGATCGCTTTCGGCAAGAAAAGCCTTTTGAAGTGCTTCATCGAAGCACACGATCGCGAAGCATCCGATCTAGAGCTGCGCAGAAATTGGAGTCTTAACCTTCGTCTGGGTGCTGGTCACGTTTGTGGAACTTGAAAAATGCCGCGATCCGATGGCCACGGCGTGAAGTTATTAGTCAATACGCTCTTGATATCAGCCAAACTCACCTCACCTACTGACTTTGGCGATGACAATGACGCTAGAAGTTCATACAACGGTGCTCCTGCCAAGGTTAGGAATGTAGCTCTCTGTCGATCAGGCTCCTGTATGTTGTTGGCTACCAAAAAAAGCTCAAATCGTGCATAATAAGTTGCCCACAATTAAGGGTGAGCTAAATCGAACGGTGAGCTAATCGTGTTACCAACACACGACATTCCAATAACTTTTACTAGGCGTGCCAGCTTATATTTGTTTTTGGAAGATGCACAGTAATTCAATGTAGTTCAATGTAACCCGGTTTTTTCGTTTTAATAAATATTTTTTACTAATGAATTTGTGCTCTTATTTAATAAATTTGAGCTTAATACAGAAATCCTACCCTCGTCGCCAGTGTTAAATAATTAGGTAATTGTTTATGCAACAATATTTCTACTTTATTTTTAAAAATTCTTTTTATACTTACAGCGATTAATGATTACGCTTCTATCAACTGCGACCGCAATGAAGCGTGCTAGGTGCTTCATTCCGAATTGCAGTCTCACTAACTTCGGCTTTTATTAGAACATGACAGGTATCTTAAGTCGAATCTTACTGGAAAGGCGGAACGACTAATTAAAAACAGCATTCTAGGGCTTGGCAGATGCTACAAGATTGATACAACAATAATAGAATTTAGACATCAGTACTACTCCAAAAACTTTTGGAGTAACTAATCGCCCGTAGCAGCGAAACAACGGCAGCGTTTTTAACACTCAACAATATAGGTGTTTAAATGCACTCAACAATATAGGTGTCGACACGTTGTCCTGGGGACCAATACTTTTGTACTCTTTACTGAAAAAATTGAAGACCAACACTGAAGACTTTCCTCAACTTCCTGCAGTCACGTTTTCAATACTTGGAAGCCGCCAGGAAAACAAACATCGTTCAAAGCATTTGCGAGTCTGCCAGCAACAGAAACAACGACTCAACGTAAGAAATGCTACGGCGAAGGTCATCTTCTTTTCGAATGCAAAAAATTTCTTCCAATGACTGCAAACAATCGATTGTAGCTAGTCAAAAAACATAACTTGTGCATCAATTGTCTCAAGAGCGGTCAGCTCCCGTCTGAACTGCAGCTCCCGTGTGAAATGCAACATAAAACACAATACACTGTTGCATCTTGACGAAGCATCGTCACCATCATCTTCGAAGCATTTAACCAGTGGCCACAACCAATCCTTGAGCCAGACAGCGTCTCCGTTGAAACTTGCCTCGCCTCTGCCCGCATCAAGGGGGACAAGAATTTGAGTGTCGAGCGACATTAGACTCAGGATCGCAAATAAATATCTTGTCTGGGCTAGTAAGTTAAAAGTAATAGTCACTGTCACCTCTTTATCGATCAAAGGAATTAGAGCCGGAGTCTTCGGAAAATTGGCGTCAGCCACGAGTAACTATTTAGCACCGCTTGAAGCCTTTGTGCTACCCACTATTTTCTCTATGTAGTGGCAAAGATAAATGGAATACATGTTTATAGCTGTTATTTCCCTCCAAGCTTAAGAATGGATGAATATTTGGATGTTCTCGATAGACTTGTCAGAGATGCCAGTTGTACCAATCCTAACATTATAGCCGGAGATTTTAATGCTTGGTCAACCGAATGGGGCAGCCGCCTTACGAATCAGAAAGGAAAAATGTTGTCAGTTATTGATCTCACTTTTGTAAGCAGTTCACTGAGCAGGAGGTCGATGTAGTATGTAAGCGATATGTACACGCACAGCGACCATATGGCAGTGATAACTCATCTGAACTGACAACAACCTCCCATACTCGAAAAACTTCAAACTAGAGGATGGAAATTTGAGACAATGGACAAGCAACCCTTTGCTTATGTGATACAAAATGCTTCCGCTACGACAGATAGAGCAAACGTACTTAATGTGAACACTGTGGCGTCAATTACTGCCGCGTGCGATGCCTCAATGCAAAGAAGTAAAAGCACCAACAACAGAAAGCCCGAATATTGGTGGAATGATGACATTGCTGATCTAAGGGCTGAATGTCTTGCGACTAAACGACGTAAACAACACCGGAGGCGTACACAGGAAATTGCCACACTGGAGAAAGCATACAAAGAAGCGCGAAATAAACTGAAGAAAGCCATCCGAAGGAGCAAAAAACTTTGTTTGCGTATAAAATAGTTATGTTAAGCAAAAATTACAAACTCCCACTTGTCATAAATTTCTGCAGAATGTCGTTGAATCGCTTTTTCCTAAGCACTCACTGCAGACAGCACGTGTAATAAAGACAAACGATGACGTGGAACTTGAAGCTCGCATTAATAAAGGCATTTAAAAAGAATAAAGCGCCGGGCTTAGATGGCCTCACGAACGAGATTGTAAAGGTGGCCATCGAAGAGTACCCCGAAATGATTTTGGCGCTATATAACTGCTGCTTGCGAGAGGGAATCTTTCCTAAAATCTGGAAAAAGCAACCGTTAGTCTTACTTCCCAAGCCCGGCAAGCCTGAAGGAGATCCGGGTTCGTATAGACCGTTGTGTATGATAGATGTCCTCGGTAAGATACTGGAACGTCTAATTCGGGACCGGATTGATAGGCACGTGGAAGAAGTAAATGGGCTGTCTGAGAACCAATTTGGCTTTAGGAAAAGACGCTCAAATGTTAGCCATAGAGGAGGTTATCAACACTGCGCATAAGGCCATTGAAGGGTCCCGCTGGCTAAATGGCACGAAGAAGTACTGCTTGGTTATAACTCTTGACGTTAAAAATGCATTTAACACGGCAAGCTGGTCAGCTAAAATTAGAAAGTTACAGCAGTTGCAAACGCCGCAGTACCTATTACGAATAATTAGAAGCTACCTCTCTGATAGGGAACTGCTGTATAATAGCGACTTGGGAATCAGGAGATATAAGATAACTGCTGGAGTGCCACAGGGTTCCGTTCTTGGACCCCTTTTGTGGAATCTAATATATGATGATCTTCTTAGACTTCCGGTACCAAATGGCGTAAAGCTCGTGGGATATGCGGATAATGTGGCGGTAACTGTCGTAGCTAAGGAACTGTCCCAAATCCAGCAAATTGCGTTCAATGTTGTTAACAAGATAAAGATTTGGCTAACACAACATAATCTACAACTGGCCAGCAATAAGACAAAATCTATTTTAATAACAAGCCGGAAAAAAAGAGAAATCATGACACTCAACATTGATGGACACAACATTGAAACAGGTCCAGCGATTCGATATCTGGGAGTAATGATGGACGCCAGATTGAAATTTACGATGCATCTGAATAATGTGTGCAAGAAGGCATTGGGAGTGTATGCCTCACTCTCGCGCCTGATGAGTAACTGTGGCGGGAAACGTCAAAATAGAAGATTACTTCTTTCCACAGTTATACAGTCGATCGCTATGTACGCCGCCCCAATATGGGCAGGAGTTTTGGCTACGAAAACGAACGTGAAAATACTAAACCAGCTTTTTCGCTTATGTGGTACTCGGACTGTACCAGTAAGACATATCGGCTCATCACCAATATCAAACTATGGGTAAACCGGAAACACGGCGAGTTGGACTACTATATGACTCAATTTCGCAGCGGACATGGATGTTTTAGATTGTATTTATACAAGTACGGCCATGATAGTGACACTATTTGCTCACGGTGTATGCTCGGAGCTGATGATCCACTACATACATTCTTTGAATGTACTCAGTTATCATCAGTACGGCTTGAGGTAGAGGCAACGGAACAACATCGTCTCACACCAGAGAACATAGTCAACACTATGTTGGAGTCTGCCCAGTCATGGAATGCAGTCAAAGCAATGTGCGCTGTGGTGATGCAGGAGCAGAGAAGACTGGAAAGATGCCGCTCGAGAGGCTACGCAAATATAGAAATCGTCAGCAATGGACGCAGAGACTGACCTGAATACTGCCGCTTGAGCAGAAATGCTCCTACGGCCTCCTGACGTAATACCTAACGGTGGTTCCGAGAGGAATATCCGTGTGGACGAGAGGAGATGTTTAGCGGGTTAAAGTCCCGCTCGGACTTAAGGCTTTCGATGCGTTTACTCCTATTGAAAAAAAAAACCCACTATTTTCTCCAAGCAACCTATGCAGACTGAATACGTCCGCCTAGAAGATACCTCAAAACATAAGTTTAGCAGATCCAGAATTCTCCCGATCTGACAGGTGGACGCGTTGCTAGGTGCCGAGTTTTATTTACAACTAGTCGCTATAAGACAAAGGGTATCATTCCGTAACACTAACGAACGTGATTGGAAGCCACGCCGGCGTTGGCGAAATTCTGCCGAGAGAGACATTTCCTAAAATTTCTGTTCGGCGATTATTTTCTGTTTACTCTACACGACACCTTTTTGTTCACGGCAGAAAACGTTCCATTTCTGTACACCAAAACAGCTGTTAATGCCTGGAAAGTACACAAATTTACCAACAAATTTATTATCGTTCGTCTATCGTCAGCCAGGGGTTCTGCCGAAGCAGTTTCTGCAGAATTCCTCGACGCTTCTTCTTTCTTTCTTGGGGCGTCATTTCGATGAGTACTCACTTGAGTGGCTTACGCATAAAGTGATTAGCGTTCTTTGCTCACTAATCACCTTGAAATATGATGTCGTCTTATTTCACCGGGAAAAGCACCAATCACGCTTAAATTGAATGCCTTTTACGAATTTAATATTCATTTGAGTATTTGCAACCACTTATTGGGGCGTCATTTCGATGAGTACTCACTTGAGTGGCTTATGCATAAGGTGATTAGCGTTCTTTGCTCACTAATCACCTTGAAATATGATGTCGTCCAATTTCACCAATTTTGCCGAAGCAGTTTCTGCAGAATTCCTCGACGCTGGCGTCAAATACCCAGAAAAAAAACGAAAATAACCAAAACAAAAGAGAGAACTTAATGTTCGTTAGTGTTACAGGATTATCAAGGAAACAGCGATTATCAAGGGACGACAACTCGGTCATATGTCAGAAATAGATTTCGAAAAAACATTATCACCAAATTTTGTGATTCCTCACAATTGCGTGCTGAACCCAGAAAGTAGCACAATAAAATTACTTGTCGTTTTCGACGCCTCAGCGAAATCATCATCAGTGATCTCACTAAATGACATCATGCATACTATGCCAAAAATTTAAGATGAGTTGTTTTCCATGCTGTTAATGTTCACAATGCCCCGATTTGTCTTCACCACGGATGTTGAGAAATGTTTCGACAGATCTTGGTACATCCCGAAGACAGGCGCTACCAGATTATTATTTGAAGGACGCACCTTAAGAAGCTCTAAAATATTATGCACTAAACACAATAACCTATGGCACACTCGCCGCTACATATCTATCAACCAAATGTCTGCAAAGATTAAAACGCGGATTAGCACAATATCCTCTTGAGAGCATGTTGTTGGCAGAGAACTTCTACGTAGATGATATACTGGCTGGATCTGACAGCTTCAGCGAATCCATAATAATGCAGCAGCAACTCAACGAGTTACTTCAATCAGCAGGCTTGAGGTTACGGAAGTGGTGCGCTAATCATCCATAACTTATAGAGGACATATCCCCAGAAGACCAGGATAAAAACATTAGGCCAGGCTGCAGCGATAAAAACATTAGGGCTAATTTGGATCCCGAAATCAGATGTTTTTTGCATCAAGCTTTCCGTGGCTCAGAACTCAAGGGTTACAAAGAGAATTGTGTGCTATGAATTGGCGAGAATATTTGACCCACTCGAAATCCTGCCACCGGTGACAATTGCAGCAAAAATATTTATTCAAGAACTGTGGAGCACCACTGGGATGAGGCATTCCCGGCGTCAATGAACACGAAGTGGACGGCATTCTGTTCAGTTAGTAGCATCAATGGGATGCAAGTACCAAGACACATGTTCAAAGGCACACTTCCAATATCAATATAACTACACTGATTTGCAGACGCATCCGAAAAGGCATATGGAACTGTATTTTTAAGGATACTGTGCGCAAAGTCAATAGTAGCACCATTGAAAAGTCTGCAAATGCATTGCTCACAAGAAGCGTATTGTAGTGCTTGCCATAAATATAGTGTAACGAAAGTTAAACGTTAACCTTCGATACACTTACGGGTGTAGAACCTGGCCTGCTCCCCACCTGAGCTGATTCCTTGAAGGTCGTCTTCAAGGAATACAGTAACCTTGAATTGTGCGCACCCAATTCAAGGTGGATTTAATTCTGCATTATAAAATGCAAAACACGCAATTTTGCGACATAAATTGGTGTAAACAAAGGGATTAAATCAAGGCCAGCGAAGCAGCGTAGACATAAAACAGGTTTTACGGCAACAACAACGCAACATAAATCAGCCGAAAACAAGCGAAGAAAACCAATACACAAAGACGATCAACAACACCTGCGAAACCAGTTTTCTGCGCGTAACAACAACCACGCAGCATAAATCAGCCGAACACAAAACAAAGAAAATCAATACACAAAGATGATCAACAGCACATGCGAAACCAGTTTCTGTGCGCAACAACAACAACATAACACAACTCGAAACAAACCAAAAGTAAGTAAACAAAGGGATTAATCGAAGGCTATTGCACAAAAACAAAAATAAGGCACTACTGTTAGACGAGTAGTATAAAAGCCGCAGCGAAGTTAATCTCAGGGCTTTTTGAATTCAACACTCAACGGGGTAAGTCGTTTACAAAGTTACTACTACTAATTGTTCATTTGCATTTTGGCGGAGCGCTGACAAGCTGAAACCAAGATCAGTTCGTAATATCCTTGCTCCTTCGTTTCAAATCTTCGCACTAAGTCAGTGCCACACGAATATCCTTGTTTCATAGGTTTTCATCTGCATATGGTGGAGTTGCTGACAAGCTGAAACCATATTCAGATCTCGTCAGACTAGTCCTTGCACTAGTCCAGTGACATACAAATACTCCTGGTTTATAGTTTTCATCTGCATATGGTGGAGTTGCTGACAAGCTGAAACCATATTCAGATCTCGTCAGACTAGTCCTTGCACTAGTCCAGTGACATACAAATACTCCTGGTTTATAGTTTTCATCTGCATTTGGTGAAGAGCTGACAAGCTGAAACCCTATTCAGATCTCGTCAGGACTAGTCCTTGCACTAGTCCAGTGACACACCCACATACGCTTGGCTCATAGTTTCAACCACCTTCGGTGTAGAGCTCACAGGCTGCAACCATACTCAGATCCCATCCAACTAGTCCTTGCACTAGTCCAGCAGCACACGAATACCTTAGGCTCATAGTTTTCATCTGCATATGGCGGAGAGCTGACAAGCTGAAACCGTATTCAGATCTCGGCAGACTAGTCCTTGCACTAGTCCAGTGACACACAAACATACGCTTGGCTCATAGTTTCAACCACCTTCGGTGCAGAGCTCACAGGCTGCAACCATACTCAGATCCCATCCGACTAGTCCTTGCACTAGTCCAGCAGCACACGAATACCTTAGGCTCATAGTTTTCATCTGCATATGGCGGAGAGCTGACAAGCTGAAACCGTATTCAGATCTCGGCAGACTAGTCCTAGCACTAGTCCAGCGACTAACGAATACCCTTTATACATAGATTTCACCTGCATTTTGGTGGAGCGCGCATTTTAGTCACAGGCTACAGCCAAACGCAAACGGACACAGACATATGTGTTCAATGTATTCCAATTAAACTTTCCTTAATCCCATATATACGTGAAAGATATTCTTATTTTCCAAAAACCCAACTTGTATTATATATAAATATATATAAGTGCATAACATTATATACAACTCGATATTGCTTTAAATTGCAGCCCTAGAATTAAGCCGTAGATTAGGAGTGAAAATTATAGTAGTTAAAAGTTAATATAAGTAAACAATAAAGAAATTGAAATTCAGAAAACCCATAAATGTAGACGTGTTCTTCTTTATTCTTTTTACCCTTGAACCCCGGACAACGACGAGTATATCCTTGGCAACGAAAATAGTTCGTTACAAGTGGCGCCCGAGCAGGGATATTGTTTTTTTTTATTGTTGAAAGCTAATGCGGTCGAAAACAGTAAAATAAACAATAATTAACTGATAGAACACTCGGGGAAAAAAAAAAAAAAATAAACTACAGTGAAACCTCGAATCTAAGTACATTAAAATAAACAACAATCTACAGTGAAGACACGGTTGTGAGAACATTAAAAAAAAAAAAATTTATATATGTATAAATATATATAGTTAATACACCACAGTGAAACCCCGATTCAAAGGACATTAAAATAAAAAAAAAAAAAAAAAAAAACAACTACTGTGAGAACACGATTGGTTGAACATTGGCAAAAAAAAAAAAAAAAAAAAAACAAACAGTAGTATCGCGCTTCAGTAAACAAGAAAAAAAAACAAACATACAGTAGTATCGCGATTCTGTGAACAAGAAAAAAAAACACAAACAATATCACAATACGATAAAAAACTGATACATTGAAAAGTACGCAAAACAAACCCAACGCAGTGAACATTAGAACTCGATTAGTGTAAATTTCCAAGAAAGAAAAAATATATAGAAAAATAACATTTGTGAAACAAGGCGCGAACAATTAGATAACAAGATGGGTAAGAGCTGGATATATAACGTTCCAAGGGAACAGCTCGAGAACATATTAGAACTCTTCGGTATCGAGTCGGGCGGTACCGTAGAAGAATTACGCAGACTACTCTCCGGGTTCGTTTCATCAAGCGACGTGTCAGCCGAAGCCAAAGAGAAATTATTAAAATTGGAACAACAGTGGATTCGAAGCACTTCCCCAGGCGCGCGGACATTGCCAACCACAGCTCAAGGAGCTGGATTGAAAGCGAAGACGCACAATGAAGAACTTTTGATCCAGATTCACAGCCCTGGAAATGATCTTATCCACAACCCTGGTGAAAGCAAAACGCCGATACAGAGTGAACAGACAATCGTATCGGGCCGGCAGTCTACAGGTCCAGAGTGTCACGCTATGAGACAGACGGCGAGCAGGACCAGCTACGCGGAGGTAATGGACAAGGTCCGCAAGTGGCCCTGCAGGTATGACGGTGGTAAGGACCCTATTACATTTATAGAACGCATAGAAGAACTCGCTGAAGCGTACGAGCTGCCTAAAGATTTACTCCCCCGTACCATGCCTGAACTTTTGAAGGAAAGGTCTCTCAATTGGTTCCGAAACAACAATCGCGGATGGTGCACCTGGACGACTTTCAAAGAAGACTTTATGAAATTCTTCCTTCCATCAAGGTACTTTGAAGAGCTTGACGATAACATACGGAAAAGAACACAAACGCCTAGAGAAAATATCAAGGACTACGTGCTGGCCATGCAGACGTTAATGCGACATGGCGGATACAGTAAAGAACAACAGCTGGAAAGGATCTACCGAAATTGCCGGCGTGACTATCTTTTATACATCAAGAGATCGGACTTCTCCAATTTAGAGGAATTGGTAAGCTTGGCGGAAGAGTTCGAATCAATTCGTCAGGACACAGAACCGGCGCGTATGCAAAAAGAACCATGGCGAGCAAAACACGAACATCACCGAATGATGTCAGCTGCTCCATCCGGTAGCCACGTGGACCCAAGCACGGCCTGCCGCAGATGCGGTGAAAAGGGACATTTCTACAGGGAATGCCGAAACGCTCCAAAACTCTTCTGTTGGGAATGCGGAAAACAGGGCGTTCGCACCATAGACTGCTGCAGAAAGGGTCAGATTTCGGGAAACGCACGGGGCACCCAGCAGAGACGAGGGCTGCTGGGGCCGAAAGACAACATCTCTCGTCGTATCAATCGAGAATCCTAGGATATACAACAGACAGGATCTTCGCTAAGGTCGCACTGGGAAGAGAACTCGTCACTGCCACCATCGACACCGGAGCTTCGAGAAGTTTCATAAGCGAGTTCATAGCACGAGAAATAGCTGCCGAAGGACCCCTAAGAGACGTCAACATCGATATCTAAATGGCCGACGGAACACCCCGAAGAATCGATAAGGCCATAGAGGTGGACGTACAGCTGGGAACGATCACAAAGAAGATGGCGCTATTAATACTGAAGGAGGCCACTGACCACATTATCTTGGGCATGGATTTCCTCATTAAAGTAGGTGCAACAATCGTTTGCGCAGGAGAAACACTGACTCTAGGCACCCACAACACAGTATCCGCAGGAGACCAACAGGTAAAATGCTCCACCCTTCAAATTACGAAGAGAGCACAAGACGCAGCTGCAGAGGACAACCAATCACAAGGACCAACTAGACTCGAATCAACAAAGCAAGTATCACCCACGCAAGAATCATCACCCGGAGTGATTACAACCAGAGGTGACGAACAACGGCCACCGGGCCTATCAACAAAACCAACACTCGAGTGCAACAAGGTCGACCAGCAACAAGGCGCAACGGCAACAAGGCTTACCCGCAACAAGGCTGGTCAACAACAAGGCACAACCGAAACCAAACTCGAAGACAACAAGGCAGAACAGCAACCATGTACAACAAAAACAACGCTCGACAACAGCAGGTCAAACCAAAAACAAATCTCAGCGGCAGCAGAACCCATGCAGGACCAAACCATAAAGGCCTTCTTGGCATCGGAACTGGCCAAGTTTGAGGACTTAACTGGACCCTCTAACATCACAACACATAAGATCCTGATGAAGGACGATCGGCCTATTAAACAGAGGTATTATCCTAAGAACCCCGCGATGCAAGCGATAATCAATCAGGAAATCGATGAATTACTGGAGAAAGGGTGCATCGAACCGTCACACAGCCCATACAGTGCGCCCCTAGTTCTGGTTAGGAAAAAGGACGGCAAATGGCGCTTATGCGTTGATTACCGACAATTAAACGCTCGGTCAATACCTGATGAGTATCCACTGCCACGGATACAGCACATCTTAGATCGGTTGCGCGACGCGAAGTTCATCAGTAGCCTGGATCTAAAAAATGGATATTGGCAGATCGCAATGCATCCGAACAGTAAGCAGTACACAGCCTTCACCGTTCCAGGTAGAGGACTTTACCAGTGGCGCGTAATGCCTTTTGGACTGCATTCAGCGCCGGCGACCTTCCAGAGAGCATTGGACCAGGTAATTGGCCCCGAAATGGAACCCCACGCATTTGCCTACCTAGACGACATCATCGTTATTGGTAGCTCTCTAGAGGAACATCAACAAAATCTACAAAAGGTATTTGATCGTCTGCGCGCCGCCAACTTGAAACTTAATGTCGGTAAGTGTGACTTTTTCAAACAAAACTTGAAGTACCTCGGCCATGTGGTAACACAGCACGGTATCCACACCGATCCAGATAAGGTGGCGGCGATTGAGCAGCTAGAAGCACCAGCCAATGTAAAAGGAGTTCGTCGCTTCCTGGGAATAGCTTCGTGGTACCGCAGGTTCGTCCCTGACTTTGCCAGCCTGGTAGTGCCGCTCACAAGCCTTCTGAAAAAGGGTAGACGCTGGTCGTGGGGTAGCCAACAACAACAAGCATTTGATACATTGAAGAGAAAACTTACGGAAGCACCGATACTCGCATGCCCCGACTTCACAAAAAAATTCACGCTCCAAACGGATGCTAGTGATTACGGCTTAGGAGTAGTGCTTACCCAAGAAAGCGAAGAGGGAGAAAAGGTCATCGCCTATGCAAGTCGCCATCTCAACCCAGCAGAGCAAAACTATTCAACTACAGAGAAGGAGTGTCTCGCAATCGTTTGGGGCATCAGGAAAATGCAACCGTATCTCGAGGGCTACAAATTTAGTATCCTCACGGATCACCTCTCGTTGAAGTGGCTCAACTCTCTGCAAAACCCTTCTGGTCGGTTGGCCAGGTGGGCGCTAGAACTTCAGCAATATACATTTGACGTGAACTACAGACGAGGTAAATGGAACGTGGTCGCGGATGCACTATCAAGAAGGCAAGGTAAGTGCAACAAACGGAGCAGCCGATTGGGTCGACGCAAGAATATCAGAGATCAGGAAGAACCCCGAGAAATATCCCGATTACACCGTTATAAATGGAGAACTGTACCAGCACATACCCAGTCACACTAACGACGAAGATTGCGCCGCCTGGAGGCTCTGCGTACCAAAAAACCTTCAGGAACGAGTGATGAAAGAAAATCATGAGGAACCTAGCGCTGGACACCCCGGGATAAGAAAGACAACATCGAGGATAATGAACAGGTACTATTGGCCAGGCATGTTCAGGGACATACGAAAATATGTACAGCGCTGTGAATCCTGTCAGCGGTACAAACCAGTGCAGGACAGGGCCGCGGGAAGGATGCTTACACTAATACCGGAAGAACCGTGGTCCATAGTCTGCGCCGACTTTATTGGGCCACTGCCACGATCGAAACATGGCAACTCGATGATTCTAGTTTTCCTGGATAAGTTTTCAAAATGGACTGAAATAGTTCCACTACGGCAAGCAACGGCGGACAGCCTGAAAAAAGCCTTTCGCGAAAGAATCCTAGCAAGGTACGGCGTACCCAAGGTGGTCATCACGGACAATGGCGTCCAATTTACCAGCGGAGTATTCCAGCGTCTACTCAAGGATCTGGGTACTCGTCAGCAATTCACCGCACCCTACACGCCGCAAGAAAACCCAACAGAGAGGGCGAACAGAAATGTGAAAAGGGTGTTGGCACAGGTCATCGACAATCATCAATCCAAATGGGACGAATACATTCCGGAAATCTCCTTGGCCATTAACACGATGACATCAGATTCAACAGGTTTCACCCCAGCTTTCCTGACGCAGGGGCGAGAGCCACGACTTCCAAAAGCACTCTTCGACGAGGTTACACTGGGAACAGGGAGCACACCACAGAAACCCGAGCACACAGAAAGGCGTCTCCAAGAAATCTTTCGAATCGTCAGGAAGAATATGGAAAAAGCCGCGAAGGACCAGGCAAAACACTACAATTTTCGTCGAAGACACTGGAATCCTTCAGTCGGAACACAGGTTCTGGTTAGAACGCATCATCTATCAAAAGCAGTGGACAAATTCAGCGCCAAGCTAGCACCGAAGTTCGATGGTCCATACCAAATTGTGGGTTATATATCACCAGTCATCGTCCGGGTGAAACACTTGGAAGATGCTCGCGTCAACACGGTTCACATCAAAGACTTGAAAGAGTACCATTGTACCGGAGACCGACGAACTCCGACGGAAACAGACTCACCCCCAAATCCCAAATAAAACTCCTTGTAACGTATCGTGGCGTCCACACCCCAAATATCAGGTTCATGTTTTTATATATTTATCACTTTTTTCCCCTAGAAAGCAAGCAAACAACTACAACAATGGCAGCAGCAGGAAATTCGGGTGAGTGGTACGATCGGCTGGACCGTTTAATTGCGATCAAGGAGGCGAGTGAAACCCAGGGTGTCGTTTTTGGACCTCTTATGCGAGTGAGCGAGGAAAGGGGTACAAAACGCGACCATACCGGTAGTGTAGTGGCGGGCTTGACGCAACCAACGACTTCGGAGGGCAACGACGAACCGTTGGTAGTCTATCCACCAGGGCGCGGTGGGTTGGCTATTAGAGAAGAGGACTACCGGCGACTATCTCGGGGCCGCTTCCTGAATGATACATTAATCGAAATGTATCTACGGTTGGTGAGGAACACCATGATTTGCGAATCCCAGAGGCAACGGGTTCATGTGTTCAGCACGTACTTCTTCACGAAGATTGATCGCGACGGCACCCCTCAGGAGCGACATGCAGCGGTGAAGCGGTGGACGAAGCAGGTGGACCTGTTTGAGATGGACTACATCCTAGTCCCGGTTAACCAACACAACCATTGGTTCCTGATGGTCGTGTGTTTCGTAGGCTGCAACGGACCCAAGATGATGGACACGCCAAAGAGCGACGGCAAGTACGGGGTAAAGAGGCCATGCATCTTGCAGTTTGACTCGTTGAGTCCGGGAGGTAGGACCAATGTGGCAGACAGGATTCGGGAGTACCTCGAGCAGGAATACCGCACACGACGGGCTGAAGGCGCACCGAAGAAACAAGCGAAGCGCTTTGATGACGTCACACTTCCACTATATGTACCCAAGATACCACAGCAGACTAATGGGACCGACTGCGGAGTATTCTTGTTGCACTACGCAGAAAAACTTCTCACCGACCCTTTCGATGATTTTCGCGAAGAGTTCCTGTACAAAGAGGGTTGGTTCCCAAGTGCGGAAGTCACAAACAAGAGGGAGGCTATCGCGACAAGAATCCGGGAACTGGCAGCTAAGGTTGGGCAACCACATCGGGAGTTCCCTGTGCTCGTCTTCGAGGAAGCCGGAGGCCGGAAATTGAACAAACAAGACGCGAGCAGCCAACCATCCGAAACCACCGAACCAACCACCGAACCAACCACCGAACCAACCACTGAACCAACCACCGAACCAACCACCGAAGAAGTGCCCACGATGATACCTTCTTTATATTACGACGTAGTGAGCGGCGAAAACTACGACGACCTCTACACTGAAGTGAACCAGATTCTGCTGTCGGATAAACCAACCGGACAAGAAGCCGCGAAGCACCCCACTAGCACCGAGGAGCGGCCAAAGGTCGAGAGGTTCAGCAGCATAGCGGAACTCGAAGGACCAGCGGGCGTACGAGTCCGTAAGGAAGCAATCGACGACATCAAGCAACGGTTCGAGAGACTTCTGCAACAATCCCGCAAGCGACAGAGGATGCAGTTTAGGTCCAACGGCTACCGCATAACCCTCACCCCAAGACAGATTCTTCTGGTCGAGGAAAGAGGAGAATGTAACGAAAGTTAAACGTTAACCTTCGATACACTTACGGGTGTAGAACCTGGCCTGCTCCCCACCTGAGCTGATTCCTTGAAGGTCGTCTTAGAAATGTGGTGGTAGCACCAGGGTCGCCGGTGTCAAAGACATACGAACAATTAAAGGAAGTGCTAAACAAGGTCTACGCAGCAAAAAAAAAAAAAATTTTGGCAGAGCGATTCAAGTTCTCGTGCAGACGTCAAAAAGAAAACCAGCAAATTACGGAATACGTAGTCAGTCTAAAATTATTGTCGAAGGACTGCAATTTCGGGAGTTTTTGGATCAAGCCTTGAGAGACAAGTTTCTCTTGGGTCTTCAAAACGCCAAATGGCAAGAAACGTGGCTAGAAGAAGACTGAGCTACATTTGAGCAAGTGTGCACCAGAGCCCTTAATATGGAAGCACTTCAGCAACAGTCATACGAAATGAAGCCGTTAAGTATTCATGGCGTATCAAGTAGCAGCAGTCAAAAGTTTAAAAGTAATCGTCAGGAAAAACAAATATGTAATGTTAACGCTGACCATTCTCATCCGCAAAAAGAAATGGCAAATCAACAAAAACAGTCGACCAAGTGTAGCCGGTGTGGCACCACGTATCATAAAACGCAGTGTCCAGCACTTTACGTCACTTGTAACAATTGTAAATCAAAGGGGCATTTTGCAAAAATGTGCAGGAAACAAAATAATAATTGCAGTAAACACACCAATAAGGGCAACGTATAGAGTATCGTCCAAGATGTGAGCTAGCTGATTGAATCGTCAACTAAGAAGTCGAAGCAAGGAGATAACAGTTGTATAGATCTTTTGAAGATGGAAGAATGTCAACGTCTTATCGTACCGCTGGAAGTTAATGGAAAACAGTTGCAGATGGAAATCGACACGGGAGCTGCAAAATCTATTATAAGTTATGTTCAATATATGTTAAATACTTTAGAAACATAAGCATTACTTCTTGTCCTAATAATGATAATTACGGGAGAATCTCTGGAAATCGTTGGAAAAATCGATGTAACAATTTAAATGGTACTAAAACTAGATGGTGTGTTCCTAGAGTTAGTGGTGGTTAAGGCAAGTAAAAATTTTATCCCAATTTTATCTCAAAAGCTTACGTATGTGCCGAGCAGCATAAATGTGTTAAATAAGCAGGTACAATTAACGTTAATATATATAAACGTACATATCGCGATTAAAAGCGCAATATCCCTCGGTATTTACGGCAATTTTAGAGACACCAATTAAGAATCTTACCGAGGATATAGCCGTCAATTCGGATTATAAACCGATTTTTCATAAAAGCTATTCCGTACCGTTCCTATTAAGGGAAAGGGTTCAAGTAGAACTTGAGCGATTGGTAAAGACAGGCATTATATCGCCAATAAAATATGCGGAGGCAGAAAGTCCAATTGTAGTGGTGCCAAAAAAGATAATACTATTCGCTTATGCGTGAGTTTTAAGAATACTGTGAATAGGTATATAAGATTGGAACATTACCCATAGCCTAGTTGTGGTGATCTGTTCGCTGGTATGAGTAATTGCAAGTACTTCTGCGTGTTAGATCTCACCAAGATAGAGTTAGATCACTAAAATTCGTCCAAGTCCCCGAAAAATTGAGGCCATTATGTCAGTACTGGCTCCCCAAAATATAACGCCACACTTTGTTGCGTAGAGATAAAAAATTTGTGTGGTCACCAGAGTGTAAGGAGGTATTACAAAAAAGTAAACTGCTTCTAGTACAAAATTACGTTCTTGAACTGTACGATCCCGCTAAACATATTATCGTGTCAACAGATGCATCTCCCTATGGAGTAGGAGCAATCCTTTCGTAAGGGTCAATTGGGAGGAAAAACCAGTACTTTTTGCATCGCGCACGATATCTGCCCGGAACAAAATTATTCGAAGCTACATAGAGAGCCTTTAGCAATAATCTGTAAACAAATTCCATAAATATATTTATGGAAGAGAGTTTAACATTTATAGCGATCATCAACCGCTACGCGAGATACTCAACCCGAATTGGGCTAAAGAATGCGGTGTTAAGCGAAGATTCAGTAATCAATGCATTTAATTTGTCTGATAAATTGCCGCTGGACCTAAAAACGGTTAGGGAGCACTCCAAAAATGACCCGGTTATTTCAAAAATCATTCAATATCTAGAGTTATGTTACTTTGGAAATTATGAGTTTCTAGTATTAGTCGGTGCTTACAGTCACCTGCTTGACGTTTATCCGTTTTTCAAATCGGATACATAGGCAATTATAAAAAAATTAAAAATTTTTATCTCAATTTTTGGATTGCCAACGGAGTTGTGTAGTGATAATGGACCAACCTTTTCATCATCACAATTCATTGCCTTCTGCACTTCCAACGGCATCAAATTGCTAAAATCACCCTCAAACCCACGGTTTAGCTAAAAAATATGTTAGAATAGTAAAAAATGATTAAACAAGTTTATGTTAGACAGGAAATATGTTTCATTAGATATGAAGGAAAAGGTTTTGCAATTTCTTTTACTTTTCGGAACACAGCACCTAGTTTAACCAATCAAACACCCACAGAGACTATTTTCAAAGTTAAACCAAAAAGAAGAATGGACTTAATCAATCCATTTCGTAAAAATAATGATAAAAAAATTCTACTAAAGGGACCAAATGTAACAATTAGCAAAAAAAAATGAAAGCAAAAGTCGCTATTAAAACATTTAAAAAAGGAGAGAAAATATTATATATGGCACCTATTCAGTCGCAAGGTAAGTGGATACAAGCGTTAGTGACAAAAGTTCTTAGTCCATGTTTGTATGAAATTTTTGTAAGTGGCTCTAGGGGAGTTGTACAATTCTCGCAAATTCGCCCTTTTGTCCCTTCTGAATGATAAATTCCACCCGTGTGTAAAGAGAACTGGACACCAGTGCCTAGGATCACAGGATAGCGCCTCTTCATCGGGAGGAGAGACAACTCGGCGAGCCAACCGACGGTATGCCGAAAAGATATCAAAAATCACGGGGTTCGTCTCGTTTAAAGAACCGTAATAAAAACATTAATGCTAGTATGCAAAATAGATAAAGTTAGAACACGTATATACGTACACGTAATAGTAGACATAGATAGGTGTATATATAAGTTAATGAATTCATGTATTACCAGTTATCAGAGGGAAAACTGGTAATAAATATGAAATAAATAAATAAAAATAAATAAATAAAAATGAAAACCCGAAAGAATCAATGTACTAAGTAATTAATAAGTATGACTAAGTAATGTTGTAAGTGAATGCAGACTATACGTGAAGATCGAATCTAAGGGGAGAAATGTTGTGCAGTATGAAAAAGTAGTGTGAACGGATCCAACAATGCGTATAGCTAAACAGACCCCGATGTACAACGTGTGAACGGCACTGGAGATTCGATCTCTTACGGCTAGTCGCTAAATAAGATCAATAAACTTTCATCCCGTTTTCGTCAAAGCCCTCCTTCCCAAGTTACTGCCTTTTATTACACATATTTTTAACACTGCTATTACTACTCATGTTTTCCCTTCCGTCTGGAAGCGAGCTAAAGTTGCACCTATACCTAAAGCAGAAAATCAGTACCCACCTATTGCTATACTGCCATTCATATCTAAGGCATTTGAAAGCATTATCAATAAGCAGGTGCGTGACTACTATAACCACAACTCCTTGCTTACTTCGAAACAATCTGGCTTCAGACCCAAGCGCAGTAGTATTACTGCGCTAACTGAAGTGATTAAAGACATTCGCATAGAGTTGGATTTAAATAAGATAGTTTTTTTGGTCCTACTTGACCACTCCAAAGCTTTTGACTGTGTGGATCATGATATCTTGTTAATGTAATCATGATATCTTGTTGACAAAATAGCGAAAGTTATTTAATTTCGATAACGGTGCAGCTGAATTAATTGCATCTTACTTGAAGTTTAGGTCACAAAGAGTATGTTGTGGTGGACGAGTTTCTGGTTCTCTAAACCTAGCTCGTGGTATTCCACTGTTGTTTTCACTGTACATTAATGACCTTTCTACTGTACCTAGTTACTGTATCTTGCACATGTACATATGCTGACGATGTTCCAATTTATGTATCCTGTAATGCTAATCATATGAATTTATGTGTGGAGGAAATTAACAATTATTTAGAAAGTATCAACACTTGGGTAAACAGAAATAACTTGAGTCTTAATGCTGCTAAATCGCAATGTCTAATCATCTCTAATAAAGGGATTGATACATCCTCAGTACGTATGTACTGTTGTATGGATGCGAAATTTATGCGAGGTGTGATGCTATTTCTATGAATAAATTGAATGTTGCGTTTAATTATATAGCTAGATATGTTTATGGAGTTGGACAATATAACCATGTGTCAGTATATGCCTGTCAATTATATGGGCTATCCTTTCAATCTCTGCTTAAATACCAGTTTTTAAAGTTTTTACATAATATAATACTCGGAGGTGAGCTGAGAAATCTACATGGTAGGATGACTTTCTCGAGGTCACGACGCAATTATAATGTTATTCCTCTTAATTACACACTTCTAATATCTGAACGACAATTGTTTATTTTTTCTGTTAGACTCTGGAACTGTTTGCCTATCTGTCTGCGAAATTGTCGCAACATCACAGTTTCTGGAATCTGTATAATCATTTGTCTATGAATTCTGATTGATTATAGAGCCATTTGTCAATGTACGATATAGTATAAAACGAATTATATAAGTCGATAGCCTTTTATCTATTTTGTTCTTTTTTCTCCGTTCCCTCATACTTCTTTATTACTTTTAAGTAACTCTCCTTCTGTGAATAGGTTTACTTTTAAGTTCTCATTGAAGTGTACATGTACATGTACATGTATTTATTCCTGCGAATATGACTAATTTTGGTAAATTAATTTTTATTATTAATTATTAATTAATATTAAAAATTGGCGAGATATCTTGGCCTTTGCTTTAATTACATGTATATATATATATATATAAATAAATAAATAAAATAAACATCTGTAAACTACCTGATGAGTGCAACCTAAACGAAATAAAATAAAGTAGAGTAAACAAATAGGCAAATATAAAACCTATATTTCTACATGTTATAAAAAAAGTTACCATTCTTAACTTGATTTTTTTGTCTCTGTTTTTTTTTTTTTTTTTGGATGAAAAGACATCGTTAGCCATAAGTAATACATTTTTATCGTGATTCAGAAAGTCTATATCAGTGGTTGCCGTTGTCTTCTAGCAACCATTTAACAACATTTTTTGTTCAGAAAGTCAACGCGTTGTGTCAGAGTCAACGACGACTTTTGAAAGTCTACGACGACTTTTGAAAATCAACTCGTTGTGTCTCCCCTATGCTTTTGCTAAAGCGTTACGAGTCGGTCGTTACAAAAGCCTTATCAGAAAGTCTATAGCAGTGGTTGTCGACGACTCAATAAAGTCTACAGCCCCTGAGCTGTAGACTTCTAATAGAAATGCAGTTTGCCACTGAATTTTTACCGATATTCATGTATGTATGAATGTTCCTAATACCTAATGAATATTATTATTATTTTTTTTTGAATAGTTACCTTTATTTTTGTTTATTTACACTTATACGAATAAAAAATTAATAAATTCATATAATAAATTTTTTTAAATATATATGAAAATATATATCTACATATATAAATTTGCATAGATACTCTTAGTACTTTCAGCGTTGCAAGGTTTGCAAAAGAAATAAAAATTCTTGTTATATTTTGCACCACATTAAGGGAAAAATACAATAGAAAAACAAAACAAACAAATTTCTTAAGTTTAGCTTTTATTTTTCCTGCATTTATAATCCTTAATTTGGTCGCAAAAAACAATTTTACAGGATCATTAATAATTCAACATTGCAACTTCAATGAAGTTTTTGTATAAATACAATTTGGCACCACTAAAATCTTCATAAGAAAAACAATGGCTGAGCAAACAACGTTACGAAGGAGTTGTTACGACGTAACGAAAGTCTATTCTCAGCTATAGACTTTGTGATAGTGGATTTTAAGTGGTTAACGACTCTCCTGTAGACTTTACCTAAAGACTTTCTGAATCACGGTATTAGATACCATTTTATTTTGTAATGAGGAAATTTGTGAATAAAGAAAGAACAAAGAAAAAAAAATGTGTATATTAAATAAAACGACAATTTATTTTCTTTTGGTATTAAAGAGGGGAAAAAATAGGAAAAAATAGGAATTGCAAACATGCAGTGCTAATTGCAATAATTTAGGCTGATGTGAGACATGATGGACATTATGGAATAAACAGACGGACTAACAGTGACTTGGATCTATAAAGAAATGAGGGAACTGCAAATCAACTTTGAGCCAAGTGTAGTTTATGGCTATAACTCGCAAGAAATACAGAGGGGATGGGCGGCTCAAAGACGGACAATGACGTAGGTTGTGTTGTTCTAGCATGTTTGAGTTTCCTAGTAGGTTGTAAGGTGTCTGAATTATGATCATTTAGGTGAGTGTTGGTGAGGGAGGTTGACTGGGGAATTTGATTAGGAAAGGATTTTGATTAGGTAATTGTGAGCGTGCAAAGTTTGGCTTGGAATGACCCATTGGAAACGTAGCCGAGTAAGACCTGTGGTTTGTCTTAACTCCTTCCTTTTCCGGTCTCTCTCTTATTTTAAAAAAAAAAATATTGGCACGAATCTGTTTTTCGGTTGTGAAGGCGAGCCTAGCCGCAGCCACCGTGCCACGCCACCCTTTCTCACAACACAAATGGCGCCCAACGATAATTAATTCCAACGGACATTATTTCCAACTTTTCATCATAGTATATCTGTTTTTATACTTTTTCTAATTTTTACACTTTTCTAATTTTTATTTGCTTTTAATATTACTTTCTTTTTGCTTTTTACTTTTCTGTTTTTTTTTTATTTTGTGTTTGGACTGGGTGGCAACGCTGGTTTCTGCTTTATACTTAGTTGTTTCAAAACGAATTGTTTTTGGGAAGAAGATTTATGTTGTGGAAAGTTTTGCGACTGGGTTCCTTCAGTAAGACACTAGTGTTTTCATAAGAGGTACCAGTCGCAGGACTTTTCACTAGGGTTTTCGTCAAGTGAGTAGCTGGTGGATTCGCTACAAACTTTAAAACTTGCAACGGTTGTGCTTGTGAGGCGAATCTCCAGTATACTCAAGGGGGTTGAATGTTACAAGGAGGTGTGGCAACTTAGTCAAGACTGAAGTACAATTGGGCCACGTACGGTAATCGTAACATAGACAGACTATTTGGGAGTTTTGGGATAATTTAACTGACTGTCGACTTGACTTTACGGACAACCACGCTGAGGTGTTGAATGCCTCCTGGGTCAGCAATTTGCACATCAGCCAAAACTATTTTTTGTTTAAAAAAAACTTTATTTAATCCAATTTTTTACATTTTTTTTTGCGCGTACAATTTTTATATATATACATATTTGTTCTTATAGTTTACCTATTTTTTCATATTATTTTATTATTTCATATAATTCCATTTGTAATTTTTTTTTATTTTTTCTTCTTATTATTATTTTTTGCTTATTATTTTTATTTTTTATTTGTATCTTTATTATTATTATATTATATTTTACTAAAAAAAAAAATTAAAGTTTTATTTTCCGTCACCCTCTTCTTTATACGTGAAAATTGGTATTTGGCGTGCTGATAATTTTTAAGTCGTTAAAGTGCGCCGTGCGACTGTGGTTGTTTTTCTGTGGCAAGACTAATGAGGTATAATACGAAAGTGGCTGTCGTATTTTGGAGCCTACTTGACACTAAATTTGTCTTCTGCTTTGGACAAGTGATGAGTTCTCACTACGACCAATGCGCCCTCTGCTGAATTCCAATTTTTTTTCTGCAAGTTATAATGGTGAGCTTGGTTTTTGAGAGAAAGAGATCAACCTTTGATGACCTTTCCAAATTGAACGTTGAGAATCGCACTCAAGTAGGAATGATGCCAAAAAATTTGTTTACAGACGATATTTTTAGAGATGCATGCTACGCAAACAAAACAATTTCTAAAACATTTTCCTGCAATAAAAACACAAACATACCTGCAAAATTCCAAATATTTTTCCATGAAATCTTCCAGTGAAATAATTCTATACTTTTGTCAATTTAAATACTATAAATGTGATTACTAAAATGAAAAGTATTGTACCGCGTTTACATAAAATGGTTTTGCCAGAAATTGGAAGTAAAACTTTTTAGGACGGTTTCCAAAGTTTGCAAACTTTCGAATTTTTCCACCGAATTCACATACATTTCTACTATTTTTAATATTATTACTATTTATTCATTTTGAACAATAGCTGCAAAACACAAAATGAACACAAAACAACAGGTGTTTATTTTTTCCCGTTTGACAGCCAGGACCGGATTACCGATGGCAGCTTCTGGAAAGCTGATCAGTTAATCGGATTAAATATTTTTATGTTAACAGGGTATTATGGTTGCGGAATTTGTTTATAGATTTTTACACATTCTACACAAGCACAATACAAAAAGTTCGGGTTGTTAACACTAAAATTACCAAAATATTTCGGAGCACAGGGATATATGCTATACTCTATAGGTATAAAGAAGGTCCACTAATGGAACATGCTATGAGAAAAGAGAAGCTATTGCTAGATATGGACAAGGACATTGGTACAAAGACTTTGGTGATGCTTATAGCAGCAGGATTACCCGAATTTGTTAGAAACAAAATAGAGAGGGAAAATTGTGAAAGTTCAACCGGATTACTACACGAAATTAAAAAATGTGAAAATCTAGTGAATAAGAATAGTTTTATTAAAAAGAAAGAGGAAAGACAAGACAATAAGAAGAAATTTGAAGAGAAAAAGCCATGCAAAAACTGTGAAAAATTGAACAAAGGCTTGAGATATCATCCAGAAAACTCATGCTGGTTTAAAAAGAAAAATGAAAACGAAACCAGAGTAATAGGAAGCAATTCAGTGATAGAAGTGGATCTGAATACAGAACAAAAAAACGAATGATCACACCATTGATTAAGGTAAAAATACTATTAGAAGAAAAGTTAGAAGTGAACGGAACATATGATCCAGGTTCCCAAGTCTCTCTTATAAATTCAAAATTAGTCAAAATAAAAAACCAAACAGAAGATATAAATAAAATATTTCTAGTCAACAGTCAATGGTGTGGCACAAACAAAAGGTTTAGTAACCATTAAAGTAAAAATCTTTGAGAAGGAGGAAAATATTGACGTATTCATTGTAGAAAGAAATGATTTTGAAGATTTTCTAATTGGCTTGGACATGATAAAGAAATTCAAACTAACTCAGGATGAAAATTTACAAATATCTCAAAAGAAAGAAACACAAATAGGAAAAAAGAATATAAATACATCGAATAAGAATGAAGAAATAAAAGAAGTTAAAGTTAATTTTAACGAACATGTGAATGAAGAAGAATTTAGAATAGATCTAGACCACTTGGACGGTATAAAAAAATTTAAGATAAAAAAACTAATAGAAAAAAATAACATCATATTCGCAAAAAATAAATATGATATAGGCACCGTTTCAGATTATGAGGCTCGAATAGACTTACTGGTTGATAAGTACTGTAGTAAGAGGCCATACAGATGCTCCATAGAGGATAAAAAAGAAATAGAAAATCAAGTGGCAATATTACTTGAAACTAAGTTGATCGAAGAATCTTATAGTCCGTTTGCAGCACCAATAACTCTTGCAATCAAAAGAGATGAAAACAAACGATCAAGATTATGCATAGATTTCCGCGAATTGAACAAAATAGTTGTACCACAAGCTCAACCATTTCCATTAATCGAAGATTTAATAATAAAAACGAGAAACTGTAAATACTTCACCTCACTAGATATAAATTCCGCTTTTTGGTCAATTCCACTACGCATCGAAGATAGACAGAAAACAGGATTCATTACACAAGAAGGGCATTTCCAATGGACGTGCCTACCGTTCGGGCTAAAAACATCACCAGCTATCTTTCAGAGAATTTTATCCAATATCCTAAGAAAACACAACTTAAAAGACTTTTCAGAGAATTACATAGATGACATCTTAATTTTTTCAGAATCATTCGAAGAACATAGTAAATGAAGGCTTCAGACTAAAATTAAAAAAATGTACATTCGCATCAAAATCAGTGAAATATCTTGGACATATAATAGAACACAATACAGTAAAACCCAAAAGAATATTAGACAGTTTCTCGGAAAAATAAACTTTTATCATGAGTATATACCGAAAAGCTCAATACTGTTAGACCCATTACACAAACAAGTACGAAAAAATGAGAATTTTATATGGTCTGAAGAGTGCGAAAAATCTTTTACAGATATAAAAAAGTTATTGTGTTCTCAACCAGTGTTGGAAATATTTGATAAAAATTTACCAATTAGAATTTACACAGATGCATCACTAGAAGGCATTGGTGCAATGTTTAAACAGGTACAAAACAATGGCAAAGAAAAGCCAGTGGCATATTTTTCAAAAAAATTGAATGATTCAAAAATTGATTGAATGAATTGATGATGATGGAAAAAAGCAATGTAATTAGAATGCCTGGCAATCAAAGAAGCGGTAAAGAATTGGCAACAATGGCTGATCGGAAGAAAGTTCACGATATTTTCAGACCAGAAACCATTGGAAGGTATGAACATAAAAACTAGAACAGATGAAGAACTTGGGGAGTTGACCTACTATCTGTCACAATACGACTTTTAGATTAAATATATTCCGGGAAAAGATAACGCCGAAGCAGATAGTTTGAGTAGAAATCCAGTACTAGAAGCATCCGAAAATATGGAAGAAATGCTAAAAATAGTTAATCTAATGAAAATAAAGGAGATAAAAACAGACCAAAAAGAAAATAGAACACTGCAGACGACCAAAACAAAATTAATAGAAAAAGATGGAGTATTCTATAAAAAAGTTAGAAATAAAGAAAAGATAATTTAATCTGAAAAGCTAAGCTTAGAATTAATTAAAGAAATACACTCTGAACGTCAAAAACTCAGAGTGCACTAGACTTCATCAAGTTGGTAAATAAGGTGCTAGAAACAGACAAAATTGGAATAATACTGGCAGATCAATATCCAGGAATAAACTCAGGAGAATTTAAGAAATTCCTGGATCAGAAGGATGTGAAAATAATTTTTACGGCCGTCAATACGCCCTTCTCCAACGGTCTGAACGAGAGACTGAATCAGACTCTGGTCAACAAGATAAGGTGCAAAATAAATGAGAAGAGAAAAAAAAAGCTTGTACAACGATCGCTGGAGAATGTATTGATAAATACAATGAAACAGAACATACGGTAACTGGCTTTACGCCTAAGCATTTGTTAGACGGCACAGATACCAGTATTTTACCTGAAGAAATAAAAAGAAGAAACAATATAGAAGATTGGATAAGAGATACAGAACTAGCTCTACAAAGAACAAGAAAATCACACGAGTATAACAAAAAGATATTTGACAAGAATAGAAAGAATCACCGGTTTAACACAGGCGACCTAGTATATATAGAGAAAGGCAATAGGTTAAACAGAAGCAAATTAGACGAATTAAGGATTGGACCTTTCGAAATAATAGAAAAAATATCAAATTCATTATACAAAATGAAAACAGGAAGACCGAAACAGGAAACTGGATTCTTCCACGTAACAAAATTACTTCTAACATCAGACGACGGAGACGAAGACGAGAAGGACTATGTGGTAGTTCCGATAAACCAGCACCAATACTGGTTCTTGATCATCGTGTGCTTCGCCGGACAGAAGGGTCCAAAGATGATGAACCCACCTAAGCCGGACGGAACTTACGGTGTGAAAGCACCCTGTATACTACAGTTGGGCTCATTACACCAGGGGCCGAGAACAAGTGTCGCAGAACGGATTCGGGAATATCTACCGTTCGACGCAATGCACAAACGGTTCAACGACATTGATCTAGCGCTGTGCAACCGAAAATCCCACAACAGAACAACGGAACCGACTGCGGAATATTCCTGCTCCACTTCGCAGAGAAGTTTATGCGTGAGACCTTCAACGACTTCAGGTCTCAACACCTCAACAAAGAGGACTCGTTCACCATGGAGGAAGTGCAGATGAAGAGCGAACAAATCGCCACCAGGATCCGGGAGCTGACAGCCAAGCTAGTCGTGTAGAACCTGGCCTGCTCTCCACCTGAGCTGATTCCTTTAAGATCGTATTCAAGGAATTCAGTAAACTTGAATTGTGCGTACCCAATTAATCCACCCAAGGTGGATTTAATTCCGCATTATAAAATGCGAAAAACATGCAAGTACGCAAGTACAAATCGATACAAGGCAGTTGATTCTCAACAGATTTAAATAAACAAACGGATTAACTCAAGGCTACCCAACACAACAAAACCGGTTTCAACCCAACAACTATGCAACATAACTCCAGTTGAAACATTCAAACCGGTTACCCGTAATCTGTGACAGCACTAGTGCTGTTGCATGAATTTGAAAATGTGGGTCGCGTGGCAACCTATGCATAAACTCACACGACTTAGAAACGTTTGCCGAAATGGTTCCTTTGAGCCACGAAACAGAGGCTTTTACTTGCCGCATCGGGATTTTGAGCATCTTCTGAATGCGATCAGAGATGAAGGATACTTCTGATCACGAATCGATTGTGGTACCTAAAAGAAATTGCTTTGGGGCAGTAGCAAAGCGCACTTGGTTTTAGATGGTTTTCCGGCGACTTAGTTTTAATGGACTGTATGTTCACTGCGGACCAGATGCCTTGCGCACTGGATCACTCTTAATATATTGAATCGCTACAAGAGTCAGAAAACGATGTGTCAGAAACGCGTCTAGCTCGGTCCACTTGGAAATTTCGAATTTTTTTTTTGAATCGACTGTTCCCATAGCGACTGCAATAAATGAACACGATTATCGCGTCCCATTGTGAGGTATCGATACCCTGGAGAGCGAACTCGGGGAGAATGTTGTTAATGTCGCGTTGTACATTTTTAATTTCGCCAGCGCTTTCCTGCGAAATTACTGCGAGACCGAAAAGATTTTTTAAAAGCGAGTTACACAGAACGCGTTTGTTTTCATATCGATCCGCTAATCATTTTCCACACTTGTTAAAATCCGTTATTCCTCACAGGCGATTTTTGCACGATTTCTTTGGCTTCGCCTCTGGTCTTTTGATTTAAGTGGAGAAGTTTCTCCACTACAGCAATGGGCGTATTGCGTACGTACATGCCAGTGAACATATCACGAAAGGATGGTCATGACAAGTAGTAGCCTTTAAAACCTCCGCATCGTACGGCGGCAAGTGAATATTATAGCCGGTAGGCGGCAATTCGATTGCTTCATCAGACTTCACAGCCGCAGCTGGTGCCTGCTGTGAATCAATCATTTACTTGATGATGGCCATGCTTTCAACATAAACGTTGTAGCATTGCTTTCGCATTATCTTGATGCGATCGCTACTCTGTTGTTTAGATATGCAGTTTAAAATGTTCTGCATGCGCAACGTCGGTCAACGATCGAGTCGCTGACTGCCCTTGATTGTGGAACTCAAAGTCAGCGACCTCATTATGCTGACGCAGCCACAATTTAATAATATATTTTAATTTTGTTACTTTTTTTCATTGTACCTTTTGTAGATTTTACTATGTTAAATTAGTATATAGGAGCAATTAACAAATAAAGTGACTTGAGCCGTTATTCAACACGCATCCACCACATTAAATTTTCCTTGGGTTTCATCGTAGCATTCACGGAGTCGGTTCGAAATCAACAATTGTAGAGTCGGTTCAAGTAGGGAATCTTTAATCGTCCAACAATTAGAAATCGACAGTTGTAGAGGTTCAAGTACCGAATCTAGAATTCAAACTTCAGAACAAACCATTTGCTGAACATTTTGGTGACCCCGACGTGGTTGTCGAATTACTACAGAATCAAAGCGATCGAAGGCTCACAGCTTAGTGGATAAATTATGGAATCGTTATTGGAGAAACAAATGGAAATCGGTGCTGATATTCAACGGCTCGTCACCAATTTCCCTGATTTCGGCGAACTGGACAATGATTCGGTCGATGACGAAAATTATGTTTTCAGCTGGCGCTTGAATCAGCTGGTGAACGACCTGTTGCGGAATGCGGTGTAATATGGTGATTAAAGATGAATCTTGTCAGAGTCAAATCCATATCTGTCTTTGCTGGAAACTTTTTTAAGAAATCCTTTGTTGCCTGCACTACCCTTTCTGCCTCCCCGATTGATGACGGGTGAAAAGGTGCAGACAGAATTTGACGAATACGATTATTTTTCAAGAATGTTCTAAACTCTTCCGATGTAAATGCTGTGTCATTGTCTTATACAATAGCATCAGGAAAACCGTGAGTTGCGAAGAGTGAACAAAGAGGCTTGATAGCAGCTTGTAACGACGTTGATGGCACGATGAACACTTTCAACCATTTGGAGTATGAATCCACAACCATGAAGAACAGTTTGTTTTGGAACTGACCTGCAAAATCAACGTGCATTCGAAACCACGGAGATTTAGTAGTATCCCAGAGAAGCAGTGGCTCGTGTGATTTTTCATGTCGCGTCTGTTGACAAGGAATGCCAACCAACTGTAACCAACCGTTCTACATCCGCATATAAACTTGACCACTGCATTTTCACAATGCCGGGATGTGCAGTGTGTAAGGCGTCTAGAATTTTCTGCCGGTTAACTACTACTTAATAGGGGTTTGTGAATGTGAAAAGGAAGGTTTCTACTTACCCATCAGTTATGAAAATTGACCTTTTTGAATCTGGTGATGCTGCAGTTATTTGTAACTTGTTTGCTGACTTTTTTAAAGCTACTTATTCCTCAAGGAATTGCTTAACCAGTCGCTTACAGTAGCTTTTTGAGAAGATTATTACTGCCTAAATCTCGCGGAGCATTCATTGTTTAATTTCGCCTACGCAGCATGGTTTTTGCAAAGGTAAATCAAGGACAACAAATTTACTTGAAATGGTGTCGACAACTATCAACAGCTTTAAAAATTCTATGAAAACTGATATCATATATACTGACATCAGTGAAGCTTTCGATGTAGTAAATCATAATCTTCTATTATTAAAGATGAAGTTATTTGGTTTTCCTACACCTCTTCTTAATTGGATAAAGTCGTACCTCAGTAATCGCAATCAAATGATCGTGTTTGGGATTTGGGACCGTTGCTGTCATTCATCAATGATTTTCCTACTGCCACTAAATATGGAAATGTACTAATGTTTGCTGACGACGTGAAACTTTTTTTAGCCTATAAAAATATAAGGAACCCATACTTCATTAATTACATGATCGGTGGATGCAAATTAGATACCGTTGAATCCATTCTCGACCTAGGAGTTGTTCTTGATACGAAGTTACGGTTTTATAGACATATAAATCATATATCTTATAAAGATCACAGTAAGCTGAGATTTATTAAACTGTGGGATTTAAGGATCACTTCATTACTAAGCTGTTATATACATCACTTGTTAGACCATTGTTGGATTATGCCTCGCCAGTCTGAAACCCAAACTTCGCCTGCTACATCGCTGAACTTGAATCTGTTCAAAAGCAGTTTTTACTGTTCGCTTTGCGTTATCTTCCTTGGGATGCATTTTTAAACTTACCACCTTACGAGTCTCGTCTAAAATTGATAGACTTACCATAAATTGTTTATCGTCGTAAGATGTTGAATGCTGCCTTCCTCCTAAGCTTGCTATATGGAGTTATTCATAGCCCTTACTTGCTAGATAACGTTCATTTAAATGTTTCTCATCGTACTCTCAGACATTATGAGCCGGTGCATTTTAGCCTTGCGAAAATTTCATATCTACAACATGAACCTCTTCGGAATGCTGGTGTTGATTTTAATTCTGTATATTCTGTTAGCTTTTGTGATTCAATTAGTTTAACAAAGCAAAAGATTTTAATTTATATTTCGTAGTATTGATTATGTTTATTATTATATACAATATCGTGAACTATAAAGTAATGTAGATACTTAGTTTATATGAATAAATAAGAAAAAATAAAATAAAAAAACATGTGAAATAATAAAGCGATTTCCATATAAAAGACATCCTTTCAACGTTGGGATTTCCACTCGGCGAACAAAGTATAGAAATGGTTTTTTTGGCGATCTACTTTCTCCAGACAATCCCTTAACGCTTAGCTGAGCACCTTACTGAGATCAGCCTTTTTTGCTGTTAGTTTGGGTAATAGTGCTGCATCAAGTATAGATGTTTCGGTCGTTTTGATCATCAATACTTGGTCATGCTCATTTTCGGATGAGATGAATCTGAGGCAATAGGTAATCTGCTCAAACAGTCTGCATTGTCCATTTTGTGACCTTGGCGGTATATTAATTCATAGTCGTACGCATTTAAGAAAATTCGTCTGCGAAGCATATTATTTGAAATGACCGCCGGTACCGGTTTGGTTGGATTAAAAATCCCAAGCAAAGGCTTGTGGTCTTTTACAATACTGAATTGCCGACCATGCAAGTAGTCGTGAAATTTTTACACCCGAGAAAATAGATACAGCTTCTCTATCTATTTGCGCATAATTTCTTTCGGTTTTCGACAAGGTTCTTGAATAAAATGCAATTGTATTTTTCTGACCCATCGTGCATACGGTGACTGAAAAACGATTATTAAAAATCGTAAAAAACAATTATAAGACCAAGAAAAGCCTGTAACTCTTTCTTTTCTTTAGGCGATAGAGCATTAATAATCGCTTCCAGCTTCCTTTGTGATGGTCTAGTTCCGAAGGAATCTAGTTTGAACTTCAGGTCGATTAGTAAGGTGGGCGCTTGAGCTACAACAACATACATTCGAAGAAAAGTACCGTCGTGGCAAATATAACATGGTCGCGGATGCTTTATTAAGACAACCAATCGAAAGACTCTGCACGATAACAGCGACGGAAGAAATGCGCGGCTGGATCGACGCCAGTATCAAAGACATCAAAAGGAATCCCGAGAAGTACCCAAATTACATAATGGAGAATGGCGAACTGTATAGACACCTAACAAGCCATACCAACGATGAGGACTGCGCCGCGTTGAAACTTTGTGTGCCAAAAAACCTGCAACGAAAAGTGATAGAAGAAAACCACGATGACCCGTGCACTGGACATCCGGGAATAAGGAAAACTTTAGCTACGATCATCAATAAATACTACTGGCGAGATATGTCCCGCAAGCCAACGCAAGAGAAATTCGCAGGAAAAATGCTCTTCCAGATACCCGAAGAACCATGGTTCATCATCTGCGCGGATTTCATAGGACCGCTGCCGCGGTCAAAGCACGGTAACACAATGATCTTAGTTTTTCTAAACAAGTTTTTAAAATGGAGAGAAGAAGTACCATTACTCCAGACGACGAGCAACAGTCTGATAAAGGCATTCCGAGAAGGGATACTGGCTAGATATGGTGCACCGAAGGTCTTCGTCACCGACAATGGTGTCCAATTCAGCAGCAGATCGTTCCAAGAACTCCTGAAGGACCTCGGCATCCGGCAGCAATTTACCGCGCAATATACTCCGCAGGAAAACCCGCGCCATATACCACACAGGAAAACCCCACAGAACGAGCGAACCAGAACGTGAAACGGATCCTGGCGCAGATAATAAAGAACGACCAACAACAATGGGACGAGTTTATACCGGAGATCTCACTGGCATTCAACACAATCAAGTCTGTCACGACTTTTCACACCTGCCTTTTTTATATAAGGACGAGAACCACGTTTACCTAAGAATCTTTTCGGCGAAGTGACGATGGGAACAGGAAGGTCGCCTCAAAGCCCTGACTACGGGTTGCAGGGGCTGCAAGATGTTTACCAAATCGTTAAAAGGAACCTTGAACGGGCGTCAAAAAACCAATCACGGCATTACAACCTTCGGCGTCAGCAGTTGCACCCCCACCCACCCCCTCCCCCCCGGCAATCGGAGTAGAAGTACTGGTGAAGACCGTATCTATCTGTCCAAGGCGAAGACCGTATCTATCTATCCGTGATACGGTGATACGGTGAAGACCGTATCTATCTATCCAAGGCCGTAGACAAGTTCAGCGCAAAATTGGCACCAAAGTACGAGGGGTATATCACCGGTGATCGTTCAGGTGAAAGACCCACACACAGCGACTGACGCGCCAACAAACACCCAGTATTACTGTCCTCATGTGATGTATTTTACAACGTGTTGTCCACCCAAATCTCTTGTAAATGTGTTACTAATGAAATCTTTTCTCCACAGAAAGCAGCATTCAACAGCTATGTCAGCTACGAACAGAGCAAACGAGTGGTACGATCGACTGGATACCATCATAGCAGACAGCGCGACCGTCCAAACATCAGGTGTCGCCTTTGGGCCTCTGCGCAGAGTTAGCGAGGACAAGACCATAACCATGGCGACAGGGGAGGACCCTAACACTCCGACAATAGCTAAGACTGATGCTGACGTCAAGGCAGCCTTCGTTATCTATCCAGCATGGTGCGGCGGAATAGCGATAAGGGACGAGGACTACAGACAGATGGTCCGAGGTCGTTTCCTCAAAGACGTGCTGGTGGAGGTGTATTTGAACATCGTTAGACACACACTGCTAGTGGAATCTCAAGGTCAGCGGGTCCACATATTTAACTCGCATTTTTTCGCGAGGATCAAACAGCCCGGTAACCCACAGGAACGACATGACCGAAAAAAACGGTAGACGAAGCATATGGACCTCTTCGAGAAGGACAATGTGGTAGTTCCGATAAACCAGAACCAATAATGGTTCTTGATCATCGTGTGCTTCGCCGGAGAGAAGGGTCTAAAGATGATGAACCCACCTAAGCCGGACGGAACTTACGGTGTGAAAGTGGTGTAATACTACAGTTGGACTCATTACACCAGGGGCAGAGAACAAGTGTCGCAGAACGGATTGGGGAATATCTACCGTTCAAGTACCTAACCCGGAAAATTTTCCCTTCGTTGGACGCAATACACAAACGGTTCAACGACAATGAGCTAGCGCTGTACAACCGAAAATCCCACAACAGAACAACGGAACTCCACTTCGCAGAGAAGTTTATACGTGAGCCCTGCAACGACTTCAGGTCTCAACACCTCAACAAGGAGGACTGGTTCACCATGGAGGAAGTGCAGATGAAGGGCGAACAAATCGCCACCAGGATCCGGGAGCTGACAGCCAAGCTAGGCAAACCGCGTCACATGTTCCCCGCGCTCGTCTTCGAGGAAGCCAATTTTGAACCTTGCAAACCAGAAAGCACTAGCCAGAAATGTGAGGCCATTTTGGGTTGCCACCACCACACCGACAGAACCGGAGGCCACCTACCCACCGAAGTGCCGCCGCCAAACCAATCTGGAACAGTGGCCGGGGAAGGCAAAGCATCTGGACGCCTGAGATTCCATAGCCTGGATGAACTCGATGAACTGGCACGCATAAAAATCGCTCGGGAGGTCGTCGCCGAGATACGACAATCAACCCTCATGCTGTGCCCCGTAGACGACAGAGGATCCAGTTCGAAGTTGCTGGCTACTGGGTGATAGTAACTCCGAAGCAGATCGTTGTCGTTTCCCATCGGGGAAGAAAGAGGGGAATGTAAGGAAAATATAATTTCGCTTACAAACACGCGTGTAGAACCTGGCCTGCTCTCCACCTGAGCTGATTCCTTTAAGATCGTATTCAAGGAATGCAGTTAACTTGAATTGTGCGTAGCCAATTCAAGGTGGATTTCATTCCGCATTATAAAATGCGAAAAACATGCAAGTACGCAAGTAAAAATCGATACAAGGCAGTTGATTCTCAACAGATTTAAATAAACAAACGGATTAACTCAAGGCTACCCAACACAACAAAACCGGTTTCAACCCAACAACTATGCAACATAACTCCAGTTGAAACATTCAAACACAGCAGAAAAGAAAAACAAGCTTTTAGAATTTTAGAGTTTCAGCGGCATACTAACAGCAAGCGTTTGCAGATGATACACACAGAAAACTGGTTTTCGTGCAAAAACAATGCAGCGCCAAAGCGGAGCAGAAATTAACAACACTTTAAGAAGTTTACAATAACAACCACAAGCAAGCAAAATGTAAGTAAACAAAGAGATTAGTCGAAGGTCAGTTTACAACAACCGAGTAAAACGAATACGCATTTACTCATGTTATGCGATTAGTATAAAAGCAGCCACCGATCTTGAATCGAGACTCTTTTGGAAGTGAGCGTTCGCAGTGGTAAGTGGTTGTACAATTTTATTTAATATTTCGAGATCACTATCGTTTGTCTGCAATTTGGTGGAGCGCTAGTAAGCTGAAGCCAAATTCAGGTCCTCGTCAGACTAGACCCTGCACTCGTCTAGTGATCCGCAAATATCCTTTTTATCGGTTCTCTTCAAATTGATGGAGCGCTATTAAGCTAAAGCCAAATACAGATCCTCGTCAGACTAGACCCTGCACTCGAGAATAACATTCGTTACCGTTTGTCGATAGTTTAGTGGAGCGCTATTAAGCTCAATTTTATGTGTCAAACCTTATTCTCGACCCAAACATCCCCTCCTTGACTTGAGAATATACCTTAGCATAGAAAAATCATATAATAATCTTATAAATATGTATGGAGATGAATAGAAAGAAGTGCGAACATTAAGTTAAGGCAATCCTAAATATCCTAACTAAAGAATTCAATAAAGTACAACATTGGAATTAGACAAATTAGTGTTTTAATCGAAAAACGTAACACGAATATATCCTGGCAAGAAATAAATTCGTTACAAACGTACGTGGCGTTTTTGAGGATCTGAATTGCTAGAGGGAAGGTTTCTGGGCTATCTTCCGCTAGTTGAAGGAGCATGCTAAAAGAGTATTGCTAAATAGAGGGTCGCAATTGACGGTAAAAGTGACCGTCTGTAGTGCATAGTCTTGTATTTGTGAGTTGCTGGAGTCGCAATAGAGCGTTCTCTGGTAGGGGCTATGTTTGGAGTCGACTAAGATTTGACGATTTATCTTCTGGATGTCACCACCAAAAACATACCCGTGAAAGCGCCAACGTTACAATAGGAATGTTAGATCTGCTTGTAAAACCGGGCAGAGCGGGTGAGCGTTCTTTGCTCACTAATCACCTTGAAATATGATGTCGTCCAATTTCACCAATTTTGCCGAAGCAGTTTCTGCAGAATTCCTCGACGCTGGCGTCAAATACCCAGAAAAAAAACGAAAATAACCAAAACAAAAGAGAGAACTTAATGTTCGTTAGTGTTACAGGATTATCAAGGAAACAGCGATTATCAAGGGACGACAACTCGGTCATATGTCAGAAATAGATTTCGAAAAAACATTATCACCAAATTTTGTGATTCCTCACAATTGCGTGCTGAACCCAGAAAGTAGCACAATAAAATTACTTGTCGTTTTCGACGCCTCAGCGAAATCATCATCAGTGATCTCACTAAATGACATCATGCATACTATGCCAAAAATTTAAGATGAGTTGTTTTCCATGCTGTTAATGTTCACAATGCCCCGATTTGTCTTCACCACGGATGTTGAGAAATGTTTCGACAGATCTTGGTACATCCCGAAGACAGGCGCTACCAGATTATTATTTGAAGGACGCACCTTAAGAAGCTCTAAAATATTATGCACTAAACACAATAACCTATGGCACACTCGCCGCTACATATCTATCAACCAAATGTCTGCAAAGATTACCAAAACGCGGATTAGCACAATATCCTCTTGAGAGCATGTTGTTGGCAGAGAACTTCTACGTAGATGATATACTGGCTGGATCTGACAGCTTCAGCGAATCCATAATAATGCAGCAGCAACTCAACGAGTTACTTCAATCAGCAGGCTTGAGGTTACGGAAGTGGTGCGCTAATCATCCATAACTTATAGAGGACATATCCCCAGAAGACCAGGATAAAAACATTAGGCCAGGCTGCAGCGATAAAAACATTAGGGCTAATTTGGATCCCGAAATCAGATGTTTTTTGCATCAAGCTTTCCGTGGCTCAGAACTCAAGGGTTACAAAGAGAATTGTGTGCTATGAATTGGCGAGAATATTTGACCCACTCGAAATCCTGCCACCGGTGACAATTGCAGCAAAAATATTTATTCAAGAACTGTGGAGCACCACTGGGATGAGGCATTCCCGGCGTCAATGAACACGAAGTGGACGGCATTCTGTTCAGTTAGTAGCATCAATGGGATGCAAGTACCAAGACACATGTTCAAAGGCACACTTCCAATATCAATATAACTACACTGATTTGCAGACGCATCCGAAAAGGCATATGGAACTGTATTTTTAAGGATACTGTGCGCAAAGTCAATAGTAGCACCATTGAAAAGTCTGCAAATGCATTGCTCACAAGAAGCGTATTGTAGTGCTTGCCATAAATATAGTGTAACGAAAGTTAAACGTTAACCTTCGATACACTTACGGGTGTAGAACCTGGCCTGCTCCCCACCTGAGCTGATTCCTTGAAGGTCGTCTTCAAGGAATACAGTAACCTTGAATTGTGCGCACCCAATTCAAGGTGGATTTAATTCTGCATTATAAAATGCAAAACACGCAATTTTGCGACATAAATTGGTGTAAACAAAGGGATTAAATCAAGGCCAGCGAAGCAGCGTAGACATAAAACAGGTTTTACGGCAACAACAACGCAACATAAATCAGCCGAAAACAAGCGAAGAAAACCAATACACAAAGACGATCAACAACACCTGCGAAACCAGTTTTCTGCGCGTAACAACAACCACGCAACATAAATCAGCCGAACACAAAACAAAGAAAATCAATACACAAAGATGATCAACAGCACATGCGAAACCAGTTTCTGTGCGCAACAACAACAACATAACACAACTCGAAACAAACCAAAAGTAAGTAAACAAAGGGATTAATCGAAGGCTATTGCACAAAAACAAAAATAAGGCACTACTGTTAGACGAGTAGTATAAAAGCCGCAGCGAAGTAAATCTCAGGGCTTTTTGAATTCAACACTCAACGGGGTAAGTGGTTTACAAAGTTACTACTACTAATTGTTCATTTGCATTTTGGCGGAGCGCTGACAAGCTGAAACCAAGATCAGTTCGTAATATCCTTGCTCCTTCGTTTCAAATCTTCGCACTAAGTCAGTGCCACACGAATATCCTTGTTTCATAGGTTTTCATCTGCATATGGTGGAGTTGCTGACAAGCTGAAACCATATTCAGATCTCGTCAGACTAGTCCTTGCACTAGTCCAGTGACATACAAATACTCCTGGTTTATAGTTTTCATCTGCATATGGTGGAGTTGCTGACAAGCTGAAACCATATTCAGATCTCGTCAGACTAGTCCTTGCACTAGTCCAGTGACATACAAATACTCCTGGTTTATAGTTTTCATCTGCATTTGGTGAAGAGCTGACAAGCTGAAACCCTATTCAGATCTCGTCAGGACTAGTCCTTGCACTAGTCCAGTGACACACACACATACGCTTGGCTCATAGTTTCAACCACCTTCGGTGTAGAGCTCACAGGCTGCAACCATACTCAGATCCCATCCGACTAGTCCTTGCACTAGTCCAGCAGCACACGAATACCTTAGGCTCATAGTTTTCATCTGCATATGGCGGAGAGCTGACAAGCTGAAACCGTATTCAGATCTCGGCAGACTAGTCCTTGCACTAGTCCAGTGACACACAAACATACGCTTGGCTCATAGTTTCAACCACCTTCGGTGCAGAGCTCACAGGCTGCAACCATACTCAGATCCCATCCGACTAGTCCTTGCACTAGTCCAGCAGCACACGAATACCTTAGGCTCATAGTTTTCATCTGCATATGGCGGAGAGCTGACAAGCTGAAACCGTATTCAGATCTCGGCAGACTAGTCCTAGCACTAGTCCAGCGACTCACGAATACCCTTTATACATAGATTTCACCTGCATTTTGGTGGAGCGCGCATTTTAGTCACAGGCTACAGCCAAACGCAAACGGACACAGACATATGTGTTCAATGTATTCCAATTAAACTTTCCTTAATCCCATATATACGTGAAAGATATTCTTATTTTCCAAAAACCCAACTTGTATTATATATAAATATATATAAGTGCATAACATTATATACAACTCGATATTGCTTTAAATTGCAGCCCTAGAATTAAGCCGTAGATTAGGAGTGAAAATTATAGTAGTTATAAGTTAATATAAGTAAACAATAAAGAAATTGAAATTCAGAAAACCCATAAATGTAGACGTGTTCTTCTTTATTCTTTTTACCCTTGAACCCCGGACAACGACGAGTATATCCTTGGCAACGAAAATAGTTCGTTACAAGTGGCGCCCGAGCAGGGACATTGTTTTTTTTTATTGTTGAAAGCTAATGCGGTCGAAAACAGTAAAATAAACAATAATTAACTGATAGAACACTCGGGGAAAAAAAAAAAAAATAAACTACAGTGAAACCTCGAATCTAAGTACATTAAAATAAACAACAATCTACAGTGAAGACACGGTTGTGAGAACATTAAAAAAAAAAAAATTTATATATGTATAAATATATATAGTTAATACACCACAGTGAAACCCCGATTCAAAGGACATTAAAATAAAAAAAAAAAAAAAAAAAAAACAACTACTGTGAGAACACGATTGGTTGAACATTGGCAAAAAAAAAAAAACAAAAAAACAAACAGTAGTATCGCGCTTCAGTAAACAAGAAAAAAAAAACAAACATACAGTAGTATCGCGATTCTGTGAACAAGAAAAAAAAACACAAACAATATCACAATACGATAAAAAACTGATACATTGAAAAGTAAGCAAAACAAACCCAACGCAGTGAACATTAGAACTCGATTAGTGTAAATTTCCAAGAAAGAAAAAATATATAGAAAAATAACATTTGTGAAACAAGGCGCGAACAATTAGATAACAAGATGGGTAAGAGCTGGATATATAACGTTCCAAGGGAACAGCTCGAGAACATATTAGAACTCTTCGGTATCGAGTCGGGCGGTACCGTAGAAGAATTACGCAGACTACTCTCCGGGTTCGTTTCATCAAGCGACGTGTCAGCCGAAGCCAAAGAGAAATTATTAAAATTGGAACAACAGTGGATTCGAAGCACTTCCCCAGGCGCGCGGACATTGCCAACCACAGCTCAAGGAGCTGGATTGAAAGCGAAGACGCACAATGAAGAACTTTTGATCCAGATTCACAGCCCTGGAAATGATCTTATCCACAACCCTGGTGAAAGCAAAACGCCGATACAGAGTGAACAGACAATCGTATCGGGCCGGCAGTCTACAGGTCCAGAGTGTCACGCTATGAGACAGACGGCGAGCAGGACCAGCTACGCGGAGGTAATGGACAAGGTCCGCAAGTGGCCCTGCAGGTATGACGGTGGTAAGGACCCTATTACATTTATAGAGCGCATAGAAGAACTCGCTGAAGCGTACGAGCTGCCTAAAGATTTACTCCCCCGTACCATGCCTGAACTTTTGAAGGAAAGGGCTCTCAATTGGTTCCGAAACAACAATCGCGGATGGTGCACCTGGACGACTTTCAAAGAAGACTTTATGAAATTCTTCCTTCCATCAAGGTACTTTGAAGAGCTTGACGATAACATACGGAAAAGAACACAAACGCCTAGAGAAAATATCAAGGACTACGTGCTGGCCATGCAGACGTTAATGCGACATGGCGGATACAGTAAAGAACAACAGCTGGAAAGGATCTACCGAAATTGCCGGCGTGACTATCTTTTATACATCAAGAGATCGGACTTCTCCAATTTAGAGGAATTGGTAAGCTTGGCGGAAGAGTTCGAATCAATTCGTCAGGACACAGAACCGGCGCGTATGCAAAAAGAACCATGGCGAGCAAAACACGAACATCACCGAATGATGTCAGCTGCTCCATCCGGTAGCCACGTGGACCCAAGCACGGCCTGCCGCAGATGCGGTGAAAAGGGACATTTCTACAGGGAATGCCGAAACGCTCCAAAACTCTTCTGTTGGGAATGCGGAAAACAGGGCGTTCGCACCATAGACTGCTGCAGAAAGGGTCAGATTTCGGGAAACGCACGGGGCACCCAGCAGAGACGAGGGCTGCTGGGGCCGAAAGACAACATCTCTCGTCGTATCAATCGAGAATCCTAGGATATACAACAGACAGGATCTTCGCTAAGGTCGCACTGGGAAGAAAACTCGTCACTGCCACCATCGACACCGGAGCTTCGAGAAGTTTCATAAGCGAGTTCATAGCACGAGAAATAGCTGCCGAAGGACCCCTAAGAGACGTCAACATCGATATCTAAATGGCCGACGGAACACCCCGAAGAATCGATAAGGCCATAGAGGTGGACGTACAGCTGGGAACGATCACAAATAAGATGGCGCTATTAATACTGAAGGAGGCCACTGACCACATTATCTTGGGCATGGATTTCCTCATTAAAGTAGGTGCAACAATCGTTTGCGCAGGAGAAACACTGACTCTAGGCACCCACAACACAGTATCCGCAGGAGACCAACAGGTAAAATGCTCCACCCTTCAAATTACGAAGAGAGCACAAGACGCAGCTGCAGAGGACAACCAATCACAAGGACCAACTAGACTCGAATCAACAAAGCAAGTATCACCCACGCAAGAATCATCACCCGGAGTGATTACAACCAGAGGTGACGAACAACGGCCACCGGGCCTATCAACAAAACCAACACTCGAGTGCAACAAGGTCGACCAGCAACAAGGCGCAACGGCAACAAGGCTTACCCGCAACAAGGCTGGTCAACAACAAGGCACAACCGAAACCAAACTCGAAGACAACAAGGCAGAACAGCAACCATGTACAACAAAAACAACGCTCGACAACAGCAGGTCAAACCAAAAACAAATCTCAGCGGCAGCAGAACCCATGCAGGACCAAACCATAAAGGCCTTCTTGGCATCGGAACTGGCCAAGTTTGAGGACTTAACTGGACCCTCTAACATCACAACACATAAGATCCTGATGAAGGACGAGCGGCCTATTAAACAGAGGTATTATCCTAAGAACCCCGCGATGCAAGCGATAATCAATCAGGAAATCGATGAATTACTGGAGAAAGGGTGCATCGAACCGTCACACAGCCCATACAGTGCGCCCCTAGTTCTGGTTAGGAAAAAGGACGGCAAATGGCGCTTATGCGTTGATTACCGACAATTAAACGCTCGGTCAATACCTGATGAGTATCCACTGCCACGGATACAGCACATCTTAGATCGGTTGCGCGACGCGAAGTTCATCAGTAGCCTGGATCTAAAAAATGGATATTGGCAGATCGCAATGCATCCGAACAGTAAGCAGTACACAGCCTTCACCGTTCCAGGTAGAGGACTTTACCAGTGGCGCGTAATGCCTTTTGGACTGCATTCAGCGCCGGCGACCTTCCAGAGAGCATTGGACCAGGTAATTGGCCCCGAAATGGAACCCCACGCATTTGCCTACCTAGACGACATCATCGTTATTGGTAGCTCTCTAGAGGAACATCAACAAAATCTACAAAAGGTATTTGATCGTCTGCGCGCCGCCAACTTGAAACTTAATGTCGGTAAGTGTGACTTTTTCAAACAAAACTTGAAGTACCTCGGCCATGTGGTAACACAGCACGGTATCCACACCGATCCAGATAAGGTGGCGGCGATTGAGCAGCTAGAAGCACCAGCCAATGTAAAAGGAGTTCGTCGCTTCCTGGGAATAGCTTCGTGGTACCGCAGGTTCGTCCCTGACTTTGCCAGCCTGGTAGTGCCGCTCACAAGCCTTCTGAAAAAGGGTAGACGCTGGTCGTGGGGTAGCCAACAACAACAAGCATTTGATACATTGAAGAGAAAACTTACGGAAGCACCGATACTCGCATGCCCCGACTTCACAAAAAAATTCACGCTCCAAACGGATGCTAGTGATTACGGCTTAGGAGTAGTGCTTACCCAAGAAAGCGAAGAGGGAGAAAAGGTCATCGCCTATGCAAGTCGCCATCTCAACCCAGCAGAGCAAAACTATTCAACTACAGAGAAGGAGTGTCTCGCAATCGTTTGGGGCATCAGGAAAATGCAACCGTATCTCGAGGGCTACAAATTTAGTATCCTCACGGATCACCTCTCGTTGAAGTGGCTCAACTCTCTGCAAAACCCTTCTGGTCGGTTGGCCAGGTGGGCGCTAGAACTTCAGCAATATACATTTGACGTGAACTACAGACGAGGTAAATGGAACGTGGTCGCGGATGCACTATCAAGAAACCCCGTCGAGAAGCTAGGCAAGGTAAGTGCAACAAACGGAGCAGCCGATTGGGTCGACGCAAGAATATCAGAGATCAGGAAGAACCCCGAGAAATATCCCGATTACACCGTTATAAATGGAGAACTGTACCAGCACATACCCAGTCACACTAACGACGAAGATTGCGCCGCCTGGAGGCTCTGCGTACCAAAAAACCTTCAGGAACGAGTGATGAAAGAAAATCATGAGGAACCTAGCGCTGGACACCCCGGGATAAGAAAGACAACATCGAGGATAATGAACAGGTACTATTGGCCAGGCATGTTCAGGGACATACGAAAATATGTACAGCGCTGTGAATCCTGTCAGCGGTACAAACCAGTGCAGGACAGGGCTGCGGGAAGGATGCTTACACTAATACCGGAAGAACCGTGGTCCATAGTCTGCGCCGACTTTATTGGGCCACTGCCACGATCGAAACATGGCAACTCGATGATTCTAGTTTTCCTGGATAAGTTTTCAAAATGGACTGAAATAGTTCCACTACGGCAAGCAACGGCGGACAGCCTGAAAAAAGCCTTTCGCGAAAGAATCCTAGCAAGGTACGGCGTACCCAAGGTGGTCATCACGGACAATGGCGTCCAATTTACCAGCGGAGTATTCCAGCGTCTACTCAAGGATCTGGGTACTCGTCAGCAATTCACCGCACCCTACACGCCGCAAGAAAACCCAACAGAGAGGGCGAACAGAAATGTGAAAAGGGTGTTGGCACAGGTCATCGACAATCATCAATCCAAATGGGACGAATACATTCCGGAAATCTCCTTGGCCATTAACACGATGACATCAGATTCAACAGGTTTCACCCCAGCTTTCCTGACGCAGGGGCGAGAGCCACGACTTCCAAAAGCACTCTTCGACGAGGTTACACTGGGAACAGGGAGCACACCACAGAAACCCGAGCACACAGAAAGGCGTCTCCAAGAAATCTTTCGAATCGTCAGGAAGAATATGGAAAAAGCCGCGAAGGACCAGGCAAAACACTACAATTTTCGTCGAAGACACTGGAATCCTTCAGTCGGAACACAGGTTCTGGTTAGAACGCATCATCTATCAAAAGCAGTGGACAAATTCAGCGCCAAGCTAGCACCGAAGTTCGATGGTCCATACCAAATTGTGGGTTATATATCACCAGTCATCGTCCGGGTGAAACACTTGGAAGATGCTCGCGTCAACACGGTTCACATCAAAGACTTGAAAGAGTACCATTGTACCGGAGACCGACGAACTCCGACGGAAACAGACTCACCCCCAAATCCCAAATAAAACTCCTTGTAACGTATCGTGGCGTCCACACCCCAAATATCAGGTTCATGTTTTTATATATTTATCACTTTTTTCCCCTAGAAAGCAAGCAAACAACTACAACAATGGCAGCAGCAGGAAATTCGGGTGAGTGGTACGATCGGCTGGACCGTTTAATTGCGATCAAGGAGGCGAGTGAAACCCAGGGTGTCGTTTTTGGACCTCTTATGCGAGTGAGCGAGGAAAGGGGTACAAAACGCGACCATACCGGTAGTGTAGTGGCGGGCTTGATGCAACCAACGACTTCGGAGGGCAACGACGAACCGTTGGTAGTCTATCCACCAGGGCGCGGTGGGTTGGCTATTAGAGAAGAGGACTACCGGCGACTATCTCGGGGCCGCTTCCTGAATGATACATTAATCGAAATGTATCTACGGTTGGTGAGGAACACCATGATTTGCGAATCCCAGAGGCAACGGGTTCATGTGTTCAGCACGTACTTCTTCACGAAGATTGATCGCGACGGCACCCCTCAGGAGCGACATGCAGCGGTGAAGCGGTGGACGAAGCAGGTGGACCTGTTTGAGATGGACTACATCCTAGTCCCGGTTAACCAACACAACCATTGGTTCCTGATGGTCGTGTGTTTCGTGGGCTGCAACGGACCCAAGATGATGGACACGCCAAAGAGCGACGGCAAGTACGGGGTAAAGAGGCCATGCATCTTGCAGTTTGACTCGTTGAGTCCGGGAGGTAGGACCAATGTGGCAGACAGGATTCGGGAGTACCTCGAGCAGGAATACCGCACACGACGGGCTGAAGGCGCACCGAAGAAACAAGCGAAGCGCTTTGATGACGTCACACTTCCACTATATGTACCCAAGATACCACAGCAGACTAATGGGACCGACTGCGGAGTATTCTTGTTGCACTACGCAGAAAAACTTCTCACCGACCCTTTCGATGATTTTCGCGAAGAGTTCCTGTACAAAGAGGGTTGGTTCCCAAGTGCGGAAGTCACAAACAAGAGGGAGGCTATCGCGACAAGAATCCGGGAACTGGCAGCTAAGGTTGGGCAACCACATCGGGAGTTCCCTGTGCTCGTCTTCGAGGAAGCCGGAGGCCGGAAATTGAACAAACAAGACGCGAGCAGCCAACCATCCGAAACCACCGAACCAACCACCGAACCAACCACCGAACCAACCACTGAACCAACCACCGAACCAACCACCGAAGAAGTGCCCACGATGATACCTTCTTTATATTACGACGTAGTGAGCGGCGAAAACTACGACGACCTCTACACTGAAGTGAACCAGATTCTGCTGTCGGATAAACCAACCGGACAAGAAGCTGCGAAGCACCCCACTAGCACCGAGGAGCGGCCAAAGGTCGAGAGGTTCAGCAGCATAGCGGAACTCGAAGGACCAGCGGGCGTACGAGTCCGTAAGGAAGCAATCGACGACATCAAGCAACGGTTCGAGAGACTTCTGCAACAATCCCGCAAGCGACAGAGGATGCAGTTTAGGTCCAACGGCTACCGCATAACCCTCACCCCAAGACAGATTCTTCTGGTCGAGGAAAGAGGAGAATGTAACGAAAGTTAAACGTTAACCTTCGATACACTTACGGGTGTAGAACCTGGCCTGCTCCCCACCTGAGCTGATTCCTTGAAGGTCGTCTTCAAGGAATACAGTAACCTTGAATTGTGCGCACCCAATTCAAGGTGGATTTAATTCTGCATTATAAAATGCAAAACACGCAATTTTGCGACATAAATTGGTGTAAACAAAGGGATTAAATCAAGGCCAGCGAAGCAGCGTAGACATAAAACAGGTTTTACGGCAACAACAACGCAACATAAATCAGCCGAAAACAAGCGAAGAAAACCAATACACAAAGACGATCAACAACACCTGCGAAACCAGTTTTCTGCGCGTAACAACAACCACGCAACATAAATCAGCCGAACACAAAACAAAGAAAATCAATACACAAAGATGATCAACAGCACATGCGAAACCAGTTTCTGTGCGCAACAACAACAACATAACACAACTCGAAACAAACCAAAAGTAAGTAAACAAAGGGATTAATCGAAGGTTATTGCACAAAAACAAAAATAAGGCACTACTGTTAGACGAGTAGTATAAAAGCCGCAGCGAAGTTAATCTCAGGGCTTTTTGAATTCAACACTCAACGGGGTAAGTCGTTTACAAAGTTACTACTACTAATTGTTCATTTGCATTTTGGCGGAGCGCTGACAAGCTGAAACCAAGATCAGTTCGTAATATCCTTGCTCCTTCGTTTCAAATCTTCGCACTAAGTCAGTGCCACACGAATATCCTTGTTTCATAGGTTTTCATCTGCATATGGTGGAGTTGCTGACAAGCTGAAACCATATTCAGATCTCGTCAGACTAGTCCTTGCACTAGTCCAGTGACATACAAATACTCCTGGTTTATAGTTTTCATCTGCATATGGTGGAGTTGCTGACAAGCTGAAACCATATTCAGATCTCGTCAGACTAGTCCTTGCACTAGTCCAGTGACATACAAATACTCCTGGTTTATAGTTTTCATCTGCATTTGGTGAAGAGCTGACAAGCTGAAACCCTATTCAGATCTCGTCAGGACTAGTCCTTGCACTAGTCCAGTGACACACACACATACGCTTGGCTCATAGTTTCAACCACCTTCGGTGTAGAGCTCACAGGCTGCAACCATACTCAGATCCCATCCGACTAGTCCTTGCACTAGTCCAGCAGCACACGAATACCTTAGGCTCATAGTTTTCATCTGCATATGGCGGAGAGCTGACAAGCTGAAACCGTATTCAGATCTCGGCAGACTAGTCCTTGCACTAGTCCAGTGACACACAAACATACGCTTGGCTCATAGTTTCAACCACCTTCGGTGCAGAGCTCACAGGCTGCAACCATACTCAGATCCCATCCGACTAGTCCTTGCACTAGTCCAGCAGCACACGAATACCTTAGGCTCATAGTTTTCATCTGCATATGGCGGAGAGCTGACAAGCTGAAACCGTATTCAGATCTCGGCAGACTAGTCCTAGCACTAGTCCAGCGACTCACGAATACCCTTTATACATAGATTTCACCTGCATTTTGGTGGAGCGCGCATTTTAGTCACAGGCTACAGCCAAACGCAAACGGACACAGACATATGTGTTCAATGTATTCCAATTAAACTTTCCTTAATCCCATATATACGTGAAAGATATTCTTATTTTCCAAAAACCCAACTTGTATTATATATAAATATATATAAGTGCATAACATTTATATACAACTCGATATTGCTTTAAATTGCAGCCCTAGAATTAAGCCGTAGATTAGGAGTGAAAATTATAGTAGTTATAAGTTAATATAAGTAAACAATAAAGAAATTGAAATTCAGAAAACCCATAAATGTAGACGTGTTCTTCTTTATTCTTTTTACCCTTGAACCCCGGAAAACGACGAGTATATCCTTGGCAACGAAAATAGTTCGTTACAATAGTATACAATTGTTAAGCCCAACTATACAAAAGAATTGAATAATTCAACAATTCATCGAGTGCGATGGCCGCTCGCTGTGTATTTGTTGTGCCGCCGCAACACAACGTGTGTTTGTTGTAGAGCTGCAGCAAATGTGCAAACGATGCACTTTGATTAAAGCAAAAGGCAAGTGCAAGGCCGTGAAAGAACGGGAAAAATAACAAAAGTAAAAAAAAAAAACAGGCTTGGGACACATGTGATCGTTACCAACCTGCGGAACCTAACCGCTTAGAGAATAAAAAGGTATACACTACACACATCCACTTCAAATAGGGACAATATGTATATATATTTGAAATGCTTATTGGATGAGCTATCAGACCGAGACGTCCACCACGTGGCGATCCTGCGAAGAGGTTATGAACTGTGAACAATAATGTGGGCTCTTAATTAGAAATTCTAATTTAGAGATCAAAGGTTAATAATTTATAGACAAATTAAGTAAAATATTATTATTTATGAAGTTATAAACTGTACAAAGCAAAAAAAAAAAAATTTAACGACAGAGTCTATGGACTCTTTAAAAACAAAATAAATTTAATATTACATTTTTAAAATTTTTTTTTAACAGTACTTACACACAAACGTAATGGGTACAAAGAATTCAAAAATTAAAAAGTTATAAATGAAAGCAACAACGTTCTCATAAATTATATCACAAGTACAGGCGACTGCCTGTTAATCACTATAATTATAGTCGTAGGAGTTTTTTGCATTGTATAAAATACAAAAGTACTATAAGAATTATACCACAAAACACATTAGCATTGACAATTAAAATAGAAATTTTAATGGAACAAATTTTTGAGGAGAGGGTTATGTAATACTAAAAACTTTTAAAGAGAACCCAAACAGTTGAAGGCTTATCTAAACGAAATAAAGGTATCATTCACAAGAGAATTACAGAAAGAACACAAAAACAACCATTACCAGCAAGTAAACAATTTTAAAAACCTTGTATACAAAATAAAACAATTCCTCACAATGACTTATTTCGACATCTTAAGCTACATAAAATTTGTGCCATGAAATTCTCTGGATAACAAAAAGAGTTCTCTAAATTCATAGGACTGCTAGAATTAGTACCAAAAACTGTACCGGAGGAAGTCCTTTTGCAATTTAATTTCAGACACGGAATTATACGTCTTCGGAATTATAAAGTACTGTGCCAGGGCCCAAGCGGCTTGTAGCTCAATGGTTCAAGACCGGCTATGCGCGGTGAAGAGCCACACCCTGCACGATGTGCCCCTGCTCTACGAAACAGCGGATCAAGAAAGTAAAACTCGAAAAAACCCGTAATCCCAGGTGTCATCTAAACCTTGCCTATGGGACGAATGGCACTAGGTTAGTGTGTCTTATAACGGTGGCTTCCAGATACCTGGCACCCTCTGCTTGTAATTAGCATTAGCGATATAGTAGGGGCTATGTGTCGGTGGACTTCGAAGCCCCTGTACACGTGGGATTTTCATGGATCATAATTTAAATAAAAATTTATAACAGGCTATTATGCCTCACCAAACTGACCAGGTCATCAGCTGTTGCTACTGGTGCACCAGATGGAGAAAAAACAGCAAGGTCACGAGACGTTGGGGCTATTAAGTGCCTCATTGTCGCTGTACCTGACTCCAAGTTATCTTCTACGGTTCCAGTGGCCGTTAAGGGAAGGAAGGGTCTAAACGTAAAGATACCAACGGACGAAGAAGACGTGCTCTTGAGCTCGCCACCTCTATCCGTTTCGTCCAGGCTGGATGGCCATCACCTAAAGACAGCTGTGCGCGAAATGAGTTAGGGTGCGTAAACTCAAGCCGTGGCCTAAAGCCACCATCAAAGTTTTGCATGAGGATGCACTCCCCAAGGCGCAATTGTATGTCGGCTACTTTCCAGAAGTCGACAGCACCACGACCGCTGATATGATGGGGCTGCTCGAAGGCCGAAACGAGGGCCTATGATTTGGTGATTAACAGAGATGCTAAAGGATCGTAATCACACAGTGGGTTATGGCTTCAGACGATTACCGTGCTTATTATACCTTCTGTGGCGAATGTGCCAGAAGGGCCATCTGCACCCACAGCTCCCACACCCTTGGAGGTGGATTTACAGAGCACCTCCCATAAGACCATCAAAGCTGGAGTTACGGAGGCGACTAGTGCCTCAATAACTTCAACTTCAGGTCAGACTGCGGCTGCTAGAGATGCTGCTAGCAAAAATAATGCTCCCACCGTCAAAGACAAAAATTGGCGTCCCACTCTTGGGCTGAAGTCTGGTGGCTATGGAAGGGCCAAAAAGGGCGTAAGAGGCTCGCCGGAAGAAAGGGCTCTATTCCATGGCAACCGTGCCAGGAAAGTGGCTTTTCGAGGCCAGATGAAGAGCCGCAAATGAGCCGGGCACCAAAGAGGCGGACTGCAGATCAACCTCCACCATGCGAAGGCAGCAATGCTCAGCATGGTCTGAGAAGAAGCAATCATTGCCTCTGCCTACTTTCCAGGGGACTCCGAGGCAGTAACACCAAGGGAAACTAGGGGTCTTGTTGACTACTGCCAACAAAGGCGACTTCCCTGAATTCTCTGCTGCGACGTTAATGGTCACAATGTTACATGGGGCAGCGGGAACACCAACAGTAGGGGTGAATATCTTCTTGAGTTTATTATTCAAAATAATCTTGCTATAATTAACTGAGGTGATGAGCCGACTTCTGTCAATTCTATCCGGAGTGATGTATTTGAGCTAACTCTGGCTAATGACAATATGGCGGGTATCATCTGAAACTAGCATGTATCGAGAGAGGCATCCATGTCTGTCCATAGACATATAAGGTTCACCATGACCGCCTCAGGTGGTGAACAATTCAACATGCCGCTTTTACAGAAATCCCAAGAAAACTGACTGGGTCAACTATCGCTTCGTTCTAGAAGGGATCGTTAATCGCTCTCAAACTCCTATTAATAATGTTGCCCAGGTTCTGCGGAAGGACCTGGGTAGTTATCACTAAAACAACTTACTGGGCGTTTGTGAATATTTTCAAACCGATTAATACTTACTCGGCATTAGTCTGAATGCACTAAGCAAGCTACACCCTTTAGTCTGTGTGGGCATCACTGAAGCAATGAAAACGTGCCCAACTATGGCCCTCAGCGTCCTCTTACACATTCCTCCCCTACTCTTAGTTATAAAAAGGGAGGCTTATTTAGCGGCGCTTAGGCTCAAAAAGATAAGAAATGGGCATATGAGGATAGCAAAAATCATTATCAAAGAGCCCATTGTTAAGTTCAGTGACAACATGCCGGGGAAATCAGCATTCTATACGAACTACACGGTTGTGATATTTGACCGTAGTAACTGGAGACTAAACAAATTTAGTTTCGCGCTCAAATCTGGTATACTTATGGGTCTAAATTAGAAAACGGTGACACAGGTGCGGGCAATGTGGGTCCTAGATTTCAAAAAGGTATACCATTGGTTAAGCTTGCCACTATTTTTCAGGCGGAGCCTGAGCTGGGCCGCTGTAATGCCCTCACTCTGATTTGTGTAGTAGCAGCCCGCGTCTCATATCGCCTAAACCAGAGGAGTGATTTTAGTAATAGTTAGCTTTGTCTTTGGTGTAGGCATTATTGTTGATTGTTGCATGTGGAAATAGGTTTAGTAATTTCTAGAGAATAAAATCACCAGATTTTAAAATGCCCTTACAACAAGAGCCTATGCTCCCTGGTTGAATGGTTTGTGTGGAAAGGTGATTGTAGAAAGGTGATTGTGGGAAGGTCATTGTGGAAGGTGTGAATAGAAGTGTGATTGAAAATGGAATTAAGAAAAGTGTGAATTTCGAATGGAAGCGGAATAAATGGAAAGATTAGAAAGATAGGAATCGAAACAGAAGGAAGACAAAAAAAAGGAAGAAAAAAAAAATGAGGAAGTAAAGGCAAAAAAAAAGTTGAGCTGGGAGGTGAAGTGTGCGTTGAATTTTAAAATAATTTAAAACAATAATAATAAGTGAAATTAAACGAAGTAGAATTGCCATTCTGAGTGCAGAGCATTGTGCACAAACTAAAAGCACTGATTCTTTTAGAATTCTTTTAGCATAGAAAATTCGGAATCATAATAACAATAAGAAAATTGTGTAAAAATATACAAAGAAATGGCGCGAAATTGTGGAAAAATTGCTCCAAAAGTTTGTGGCGCATATAAAAAAATATATTACAAGAACTAATATAGATAATGCAATGTATATAAAAATTATCTACAGTGAGACAACATCACAACAGATTTAATTATGCAAATAATAAAAAAAGAAAAATATATATATATATATTTTAATCAACAAAGAAAAAAAAAAAACCAAACACATCACATACATCCAACACAGCAACTATTATTCACAAAAAAATACCGAAAATTGTTATATAAATAGATAACTATGTTACACTAAATCAACAATTTCAATTTCAATTTCAATTTATTCAGTTATAAAGTACCATAAGAACATAGTTCTTTTAATGTACAACGCAAAAATTAAATTCACAATAAAAACATTGCTTATAAACTAATAAATGCTTGTAGTTAAAACGAACAATAAGAGAGAGAATGAGAGAGAGAAAGAGAGAGAGAGAGAGAGAGAGAGAGAAAGAGAAAAGAAAGATCAAAGCAAAATAAGGAAAAGGTATGATAGAAGTAGTATAAAGGGAATAAAGTAAATAAAGGAAATGCTGGTCAAAAATACAGGTACCTACCGCGAGAAGTATTCCAAGATAGCATTCCTGAAACTTGTCTTGCAACTAATTTTTTTCAAATTCTGCGGCAAGGAATTCCAAATTCGCACAGCGTTAACAAAAAAGAATCTAGTAGAGTTCAATGAATTAAATGTAGGTGTTAAGAGACGAACGTATCTGTTCGACAGCCCAAACCGTAGTTTCTCATACAGGTAATGAGGTGTTTTGCTAAATATTAGTCTGTGCAGAAAGATACAATTTCTTGCTTCAAGGTAATGCATAATATCACAACCAAGAATACTTGCTCTAAACTGGGAAATACGGTCATATTTGCGCAACCCGTGTACGTATTTAGTCGCATAATTAAATGCAAGCTGTAATTTTAATTGAGACCGAGGATCAAGTTTGCTGTAGACTACTTCAGAATAAGTAATGATAGGCATAATTAGTTGAATAACGAGTTTACGTTTAATGGCAGTGGGAATAAACTCTGTTGTTGGTCGTAGAGATCGGAGTATAAAATATATCCTGCCTACAACGTAATTTATGGGATCAGTGCACGTCAGACATGAGTTTATTTTATAACCGAGATTAACAACACAATCAACTAACTTCAGACTTCTTCCTCCCATTAAGATCTCAGGTATATTGTAATTTATTCTTTTCATGTTCTTGTTAATTGGTAGAACAGAGGATTTGGAAGTATTAAGCTGAAGATCATATGAGCGAGCCCATGCATCGATTTTGGAAAGATCCGAATTTAACTGGAAGGCCAGATCATCAACAAAATCGGGATTACCTGAAATATATAGTTGTACATCATCAGCATACGCATGCAGAGTACAATAATCGCAAACAGAAAAAATATCATTTATGAATAGTGAGAACAGAAGCGGTCCTAGAACAGATCCTTGTGGAACACCACTCACTACAGATTTATAAGCAGACAATTTGTTACCACATCTAACTCTTTGCATGCGACCAGAGAGATAGTTATCTAGTAGTCGAACTGCAGCATGAGTAATGCCATACACACATCTTAACTTCTGGCATAAAATTGCATGATTTACCGTGTCAAACGCTTTAGAAAAATCCAGCAAACACAGCAAAGTTAAGAAACCGCTATCAAAGTCAGGCCGAATATCCTCTAATATTTTCAAGATTGCTGTCGAGCAACTATGGCCAGAACGAAAGCCCGATTGATAAGGCGATAGCAAGTTATTCTCCTGTATATATTGAGAAATTTGACCGGCCATTAGTGCTTCCAAAACTTTAGATAACGATGACAAGATGCTTATTGGCCTAAAATCATTAGCATCACATGCTGCAGGTTTCTTGGCAATGGGGACAACTATTGCAGTTTTCCATTTAGATGGGAACGTGGATGAAGTTAAGCAAAAATTAAAAATATGGGTCAATGGCGTCAGAATGTAGTTAGCAATAAGTTTTAGAAACCTAATGTGCAACACATCTTCACCCACAGCATCAGATTTAACCTTCGTTAGACAAATGCCAACATCAACTGGCGACACTGCACTAAACTGAAAGTTATAAGTAAGACTCTGACTCATAGCATCATAAGTGGCACTACAATTAGAACCTAACATATTAGAAATAAAGTAATCATTTAGTACATCAGGATCAATAGCACATTCACTGCTAGGCTTAGCGCCGATCCCTAACTTCTTTAGATTCCTCCAAAGCTTTTTAGGTGGGAGGGATGCGCTCAGTTTACCAGCAAAGTACTTAGCTTTGGATTGCCTTGTAATGCTGACTGCAGCATATCTAGCTCGCCTATAACTCTCCCAAGTAACAGAAGACGGATTCCGCTTCCACAAGCCATGCAGCTTGTTACGCTTATTAATTGCCTCCTGGACACACTTAGTGAACCAAGGGCAAGAAGAATTCGCAATAGTAACACTTTTCAGAGGAACATGCTTACAAAAGAGATTCTTTATGATTTCAGCAAACACGTCAAGTTTGTCATCAACTGTAGCTTGGAGCCAGATATCAGTCCAGAGAATAGACATTAGATCATATGAAAGCTCTGAGTAGCTGATAGCACTAAAATCGTAGAAAGAGTAATTATTAGAAGTCACAGTATGGGAGAGATTTCTGTCCAATGTACAAAATATCAGATCATGATCGGACACAAATTATATCTGATCAAACAATAACAGTATAGACTTATCTGAGACAAAAAAATAGTCAAGCAAACTTGGTTGATCTCCATCACAAAACCGAGTTGGCATACAGTCGTTAACTAAAGACAACCCGAAAGATGAAACATGATCAAGTAGAGATTTCACTGTACTATCACTACGCAATAAGTTTACGTTAAAGTCACCACACAGCATGAAGAAAGTAAAATCAGTTGAAAGATCTGACAAATTTGAAAACAAGTCGTCAAGTAGATATCTCTTATTTGGATTATATACACAAGTCACACACAGAGCAAGCGAGCTATCATAAATGCCTATGCTTAAATATTCAACATCATCATTCTCAGACCTAATAACAACAGCAGACCTCAAGGTATTACGGCAGTAAATTGCCACACCTCCTCCTTTTTTATCTCGCCTATCATTTCTGAATAACAACAACAACATTAGAAGTGAAAACCAAACACTTTAGTCCAAGTAGAATTATAAAACCCAAAATATTTTTCTTCGCAGTTTTTTTTACAGGGTCAGAGCGGTCGTCAGGTGGCGCCATCTTCTGAGTTCTGCAACCTGGTGTGTAGTATGAAAAAGTAGTGTAAACGGAACCAACAATGCTTAATGCATACAGCTGAACACATCCCGACGTACAAAGTATCAACGGCTCTGGAGATTCGATATCATCGGGCTTAGAGATGGGCTTAACAGCATAGATTAGTAGATGAGACACTCGAAAATGTCCCTTATACACTAATGCATTTTTGCTGGAATTCCACTGATACAATGAAAGAAAACTTTGATTCGCTGCAAAAAAAGTGTAGCCTCGCCGTAAAAAAGTGTAGCCTCGCCGTAAAATAATGTAGCCTCGCCGCAAAAATTTTGTAGCAAGCACTAATCGAAAATTTATTTTAAGGGGTTGTTTACCGAAACGTCAAAATAAATAATTATAAATATTATGTTTTTTATCCGTGAAAAACATGTGTAAAACATAGTTTTAAAGTTAATAAATATATTCTATAACATTTTACACAGCATTTTCTAATTTGCTTCGTTATATTTCCTATAAATGCAGTCGGTAATCAAAACCTTTTGTTATAAATACACAATTATGCGCCTAATTGCAAAAATATTTTAGTATGCTGTTAGCAGAATAGTATAAATGAAACTGAATACAAATTATTACAAAATAATTGGAAATTATACGTTATTGGCCTAGTTGGGGCTCCAAAACCCTTTAGCACATACGGTTGCACTGGTAAGAAATCGTACACATGTGGTATCTCTCACGTATTGTATACGTGAGTTCAACATACCAAACAATCAAATGTCAAACCGACTTTTTGAAGCGGCGAATAGCGAGTGTCACATCTAGTAATCTATGCTTAACAGTTCCGGAGAGGGAACGAACATGGAACGAGTCTTTTGCTGCCCGGAGACGTATCCCGGAGACGTCTCCAGGAACTATACAATTTACTTCTTTTATAACGGAAATTTTTTTTTTCTATTGGAACCTGCTTAAATATTTGAATTATAATATGTATGAACTTAATTTCTAAAGATATTTATTATTCTTAAGAGTATATGATTAAATAACAAATAAATAAAAATTTTCTTTAGGAAAGGATTTATTTGATTTTCACAAAAATGTAAAATTTTAATTAAATAAAAAGTAATTTGCATATATGTATGTATATATAATGTATAATATAGTATTTACGTGAGTAAACATCTCCGGAACTACATCATGTTTGCATTCGCAAACATCTCCGGAACGAAATAGTTCCGAGGAACTAATTAGCTCTTTCGTTCCGTGGAACTGTTTAGTTCATTCGTTCCGAGGAACTGTTTAACTTTCAGAACTCTTTCCACTTTTTTCCTTTATTCGAACAAAGAATTATCAGCGAATGCATAAAAGAGGAAAAGAGATAACTGCTAAATTAAGTAGCACTGTTGTTCCTTTCATTTGCATATTGTGAAATAGGAACTTTTCGGACATGTTAAAACATTTTCAGCGGAACGATTGCAAACATCTCCGAGTGCGGATGCATGTCCGGGAATTATACATGTACGGAACGACACAACTCTATTCGGGCTAGTCGAGGCTACACTTAAGACGCACAATAATTGAGCTAAATAAAATCAATAAAAATCCGTACAATATTGGCGACGAGGATAATTTGGAAGTACGCGTAACGTAATTAATAACGTATAAAGCAGGAAATAAATGGAAGATAGTAACTTAGTGCATGCTTTTACGAATAAAATGAATTTCATTGGAACCATTTCCAACAGTTTCTACATGGCGACGATATTAATAGTTATTTAGAACGATTGGAAAAATTTTTTATATGTAATGCTATAGAGGTCGATAAAAAAGCTTCAGCTAATAACGCTTATTAGGCCAGAGGTGTATAATACACTAGAAATGTGGTGGTAGCACCAGGGTCGCCGGCGTCAAAGACATACGAACAATTAAAGGAAGTGCTAAACAAGGTCTACGCAGCAAAAAAAAAAAATTTTGGCAGAGCGATTCAAGTTCTCGTGCAGACGTCAAAAAGAAAACCAGCAAATTACGGAATACGTAGTCAGTCTAAAATTATTGTCGAAGGACTGCAATTTCGGGAGTTTTTGGATCAAGCCTTGAGAGACAAGTTTCTCTTGGGTCTTCAAAACGCCAAATGGCAAGAAACGTGGCTAGAAGAAGACTGAGCTACATTTGAGCAAGTGTGCACCAAAGCCCTTAATATGGAAGCACTTCAGCAACAGTCATACGAAATGAAGCCGTTAAGTATTCATGGCGTATCAAGTAGCAGCAGTCAAAAGTTTAAAAGTAATCGTCAGGAAAAACAAATATGTAATGTTAACGCTGACCATTCTCATCCGCAAAAAGAAATGGCAAATCAACAAAAACAGTCGACCAAGTGTAGCCGGTGTGGCACCACGTATCATAAAACGCAGTGTCCAGCACTTTACGTCACTTGTAACAATTGTAAATCAAAGGGGCATTTTGCAAAAATGTGCAGGAAACAAAATAATAATTGCAGTAAACACACCAATAAGGGCAACGTATAGAGTATCGTCCAAGATGTGAGCTAGCTGATTGAATCGTCAACTAAGAAGTCGAAGCAAGGAGATAACAGTTGTATAGATCTTTTGAAGATGGAAGAACGTCAACGTCTTATCGTACCGCTGGAAGTTAATGGAAAACAGTTGCAGATGGAAATCGACACGGGAGCTGCAAAATCTATTATAAGTTATGTTCAATATATGTTAAATACTTTAGAAACATAAGCATTACTTCTTGTCCTAATAATGATAATTACGGGAGAATCTCTGGAAATCGTTGGAAAAATCGATGTAACAATTTAAATGGTACTAAAACTAGATGGTGTGTTCCTAGAGTTAGTGGTGGTTAAGGCAAGTAAAAATTTTATCCCAATTTTATCTCAAAAGCTTACGTATGTGCCGAGCAGCATAAATGTGTTAAATAAGCAGGTACAATTAACGTTAATATATATAAACGTACATATCGCGATTAAAAGCGCAATATCCCTCGGTATTTACGGCAATTTTAGAGACACCAATTAAGAATCTTACCGAGGATATAGCCGTCAATTCGGATTATAAACCGATTTTTCATAAAAGCTATTCCGTACCGTTCCTATTAAGGGAAAGGGTTCAAGTAGAACTTGAGCGATTGGTAAAGACAGGCATTATATCGCCAATAAAATATGCGGAGGCAGAAAGTCCAATTGTAGTGGTGCCAAAAAAGATAATACTATTCGCTTATGCGTGAGTTTTAAGAATACTGTGAATAGGTATATAAGATTGGAACATTACCCATAGCCTAGTTGTGGTGATCTGTTCGCTGGTATGAGTAATTGCAAGTACTTCTGCGTGTTAGATCTCACCAAGATAGAGTTAGATCACTAAAATTCGTCCAAGTCCCCGAAAAATTGAGGCCATTATGTCAGTACTGGCTCCCCAAAATATAACGCCACACTTTGTTGCGTAGAGATAAAAAATTTGTGTGGTCACCAGAGTGTAAGGAGGTATTACAAAAAAGTAAACTGCTTCTAGTACAAAATTACGTTCTTGAACTGTACGATCCCGCTAAACATATTATCGTGTCAACAGATGCATCTCCCTATGGAGTAGGAGCAATCCTTTCGTAAGGGTCAATTGGGAGGAAAAACCAGTACTTTTTGCATCGCGCACGATATCTGCCCGGAACAAAATTATTCGAAGCTACATAGAGAGCCTTTAGCAATAATCTGTAAACAAATTCCATAAATATATTTATGGAAGAGAGTTTAACATTTATAGCGATCATCAACCGCTACGCGAGATACTCAACCCGAATTGGGCTAAAGAATGCGGTGTTAAGCGAAGATTCAGTAATCAATGCATTTAATTTGTCTGATAAATTGCCGCTGGACCTAAAAACGGTTAGGGAGCACTCCAAAAATGACCCGGTTATTTCAAAAATCATTCAATATCTAGAGTTATGTTACTTTGGAAATTATGAGTTTCTAGTATTAGTCGGTGCTTACAGTCACCTGCTTGACGTTTATCCGTTTTTCAAATCGGATACATAGGCAATTATAAAAAAATTAAAAATTTTTATCTCAATTTTTGGATTGCCAACGGAGTTGTGTAGTGATAATGGACCAACCTTTTCATCATCACAATTCATTGCCTTCTGCACTTCCAACGGCATCAAATTGCTAAAATCACCCTCAAACCCACGGTTTAGCTAAAAAATATGTTAGAATAGTAAAAAATGATTAAACAAGTTTATGTTAGACAGGAAATATGTTTCATTAGATATGAAGGAAAAGGTTTTGCAATTTCTTTTACTTTTCGGAACACAGCACCTAGTTTAACCAATCAAACACCCACAGAGACTATTTTCAAAGTTAAACCAAAAAGAAGAATGGACTTAATCAATCCATTTCGTAAAAATAATGATAAAAAAATTCTACTAAAGGGACCAAATGTAACAATTAGCAAAAAAAAATGAAAGCAAAAGTCGCTATTAAAACATTTAAAAAAGGAGAGAAAATATTATATATGGCACCTATTCAGTCGCAAGGTAAGTGGATACAAGCGTTAGTGACAAAAGTTCTTAGTCCATGTTTGTATGAAATTTTTGTAAGTGGCTCTAGGGGAGTTGTACAATTCTCGCAAATTCGCCCTTTTGTCCCTTCTGAATGATAAATTCCACCCGTGTGTAAAGAGAACTGGACACCAGTGCCTAGGATCACAGGATAGCGCCTCTTCATCGGGAGGAGAGACAACTCGGCGAGCCAACCGACGGTATGCCGAAAAGATATCAAAAATCACGGGGTTCGTCTCGTTTAAAGAACCGTAATAAAAACATTAATGCTAGTATGCAAAATAGATAAAGTTAGAACACGTATACACGTACACGTAATAGTAGACATAGATAGGTGTACATATAAGTTAATGAATTCATGTATTACCAGTTATCAGAGGGAAAACTGGTAATAAATATGAAATAAATAAATAAAAATAAATAAATAAAAATGAAAACCCGAAAGAATCAATGTACTAAGTAATTAATAAGTATGACTAAGTAATGTTGTAAGTGAATGCAGACTATACGTGAAGATCGAATCTAAGGGGAGAAATGTTGTGCAGTATGAAAAAGTAGTGTGAACGGATCCAACAATGCGTATAGCTAAACAGACCCCGATGTACAACGTGTGAACGGCACTGGAGATTCGATCTCTTACGGCTAGTCGCTAAATAAGATCAATAAACTTTCATCCCGTTTTCGTCAAAGCCCTCCTTCCCAAGTTACTGCCTTTTATTACACATATTTTTAACACTGCTATTACTACTCATGTTTTCCCTTCCGTCTGGAAGCGAGCTAAAGTTGCACCTATACCTAAAGCAGAAAATCAGTACCCACCTATTGCTATACTGCCATTCATATCTAAGGCATTTGAAAGCATTATCAATAAGCAGGTGCGTGACTACTATAACCACAACTCCTTGCTTACTTCGAAACAATCTGGCTTCAGACCCAAGCGCAGTAGTATTACTGCGCTAACTGAAGTGATTAAAGACATTCGCATAGAGTTGGATTTAAATAAGATAGTTTTTTTGGTCCTACTTGACCACTCCAAAGCTTTTGACTGTGTGGATCATGATATCTTGTTAATGTAATCATGATATCTTGTTGACAAAATAGCGAAAGTTATTTAATTTCGATAACGGTGCAGCTGAATTAATTGCATCTTACTTGAAGTTTAGGTCACAAAGAGTATGTTGTGGTGGACGAGTTTCTGGTTCTCTAAACCTAGCTCGTGGTATTCCACTGTTGTTTTCACTGTACATTAATGACCTTTCTACTGTACCTAGTTACTGTATCTTGCACATGTACATATGCTGACGATGTTCCAATTTATGTATCCTGTAATGCTAATCATATGAATTTATGTGTGGAGGAAATTAACAATGATTTAGAAAGTATCAACACTTGGGTAAACAGAAATAACTTGAGTCTTAATGCTGCTAAATCGCAATGTCTAATCATCTCTAATAAAGGGATTGATACATCCTCAGTACGTATGTACTGTTGTATGGATGCGAAATTTATGCGAGGTGTGATGCTATTTCTATGAGTAAATTGAATGTTGCGTTTAATTATATAGCTAGATATGTTTATGGAGTTGGACAATATAACCATGTGTCAGTATATGCCTGTCAATTATATGGGCTATCCTTTCAATCTCTGCTTAAATACCAGTTTTTAAAGTTTTTACATAATATAATACTCGGAGGTGAGCTGAGAAATCTACATGGTAGGATGACTTTCTCGAGGTCACGACGCAATTATAATGTTATTCCTCTTAATTACACACTTCTAATATCTGAACGACAATTGTTTATTTTTTCTGTTAGACTCTGGAACTGTTTGCCTATCTGTCTGCGAAATTGTCGCAACATCACAGTTTCTGGAATCTGTATAATCATTTGTCTATGAATTCTGATTGATTATAGAGCCATTTGTCAATGTACGATATAGTATAAAACGAATTATATAAGTCGATAGCCTTTTATCTATTTTGTTCTTTTTTCTCCGTTCCCTCATACTTCTTTATTACTTTTAAGTAACTCTCCTTCTGTGAATAGGTTTACTTTTAAGTTCTCATTGAAGTGTACATGTACATGTACATGTATTTATTCCTGCGAATATGACTAATTTTGGTAAATTAATTTTTATTATTAATTATTAATTAATATTAAAAATTGGCGAGATATCTTGGCCTTTGCTTTAATTACATGTATATATATATATATAAATAAATAAATAAAATAAACATCTGTAAACTACCTGATGAGTGCAACCTAAACGAAATAAAATAAAGTAGAGTAAACAAATAGGCAAATATAAAACCTATATTTCTACATGTTATAAAAAAAGTTACCATTCTTAACTTGATTTTTTTGTCTCTGTTTTTTTTTTTTTTTTTGGATGAAAAGACATCGTTAGCCATAAGTAATACATTTTTATCGTGATTCAGAAAGTCTATATCAGTGGTTGCCGTTGTCTTCTAGCAACCATTTAACAACATTTTTTGTTCAGAAAGTCAACGCGTTGTGTCAGAGTCAACGACGACTTTTGAAAGTCAACTCGTTGTGTCTCCCCTATGCTTTTGCTAAAGCGTTACGAGTCGGTCGTTACAAAAGCCTTATCAGAAAGTCTATAGCAGTGGTTGTCGACGACTCAATAAAGTCTACAGCCCCTGAGCTGTAGACTTCTAATAGAAATGCAGTTTGCCACTGAATTTTTACCGATATTCATGTATGTATGAATGTTCCTAATACCTAATGAATATTATTATTATTTTTTTTTGAATAGTTACCTTTATTTTTGTTTATTTACACTTATACGAATAAAAAATTAATAAATTCATATAATAAATTTTTTTAAATATATATGAAAATATATATCTACATATATATATTTGCATAGATACTCTTAGTACTTTCAGCGTTGCAAGGTTTGCAAAAGAAATAAAAATTCTTGTTATATTTTGCACCACATTAAGGGAAAAATACAATAGAAAAACAAAACAAACAAATTTCTTAAGTTTAGCTTTTATTTTTCCTGCATTTATAATCCTTAATTTGGTCGCAAAAAACAATTTTACAGGATCGTTAATAATTCAACATTGCAACTTCAATGAAGTTTTTGTATAAATACAATTTGGCACCACTAAAATCTTCATAAGAAAAACAATGGCTGAGCAAACAACGTTACGAAGGAGTTGTTACGACGTAACGAAAGTCTATTCTCAGCTATAGACTTTGTGATAGTGGATTTTAAGTGGTTAACGACTCTCCTGTAGACTTTACCTAAAGACTTTCTGAATCACGGTATTAGATACCATTTTATTTTGTAATGAGGAAATTTGTGAATAAAGAAAGAACAAAGAAAAAAAAATGTGTATATTAAATAAAACGACAATTTATTTTCTTTTGGTATTAAAGAGGGGAAAAAATAGGAAAAAATAGGAATTGCAAACATGCAGTGCTAATTGCAATAATTTAGGCTGATGTGAGACATGATGGACATTATGGAATAAACAGACGGACTAACAGTGACTTGGATCTATAAAGAAATGAGGGAACTGCAAATCAACTTTGAGCCAAGTGTAGTTTATGGCTATAACTCGCAAGAAATACAGAGGGGATGGGCGGCTCAAAGACGGACAATGACGTAGGTTGTGTTGTTCTAGCATGTTTGAGTTTCCTAGTAGGTTGTAAGGTGTCTGAATTATGATCATTTAGGTGAGTGTTGGTGAGGGAGGTTGACTGGGGAATTTGATTAGGAAAGGATTTTGATTAGGTAATTGTGAGCGTGCAAAGTTTGGCTTGGAATGACCCATTGGAAACGTAGCCGAGTAAGACCTGTGGTTTGTCTTAACTCCTTCCTTTTTCGGTCTCTCTCTTATTTTAAAAAAAAAAATATTGGCACGAATCTGTTTTTCGGTTGTGAAGGCGAGCCTAGCCGCAGCCACCGTGCCACGCCACCCTTTCTCACAACACAAATGGCGCCCAACGATAATTAATTCCAACGGACATTATTTCCAACTTTTCATCATAGTATATCTGTTTTTATACTTTTTCTAATTTTTACACTTTTCTAATTTTTATTTGCTTTTAATATTACTTTCTTTTTGCTTTTTACTTTTCTGTTTTTTTTTTATTTTGTGTTTGGACTGGGTGGCAAAGCTGGTTTCTGCTTTATACTTAGTTGTTTCAAAACCAATTGTTTTTGGGAAGAAGATTTATGTTGTGGAAAGTTTTGCGACTGGGTTCCTTCAGTAAGACACTAGTGTTTTCATAAGAGGTACCAGTCGCAGGACTTTTCACTAGGGTTTTCGTCAAGTGAGTAGCTGGTGGATTCGCTACAAACTTTAAAACTTGCAACGGTTGTGCTTGTGAGGCGAATCTCCAGTATACTCAAGGGTGTTGAATGTTACAAGGAGGTGTGGCAACTTAGTCAAGACTGAAGTACAATTGGGCCACGTACGGTAATCGTAACATAGACAGACTATTTGGGAGTTTTGGGATAATTTAACTGACTGTCGACTTGACTTTACGGACAACCACGCTGAGGTGTTGAATGCCTCCTGGGTCAGCAATTTGCACATCAGCCAAAACTATTTTTTGTTTAAAAAAAACTTTATTTAATCCAATTTTTTACATTTTTTTTTGCGCGTACAATTTTTATATATATACATATTTGTTCTTATAGTTTACCTATTTTTTCATATTATTTTATTATTTCATATAATTCCATTTGTAATTTTTTTTTATTTTTTCTTCTTATTATTATTTTTTGCTTATTATTTTTATTTTTTATTTGTATCTTTATTATTATTATATTATATTTTACTAAAAAAAAAAATTAAAGTTTTATTTTCCGTCACCCTCTTCTTTATACGTGAAAATTGGTATTTGGCGTGCTGATAATTTTTAAGTCGTTAAAGTGCGCCGTGCGACTGTGGTTGTTTTTCTGTGGCAAGACTAATGAGGTATAATACGAAAGTGGCTGTCGTATTTTGGAGCCTACTTGACACTAAATTTGTCTTCTGCTTTGGACAAGTGATGAGTTCTCACTACGACCAATGCGCCCTCTGCTGAATTCCAATTTTTTTCTGCAAGTTATAATGGTGAGCTTGGTTTTTGAGAGAAAGAGATCAACCTTTGATGACCTTTCCAAATTGAACGTTGAGAATCGCACTCAAGTAGGAATGATGCCAAAAAATTTGTTTACAGACGATATTTTTAGAGATGCATGCTACGCAAACAAAACAATTTCTAAAACATTTTTCTGCAATAAAAACACAAACATACCTGCAAAATTCCAAATATTTTTCCATGAAATTTTCCAGTGAAATAATTCTATACTTTTGTCAATTTAAATACTATAAATGTGATTACTAAAATGAAAAGTATTGTACCGCGTTTACATAAAATGGTTTTGCCAGAAATTGGAAGTAAAACTTTTTAGGACGGTTTCCAAAGTTTGCAAACTTTCGAATTTTTCCACCGAATTCACATACATTTCTACTATTTTTAATATTATTACTATTTATTCATTTTGAACAATAGCTGCAAAACACAAAATGAACACAAAACAACAGGTGTTTATTTTTTCCCGTTTGACAGCCAGGACCGGATTACCGATGGCAGCTTCTGGAAAGCTGATCAGTTAATCGGATTAAATATTTTTATGTTAACAGGGTATTATGGTTGCGGAATTTGTTTATAGATTTTTACACATTCTACACAAGCACAATACAAAAAGTTCGGGTTGTTAACACTAAAATTACCAAAATATTTCGGAGCACAGGGATATATGCTATACTCTATAGGTATAAAGAAGGTCCACTAATGGAACATGCTATGAGAAAAGAGAAGCTATTGCTAGATATGGACAAGGACATTGGTACAAAGACTTTGGTGATGCTTATAGCAGCAGGATTACCCGAATTTGTTAGAAACAAAATAGAGAGGGAAAATTGTGAAAGTTCAACCGGATTACTACACGAAATTAAAAAATGTGAAAATCTAGTGAATAAGAATAGTTTTATTAAAAAGAAAGAGGAAAGACAAGACAATAAGAAGAAATTTGAAGAGAAAAAGCCATGCAAAAACTGTGAAAAATTGAACAAAGGCTTGAGATATCATCCAGAAAACTCATGCTGGTTTAAAAAGAAAAATGAAAACGAAGCCAGAGTAATAGGAAGCAATTCAGTGATAGAAGTGGATCTGAATACAGAACAAAAAAACGAATGATCACACCATTGATTAAGGTAAAAATACTATTAGAAGAAAAGTTAGAAGTGAACGGAACATATGATCCAGGTTCCCAAGTCTCTCTTATAAATTCAAAATTAGTCAAAATAAAAAACCAAACAGAAGATATAAATAAAATATTTCTAGTCAACAGTCAATGGTGTGGCACAAACAAAAGGTTTAGTAACCATTAAAGTAAAAATCTTTGAGAAGGAGGAAAATATTGACGTATTCATTGTAGAAAGAAATGATTTTGAAGATTTTCTAATTGGCTTGGACATGATAAAGAAATTCAAACTAACTCAGGATGAAAATTTACAAATATCTCAAAAGAAAGAAACACAAATAGGAAAAAAGAATATAAATACATCGAATAAGAATGAAGAAATAAAAGAAGTTAAAGTTAATTTTAACGAACATGTGAATGAAGAAGAATTTAGAATAGATCTAGACCACTTGGACGGTATAAAAAAATTTAAGATAAAAAAACTAATAGAAAAAAATAACATCATATTCGCAAAAAATAAATATGATATAGGCACCGTTTCAGATTATGAGGCTCGAATAGACTTACTGGTTGATAAGTACTGTAGTAAGAGGCCATACAGATGCTCCATAGAGGATAAAAAAGAAATAGAAAATCAAGTGGCAATATTACTTGAAACTAAGTTGATCGAAGAATCTTATAGTCCGTTTGCAGCACCAATAACTCTTGCAATCAAAAGAGATGAAAACAAACGATCAAGATTATGCATAGATTTCCGCGAATTGAACAAAATAGTTGTACCACAAGCTCAACCATTTCCATTAATCGAAGATTTAATAATAAAAACGAGAAACTGTAAATACTTCACCTCACTAGATATAAATTCCGCTTTTTGGTCAATTCCACTACGCATCGAAGATAGACAGAAAACAGGATTCATTACACAAGAAGGGCATTTCCAATGGACGTGCCTACCGTTCGGGCTAAAAACATCACCAGCTATCTTTCAGAGAATTTTATCCAATATCCTAAGAAAACACAACTTAAAAGACTTTTCAGAGAATTACATAGATGACATCTTAATTTTTTCAGAATGATTCGAAGAACATAGTAAATGAAGGCTTCAGACTAAAATTAAAAAAATGTACATTCGCATCAAAATCAGTGAAATATCTTGGACATATAATAGAACACAATACAGTAAAACCCAAAAGAATATTAGACAGTTTCTCGGAAAAATAAACTTTTATCATGAGTATATACCGAAAAGCTCAATACTGTTAGACCCATTACACAAACAAGAACGAAAAAATGAGAATTTTATATGGTCTGAAGAGTGCGAAAAATCTTTTACAGATATAAAAAAGTTATTGTGTTCTCAACCAGTGTTGGAAATATTTGATAAAAATTTACCAATTAGAATTTACACAGATGCATCACTAGAAGGCATTGGTGCAATGTTTAAACAGGTACAAAACAATGGCAAAGAAAAGCCAGTGGCATATTTTTCAAAAAAATTGAATGATTCAAAAATTGATTGAATGAATTGATGATGATGGAAAAAAGCAATGTAATTAGAATGCCTGGCAATCAAAGAAGCGGTAAAGAATTGGCAACAATGGCTGATCGGAAGAAAGTTCACGATATTTTCAGACCAGAAACCATTGGAAGGTATGAACATAAAAACTAGAACAGATGAAGAACTTGGGGAGTTGACCTACTATCTGTCACAATACGACTTTTAGATTAAATATATTCCGGGAAAAGATAACGCCGAAGCAGATAGTTTGAGTAGAAATCCAGTACTAGAATCATCCGAAAATATGGAAGAAATGCTAAAAATAGTTAATCTAATGAAAATAAAGGAGATAAAAACAGACCAAAAAGAAAATAGAACACTGCAGACGACCAAAACAAAATTAATAGAAAAAGATGGAGTATTCTATAAAAAAGTTAGAAATAAAGAAAAGATAATTTAATCTGAAAAGCTAAGCTTAGAATTAATTAAAGAAATACACTCTGAACGTCAAAAACTCAGAGTGCACTAGACTTCATCAAGTTGGTAAATAAGGTGCTAGAAACAGACAAAATTGGAATAATACTGGCAGATCAATATCCAGGAATAAACTCAGGTGAATTTAAGAAATTCCTGGATCAGAAGGATGTGAAAATAATTTTTACGGCCGTCAATACGCCCTTCTCCAACGGTCTGAACGAGAGACTGAATCAGACTCTGGTCAACAAGATAAGGTGCAAAATAAATGAGAAGAGAAAAAAAAAGCTTGTACAACGATCGCTGGAGAATGTATTGATAAATACAATGAAACAGAACATACGGTAACTGGCTTTACGCCTAAGCATTTGTTAGACGGCACAGATACCAGTATTTTACCTGAAGAAATAAAAAGAAGAAACAATATAGAAGATTGGATAAGAGATACAGAACTAGCTCTACAAAGAACAAGAAAATCACACGAGTATAACAAAAAGATATTTGACAAGAATAGAAAGAATCACCGGTTTAACACAGGCGACCTAGTATATATAGAGAAAGGCAATAGGTTAAACAGAAGCAAATTAGACGAATTAAGGATTGGACCTTTCGAAATAATAGAAAAAATATCAAATTCATTATACAAAATGAAAACAGGAAGACCGAAACAGGAAACTGGATTCTTCCACGTAACAAAATTACTTCTAACATCAGACGACGGAGACGAAGACTGATAATTGCAAGAATTTTCGTCCTGCTGGAGGGAGTTGTAAAGAAGGTATACTTTCTTTAGGCTATGTTTGCCGCGACTCTCACGCTCCACGCGTCGTTTATATTAATCACTGATAGATGGAATAACGATTATTAATCACTGATAGAGGGAGTAACGATTAGCAGAAGAGAATTATAGAGGGATATATTAGATATATATAGAGCATACGTGAAATATCCAAAGATTAAGTTTATTGTTAATAAAGTTAGTGGTGTAGGCAGAGAAGTGGTAATAGTAAACCTTAATTGTCGTTTCTTTGTTTACAGATAACGTTGTAAATAGTGTAAATAATGTTAAATATGGAAAAAGACAAAATTTGCTTTGTTTACAGAGAAACATATTTTCGTTTACTGCATTGTCCTGAATAATTGTCTTATATATATATATATAAGATTTAATCGCAAAGCAATTACATATTGATCGCGCAGGTAAAACCTATGCAGAATACACACGCCGCCATACATGCTGACATACGGCTAGCAAAGAACGCCTAAATCGACAAAAGACAACACCATGCAAACTTTTACAACAACCATCTATAGTACACACATATGCTAGAAAACAAAACCGGATTCTACATTAAGAAACGTAAAGCAATTAGCATATAGCGTGCATTCTTCAAGCTCGCGTTAACCAGATAAACATACCTACCACTTGTACGACAAATAGAGTAAACCAAAACAGAAAAATACAAACAGACCACGGGGAACACGGCTGGAGTTAACACACAAAACCTGCACTTTTAAGTGACCGCATGTAAACAAATATACACTACGAATACATAGTTACACAAAAACACAAAATATGTACATATTTCAGATCGAGTAGAGAAAACAAGAAATCATACATCTACTGACATACATATATACAGACATGCGAATAAAGAGCAAACGCCGAAATTTACCAGAAACAACAAGAACAACTACCACGGCAGCCGACGGGCAAAATGTTTTTTGGAATGGAATTTTTGTCCGTTCACGGCCGATTTCTTTGGAAATATCTTACGATTCGCGCATGCTTTATTTCGAGTGTCGCTTTTAACGAGCTCATCCGAACATTGCAAATTAGTATTTGATCTGATGCAAACACTAATATATTAGTAACGCAGTAACACAAGACAAAGGTTCGCATTTTTGAGCTATCTTGGTGACCCTGAGAAATCCTCGTTTAATAAATATCGACCGTGCAACTGGCTCTTGCATTTAAGTGACCCACTGTGGCTCTTTTGGGTCTTAAAGCGACCCGTTGTGACTCTTGTATTCTAAGCGACCCACTGTGGCTCTTTTTTTAAGCGACCCGTTGTGGCTCTTTCTAGTACTAAGATATAAAAATTGTTAAGTGAATACAATAAAAAGGATACTCAACATTGCGTACGAGCTGAACTCTTGGAGTCAGTGCTAGGTAGTGGAAACACCTGTCGAAAGAAATTTGGAAACGCAGCTTGGAGTATCATTCGCAAGTAGTTGGGACATCCACTTGCCACGGCTGGTAAGAATAACTCGTCGTTACACGCTCAAAAACAATACTCACATACACATTAATTTTATTACGCTGGAAGCAATTAGCAATCCAGTGTAAACGTTCATACATTCCTATTTTTTACGACAGTTGGTAAATCGTTTAATACGCAGCATAAATAGAGGACTCCAGATGTATTTTGAATAATAAAGATTATAATAATGTGTGTGAAGTCGCAAGTAAGAAAACTCAAAAAAGGAAATATAAAAATCCTAACATTGCTATGAGCGTCAAGGAGGCATCAAAAGAAGCTAGTGAAGGTATAAATAAATTTGTATTGTAGAAAGCTAGCGCAGCTTAGTAAATGTGCCTCGGGTTGACATCTGCGCACTGTGGAATTTAACAACGCGAATATGGTGTTGGTATGCTATGGAACTAAGGACTATAGTATACATAGTCTTATATTTTATATGTATACATGGGAAAGTAATATGTTATATGAAGATATAATAAAAGACAATTTTAATTTAGACTTTTAAACTTTCTTTAATATATATACTATGGACACTTACTTTCATAAAGTCCACTGGTTGCTGCTTTTTTTTGGATTGTGTTACTGTAGATTTGTCCAAAGTAAATGAAGGACTTATCAGTCGACGTAGTACATGAGTAGTTTCATTATTTTCAGTATGCTTTGCTGTCGAAAAAAAAAATATAATTACCCATGACAGTTACATTTTGGATTACAAACAGTGCCAGCTTAGACTTTCGTCAAATTTCAAAAAATTTGCAATCAATATAAAATAATACCCCATCCACAATGTTCTATTTTACCCATTTTTACTTACTCGTATACCTGTAGCGTACTCTGGTATAATCCTTGCCTTACAATTTTATGAATTAATAATAAATACATAAAATATCAGTTTTAGAGATTTTATTTTTTAGAATTTAACTGTTTTAGAAATTTTAAATAATAATTATTTTAGAGTAAAAACCAGAAATGGTGGATTTATATTTGATTTCAGTTGGCTGATTAAGTATTTCTACTGTTGGCTGAATGTCCTACTGAGAGAGAGTACTATATTTGTGCAGAATTTGCTAGCGATGCTTTGATTTGATTACAGTGCACCGCTGTTTGATATATGATTTCTGGAAGACAAACTTTGCAACTACTTTCATTAATTTGAGAATTAATCAAATTTGTTCGCTCAAAAATCATTCCTTCACTCTCAATTCAATCGAAGCATCTATCGGCACATTTACTTCCTTGTATAGGAGGAAACCTGATTTTAAAACACTCGGCGAAGAACGATTTAACAGCTGCTGTTAACTAACATTTGCGGCGAATAATTTTTTTAATCAACTTTTTCGCCGCTTTAGGGTTCGTGTTTTTGGATTTGAAATTTTTGTGTGATATTTAGGATATGTATTACGCTGTGCAACCCTTCTTTGGTAGATTACGGATGGTGGAAAATCGTACAATCGAAAATATGTTTGTTTAAAATTAATGATATCGATGATGTATGTATGTTTTTGAAGAATTATTTGTATAAACTCTTTGGGTAACGTAATTTATAGAGTTTAAAACGTTTAAAAAGCTGCGAGCTTGAGTTATAACGTTAGCTGCATTTCAGTTATTTTGATATATCTTAGAATTGGTCAGACCTCTTAAAGAAATTACCTCCAGGACGCGTAATAAAATAAATAAATATATAGATGGATCCAATCTGAAGTTCCGATATTAACTGGAGTAAAACTTTTTATGTGTCTTATATTTAGATAACTAATTCACAGTGGTCGGTTAATAATAGTATAAACTATAAGAGGAACTACACGTCAAATAGAAGTATACTATAGTTAAATTAGGAAGCAGTTGACTTTCAACAGCTGATCTGTGTTAAAGTTATCTAATGGTAAAAAATTTACCAAAATTCAATACTCGTTCATAGAACCAGAATATATTTTAATTATAACCAGAATATATTTTAATTATTTTATTTTAATTTTATTAAATCAATATTATTGAACACGTGACAACTGTTAACAACCAAAAGAGAGTTGCCACAGTAGCCCCTCCGGAGTGACTTGCAATGTAATGAGAGGTCACGGATTCGTTGTGTTTATTTTAATGTGTTGCGGAATATTTTTAACGTGTCGATGAATCTTACTGAGTTGGCGGAATAAGCACATATGTAGCCAAACGTACCGCTGGTTAATTAGATTTTGGGTGGCCCGACCGTTAGGACGTGACATACCATGCATGTTGTCAAAAATGTTTCGCCGTAACGAACTCGGCAAGTCTCTTAATTTTTGGTCATTAACTTGTTCGCTTGTAATCTCATGGAGCTTCCAGGAACGGGTTGAATGTTATTGGTGAACGGACTAATGAACTGAAGTTGTCGCTGCTGCCGCGGAGTAGATGTGTCGGAGGTTTGTGCCAATGCGAAAGAGAGTGGTCGGTAGTCTGTTAGAATGACGATATTTCGGCCCTATAATATGTGTTTAAGAAATTCGTTGATTCGGAGGTCGACAAGCAGACCATTCTGCTTACTAAAATCGGCGCCGAGTATGGGATGAGCTACGTCTGCAACTGTAAATGGCCATTTGAAAGTTCGACTGAGTCCTACGTCTATCATTGTGGTAAATGCTGCGTAAAGAGAGGTTAGATCTTTTTAATTTACTGTCCTTAAATTTTTGACTATTCTCCTATGTAATAACGAAGACACGCGCAATGGTATGGACGAAAAAAGTTAAACAATTCCTTGAATCTAGAATTTGTAGGCGTGACGTAAAAGCGCCTCCAGCGGTGCCTACTAAAAACACTGAAGGTTGTGGAAGTAACACCAGCCACTTTGAGCGTTGCTCGTATTGCAACGTTTAAAGGTGTCCCTTAGTCCATCTACCTTTTTTGAAATAAACGCGATCTCCGCTTTCAAATCATCAATGTTACATATTCACGTTGTTAATTGTGCTTTGATAACATAGTCGGCACTGTCGTGGTTTACCGCCGAAGTCATCATCCATATTATTTAATAGAGGTCAAATCTAATCTGCGTTCTGATCCTAAATCCTTTTGGAATTTTGTTAATATGAAAAGGAAAGTTTCCAGGTATCCATCAGTAATGAAACTCGATGATTTCGAGTCCGGTGAATCTGGAGCTATTTGCAACCTTTTTGCCGATTTCTTCAAATCTACATACTCATCAAGGAGCTGTCCAACTAGTAGCTTAGTTAACTATCCATTCCCTATTTCTTCTGGATTGATTACTCTACCAATCGTGGATGAGGAGACTGTTCTCAAGGCACTGAAGGACATTAAATGTAATTATAACGCGGGTCCGGATGGCCTTCCTGCATGCGTTTTAAAATACTGTGCTGATGAGCTTGCTGCACCTATTACAGCATTATTACAAGCTTCCTTACGCACGGGTTATTTTCCACGAGTTTGGAAGTCTTCATTTATTATTCCTCTGCACAAAGCGGGAAACAGATGTAATATTAGAAATTATCGAGGTATTGCTAAAATTAGTGCATTGCCTAAACTTTTTGAGAAAATAGTCACTGACCAAATATCCCGGAGTATTCATTCATTAATTTCGCCTTTGCAACATGGTTTCTGCAAAGGTAAATCGACGACAACAAACTTATTAGAATTTGTATCGGAAATTATAAAAAACTTTAAAATATCTAAACAGACGGATGCTATCTATACTGATTTCAGTAAAGCTTTCGACACAGTGAACCATAATCTTCTACTATTAAAGATGAAGTTATTTGGCTTTCCAGAAGGTCTACTTGTTTGGCTTCAATCTTATCTCATAAATCGCATTCAAATGGTTTTGTTTGATAATAGTATATCAGACAAGTTTGTAGTCCCATCTGGTGTTCCTCAAGGGAGTCATTTGGGACCGTTGCTGTTCCTGGTGTTTATAAATGATCTTCCTACTGCTATTAGACACGGCAAAGTATTGATGTTTGCTGATGATGTGAAACTTTTCCTAGCCTATAATAACAATATTGATGCTAATCTCTTACAATCGGATTTGGATTACCTGATTACATGGTGTAACATTAACTGCATGGACCTGAACCTAAAGAAGTGTAAGCAAATAACATTTACACGGCGTCAAAATTCCTGGTTCTTTAATTACAATATTGGTGGTTGTAAATTAGAACCTGTTACATCTATACTTGATCTTGGGGTAATTCTGGATTATAAACTACGATTCCATACTCATATAAATCACATTGCAAGTAAAGCACATAGTACGTTGGGATTTATTAAACGCTGGGCAAAGGAGTTTAAGGATTTTCATATTACAAAGCTACTTTATATAACACTTGTTAAGACTACGTTGGAATATGCATCGCCTGTTTGGAGCCCAAATTATGCCTGCTACATTTCTGAGCTTGAATCTGTTCAAAAGCAGTTCTTGCTCTTCGCTCTACGTCATTTTCATTGGGATGCATCTTCGAGGCTACCACCTTATGAATCCCGTTTGCAGCTAATTGACTTACCTTCACTCGTCAATCGTCGTAAGATGTTAAATGCGGCTCTCATTTTGAATATACTCTATGGAATAATTGATAGTCCAACCTTGCTATCATATATTTATATTAATGTTCCTCATCGCACTTTGAGACGGTATGAGCCGCTTTATCTAAGTATTGCTAGAACTTCATATTTGCAACATGAACCTCTACGGAATGCTTGTAGCGATTTTAATACTGTATATCCTGTTATAAATTTCTCCGATCCAATTTATGTAACGAAACAAATGATTTTATCATTTTTATCGCAACCTTTTTATATTCAATACCTATAATACTGTGAATTTACTTTGTATTTTGTCTGAACTATAAAGTTATGTAATACTTAGTTTAGTTTCTATTAAATAAATAAATAAATAAATATGGAAGAGAACTCTTCCCACCCTTTGCGTAGATGCGTCGCATTGAATATAAAAATGTTTGTTGAATTCCGGACTAAGCCACACGACCCAACACCGCAAAATGTGACTTGAAACTTGCAAAACACTCCAGAAGATCGTAGAGGTAGACAAAGACACGTTCCCTTAACACAGCGGGTATGACTTTGTCCATTAGCCTACACATTCGCTGCGCGGCATTACACAGTCCGAACGACATTGAAATGAACTGATATAACGGCCGTCCTGAAGCTGTGAATACCGTCTTACCTCTCGACTTCTCTTTTAATGGTACCTGCTAGAATGCGTCCTTCAAATCTATAGAAGTGGTGAATCGTGTGTCCTGATGCCTGGCTAGGACGCCCTCAATGTGAGATAACGAGTATGCGTTGTCAATATTCCGTTGGTTCAGTTGTGCATATTATATATGCCTTCCTAGCATGAAGGCATAGTCCCTTTCCTTAGCAGACTCTTTCCTTAGAGAGCTCTAACTCCTATTGCTGACCTCAATCACCCCAAAAGTCAGCATTCGTTCAAGCTCTGCAAAAATCATCTGCTGGATGGCAGGTAAAATGGGGTAGTGGCGTTGCCCATCCGGAAGATGCTCATATACCACCTCGATCAAATGTTCTTCCATAGTTAGGTGTTCTGCCATAGAGGTGTTCTGCCGGCGTGCTGCTGGATAGGGTTTATATGGTGTGGATCTCTCTGCCGCCGTCATAAGATTTATATGGAGCGGAGCTCTGCCCGCTTGCTGCTGGATAAGATTTACATATGGAGGTGCTCTGCCGGGCTGCTGCTGGATAAGATTTACATATGGAGGTGCTCTGCTCGGAGCTCTGCCGTGAATAGCTACCGCGGACGAACGGATGGATAGACAGACATACATACATACATATGTAATACGGAGTAGGGGAAGGGAAGGAGGGAAGTGAAGTGATGGGAGAGCAGCAGGAGGAAGTGATGGGAGAGCAGCAGATGCAGATGGTCGTTGTGTAGGAACATGTTGTTGTTATTTTGTTGTAATATACTTGTTTAAGCGAAGGAGATCGACGGTCCACAGAGTTAGTGTAAACAAATTTCGGTGTTTTGAACGAAGTGCCGTCGACTGAGTTGGTGTAATAAAATTTCCGTGATTGTTTTGATTATTTAATTGCTTATGTTGTTGTTGTTGTTATTTGTTTTTATGGGAATCTTTTAGTAGGACGGATCGCCGTGGAGTTAATACATACAAATTCCGTTGGTGGGGGGATTTTTATTTCTTCTGTTGTTGTTGTGGATTTGTTTGCAATACTTGGTGACATGTGGTAGCATTATGTGTATGTCCAATGCGTGGCACGATAGAAAGCGTTTCGTAAAGCTATGCATTAATGTTTTTTTTTTTTATATATGAGAGGAAAGCATCGAAAGCCTGAGTGCGAGACTTTAACGCGCTAAAATTCTTCGTCCTATATTAATAGTCTCTAACTCTAACGTATCAGTTTCAGTTCGTTTGTCCCGTTCTGTTTATCGTTCGATAATCTGGGCACTACGCTCGCGTTCTAACCTGCGTTGTCTCATCATAATATTGGCACACATGGATTTAAGGGCTACCCAAGCTTCTGGCGATCGTAGCATGCAGTTGGTGAAATTGTCCGCTGTTAATTGTCGACACAGCACTGTTTCTGTATTTAAGCGAACGTGCGCAAAAGCTTCGCATTAAAAAAAAAATGTGGTGCACATCGTCATGTGCATTGGCGCACGAACCACATGTGGCACTCGAGTCGTGCCCATACTTCTGGAGATAGCTCCGGAAACAGCCATGACCATTGATCATTTGTGTTAAATAAAAATCTGACTCACCGTGCGGTCTTTCCGCCCAACACTTAATGTCAGGAATCAGCCTATGTGTCCATCGCCCATTGCTAGAGATGTTCCGCCTATCTTGCCACTTGGAGAAGGTGACGCGGGTTATATCTTTGACTTCGTGGGCTGCAAGACTTCTGCGGATGTCTGTTCTCTTATGAAAACGTGTTGAGATTTTTTCAACTAATAAGTCGGGCGGAGGTAGATCGTTCGGAAGCCACAGCAAATTCGTAGAGCGCATAAACGAAAAATTAGATTTGTATCGCCTCAGCCCAAACCGGTGCAGCTTACATTACAATAGATATAACTACTTTAGCCAGCAGCAGTCTACGCTTCTGGCTGGGCCCATATGTATTCCGCATTATACGAGTTAGGGCCGCGTAAGTTGCCATTGCCTTACCACACAGCATTTCGATATGCGTAGAGAAAGTCAGCCTGCTATCTACGAATTCGAGCTTTTTCATGGTGGTTATTAGCACCGCTTCTGTCTTCTGTGTAGCCAAACACAATTTGTTTCTCGTGAGCCAAGTTTTTATCAAACTCATTACATCAGTCGCTAATGATTGCAGCTGGTGTATCTGCTTTGCCACAATGACCAACACCGAGCCTTGCGGAACTCCTGCAGTAACTTTGTGTTGTCTAACACCAACATCGGTGTTGTAAAGGAGGGTTCTCTCGGAGAGGAAACTCTTTAGGATTCTCAGAAGATAGCATGGTGTTTGCAATCGCTCAAGTGCTGCAATAATGCTTTCCCAGCTTGCCGAATTAAACGCATTTTTCACATCCAGCGTTATTACCAAGCAGTACTCTTTCGTACCGTACATCCAACGGGAGCCCTCTATAGCTTTTTCCGCTATATTTATCACCTTCTGAATAGCGTATATTGTTGAGCAGCACTTCCTAAAGCCATATTGATGTGGCGATAAACCATCTATTTTGGTAACATGACATTGCAAACGCTCACTATCATATATAGCGGCCTGTATGAATCATCAATCAATCAATCATACAAAGCGGCCTGTATGAAGTTGGATCCATTAATAATTTCTTGGGTTTAAGGAGCAAGACTAATCGTTGGATTTTCCATATTCTTGGAAAAACCAGTTGCGACAAAAATGCCTGGATTAATTTCTGAAAAATTTCTGGCTTGAAGCTGTACGCCAATTTTAATATTTCATTCGGGATACCATCTGGACCCGGCGCTTTCCTATTGCCAAATGAATTTATTGCCGCAGATATTTTATCATAAGTAATGGCCAGGTTTGATATATTATTCGGCTCATATTGCAATTGAGGCATGTTTATATCATGACTTGGGAAGAGCGTATGCACCACCCTGGAATTTGTACCCTGGCGCATTTTAATTTTGACATTACTATCTTATAAGCGCCTCCCCAAGCATTTGAGTCCAGATCGTCACATAAGTCTCTAAAACAAACTGCTTTGCTTTTTCTTATTGCCTTCTTTAGTGTTCTAAGAGACAGTGTATAGGACGATCGATAAAATTCGTAGTTTTGTTTATCGATATTTCGCTGCTCCATTCTTCTGGCACGAGCACAAATTCTTTTAAGGTCTGCTATTTCTACGTTCCACCAGTGGACTGAGGTTCTGCCGCGACTATTTCCAGCTCTTGACATTGATGCATCGCACGCTGCAGCAATATGGGATACGACTTTTCTAGCCAGCTGTTCTGCGCTATCACCTTGGGGAAAGGGGATGTCGATCATTTACTCAAATACTTCCTTGTCAAGTGTATTGAGTTTCCACCTTTTTGCTTGTGAGCTATTTCGCATTACCGGCTCAGTGCGACTGCACGCGCTGAAATGCGTTATCAAAACCCGGTGATCGCTATTTGTGTAGAGGCTGCTAACACACCACTTAACTTTGTTTATTAAAGAGCAACTTACAAACGTAATATCTATCGTTGACTTTCTTCCATTGCGTTCAAATGTGTGCTCACGGCCGTCGTTCAAAAGCACAACATCCAAATATGCGAACGCTTCAAGTGAAATTTTACCTCTTTCGTTGGTGTAAAGGCTGCCCCACTCGGTGGACCATGCGTTGAAATCTCCAGCTATTATACAAGGGGAATAACTTTTGGCATCATTGACCAGATTATCAATTATTTGAGCAAATTGTGCATCGTGTAAGCTCGGTGGGCAGTAGCAGCTAAAAATAAATATATCGGCAATTTTGACAGCGACATAATAATCGCGCTCTGCATCAAGCTTCCATTGCAAATATAGGTTGCCACAATTCCAAATGGCAGCTTTCGATTTGACATCCGAGAATCATCCGAGTTGATTTCGGTGCTGCTCAGATATAATCACTACATCGATTTTATGATCTAAAACACTTTGCTTGAGAAGTTCCTGTGCCACTTCACAATGGTTGAGGTTAATTTGCAGCAACATCATTTCCTGTTCGTAAGCAGCTTGGAAAGCCGGACATTCACGTCCACCTGAAGGATGGTTACTATCCACTTTTCTGCATGAGCATATTATGCAGAAAGCTTCATTTTTGCATTCCTTTGCGATATGACTAACTTGTCCGCAATTAAAACAGCATTTGCTTCGATCTTCACTGCTCTCACAGGCTTTTGCTATATACCCGAAATCTAAACATTTAAAGCAACGCAGAACCGATTCTTTTAATCTGATTCGGCATATTGACCAACCGATTTTGACTTTCCCTACATCTAACAGGCATCTAGCTGTTTTTACCGATACGCGAAGAACTGCAACCTGCGTGTCACCATAAGACCTACGCATCGAGGTAATCGATGGCACTTCTTCGCAGATACCTTTTACAGCAAGAACAAATTCTTCGCTTGTAGTGATCTCATCTAAGTCTCTTACTTCTATTAGTAGTTTATTGCCCACAGTTTTCACTTTAGCCTGCTCGCCCAGAGTTTTTTGAACTTCATCTTTAAGTGAGTGTACGTTCACATCCGCATTTCTTTTAAGTTGAAAAAGCATTTCCCCTTTAAAGGTCTTTCTTACTTTAACTACATTTTCAGCAAGCTTCGCAAGATTTTGGTCTTCTTTGACAGTTTTGAGAATGTCAATGTATGAAAGACCACCCGACTTTTTAATTATAATGGATTCTGGTCTTGATGTCTTCAGTTTGGAATGTGCACTGACTTCTTTTGCACTTTTTTTTGTGAGTTACTTTCTTCCATTCATAACTTTCGTGATTTTTACCACTCAAATTTGACACCTGGTTACTTAAATCTGACTCTTAAGTGTGGATATGACGGGCCTTTTTTTCGCGCGATTGTATTAAGCTCCCATCATCCCTTGGCCGCTTTGCCTCCTTAGTGAACTTGAGTAATGGAGAGGTCTGCGCAACAGAGTCACGACTTTGCTTCTTTTGATCATTTCTCTCACCTTCACCGTTCACAGACGATTGCTGGTGAAACGACAAATAATCTGCTTCTGATTCTGCCTTATTATATAGTTTTACGACGGCATCCATTACATTTCTCATCGATTGATTGATAGAACGACGCACTGCACCTGTTGATGAAACTGTCTCTGTCATCATTGAATGCAGTTCACGAATCTTTCTACCCAGTGTGACAAATGCACACTTTCGTTGAGTGATTTCCACATTTCGAGCGGCCATGATCGGCGGCGATGAGCTTGAACGAGCTGCTTGCTCTTCATGGTTTAACTTCACAGGCGACCGACCAATCCGACTACTCCTTCCAAATGGATCCGCTATTTCGCTGATCTCATCTGATTGACTACCTCCGACATTTCCTCATCCGCCTACTCCTCCTGATACATCAGTTGAGTGCTTCTTTCCACTGCATTGTGGTGTTGCCATCTCACTCTGAACCGATGTTGGAGTCAGCATAGACATAATATGCATTAATGTGTGTGTGTGTGTTTGAGGATTTGATTTCGCTTGTTTTGGACATTCAAGTAATGAGTGTGAGTTTTTCTATTTTGTTCGGTTTCGTGAGTGTTGATTATGTAGAGGTTGTGTTGTGATTTAATTCTTTCAGTAGAACAGAGCGTCGTCGATGGAGTTAGCGTAAACCAATCTAGTTGCGTTTTGTTTATTTTCTTCCTTATGTTGTTACTATATTTAAAGTGAATCACGTATGAACTAAAAAAGTTTATTTATTATTTTTAATTTTTTGTTTATGAATTAACTGGTTACGCAACGCAGTCTCTTCCAAAATAAATATTATTATAACAGTGAAAGAATCTGGAGAACTAGGGATTCGTGTCACGCATAATATCCTATATCAGCGGCGGAAGCTCGTAATTTACTCTCAGTTCTGAAAGTGATCTTGAAAGGTTCGGTGATCTTGATAAAAGTCGGTGGTTCAGTGATTACGACAATTGTGAAATAATCAGTTAAAAAACCAAAAAGTATGAAAAGAAAATCCACAAAGTTGTAAAACAAAACAACAAAAGAACATAGAACCTGTTCAGTCTACTTAAATATACTACATATTTTAAATAAAATAACTAAACATTTAAAAAAAAAAAGAAAAAAGAAAAACAAAACGTATAAAAATAAAACGTGTAAAACAAAACAAAGACCAAAATTAAAACTTTATTACGTGTAAAGTGAACATAAATCCCCACCAACAATTCAAAATTAAGGTATTTATTTGTGCCACTTGCGGAGAGGGCTTCACTGCGATGCGTAGCCTTAAAGACATGGAAAAGCAAAGCATGGCCCCGTACAATTCCATTGCAACGGTTGTGGGCAAAATTTCAACCGTCTAGATAATATGATCAAGCATAAACGTCGAGTCCACGGGATACCTTCATCATCACTATCATCAACACAACAAGCAGCATCATCGTCTTCAACCGCAGCATCTATAACGAGATCATCAACATCATCATCATCAGCAACACACTGACCTAGTACAACACAACCACACATTGACGCTATCGAGAACGTTCGTTGCCCAACATGTAACGAAGATGTTTCTCGAAGAGGCTGGAGCTATCACCTGCGGATGATCAAACACAAAAAGAATTGTTGGTCGCCGCTAAGCGATGGTTTAAAGTGCATCAAAACAGCCTTTAAGGATAGAGTTCGAACACTTCTTTTCCAATATAAGGATGAGGGACTTCTGATTTCAGAAGATTTCTTCAAAAACGCTAAAACCATAGTGACCAAGCAGATAGAAAATTTGCTAGAAAAGCACATAATGATAAAATTTAATATGGAATTGTATGCAGAATATTTCAAAATAACAGAGGATGACGAAATAGTGTTGGAAATAAAATCATTTCAAACATAGATGATTTTAGCTCAAAAAGTTGAAGACATCAACAACATCTACAATGACATGTCTGAAAGACTGACCACCAAAATGGGTGAATTTCAGGAAAGGGACAGTGGATGGTCTATACTTAAAATATGCTATGTAGAGCGGGTGAAGGTTTTGACATCTTCTGTATCATGAAGTACTGTCCCAGGGACCAGATGGCTTGCAGCTAAATGGTTCAAGACCGGCTATGCGTGGTGAAGAGCCACACCCTGCACGAGGTGCCCCTGCTCAACGAAACATAGCGGATCTAGAGAGGAAAACTCGAAAAAACCCCTAATCCCAGGTGTTATCTGAACCGTGCCTATGGGACGAATGGCACTACGTTAGTGTGTCTTATAACGGTGGCCCCCAGATACCTGGCGCCCTCTGTTTGTAATTAGCCTTACCGGGATAGAAGGGGATATGTCTCGGTGGACATTCCAACCCCTTTACTCGCTGGACCTACATGAATAATAAATCTAAAGAAAATCTTAAACAAACAAGTGTACAGGCAACTACAGTGCCTGAAAACACCAACCAGGTCATTGACCTTTTACCATCTTGTTCAGCGGCTACTATAACCGCTAATGATGGTGAAACAGCACGCAGCTTGGCAATCGGAGGGGCTACATTGTGCCTTACTGATGCGGCTGCTGTGGTGGAGTCTAGTTCGAATCCGCAGGCTGTAATGGCCATGGATACGGAGATTCCAACGGCTGAGGAGGAAGCACTGCTTAGATCACCTCCTCATCCTGTGATGCAGCCACATAGAATAAGGCTTTGCGGTGCTGCTAGAAGACGGCTTAAGTTCTATGTGGCTAAAGGGCATGACATTGAGGAGGCCAGAAGGCTAGCTTTGGAGCCTATGGCTAAACCTGGTGTGCGGGGCACACTACAGAAGAGACCTCGGTCTGCCAACGCGACACCGGAGGATAATCCCCCCAAAAAAGGTGCTCGGGAATCTGCGCCGCAAACGCCCCCCCCCCCCCCCCCCGATTCGGTGGTGCCTGCTATAGACGCTCAGAAGCCCTCTTTCTGTGAGGTTGCCTCCTGAGGTTGCCACCTGTGAGGGTGAAGCTGGGCATTATTCCTGCGGATTATCCTCAATCCGTATGGAGTACTGCACAGCTGAAGGCAGTACAACACGGCATCCTAAATGAGGTGCGTAGAAAAAGGAGCGGCTCAGTAAAACCGCAATTTACGGGATGTTCGTTCCGGCCGGGATGGCTGCAGGTAACCTGCAAAAACTGTGCAACTGCAGATTAGCGGATTAGGACAAATGTGCCGAATTTAAAACCATGGGCGGATGCACACATAAAGGTGGTGCAGGAAGATGATGTTCCTAGAGCACCACTTTATGTTGGATACTTTCCGGAAGTGGATAGTACCAGGACAGCAGACATCCTCGAACTATTGGAGGGCCAAAATGAGGGCCTCAGAGTTGGCGACTGGCGGGTGGTTCGCAAAGCTCAGCGAGGAGCTGTTGTTGAGATTGTGTTGGCGATCGACCCGATATCGGCAAATGTGCTGAAGAATCGCCAACATAGAGTTGGTTATGGGTTTGGCTGCGTCATCATTAGGACTACGGTGAAGCCGACTGAGCCAGGTGCGCTGCCACAGTCAATCCCGACTGGAGCCCAACCTAAGGGGGCACAGGGTAGCTCGGCCACCCCTGGTTGTAGCGGTACTTCCAACGAGAAGCCACAGGCTGAAGTGCCTATTGTGCTAGAGCAGGAGTCCGCGAAGGAGTCAATGGAAGCTCCGTCGGGTACAGAGGCTATGGACGTCGGCAAGCCTATTTCTACCCCCACTATCCGACAGTTGTTGGTTCAAGCTGGAGTAAGTAGTGCTCCCTCAACGACTCCGGTTAGTGCAACCACGTGCCAGTGATTGGCGCCCTAGGCTTGGTAGGAGCTCTGGTGGCGAAGATAGAGCCAGAAAGGGGGATAGATATTCGCCCGAGGAGGTGGGCCGGTTTTCTGGTAATCGTGCCAAAAAAGTGGCATCTAGGGGCCACACTAAGAGCCGCAAATAAAGCGGCCAACACTAGGGTTGACGAGCGGACCAACCAACTGTCTGAAAATCAACCTTCACCATGCTAAGGCTGCTTCCTCTGTCTATCAGGCGGAAGCCTTGGACATAGCGTTCATGCAGGAGCCTTGGGTCCATAAAGGAGTTATCAAGGGCCTCGCTGTCACAAATGGTAAGGTAATTTACTGCACCAGCTGTGACCGTCCCAGGGCGGGCCTTTTAATTAATAATAACATTAATTTTCTGCCACTTTCAGAGTTCATGACGGGTGATCTAGTTGCTGCATGGGGAGAGGTGCGCACGGCAAACGGATTGGAAGGAGTCACTGTTGCATCCGCTTACCTTCCGGGAGATGATGAGGTGGCGCCAACCAGGGAAGTCAGGGAGCTGGTGGGATATTGCCAACGGAAATGCCTCCCGTGGATGATATGCTGCGATGCCAACGCCCATCATGAGATCTGGGGCAGCAGAGACACCAACAAGTGGGGTGAGTACCTTTTCGAATTTGTCTTAAAAAACAACACTTTTATTCTCAACCGGTGTGATGAGCCAACCTTTGTCAATTCCATACGTGGTGAAGTCCTTGACCTCACTTTGCAAATGACAAAATGGCGTCTATTACCTCAAACTGGCATGTATCGGAAGAGGCATCCATGTCTGATCATAAACATATGAGATTCAGTATGGGTGTCTCTGTGATGCAAGACCGAGTTTTCAGAAATTCCAGGAAAACTAACTGGGAAAATTATCGCTTTATGTTAGAAGAAAGCGTTAACCGCTCACAATCACCTATCTTAACGATTGAAGAGCTTGAATTTGAGGCTCGCGTGCTCAATTCAAATGTACAGGATGCCTTTACAAGCAACTGTCCACCATCAAGGGAACCACAGCGAAAAATGGTTCCATGGTGGAACAGCTCCCTCAATAAACTGAAGGGAGAGGTAAGAAGACTTTTCAATAGGGCGAAAAAAACGGGCAACTGGTCTGAATATAAAAGCGCTCCTACAGGCTATAGCAAGGAACTAAGAAGTTCAAAAAGAACTTCCTAGAGACGAAGTTGTGAGGAGATTAAAAGTTTCCCTGACTTTCTTCGTCTGAGGAGCGTGCTTTTCAAGGACAACTCAAATGGTACATGTACCCTCAAAAAGCCTGATAGGGGTTACACGTCATCAATGGAGAAGACCAGCTTGCTGCTGCTGAGTACTCACTTCCCAGGATGCGTTTTTATAGAGAATCCCAGTGTTACGGCACGTGTGACGGCAATGCCCCCTCTCGCAACAGGGAGGGAGGCGGGTCTAACGGGATCCATCATTGACAAAGAAAAGGTCCGATGGGCTCTTGGAACTTTTAGTCCCTTTGAAGCCCCTGGACCAGATGGGATATATCCGTGTCTATTGCAACAAGGTGCAGATGTGCTGGTCCCTATCTTGTCAAGAATGTTTAGGGCAAGCTTGCGGCTTCGCCATCTTCCGTTCGCATGGGCAGAGGTTAGTGTTGTTTTACAGCTACCTAAGGCATATCGGCCCATCAGCCTCAGCTCATTTTTCCCTAAGACATTGGAATAACTCCTGGACGTGTATATAAAGGAGACGATATTAACTGTGTCACCTTAACATGAATTAAAGTTTGCCTATCAAGTAGGCAAATCAACTGCGACTGCGGTCCACAGCCTAACTACAGTGATAGAAAAGGCTTTGCAGTCAAGACAAATTGCTTTGTGCACATTCATGGATATATCAGGAGCCTTTGACAATACGTCTTATGAAGCTATCTGTGATTCCATGACAAGTATTATCACCACCGTTATGGACACTGGTTGTGGATGAACTCCTGAATAAACTGAATTCCTTGGACTTCAGCACTCAGGGTTATGCTGACGATCTTGTGGTCTATGTTGTAGGAAATCATCAGCCTACGATATCTGACTGCGTGTAGCGGGCCATTAACATTACAAAAAGATGGTGTGAGGAAAAGGGAGAAGCCTGTTCTGGAAGGGACTACAATAGAATTCTCCAAGGAGGCAAAGTATATCGGGGTTATCCTGGATAGAGCGCTAACTTGGGACGCACACCTCAGCAGTGTTATCCAGAAAGCCACAAGGGCATTCCATGCCTGTACTAGGTTCTATGGTAAAACTTGGGGCATCAGCCCTAAAATGACCTACTGGGCATTTGAAGTTATTGTAAGACCAATACTGACATATTCGGCGTTGGTCTGGTGGCCCAAGATTGATCAAAAGGAAGCTGCAAAAGTCCTAAATAAGTTACATCGACTGATCTGTGTGGGCATTACTGGTGCAATGAAATCGTGCCCAACCATGGCCCTTAGTGTCCTGTTACACATCCCACCCTTATCGATAATGATAAAAAGGGAGGCATGTCTATCGGCATTCCGGCTTAGTCGAATCTCCACTATGAAAAGTGGGGATCTATATATGAAAAGTGGGGATATTTTCATTAATGAATCCATTGTCAAATTCAGTGACAACATGCCAAAAAAATTTCTTTCTCCAGGAACTACACGGTTATTGTATTTGACCGAGAGGACTGGAGAAATAGGAATTTGAATTTCGAACCGGGAGCTCAAATTTGGTACACCGATGGGTCCAAAATGCAGAATGGCGATGCTGGCGCCGGCATTGTAGGGCCGAGATTTCAGAAAGGTATATCAATGGGAAAGTATGCTACTATCTTCCAGGCAGAATTGTTTGCCATAGAGATATGTGTGAGGGAATGTCTTCGTAGGAGGGCATTTGGTGCACACATCTATATCCTCTCTGATAGCCAAGCGGCTTTGGAAGCCCTCAGGTCTGAAACAATTGGATCCAGGCTTGTAGACAACTGTCGCAACTGCCTCATCCAACTGCGACAAAACAATACCATTATACTGGGATGGGTCCCTGGGCATGAGGGCTATGAGGGGAATAAGAGAGCCGACTGCCTAGCAAGGCGCGGTGCTCAGCGACCTTTTATAGGTCCAGAGCCTTTTTGTGGACTATCTAACGGATACAAACGGGAGGTAATCCGGAAGTGGGAGGAAATCGAGTTCGAGAGGGCGTGTTCAAATACTTTAGGCCATCGCCAATCAAAGAGATTTCTTACCTTAGCTAAAGGAGTGTCATTAAAACTCCTTCTGCTAAATAGGAATGACTTACGTGTCCTTTCAGGTTTTCTTACGAGCCACTGCGGCCTCACCTGCGGATATCACCTGAAAAAAATCGGGATGTCTGAAACGGACATCTGCAGATTTTGCGATGATGCTAAGGAAACCGCTGAGCATGTTCTCTGCGATTGTCCTGCTCTTACCAATCGGAGGCGGTTAAGCTATGGTGATCCAATTATGCCTCACTCTAAGATCTGGATCACTAACCCAGGAATGGTGCTGAATTTTACAAAGAGCTTAGATCTGGGTTAGGTAAGGGCATGCACAATAGATCCATGAGGTCGCGGTGCATCAGTGCCTATAATAATAATAATAATAATAATGTAGAGATAAATATAAACCAGTATCGTCCATTAAAAGAAACATCCTACATCCCTCTGCCGAAAGTCCTCCCGGACAAGCGTGCTTGCATAAATGTAAGAAACACTGACTTTCATTGCTTCAAATGGGCAGTCATATCTGCACTTGCTAATCTGCCAGATCACCAAGACAGACCGCATAGTTATAATGTGGAGAACATTGAAGCGGAAAATATAATAATAGAAAATGGAATGATACTTAACTTCATGGGATTAAAGTTTCCTCTTTCCATAGACGCCATTAGCAAATTTGAAGAAATGAATCTTACGATTAGCGTCAATGTGTTTGGTTTTAATAAGGATTCGGCAAACATCGAGGGACCTTACCACTGCACCAAGCAGGAAAATTTTCAGCACATCAACCTGCTGCTGTAATTATAATTTATTTTTTCTCAACTTCATGTTATTTCACATTTATTTCATCTTTCATTTTACACGACTACTTATTGCAATAAATAATCTAATTACATTACTTTCTTTTGGCTTTTTAGATTAATAAAACAACAACAGACTGCTCACCGAAGGCAAATATTTTTATGCAACAGCTGTCTCCAGTACTCTCACAACGAGAGTACTCTACAAAAACATAAGGAAGAGTGCGGAAAAATAATAACGGAGATGCCGTCGAGGGAAAAGGCGGTAATTGGCTTGAAGAATTTTGAACGGAGCTTAGGTGTTCCTTTTGTAATATACGCAGATTTTGAATACGTATTAAGTAGTTCGGGTTTAGATAATAACAATAAGTTTGTATGTAAGCATATTCCGGTAGCCTTTAGTTACAATACCCATTGCAATTTTAATGATAGCCTAAGTAAATTTGTTATTTATTCAGGGGAGGATGCTCCAAAGAAATTTGTAGAATTTTTAATTAAAGACATTTTAGATTTATATAATAAGTATTTAAGCAAAACTACAACTATGGCCTCTTTAAATTCTCGGTAGCTGAAACATCAGTTGGAATGTCAAAACTGCCATATTTGCAAAAATGATTTAGAGGCTGACAGAGTGGCAGACCGTTGTCACTTAACTGTACCGAACCCCACCAACAATACAAGCTGTATTACGATTTTGTAAAAGTACCACAGTGGCTAACAGCGAATAAGTGAGTCAATGTCGGTACAAGAGTTACAGAGAGGAGAAATAATCGAATGCAACCCTCTTGAAAACAGGGACAGAACTTGCCATCTTAATGGAGACTGGAAGAGTATTCCATACTTTAATCGCGCGGGAAAGACAAGATCGCTCAGCAATAAGAGTACGAACTCGGGACGAGACAAGATTCCTAGTTCTGACTTAACTGCACCAAAACAGCTTATTAAACAAATACAGTGGCTCATTAGACCTAATTACCTTGAATAGGAGAAGAGCAAGACTAAAGTCATACAGTCGCTTAATATCCGTGCCTAAAACAGCGGTCATTATATGGCTCACCCTGTCTCTTCTTCTCAAGGAAAACACGAACCTCAACAGAGCACGCACACATTTGTACAGTTTGCTCCAACATAGTGCACTGCATCCCCCAAAAACCTCACAGCCATAAAGAAGATGAGGAACAACCAACGCTTTGACCAAACGCAATCTGGCCTCCTTTGGCAAAAAGTGCTTAACAAGATATAAGCTTCTTAGCACTAAATATATTTGACCACAGACCCGACCAATATGCACATCCCAAGAAAGATCAGCAAAACCAAATTTCCATAGCACGTCTTATTTTACACATGAGATGGCTGCTGTGCAAATGAATAGAGCTCGGTTTGTATACAATAAGCCAATATATTTGACTTACCTGACTTTCAACTGATAACATTGATGTACACGATACACTTCACCTGATATTTGTTTATAACTGATAGCTGTTTTTCCTGATCTGATAGCTGGTTTTCCTGATCTGATAGCTGGTTTTCCTGATCTGTTCCTGTTTATAGCTGATCTGATAGCTGTTTTTCCTGATCTGATACTTGTATATAGCTGATCTCATAGCTGGTTTTCCCGATCTGATTGCTGTTTTTGGTGATCTGATAGCTGGTTTTCCTGATGTGATACCTGTTTTTTTATTTTTTCCCTGGTCTGATAGCTCTTCTCATATATTGTCACCAAAATGAATGAAAAAATATTAAAAAATCTTATTAAAACTAGACGAGTGCTTAAACAGAAATTCAAAAATATTAAATTTGGGAAAGCCGTTCTAGAGAATCAATTAGAAAAAACGTTTAAACCGATTACAATGCCTCTTAACAAATTGGTGCAAAAATCGAACATAAGTATTCACGACAATGCGAAACACAACTTAAAAGTTAAGTTACCACTAAAACTTAAAACAAGTACTCCAGCTAAAGCACTAAAAACTGATTTCTCCAATGATACTCTGATCAATAATGATGAAGATGAAGACGACGATGACTTTTACTCTCAGGTGGAGGATGATGATGAAGATGAACAATTGGCGCCTGAACTCGATGTTACTACAAAAGATTATGGGAAATGTACCGAATCAATACTTTACTCCAAACTACAGCAACAGAATGAGTTGGATACTACTTACATACGGACCACACAAGGGATTGGATGGTAAATGGCGAATCGGCGATATCATCTTTAGCATATGTAATGACAAAATAACAATATCAGATAATAGTTGAAACTTTACACCTGGATTGATGCAACTACTATATCTAAAAGAACCATCAAAATATAACAATGCAGATCTACAAGCATACAAACTTATCTTAGAAAATACTAGTGCTCACAAACGTAATTTCAACAAAAATGAGCAAGTAAAGGGAACTAGAGCCTTCAAATACGCCAACATTATAAAACGATTATTTAATGACGCATCGCCGTCAACTATCTCACAGAAAATAAAAATGGGAACGGGTTTCATGAGTGTTAATCCACAGAAACCTAATTATATATATTGGGATGATCCAAATGAGTCGGTTGAAAGGTTAAGCCTTTTACTATCATCAGAATCTGCCGGTAACAACAATCATAATAAAGAGGTAGTTTCCATACTGGAAGAACTTAGGGAAACAGAAATAATTGTATAAATCTTCATATAAATAAACAGCTCTTTTCTAAAATAAAGATAATTACAAAATGAGCGTTGACAAGTTCGGTCATTATTCCATTGAGATCTCATCAAACTAGTAAATTAAAGCGAAATTTTTTAAAAGCTTTTGGTCTCAATTTGGAGAAATGGTTATACACCTGTTGATGACAACGATGAAGTAACAAAATTATATGTTGACTATATCATAAATCAAAAGAATTTGGAATTTAAAAAACAAAATAATACACTAAAGGAGCAAATAAATAAAGATATTGAAAAAGTTAGCAAAAAGTTTCAATCACTAGTTGATGATAGTCTTAAACAGATAAAGACTGAATTTAAAGAAGAGTACGATATACTGAGAGAAGAAATAAATAAAAACATCGACGAGGTAGTCTCTCGAAGACTACAGATCACAAAAAACGATATTGAAAGTAATGTTCAAAATTTTGTAAAATAGAACTGTGAACAAATTGAGCGAATTGAAAGCTATATATTTCAAGAACTACAGAAAAGACCGAAATCCGTAGCTGATTTAGAAGAGAAAATTCTCATTGAAATGCAGAAAAGAAAATAATCTCACAGAGTTATTAAGATATGAGTAAAAAGCAAGCTTTGGTGGAAGAGCTTCACAGACAAGCACGTAAAAGATTTACGCGAAGGCGTGTAATAACAAAAGGAATAGATGACCTTGGGCAGGCAGATTTAGTGGAAATGGGTACTTATTCTACATACAATGATGGTTATCGCTTCCTGCTAACTGTAATTGATATATTCTCAAAGTATGTCTGGATTGTACCATTGAAATCCAATAACGCTATTGACGTTACTATGGCTCATTCAAAGCAAACATATGAATTATATGCGCTGGTATATTGTTTATGTATGCACCACTAACTATGTCGCACTCAATGTGTATTGCATTTATCTTTGTTATATTCACTGGCAAGTCTGAAGTATGACACTTTCCTGCTTCCAATACTTTTTCACTGAAACCCAATAGTAAACCGATGGTTCGTTCTTTATTAAAGAAAATATTATGTTTACTCGATTCTACGACTGCTTGCAATGTATTAGGGTTTGCGGCTATTTCCACTTTTTCATTCTGATCTATACTAGCATATTTATTTTGGATAAATTCAGAAATGTCATCCAGCTCATATGACCCGACAGGAATCTCAATAGTATGATCGCCAATGCGAAATAAGTTATTTTTGTGATCAATGTTTGGTATTGTATGGTAACTATGGAAGTCTACAAGAACACAAACATACGGTCTCTCTAAATCTAAGGGTGGAAAATAATTAGCCGATAAAACGGACTTGTTTCCTGTTAAAGTAAGAGTAATTGACATGTTGCGAGTAGTTTTACTAATGAAATGAAAAACAGATGTATTCTTCTTTTATTAACAATATTATTTTATTTATTTTAGTATGTATTTATATAAATATTTTTTATAAAATTTCATTCTTATTGATCCAGGAATTGTGATCGTCGCTAAATTTTAACCATTTCACAAAAACTTTTCTGCCTTTGGTTTTAATAACTTTTTCTACCAGATATGTATTGGGATATCTTTTTTTCTGCAGTTCATTTTCATAGAATCGACCTTTAATTGTATTCCCTTGGTAATCTTCAAGAATGTATGTTGTTGGGTTTGTAATTCTTATATTTTTAATTTTAAATATTTCCGTTGTCCAATTTGGCGTATAACCTTCCTCGAAAACGTGTTTATGTTTACTTATGCGTACATGATTTCCTACCTGAAACTTTGGCTTTCTAAATATTTTCAGGTTGTTGTAGACGGTGCTTAATAAAAATTTTTCGTTGCTCGAATTCACTTTGATTGGAGGCATGTTGATGGTTCGATGCTTTTTGGTGTTATATTTTTTAATTAAGTTCTTATACAAGTCAATCCATCGATATGAGCCATTATAACTGAATTCCTTCCACATCTGCTTTAACCTTCGATTGAAGCGCTCAACAATTGACGCCTTCAAAATATTATATGTTGAGTAATGGTTGATGTGGTATTTTTTCAGTAAACGTTGAAAACTTCCATTGAAAAATTCCTTGCCGTCATCGGTTTGTAAATTTTTTGGTTTCCGTTTCAAGGAGAATATGGATTTCATAGCCATAGTAACGTCAATAGCGTTATTGGATTTCAATGGTACAATCCAGGCATACTTTGAGAATATATCAATTACAGTTAGCAGGAAGCGATAACCATCATTGTATGTAGAATAAGTACCCATTTCCACTAAATCTGCCTGCCCAAGGTCATCTATTCCTTTTGTTATTACACGCCTTCGCGTAAATCTTTTACGTGCTTGTCTGTGAAGCTCTTCCACCAAAGCTTGCTTTTTACTCATATCTTAATAACTCTGTGAGAATCTTTTCTTTTCTGCATTTCAATGAGAATTTTCTCTTCTAAATCAGCTACGGATTTCGGTCTTTTCTGTAGTTCTTGAAATATATAGCTTTCAATTCGCTCAATTTGTTCACAGCTATATTTTACAAAATTTTGAACATTACTTTCAATATCGTTTTTTGTGATCTGTAGTCTTCATGAAATTACCTCGTCGATGATTTTATTTATTTCTTCTCTCAGTATATCGTACTCTTCTTTAAATTCAGTCTTTATCTGTTTAAGACTATCATCAACTAGTGATTGAAACTTTTTCAATATCTTTATTTATTTGCTCCTTTAGTGTATTATTTTGTTTTTTAAATTCCACATTCATTTGATTTATGATATCGTCAACATATAATTTTGTTACTTCATCGTTGTCATCAACAGGTGTATAACCATTTCTCAGGCGTTTCCAACGGAGATCCAAGTTTTTATTGCTATCCAAATTGAGACCAAAAGCTTTTGAAAAATTTCGCTTTAATTTACTGTTCGATGAGATCTCAATGGAATAATGACCGAACTCGTAAACGCTCATTTTGTAATTATCTTTATTTTAGAAAAGAGCTGTTTATTTATATGAAGATTTATACAATTATTTCTGTTTTCCTAAGTTCTTCCAGTATGGAAACTACCTCATTATTATGATCGTTGTTACCGGCAGATTCTGATGATAGTAAAAGGCTTAACCTTTCAACCAACTCATTTGAATCATCCCAATATAAATAATTAGGTTTCTGTAGATTAACACTCATGAAACCCGTTCCCATTTTTACTTTCTGTGAGATAGTTGACGGCGATGCGTCATTAAATAATCGTTTTATAATGTTGGCGTATTTGAAGGCTCTAGTTCCTTTTACTTGCTCATTTTTGTTGAAATTACGTTTGTGAGCACTAGTATTTTCTAAGATAAGTTTGTATGCTTGTAGATCTGCATTGTTATATTTTGATGGTTCTTTTAGATATAGGAGTTGCATCAATCCAGGTGTAAAGTTCCAACTATTATCTGATATTGGTTTTTTATCATTACATATGCTGAATATACCATTCCCGATTCGCAATTTATCATCCAAACCTTTGTATGGTCCGTATGTAGTATCCAACTCATTCTGTTGCTGTAGTTGGGAGTAAAGTATAGATTCAGTGCATTTTTCATCATCTTTTATAGTAATATCGAGTTCAGGCAATAATTGTTTACCTCCATCATCCTCCACTTGAGAGTAAAAGTCATCGTCGACTTCATCTTCGTCATTATTGATCAGAGTATAATTGGAAAAATCAGTTTTTAGTGCTTTAGCTGGAGTACTTGTTTTAAGTTTAAGTGGTAACTTAATTTTTAAGTTATGTTTCGTATTGTCGTGTATACTTATGTTCGATTTTTGCACCAATTTGTTTAGAGGCATTGTAATCGGTTTAAACGTTTTTTCTAATTGATTCTCTAGATCCGCTTTCCCAAGTTTAATATTTTTGAATTTCTGTTTAAGCACTCGTCTAGTTTTAATAAGATTTTTTAATATTTTTTTCAGTCATTTTGGTGACAATATATGAGAAGAGCTATCAGACCAGGAAAAAAATAATCAGTTATAAACAAATATCAGGTGAAGTGTATCGTGTACATCAATGTTATCAGTTGAAAGTCAGGTAACATACTAATATGAATATAGCATGAAACTGTCTTTATTAATTATTTGTGAATGTATATATTAAATCCCTTTCTATAACGACCATTGTCAATTGCATCATCTTTGCTTATTAAATCCAGGAATCCATATTTATCTTTCCAACATTCTCCACATATATTTAGAAATTTTACGTATGCCATATCTGTTCCGACATGATCATGGTATATGTGCTTAATATTCATTTCATCTTGCTTAAACATAATTATAAAATTTGCATTATCACGTATTAAATGCTTGGGAATTCTTGTATATGTTTGACATAAATAAAAGCAATCAATAGATTGTTTTGCTTCTCACAAGCTACATCATCGAATATCTTTATTGAATTTGGTTTTGCTTCATCCGGCTTGAAAACTTTTTCATTGTCGGAATATGTAAAAAATCCCGTATTTTGAATGGGTTATATTAAACGCTTTAGATATTCATATTTCGGTTTATAAAGTGATTTTAAGTACAAGTATATGTTTGCAAAGTTTAGTCCATTTGGACTTTCTATTAAACTTAACATAACATTAGTCTTTCCGCAGTTTGAAGGTCCAACAATAAGACATCTAATTGTATTCGGTAGAAGGCAACTGTGTCTGGATTTTATTACATTATTTGTAGCAAGATGCAAATTTTTCACTTTTATTAATTTGTCATATTTAACGAAGCGCATATTAACTTATGATATAAATACAGCGCATTCAAACCTTTTTATTCATTTATATTTCGTATTTGTTGTCGAATGGATATAAAATGGTTATTATGTACGAAAAAGGTTCTAGTTTTTCTAAACCAGTGATTGGAAGAGGTTTATTCAATAAAGCTATTAATTCTCTGCCATTTGAACTTCATTTACCGAGTTTTCAATTTTGTGGTCCAGGAACTAAACAAAAAGACCGTTTAGCTAGAGGTGATACTGGAATCAATCCATTGGACACTGCATGTAAAGACCCTGATATTGCATATTCTCAAAGTAAAGATTTAAATAAAAGGCACGAAGCAGATAAAATATTAGCTGAGAAGGCTTTTCGAAGATCAATATCTAAAGACACTAAACTTGGTGAACGAATAAACGCATTCTTAGTTACAAACGCAATGAAAGCTAAAGTCAAAGTCAAAGTCGGTATGGTCGGTACTAAAACCATTAAAAATGCATTAAAATTTATTAAGTAACGAAAACCTGAAGATATTCCCAATGCTACTAAAATGGCACAAGGAGTAATTGAAAAGTCTTTTGGACGCAGAAAATCCATGATTGAAATTCCACGTGTTATTCCTATTCCGAAGGTTGGAGGATTTCTACCATTAGTACCCATTTTAACTGCTCTTGACGCCGTTGGTGGATTAGCATATGGTGGCGCAGCAATCGCAAAAGCAATCAATGAAACTAACGCTGCAAGAAAACAACTGAAGGAAGCAAGTCGACATAATCAAACAATGGAAGCAATTGCAATGGGAAAAGGCTTGTGTCTTAAACCATACAAAAAAGGATTGGGACTATATTATCACCCTCAACCAAAAAACATTTAAAGAAGCTACCTTGAAGACCCCTCACAGACTTCAACTTGATGAAACATGCTAATAAATTGCCACATTTTAGAGGCGTTTTCATGAGAGATAGTCTACCGAAACGAAAACATGAAAAATAATGTGGAATTGTTAATCTAGACACTTCAAGTGGTCCTGGTACTCATTGGGTAGCATATTATAAGAATAGGAATATAAAGCAATTTTATGACAGCTTTGGAACCTTGCAACCACCGCATGAAATAATTCGATATTTGGGTAACGGAATCCAATACAACTACACGCAAGATCAAAATTATAATTCATATAACTGCGGGCACTTGTGTTTGGAGTTTTTATATAATGTAAATCATAAATATTCAATAAACTAAATATTTCATAAAGTTGCAAATACAAATTTGTGGTTTCACTGTCTCATCATGTCGCTAGCTCTCTTTTATACACTCTTTCATATTTAAGGGAATTTTGTGTTTTTATTACAGAGTATATAGAAAACATAATATAAAGCATACTACATAATATAAAGTATATGCAAACATAATATAATATGATATTTGACTGTACCATTTACTTTAGTCATTGTAAAACTCTCGAGCGAAACAGTCACTCAGTCAGCATTTGTCAGCATAAACTTTAGTTAATACAAATAGAATATTTTGTTAATACTACTATATAAAATTTAAATAAATAAATAAAGAAAGAAAGGAACGCTACAAAATGAAACAAAGGCAGGCAATAGGAACTTCTTTCAGTGCTGTGGAGGATTTTAATAAGAAAAATGTCATGCAGAAAGGTGTACTGTCTATAAAAGACATGGAAGCCAACAGAAGCTACTCCATACAAACTGTACGCAGAACTACAACAAAGTATGGAAATAGAGTTGTAATGGAGTTAGAAGACAACGTTGTATTTTTGCCGCAACGCTTCAATAATATAAGTGATGAATCCGATAGGCGGTTTTCACACCAATGAGACAGAGACAAAGAGACAGTTCGTGTTCATTTTTGACTCTTGTGGCATTTACATTGAAGAGACTAAAGTCTTAAAGCTTTTTGGTACTTTACTGCTGGGAGTATTGCCGTTCTGTCATTGTTACAAATAAAATCGTACTAAATCGAAGCCGACAATTTTTTCAACAGTTTCATATTTTAATTGCAATTATGGAATCAAATAGGTTATTAAGAAGAAATTCCATAAACCAATTTATAACCTTCGCTTATATTGTAAATTAAATAATGTTTGGTTTTTTATTAAACAATATTTACTTACGTTTATGATTTTCCGACTTCCGATAATAATTAGGACAGCGACAACAAAAAACAGAAACAACAAAAAACTGATAAAAACTACACAAGGTATACTTCAATCTAATAGCGCAGCCATGCACTTCTATTGTACAAAGTAGTAAAATTTAGTCCGAATTTCACAAAAGGGACTAAATTCCACTCCAAAGCTTAATACACTTTTACTGTATTGGTACGACAACACTTTTGTCTCTTTGTCTCACGGAATGCCGTGAGACAAAAATGAACCAAAGAGACAAATTCATCCGCTTGTTCTTCTTACAATTTTATTAACAAAACAAGAACAAAATTTTGTCTCTTTGTCTCTGTCTCATTGGTGTGAAAACCGCCTTAAGGAATTTAGCAACGGTTCTCACTATTAAATGAAAATAGTGATGGATGGATCTGACGATTTTCGCTTGGAGGTGCTTGTAGATTTCCTACAGTCGCAACCATTTTATTATTAAATGTAAAATATATGTATATGTGTACAATATAAAAAATAAATAGATAAATAAAACCATAAAAATAAATATTTAATTACAGTCTTTTATTTTACTGACTATTCTCCATTTTAATTACATTTAGTTTTGAATACAAAGACATTGTACAAACAACAACATGTAGCATGCACAAGTGTCAGGACCATCGAAGCATTTATCTGAAGATCAACAGCAGCTCTCGTAATGATTTCCATGAATAGATTGAAATTTGTCATAATGTTGATTACGACATAACTTTGAATAGACGCTTAAAATTTCTTCAAAATGTTCCCCAAGTGTTGTATCTTGTTAAGTTATTAAAAACTCATAAACTTGGTTAATAAAATCACAAATGTTTAAGTTTTCCATCGTCACTCGTCAACAATCTAACACGTTATAATTATTATATACTGATACATAACTTGAAACACAATTTACTTAAACCTAACAATTTACCTAATCTAAAAATTTAACATACTCCATTTATGAGATATTTACATACAGATATATATGTATATACACAAACATGCATATATCACTAACATATACAACACCATATAAACTAATTGAGTCTTCCAATACCATCGATCTCATGCTTTGTAGTCAGAGCTAAAGATCAATGAACATAAAATGACCTACATTTGTACGAAAGAAAAATCAACCCTACATGTGTTCACTAAGAGTATTCATATTTTTAGCAAGCTGAGAGTTGGTTAACCACGAATCCACTTGAAAGAGTTTCCCTTCATTTACTAAAAGAAAAAAAGCTATAAAATATGAATGTCACCGCTCACAAGAGAGGCATCCCCAAAATACATTGCAAAGAAAAAAAAAAGAACAGAAACAAAAAAATATTCTGTGGTGCCATGCATTGGACATACACATAATCCTACCACATGTCACCAAGTATTGAAAACAAATCCACAAAAACAACAACAGAAGAAATAAAAATCCCCCCACCAACAGAATTAGTTTGCATTAACTCCACGTCGATCTGTTCTACTAAAAGATTCCTATGAAAACAAATAACAACAACAACAACATAAGAAATTAAATAATCAAAACAATAACGGAAATTTTATTACATCAACTCAGTCGCGGCACTTCGTTCAAAACACCGAAATTTGTTTACACTAACTCTGTGGACCGTCGATCTCCTTCGCTTAAACAATTATATTACAACAAAATAACAACAAAAACATGTTCCTACACAACGACCATCTGCATCTGCTGCTCTCCCATCACTTCGGTCACACACACATTCCCCTACTCATGTATGTCCGTCCGTATTACATATGTATGTATGTATATCTGTGTGTTCATCCGTCCGTCTGCGGCAGCTATTCACGGCAGAGCTCCGAGCAGAGCACCTCCATATGTAAATCTTATCCAGCAGCAGGCCGGCAGAGCACCGCCATATGTAAATCTTATCCAGCAGCAAGCGGGCAGAGCTCCGCTCCAGATAAACCTTATGACGGCGGCAGAGAGATCCACACCATATAAATCTTATCCAGCAGCACGCCAGCAGAGCACATCCCATATAAACCTTATGGCGGTGGCAGAGCACCTCCACAGCGCAGTCGCTACGTTGGCCCAGAAGGTACATATACACACTACAGCCGGAGACCTAGTACAGCACATGACGGGAACCGCGGTTTAACTCTCTCCAGTGCTACTGATCATTCTTTGGTAAGAATATGTAGGTCCGTATCGAACGTCAAGTCTGTCGATGACTGTTTAAGTTCATCTACAGACGCTGAGCTGGTTGCGTCAACCCCTACACGTGTACACTTACTAATTACTGACAACCCAAAGGCTCGCCATTAGTCAACCCCAAAGTAAAATTCTTGTTGTAAAGCGCGAACTATGAGAAACTATATGTCTTTTGTCAAATCTTCCCAGACAACCGTAAGTGCAATTACACCTATCACAGCGGTTTCACCTCCGTTTGCAGTCCTGACTTTCTGCCCCTGTATCTGAATCACTTGCCTTTTTCGAGTTTTAATGAATTCTAAAGCACCATTTCCGATACAGTTGGCAGAAGCACAAAAATATAGCACGGCAACAATGTCTTCAACGTCCACCTTCGTCTTAGCGAAAAATCTCAACGTCACAACGGCAGAGACTAACAACTTTTTAATTTTTTTTCGTCATCGTTCTTTTTGCCATCATCTTTGCTATTTTGTCGAAGTTCTGCTTTTTCCTGCCGAGTACTACCTCTTAAGAAGATTTTGTCCCTCACAGCTTCGTACTCGACCTTGCGCTGGAGTTACCTTTTTACTGGACGATCTATTGGGCTATTGCTGCGCATCACTGGATCCTTCCTCTGTAGAATCCTTACAGGTATGCCGGGGACTCCTCATTTAGTGCAGAAATCCCCGGATTCCGTGCAGCATTCGCGTTTTCCCGACGAAACTCCCAATAAGAGACATCATTATAATAAACGAAACACGCCATACTGTGGAATACTTAGTTACACTTCGCCTCAAGTTGGTTTTTCTTGAAGTGGTCCCTAGGCATTCCGCAACTAAAACACAAATGAACATGAAACGGAGACTGACAAAATACTTGGTTACTGCTAGCTGGACGAGGCACAGACGTAAACGGACGCAGACCTGAAGGACCCGATCGGCTTAGGAGTCTTGGGAAATTGGAAAGAAATTGGAGTGCTAAGGAGTCAGAGTCTCCACATTGGTTGAAGGTTCTGCCTCCTCAAGCGGCAACCCACATCGCTAACCCGCCTTGCCCTCGCTCTACTTTCTTTTATGAGCTTTTGCACTTGGTGCGAAATTTTTTTAACGAGTTTACTTTACAAGCAAAGATCAGGCTAGCAAGGTCCGGTCTTAAATTTGTCCCAATTATTGAAATTAGCTCCTCCTCAGGAATCTTCGCAGCCTGAAGGTCAGATTATGGATCTTAGCATAAAAATCTTCAAAGCGTTCTCCGAACTGCTGCTTTCGATCCATAATCTACCTTATTATTTCATAGTTGGAGTCGGACAGCCTCTCGCCTTGTCGGAAAGGAATCGTCTCTTGGATGGGGATTTGTTGGTACACCTGACGCCTCCATCGCAGCCACTCTTCTGCTCAGGTCTGTGAAACCACCACGAAGCTGCTGCATGGCTTCTGCGCAACCTGCCATCATCTGTCACTGCTGTATCATCATGGCCATCATCTGACACAATTAATTACTCAATTAATCAGATGACACAGCAGCGGCAGATGATGTTGATCTGCTCGGCCCAGCTGCACCACGCTGTGGTTCCACAGCCTGCTCCTCTTGCTCCGACATCTCAGTTATTTTTTCTAGTTTGGCTGAGAAGCTACTAAGGCTGACGGTCAAACTACTGGACTCCGACCTAGCCTCCACGAGGTCGTCCAAACACCAAGCTAACGCACTTGCTGAAAAAATCTACTAGCACAAAATCTACTCGTCTTTCTATCTTAGTATCTATTTGGTCACGTACTGAACGCACTATTTGATTCTCTAGAGCCTTACTTATGTTTCTTGTAATGTGTCTCCTAGGTTCAGACTTACGCACGCATTCCATACACCAACAAGCACTCAAATACTCTCACACTCAGTCACAAGACACACAGTAAGGGGAAACCAATTAAAGAAAACAAAACTGAAAGGACCTAACCGGGAAGAAAAAAACACAGGAATGAAAAATAATTAAAAAAAAATTCAAAAACCACTACCTAAAAAAAATAAAAAAAAAATTTTCATATAAAAGAAAATAATAAAAATAAGAAAAATGTAATGAAAAAAAAACAATAAAAGCTTAATGGAGTAAGGGAAATAATATAAAATATACAAAAAATAGTAAAAATATGAAACAATAATAATTAATAAAATACCAAATCAATAAAATAGAAATAATAAGCAACTAGTAAGGGTACCTTCGGTCAGACCGAAGCTTATATACCCTACATCCCAGCAACTTTTATTATACATATTTATACATATTTCCGATTTATTTAAATAGTCCGATTTTCTTAAATTTCCGTATCAAAATGTTCGTGGGCGGACACGCCCATTTTTTTAAAAAATTTAATCTACCTGTACCGATGTATTCGGAAACAAAATTGAAGCTCAAAACTAAGTCTACAAGTTGAAATATTGTTAAAAGAATTAGTATTTGTTAAAAAAGTAGGCGTGGCGCTGCACCGATTTATCCCATTTTCAATCCCACAGAGTTTCGGATGACAAAGAATATACGTGCAAAATTTCATCGCGATAGCTTCATTCGTTCTCCTGTAATCGTGATTTCCACAGACAGACAGACAGACAGACAGACTACGGACATGGCTAAATCGACTCAGGAGGTGACACTGATCAAGAATATATATACTTTTCCATACCTGCCACGCCTCCTTTAATGCGTTACACACGGAAGCACAAAGTGAATATACCCTCATTCCTTCGGATGTAGGGTATAAAAAAAGCAAAATAATAATGAAAAGAAAATATATAAAAAATAAAACAAATTGAATTAAATGAAATAATAAAACTAGTAAATGTGTTGTCTACAGCCGGGCTGTAGCCGAAATACCCTACACCTTAAAGCTGCATATATACTCGTATATATATTTAGAAGTGGTGCGATATAATATACTCGTATATATATACAATATATATATTATATATATAATAATAAATATACAATATATATACATATATAATAATAATAATAAAAACAAAAAAAATTTTTTAAAAAGTGGACGGATCACGCCCATATTTGGCATATTAACTGGAAGCAGTAGTCTAAACCTACATATAAAATTTTCTTGTCTTCTCTCAAAAAGTGATGCTGATATGGCCTTTTTTAATAGGCAAAACAGAGGTACCTGCACTCTCGATATAAAAAGTAGGCGTGGGCCTTGGGCGATTTTGCCCATTTTCAATACGAAACACCCCAACATAGCAACGAATATTTTTGCCAAATTTCATTTTGAAATCTTGATCCGTTCTCCTGTGATCGTGATTTCAACGGACAGACAGACAGACAGACAGACGGACAGACATCGTTATTTCAATTTCGGTGGTGATGCTGATCAAGAATATATATACTTTTCCATACCTATCTTGTCTAGTTCTATGCGTTACACACTCCGGTAGAAAGTGAATATACCCTCAACCTTAAGGTGTAGGGTATAATAATATTAAAGGGTTTTCCTTTAAAGTAAAAAAATAAGAAAAAAGCTATAATTGGAAGCAAAAAATAATAAAAAGACACTAAAAATTTATTTGTTTTAGTAGATGGTTTTAGGTAGATGTGCGTGGTGTTAACCCACTTGGTATAGTCAAGTCGACTCAATTATCCCAAAACCCCAAAAAGTCGGTCTATGTAACAATTCTGGAACGTGGCACATCTGTACTTCAGTCTTGACTAAAGTTATGTTACCACGCCCACTTGTAACATCTAAAACCCTTGAGTGTACTGCAGATTTGCCTCACAAACACAACTGTTAAGATTGGTAGTGAATCCGGCAGCAACTCACCTGTGAAAGAACCCAGTGAAAAGTCCCGCGACTGGTACCACTTCTAAAAATACTTGAACTTTGCTGAAGGAACCCAGTCGCAAAACTTTCCACAACATAAAGTGGTAGTGCTTCAACATAAGTTCAAAGCAGAAACCAGCGTTGCTATCCCGTCCAAACACATAGTAGAAAATACAGAAAAGTAAAAAACAAAAAAAAAGGAAAAGAATACCACTACAGAAAACAAAAAAAAATAGAGAACCAGAGAAAGAAAAGAAAAGAGTAAAAATGAAACACTGGTCACTTGCACCAATGTTTCTTAATGGCCCTGGTTCTACGCGTATTCATTTGATGACTGCAACAGCTGCAGTTTCTGATTCCGTGATGGCTATATGCGTATTCATGAATACTGTCAACAGATGTACACATTGCGTTTTCTGTACCTAAAAAACAGAAAAACAAGCCGTACACAAGCAAACTAACTGTGTCAAAACTCGTTTATTTATCAGATGCTTAGTTGTGTGTGTGAAAAGCTTCTTTGAAATAACTTCGTTTCGTGAAACAAAAATCTCTCTACACTAGGAAACTTAAACATGTTAGCATAACACATATCGTTGAGTAAATTCATTTTGTTTGTAACATTTAATCACACTTTCATTTTTCTTTAACATATGCTTATTACTATTTTCATAATTTTTCGAAAGGTAAAGAAGAAGAAGAGTAAAGGTAAGTTTTGAGAAGTAAGTTAAGGTAGTTAAGTAGAAGTTTTCTAAAATAATTTTGCTTATGGTTTTTATTTCTATTTTTTTTTTTCTACCGACGGCTCACTCAGTTTCGGGTACGGAAAGTGGTACCACTCCGCTGCATTGACTCAAATGAGATAGTAGAAACAAACAAATTTGCAGTTTTTTTTCTTTCCTATTGTGCCTTACCTCTACCGTTCAACAATTTCACTATATAATTATGTTTCAATTTAAACTATATAATTAAGTTTTATTTTAATCTTAAGAACACTAAAGAAATTAAATCTAAAAATTACTATAAAAAAAAAAAAAAAAAATTAAACAAAATAAAAATAAGTTGACGGCAACTCTAAATCCCTCGCTGTTGTCTTATTTAACTATTGTGGTCTTGTCGCTTATTTATTCTGTTGTATATATCTCTTTGTGTAGCTGTGGTTCTTCTAAAGTTGTTGTATTACATCTAAGTTTTAATGTTGTTGTTGTTTTTGTATTTGTTTTGCATGGAAAATAGTTGTTGTTTATATTGTTTATTTTACACAATTTGAATGTTGTGAACAATTTTACATTAATATTGCTGCTGTAGCGGTTGTATATTATGCGCTTTGTTGTGGCCTTTCTTAATTTGTGTTTAGAAAACTTAGTGGAGAATCATTGCTGTCGTTTCAATTTCATATATGTATATAAGTTTTTGTTTGCCAAGTGCAATTTTGGCGGAATCCTGCCTCAATTTGGCACACTTTTTCTTCACCTTATATACATTTACTTTTACCCAACCAATTTTATATGTACATCTTCTTCTACGTCTTTTTTTTTTTGTTCTTTTCAGAACTTTTTTAATTTCATGTGTTTCAACACCTCTATTTCAACAAATTCCATCTCTGACATTTTCCGTATTAACACATTCCTTAGTTAATTTTTCTTTGCTAAGCAACCACTTCTTGCAACAATTAACAACACTTCTTTCAACAATTTAAGTTCTTTTTCTATTTTTTCTTCAATTTTTTTCTCCATCAATAGTTTTATTATCAATTTTTCTGCTTGATTTTCTTGCTCTAAGAAATAAGCACCATCAACGATTCACCTCTTTTTCCTCTTCATTCTCTTTCTCCTCTCGTTACAATTCCCATGCTTCACAAACTTTCCATTAATTCCCCCTTTCACTCGAAATTCCACTTTCCCTAATTTCCTTTTCAATCACACTTCCATTCACACCTTGCCACACAAACCATTCAACCAAGAGACTTAGGCTCTTGCTGGGAGAAGAAATCTTGCAATTTTATTCTCTAAAAATTGCTAAACATATTGGCACATGCAACAATTAACAATAACAATAATGGCAACTAACACCAAAGACAAAACTAACTATTACTAAAATCGCTCCTCTGGTTTAGGAGATATGAGACACGGGCTGCCACTACAGTCACCAATTATGGAAATAACCAGAATATATTGTAGTTATTTCATCATAATTTTATTTAATCAATATTTTTGCACACGTGTCGGCCTTTTAGAATCAAAGAAAAGAGTGACAGCTGTCAACACCCAAAAGATAGTTGCCACATGCTTATGCAAAACAAATGTTTCTGTAGAGTGCAATTTAACATATTTGATAATAAAAATTTATGATATTTTGCAATTGCGAAATTCAAAAACCAGAATGACGACCAAGCTGAATTATAAGTTTACAATAGTCGATTTTTTCATACAAATTCTTGACTTTTAAGATAGTTTTTCTATTCTTATACTACCACTGGCTATTTAATATACCAGAGTCGCATTACTCAAAAAGACTGTAAAAGTACAAATCGATAGAATGGAGTTTTTAAAAATACAAAGTGGTTTTTCTCGTGACGTATTACTCCGATTCCAATAAAAACAAAATCGAGGTGAATCTAATAACAGTTACTTTCTTACAAATTGGTGATCATAGCACGTACCTAATAATAGATTTTATTTTTTTAAAAAATTAAATAATGCAAATAAAATGTTTTACTAAAAAGATTTTCCTCAAAAGGATATTTTTTTGAAAAAATGAATTTTAATAAAAATTGAAGACATTTAAACTCTGCATTGTGCAACGGTACAAACTCTTACCGCAAAGTTGCACCAGTTTAGGAGATATTCGGTTTAGAAGATCGAAACTATGGAGATCATAGCTCCTAAAGGGGTGGCATGCGGGAACATTGTCGTTGTTTTTGGCTTCTACAACAACAAAATTGGAGCAACAACAACATCTCACTTTGCACCTAGCTTTGATATTTTTAAAACATCCATTTTTGAAAGCAAAAAATATACATATGTATATATAAAACTAAAAAAAGGGGGAATAAAAATTGGGCGCCAAAATTAGGCAAACAAAAAGTAATAATTATAGTTGCGTTTTTGAGTCGTAACAATAAAAGCCTACGCAAGACTGGAAACTGAATTTTATGTTTAGCTGTGTTAGTGAAATGCTTAGCTGTAGTAGATTACAAAAACAAAATGTACGCAAGTTTGACAACTTAAAGTTTTGTTTATTACCAAAGGTTTTGAGAGAGCAATGAAAAACTTTTTCTTCTTCATAAGATTTGGTCGAAATCTTTAAATAAAGCCAATGGAATTGGACTAAAAACAACTAATATTTGTGCAAATTCACAAGGAACTTTTGTCTTGCATTTCTTTAATATTGCCTATTTTCCTATTTTTAAGAAGTTTCACAGGGTTTAAGTCATGCAGTTGCTTAGAGTACGGATAGTTTATATAGCTCAGGAGTTTTAGATGCTCCCAGCAAGCCTAGATTCCAAATATATTTCAGTTTATTATTTCTTAATTATTGAGAGAAATTATTGAATCCAAAGGTTTGGAGAACCATTCGCACATGCTATAACTGGCCTTTTCTCACAATTAGATTTAAGCATATTTAATAATGAAATAAGCCTTCTTGTTGATAGTTTTAATTAAAAATTTAAGAAGGAAGATCTTAATATTTGAATATAAATAATAATCGTAGTTTTATAATGAAATTATAAAAATGAATTAAAAAAAATGTTTTGAAAGAAAAAGTTCATTCAGAATTTTCGGTAGTCACCATATAGAGTGTTCGATATGCACGAGTACTAACGTATTCCAGCATACACATAGACATCTAGCATTAGTCAGAACGAGACCGGCATACTTGCAACGAACAGTGGACAAATGAAACGAGTTCCATTCAAAGTATATAAAAACAAGAACCACGCATACGATAGCCATTCGGTTCGAGGACATGTAACCGGAAACATCTCGAGCCAGTTCACAGAGGATACAAGAAAGGTGTGCTAAGTTCGGCAGCGGCGTGGGGAGTTTGCGGCACTCCGATGCGAGGAGAAAGCGAATTTAAAATGAAAACGAAAAGCTGCGTGTTTCATCCCCCGGCGTCGACGTGCGTCTGTGTTTTTTGGGGTTTGCAAACTCCGTTGGAGGGCGATAGACTCGCGCGCAGCAGGTGGATAAGTAGTTCAAGTGTCGGTTAAGCAGCTCAGCCGAAGCTGAGGATTCTACAGAACCTTTTGTGGGGAAAATAAGCAGTTTAAAGCAAAGAAAGGGTCTTAAATTCATTCATTGCCCAGTTTATAGCTCAGTGAAGCTGTTCGCGGTCCAAACTTAATGAGGAATTTCTTTTGGCTCCACTGAATTTATTTTTCCAACTGCCCCTAAAAGCAGACGAACACAAAAAACCTCGTGAACGTAGTTGAACGGATTCGGTGCCAAGATTCACGCTGAAAGGATTCGAAAATCATTTATTTTATTTATTTTTAATGTTTTCGTGCCTTGTTGAGGCTTCCTTCTGACAGTTCAACTGTCAAAGGATCATTTCTTCTATTGTAATTAGTCTTTAGCGTCGTTAATTTGACGTTTCAGTTGCATTCGCGGCTGAAACCATTTCACAAAGTGATTAATTGATGAGATCACAGGAGGAGAAGAAGAAGAACATACAGAAAAAAGTGGGAGAATCTTTAAAAGGGGGTGAAAAGCAAAACGAAACATTTAAAAAAATAATTACCAAAATTATGTGAAACGGGGAAAAACAAAAAACTATTATTAAAAGGCAATTTCTTTATTATAAATGTGAAAAGTAAATTTAAATATACGAAAATTATTCTTATAAGTAAAGATTTTCTATAATATTCAAGCGATTAATTAACAAAACGTTCTTGAAACTTCATTTCATTTTATAATTAAATTTTATTGTTACTAGTATTTATAATATAATAAAATAATACGATATAATGAAAAAAAAATAATATTAAATAATAATAATAGTATGAATAAGAAGAAAACTAAAAATATATATTATATCTATAATAGAAATTGTTTCTAAGATTTTTTATTAATTTTTTATTAAGTTAATACGAATATTTTCTTTTCTTTTTTAAATAAAACTTGCATGTTGTTGGAATTGTTGTTGCTGCTGATTTTATGATTTTTAATTGACTCATGATAAGACTAATTTTTGGGAAAAAGTCTAATTTTGTAAACGTCATCTTAATCATTGTTTAAATGGCGTAAAATTGATGCGACTCCTCACCACAATCCAACTTCTTCCACCACGGATTGAGAGAGGTGAACGAGAGAGCGTGAGTCGTAATAGGAGAGTGAGATTGATCGTTGGTGCCAGTTGGAAGTGTGTGAAAGGTGAATAGAGGGGAAAAAAGCGTTTGGTAACTGTGATAATTCAATTAAAGTTTTAACTGTCGCTTTGTTAATAAGTGCAGCTTTTCTTATTAACAATTTATTCAGTGTTATTTTTGTTCTGTTCTTTCGATGCTTTATTATTACACCTGAGCGTAATTTTGTGTTTTTTCGAACAAAGGTTGAGGGAAAATGCCGACGTCATGTCACACTTGAAAGTGATGAACTTGTGTTCAACCAGTGACGAAGACCGGGAAAAGAGAGACGCGGGAGAGGAGTGGGTGAACAGAGCCAATGTGAAGCGGGGAAAAATACGCCAAGTCATCAAATTAAAGGTTTGGTTGATGGAGCTGCACCGGCGTGAACATCCTTCGCTGCAAGAAGCCTCTGTTTTTGTATAATATAGAATTGACAACATCGCAATATTGAACACTATAGCATTCTACAAATAAAACTTAATGTGAAACGAATACAATAATAAATAAAACTTGATAATATTTAAAATGACTGTGGCCGTTATTATAAAAAGGAAGAAATTCTTGAGACGAACTCCGGTCAGCCATGAGTTACCATGGCTACGGATAAGGTGGTCATTAAAACGAACATAAGGAAAAAAGACGACTGCGTTTCATCCTTTCGATAGTTCCACAGCTAAAAGTGTTGTTCCGAAAGAGGCTTCTGCTGTCAAAGGAACAAGGACATTACATCTACTATTAAAACACTAACATATTACCTTCTGATATGTTTTTCGGGGGCATCGGTTACCGTGATGATGTATACACTTTGTATAATATATTCAACATTTTCGTTTGAGTGCATATTATTTTTAGTTTTTAATTTTTACTGTGCACATTATTTTTTATCGTATTGAATACAACTAATCTGTGATTTGTTTTTTATTTTTAGTTGATTGTTATTAAAAAGATAAGCGTGCGACTAGCAGACAAAACCAAAAACCTCGCGCCGAAAGTCACGAATATTTTAAGAAATGAAAGTTACATGTATTGAAATTTATTTTTACCGTTCCAAAGAACGTAGCTGGCGCAGTTAGCAGGATTTATACAAATAAAGTGTGAAACGGAGCAATTGCCATATTATTGTGCTCATAAAGAAAATCTAATCAAACTGTATAAATAAAATCTAAAAAGTGAATTTAAAGTGTAAAATGTAGCTATTAAGTAACAAAAGAAATTGTGCAGACACTCACTAAAATCCCGAAAATTCGTACTTGATTAATAATCATATTACTCAATATTCCCTAACAACGATCTAATCGTTTGAATTGTTCCCAATTACGAAGAAGAAGAATGGAGCAGTTAAGAGTGCCACAATGCTTGTCAGTGTCAGTGCTTATTAACGAACAAACATGAAGATCAAAAATATAAAAAGCGATACAGTTCATATCACCATGAACTTTCGGGAGATAATGAAACGCTACCAGTTAGTGCTGTTAAAGGAGCACCCTGCAAACGAAACAGAAATTTTTAAAATAATTTATTTTTATAATAATTTTTTAACGGAAACATGCTAGGAAAAGTAAGAAATATATTAAGCATGAACGTACCGAACAACTGGGAAGAATTCAAGCAAACGTTGATAAAACATTTCAAATCATTAAAGGATCCAATGACGATCACAAAGGAAATTGGATCATTAACTGTAAGAAATATTAGAGTTAGATTATACATAAATTAAGAATGTTACTAGAAGATATAGTAGAACTTGCTGTTTTTGATGACAGTATTTTCTAATATTATGTTTATTAGTTTATGATTTTATTGGTCAAGATTGGGGAAATTTGAACCTTAACATTACTAGAAAAAACAAAACAAACTATAACTAAAAACAATTTATGACGGCAAATAACACTAATCGTCAACAAAATAAGAATTGGCGATTAAATAATAATTATCAATAGTAAAAATTGTCGATCAAATAATAATTATCAACAACAATAATTGGCGATAAAATAATAATTATCAACAACAAAATAGTAATAATTGGCAACAAAATAATAATTATCAACAACAAAATGGTAATAATTGGCGATCAAATAAGAATTATCAGCAACAAAATAGTAATAATTGGCGACCAAACAATAAATCTCAACAACGAAAAAGTAATTTGCGACCAAACTATAAGTGGCAACAAATACATAACAACAGTTGAAACACAGAAGACAAACAGACAACAAGTAAATGTTTTAAATAAAGTAGAAACAAAGTCTAGTTCACCAGATTTTTTTTATAAACTAGGCTCGGAAATGTAAAATTCAAAAAATTTTATAAAGTTAACGAATTAACATTATTTAAGAAAACATACATAGCTTTACTAAATACCGGTTCTACAGTAAGTATTCTTGAGGAAAGTAGTTTCGTTGACGCTAACCTACAGACAATAAACCATAGATTAGTAGATGAGACACTCGAAAATGTCCCTTATACACTAATGCATTTTTGCTGGAATTGCACTGATACAATGAAAGAAAACTTTGATTCGCTGCAAAAAAAGTGTAGCCTCGCCGTAAAAAAGTGTAGCCTCGCCGTAAAATAATGTAGCCTCGCCGCAAAAATTTTGTAGCAAGCACTGATGGGAAATTTATTTTAAGGGGGTTGTTTATCGAAACGTCAAAATAAATAATTATAAATATTATGTTTTTTATCCGTGAAAAACATGTATAAAACATAGTTTTAATGTTAATAAATATATTCTATAACATTTTACACAGCATTTTCTAATTTGCTTCATTATGTTTCCTGTAAATGCAGTCGATAATCAAAACTTTTTTGTTATAAATACACAATTATGCGCCCAATTGCAAAAATATTTTAGAACGATGTTAGCAGAATAGTATAAATCAAACTGAATACAAATTATTACAAAATAGTTGGAAATTATACGTTATTGGCCTAGGTGGGGCTCCAAACCCCTTTAGCACATACGGTTGCACTGTTAAGAAATCGTACACATTGATTGATAAAGAAACAAGAACAACAATGTGGTACCTCTCACGTATTGTATACGTGAGTTCAACATAACAAACAATCAAATGTCAAACCGATTTTTTGAAGCGGCGAATAGCGAGTGTCACATCTAATAATCTATGCAATAAACTATTCAGAAATTTTTACACGAACAATTACAGGTCAAGTGTATAAATCAAATAGAGTAGTAGTCACAGAGTGGCCAACTGAATTTAAGTACCCGTAAAGTTTTGCAATGAAATGAGTCATGGTGGGCTTTGATAAAGCATTCGACATAATATTGGGTCAAGATTGGATTCAAAAAATAACCATACAGAATCTTGAAGTAATCATTACTAATGAAGTGAGCCTTCCATTCATCACTAAAACTTTGCAAGAAAAAGTTGAACTGTTACAAGTAAGGGAAGTGCAAAATATTCACTTGGATAATTAGATTCCCAAGAGAAAGTAGTAATTTATAGACTTTTGAAAAAATATAATAAATTAATTTACAAAGAGTCTGATATTTTGACAAACACCAAATAACAAAAAACTCAAGAATGTATAGATTACCTCTAAAACACGAAGATTAGGTGACCCGCCAAATTGAAGATATAAAAAGGCAAATTATTACAAAAAGTAAAAGACAATTTACTTTTACTGTAGTTAATAAGTATCCGTTACCGAATATAGAGGGAATATTCGATAAGATTGTAAAGACCACAAAACCCATGTATATCTGGTGTACACAACTTCCACATTCTACAAAAGTGTTTTTTTTTAAGTTGCTAAGGAAAGCGAACTATTTCTGTTTTAAAATAATAAATTAACTGCTTAGATTTTAAGCTTATGATATCTAAGAAATTTGGAATATAAATTTACGATTAAGAATGAAGCACTTAACCACATATGAATATATATAAGCAAATACTCATATGAACAGATGCTAAGACTTTCGTATTGAGAGGGAGAGAGAGATCGGTGGCTGTGACTTTCCAGTACACCGTTGGAGCGAAACCAATAGTTGAATACACACTCACCACTAACGACGACGAACACACAAGGAACAAGAAGAAGCACACTAAGATGAGTCGAACGATATAAAAACTGCGGAGTTAGTTCTTGTAATAGCCTAAACACAGTTGAAGAGGCCGGATACAACTTCATTAATCAGGTGTCAAAATTACATGGGCTCTTATGGACAACGAGAAAAAAGTTATTTTCCAGATTCCCACGACGTTCCGTCGCTTACTTACGCCGCCAGCATTCGGCTATTTTCTAATCTGGGGGCATTTGGTTGTCGGCAGAGCTGTCTTCTTCTTCTTTTGTGTAGATGTTGTTTGTGTAGAAAAAACCTTTATATGCAATGAACGGCCGATTATGCAGCTATAACTGTGTGTCGTCGCCAGAGTTTGACGGGTGGCAAAAATTGAGGTTGTATCAGGCCTCTCCAACTGTGTTTAGGCTATAAGGCGCTCGCTCAAGACGGTCGCCAGCTAAAACCAACGCGTCGTAGCGACACACAAAAAACGCTGAGTATTGACACAGGCGCTTGTTAAAGAGTCGCAAAGCGAACAGCAAGCAGTGGGATTCAGACATTCAACGGAGGGGTACGTGCAGCAGAAAACGCTTCGCAATATAAACCTCGAAAGCCAAAAGGGGAAAACTTGTACAACTGCCACAAAATATATCGTGGGCTGCAATAGCAACGCACATCGGATTGCAACACTTCAGCAGCAGAAAACAGTAGCTGTAGTCAGTAGCCAGTAGTCGGACAAGTTGGTGAACGACGTGCGCGCGTATTTTGTAAAGTTTACGCGGTAAGGTTATGTGGTTCAGGAATATATAAGTAAGAACAACTTTAAGTTCATATAGTCTCACGGCTTCAGGGTCGGGGCTTTATGTTATATAGTCTCACGGCTTTATTGTAGCAGGTTTAAGTTATATAGGTTTACGGGTTCAGGGTCGGAACTTTAAGTTATATAGTTTCACGGCACATGGTCGAGGCTTCAAGTTTATATAGTCTCTCTGCTTCATGGTAGCAGGTTTAAGTTATATAGTTTGACGGGTTCAGAGTCAGAGCTTTAAGTTATACAGTCTCAAGGCTTCATGGTCGGGGTTCTAGGTTATATAGTTTTACGGGTTCAGGGTCAGAACTTTAAGATAAACAGTCTCAAGGCTTCATGGTCGGGGCTCTAGGTTATATAGTTTCACGGCATCAGGGTCGGAACTTTAAGTTATATAGTCTCAGGGCTTTAGGGTCGGGACTTTACGTTATATAGTATGACGACTTCAGAGTCGGGGCTTTAAGTTATATAGTCTCTCGGCTTCAGGGTTGGAGGTTTAAGTTATATAGTTTCACGGGTTTAGGGTGGGAGAATATCACAGAATATGTATATTTAAAAAAAAAAAAAAAATTTGGATCTTTCAAATTAAGATGTCTACGACGCTGAAGTCTTTCCCTCTCAGAGTCATTAAAAACTTTTAGTGCACTCGGAAGGAATTGGTCACAGTGACCACTTCATCATTGGCAATTTGCAAAGCAACATAAAAAATAAAATATAAAATGAAGACGTAGGAACGTCGATTTTAATATCACAATTGGCGCTGCTTATCCGACATTTAAGCCGTTATAGCATTAAAATTTAATTTTGAATAATTACCAGTGTTATGGGTCAAGGCTTGCCAAAGTTGAGTAGTAACAGCGTCGGTTGCATGATCGCTTTTTGGTGTTTTCCGATCTTTGTTGACTTTATTTGCTGGTGAAACTACCATGTGTAATGGACTGGTATTAGAACTGTTTTCGCTTCCTATTGCCGAATAGTTTTTCGTAGCCACTATTTGATCTAATCCATAACTGCTCATATTTTCCAAACTGGATTTTTTTAAACATGGTTTATATAAAAATACCGGTTGGGTATTTGAATGAACACTTGATGTTTCATAAAGTGCTGTTGAATTTTCATTTTTATGTTTTTTTAAGGACAAGTCTATTTCTTCATCATATCTAAATTGGTACGATGGTCGTTTTGTGTTTATCTCGGAATTTTTAATACTGGCATGAATTACTGGCATGCTTGGGGATTGTGGATTAGAATTTGGTGGTGATATAGTTACTTTTTTACTAATGTCCATAAGTACGGATGCAGTTTCTAGTTGCTGTTGCAATTGTATCAAATTTTCATATTTAAGTGGTTCAACGCAGCTACAGTTTATTATTTTCGAGTTACTTATTTCATTACAGCAAGAAATTGTATTCTCAGAAAACTTCGTGGAAGAATCTGAATGTGTTATTGTACTGAATAGTTTATTTTTGCTCAAATGTGATGATACTGTTTTTTTAAAATTTTGGGAAATGTCAGAAACAGCCATGGTATCAGTGTATGTACTAGATTTTTGTGTATTTATATATTTTTCTGAAGACGTTAACACCTCACTTCTATGAATGAGTTCTGCATTTTTTTTTTGAGTTAAATCGTTCTTATGCTTACTAGATCCAGAAGTATTACGTAGTTCTGTTAAAGCTTTAGCTGCTAATCTTTCACTTGATGATACACTAAATAAATCCATATTTAGTAACTCATCTAATTTTAGAGTGGATTTTTTAACCGATGCCTGCAATAAGTACCAGATTATTATTTAATGCATAAAGTATAAGGTTTATGTAATACGATAATAAAAAAAAATTAATATATTTATATTGACATTATCCTATCTTATTAAAGAAGAAAAAAATATATATATGCCTCCAGGTATTGATAAATATATATCTTAATATATCAGTATATAAATATATATGTGCCTCCAGGTACTGATATATTAAGATATATCCGATTACACATCCTAAAAGAAAATATGCGATAAAGCATTGTGAATGTCGCAATATAAGGTTCGAGATATTAAGCTCAGTGGTTTGCCTACTAATCGGCTCCTTATCGCTAAAATTTACACTTTTCGCTGGTTCAGATTTGCACTAGAAAGTAACTCCGTCAAGATAAATGCGTAAAAGCGAGTACAATTTAGTCAAAATCTGAACCACCAACACGAATGCCACTTCGTTTTTTACCCATTTTCAGGTAATGGTTTTAATAGTAGAACTTTGATCAAATAAATGTATATTTTGGGCACCAAATATATTAGATTTAAAGAAAATTTAAATATTCTATTTTTAAAATTTTAATTTTATATTGTTCAAATTGTCAAATTGTTCAGTCTCAGACTGAAATCTGCCGTTGTCATAATTTTTTTGGAGAAAAGCTCTATGTTAAGAAAAACATAATTTGACCAATTATGCGGAATATGCGGTTCTAAACCTATTCCAATTCCTTCCAGAATCATCGAAAACTTTCACTGCGCTCGGATGAAATTGATCACATTTCCATTTCTCGACTGGCTTTATACTTTTGCTACGAAACGATTTTTTAATTCACGAAAACAATAATTTGACGAAGTGGAATATATGCTTTCAAAGCTAATTCGAAAATAGTAGATTTGCATCACAGAATTTATCTTCACGAAGTTTTAAGCAGTTAGGTTTAACATGCTATTCCCATCGGAATTAGCACTACAGCTATGACCACCAATCGCGTTAAAGCGACCACCAATCGCGTAGGAAGCGAAATATTTACAATTACACATTCAACAAAGATAATTAGTCAGCAAAATTTTCAGAAACAATTACAATATGGCTAAAAGAAGCAGCATTGGTATGGTAAACAAAAATTGAAATTACCTGGATCTTTCATGGGTATGAGAAACAAGACTGCAAATATCTTAAAGCTCAATGCTACAAGTGTAAGAGGATTGGTCATATTGCCTCTGAATGTAAGTTTTAAATTACCAACAAACATATTTACGATGCTAATTTCGTTGAAGATACCATTTTATCTAACTGCAAAACTTTTCCGGATATGATAACATGATCGTGTAATAAGATCAAGATATGAAATTTCAATTTGATACTGGAGCAGCACGACCAATTGTTGATCTTGAGGCTTACAGATTTTTCAACAAACCTACTATATCACCAACCACTGTAAAACTTTTACGTTATAATAATATAGAGATAACTGTACTTGGTTTAATTAAAGTATACGTAATGATGGAGAAGAAAGCTAAAGACCTTGAATTATTTGTTGCCACAACAGAATTATGTACCAATATCTTTGGTTTGAATTGGCTTGATGAATTTAGTACAGCGCAAATATTGAGAATAGAATAAGATATTAATTTGAAATCAATTTATGCCGAATTAAATGAGTTATTTTAGAAACGTTGGGATTTTGCAATATTTATAAAGCACACATACATATACTTGAAACCTGATGTCAAACCAAAATTTTGTAAGGCAAGACCTATTCCTTTTGCCCTTTTTGAATGTTGTAAGAAAGAAGCTGAAGAGATTGTCGGAACTTGATTGTTCCTAAGCCAAACCTCTCGTGATTGTTCTTACCCCAAATAATAAGCTTCGTATTTGTGCAGATTTTAAACTTACCATTATCTCGAACAATATCCAATACCACGAATTCGTGATTTTTTTCATAAATTGAAGAATGGGCATACTTTTACAAAAATAGATTTGTCAGATGCTTATTTACAAGTAGAAATGGATGAAGAGTCCAAATCTTTTCTCGTTGTCAATACACCCCTTTATCTTCAATATCTTTATCAATAGCAAAAGTTACCTTTTGGAATTGCAAGTGCACCCGCTATTTTTCAACGATTAATCGAAAAAGTAATTACAGGAATTCCTGGATATACAAACTACTTGGATGATACCATTTGTACTGAAAAAAAAAAGAATGATCATCTTCACAATCTTCGAACTCTACTTCAGAGACTTATGGAAGTTGGTTTACGATGCAATTATAGTAAATTTTCTTTTATGCAACCACAAATTCAATATCTGGGACATATTATTAGTAGCGAAGGAATTCAACAATCACATGTTCGAACCGAAGCTATTAAGAATGTACCACGACCTAAACGTTTATTAGATTTTCAATCGTTCATGGGTAAAGTAAATTATTATTGTTCGTTCATTAAAAATTTTTCCCATTTGTGTGCCCCCTTACAAAAAAAAAAAAAAAAAACCAAAAGCGTGGGAGTTGCTTTTAGCGAGCTTAAAGAACAAATCATTGAAATGTCACAAATGGTTCAATTCGATGAAAACATGTTAGTTATGTTAGCAACTGATGCGTCGGCGTACGGAATCGGGGCTGTGACTTCACACATATATCCCGATGGATCATAACGTGCAATAGCTCATGCCTTAAAAACACTAACAGTAGCTCAAAGAAATTATAGTGAAATTAAAAGGAATGACTAACAATAATTTTTGGAATTAAAAAATATCGTGATTATTTGTATGGCCGAAAGTTTACATTAATAACTGACCATTAATGCAGAATACTCGTAATTGCTAAATTAACTAGTAAGGATACAACTTTAAGAACATAATGTCTTATATTACAAATGGTTGCCCAGAAAAAATTCTAGACAAGGCAATCGTTGCATATTTTCGTCATAGTAACAGTTTTACATTAAATAAAGGATTAATAATTCTTCAAGAATTACAATCAAGTTGTAATTCCAATGAAAATTCGATATAAAGTTCTTCATCTTTTACACAATGGTCATTGGGGTATTGTAAGGATCCCAGTGGTAGAAAATTGAAAGTGCTTTGAAAATCATCAAAGAGCATATGATGGCGGTTAGCATAAATGCAAAGTACTTCAAATGTAAGCGAAAAGTGATACAAAAATGTAGGTACTTACTATTTCGCTTACAATGCCATGAGGATTGAATGCAAAACCAATATGAGCAGTTATGAATTCATGACATCATCTTTATACTTCGGGAATTTTCCGGTTTATACACGCGTGGAAGTAATCAGTGTGAGTAAATTGTGAAAGAATGAACACGTGTTTTTTAAGAATAAATCTGATTAAAAACAAGTAAGTAAAATTTATGGATTTCATAATTACATATCATAAAATATTATTTTTTTATTTTCCTTTTAGAATCTTTAAAAACAGATGCGGTTACTTATGAAAACTACGTATCCAAAATAAGGAAACTCTTCAAGAATTACAGCGGAAAACACTTTCCAGAATTACATGAGAAGAAAGTCCAAAATATTGAATTCGCAAATATAGAAAAGTTATTAATTACAATAAATTTCAGTGTTCATACAATAAAATTTTGTTAAAAACATAAAAAGCGATCGCTTTTAAAATTTAGTTTGCATGCTTTTATGTCGCTCGAATAAACAATATTCTTCCTTACTTCACGTATCATGGAATCTGCTGTCAGGTGAGTTTCTTGTGTTTATTGTTTGTCGTAGAAATGCCATTATAATTAGAAATCTATTGAACTTAATAATATAAGTCCTAAATAGTTGTGCACTTCAGCTTCACGAGATGACTGATGATCCCGCTGTACATCATTGTACCAATGCCATTTGATAGCGATAATACCCTTGTCGAGATTATCATCGAAATAACGCAATCCCTCCTTACCTCGGAGGACTTCAGGTTTACTTGTTGTGTTTTCCATCATTGTTCCGTGGGTATGGTATGTACTAACACTTTTGTTAACACGTTTTGCTAACGTTTCCTGTCTTCCAGATTTCTACGTTGCTATACCGGACCTGATTGTGGAGGTAGTGTTCGATGAAGCCGTTCCGGTTTAATTCTTAGTTTTTAATTATTATTCCTTGTCGGAGTTTTTGTTTTTTTTTTGTACTTTGTTTTAACCCTCGTACTTTATGACTTTTAACATAACTGCGAGTAAATGTGTAACTTGCAAGAATTTACAGTTAACAATGATGCATGAATCGATGTCTAGCTTCGTGTTCGGTAACCTTTTACATATTTGCCATACCTGTTCATGTGCTAGGCTCATCTTTCTTTGATGTTTTATACTCGCGGTCACGTATTTTGGTTATGCTTTGTCTTGTATTACTTTGTCGTCTTTAATCTTGATGAAACCCTTTGAGTTCGCTGATATGTGAAGTGCGCGTGCCTGACTCACCATTTCATTTTAGTTTTACAATGACTGGTGATATGAACTCGATGACGTAATACGGTCCTTCGAACTTAAGTGCTAACTTAGCCGCGAAGTTGTCGACAGCTTTCCTGTTTTTTCAGTAGAACCAGGGGGTCAATTCTTGTTCTGTGATACGGTGATGTGAAAACAGGGTTTTCATTTTCAGAATTTCTGTCACTTTACAAGTTTACGTTTCACTAGTTGTTATTTTGCGATTCTGTTTCATATTGTGTAAACGACCATTCAATGCGATATGTCGATAACACAGTTTAACAGTTTAACCTGCAGGAAGGATACAACGACAACGACTTGCAGAGACATTTGTTTAATAAAATTAATAAAAGTCATAGCGTTTATAAATTGTATATGTATTTTAATATTTTATTCATTAATTTCATTTCATAAGAACTTAAAAATTTTAATTCTAATTCATTCTAATAAAAAAACAACAAAAATATATATTTGACACACTGGGTGTAAAGCGAGCCAGTGGTAAACATAAAGAACACGTAAGGAAAAAAATTTGTACTTAAATCTTACTTTGTACTAAGGCACTGACTAAGGACTAGGTGGAACCCAGCGGGATGTTTATAGGCCGTATATATTAGTGACTTCCTTCAGGGCAGCAGCATACACCTCGATAGCCTCCGTCTGCTCTCGGATAGCCACTCCATCGCCATCCACTGCCTCAGCGGTTATTATTTTTAAAATTCTCTCCTCAAGCGGCGTTAATTCTTTAGCCCTCTGAAGTCCATTAATTCCGCTTCTTTCAGCATCTCGCCTTTGTTGGGAGTACTTACTTCTTGTGTTTAATCTAATAAACGAAAGTGTAATGAAGGTAACGATGAAATAATAATTTTAATAAATTATTCTAAACTACCTTAAGTCGCTCCAGTATTTCTTCCACTTTGGACCATCATTCATCGTTCCACCCAGGGAATTGAGCTCAACAGCCAGTGCTCTCCATTTTTGTTCTTTGAACTTGGCGCCGTCAACAGTTACAAATCTGAAATTAGCTATTGTTAAGAAAAACAATAACTTAATATTCACAGAAGCTAGACTTACTTGTCGTTCGCAATATCCGCGTGCATTTCTAAATAATTTATAAGATGTTCCTTTTGCGTCTCGCTTGCACGCTTCCCGTGGCATAACTTTTGGGTTTCGTTTGACCTTTTAATAAAAGATAATAATAATAATAATACAAACAAATACAAACAAAATTGAAATAACATAAAAGACAGACTTACTCAGTAGAATCCATTATCACGACTGATTTAGTAGATGAAAAGTCTGTTGTCTTTTTGACAGTTGTTTTCATATCTTCACGGAACAAGAATCGGAAACTGTATGATACCGTGACAAAACTTATCATATCACCGTATCACAGAAACAGATTGACCCCCAGTTGTCCGATTGAGGGTTTCCATTGGCGTCGACGAACGTTATAGTGGTGAGGTTGGTCGTCAGCAGTTCGTTGCATGTTCTGTCGTACTATCTGGTACACTTCTCTGAGCTTAGACGCTTTTTCCTCTGCTTCGCTTTGTTCGTGGTCAGTGCCATTCGTTAACTCGTCATATAAGATATTCTGCAAGCGCAACTCTCTTCCTTGCGTCAAAAATGCTGGACTATAACCTGTGCTTCCAGATACGCTACTGTTGATAGCAAGAGATATTTCTGGAAACATTTCATCCCAGTCATTGTTTTAGGGTTCTATTAATTGTCCGTTCGTTCAGTTTCCTAGCATCAAGGCGGAGTCGGTTTTTCGTCCCTTTTCTTAACAAAGACACTGAAGAGCTCCAACTGCATTGCTGACCTCAATCACCCCGAGACTCACAATTCAGTCGAGCTCCTCAAATATCAGCGTATGGATCACAGGCGAAATAGATGCTCATCCCCCACCTCGATCACGTGCTTTTCCATAATGGTTCGCCCGAGACCCAGCGCAGCATAAGACGGGAATTTTGCTTTACTACTCTCTCCAGTGCTACCTCTTGTTCTTTGGTAAGAATGTGTAGGTCCGTATCAAAGGTCAGGTCTAAAGATGTCTGTTTAAGTTCACCAGCTGAGCTCGTTGGGTCAAACCCTACACGTCTACATTTACTTATTACTGACAACCCAAAGGTTCGCCAGAAGTCAACCCGAAAATAAAATTCTTGTTGTAAAGCGGGAACTATGAGAAACTCCATGTAACTGTCAAAACCTCCCAGACAACCGAAAGTGATTTTGCACCTATTACCGCGGTTTCACCTCCGTTTGCAGTCCTGACTTTTTGCCCTTGTATTGGAATGACTTGTCTGTTTCGTGTTTTAATGAATTTTAAAGGCCGATACAGTTGGCAGAAGCTCCGGAAGCCAGCAAGGCAACAACGTCTTCCGCGTCCACCTTGGTGTTAGCGAAAAATCTATTATCGCTTTCCAGCTTCTTTATCATCCATCTCTTTGCCCCCGTCTTCGCTATTTTGTCGAAGTTTCGCTTCCTCCTGCCGAGTACCACCCTACTCGACCTTGCGCTGGTGTAAAGTTTTTATAGGACGACCTATCGTGCTATTGCTGCGGATCACTGGATCCTTCCTCTGTAGAACCCTTACAGGTTAGCAGGGGCTTGCTCCTTTAGTGCAGAAATCCCCGGATTCTCTGCAGGACTCACGTTTTCCCGACGATACTCACAATAAGAAACATCACTATGACACACAAAATACGTCATGCCATGGAATGCCGAGATGCATTTTGCGTCAAGAGGGTTTTCCTTGAAGTGATCCGTGGGCATTCCACAACTAAAACACAAATTAAGATGAAACGGAGACTGACAAAATATTTGGTTTACAGATGGACTGTTACTAACAGGACGAGGCACGGACGTGGACCTGAAGGACCCGATCCCTGAGGAGGTCTTGGGTAATCCCTTCTTAGGGGGATATTTAAATTGGACCGCTGAAGAGCAGGAACCTCCACACTAGTTAAAGGTTCTCCCACCTTAAGCGGCAACCCCACCTCGCTAACCTGCATTGCCTTTGCTCTATTCTCTTTAATGAGCTTTTCGGCTCTTCTGCGCTCAGTACAAAATTCTTTCAAAGAGCCAACTTTACATGCGAAAGTCAGGCTATAATTTTTCTAATATTTATCCAATTAAACATTTTCATTAGGATTTTTTTTTCTGTAGGTGTAGGATAATAGATATATAATATAGGATATATAATATGGGAAATGTTGTACTTGTTGCTGTTGTTCAATTCTTATTTTTCACAAAATTGTGTACGGCTTGTTATAAAAACGACTAGGAATGCAAAAATTGAATTTTCTTTGCGTTCTCTACGGATAAATAAAGATATGTTCGGCGCAATTTTGGCGCAACAATCACCAAACTTTCCCTCTTTTTCTATTCTATGGCAAAATTTTTTAATGCTGTTTTTTTTGTTTTCACCATTAGAATGTTCACTTTGGTTTAATTTGTTAAAACTTTATGTTTACATTTTATGTTCTTTAACACACATTTCTTTCTATATTACCTTTATACACATGCCTCCTTGCTTTTTTTTCCTCTCGTTCCGATTCCCCTCCTTCCAATCTTTCCAATAATGCCCCCTTCAATTCGCAATTCAAACTTTCCCTAATTCCCTTTTCAATCACACTTCCAATTCACACCTTCCACAATCACCTTTTCAGACAAACCATTCAACCAGGAGACTTAGGCTCTTGGTGTGAGGGGAAACCTTGTGATTTTATTGTCTAGAAATTACTAAACCTATTTGCCTATTTACTATAATAAACCTATTTATTTATAACCAACTACAAAACTAACTATTACTAAAATCGCTCCTCTGGTTTAGGAGATATGACACACGGGCTGCCACTACAGGCTCAGGTAATCCGTTGACAATTTTTGGTAGTTTCTTTCCCATGTATTAATTCACATTTTAATGTTAAATTTAAAATAATGTATTTAACAAGGAAATTATTGTTTTTTGTGAATTGTTTGTACGAAATTTTATTACGATAGTGAATTACGTAACATAATTTGTTATAACCATATTGTTAATCCTTGTTGGCAAATATTTAATAGTAATCGATGTATTCACTAATTATTAATAAATACTGAAGAAATATCAAGTAACTTCTAGATCTTTCGCTATCGCTCGATAGATATCGTTGTATTCCAGAAGACTGTGGACTGTGATTTGGTAACACTGTAACACTCGTGAATATTGCACGTATCGGCGTGTAGATGGCGCTGTATATCACATTATTGTATGACGTATAGATGGCGCTGTATTTTCGCCACACTGCCCTCCACTTAAGTCTGATCGTCCCGATCAGACACCAAATTCCTTGATCCACACGGCGCAAGCCTCTCTAGGTGGACACCTTTAATTTTACCTCGTCTTTGTGTGTGTGACTGTATGCGATACACAACATCATTCAGTCGCCTAATGACTTTGTACGGACCTTCCCACGATGTTTGCAGCTTTGGAGACATGACCTTTCTCCGTTGCGGATTATACAGTAACACTAAGTCGCCCTCTTTGAATCCGTCGGTATTCATACCTCGGTCACAGCGATCCTTCATTTTGTTACTCCTACGCCGCCTCACCAATTCGTGTATTTCGAACTTATTTCCAGCGTCACTAGTCGGAAATGAGCCAGCTTCATCCATTGCAATTCGCTCAAATGGCGCTCGAGAATTGTACTGCTGCAACTTCCCTCTGCTTCGAAATTTAGGTCCTTTAGCAGCCATGCACTGCGTGCAGTTTTCGATCCATACTGCTACCGCTTCTTGACAGTTCACCCAATAAAACCGTTGTTTAATCTTCTTCACAGTTTTTCTAACACCGAGATGGACGCCACTTGGTCCAATGTGAGATTCTTTTAGTACAGCATCTATGCGCGCCTTTGGTAGAACAATCAAATCACGAGTTTGCTTACCGTCGTTACTTTCCCAGGAACGATGCAACACTCCGTTTTTCAGCTTCAAACTGTTCCATTGTACCCAATACGCCTTGGCCCTCGGACTTTCTGATGCCATTTCTCCTTTGCTTGGTCTGCGGTCCATTTCTTTCGCTTTCACTAATTTCACCAAGTCTGCATCATTTAATTGGCTGTCTCTTAGCGCACTAGGTTGTCACTCATCGTCAGGTTGCAGCCTCGCTAATCGGACGTCGACTATTCTTTCGCATCTTTTAGCCATGGAGCAATGCTTACCCTTAACTACACATGGACGTCGGAAGATTGCATCTTCATTTCTACGTTGAATCTTACAAACCGATTTTTCCAAGATCGCAACTTCCTCTCCTGTAGCTGTTCGCATTTTACAACCAATCAGCGGCTCGATGTGATCTCTTACTAAATCTGCTTGACGAATAGAATGCGTTGTGACTGTGTCCGGCGACCGCACGTCTTCAGTTCCACTTTGTGTTAAGTTGTTGTTGTTTCGACGCTTTTGTGACACAGAGACAATGGGGCAATCAGTTGCGGGGACCAGCTCACGCCCCTTGTGGCTGGTCCGTTTTAGTTTAACGTTTCTTTTCTATTAAAAACACCAAATACTTTTTCGGCGCCTCTCTTTCTCTCACTCACTGATGTATCACAGTTTCGTGCAAAATGTCCAATTTTGCCGCAGTTAAAACATTTTGCGTCCGAACTCTTGCGCGAGATCGGCATCATTCGCGATATTACATCTATTAGTTCCCTTATGGTCTTTTCCAACGACTCATTTGAATCAACTTCCAGTCGATGAACATTGTGCGATGGTCTGCTCAAAAGACTCGCTGTCTCCTGCGTCAGAGCAAACGAAACTGTTTCGGCGAAGGTCTTCTTTGGCATAGAGTAGACTGCGCGTTTCGTATCTACATCCCATATACCATTCATAAACGCCTGGACCTTTAGTAGTTCGATTACTTCTGTGGGTGCATCCGCGTTGGCCAAATGTGCGAGTCGCTCGATATCTGTTGCATATTCCTGCAACGGCTCGTTACTCTTTTGGAAGCGATTCATCAGCTCCATCTGGAACATTTGCTTTCGGTGATCGCTACCGTATCGCCGCTCAATCGCTGCCATTAACGTTTGCAAAACTTCAGCAGCGGAACCCTTCAACGACACCACCAAAGCTGCCACTTTGTCTGCCAACGTCCAGCGATTCGTTTGCGCCGTTGTCTCGAACTGGAGTTTAAAGATTTTAAACGGCACAGTTCCGTCGAAAGTTGGCGCTTTCAATTTTGGTGCACTAACAGCCGCAACAGGTCCAGTCAACTGTACATCTCGTATGTGACCCTCCAGCCGCAATATTTCTGCCTTCAGTGTGTGCAATTCCTCTTGCGTTTGCGATTGTAACGTGCGAACTTCATCTTCCGTTTGCGATTGCAACCTGCGGAATTCATCTTCTACTTTATCTTGCCTCGCCTGCAGTTCCGCAGAATTTCCTTCAATGCGCAGAAGTTGTTCCTGCAGTTGTGAAGTATTTTGTTCCAACTGGACTTGTAGTTGTGACGTGTTTTGTACCATCTGAACTTCTATTTGTGAAGTGTTTTGTTTCAACTGTTGCTCCATCTGCTGCGCCATGGCTGCTAAGAGCACATTCATGTCAAACGCTGGAGATGCTTGCGTCTCTACCAACTCGTGTTCAAATTTGGATGCAGCTTCGTAGATGAACTCATGTGCATCAACGTCGATGCCCTCCTTCTCCATAGCGTCACGCAAGCGTGTTTGTAGCTCAGCTTTATTTCCTGACACCAGCAAGGAGCGCGACTCCAACTCTTGCCTTAACTGTGGTATTTTCAAGTCAGCGAATTTCATTATTATTCCGGATTATTCAGCAATCCCACTTCTGACACCAATTGTTACGTAATTTCCAAAATTTACCGCTTGAACTCTCTTCAGGTTCGATCACTGGATTGTGAATAATCGTAAATTTGAAATAATAAAATGTCGTTAGTTTTAAATAATAAATCAACTATTTATTATTGCTTGTTCTTAATTTAACACTTCTTTACTATCGCTGTTTATAAATTGTACACGTAAATACTTATACACGAATTCCTCTTTGAAGCTATTCAACCATTTAATTCTTATTCAACACTTTTCAAACTGTTACTTTCACGATGTCACTTAGTTGCTTTCAAAAATCGAACTGTCTTCGCTGCTGTGGTTTGCGTCTATTTATACTGTCCAATAATTATCGCTACGTTATCGTCAGACTTCTCCAGATCTTACTAGATTGTCGAGAAACTTCCATTTCCATGAATTGTTTGTTTCAGCAATGAATCATGTTCTATTGTGTATGCTGCGTAGTGGAAATATCAAGTAACTTCTAGATCTTTCGCTATCGCTCGATAGATATCGTTGTATTCCAGAAGACTGTGGACTGTGATTTGGTAACACTGTAACACTAGTGAATATTGCACGTATCGGCGTGTATATCACATTATTGTATGACGTATAGATGGCGCTGTATTTTCGCCACACTGCCCTCCACTTAAGTCTGATCGTCCCGATCAAACACCAAATTCCTTGATCCATACGGCGCAAGCCTCTCTAGGTGGACAACTTTAATTTTACCTCGTCTTTGTGTGTGTGACTGTATGCGATACACAACATCATTCAGTCGCTTAATGACTTTGTACGGACCTTCCCACGATGTTTGCAGCTTTGGAGACATGACCTTTCTCCGTTGCGGATTATACAGTAACACTAAGTCGCCCTCTTTGAATCCGTCGGTATTCATACCTCGGTCACAGCGATCCTTCATTTTGTTACTCCTACGCCGCCTCACCATTTCGTGTATTTCGTACTTATTTCCAGCGTCACTAGTCGGAAATGAGCCAGCTTCATCCATTGCAATTCGCTCAAATGGCGCTCGAGAATTGTACTGCTGCAACTTCCCTCTGCTTCGAAATTTAGGTCCTTTAGCAGCCATGCACTGCGTGCAGTTTTCGATCCATACTGCTACCGCTTCTTGACAGTTCACCCAATAAAACCGTTGTTTAATCTTCTTCACAGTTTTTCTAACACCGAGATGGACGCCACTTGGTCTAATGTGAGATTCTTTTAGTACAGCATCTATGCGCGCCTTTGGTAGAACAATCAAATCACGAGTTTGCTTACCGTCGTTACTTTCCCAGGAACGATGCAACACTCCGTTTTTCAGCTTCAAACTGTTCCATTGTACCCAATACGCCTTGGCCCTCGGACTTTCTGATGCCATTTCTCCTTTGCTTGGTCTGCGGTCCATTTCTTTCGCTTTCACTAATTTCACCAAGTCTGCATCATTTAATTGGCTGTCTCTTAGCGCACTAGGTTGCCACTCATCGTCAGGTTGCAGCCTCGCTAATCGGACGTCGACTATTCTTTCGCATCTTTTAGCCATGGAGCAATGCTTACCCTTAACTACACATGGACGTCGGAAGATTGCATCTTCATTTCTACGTTGAATCTTACAAACCGATTTTTCCAAGATCGCAACTTCCTCTCCTGTAGCTGTTCGCATTTTACAACCAATCAGCGGCTCGATGTGATCTCTTACTAAATCTGCTTGACGAATAGAATGCGTTGTGACTGTGTCCGGCGACCGCCCGTCTTCAGTTCCACTTTGTGTTAAGTTGTTGTTGTTTCGACGCTTTTGTGACACAGAGACAATGGGGCAATCAGTTGCGGGGACCAGCTCACGCCCCTTGTGGCTGGTACGTTTTAGTTTAACGTTTCTTTTCCATTAAAAACACCAAATACTTTTTCGGCGCCTCTCTTTCTCTCACTCACTGATGTATCACAGTTTCGTGCAAAATGTCCAATTTTGCCGCAGTTAAAACATTTTGCGTCCGAACTCTTGCGCGAGATCGGCATCATTCGCGATATTACATCTATTAGTTCCCTTATGGTCTCTTCCAACGACTCATTTGAATCAACTTCCAGTCGATGAACATTGTGCGATGGTCTGCTCAAAAGACTCGCTGTCTCCTGCGTCAGAGCAAACGAAACTGTTTCGGCGAAGGTCTTCTTTGGTATAGAGTAGACTGCGCGTTTCGTATCTACATCCCGTATACCATTCATAAACGCCTGGACCTTTAGTAGTTCGATTACTTCTGTGGGTGCATCCGCGTTGGCCAAATGTGCGAGTCGCTCGATATCTGTTGCATATTCCTGCAACGGCTCGTTACTCTTTTGGAAGCGATTCATCAGCTCCATCTGGAACATTTGCTTTCGGTGATCGCTACCGTATCGCCGCTCAATCGCTGCCATTAACGTTTGCAAAACTTCAGCAGCGGAACCCTTCAACGGCACCACCAAAGCTGCCACTTTGTCTGCCAACGTCCAGTGATTCGTTTGCGCCGTTGTCTCGAACTGGAGTTTAAAGATTTTAAACGGCACAGTTCCGTCGAAAGTTGGCGCTTTCAATTTTGGTGCACTAACAGCCGCAACAGGTCCAGTCAACTGTACATCTCGTATGTGACCCTCCAGCCGCAATATTTCTGCCTTCAGTGTGTGCAATTCCTCTTGCGTTTGCGATTGTAACGTGCGAACTTCATCTTCCGTTTGCGATTGCAACCTGCGGAATTCATCTTCTACTTTATCTTGCCTCGCCTGCAGTTCCGCAGAATTTCCTTCAATGCGCAGAAGTTGTTCCTGCAGTTGTGAAGTATTTTGTTCCAACTGGACTTGTAGTTGTGACGTGTTTTGTACCATCTGAACTTCTATTTATGAAGTGTTTTGTTTCAACTGTTGCTCCATCTGCTGCGCCATGGCTGCTAAGAGCACATTCATGTCAAACGCTGGAGATGCTTGCGTCTCTACCAACTCGTGTTCAAATTTGGATGCAGCTTCGTAGATGAACTCATGTGCTTCAACGTCGATGCCCTCCTTCTCCATAGCGTCACGCAAGCGTGTTTGTAGCTCAGCTTTATTTCCTGTCACCAGCAAGGAGCGCGACTCCAACTCTTGCCTTAACTGTGGTATTTTCAAGTCAGCAAATTTCATTATTATTCCGGATTATTCAGCAATCCCACTTCTGACACCAATTGTTACGTAATTTCCAAAATTTACCGCTTGAACTCTCTTCAGGTTCGATCACTGGATTGTGAATAATCGTAAATTTGAAATAATAAAATGTCGTTAGTTTTAAATAATAAATCAACTATTTATTATTGCTTGTTCTTAATTTAACACTTCTTTACTATCGCTGTTTATAAATTGTACACGTAAACACTTATACACGAATTCTTATTTGAAGCTATTCAACTATTTAATTCTTATTCAACACTTTTCAAACTGTAGTAGTGTGTATATGGGGTTTCTGGGCCAACGTAGCGACTGCGCTGCTCGTGAGGAGCGTGAGGAGCGTGAGGAGCTAAACTTTGCCGCCTCCATAAGCTTTATTAAGGTTTATGTGTGTGGCTCTCTGCCGGTATAGAGCTCAGCTCTGACGTCGCCATAAGATTGTTAATGTTTGTGTGTTTGAGGCTGCTCTGCCGGGCTGCTGGAGGATAAGATTTACATATGGAGGTGCTCTGCTCGGAGCTCTGCCGTGAATAGCTACCGCAGACGGACGGATGGACAGTCAGACAGACGGACATACATGAGTAGGAGGAAGGATAGGAAAGGGAATCATGTGAGCGTTGAGGGAAGGGGAGAAGATGCTGAATATTTTTGTGAAAGAATCTGTTGTTGTTGTTGTTGTTGTATCATGAGACTTTAGCGAACGTAACCGTTGGTCCAGAGTTAGTGTAAACAAATTTCGGTGTTTTGAACGAAGTGCCGTCGACTGAGTTGGTGTAATAAAATTTCGGGGATTGTTTTGATTATTTAATTGCTTATGCTGTTGTTGTTGTTGTTATTTGTTTTAATAGGAATCTCTTAGTAAAACAGATCGCCGTGGATTTAATTCAAACAAATTCCGTTGGTGGAGGGGATTTTTTATTTCTTCTGTTGTCTTTCGCTTTTGTTTCAATTCTTACTATGATGTCGTAGAAATATATGTATGTACAGTGCGTACAAAGAGAGTCTATGTTCGTGTTCTTGGGCATGTGTTTGTGTTTAGGAAATGTGTGATCGGTGACATTCATGCACGTTCATGTTTTATTGAACCATTTCAGTGTTTCTCAATGTCAAATCCCAGCTTGCTAAAAATATGAATACTCTTAGTTCATTGAACACATGTAGAGTTGATTTTTCTTTTCGTATAAATGTAGGTCATTTTATGTTCATTGATCTCAACTCTAACTACAAACACAGAATTAAATGATGATTTTTGGAAGCCACAATTAGTTTATGTTTTTATAAATACTTTCAATAGAGGATGGAGAGTCGACGTTGTTGTTGTAATTTAATTACTTCAGTAGAACGGAGTGGCGTCGATCGAATTAGGGTAAACAAAACTCGTTCGGATTCTTTTCTTGCTTATGTTGTTACTATATTCAAAGTGAAACATGCATCAACCAAAGGTTTAATTTTTTTTTTTTTTGTGTTATTGATTATTGTTATATTTTCTTTTTTTTTTTTGTTTATAAATATTTCGTACGCATTCTCCTCTAAATGAAATTATGTCATGAATATTAGATATTGTAAACAATGAAATGAAGAACTAGGGATCTGTGCCATGCTTAATATCGTACATACATATATAAGGGGCGGAAGATTGCAATTTGTTCTCAGTTCTGAAAGTAATCTTGAAGCCTTCGGAAGAATTGTAAAACGCGTAAACTGTGGAAAAAATAAAACTTGTAGAAGAAAATTGTGAAATATTATATTAAAAAGAAAGCGTGAAATATAAATATAAAATTTATTAATTATACTACTTAAAAAACCCAACTAACTAAAATTATTAAAATATAGTACTTAAAAACAAACCATAGAAAAGGAAATTAAAACTGTAAAAACAGTATTTAAAATAAAAACAAAAACAAGTGCATATAAAATAAAACGCACAAAAAGCAAACGTACGAAAAACAAAGAAAAATAAAACCCCAAAGCTGTAAAACAAAACTACAACAAAATAGAAACTGTGAATGTAGTTAAATATACTATTTAAAATAAAACAATAAAGAGGAAGTGCCTAGCCCACAAAAAATATAAAACGTGTTAAATAAAACAAAATAACAAACGGTTAAATATAGGGTGTTAAAATAAAACATTAAAATAAAAGTCGCTGTTAAATTTAGTATCTACGTACAGAGAAAAAACAATAAAAACAACAACATCATCAGCAACAGAAAGCAAACAAAACAAATAAAATGAAGGGATTTATTTGCGACATTTGTGGACAGGGTTTCACTGCGATGCGTAACCTTAAAAGGCATGCAAAAGCAACGCACGGCCACCCACAACTCCGCTGCGAAGACTGTGGGGAAAATTTTAACCGCATGGATAATATGCTCAGGCATCAGAAATTACTTCACCGAAAGCCATCGTCATCATCATCATCAGCACAGCAGCCATCATCATTATTCACAACTTCTACAACAACACCATCATCATTATCTACACTTTCAACAACATCACCATCATCAACAGCATCATCTTCACATGCAACAGCAGCAGCAGCACAAGCACCATAATCGTCTTCAACTGCAGCATCTACAACGAGAGGAGCACCCCCATCATCAACATCATCATCATCAGCAACACACCGAGCTACTTCAACACAACAACACATTGACGCTAGCGAGAACGTTCGTTGCCCAACATGTAACGAAGATGTTTCTCGAAGAGGCTGGAGCTACCATCTGCGGACGATCAAACACAAAAAGAATTGTTGGTCGCCGCTAAGCGATGGTTTAAAGTGCATCAAAACAGCCTTTAAGGATAGAGTTCAAACACTTCTTTTCCAAAATGAGGATGAGGGACTTCTGATTCCAGAAGATTTCTTCAAAAACGCCAAAAATATAATGACTAAGCAGATAGAAAATTTGTTAGAAAAGCACATAATGATAAAATTTAATATGGAATTGTACGCAGAATACCTTAAAATAACGACAGATGAGGAAATAGTGGTGGAAATAAAATCATTTCAAACAAAGATGATTTTAGCTCAAAAAGTTGAAGACATCAGCAGCATCTACGCTGACATGTCTGAACAACTGATCACCAAAATGGGTGAATTCCAGGAAAGGGACAGTGGATGGTCTCTACTTAAAATATGCTATGTAGAGATAAATATAAATCAGTATCGTCCATTAAAGGGAACATCCTACATCCCTCTCCCGAAGTCCTGCAGGACAAGCGTGCTTGCATAAATGTAAGAAACACTGATGAATACTGCTTCAAATGGGCAGTCATATCTGCACTTGCTAATCTGCCAGATCACCAAGACAGACCGCATAGTTATAATGTGGAGAACATTGAAGCCGAAAATATAATAATAGAAAATGGAATGATACTTAACTTCATGGGATTGAAATTTCCTCTTTCCATAGACGCCATTAGCAAATTTGAAGAAATGAATGCTACCATTAGCGTCAATGTGTGTGGTTTTGATAAGGATTCGGCAAACATCGAGGGACCTTACCACTGCACCAAGCAGGAAAAGGTGCAGCACATCAACCTGCTGCTGCTGCAAAATGATGAGCAGTTCCACTATGTGTGGATTAAAAACATTTCAAGGTAATTATAATTTAATGTATTTCTCAACTTCAGCTTTCATTCTTTTTTTCTTATTTCTATTATTTTCATTTGTTAGTTTATAAATACATACGCACAAATAATCTAATGAAATTTTTTTCTTCCTTTTGGCTTTTCAGATTAATAAAACATCAACAGACGAATCATCGCACTAGACTGTATTTGTGTAATAGCTGCCTACAGTACTCGCACAACGAGAGTACGCTACAAAAGCATAAAATGGTTTGCGGAAAAGTGATAACGGAGATGCCGTCGCTGGAAAAGGCGGTAATTAGTTTTAAGAATTTTGAACGTAGCTTAGATGTTCCTTTTGTAGTATACGCAGATTTTGAATGCGTATTAAGTAGTTCAGGTTTAGATAGTAGCAATAAGTTTGTGTCTAAGCATATTCCTGTAGCCTTTAGCTATAATATCCATTGTAATTTTAATGATAGTCTTAGTAAATTTGTTATTTATTCAGGAGAAGATGCTCCCAAGAAATTTGTAGAATTTTTAATTAAAGATATCTTAGATTTATATAATAACTATTTAAGTAAATCGAAACCTATGGCCTTTTTAAATTCTTTGCAGCTAAAGCAACAATTCCAGAGCAAAAACTGCCATATTTGCGATAAAGAATTGGGCTCTGATAGAGTGGCAGACCATTGCCACCTTACTGGCGAATATAGAGGACCGGCACATAATGAATGTAATTTAAAATATCAAATTGCAAAGTTTGTGCCTGTGTTCTTTCATAATTTTTCTGGCTACGATTGTCATCTTTTCGTTAAGGAATTAAATTCTTTTGAAGGTGATATAAATGTTATCCCTTTAAACAAAGAATTATATATATCCCTCTCAAAGCGTATCAAGGTGGATGAAAAGAAAACTCTTGAGATAAGATTTTTGGATTCTTTTCGTTTCATGGCATCAAGTTTGGATGCATTAGCGAAAAATTTATCACCAACTGATTTTAAAACTGTTCGCCAAATGTTTTCAAACGATGATGAATTTAAATTAGTAACAAGAAAAGGTGTATTCCCATACGAATACATCAATTCTTTCGGTCGACTTAAAGAAACCTCTCTTCCTCCTCAAACTGAATTTTATAGTCGCATGACAAATAAAACTTGTTCCAAGGAAGATTATGAACACGCGGTTAAAGTATGGGAGATGTTTAAATGCAAAACACTTGAAGATTACATGCTTCTATATCTGAAAACAGATGTTTTAATTTTAACAGACATTTTCCAAAATTTTAGAAAAATATGCAAAAACATTTATAAACTAGATCCGTGTCAATATTATACTGCACCAGGCTTATCTTGGGATGCAATGTTAAAGACTACAAAAATAGAACTTGAATTGTTTACAGATATAGACATGTATTTATTCATTCAGAAAAGTATTAGGGGAGGCATTGTCCAATGCTCCAAAAGGCATTCAAAGGCAAATAATAAATATATGGCGGACTACGATTGCAGTAAACCATCAGAATATTTAATGTATTTGGATGCCAATAATTTGTATGGCTGGGCAATGTCTCAATATCTTCCTTATGGAGGTTTCGAGTGGTTGACAGATACTAACAATTTTAACGTACTGACAATTCATGAAAATTCAGAATTTGGTTTTATTTCAGAAGTTGATCTAGAATATCCGGAAAATCTTCACGATTCCCACAATGACTTACCATTTTGCGCGGAAAATAAAATACCTCCCAATTCTAAATGCAATAAACTAATAACTGATTTAACCAACAAGACTACATACACAATTCATTACAAGAATCTTCAACAGTGCATAAAAAATGGTTTAAAACTCAAGAGAATCCATAGAATATTAAAATTTAAGCAGTCTGGTTGGTTAAAACAGTACATTGATTTAAATACGTACCACAGAACAATAGCCAAAAACAGCTTCGAGAAAAACTTTTTTAAACTCCTCAATAATGCGGTATATGAAAAGACGATGGAGAATGTAGACAAAAGGAAGGATGTAAAAATTGTAACTGAATGGGAAAGTAAAGGAAGACATTTAGGAGCACGAGCTCTAATAGCAAAGCCAAATTTTCACAGAATGTCTTATTTTACACATGAAATGGCTGCTATACAATTGAATAGATCTCGCTCTGTATACAATAAACCAATATATTTGGGATTTGTTGTTTTAGAATTATCCAAATGGAAAATGTATGATTTCCACTATGATTATATGAAACCTAAATTTACAACAAATCTCAGTTTGAATTACATGGATACAGATTCTTTCATATATTCCATTCGATGCGAAGATTTTTACAATGATATTCGTGATGATTTCGACTCAAAATTTGATACATCCGAATATTCACCTACAAATCCTTTCCATATGCCGCTTAAAAATGGTAAAGTCTTGGGCATGATGAAAGACGAGAACAAGGGACAAATTATGAAAGAATTTATAGGTCTTCGTTCTAAAATGTATACCATACAAGTTGTTGGCTGCGAGGAAATTAAAAAGGCCAAAGGTGTCAAGGCTACAGTTTTAGAAAAATTAAGTTTAAGTGATTACAAAGATTGTTTAGTTAATAAGAGAATTATATATGGAGACATGTTTAATTTTAGATCTACGCTTCACAACATTTATACAGAACAAGTACATAAAGTAGCTTTAAGTCCATTAGATGATAAACGTAAAATTAGAAAAGATAATATTCACACCTACGCGTGGAATCATTATAAGATAGATATAGAACTAAGCTTAGATAGCGATCAAGATATGTTAGAAGCATAAAATATTAACTGTAACTTTTATATAATATATAAGAAAAACTTTGTAAATATATAAGTAAAATTTTTTTATTCATATTAATAAAGCTGTAAATTTTACATTTGAAAAAAGAAGCAATTAGAAACTTTTATTAATTATTGATGAAATACATACATATCTGTTTGCGATTGCATTCTCCAGTGCACAGTGTCAATCATGGGAATGACACATCCTTTGTAGTAAGTATATTTCTCCATTGTTTCAAAATTTACATGGGCCATTTATGCAACTTCAATTACAGGTTTTCTTAGAAACTGTTCAATTTAATTGTCCTTTACGACTCCTTCAACACAGACAATTTGCTTTTTAATAATCGAGAGAGTTTGCATGAGTAGAAATAACTCTAACTTATATCTAACCTACTTGTATACACGAATTCCTATACATTGGAGTCTTGAAAATAAAAAATTTTATAATTATTTTTAAACAAGACGAAAGTTAAAGAATATATGCAACAAACATGTTATACAGATATAATATTGAAGAGTTTTTGGAAATATTTACATTTCGGTGTTGGGAAGATGAAAAAGTATATTTGCAGCTATGAACAACGACGATTGACCGTTGGTGTTACGAAATAGTATTTAGTATTTATATACAACTATGACCTACAAACTTGTATCCTACCTTTATTTAATAACAAACACCTCAGTAAATTTTACAATAAAGCAACCTAATGAAACCCGACAGCAATCAACCTGAGCAACATACTTAGCATCAATCATCCTGAAGAGTATTGTTATTATCAATCTCAACAATATCCTCAACTTGAACATCAGAATCACAAACTAATTTTAGCATTGATCTGAACATGATGCTTTCGTAAAACTAAGTTAGGACAATAAAATATTTAATTTGTAATACTACGTTGTTTTAATGGGTATTAGATTTGAAATATGTTAAAATTCAAAGTGGACCACAGATTTCAAAGTGGTGGTGAAAGAGATGGGGTAGAATATCTGTCGTCTCGTTCAATACAGCTACCTTAAAATTGCTCCGCGAATCACTTCTATTGTTGGGTATGTGACACTACTACTGAACAGCTATCAGATCAGCTATAAACAGCTTTCAGATCAGCATAAACTGCTATCTGATTAACATATTTCAAATCTAATTCCCATTAAAACAACAAAGTGTTACAAATTAAATATTTTATTGTCCTAACTTAGTTTTACGAAAGCATCATGTTCAGATCAATGCTAAAATTATTTTGTGATTCTGATGTTCAAGTTGAGGATATTGTTGAGATTGATAATAACAATGCTCTTCAGGATGATTGATGCTAAGTATTTTGCTCAGGTTGATTGCTGTCTGCTTTCATTAGGTATTTGTTATTAAATAAAGGTAGCATACAAGTTTGTAGGTCATAGTTGTATATAAATACTAAATACTATTTCGTAACACCAACGGTCAATCGTCGTTGTTCATAGCTGCAAATATACTTTTTCATCTTCCCAACACCGAAATGTAAATATTTCCAAAAACTCTTCAATATTATATCTGTATAACATGTTTGTTGCATATATTCTTTAACTTTCGTCTTGTTTAAAAATAATTATAAAATTTTTTATTTTCAAGACTCCAATGTATAGGAATTCGTGTATACAAGTAGGTTAGATATAAGTTAGAGTTATTTCTACTCATGCAAACTCTCTCGATTATTAAAAAGCAAATTGTCTGTGTTGAAGGAGTCGTAAAGGACAATTAAATTGAACAGTTTCTAAGAAAACCTGTAATTGAAGTTGCATAAATGGCCCATGTAAATTTTGAAACAATGGAGAAATATACTTACTACAAAGGATGTGTCATTCCCATGATTGACACTGTGCACTGGAGAATGCAATCGCAAACAGATATGTATGTATTTCATCAATAATTAATAAAAGTTTCTAATTGCTTCTTTTTTCAAATGTAAAATTTACAGCTTTATTAATATGAATAAAAAAATTTTACTTATATATTTACAAAGTTTTTCTTATATATTATATAAAAGTTACAGTTAATATTTTATGCTTCTAACATATCTTGATCGCTATCTAAGCTTAGTTCTATATCTATCTTATAATGATTCCACGCGTAGGTGTGAATATTATCTTTTCTAATTTTACGCTTATCATCTAATGGACTTAAAGCTACTTTATGTACTTGTTCTGTATAAATGTTGTGAAGCGTAGATCTAAAATTAAACATGTCTCCATATATAATTCTCTTATTAACTAAACAATCTTTGTAATCACTTAAACTTAATTTTTCTAAAACTGTAGCCTTGACACCTTTGGCCTTTTTAATTTCCTCGCAGCCAACAACTTGTATGGTATACATTTTAGAACGAAGACCTATAAATTCTTTCATAATTTGTCCCTTGTTCTCGTCTTTCATCATGCCCAAGACTTTACCATTTTTAAGCGGCATATGGAAAGGATTTGTAGGTGAATATTCGGATGTATCAAATTTTGAGTCGAAATCATCACGAATATCATTGTAAAAATCTTCGCATCGAATGGAATATATGAAAGAATCTGTATCCATGTAATTCAAACTGAGATTTGTTGTAAATTTAGGTTTCATATAATCATAGTGGAAATCATACATTTTCCATTTGGATAATTCTAAAACAACAAATCCCAAATATATTGGTTTATTGTATACAGAGCGATTCAATTATATTCAATTGTATAGCAGCCATTTCATGTGTAAAATAAGACATTCTGTGAAAATTTGGCTTTGCTATTAGAGCTCGTGCTCCTAAATGTCTTCCTTTACTTTCCCATTCAGTTACAATTTTTACATCCTTCCTTTTGTCTACATTCTCCATCGTCTTTTCATATACCGCATTATTGAGGAGTTTAAAAAAGTTTTTCTCGAAGCTGTTTTTGGCTATTGTTCTGTGGTACGTATTTAAATCAATGTACTGTTTTAACCAACCAGACTGCTTAAATTTTAATATTCTATGGATTCTCTTGAGTTTTAAACCATTTTTTATGCACTGTTGAAGATTCTTGTAATGAATTGTGTATGTAGTCTTGTTGGTTAAATCAGTTATTAGTTTATTGCATTTAGAATTGGGAGGTATTTTATTTTCCGCGCAAAATGGTAAGTCATTGTGGGAATCGTGAAGATTTTCCGGATATTCTAGATCAACTTCTGAAATAAAACCAAATTCTGAATTTTCATGAATTGTCAGTACGTTAAAATTGTTAGTATCTGTCAACCACTCGAAACCTCCATAAGGAAGATATTGAGACATTGCCCAGCCATACAAATTATTGGCATCCAAATACATTAAATATTCTGATGGTTTACTGCAATCGTAGTCCGCCATATATTTATTATTTGCCTTTGAATGCCTTTTGGAGCATTGGACAATGCCTCCCCTAATACTTTTCTGAATGAATAAATACATGTCTATATCTGTAAACAATTCAAGTTCTATTTTTGTAGTCTTTAACATTGCATCCCAAGATAAGCCTGGTGCAGTATAATATTGACACGGATCTAGTTTATAAATGTTTTTGCATATTTTTCTAAAATTTTGGAAAATGTCTGTTAAAATTAAAACATCTGTTTTCAGATATAGAAGCATGTAATCTTCAAGTGTTTTGCATTTAAACATCTCCCATACTTTAACCGCGTGTTCATAATCTTCCTTGGAACAAGTTTTATTTGTCATGCGACTATAAAATTCAGTTTGAGGAGGAAGAGACGTTTCTTTAAGTCGACCGAAAGAATTGATGTATTCGTATGGGAATACACCTTTTCTTGTTACTAATTTAAATTCATCATCGTTTGAAAACATTTGGCGAACAGTTTTAAAATCAGTTGGTGATAAATTTTTCGCTAATGCATCCAAACTTGATGCCATGAAACGAAAAGAATCCAAAAATCTTATCTCAAGAGTTTTCTTTTCATCCACCTTGATACGCTTTGAGAGGGATATATATAATTCTTTGTTTAAAGGGATAACATTTATATCACCTTCAAAAGAATTTAATTCCTTAACGAAAAGATGACAATCGTAGCCAGAAAAATTATGAAAGAACACAGGCACAAACTTTGCAATTGTATATTTTAAATTACATTCATTATGTGCCGGTCCTCTATATTCGCCAGTAAGGTGGCAATGGTCTGCCACTCTATCAGAGCCCAATTCTTTTTTGCAAATATGGCAGTTTTTGCTCTGGAATTGTTGCTTTAGCTGCAAAGAATTTAAAAAGGCCATAGGTTTCGATTTACTTAAATAGTTATTATATAAATCTAAGATATCTTTAATTAAAAATTCTGCAAATTTCTTGGGAGCATCTTCTCCTGAATAAATAATAAATTTACTAAGACTATCATTAAAATTACAATGGATATTATAGCTAAAGGCTACAGGAATATGCTTAGACACAAACTTATTGCTACTATCTAAACCTGAACTACTTAATACGCATTCAAAATCTGCGTATACTACAAAAGGAACATCTAAGCTACGTTCAAAATTCTTAAAACTAATTACCGCCTTTTCCAGCGACGGCATCTCCGTTATCACTTTTCCGCAAACCATTTCATGCTTTTGTAGCGTACTCTCGTTGTGCGAGTACTGTAGGCAGCTATTACACAAATACAGTCTAGTGCGATGATTCGTCTGTTGATGTTTTATTAATCTGAAAAGCCAAAAGGAAGAAAAAAATTTCATTAGATTATTTGTGCGTATGTATTTATAAACTAACAAATGAAAATAATAGAAATAAGAAAAAAAGAATGAAAGCTGAAGTTGAGAAATACATTAAATTATAATTACCTTGAAATGTTTTTAATCCACACATAGTGGAACTGCTCATCATTTTGCAGCAGCAGCAGGTTGATGTGCTGCACCTTTTCCTGCTTGGTGCAGTGGTAAGGTCCCTCGATGTTTGCCGAATCCTTATCAAAACCAAACACATTGACGCTAATGGTAGCATTCATTTCTTCAAATTTGCTAATGGCGTCTATGGAAAGAGGAAATTTCAATCCCATGAAGTTAAGTATCATTCCATTTTCTATTATTATATTTTCGGCTTCAATGTTCTCCACATTATAACTATGCGGTCTGTCTTGGTGATCTGGCAGATTAGCAAGTGCAGATATGACTGCCCATTTGAAGCAGTATTCATCAGTGTTTCTTACATTTATGCAAGCACGCTTGTCCTGCAGGACTTCGGGAGAGGGATGTAGGATGTTCCCTTTAATGGACGATACTGATTTATATTTATCTCTACATAGCATATTTTAAGTAGAGACCATCCACTGTCCCTTTCCTGGAATTCACCCATTTTGGTGATCAGTTGTTCAGACATGTCAGCGTAGATGCTGCTGATGTCTTCAACTTTTTGAGCTAAAATCATCTTTGTTTGAAATGATTTTATTTCCACCACTATTTCCTCATCTGTCGTTATTTTAAGGTATTCTGCGTACAATTCCATATTAAATTTTATCATTATGTGCTTTTCTAACAAATTTTCTATCTGCTTAGTCATTATATTTTTGGCGTTTTTGAAGAAATCTTCTGGAATCAGAAGTCCCTCATCCTCATTTTGGAAAAGAAGTGTTTGAACTCTATCCTTAAAGGCTGTTTTGATGCACTTTAAACCATCGCTTAGCGGCGACCAACAATTCTTTTTGTGTTTGATCGTCCGCAGATGGTAGCTCCAGCCTCTTCGAGAAACATCTTCGTTACATGTTGGGCAACGAACGTTCTCGCTAGCGTCAATGTGTTGTTGTGTTGAAGTAGCTCGGTGTGTTGCTGATGATGATGATGTTGATGATGGGGGTGCTCCTCTCGTTGTAGATGCTGCAGTTGAAGACGATTATGGTGCTTGTGCTGCTGCTGCTGTTGCATGTGAAGATGATGCTGTTGATGATGGTGATGTTGTTGAAAGTGTAGATAATGATGATGGTGTTGTTGTAGAAGTTGTGAATAATGATGATGGCTGCTGTGCTGATGATGATGATGACGATGGCTTTCGGTGAAGTAATTTCTGATGCCTGAGCATATTATCCATGCGGTTAAAATTTTCCCCACAGTCTTCGCAGCGGAGTTGTGGGTGGCCGTGCGTTGCTTTTGCATGCCTTTTAAGGTTACGCATCGCAGTGAAACCCTGTCCACAAATGTCGCAAATAAATCCCTTCATTTTATTTGTTTTGTTTGCTTTCTGTTGCTGATGATGTTGTTGTTTTTATTGTTTTTTCTCTGTACGTAGATACTAAATTTAACAGCGACTTTTATTTTAATGTTTTATTTTAACACCCTATATTTAACCGTTTGTTATTTTGTTTTATTTAACACATTTTATATTTTTTGTGGGCTAGGCACTTCCTCTTTATTGTTTTATTTTAAATAGTATATTTAACTACATTCACAGTTTCTATTTTGTTGTAGTTTTGTTTTACAGCTTTGGGGTTTTAGTTTTCTTTGTTTTTCGTACGTTTGCTTTTTGTGCGTTTTATTTTATATGCACTTGTTTTTGTTTTTATTTTAAATACTGTTTTTACAGTTTTAATTTCCTTTTCTATGGTTTGTTTTTAAGTACTATATTTTAATAATTTTAGTTAGTTGGGTTTTTTAAGTAGTATAATTAATAAATTTTATATTTATATTTCACGCTTTCTTTTTAATATAATATTTCACAATTTTCTTCTACAAGTTTTATTTTTTCCACAGTTTACGCGTTTTACAATTCTTCCGAAGGCTTCAAGATTACTTTCAGAACTGAGAACAAATTGCAATCTTCCGCCCCTTATATATGTATGTACGATATTAAGCATGGCACAGATCCCTAGTTCTTCATTTCATTGTTTACAATATCTAATATTCATGACATAATTTCATTTAGAGGAGAATGCGTACGAAATATTTATAAACAAAAAAAAAAAAAGAAAATATAACAATAATCAATAACACAAAAAAAAAAAAAATTAAACCTTTGGTTGATGCATGTTTCACTTTGAATATAGTAACAACATAAGCAAGAAAAGAATCCGAACGAGTTTTGTTTACCCTAATTCGATCGACGCCACTCCGTTCTACTGAAGTAATTAAATTACAACAACAACGTCGACTCTCCATCCTCTATTGAAAGTATTTATAAAAACATAAACTAATTGTGGCTTCCAAAAATCATCATTTAATTCTGTGTTTGTAGTTAGAGTTGAGATCAATGAACATAAAATGACCTACATTTATACGAAAAGAAAAATCAACTCTACATGTGTTCAATGAACTAAGAGTATTCATATTTTTAGCAAGCTGGGATTTGACATTGAGAAACACTGAAATGGTTCAATAAAACATGAACGTGCATGAATGTCACCGATCACACATTTCCTAAACACAAACACATGCCCAAGAACACGAACATAGACTCTCTTTGTACGCACTGTACATACATATATTTCTACGACATCATAGTAAGAATTGAAACAAAAGCGAAAGACAACAGAAGAAATAAAAAATCCCCTCCACCAACGGAATTTGTTTGAATTAAATCCACGGCGATCTGTTTTACTAAGAGATTCCTATTAAAACAAATAACAACAACAACAACAGCATAAGCAATTAAATAATCAAAACAATCCCCGAAATTTTATTACACCTATTATTTCCTAAACACAAACACATGCCCAAGAACACGAACATAGACTCTCTTTGTACGCACTGTACATACATATATTTCTACGACATCATAGTAAGAATTGAAACAAAAGCGAAAGACAACAGAAGAAATAAAAAATCCCCTCCACCAACGGAATTTGTTTGAATTAAATCCACGGCGATCTGTTTTACTAAGAGATTCCTATTAAAACAAATAACAACAACAACAACAGCATAAGCAATTAAATAATCAAAACAATCCCCGAAATTTTATTACACCAACTCAGTCGACGGCACTTCGTTCAAAACACCGAAATTTGTTTACACTAACTCTGGACCAACGGTTACGTTCGCTAAAGTCTCATGATACAACAACAACAACAACAACAGATTCTTTCACAAAAATATTCAGCATCTTCTCCCCTTCCCTCAACGCTCACATGATTCCCTTTCCTATCCTTCCTCCTACTCATGTATGTCCGTCTGTCTGACTGTCCATCCGTCCGTCTGCGGTAGCTATTCACGGCAGAGCTCCGAGCAGAGCACCTCCATATGTAAATCTTATCCTCCAGCAGCCCGGCAGAGCAGCCTCAAACACACAAACATTAACAATCTTATGGCGACGGCAGAGCAGCCTCAAACACACAAACATTAACAATCTTATGGCGACGTCAGAGCTGAGCTCTATACCGGCAGAGAGCCACACACATAAACCTTAATAAAGCTTATGGAGGCGCAAAGTTTAGCTCCTCACGCTCCTCACGAGCAGCGCAGTCGCTACGTTGGCCCAGAAACCCCATATACACACTACTAACTGTTACTTTCACGATGTCACTTAGTTGCTTTCAAAAATCGAACTGTCTTCGCTGCTGTGGTTTGGTCTATTTATACTGTCCAATAATTATCGCTACGTTATCGTCAGACTTCTCCAGATCTTACTAGATTGTCGAGAAACTTCCATTTCCATGAATTGTTTGTTTCAGCAATGAATCATGTTCTATTGTGTATGCTGCGTAGTGGAAATATCAAGTAACTTCTAGATCTTTCGCTATCGCTCGATAGATATCGTTGTATTCCATAAGACTGTGGACTGTGATTTGGTAACACTGTAACACTCGTGAATATTGCACGTATCGGCGTGTAGATGGCGCTGTATATCACATTATTGTATGACGTATAGATGGCGCTGTATTTTCGCCACACTGCCCTCCACTTAAGTCTGATCGTCCCGATCAGACACCAAATTCCTTGATCCATACGGCGCAAGCCTCTCTAGGTGGACAACTTTAATTTTACCTCGTCTTTGTGTGTGTGACTGTATGCGATACACAACATCATTCAGTCGCTTAATGACTTTGTACGGACCTTCCCACGATGTTTGCAGCTTTGGAGACATGACCTTTCTCCGTTGCGGATTATACAGTAACACTAAGTCGCCCTCTTTGAATCCGTCGGTATTCATACCTCGGTCACAGCGATCCTTCATTTTGTTACTCCTACGCCGCCTCACCATTTCGTGTATTTCGTACTTATTTCCAGCGTCACTAGTCGGAAATGAGCCAGCTTCATCCATTGCAATTCGCTCAAATGGCGCTCGAGAATTGTACTGCTGCAACTTCCCTCTGCTTCGAAATTTAGGTCCTTTAGCAGCCATGCACTGCGTGCAGTTTTCGATCCATACTGCTACCGCTTCTTGACAGTTCACCCAATAAAACCGTTGTTTAATCTTCTTCACAGTTTTTCTAACACCGAGATGGACGCCACTTGGTCCAATGTAAGATTCTTTTAGTACAGCATCTATGCGCGCCTTTGGTAGAACAATCAAATCACGAGTTTGCTTACCGTCGTTACTTTCCCAGGAACGATGCAACACTCCGTTTTTCAGCTTCAAACTGTTCCATTGCACCCAATACGCCTTGGCCCTCGGACTTTCTGATGCCATTTCTCCTTTGCTTGGTCTGCGGTCCATTTCTTTCGCTTTCACTAATTTCACCAAGTCTCCATCATTTAATTGGCTGCCTCTTAGCCAGGTTGCAGCCTCGCTAATCGGACGTCGACTATTCTTTCGCATCTTTTAGCCATGGAGCAATGCTTACCCTTAACTACACATGGACGTCGGAAGATTGCATCTTCATTTCTACGTTGAATCTTACAAACCGATTTTTCCAAGATCGCAACTTCCTCTCCTGTAGCTGTTCGCATTTTACAACCAATCAGCGGCTCGATGTGATCTCTTACTAAATCTGCTTGACGAATAGAATGCGTTGTGACTGTGTCCGGCGACCGCCCGTCTTCAGTTCCACTTTGTGTTAAGTTGTTGTTGTTTCGACGCTTTTGTGACACAGAGACAATGGGGCAATCAGTTGCGGGGACCAGCTCACGCCCCTTGTGGCTGGTCCGTTTTAGTTTAACGTTTCTTTTCCATTAAAAACACCAAATACTTTTTCGGCGCCTCTCTTTCTCTCACTCACTGATGTATCACAGTTTCGTGCAAAATGTCCAATTTTGCCGCAGTTAAAACATTTTGCGTCCGAACTCTTGCGCGAGATCGGCATCACTCGCGATATTACATCTATTAGTTCCCTTATGGTCTCTTCCAACGACTCATTTGAATCAACTTCCAGTCGATGAACATTGTGCGATGGTCTGCTCAAAAGACTCGCTGTCTCCTGCGTCAGAGCAAACGAAACTGTTTCGGCGAAGGTCTTCTTTGGTATAGAGTAGACTGCGCGTTTCGTATCTACATCCCGTATACCATTCATAAACGCCTGGACCTTTAGTAGTTCGATTACTTCTGTGGGTGCATCCGCGTTGGCCAAATGTGCGAGTCGCTCGATATCTGTTGCATATTCCTGCAACGGCTCGTTACTCTTTTGGAAGCGATTCATCAGCTCCATCTGGAACATTTGCTTTCGGTGATCGCTACCGTATCGCCGCTCAATCGCTGCCATTAACGTTTGCAAAACTTCAGCAGCGGAACCCTTCAACGGCACCACCAAAGCTGCCACTTTGTCTGCCAACGTCCAGTGATTCGTTTGCGCCGTTGTCTCGAACTGGAGTTTAAAGATTTTAAACGGCACAGTTCCGTCGAAAGTTGGCGCTTTCAATTTTGGTGCACTAACAGCCGCAACAGGTCCAGTCAACTTTACATCTCGTATGTGACCCTCCAGCCGCAATATTTCTGCCTTCAGTGTGTGCAATTCCTCTTGCGTTTGCGATTGTAACGTGCGAACTTCATCTTCCGTTTGCGATTGCAACCTGCGGAATTCATCTTCTACTTTATCTTGCCTCGCCTGCAGTTCCGCAGAATTTCCTTCAATGCGCAGAAGTTGTTCCTGCAGTTGTGAAGTATTTTGTTCCAACTGGACTTGTAGTTGTGACGTGTTTTGTACCATCTGAACTTCTATTTGTGAAGTGTTTTGTTTCAACTGTTGCTCCATCTGCTGCGCCATGGCTGCTAAGAGCACATTCATGTCAAACGCTGGAGATGCTTGCGTCTCTACCAACTCGTGTTCAAATTTGGATGCAGCTTCGTAGATGAACTCATGTGCTTCAACGTCGATGCCCTCCTTCTCCATAGCGTCACGCAAGCGTGTTTGTAGCTCAGCTTTATTTCCTGACACCAGCAAGGAGCGCGACTCCAACTCTTGCCTTAACTGTGGTATTTTCAAGTCAGCGAATTTCATTATTATTCCGGATTATTCAGCAATCCCACTTCTGACACCAATTGTTACGTAATTTCCAAAATTTACCGCTTGAACTCTCTTCAGGTTCGATCACTGCATTGTGAATAATCGTAAATTTGAAATAATAAAATGTCGTTAGTTTTAAATAATAAATCAACTATTTATTATTGCTTGTTCTTAATTTAACACTTCTTTACTATCGCTGTTTATAAATTGTACACGTAAACACTTATACACGAATTCTTATTTGAAGCTATTCAACTATTTAATTCTTATTCAACACTTTTCAAACTGTTACTTTCACGATGTCACTTAGTTGCTTTCAAAAATCGAACTGTCTTCACTGCTGTGGTTTGCGTCTATTTATACTGTCCAATAATTATCGCTACGTTATCGTCAGACTTCTCCAGATCTTACTAGATTGTCGAGAAACTTCCATTTCCATGAATTGTTTGTTTCAGCAATGAATCATGTTCTATTGTGTATGCTGCGTAGTGGAAATATCAAGTAACTTCTAGATCTTTCGCTATCGCTCGATAGATATCGTTGTATTCCAGAAGACTGTGGACTGTGATTTGGCAACACTGTAACACTCGTGAATATTGCACGTATCGGCGTGTAGATGGCGCTGTATATCACATTATTGTATGACGTATAGATGGCGCTGTATTTTCGCCACACTGCCCTCCACTTAAGTCTGATCGTCCCGATCAGACACCAAATTCCTTGATCCATACGGCGCAAGCCTCTCTAGGTGGACAACTTTAATTTTACCTCGTCTTTGTGTGTGTGACTGTATGCGATACACAACATCATTCAGTCGCTTAATGACTTTGTACGGACCTTCCCACGATGTTTGCAGCTTTGGAGACATGACCTTTCTCCGTTGCGGATTATACAGTAACACTAAGTCGCCCTCTTTGAATCCGTCGGTATTCATACCTCGGTCACAGCGATCCTTCATTTTGTTACTCCTACGCCGCCTCACCATTTCGTGTATTTCGTACTTATTTCCAGCGTCACTAGTCGGAAATGAGCCAGCTTCATCCATTGCAATTCGCTCAAATGGCGCTCGAGAATTGTACTGCTGCAACTTCCCTCTGCTTCGAAATTTAGGTCCTTTAGCAGCCATGCACTGCGTGCAGTTTTCGATCCATACTGCTACCGCTTCTTGACAGTTCACCCAATAAAACCGTTGTTTAATCTTCTTCACAGTTTTTCTAACACCGAGATGGACGCCACTTGGTCCAATGTGAGATTCTTTTAGTACAGCATCTATGCGCGCCTTTGGTAGAACAATCAAATCACGAGTTTGCTTACCGTCGTTACTTTCCCAGGAACGATGCAACACTCCGTTTTTCAGCTTCAAACTGTTCCATTGTACCCAATACGCCTTGGCCCTCGGACTTTCTGATGCCATTTCTCCTTTGCTTGGTCTGCGGTCCATTTCTTTCGCTTTCACTAATTTCACCAAGTCTGCATCATTTAATTGGCTGTCTCTTAGCGCACTAGGTTGCCACTCATCGTCAGGTTGCAGCCTCGCTAATCGGACGTCGACTATTCTTTCGCATCTTTTAGCCATGGAGCAATGCTTACCCTTAACTACACATGGACGTCAGAAGATTGCATCTTCATTTCTACGTTGAATCTTACAAACCGATTTTTCCAGGATCGCAACTTCCTCTCCTGTAGCTGTTCGCATTTTACAACCAATCAGCGGCTCGATGTGATCTCTTACTAAATCTGCTTGACGAATAGAATGCGTTGTGACTGTGTCCGGCGACCGCCCGTCTTCAGTTCCATTTTGTGTTAAGTTGTTGTTGTTTCGACGCTTTTGTGACACAGAGACAATGGGGCAATCAGTTGCGGGGACCAGCTCACGCCCCTTGTGGCTGGTCCGTTTTAGTTTAACGTTTCTTTTCCATTAAAAACACCAAATACTTTTTCGGCGCCTCTCTTTCTCTCACTCACTGATGTATCACAGTTTCGTGCAAAATGTCCAATTTTGCCGCAGTTAAAACATTTTGCGTCCGAACTCTTGCGCGAGATCGGCATCATTCGCGATATTACATCTATTAGTTCCCTTATGGTCTCTTCCAACGACTCATTTGAATCAACTTCCAGTCGATGAACATTGTGCGATGGTCTGCTCAAAAGACTCGCTGTCTCCTGCGTCAGAGCAAACGAAACTGTTTCGGCGAAGGTCTTCTTTGGCATAGAGTAGACTGCGCGTTTCGTATCTACATCCCGTATACCATTCATAAATGCCTGGACCTTTAGTAGTTCGATTACTTCTGTGGGTGCATCCGCGTTGGCCAAATGTGCGAGTCGCTCGATATCTGTTGCATATTCCTGCAACGGCTCGTTACTCTTTTGGAAGCGATTCATCAGCTCCATCTGGAACATTTGCTTTCGGTGATCGCTACCGTATCGCCGCTCAATCGCTGCCATTAACGCATCATAATTACCTCGCTCGTGTTCCGGAACCGTTTGCCAAACTTCAGCAGCGGAACCCTTCAACGACACCACCAAAGCTGCCACTTTGTCTGCCAACGTCCAGTGATTCGTTTGCGCCGTTGTCTCGAACTGGAGTTTAAAGATTTTAAACGGCACAGTTCCGTCGAAAGTTGGCGCTTTCAATTTTGGTGCACTAACAGCCGCAACAGGTCCAGTCAACTGTACATCTCGTATGTGACCCTCCAGCCGCAATATTTCTGCCTTCAGTGTGTGCAATTCCTCTTGCGTTTGCGATTGTAACGTGCGAACTTCATCTTCCGTTTGCGATTGCAACCTGCGGAATTCATCTTCTACTTTATCTTGCCTCGCCTGCAGTTCCGCAGAATTTCCTTCAATGCGCAGAAGTTGTTCCTGCAGTTGTGAAGTATTTTGTTCCAACTGGACTTGTAGTTGTGACGTGTTTTGTACCATCTGAACTTCTATTTGTGAAGTGTTTTGTTTCAATTGTTGCTCCATCTGCTGCGCCATGGCTGCTAAGAGCACATTCATGTCAAACGCTGGAGATGCTTGCGTCTCTACCAACTCGTGTTCAAATTTGGATGCAGCTTCGTAGATGAACTCATGTGCATCAACGTCGATGCCCTCCTTCTCCATAGCGTCACGCAAGCGTGTTTGTAGCTCAGCTTTATTTCCTGACACCAGCAAGGAGCGCGACTCCAACTCTTGCCTTAACTGTGGTATTTTCAAGTCAGCGAATTTCATTATTATTCCGGATTATTCAGCAATCCCACTTCTGACACCAATTGTTACGTAATTTCCAAAATTTACCGCTTGAACTCTCTTCAGGTTCGATCACTGGATTGTGAATAGTCGTAAATTTGAAATAATAAAATGTCGTTAGTTTTAAATAATAAATCAACTATTTATTATTGCTTGTTCTTAATTTAACACTTCTTTACTATCGCTGTTTATAAATTGTACACGTAAACACTTATACACGAATTCTTATTTGAAGCTATTCAACTATTTAATTCTTATTCAACACTTTTCAAACTGTTACTTTCATGATGTCACTTAGTTGCTTTCAAAAATCGAACTGTCTTCGCTGCTGTGGTTTGCGTCTATTTATACTGTCCAATAATTATCGCTACGTTATCGTCAGACTTCGCCAGATCTTACTAGATTGTCGAGAAACTTCCATTTCCATGAATTGTTTGTTTCAGCAATGAATCATGTTCTATTGTGTATGCTGCGTAGTGGAAATATCAAGTAACTTCTAGATCTTTCGCTATCGCTCGATAGATATCGTTGTATTCCAGAAGACTGTGGACTGTGATTTGGTAACACTGTAACACTCGTGAATATTGCACGTATCGGCGTGTAGATGGCGCTGTATATCACATTATTGTATGACGTATAGATGGCGCTGTATTTTCGCCACAATACTTTTGTTTTTCCATATAATGAATACCTAATAATTTGCAGGGTTGATCGGGTGTTTCCTTGGGTACGCTCTCGCGATCAAGTTTTGATTGGGAATTCCGCTATTGAAATAGCATATGATCTGCAAGTCAACAATGGGAGGGCCAAAACCAGGGCGTACCATCAGAAGCCCAAAGATGCTCCGATAGAACATGAAGGCCGCTATTAGTTTCAATAGTTGGTTCAGTTTCGGTGTTCAAGTATTTCAAGCAAAATGTTTATGTTTTTTTTTTTCCTGTGGCACGTAATTTTTTGTGTAAACGGTGTGGTTGACCGAAACTCACTCCTTAGCCGACGAGCTTAGCCGAATGCCAGTACGTGCACCGATTCTCCATCAGTCGATCAACTTCTCACATTCGTAGCGGTGTAAGAATTTGTAAAAAAACCAATACGTTATACTTTGCTGGCGTTGGTCCAGTGTAACAGGCGTGGATGTAACAACGATAACTCGGTGATGCTTTAAGCGAGGAGTGGATTTTTCTTTAATTGTAGGACTTTCTCGTTTGACTAGTTGTACTTGCGAACTCTAACGCTGCTGTATATTGTGTTTGACGAGTTAGTTTGTTGGCCGGGAGAAAGATCGAGCGCATCGTATACCCTTATTAGACTGTCGAACGAAAGTTCGTACACTAATTAACGTAATTATGATTTCCGAGCGAAGGCTCGAGAACACTGTATAACCATATAGGTTGTAATAGCAAATCTTTGGCCACGTTTTTCGATTGCTGGGATCCTAGTAGTAGGACTTTGAAACACAGACCTACACTCATGGAAATATTGAAATTTAAAAGTGAAAATAAAAATGTTGATTTCACATTGTGCAATTTAACATGACCATATTTGAATTGAAGTTGGTCAGTGTTGATTTAAATAGGAATGCATTAAAAATGTGAATGGGCATATTTAAATTAAAGTTGTGTCCAGATTATTTTAAATACAGAAAATATGATTGCTCTAAATGTCAAAAAAAGTTTTGCCTTTCGTACGAATTCAAATGAACTTTTGCGTCTTACTCTATAATTCTGTTTAAGGATTTTGATTTTAGAAATCAAAATTACAATTATTACTGTCAAAATACAAAGAAGTCAAATAAGAAAGAAGTACTTATTCGAAATCGCATTTATTCTGAAAATCGCATTTTTATTTCGTCGATACATTTACTTGGCAACATTCTTTCTTGTTATTACGAAATGTCTAACGGTAAAAAAGCGCGTGTTTCAGTTCTTTGCGTGATTCGATAAGAAGTGTTGATTAATAGTGTGAAAATATATACAATTGTGCGATGATTGAAATGAATTCTGAGGAAAGTATTTATGAATGCGAGTTTTCCATACTGCAAGCGGAAAACATAGAAGATACTTCAGAAGACGATGAAGAGAAGCTGATAGATCTTTTACTACAATTCGCTCTATTAAATATGTTTGATATTTGATAAAAATATTTGAAAGGTAAGAACTTATCGGTTTTCAGTAAAAATGTTGCTTACATACATATATGTTGTTGATTGTTCTTTAGAATCACATGTAACATTTAGAAGCCTGAAATATATTAAGAAAGAAGACCTCAAAGAAGCTATCCTACCTCTTGGTTTAAGAGTGGAATTTAGAGAAAAGCTCTTTATGTGGAAAAAAATCGAGGTAAGTATGTGCATTTCCTCTCTTATACAATATTGCAATATAATTTGCGATCAGTTTGGAATAGATGACGAAACTCTATCTTTAGCTGACAAACTTAGTAAACGGAACTCTAGTCCATTATCTGCTGAATCGGACTTACGACGTGTGCTGAATAAGGTAATTGTACAAACATGCTAATATTTAGGCAAAGCAAAATCATTTTTCTTTGGCTTAACAGGACCTAAAATATTTATTGAATACGACTTCTAAAGGCAAAGCGTTATTACATTCCTATGGTGTAGCAAAAAGCCTTGAAAATATTAACAGGGATGAACTGATAAATATTATGGTAGAAGAAGTGACTTGCAATAAACATACCCTCAAGCCCTGGGATTTTCAGGGTATTGTAGATGAAATCTGTACTATTTTTCCTAATGACACATCTGCTCAGGTAAATTTTTTCAGTCAAGCAATGGTAAAGAAAATCAGTTTGTAAATTTTAAAAGGAGTACTATTACATACCGCGAAGAGGTAAAAAAAATCCAAGTGGAAAGTTGTTTTCTAAGTATACTAACTTAAGAGCTAAGAAGAAGATAATGAAGAACTTCGCAACGACTTTAGTTTTTTGTTAAATTTCACTAAGGACCCGTTTCATGATATTTGTTCAGAATATAGACTTTTCAATATTCTAAAAGACTTGAAGTTATATGAAAAACCTGCATCATTTAATTTAGATAATTTTATAACCACAGTTACTGCGAGAGGTAACCAAATCAAACAGTTTTTATACAGCAACGAACGTATTTATGTTGTGTGCATACCTGTAATAATAAAAGAATTTTGTACGCATTTTCAATCCTACGAAGTTGACGTTACAGCGCAGCAAAAAATGTTTATTAAATAAATATCATATTTTGATTCTTATCCATTTCATATATATTCCATAAATAGTGGAAAAAATTATGTACGTATTCAATATGTTTAAGTTTACATTTATAATATTATAAGCTTTAATAAATAAATAAAAATAAATTTGTTGTATTCTTTTCAATTAAAATAAATTGATTTTAAAAATAAGTACAATATTTATATATTTATTTCTAATATCGTACAGTATCAATTTGAATAGAAAAATCTAAAATCAACGTTATTACATTATATAAACGTAAATGTCGTAAATACAAATTGAAGGTGAAGGATAATAATTTAAATTTTAAAGATGTTGAATTGAAAGGTTTCAACTTAGAATTAAAATTTTTTCTCTTTAATTCAACGACGCGATCACTTCAATCCAAATGCCTTCGTATTTCATTTGACACTTATAAATTTCAATCTGACACTGCGTAAATTGTCTCATGATTCGAAATCGTTCAACTTCAAAGTTACATTTTCCCACTTTACCTGGCTTTCATTAACGTTTACCTTCGGTTCGAAGTGAAAAATGTTGATTTTACCTTGTTTTTTCTCTGGGTGTATGCAAATTATGTTATTGTAAATTGTGAAAACAACAAAGGAGTCATCCTGAAATAGCTTAACCTTCCTTTTCTAACACCCCGATTGATCGCAGAGAGTTCATGAAATCAAACCACTCTCCTTATGCCTAAAGGCATATAAATCCAGACCAGGTAAAAAACCAGCAGGCATAATGCAAACACAAAACAGGTGCAAAAAAAGTGAACAAAAGTCCACAAAACCACAATAAAAAGTTTCCACTAACAACAATGCGTTCAGAGCTTTTCGCCTCTTCCACTTTCCACACTTTATTTGATGGTCTAATTTCTTTTACGAAGAATTTCAATTTCAATTTATTCATTCACAAAAGGTACAGGACTTAAGTCTTTTATAGTACATCCAATGGTTAAATGCAAGCAATATCAAAAATAGTATAAATAAACTTAAAAAACCTAGTTAAAAGAAAGTGAGTAAAACTAATAAATAAATAAAACAAACTTATCAATAAGAGAAAAAAAAGGGAAAGAAAAAAAACAAATAAGTAGAAATTAAGACAGTGAAATAACAGAAAGATACAGCCAAAGTTTAAACTCCCGAGAAAAAAGCAACAAGCGCACGCCTGAAACAGCCGCCCAGCTGAATCCGTCTCAAAGACAAAAGTAATGAGTTCCAAAGTCTGATGGTGCTAATAAAGAAAAATCTATTACTATTGAGATAGTTGTATCTCGGGACAAGAAAAAATAACGCTCTTGTAGAATGAGAAGACATAAGCTTCTCATACAGGTATAGAGGGTTACGAGTGTGAATAAGCCTATGTATAAACATAATTTGGAGAATAATAAGATATTCAGATAGCCCACATCCAAGAATTCCTCTACTTACTAAAGAAATATGATCAAAACGACTAACTGCAAACACATACCTGGCAGCAGAGTTAAAGGCTACCAGAAGCTTATGTTCAGACTGTGAATCAAGACGACAATAGACTAAAGTAGAGAAAGTAATACAAGGCATAATCACATGTTTAACTAGTCTCCTTCTCGTCTCTAGCGGAGTATATCTAGGAGAGCAGCGCAAACACCGAAGAATACCATAAATCTTACCAACAGGAATATTCACATGATCAGTGCATGTCAGATTAGAATTTATAATAAATCCAAGATGTTTAACCTTTTTTTCAAAATTCAAGCGACTAGATCCAATGTATAGAGGTGGCAAGTCATTAAAATCAACAACGGTCCTGCACATAGGTAAAACTTCATGGAGACAGTAATTTATTCATTTCAACATAAGACGATATTTGCAAATACATAATCCGTTCCAGTATCTTGCCCAAAACCGGCACAATACTAATAGGCTTAAAGTCATTTGGAGAAGTAGCAGACGCACCTTTAGCAATAGGGATTATCATTGCTATTTTCCACAAGCCTGGGAAAAATGAGCATGTTAAACAGTGATTAAAGATATGTGTTAGGGGAGCTATGATAAATGGCAACACAATCTTTATAAAGCTAATAGATACTCCATCAGCTCCCACAGCATTGGAGGTAATAGGAAATATATGACTAATCACGTCATTTTCATCGACTGTGGAAAATTCAGATGGACCTCAAAACCTCACAATCCGTTGTAGATTTACCACAAATTCCGAGTTTCTTTTATTATTTCATAACTGTTTGGAGTTCAATTTATGATTAAGTTTTGAACTAAGCTACCTCTTCCTCTCATCTCTCAATAGCAAGGTGGCAGCATTGCGAGCACACCGATATTCTTCCCAAGCAACCACTGATCTACTATTTTTCCAGAATGCAGCTTATTTCTTTTTTTAATTGCAAGTGAAACCCGATGACTAAACCAGGGGCAACTAGAGTTATATACACGTACTGATCGTAATGGAACATGGTTGCAAAAAGCAAAATTTAATCTATTTAAAAAAATTGCTAAGTTGTCGTCGACAGATTGAAGGAACCAGATGTCATTCCAGCAGACTGAGGCTAATGCCCCATAAAGCAAATCAAAATTAACTGATTTGAAGTCATAATAAGAGAAAAGAATTTGATCATTGTTACACAGATTAATATTCAAACATACAAATAACAAATCATGGGCAGATAAAAAGGTAATTTGGTCATAGCATAACACTAGAGAACGATCAGAAACAAGGCAAACATCAAGTAAACTGGATTCACATTGAGGAGCGTACCGAGTTGGAGTGTCAGAGTTAATGATACTTAACCCACACAACGAAACATACAACAATAAGTTTTCAGTGACCGAATCAGTGACTAATAAATTAACATGAAGATCACCACATACAACAAAATAATCAAAGTCAATTAATTTACCAGAGAGGTCATTGAAAAACTCCAAAAAACTGTAACTACGCCGTGGATTGTAGACACAAGAAACTAAAACTTTAATATTATTATCATATAACTCAACATTTACAAACTGACAGAAATTGCTGCCCTTATTAATGAGTTTCGAATTAAGAGTAGACTTGCAATAAATAGCAACACCACCACCTCTTTTACCACACCTGTCATTACGATGAAGCCTCTAACCATCCACACTATACAATTTATCAGAGACGTCACCCTTAAACAGAGTCTCCGAGACACAGATAACGTCAACTGATGAACTCTTAAAAACATATTTCGCATAGTCTAATTTTAAAACATTTAGGCTACGGGCATTAAAATTAACTATATTCAAACCACAAAACTGTTGGCACATGATATGCAGTAAAGACCTGTAGCAGTCAATAGCACCACCAGACACCACACTACCTTGCATCAAGAGCAGAGGCTGAGTAGCCAGGAACAAACGCACGCAGGCAAACACAAATCTCAAAACAAAAATCAGAGCTCAGAAATAAACGAAAACAGGTACAGAAACCATATAGAATTATAAGGAAAAGTAAGTAAGGTAAAAGATACGTAAAGGAATGTAGCTTAGGGATAAATAATTTAATAATAAATAATATACATAAATAGATAGCATACATAAATAGTAAAAAAATATAAAATAAAAATTGAATAAATAAACAGAAAAACATATCAAAGGTTGCTTAACTCTCCAACGACGCAATCAACACTATTTTTGTTATACACCAGCTTCGCCTCACCATCAGCAGATGCTCTTACAAAGATTTTCCCACGAAGCGAAAAAACAGCACAAAGCAAACGCTCCTTTTTTCACCAAAGCATAGCGCAGAATTTCACGATTAGCTCTAGTCAGACTCTCATGAATATAAATCGCTTGATCTTGGATTCCAAGATCAGACAGCAATAGCTGGCGTTTATGCTCTTTACGAAATACTGCAATAGCTTTGAAGAGCCTATGACGATCTTCTGCTGTATTTAATTTTGCTATGATCATTGAATTTCTGTTATTGTTGGTAGGTTTAACTCTAAATATATTCTGAAGGCGAAGAGAATCCATTCTCACCCTAGTAATTTTGTCAAAAACACCAGAAAGAATTTCACCACTTTCAAAAGGTAACTAAAGGTACTAATTAAGAGATCAGATGAGACATATTCACTCTCAAATTTTTCCATTTGTGACTTAAGATCAGTGATCGCCACATTCAGCGCAGTAACCTTAGAATGCTGACCATCAAAGTCTGGATTACTCTTCAAATCGTTAAACTGCTGCTCCAATAATGCAATCTTGGCACACCTTGGATGATTCAACCACAGCAACTCTCGCAGCCACGTTCCTAAGCGAAGATTTAATGTTTGTCAGCTCAGCTGACATCTCGCTAATCCTCTGCAAAACTCTCATCTCAGAAGCATTAACAGCACTAATCATCTCTTCAATAATGCTCTCTTTAAGGCAATTCAGCTTAGAGTCAAGGTTAGACCTTAAGAGAGCTGATGTAGCGGCAGAAGAAGACTCACCTCCACATGAAGGTCTCGCGCCAAGAGGAGTTGTCGGAGTTGAAATTTTATTCGCAGCACTTCTGGTAATTTTAGTTTTAGTTGACATTTTAGAAAAGCAAATCAAATAATATACTGATACCAAACAAACTAAAAAAAGTATCAAGCAAACTAAAGGTGAGCAGCCAAATAGAAAAAAAGCAACGGCACAACGCACAAAGCAAACAAAAAAAAAACGTTGATTACGAGCGCTAAAAACACGACTGCTCACACTGACATCAAACGAACGAATTTCAGCCACAAAACTATGCTCTTAGTGTCTTTGTGTGCTCAGATATACATAGTAGTGGCAGTAGGATCGGAGGTTGCTATACAACAATTTTTTTTTTTTTTTTTTTTAGGTGGGTGGAAACCCCTTATAGGCTCTGCTGCTAGGTACTCTGAGCAGTCAAGTGTGTGAAACTCTTACTCACTAAAACCACCTCAACTCATGTTCGTCCGCCCCCGGAACCGCCTATTAGCATTACATCGTAGGGCGGCGAGGGCCATAAAGTGCCCGTTCTCTCTTGCTCTCTTCTCGCTTGCTCAAGCCTACGCTGGTGTATCATTATTAGCACCACCACTGCTCTTCTGCTTTTCAGAACTCCTTGTTCTTAAGTTATTGCTGCTTCGAGTTCGTTTAATAAATATTGTGTAAATACCTTGTGTTTTCTCAATTAAACTTTTTCAACGAGAGTTCTATTGAAGCGTTTAGCCACACCATTCTGTTGGGGCGAATAAGCAATTGCTGTTTCCACTTCTATGCCTTTAGATCTATACCAATTCAGTTGAGTCAGTCTTGAAATTTTATTACTAAACATTGCGGTTACTAACGCTAAATGTATTTTAAAATTTTCAACTACATCGGACTTTTTCTTGAAAGGATATCATACCATACCAGAGCGAAATGACTATAGTCGTCTATGAAAGATATAAAATATTTGCAACCATTCCAAGCAATTGCATCTAATGGTTCACAAACGTCCGAATGTATTCGCTCCAATACACGTTTTGCACGAATACGCGTTCCACCAAATGGTTCTCTACAGTGTTTACCTTTAACACATGGATCACAAAAACTTATTTGGAGGTCTACGATCTCGTTTACTGCGCCTAACATCGACTTCTGGAGCGGATTCATTTTGATCTATAATCTCATTTTTAATATCATTTTCATAAACCATCATTTCATTGATAGACTTGCCGTCACTTGTTAATCGTCGTAAGATGTTGATTGCTGCCTTCATCTTAAGCTTGCTATTTGGAGCTATTGATAGCCCTTACTTGCTAGATAACATTTATTTAAATGTTCCTCATCGTACTTTCAGACATTATGAGCCGCTGAACATAACAACATGAACCTTTTCGGAATGCCTTTGTTGGTTTTAATTCTGTATATTCTGTTGTTAACTTTTGTGATTCAATTCGTTTAACAAAGCAAAAGATTTTAATTTATATTTCTTAGTATTGATTATATTTATTATTATATACAGTTTAGTGAACTATGAAGTAATGTAGGTACACAGTCTATATGAATAAATAAATAAATAAATAAACGGATACTGCAATATTTTCATCTCCTTCGTCTTGCTCGTAGTATATTTCTACAATTAATGGATTTTGCTTACTTCCTTTTGAACAATTTGTTTGTAGAGCAAAAGGAAAATATGATTCGTCGAACCTTATATCTCGAGCGATTATTAGCTTACTAAGATTTACATCACATAATCTGTAACCGTTTGTTGCCTATCCTATCATAATCGCTAGTCTGCTTTTTGGATCCAGCTTTTTGCTATGTTGATTAGGGAGCCACGTATATGCTTTACAAAAAAAACCTTTAGTTTTTTTAAGTTAGCCTATGTTCCAAACCATAATTCTGCAGGCGTCACAGAGGTATCTACCTCTGTAGCTTTATTTGGACTGCTATTGATAATATATGTAGGAGTTAATGCAGCTTCATTCCATAACATCTTCGGCACTTTTGAATCGATCAACATTGTCCGAACTTTTTCGACGAGAGTTCTATTGAAGCGTTCAGCCACACCATTCTGTTGAGGCGAATAAGCAATCGTTGTTTTCACTTGTATATCTTTAGATCTATAAATATATATCTATAAAGTTTTGAAATTTTAATACTAATCATTGCTGTTACTAACGCTTCATATATTTTAAAAGTTTCCAATTCATCGGACTTTTTCTTGAGGGGATATACCATAGCGAAATGACTATAGTCGTCAATGAAAGATATAAAATATTTACAACCATTCCAAGCAATTGGATCTAATGGTCCACAAACGTTCGAATGTATTCGCTCCAATAAACATTTTGCACGAATACGCGTTCTATCAAATGGTTCTCTACAGTGTTTACCGTGAATACATGCATCACAAAAACTTTTTTTTGCTGACTTTCGATTAATACCTTTCAATGTTTTATTGTTGATGATGAGTGTATTTATACCACACTGACTGATATGACCCAGGCTACGTTGCACAACATAACCGCTTCAACATCACATTGATTTGCTGCATTTTGATTAATATTGACTTCTAATTCATACAGATTACCATAAGCATAAACCGATGCAATTACTTGACTATCTCTTAAGATTAATGTTTTATCCTTGAAAAATTTTATTTCTGCTCCAGCGCTGGCTAACTTTCGTACAGACAAGAGATTATCTCTAAGATCTGGTACGTACAGGACGTCCTTAATAATTAATGGAGTACATGTATTACTACTTCTAGTAATTTTTCCAGCCTTTTTAGCGAGAAGTGAGTGATCGCTCTTCGGAACACTAATTTCAATTGGATTTTTCAGATTATCAATTTTTGAGAAATATCAGCTTTCATTTGTTAGATGATCACTAGCTCCAGAATCAAGTTTGAAGATTATCTTGCTACTTCCATTACTTTTAAAGTTATTTTTATCTGACATAAAGCCAAAACTGCGGTCGTTATTGTAGTCACTTCGACTATTCTTATTCTTACTAAATACTTTTCGGTTAGCATTAATAGAATCACTATGGACAATGCGAGCTTCACGTTGCTTACAGTCGTTAAAGAATTTTCCGTTAAACTTCTTTTTGTAACTATGTTTGCTAGAAAATGCTGTTTTAACTAATACTTGTCCTTCATTACGGTCATCAATTTGCAGCTCTTGTGCCATTAGTCTTGCTTTCACCACATTAAACGTTAGCTTTTCATCATCCATATTTCGTAAATTATTACCAACGGATCAAATTTTTCTGGTAATGTCACAATTAGTTGTGCTATCAAATCACATTCTTTTACTTTTGCTCCAGCTATTTTCAGTTGACCTATAAGATTTTCAAACTGAACTAAATGTGATGTTATTTTGTCGTTAGATTTCATCTGTAGTTTACTTAATTGCTTACGTAACAATAATTGATCTACTACAGACTTTAGCAAATACATTCTGTAGACTTTCCCACATAGCTTCTGTGGTTTCATGATCTCTTACATAACAGAGACAGTCCAAATGTATAAATCCGACTAACCGATCCTTGGCCTTCTTATCCTTTTTCAAAAACTCCACTTTTGCCGCCTCAGCTATTGGTAGGTCGTTCGATATGACCTCCAATAGACTCAGGGAATTTAAATGAATCCGTACTCTAAACCATAGATTACTAGATGTGACACTCGCTATTCGCCGTTTCAAAAAGTCGGTTTGACATTTGATTGTTTGGTGTGTTGAACTCACGTATACAATACGTGAGAGATACCCCATTGTTGTTCTTGTTTCTTCATCAAACAATGTGTACGATTTTTTACCAGTGCAACCGTATGTGCTAAAGGGTTTTGGAGCCCCAACTAGGCCAATAACGTATAATTTGCAACTATTTTGTAATAATTTGTATTCAGTTTCATTTATACTATTCTGCTAACAGCATTCCAAAATATTTTCGCAATTAGGCGCATAATTGTGTATTTATAACAAAAAAGTTTTAATTACCGACTGCATTTATAGGAAATATAACCAAGCAAATTAGAAAATGCTGTGTAAAATGTTATAGAATATATTTATTAACATTAAAACTATGTTTTATACATGTTTTTCATGGATAAAAAACATAATATTTATAATTATTTATTTTGACGTTTCGATAAACAACCCCCTTAAAATAAATTTTCGATCAGTGCTTGCTACAAAATTTTTGCGGCGAGGCTACATTATTTTACAGCGAGGCTACACTTTTTTACGGCGAGGCTACACTTTTTTTGCAGCGAATCAAAGTTTTCTTTCATTGTATCAGTGCAATTCCAGCAAAAATGCATTAGTGTATAAGGGACATTTTCGAGTGTCTCATCTACTAATCTATGCTCTAAACTGCCAATCATCATAACTGCAGCCGTTAAACTGTGTTATTCCGTGTGAACTCTCCTTGTTGTCGCCCATAACCTCTTGTAGTTAATTGAGAAATCACACGGTATATGATATAACAATTTATTATTATTTATTAAACGAACTCGAACCAGCAATATTGTTTTTGAGTGATGAAAAATTTCTATTTATAATTTTTCATTTAAAAACAAACGATAAAAACATCGATTGCTTGTTTTTCAACAAAACAGCTGAACAGTACATTGTAATTAAAACTCGTTTACTGATACATAAACTGTGTGGAAATCAGACTAATTTATGTTCTTTAGGAAAAATTAATTCATTCTTTTTTATTATTTCAAGTTTTCATCAGTTAAAAAGTAAAAAAAAATAATATTATATATCCATGTATGACTACTTATTTTTGCTACTTTGGTATTCTTACGGGTATGGAATACTTTCTTAGTTGTGCATTAGGGATAATTTAAAAAAAAACAATTTTATAGAAGATGTACCAAAACTGCAGTGTTCGGTTTTGCACTGGCAATGCATAGCAAAATCAAAAGTGTTCCGTTTCCCGAATGGTGCAGGCCGAAGCCGAATGGTGCAGGCCGAAGCCGAATGGTGCAGGCCGAAGCCGAATGGTGCAGGCCGAAGCCGAATGCTGTAGGCCGAAGCCGAATGCAACCACTTTTTAAGGCTGTTTACTACAGACCGATTTTTCGAACCTCAAATTCCTGAAAATTGTGACACATTCTGATGCGGCCATGATGCCTGCACAAATAATGCTGTCGAACAACTCGCCAAAAAAACAGTATTATAATATTAAGTAAGATATATATAGATGCGAATACTTATCTCTTTATACATATAATATATATATTTCATACAATATTTCTTGACATAATTATGTACATTCCACATTATTAAGTTCGATCAGACTATGTTTAAATTTAGGTAGAAAACATACATTTTTGAAAACTAAATATTATTGAAATTTTAGTTGGCAATTCTGCCAGGTGATTTACTGAAAAAGTATCAACAGTTATTTTGAAAAAAAAAGTGAATTAAATTTTAACAAAAAGTATTTCAACCATAGAGCGAACAAGAATTAAATCCGAAGTACTGACATTAAAAAAGTAACTACAATTAGGAAAAAAAAATTGCATAATACACGTTTTCTGGCTGGTAAAACTAACTCTTAAGTACCAGATGCGCTTAATAGATGTTAAAAATGTCTATATATAATTTTTCATTTCAAAAGAAACGATAAAAAAATCGACTGCTTGCTTTTCAACATTTTGTAATTAATTGAGAAAACACACGGTATATGATATCACAATTTATTTGAGTTTATATTTATTAAACGAACTCGAAACAGCAATATTATTTTTGAATAATGAAAAAATTTCTATAAAAAATTTTTCATTTAAAGAACAAACGATAAAAACATCGATTGCTTGTTTTTCAACACCCTCCCTCAATCTCGCAATCCAAGCTTGAATTATATATAGAAATTTTTCATTACTAAAAAATAATATTGCTGCTTCGAGTTCGTTTAATAAATATTAATAAATTGTGATACCATATACCGTGTGTTTTCTCAATTAATTACAAAATGTTACAATACAATGTAAATTTCATTACCTGCAAACCAAACAAAATATATTTACCTCAGATTTATCAGGTAAATTTAATGTATAATTTAAAAAATTGGTCAATCGGCGATGAGCTCTGCGTGCGTTGATACGAAATTTCCAAAATAATGACAGTCTGTTTCTGCAGTCATTACATACAACCAGTGGCAAACCATCAGTAAGTGATACCTAGAACGAGACCGAAAACAAAACATCAGGTTATTCGATTAGAGCATAACCGTATTTAAAATATCTGATGTGGAAACACATGACTTCCTTGTAGGTGAAATAATTTCAATTAAAAAAGTGGTTATGTGCTTGGTTTTGAGTCATGCAGACAATTTGAAAAAATCCTGCAAGAGAACTGTCCATTTGGGTCCACCGATTTCATCCAAAAAGGGAGGTGCACAACTAGGCCTTATAAGAACCACAAATATAAAATTTTTAAATTAATAAAAGAAGGTGGAAAATTTGTGTTCCAGAAATCATATGAAAACAGTCAAACCACAATAAAACGCAAGTGAATAAAGGTAAATCCTGGAAAAATTCAACTAGACAGTAGTAATAAATGGTACTATTTTCGTTATTTTTTCATTCATTTCATGTCTTCTTTAATATCACGCAAATGGCTTAACTACGTTGTAGGTCGGAATTGTAATAGCAATCCAAACTAAACAAAACTTAACGCATACATTTCGGCCCATTATCGTTATTAACAATAACGTTTAACGTAATCAACAACACATACTTTTTGGCATAATGTAAAACTCCAATTCAATCAATGCTCGACAGCAGTCAACCGAAGTAAGCCATCATTATTAGCTTAATAAGCATTGATTTTAAAGTTTTTACCCAATGAACGAACAAAAGATTAATCAAATAATTATTGCAATAAGTCGCACTTTTAAATCGACAATAATTGCGCACCACAACGGGACCACAATTCTGACCGTTAAAGTGTTATAAAAAACTAGTAAAGGCGTTGTCTACAGCCGGGCTGTAGCCGAAATACCCAACACCTTAAAGCTGCATATATACTCGTATATATATTTAGAAGTGGTGCGATATAATACACTCGTATATATATACAATATATATATTATATATCTAATAATAAATATACAATATATATATAATAATAATAATAATTATATCGCACCACTTCTAAAAGGCAAAACTTTATACTCCTATGAAATTTCTACAACTATGCCGTCATGATAGCTGTTTGCAGTTTCATAAGTGAAAGCATAAGGAGGCGTGGCCAGCCCATTTTTTTCCTAACAGAGTATTATTGGTTCACAAACTACAATATTATGTACACCATTATTCAGGAAACTTATATACTTTTCAATTCAATCCATGTAAAACCCTCCATGACCTATGTAAACTAAAAGTGGGCGGTTCACGCCCATATTTGGCATATTAACTGGAAGCATTAGTCTAAACCTACATATAAAATTTTCTTGTCTTCTCTCAAAAAGCGATGCTGATATGGCCTTTTTTAATAGGCAAAACAGAGGTACCTGCACTCTCGATATAAAAAGTAGGCGTGGTCCTTGGGCGATTTTGCCAATTTTCAATACGAAACATAATTTCATTTTGAAATCTTAATCCGTTCTCCTGTGATCGTGATTTCAACGGACATACAGACAGACAGACAGACGGACAGACATCGTTATTTCAATTTTGGTGGTGATGCTGATCAAGAGTATATATACATTTCCATACCTATCTTGTCTAGTTCTATCCGTTACACACTCCGGTAGAAAGTGAATATACCCTAAACTTAAGGTGTAGGGTATAATAAGTGGTTAGACTTAAGCCTGAGACAGAATTGGACGAACAAGAGACAAAGTACAAATTTACATTTATCTTTTGCTTAAAACACGCACATAATTGGACGTCTCGAACAAAGTACAGAATCTGTCATTTTCGACATCGTTGCTCAGTGGTCTGCTAATAAATCATAACAAATTAAAGAAATATGGATGCAATGCAATTATTATTAAAAAATTTATTATTTTTTTTTTTTGTATACTTTGTAAAATAAAAATCAAATATATTGAGTGAATTCATTCAATTAATTTTATTTAATACACATTATTATTTAAACATTATACAGGCCAATAAGACAATAGTAAAACAGGTATTCAGTTCATTATGTTATTTAACTATACAAGTCAATAAGACAAAAATAAAGCTAATATTTAGTTATTTAAACATTATCGTACAATTCTAGGTGTGACCGCACCAGCTCAATTAAAGCTTCCTCGTGTTACATGCTGAATATATGAATTTACTATTAATAGTTATTGTTATAATTATGAAATTATATTCTTATAACTTATTTTAACTTTTGGAAACTAGTACAAAATGTTAAATAAAAATCACGAAGGCACTTAAAAAATTTGACAAGGGATGACGGAAATTCGTTCCAATATCTTTCAACGTCCAACCCTGTCGGAAGCATCAACGAAAATCTAAATACACTTAAAAAATTTATTTATGCAAAAACACATGCGAAAGTAACGACGAAGCAGAAGAAGAGCTTGTGCACAATGTGGCAAAATAGAAATAGAGCAATCTTGCGAACATGCGTTTCTTTATCTAAGTACGAACGTTCGCAGATAACTCATTTTTTTCTTGAATCCCATAAGAGCCTATGTAATTTTGACAGTTGATTTTGTACTTGTCTCTTGTTCGTCCAATTCTAACTCAGGCTTTAAGAAGAAGATTGTAGTTAGGGACTTCGGACAAGTGGAAAGTTCAATAAAGAGAATTCTATGTATCGGTTTCTGTTTTTTTTTATTATAAACTACGACCACCAACGTATCGTAGACTTTCCAATAACGCCGGACAATATTGTAAGCTGCATGCTAAAAGACAACCAAGCTTGAAACGCAGTGAGTAGATTGGAGGCGCTAGTGATGAAGGAGCAGAGAAGGCGATCTAATGTTGTATGTCAGAATGACTGTCCAATTAATAACGACGCTTAACGTTGTTATTATTATAAATATTTGGCCGTGTACACATACTTTTGGGCACGGTTAAATATTAGAGCGTTTTTCCACTTTACATTTTACTATTTGTTGCGCAAGTAAAATATTTAACTACATACTTATTGGCTGTTTTTAAAAGCTAAGCATAAAGTAAAGCTAGCAAAGAAGAGCAATGACTCATGCACGACACCAAATATGAAGTCAGAAGTGGAACGCCAATCGAATTTCGACACCTTTTGTGAAACCGAAAGGGAGCATCATTCACATCGAAATTCTGATGCAGTTTGACCCAGTAAGAGCTATTGAGCAGTGTGCCCACAGAAATAATTGGAATAATTATTTTTGAGAGAGTTGCATTTTTTGGTTGGACAGAGATTCTGACTGACAAAAGTTATTTCTTAGTTTTAAAAGAATTGTAGTTTAGCCTCTGAACGGTGGCAGTCGAAAGTGTTTAATAAATAAATCTTTAGTATTTTAAAATAGAGGACTCTTTGAATTATCGGAAGGATAAACAACTGGTGAGTATTCCTGGCAAGCGGGAAAGTCAAGTCCTAAGGAGTGCCAACTTAATTGCAGGCACCCTTGTCTGTCCAATGGCGTTCAACGCCGGACACAAGTTTTGCTGAGGTCGACCCATTTCTCTCGGGAAGTATGTCCGCTTTGATCGTAGGACACATCTTTTTAATGTTGAGTGATCCTTTCGACGTGGAAGGATACGCAACATTTTGGCGCAGCCGGTTTTTCAAACCATTAGCCGTGTAAATTAAATGAATTATTTAAATTAAAGTTAATTTAATTTAAAATCGTGTTATAGAAAAAGTGAAATTATTATCATTCCATTGAGTGAATTAATTAAATTAAAGATGAATTTATAAAGATAGGTTTTTAGAATTTTAGAAGATAGGTTTATTTAAAAAGCGTGGGAAAATTTGAAAATAATAGGTGGTAATAAAGAAATAGTTAATTTGATAAAGGAAAGTATTTCTACAGTTGAAACTATATCGAAGATCGAGCAGGTAGATTTAATTATAGATGAACTACTTAATTTTATTGAGAAGAAGTCTAGTGCAAAACACGAAGAAATAGATTCGTGGAAAAACAAATTTTCAGCATTAAAGAGTAGGTACGAAGGTTATTTAGTAACTAAGAGTTTGCAGGACGACCTCATTGTGCAACTGGAAGTCGAAAGCGAAAGGCTGAAATCGTTAAATGAAACACAAGGATCATCATACCAAATTACTTCAGATAGATTCAACAGAAAGACCCCACGCCGTTAAAAGAAGCAAACGAAAGAATTCAACAGTTTAAAAACGAAAACAGGTTGCTCAGGCAGAAACACGAAAGCGAAACTGCGTTTAGTTCCAAAAAATCACCTAGAGCGGTTGAGCTGAAAATTGGTTTTATCTCACCTCGAAACGAGATCGGTAAAAGAAACGAAATGGGAATAGAGGAAATAGCTAAATTGGTTAATGTGTTAGTGCCATTGTTTTCTGGCGCACCATCTTTATATCTTTGCAACGAAGTTTATAAATTCATTGAAGGATGTGACCTCGCAACATAGAATGTAAGTCAACAAGATATCCCGGATTTCATCGCGTGTATAAAAAAACGTTTGCATGGCAATGCGTACACTCTATCACGTTCAATGAAATTTTCAACGGTAGAGGCGCTGTGCGAGACGATAAAAAGCATTATTTGCAATGCAGATCATTGGACTTGAGTGAAGTCCAAGGTTTGAGGCAGCTTCCAACGGAAGACATTCGCCAGTTCGCACAAAAAATAATAGCTCTAAAGTCACAGGCGGAGGACATCACGACGAATGTATATAAAGGGAACGCAGAAGCGGCTTTACGAAGTGAAATAACGAAAACCGTGATGAAAACATTTAAGTTAGGACTAAGTCACAGTGCGGTAAGGCTTCATATGTTAGGGTCCACCTGTAATAATTTTGAAGATTTAGTTGAGGAAGCAGTATACATTGCAGACGACATACGGCAGGTTGAAGCAATGCAAGGTACTCACACAATCGGCGTTATCGAAAACACGTATCGAAATTTCAACAAAAATCTGCCATTGCATATTCCACAGAAAAGGCAAGACAGACATCCAGCGGAAAACAATCTCCAATGGAATAGCCCAGGACTCGACAATAATGGTCATTCAACACCAAATGTAACTTGTAGTTTTTGTAAAAAACGCGGTCACACAAGAGAAGATTGTGTCACACGAAAAAATACACCATATTGTAGCGAGTGTTGTCAGTATGGTCATGAGCCACGTTGGAAATGTAAATATAAGAATAATGCACATTATGGTTCAGCCGTACAAGGAAATCCTTTTGCAAGAGACAATCGGCAAGAGACAATCGGGGGCTATTGGAAATAACATGACAGCGAACAAAACCAGCGGAATATTGAAAGAAATGAACACAACCTGTCGCTGGTGTAATAGGCCAGGACACTGGGTAAGAGATTGCCAAGTAAAGAAAAATTGGGAGTTCTTTCAGGGAAACCAAATGGGGCTCAGAAAAGGCCAATAAACTGGGATCCCGCCAAAAATTAGTAAGTCCAGGCCAATTGAAGTAGTAACCGTTAATCCGACATCAGGAAAGATTGTGGAAACGTTACCAGCTTCAAGCACATTTCATAGCTGTATTAATGAGAATAAAATGTCACAGAGTATAAAATGGAATTATATGGTTCAGCGAATAGTTACTAAGTCAACACCAGCAGTCGAGAAAGTCGTGAACACTGGCGTACAGTTTTTAATAATCACCTTACTAATGTTGCAATTAGTAGGCGCGTCGATTATCAACACAATATATCGTAACTATAGACAAATAGAACAAATACCTGTTAACCAGTATATAAGAAAATATATAAAGGATATAACAAGGTTTGCAAATAATACAGTATTAAATTTATTGAGGAAAAAGAAGGAAATAAATACAAAGTTGAGTTGATATTGAGTTTCCTTGTGAAGAAACAAAATATGGAAAACTCAATTCATTGGTTGACACTGGTGCAGACACGAGTTTAATAAAAAGAAAGTCTATAAAAGAAAATGCGTTTATTGATCAGTCTGAAACGCGAGTTCTAAATGGGGGTTGCACCACCACGAAAGAAACTGTTAATGTTAGTAATGATAACTGGACAAACCTTAGTTTAACGTTACACACGGTGCCACTTGATCAAGGTTTACCAGGTGATGGTATACTTGGCAGAGACAATTTGTGGAATAAGTCCATGATAGACTCAATAACGAAAAGGTTAATAATGAGAGGCTCGAATGGGGAAAAATAAAATTACCCTTATTAGATATTCCCATATCTAATAAGGCTAATTTTATAAAATGATGTAAAACATGCGAGAATTAATAAGGTAAAAGCTAGGTCGATATGTATAGTTCGTATGAAAAATTACATACATTGGTCATTCACAAAAAAGAAATAGCATCAGGAGTATACATGGGCGAAACACTAGTAACTGTAAACAATAATAAAGCTCACGTTCCCGTTCTGAATTCTACGGAAGATTACAGTAATTTTGACAACTACCAAACATTGGGTAAAACAGCAAACATTAATACAATGGTCAGTTCAGATTTAACCAGAAGGTTACGTGCCTTAGTAAGTGAAATAGATTTAGATGAAAATTTAAATAACGAGAAAAGAAAGTCAATATTAGACATATGTACGAAATACAACGCCATTTTTCTGTTAGAGGGAGACCCACTTACATACACGCATGTAATGACACACAAAATTACGACGAAGGTGGATCAGCCACCGATAAATCAGAAGTAATATCGCCTTCCTCATTCACACACGGAGGAGGTTCATAAACAAATACAAAAGATGATAGAGGACGATATAATTTATCCTAGCGTCTCTCTATGGAATTCTATCATCAGGTCCTAATGGATAAAAAAGACAGGGGAAAAACAGCGTTTAGTTCAGCGTTAGGGCATTTCGAGTTTAATAGGATGCCTTTCGGTTTAACAGGGCCACCTGCGACTTTTCAAAGGATAATGAATCATATACTGACGGGATTGCAAGGGATAGATTGTTTTGTTAATCTTGATGATATAGTAGTCTATGGAAATAATTTAGAACAACATGGAAAACGTATGGTAAAAGTTTTCGAAGCATTAAGAGAAAACAATCTGAAGCTTAATGTCGGTAAGTGTCAGATTTTGAGGCGTGAGGTAATTTATTTAGGACATAAGTGCTCAGAAGAGGGAGTTCTTCCTGATCCTAGTAAGGTTGAATGTGTCAAAAATATACCACCTCCAAAAAACAGAAAGGAAGTACAGGCCTTTTTAGGACTAATGAATTATTATAGAAAATTTATACCTGATACGGCGAGAATAGCACTACCAATTAGTAAGCTTCTTAGGAAGGATACCAAATTTGTGTGATCAGACGAATGTCAAAGGGCTTTTGAACAACTAAAGAAAGCAGTAATAACGCCTCCGCTATTAGCATATCCCGATTTCGGATAGGAGTCCATATTAAAAACAAACGCTAGTAGTGAAGCAAGAGGTGCAGTCTCGCCCAGGGCAAAATAGGGGCAGAGAGACCAATAGCGTTTGCAAGTAGAGCGCTCAATGACGCGGAGAAGCGTTACTCCACAATTGAAAGAGCGTTTTTAGCGATAGTTTGGGCCACGAAGAATTATAGAGCGTACTTGTTGGGAAGACATTTTAAGGTAGTAACAGATCATCAGCCATTGAGGGGAATAGCGAATTTAAAAGCCCAAACTTCAAGACTGACACGATTTAGGCACAAATTATCGGAATATGATTTTGAAATTATTTAAAAGCCTGGGAAAAGAAATTTGAATGCCGACGCATTAAGCAGAATACCTCAACACGGAAATAGAATAGTAGCGGTTCAAACGCGTGCCCAGACCAACTCAAAGAAGTTACAAAATTTTGAAAACAAAGAGCGAAAAAGTGAATCCACGGTAGAGCCTGATAGCACAACAACACATAAGAGAAGTCAGGTCATTGTCTTGACAAACTCGGCAGAAATTGAAACCATAATAAAAGACTTTCATAACAAACCATTAGGAGGGCATCAAGGTGCAGTGAAAACATATTTGCGACTAAGAAATGAATACAGATGTCTAGGGATGCAGAAAAAATTAGAAATTATGTAAAGAACTGCCCCAAGTGTCAGGCAAATAAGAGTTCGAAACTTCAAAAGATGCCATTAGTACTCACTGACACACCGCGTAAACCGTTTGACAAGGTATATATGGACATAGTCGGAATGTTACCAGAAACCATATCTGGAAACAAGTACATATTGACCTTCCAGGATGATTTCTCCAAATTTATGGCTTGTGTAGCTATGCCAGATGCAGAAGCTAAGACAGTAGCAAGAGCTTTTTACGACGAAATAGTCACTCGTTACGGGATTCCAAGAGTTCTGATTACTGATAATGGACCCAATTTCATTTCCAAATTATTTTCAGATACATATAAATCGTTAGGCATTAAAAAGTTACACATTACTCCTTACCACCCACAAGCTAATGGTTCGCTGAAAAGAAGCCATAGACCGTTAGCAGAGTATTTGCGTAGTTTTTATTCGAAGGAGGATGGCTCTAATTGGGATCAATGGTTGACTGCAGCAATGCACGTTCACAACCATACACCCCATATTTCAACAAAGCAAGCGCCTTTTCGCACATTATTTGGATTAGGCAATATACAATGCCGAGGATCGTAACAAGATCTTAAAATTTCAAATACAATGAGCTCATGAAATCGTAAGGTTAGCTAAATTGGCTAAACAACAATATGATAGTAAGTTAAATGTAATAGAGTTTAAGGTAGGAGATAAGGTTTTTGGTTAAGAATCAGGTTAGGAACAATAAGTTTTCCTCAATTTGGATCGGTCCATATGTGGTAAACGCAATAAAGTCACCAGTAACAGCAACAATAACGGTCAAGGCAAAACAAAAAACTTTTCACAACAATTTACTTAAATTGTACAGGGGCAAATAGCTGGTTGAAAAAACAGAAAAGGGATTAAAGGATAAGCATATATTTTAGAAAAGTATAAATATATAGTATAAGAAAGTATAATTATAAAGTTATAGATGGATATCAAGATTGAAGGATATACTTACAATGAAAATATTAGAATATTGTAATAGTGTATTTTTATTAATTCACTTGTGTAAGGTAATGTTGCCTCATAATTAGTAAAAACCGGAAAGGTATAACGAGTTTTGCTTCTTAGGCTGGCATAAAATTCAGTCTGTCCAGGGTTCGTTAAAGGGGTGTCGCACCCTCTAACATTCAACGTATTTCCGAATTACTCACGACTCTGTAAAGAGTTCAGGTCGGACGTTGTTATTGGTTTTTTTTTTAATTTTTATTACTTTGCTATTATTTGCTTAACAATTCTTATACTTATATTTATACTTAATAGTTGTACAATTATTTTTGCACAACGGAGACCGAAGTCGAAAGCCACTGTTAGTTTTGTGACTGAGGCCGAGGCCGAAAGCGTCAGATATTTCTGAACGCTGAGACCGAAGTCGAAAGCCAGTGTTAGTTCTGGGACTGACGCCGTGGCCGAAAGAGCTGGAAGGGGGGAGGGGAAAGGGATTCAAAAACACAAAGACTTCGCAACTACTGCAAACGACTTTGATCGGTTTCCAACTCTGCAAATACTTTGCAGTTTGCGCATCTTATACGTGGTGTGATGGTTGAACTGTTTGAGAATTCAAACCTCTGATTACGAATTAGCGGGAAAGGAAAAGCGAATAAAATGCCTTTGCTTGTGTGACGTATGTTAGAATCCGTACTTGGCGGATTTCGTCGTTTGTTTAATTTGATGCTTTTTTATGTTTTTATTTGTTTATAATTTATTTCTATTAATCTGCTTTAATAAAAAATAGAAAACATAGTTAAATAATAAAAAAAGAATATAAAGAAATTGATTGCCGCTGTTTGGTTTTGAAACGGCTTCCCTCGTGTTGGGATTTTTATGTGGTAGCTCAGAGAGCAGTGTTTTGTGTATAATAAAAAGAATTGTAACATGGCATTATTTATGCCTGTTACAAAGGTTATACATGCAAAATAAATAGAACTAGTTAGAACATAATAGTGAAATACAGATAAGGTTTATTTTTCTAATTATTCACAAAAAAGACCAGAATGAGGAAAGCGACGGTATGGATTATTGTATATGTACTCATTGACACAGCAAAAGCAGGACCAGTAGCTGTAACGGAGATACCCGCAACACCAATATACTTTGAAAAATTTGGGGACCACGGTATTTTACGAAGGAGAATGGACCATATTTAAACATTTTAACCCAACCAACTATGGCGCCCTGATACGTGAACTGGACGAACAAGCATCACAAGTACATGCTAAATATACCGTATTTGCAGTGCGATGGATAATACAATGAGAATAATACTGACACGCCTGGAAATGAATGAACAAACAATTCGCTCCACAATGTTAAGCAAAAGACCTAAAAGGGCGTTGAATTTTGTGGGTGATGCATTACGGTGTGCGTTTGGGACGATGAATCAAGAGTATTCCGACAGATTATACAATGACTTAGAGCAATTAGATAATAGGCAGCATAAACATTACCAGATAATGGAGAGACAAGTATCAGTAATGGCGGCGAATTATGAGTAATTTTCTAAACCCATATTGGAAGCCGTGCAAAGAATAAATGCAATGCAAGATGCTTTGAACGCAACAATTACTCAGAAAAATAGCATTAACGATAATGTAGAAAGGGAATTAGGTCACATAGAAATGGCGGTACATATTATACAGGTTCAGTCAACAGTGGAGGCGAGCCTAATCGATATAGAGGGGCAGCAGATGTTAGAAATGTAAATAATTGACGATTTAGCAAGAGTTAAGTTACATCCAGCAGTGTTGGATGAGAAAACGTTACTACGAGTGGTCAACGTATCTGGAATAGCTGTGGAGAATTCGTGGCTACTACAGGATAGCTACTTTGTTTGGGAAACGGCAAAAGTAAAGACTTTCCAAAGGGAAAACGGTCTTTTGCTGGCCATTAAAATACCTGTACTGAATAGACGCGAATACATTACGATGAAATCATATCCTATTCCAATTTTTACGGAAAAGAAATGGGATGTGGTCACACAGGTAACTTATGAGTACTTGGCGGAGTCAAAATTGCGCTGGAGGTTCGTAGAAGTTTCGCAAAATGATTTGAATAATTGTGTGTCGCTAGCCGGTCGAAAAGGGGTGCAGAAACAGATACGTGTATGTAAGCACCCGGGAAAAAGAATAAATGGAAACAGTAACGTATGTGAGCTTAATCTACTTCACCATAATAATTTGAATAACAAAGCATGCAAACAAGTGGCCGTTCCAGCCAGCGCGGGAATAATAATGAAGTTGGTGGCCGAATTTAAAGTATATTGTAGTGAGAAAGAGTATCCATTGCTGCTTTCAAGCCTCGGACATATAAGAATTGAAGAAAAATGCGAACTACACGGCAACAATATAATTTTAAATTATGAAGACACAGAAGGGTACACATACGAGGAATTACATAAGACACCCAATTATACTTTGTTAATAAGTTCATTACGAAATACTTGGTTGGATTCAGTAAGGAAAAATTTTACTAAGGAAAACTTGAGACCAATAGCATTCGCGAACAGAGTTAATATTAAAAATGTGTTAGAGGAAGAAGGGAAGCGCATAGAAGAGTTGAAAAAGGAGTTGAATCAAGAAGGAAAAATTGAAACCTACAGTTCGGACCAGAAATTAATGAAAGTTTGAGGCATATACGAAACACTTGCATGTTTAACAATAATTCTAATAGTAGCAATTAAAATGAGATGTCACAAAAAACAAAAGGAACCAGCTCAATCGTTAATAATTCCAACAATATCGGCACCGATAATAACTATGTCGATGACACCAAATGCGGTTAAACCGCCACTGCCGCCGCCTATTAAGACCAAATCAGTACATAGCCAAATGAACGTAAGGTGGGCGTCAAAAGTTATGGGAAAAACAGAAGGGTGTTATGAACAACCACGCATTGATAAAGGAGGAAAGTCATATGTCTAGGATAATCATGCGCAAACATAAACACACAGCGAAGCAACCTAACTTCAACTGAATTACCAATACGATGACATTTATTTTTGTACTATTAACACAACACAAATAAAAGAAACCATTGAATGAGCACATAAGTTTCGTTTATTTATTAACTCAATAACTAACTAACATATGAAAACGGAGAAATGAGTAAACGGTACACACTCAACGCAAAATATCGATAAACTTCCCAGGAATTGAATTGTCAATCTCGTTGCAATTAAAATCAAGCCCAATACAAGCAAACAATAAAAAAAAGAAGAGAAAAATAATATAAAACAAAAACAAAAAATTAAAAAAAAACACTGCATTACTTTATTCTTTTAACATTTAACAACAATTTTTAACAACAGCAGACACGGTGGCGGACGAAGTTCCAATGTCCCTGCAGTGCAGACGTCGAGGATGCGGACTATCCCCAGCACCGCCACGGGCGCCACTTGCGCAGTAGATCTCCATGACGTAGCCCAAGGGGAAATCGGTAAACCTTAATCGGGTAAGCGTACATGTTGCAATTGGTACTTGCGGATCTAAGTTACTTCACGGTTAGAAATTTTATTTTGAACTCAATGCATTTGAAAATTTTATGCAACCTAGAAGGGCCATTTTTGACTTTTAGTTAGTTTTTCGTAAATGCACCGCAAGCAAATTTTTTTTTATTTAACTAAAGGTTGAACTGAGAAGGGTTCAACTTCAATTTCTGGGTACGAAATCGCGCAGGAGAATGAACGTTACAGATTTCAACCACAAAACAAGGAAAAACAAAACTAACAAATAAATGCACGTGTAATAGGATACGCGATGAGGGCATAAGCCCCACATATAGATGAAAAAATTACAGTGGACAAAATTATAAATATTAACATCTTTAGCAACATTAGTATTTTAACATATATACTTTCACCCACAAACATACATACATATAACTAAAATACACATAAATATAGTACTACAAAATATTCAAGGCCAATAAGTCAATATAAATAAGGCAATTACCATAAATACATGTTTTTACGTAGAATAAAGCACATGTTTAATAAATGATTCATAACGTCGTACAGAAATGTCGACCATAACCAAATACGGGAATAAAATCTAAAATTCCGTTTAATAAAATTTGCATTACTATTTATAAAAAGAAAATGTGCTCAGCTAAAGAATATCAATTAAGTGCATAACGAAATAGATAATAAGCGACACATTTTACATATGTACACATTCAGCAGTTTACAATTACATATATTACTTAATAAATAAAATATGACAACGAATAAGCTCATATGAAAAAGCAACAAAAAAAAAAAAACCAGGCAACCCAAAAACAAAACTTCGAATGTTGTAATTGTAGACGCGATTAATTGGTATGATTGGCCGACGTTAATGGACAGCCACACAAATTGAAATAGTAGCATTTTCGCGGACACAATTCTGATGATAATTAACGATGATGATCATTAAAATGGGTAAAATGTTATAGTTACATTAAATTACTTTTGGTGGACATATAGAATAATGTTACTGTTACTAAACAAAAGGAAGTAATAAATTCATGAAAATAAAACTAATTTTACATAATATAGAAGACGCTATAGGAACAGATTTATGAATACTAGTATAATTCCCTTAAGCACTATAAATTAAGTGAATATAACATTAAATAGTTTAATTATTATTATTAATTAATTATTTTCACATGGAATGCATTTCAACCGTCATACATATATACATTTAACCAAAAATATGCACATGTAACAGATAAGCACACCAAATTATTATTGTTTAAATTGTTAGCATATGTAAAAACAAAACAGAGTTCGAAAAGAGGGCAAAAGAGAGAAAATAAATAAATAAAAAAAACAAAAACAACCAATAGTAATCGAAAACCAAGAAAAAACAAAAGAAAGATCACATACTTACACTGCAATAAAGAAAAACAAAAACCAAAAAGAAGTCAAATTAAATAGCCCCACAGAAATAATTTCCGTAAAGATGCTTAATGACCACGCAAAAATGTTAATATATATGTATGAATATTGAAAAAGCAACACAAGCAGCAATAGCAACCCAGATATTAATCGCCGGTCCAAAACCAACTCCAACAACTTTCTAGAGTAAGAAGAAAATAGTAAAAAACTAAGGCGACGACACAAACGAAGGCGTGGCGTCTACGGAAAGTAAAACAAAAAAGGCGTATTAGTGATGATTTCCGTACTGTGTTTAAAAAATCCAAGGAATCAGGCCTTATAGCCAGGGTATGTCGGTTCGAGTAAGTGGAAAAAGTGCACATATATTCAATACGGAACTCGTATTACCGCACTACTGCTGGTATGTCAAATAGTAAAACAAAGACCGAAAAGTCAATTTGTTTACCCAACCTATGAGAATCAAATTAGATGCTAAAAGTTCATCCAACGATGATATAAAATTTCCGAGAAAAGAGTCTCGCTCATATTTTATAAACCGCATCAACACGTTCATCTAATCCAATTTACGCCAATTTACAAGTTTAGAGCCACTGCCTTCCATAACCGTCACCGTCAAGGGACCACGATCAACCATAAAGGAAGTCACCATTGCTACGCAAAGAAGGTAGACAACGACCGGAATGAAACAGTGAACATTCAACATAGCAGAGCACCGGAAATATTTTAAGTAATGATAAATTTGTAGAATTGAAAAAAAAAAAATTGTTATTCTGTTTATATTGTAATCATTGTATAATAAGAACAAAGATTGTTATGGTTAGATTGTAATTATATTAAACACATATAACATTGTAATTTAAGAGAACATATCTTTAATTAGGAAAATAATAATACCATACAGGAAGAAAAAATGATTATTTTTTAGATAATAATTCGAATTATTATCTTTTAGATAATAATTTTTTCTTATCGGAAGGGCTGAGGAATGTTGTATGTCAGAATGAATGTCCAATTAATAACGACGCTTAACGTTGTTATTATTATAAATATTTGGCCATGTATTAACACATACTTTTGGGCACGGTTGAATATTAGAGCGTTTTTCCACTTTACATTTTACTATTTGTTACTCAAGTAAAATATTTAACTACATACTTATTGGCTGTTTTTTAAAGCTAATCACAAAGTAAAGCTAACAAAGAAGAGCAATGACTCATGCACGACACCAATTGTGAGGTCAGAAGTGGAACGCCAATCGAATTTCGACACCTTTTGTGAAACCGAAAGGGAGCATCATTCACATCGAAATTCTGATACAGCTTGACCCAGTAAGCGCTATTGAGCAGTGTGCCCTCAGAAATAATTGGAATAATTATTTTTGAGAGAGTTGCATTTTTTGTTTGGACAGAGATTCTGACTGACAAAAGTTATTTCTTAGTTTTAAAAGAATTGTAGTTTAGCCTCTGAACGGTGGCAGTCGAAAGTGTTTAATAAATAAATCTTATTCTAATAAATCGTATTTTAAAATAGAGGACTCTTTGAATTATCGGAAGGATAAACAACTGGTGAGTATTCCTGGCAAGCGTGAAAGTCAAGTCCTAAGGAGTGCCAACTTAATTGCAGGCACCCTTGTCTGTCCAATGGCGTTCAACGCCGGACACAAGTTTTGCTGAGGTCGACCCATTTCTCTCGGGAAGTATGTCCGCTTTGATCGTAGGACACATCTTTTTAATGTTGAGTGATCCTTTCGACGTGGAAGGATACGCAACATAACGAACAAAACCTGATAACTAACGATTGAGCAAAAATACTTTTACAGCCTCCTGACGTAATACCTAGTGGCTCCTGGAGGAATATCCGGGCTGACGAGAGATGTTTAACTAGTTAAAGTCCCTCACTGACTGAGACTTACTCCTCTTTACCAAAAAAAAAACAAAAAAACCCACACCCACATACACACAAAGAGCCTCACCCACTCCCAGTGGCAAGAGCGCTGGAACATCTCCAGCAATGGGCGATGGACACATCAACTGATTCCTGATGTGAAGTGTTGGCTGGAAATTTCGCACGGTAAGTTCGATTTTTATTTAACGCAGATGATTAGGGGCCATGGATGTTTTCAGAGCTCCATGTGGTTGGTGCTCCAATTCACATGAAGATTTACACCACATATTTTTTGAATGCGAACCTTTTGCGCATGTTCGGTCAAACAGAAAAACAGTGCTGGTTCAAGAAATAACAGAGGACAAATTCGTCAACTACATGCTGCGATCGCCGGGAGCTTGGCTGACGCACAAATCCATGTGTGCCAATATTATGATGCTATAGCGTAGGTTCATAAAGAACGAAACGAAAGGTCCTTTCGATTCAGGTTGCTGATGTGTGTACAACTTCATATAGCCAGTTAGTCAACAGTGATAGTCCTTTTAAATTCTTCAATGTTACGAGACTTTATGTTCTAAATGCAGTGTTGGGAATTAAGTCTAATGCAATAGGTCTAGATGACATTAACCCACTTTTTTCAAACATATTTTACGCTTTGTTTTGCCTTACTTAACTCACATTATTAACTCTGTTATTACTATTTCCACTTTTCCTATGCTTTCGAAAAATACTAAAATTTTGCCGATACCCAAAAAAACAAATTTGATTCAACCAGAGTATACACCAATTACTCTCGTCCCATTTTTCTCTAAGATATTTGAAAAAGTTATACTTTGTCAGATTCAGGCTCATCTTATTTCCAAAAATCTCTTGAGCCCCTACCAATCGGGTTTTTGCCCCAAACATAACTGCACCACGGCCTTGATATCTGTGGTTGAACAAATGAGATTATCCCTTGATAAAAACCAAGTATCCTTTTTAACTCTTCTTGACTTTTCCAAGGCATTTGACATGATCAATCACAAAGTTCAAATTTCGAAGCTTGGAAACCTATTTGAATTTTCAGAAATAAGTTGTTAGCTTATCTTTTCTTATCTATACAATAGAGAGCAATGTGTACTTTCTAAAGAACTTTCATCAGGCTTCCTTGCAGTTACCCACGGCGTACCACAAGGCTCAATCGTGGGCCCAATTCTTTCTAGCCTTTATGTTAACGATTTACCATCTAAAATTAAGTATGGTTCGGTGCATATGTACGCGGACGACGTTCAACTGGTTCATGCTAGTTCTCTTACTAAGGTTACAGATGCAGGTAACTATTTGAACGCTGATCTTGCATTAATCAGAAACTGGGCTTGTAGCAATGGTTTGCGTCTTAACAGTGCTAAGTCCAAAGTGCTTGTCATCTACAAGAAAAACTTGGATCTATCTTGCTTTCCAATAATACATATTGGGGAATACGTTAGTACAGTACAAGAACATAGGCAGAACTTTTAATAGCACGTTAACATGGAAGACTCATGTCGATGTCGCTTTAGGTAGAGTCTATGGTGGACTCCGAAGCTTATGGCGTCTTCAGTCTTATGTATAAAACTAATGCTAGTGAAAACTCTTTTGTTTCCGATACTTCTTTATGGATCTGAATTATTTTCTAATCTTGACAGTGAAATGCGAAGAATATTCACAATGGCCTGTAATAATGAAGCTCGATTTGTGTTTAATCTGCGACGCTTTGACAGCATATCCACTTTTATGTGTCTTTTATATAATTGTTCACCAAATCAAATTAATACAACTACATTCGCAAATCCTCTTGCATAATATAATTTTCACTCATCAGCCACTCTTCAAACATTTACGATTCTTTCACTCGCGTAGAAGTCTCACATTAGTCCAGACACGGTTTTCTGTCTTAGCATTCAAATGTCAGTTCTTTGTTAGTATTACTCGTTTGTGGAATTCCTTAACCCCGCCTTGAATTGAAGCCAAATTACGACAATATTTCAACGAATATGATCAATTTGACGACAACCGATCACTCTTTTCATCCCAACCCTATTTTTTTATCTTTCTTACTTTCTTTTTTTTTCTTTCTTTCTTTCTTTTCTTTTCCCTCCTTCTTTTATTTTTCTTTTCTCTTCGGAATTAGAACATGTTTTAATTTTAATTTTTGATTTTTTGATTTGTTAAGGCACACCTATTAATAAGATAATATCTTTTGTGTGTTGCATCTTTTTATATACACAATAAACAATACAGCGTGAGTTAAAATGCGATCGTATTTCGCTGATTATCGAACGAATAGTAATATACAAATACGAACCGAATAGGACAAACGAACTGAAACTGATACTTTAGAGACTGGATAGGATGATAGGACGTAGACGAACGTTTGAGAATTAACTCTATGTGCCTCCTGATACGGTATACTTAACGGTAGTAGATCTTTCACCCTTTCGCCCGGTCCTTGACGTCGACGAATAATTTCTTTCTCTAGCGTTTGCAGGTGTCTTGGTGGTAGAAAGAATAGCAGAGCAGCTTCTTTAAATTCTTTCCAGGTCTTTAAGTCTGCTCTCTTCAAGCCCCACCAATCGCGGGCACGGTCTCGCAGCAATTCATTCAAAGGCAGAAGGAGGTTGTCGTATTGAATAGAGTAGAACCTGGCTAGTGTTCTTCCATGCTTTCTACGAAATCTAGGATTGAACATGATCTATTGTAGTGCGGATTCCACTTGGGAACTGTATTTATGACATCGCCTTCTCTGCAGTCATGCGGTTGATATGTGGAATACATGAGGTGTGGACTATTGTTCACCGCCGGTTGTAGTAGGGAAATATCGGTATTCGGTATGTTGTTGACGATAATTTATGGTGTTGTGAATTCTCTCGGTGTGGGAATAGAGCCTACTTTCACGGTCAGTGAAGAGTCGCTGAGGCGATTAAGAAGAGCCGCAAACGGTCAGTGAAGAGCCACTAAGCTATCAAGAAGAGCCGCAAGCGGTCAGTTAAGACTCGCTGAGCGATCAAGAAGAGTCGCAAGCGTTCAATGAAGAGTCGCTGAATGATCAAGAAGAGTCGTAAGCGCTCAGTGAAGGGTCCCTCAGGCGATTAAGAAGAGCCGCAAGCGGTCAGTGAAGACTCGCTGAGCGATCAAGACGAGCCGCAAGCGGTCAGTTGAAACGACGCAAGTCGCGGGCTCGTTTGCGCCTCACAACCAGCTTAAACAAAATTGTTCCTAATTTTAGTTAGTGGTATGAAACCTATAAGAAATTCGCCCAAATAACATTGTTCCTAGTTTTAGTTTAAGGGGTATGAAAACGATAAGAAATTCACAAATAACATTGTTCCTAATTTAAGTTAGTGGTGTGAAACCTATAAGAAATCCTCAAATAACATTGTTCCTAATTTTAGTTAGTGGTATGAAACCTATAAGAAATTCTCAAATAATATTGTTAATGAAATGAAATAAAATTTAATGAAATTAAACAAATAAGCTGCAATGTAGGGCTGCTAGAAAACAAAAATAGTTTTATCTTAAAGTTAAGAACTTATGTTGTAAACCACCCTATTAAGAAAGGGGATAGCCTTAAGACTAAATCAACGCGGAAACCACGACAGACGATCGAACACCTGACTGACTGCTATAAAAGGAGTAGCAACTTCAAACTCGAGACAGTCGACCAGCAGCCAGCGCACAGGTAAGTCCACTACGACAAGACCCGACGAGATCAGCCAAACCGGCCCTCGTCCGACAACTCGCGAACTCCGCCTACAGCACCCGACGAGATCAGCCAAACCGGCCCTCGTCCGACAACTCGCGAACTCCACCGACGTCACCCGACGAGATCAGCCAAGCCGGCCCTCGTCCGACAACTCGCGAACTCCGCCGACAACACCCGACGAGACCAACCAAATCGGCCCTCGTCCGACAACACGCGAACTCCGCCGACAAGACCCGACGAGATCAGCCAAACCGGCCCTCGTCCGACAACTCGCGAACGCTGCCGACAGCACCCGACAAGATCAGCCAAACCGGCCCTCGTCCGACAACTCGCGAACTCCGCCGACGGCAACCGACGAGATCAGCCAAACCGGCCCTCGTCCGACAACTCGCGAATCCCGCCGACCGCACCCGACGAGATCCGACAGTAACCGACGCCGCGCGAGTGCCCACAGCGCGTACGGCAACAAAGCAGCAGGCGAAAGGAGGAGCTAAACACAGGAAGAATCTAATAAAGGAAAAAAGGTTTCAAAGAAATTAAAGTGTGAAAAATAATTAAAGTTGTTTCTTCGTGGCATCGGGCGTGTGTTTCCTCTCTCTATCTCTCTCGTTGGTCCTCGATAAAGAAATTTCTGTGGGACGGAACCCCTCCCCCCTTTTGATTTGTTAAGGCACACCTATTAATAAGATAATATCTTTTGTGTGTTGCATCTTTTTATATACACAATAAACAATACAGCGTGAGTTAAAATGCGATCGTATTTCGCTGATTATCGAACGAATAGTAATATACAAATACGAACCGAATAGGACAAACGAACTGAAACTGATAATTTAGAGACTGGATAGGATGATAGGACGTAGACGAACGTTTGAGAATTAACTCTATGTGCCTCCTGATACGGTATACTTAACGGTAGTAGATCTTTCACCCTTTCGCCCGGTCCTTGACGTCGACGAATAATTTCTTTCTCTAGCGTTTGCAGGTGTCTTGGTGGTAGAAAGAATAGCAGAGCAGCTTCTTTAAATTCTTTCCAGGTCTTTAAGTCTGCTCTCTTCAAGCCCCACCAATCGCGGGCACGGTCTCGCAGCAATTCATTCAAAGGCAGAAGGAGGTTGTCGTATTGAATAGAGTAGAACCTGGCTAGTTCTTCCATGCTTTCTACGAAATCTAGGATTGAACATGATCTATTGTAGTGCGGATTCCACTTGGGAACTGTATTTATGACATCGCCTTCTCTGCAGTCATGCGGTTGATATGTGGAATACATGAGGTGTGGACTATTGTTCACCGCCGGTTGTAGTAGGGAAATATCGGTATTCGGTATGTTGTTGACGATAATTTATGGTGTTGTGAATTCTCTCGGTGTGGGAATAGAGCCTACTTTCACGGTCAGTGAAGAGTCGCTCAGGCGATTAAGAAGAGCCGCAAGCGGTCATTGAAGAGTCGCTGATCGATCTAGAAGAGCCGCAAGCGGTCAGCGAAGAGTCGCTGAGGCGATTAAGAAGAGCCGCAAGCGGTCAGTGAAGAGTCGCTCAGCGATCAAGAAGAGTTGCAAGCGGTCAGTGAAGAGTCGCTGAACGATCAAGAAGAGTCGAAAGCGGTCAGTGAAGGGTCGCTCAGGCGATTAAGGAAAGCCGCAAGCGGTCAGTGAAGAGCCACTAAGCTATCAAGAAGAGCCGCAAGCGGTCAGTTAAGACTCGCTGAGCGATCAAGAAGAGTCGCAAGCGTTCAATGAAGAGTCGCTGAATGATCAAGAAGAGTCGTAAGCGCTCAGTGAAGGGTCCCTCAGGCGATTAAGAAGAGCCGCAAGCGGTCAGTGAAGACTCGCTGAGCGATCAAGACGAGCCGCAAGCGGTCAGTTGAAACGACGCAAGTCGCGGGCTCGTTTGCGCCTCACAACCAGCTTAAACAAAATTGTTCCTAATTTTAGTTAGTGGTATGAAACCTATAAGAAATTCGCCCAAATAACATTGTTCCTAGTTTTAGTTTAAGTGGTATGAAAACGATAAGAAATTCACAAATAACATTGTTCCTAATTTAAGTTAGTGGTGTGAAACCTATAAGAAATTCTCAAATAATATTGTTAATGAAATGAAATAAAATTTAATGAAATTAAACAAATAAGCTGCAATGTAGGGCTGCTAGAAAACAAAAATAGTTTTATCTTAAAGTTAAGAACTTATGTTGTAAACCACCCTATTAAGAAAGGGGATAGCCTTAAGACTAAATCAACGCGGAAACCACGACAGACGATCGAACACCTGACTGAGTGCTATAAAAGGAGTAGCAACTTCAAACTCGAGACAGTCGACCAGCAGCCAGCGCACAGGTAAGTCCACTACGACAAGACCCGACGAGATCAGCCAAACCGGCCCTCGTCCGACAACTCGCGAACTCCGCCTACAGCACCCGACGAGATCAGCCAAACCGGCCCTCGTCCGACAACTCGCGAACTCCACCGACGGCACCCGACGAGATCAGCCAAGCCGGCCCTCGTCCGACAACTCGCGAACTCCGCCGACAACACCCGACGAGACCAACCAAATCGGCCCTCGTCCGACAACACGCGAACTCCGCCGACAAGACCCGACGAGATCAGCTAAACCGGCCCTCGTCCGACAACTCGCGAACGCTGCCGACAGCACCCGACAAGATCAGCCAAACCGGCCCTCGTCCGACAACTCGCGAACTCCGCCGACGGCAACCGACGAGATCAGCCAAACCGGCCCTCGTCCGACAACTCGCGAATCCCGCCGACCGCACCCGACGAGATCCGACAGTAACCGACGCCGCGCGAGTGCCCACAGCGCGTACGGCAACAAAGCAGCAGGCGAAAGGAGGAGCTAAACACAGGAAGAATCTAATAAAGGAAAAAAGGTTTCAAAGAAATTAAAGTGTGAAAAATTATTAAAGTTGTTTCTTCGTGGCATCGGGCGTGTGTTTCCTCTCTCTCTCTCTCGTTGGTCCTCGATAAAGAAATTTCTGTGGGACGGAACCCCTCGGCAACCGGCAAGCCGATCCGGAGCAAAAACGTTCGTCACAGTGGCGCCCGAGCAGGGACTTGAGCTGAGAGAGCAAACAACAAGGAAAAAAAAACAACACCCGAACCAGTGACAAAGTGAAAAAATAATAAACAGAACTAAGATAAATACAGTTCACACAATAGTGATCAGTGAACAGTGAAACAGCGAGATAAACAAAAAAAAAAAAAAAAAAAATAAAATAGAACAAGAGACATAAGTAATAGTATGTAGTAGTAGTAATAACATCAGTGAACAAAGCGTGGTAAGCTACTATTTATTATGTAAACATAAGCCACAAGTCAAACAAAATGGCAGTCGCAGATTATAAAACTTCGCGTGGATAATTTAAACAGTGGAAAACACGATAATGATTTAAAATAGTCTCTAATAAAACAAATTCAAATTCAAATTTTGTTTATTGAGCCTTTTTCAAAACAAGTTATAAGTTATAAAATTCATATGAAAGTGTTAACAAAATTAAAGACTATAATGTATTATCTTCAAAACATAATTGAACAACAGTATCGTACTTAAATATATAAAGAGAAAGATTGAAATTAACAAAAACATTAATGTGAATCGCTCTTGCTCCCGGAGCTTACAGGTATTGAGAGTATATCTCCTAACCTAAAATATAGACTTAATGCTAACTTAAATCTACGAAAAAACAAAAACAAAAAGAAGAGTAAACAAACCTCTTAGATACATTAAAGGCTTACCTCTATGGGAATCAGGGGTTGTATTCTTATAAAAATTATGACAGAGAGATGCATTTAAATCAAAATTAGCCGCAGCTTCATTAATGAAGCCAACAGGTGACAAATACCTTACATTTGAACAGCTAAGAGCTCTCTGTTGGTTAAAGATATCAAGGATGCTGCTATTGACATGGCAAGAAATTCTATTGACAAACGATTTAGAATATCCGAAACATAAAGGCCAATTGGAAATACTTTAGCTTCCGAATAAACGAACCGATTCGAGTAACGTTTTGTGGGAGATTGGAAATACTTTCCAATACAATGCCTTAAGACCTTTCGTTCCAAAATTTCAAATTCAAACAAAGGACTATCTAAAAGCAATGGAACATTTCTGCGAAAGTGTTAGAGAATAGTTTTAGAGGCAGTGTAACCCAATTCCAGTAAAACCATAACAACTTCCGAAGGGAATTTTGTTTTTGTTGAAAAACACGGGAAAGATCAGTGTGGTGACCAATTTACGCAAGGGACATTTCCAAATGCGAAATAAAAACTCGGTATCCGGAACAAGTGAAATTTAAAAAAAAAAAATTTAAGGTTATAGTAAATGCGACGCGATTATTATTGAAGGGAAAAGATACTACGAGTGCCGTGATTACTAAAGAAAAGTGAATTAAAATTGGGGAAAATCAAAGAAATCAATTACGCGTGCTACGAACATAACATACAATCAGTGTGGTGGCTATCAAAACATAAAACAAAAAAAAAAAATTTTAATATACACTTTCTTGCTATATCTGTGGGGCACAGTTCAAGCCGACTTCGACTGCACCTTTTAACACAAAATTATTAAATAAAGATTATGAAAATTTTGTCCTCTGAGTTTTATTTTACGGCATACATATCTGTTGTTAATAGTTTCATCAGAGGTATACCAAATTAAAATCGGCGCAGGAACATGCCATCTACTAAGTGGGTATACTACCTGCGGAAAGAGGATCTGGTTACCCTGTCCGAGGCATTCAACCTGGATACGTTTGGGACCGTTCAGGAATTGCGGAAACAGCTGGTCGCTTTCTTCAACGAAACCGGACATGACCCAGAAACTCTGCAACGCATCGCCGAATTTGAAGCAACCTACACGCGAACAGTTTCACTAAACCAACAGAGCCAGCAGACCGGAGGTTACACGGCTACAGATTGGGGCGACCTAACGCTCCCGATACCAACGACGGCACAGATGAAAGGCGCGTCTAGCTCAAAGGGCTGCGCGGCACCACCGCAGTCGATTCCGTCAAGAAGTAAGACACCGGGTCGTGAACGGCCGAGTCAACCGGTTCACCACAACCCCACACCCGTACTGATCGAGCAGGTAAGGAACTGGGACGCGTATGGGATGAAGATAGACTGCCTACCCCGCACCATGCCGGAACTTTTAAAAGACAGCGCGCTCATTTGGTTCCGGAACAACAATCAGCACTGGACTACGTGGAGCGACTTCCGAAGGGACTTTCTGAGGTTCTTCCTACCCCCACGGTTCTGGACCGGGCTCGACGACGACATCAGTGGAAGACTGCAGAAGCCGAAGGAATCCTTCAAGGCATACCTGCTGGAAATTCAAAACCTTATGCGGCACGCGAACTACTCCGAGGAACGGAAGCTCGAGCGCATCTTCGAGAACCTACACCCCGACTACCAATGGTATATTCGGCGAAGGGATTTCACAACACTCGCGGAGCTGTTGGAACTAGCCGAAAACCTCGAACGGATCAGGGAGCGGTATCCTGCGCCAGCGCGGCGGGAGCAACACCGGCTCATCACGGAAGAAAAACCGCAACCCACACAAGGACCGAAGACAACCGAGAGAACACAAACCCGCGATGAACGATCCATCGACCCTAGGACCGCCTGCAGACGATGCGGCCAGACAGGGCATGCGGCGCGCGGTTGTCAGCAACAGCCGTTGCTTTTCTGTTGGGAGTGTGGCCGCCGAGGAATCCGCACTATCCAATGCTGTGGGCGACAGGGAAACGCCGCCGGAGGTGGTCAAGCACGCGGGCATACCACCTCCCAATAAAAGGGTCTTCCAACAACGACCTCCGCGACGATGGAAACCGCATCCATGCGAAAGTGGTGGTAGGCAGTATGGAAATATTTGCTACCATTGACAGCGGAGCTTCCGCGAGTTTCATCAGCCAACGAGTCGCCAATCAGATTAGCAGCGACTGCGAAATCATACCTATCGACACCGACGTCACCCTGGCCGACGGTTCCAATAAAGCCCTCAGGCAGGCAGTGGTGACACAAGTTACACTAGGAGACTTGCTGGCTCGGACGACATTTATCGTGATGCCAACCTCAACCGACAACGTGGTCTTAGGCCTTGACTTCCTGCGGGCCGCAGGAGCTACTCTCAGCTTGGGTGGAAGTACCCTAACAATGAACGACGAAAGGCAGGGTGAGCCTCCCAGGAATTTCTTGATAGCCGCCAGTAACAAAACCACCGAAACCGAGGTGATTGACGAATTCCTGCGCCACGAACTTCGGCACTTTGAAGGTATGTCGGAAGTCACAAACATCACCGAACACCAGATCATCATGAGCAACGACCAGCCGATCAAACAGCGATACATGCCAAGGAATCCGGCCATGCAAGCTATAATAGATGAGGAAATCAACAAACTCCTGGAAAAGGGGTGTATTGAGTCATCGCACAGCCCATACAGTGCACCCATCGTCTTGGTGAAAAAGAGGACAGGCGCTTGGCGCCTGTGCATCGACTACCGACAACTAAACAGTGACTCAGTAGCCGACGCATACCCGCTGCCTCGTATGAACCACATATTAGACCGTTTGTGCAACGCCAAGTTCATCAGCAGCCTGGATCTGAAAGACGGCTACTGGCAGATACCCATGGCGGCCGACAGCAAGAAGTATACGGCATTCACCGTCCCAGGACGTGGCCTTTTCCAATGGCGGGTGATGCCATTCGGACTCCATTCCGCCCCAGCCACCTTCCAGCGTGCCTTAGACCGGGTGATAGGACCCGAAATGGAGCCGGTTGCGTTCGCTTACTTGGACGACATCATCGTCACTGGAACATCCATAGAGGATTATACGCGGAACCTCAAGGAGGTCTTCCGACGCCTGAAAGCAGCCAACCTTCGCATCAATCCAGAGAAATGCGACTTCTTTCAGACAAAAGTGAAGTACCTCGGACACGTCGTCAGTGAAGAAGGGATACACACGGACCCCGACAAGGTGGCAGCCATCATGGAGCTGCAGCCACCACAGAATGTACGCGAGATACGACGCTTCCTGGGAATCGCCCCGTGGTACCGACGGTTCGTACCCGACTTTGCTACCATTGTGCAACCACTGACCACACAGCTAAAGGTAAACACTGGAAGTGGGGAAAAGAACAACAGTCAGCCTTCGAGGAACTTAAGCAGAAACTGACACAAGCTCCCGTCCTGGCCTGCCCGGACTTCACTCAGATGTTTACGCTGCAGACAGACGCAAGTGACTTTGGACTTGGAGCCGTCCTAACACAGGTTCTCGATGGGGCCGAGAGGGTCATCGCTTATGCCAGCCGCCATCTGAACAACGCCGAGAAGAACTATTCTCCGACCGAAAAGGAGTGCTTGGCCATTATTTGGGGTATTCGCAAAATGAGGCCTTACCTAGAGGGCTACGCTTTCACCGTCATTACAGACCACCTGTCGCTCAAGTGGCTGAATTCCATTGACAGCCCCACCGGACGGATCGCCCGCTGGGCCCTGGAGCTACAACAGTACCAATTCACGGTGCAGTACCGAAGAGGCAAGAGCAACGTGGTCGCCGATGCACTTTCACGCCAACCCAGGCAGACGCTTCAGCTGCTCACGAGAGCCGCCGAACCACCCTACAACGAAGACGGAGCAACAACATGTGCATGGCACCAGAAAAGACTCGACGAAGTAATACAGCAGCCAGAGAGGTTCCCCGAATACGCGGTCGTAGCCGAACAGTAGTATCGTCATTTTCCACGTAGCGCACACGATGAAGACTGCTCGCCATGGAAGTTATGTGTAAAAACTCCATTACGAAGACAAATCATGTATGAAAATCACGACAACCCCTCGGCCGGGCACATGGGAATACGGAAAACCATACACCGGATCGTCAATAGATACTACTGGCCAGGGATGTTTCGCGACATCAGCCGTTACGTTCGTAACTGCGATTCATGCCAGCGCTATAAGTCGAGTCAACAAGCACCAGCAGGAGAGATGTTAACCAGGATCCCTGACGAGCCATGGAACACAATCTGCGCCGACTTCGTGGGACCATTGCCGTGTTCGAAACACGGGAACGCGATATTACTGGTCCTAGTCGACAGATTCTCCAAGTAGGCTGAGCTGATCCCACTACGCAAAGCCACCTCAGACACCCTGATCAAAGCCCTGAGGGAGCGAATACTGGCACGGTACGGAGCTCCGAAGGTATTCCTGAGTGACAACGGAACGCAGTTCACCAGCCATAAGTTCAAAAAGTTCATCAACGACATCGGGACCCGCCAGCAGTTTACTGCACCATACATGCCGCAGGAGAATCCCACGGAGAGAACGAAACGCACGGTGAAAACTATCATCGCCCAGCTGTCTAAAAACCAGCAGAGGGCTTGGGACGACCTTCTACCAGAAATATCCTTGGCGGTCAACACGAGCGTATCAGAGACAACTGGTTTCAGCGCAGCCTACTTGACACAGGGCCGTGAGCCACGACTACATGGAGCTACTTACGACCTGGTTACGGTGGGAACGGGAACCCAACCGCGCCACCCGACCGAACTGGCGCAGCAGCTGCAAGAAGTCATCGAAATTGTGCGCCATAACATAACACGGGCATCACAGGAGCAGTCCCGACATTATAACCTGCGCCGACGACACTGGACACCCGCCATAGGCCAACAAGTCCTGGTGAAACAGCATCTCCTTTCTAAAGCAACTGACGACTTCAACGCCAAGTTAGGGCCAAAGTACGCTGGGCCGTACACGGTTGTGGCGTTCACATCGCCGGTAATCGTGCAACTGCAATTACAGACCCCCCCGATTAAAAACCGAACCGCACACGTCAGTGAACTGAAAGCATACCACTCGACGAACGACAGTCCGAGAGCTGATAGCGGCAAACCAGCACTAACGCATTCTTCTCTTACAGACACGATGCAAAAGCAGAGCCCAACTACGAACCGCAAGTTCCAGCGAACAGCAGCCGCATTCCGCCGACGAGTCATGGCAGAGAGGGACGCGCGGCCGAAAATACAACTGCTCGACCAGATTCCCAACAAACAACAACCAGCGAAGAAGCGATCACGGCCGGGCACTGGTGTCGAAATCCCAGTCCACACTCCAGGCATATCTTCGGGGCCACGATCTCGGGTCGCCTCTTGCAAAACCGGTGTACCGCCGTTGACGCCACCAACACACCCAACAGCACAGCACATCGATAGACGGGCTAAGGTCTCATCACTATCAGCGTCGCAACCGCCATTGGCACCACTGTCCACGGCACATTCAGCAAGCGAAGCCTCTCCCAGGCCTCGAAGCCACAGCGTATACGTCAAAGACTACATGAGGGCGTCTAAGGGACGCTGGCTGAACGACGTCCTCATCAATGTTTACCTCCAATGGGCCCTCCAGGAGAGGCTGCCTCAAATCCAACAACAACGCGCCCACTGCTACAGTGCCCTGTTCATGGCAAAGCTGACGTCGCTGGATCCAGCAATGGGGCCACAACTCCGCCATTGGCAGGTTCGCCGCTGGACCAAGAACGTGGACCTGTTCGGAAAGAGCCACGTACTGATGCCCGTTAACGACCAGGGGCACTGGTACCTAATAGATATTCAGGGTCTTAACAACGTGGGCACGAAGGCCATGTATATAAACGTCCTGGACTCTTTACGATTACGACGATAGGCTGCAGCGATGCCGTGAGTATCTCGCCTGCGAGTACCATGCCCGGAAGGGTGGCGCGCTTAGCCCACAGCTCTTTTCTGCCGAAGCATTTCCCGCCCGGTTACTGCGGGTACCCACGCAGCCAAATACGGACGACTGCGGCGCCTTCTTATTGTGGTTCGCCGAGGTCATATTGACGAAGGGGGGCGACTTGGCCGACATCGAAGAGACAGCCTGGGGAAACGAGCGAGTCGCCGGCCGACAACGTCGTAAGCTGGGCCGACTCCTACGAAGGCTACATGCACGCCACGGAAATGGCCGGCCCCTGCCGCAGATTGACCTACCAGAGGGGGCCACTAGCGACAACAACTGCAGCAGCAGTAGCGACATCACTAGCAGCAGTAACGACAGCAGTAGCGACATCACTAGCAGCAGCAGCGACAGCAGCACCGAGAACAGCAGCGACTACGAGAAACTCAGCGAGGTTCCCAAGCGACACCCGGCTCCGCACGCACCAATCAAGGTTGCGCCAGCCAATAACGCTATTTCCACTCCCATCGAGGTCAGCCCGGAGAGAGAGGCCGAGGCCACTGGATCCGACACGGAAGATCCTCCACCCACCGGACCATGGGTAGGGCTGGACGGCGAAGCATTCCAAGCATCCCTACAGCGGGACATCAACATAGCACTGCGCGGCGCATGGCGCAAACGACAAACTAAGTTCCGGCAGACCTTCTGTGAGACCCTGCAAGGACGGGCCCTGAGTTTCACTGTACGGCGCAGCGGCTATGTACGAGTTCGAGAGCTCCCACCCCGCAAGTGAGAGGGGCGTGTAACGACTCAAGTCGCGGGCTCGTTTGCGCCGCACAACCAGCACGAGAAAATTAAACATTGTTCCTATTTTTAGTTAGTGGTATGAAACCTATAAGAAATGCTCAAATAACATTGTTCCTAATTTAAGTTAGTGGTATGAAACCTATAAGAAATCCCCAAAGAACATTGTTCCTAATTTTAGGTAGTGGTATGAAACCTATAAGAAATCTCAAATAATATTGTTAATGAAATGAAATAAAATTTAATGAAATATTATTATATATATTATATTATTATATATATTATATATATTATTAGTATTGCTGCTAGAAAACAAAAATAGTTTTATCTTAAAGTAAAGAACTTATGTTGTAAACCACCCTATTAAGAAAGGGTATAGCCTTAAGATTAACTCAACGCGGAAACCACGACAGACGATCGAACACTTGACTGACTGCTATAAAAGGAGTAGCAACTTCAAACTCGAGACAGTCGACCAGCAGCCAGCACACAGGTAAGTCCACTCCGACAAGACCCGACGAGATCAGCCAAACCGGCCCTCGTCCGACCACTCGGGAACTCCGCCGACAGCAACCGACGATATCAGCCAAACCGGCCCTCGTCCGACTACCCGCGAACTCCGCCGACAGCGCCCGACGAGATCAGCCAAACCAGCCCTCGTCCGACCACTCGCGAACTCCGCCGACAGCACCCGACGAGATCAGCCAAACCGGCCCTCGTCCGACCACTCGCGAACTCCGCCGACAGCACCCGACGAGATCAGCCAAACCGGCCCTCGTCCGACCACTCGCGAACTCCGCCGACAGCATCCGACGAGATCAGCCAAACCGGCCCTCGTCCGACCACCCGCGAACTCCACCGACAGCACCCGACGAGATCAGCCAAACCGGCCCTTGTCCGACGACTCGCGAACTCCGCCGACAGCACCCGACGAGATCAGTCAAACCGGCCCTCGTCCGACAACTCGCGAACTCCGCCGACAGCGCCCGACGAGATCAGCCAAACCGGCCCTCGTCCGACACTCGCGAACTCCGCCGACAGCACCCGACGAGATCAGCCAAACCGGCCCTCATCCGACGACTCGCGAACTCCGCCGACAGCACCCGACGAGATCAGTCAAACCGGCCCTCGTCCGACAACTCGCGAATCCGGCCGACCGCACCCGCCGAGATCCGACAGTAACCGACGCCGCGCGAGTGCCCACAGCGTGTACGGCAAGCAAGCGGCAGGCGAAAGGGGGAGCTAAACACAGGAAGAATCTTATAAAGGAAAAGGTTTCAACGAAATTAAAGTGTGTTTTCTTCGTGGCTCTCTCTCGTTGGTCCTCGATAAATAAATTTCTGTGGGACGGAACCCCTCGGCAACCGGCGACCCGATCCGGAGCAAAAACGTTCGTCACAATTTGAAAATTAGAAAAATGGTTTATATTATTAACCACATAAAATAGAACTTTCAATAGCACTATTGTCGGAAAAGATTCCAGCATGCAAACAACCAAGCAACCAATCAGCCAACCAACAAACAAGTTGAACTCAAACAATGACTTGGAAGTCTAATCGCTAAAACCAGATTCCTAACTGACATGTAAAAGTTTTTTCGGCCTTCACTAAATTACTTCGGTAATTTCAATAGAACAGTTATAAATTAAACTGAGTAAAGAATACGAAATTAAAAATTTTAATGCATCCGAATTTGTTTGACTTCTTCTTCTTCTAGTTTGGTTCGTTGGAGTCTTTCATTATTACCAAAAGTGATCGTTTAAATATTGCCGGTTGGCTCAACATCTGTATTTTCTTTTAGGCAAATATAACAATAAAACACTTGTGTTTGGAATATGTAGTCTTTCGATAAGTTATGCCAACTTCGAGCACATGTTTTGTGTATTTGATAGCTGCAGTTATCACAAAGGCGGTTTTCACACCAATGAGACAGAGACAAAGAGACAAAATTTTGTTCTTGTTTTGCTAATAAAATTGTAAGAAGAACAAGCGGATGAATTTGTCTCTTTGGTTCATTTTTGCCTCACGGCATTCCGTGAGACAAAGAGACAAAAGTGTTGTCGCACCAATAGAGTAAAAGTGTATTAAGCTTTGGAGTGGAATTTAGTCCCTTTTGTGAAATTCGGACTAAATTTTACTACTTTGTGCAATAGAAGTGCATGGCTGAGCTATTAGATTAAAGCATACCTTGTGTAGTTTTTATCAGTTTTTTGTTGTTTCTGTTTTTTGTTGTCGCTGTTCTAATTATTATCGAAAGACGGATGATATATATCAAGTCTCTTGTGTGAACATCACCACATTATTATTCTAATTTAACGCGAAGGTTATAAATTGGTTTATGGAATTTCTGCTTAATAACCTATTTGATTCCATAATTGCAATTAAAGTATAAAACTGTTTTAAAAATTGTCGGCTTCGATTTAGTACGATTTTATTTGTAACAATGACAGAACGGCAATACTCCCCAGCAGTAAAGTAGCAAAAAGCTTTAAGACTTTAGTCGCTTCAATGTAAATGCCACAAGAGTCAAAAATGAACACGAACTGTCTCTTTGTCTCTGTCTCATTGGTGTGAAAACCGCCAAAGCACCCAATCTCTTAGGCCAACAAAACAGTCATATTGACTACAACAGTATAAACAGAAATCGTCTCCGTTGGACTTTTTTAATGATATCTGCGATAGGAGTTGTCTGTACTTAAGTGGTGAAAAAAAATTTGGAGGTTTTGTTTTTTTTAAAAAGCATTCTGCTAATCGCAGTATATAATATCCACAGCTCCAGTCATCATTCTGCTGTAGTTTGGTAGCATCATTATTATAGCGACATTATTATAAATTTGTATGAATGCTAAAAAACCATTGGTAAAGGTATCCATTCGGTAAGGGGCTGTATTTTTCCTAAGGGATCAAAAAATGTAATTGTTTTGTTTTATTTCGACGGTCGCTAAACACCAATGGGAGTTGATGCATACGGGGAACAATAGATTTTTAATGTGAACTGGTATCGCCAAATAAGTTGGAAAATTTAAAGTCAGTCTTTCTTTTTCTAAATCAGATCGAAGAACTAAATCCGTAAGATATTTACTCGGAACTCCAGCATCAAAAAACATACAAGCTGCGTCGGCCTCCTCTCTGAATATATCTAAAAAATAATTCATGTGGTAATCATCCAGCCACATATTTTTGTTTGGTTTTCTATCTGGTAATTAAGGCTTCATATTCTTTTTGCCTCAACACAAAAGAGTATTCCGTACCATTTACAGAAGTTCCATTCCGTACGCATACAAGAAAATTTTGAGAAAGTTTAGCATTAGGTGATGAATAACGAGCCTTGTTAGTAATTATTCCATTTTCTAAAATAATCAATTTTGATTTATGTATACACAAGTTTTGATTTTTCGATCCCAAAATATCAGCAGCTCTTTTGACAGTGCCTAATTTTTTAAGCCTGTTTCTGTCACAATATGTTTTATTTTGGCTAAACTTATTTAGTTTGTTCCGTTTAGACCAGCATTCAGATTCAGCTGGTACTGCCATTAGTTTGTGTTTAGTGGCACATCTTTTATTGGGAATTTGATTTTCCGTTTCAGAAGAAAAATATTCACGCTTCTCCTTAAGTAATCTGATGAATCGTCCAGCTTTTACAGGTAAACCACCAAGGGTAATGTTTTATCCTATACAGAAGCATTTAATCTGTTTAAAATGCCCTTCTACTCTTCCATTAGTAATATGAGCACTTGCATCGAAATTATAGCCTTTTCCATCGGTAACAACTGGGCTCCATAAAGGCAAGTATGCTATGTATCGCTTTTTAAATATTTATAGAAAGTCCGGAGAGTAGAAAGAATTATTGTTATATCCTTGAGAAAATTCTTTATATTCCAGGCTTGTAACCACATCATTTATTAAGATTTCAAAGTCCTTGTAATATAAGCTATTTTTGTAATTCACGTTACTCTCTAATGCTATCGGGGGTTTCGAAACTTCCGTAGGTTCAGCTTCTGTATCTCTCTCCACGCAATGTTTGCTTATTTCTAAAAACAATGATGACGCTTTTTCTTCTGTCATTGGCGTCAAGAGCAGTTTGATGAACAATTTATGCCATTTTTTAACACTTTCATAGCTTTTCTCATCATACAAATATGATATTATCTCCTTAATTTTTGGAGCCGATTCTTTTTCAAAATATTTGCTTACTTCTGTTGTAATATTATGCTGGTAGTGTGCAATACATACGTTTAATAATATTTTGGATGTGAGAACATTATGGCCTTCTTGCAATAGTTCATGGGTCAAATTAATATAATCCATAAGTTCCATTTGGTTAAGCGACATACACGCTGCATTTAAAAATGCCAAACTAAAATCAGTTACTATTGTAGTGAATATTGGCTACGATCTTAACTCAATGCACTTGTTGCGGAAGGAACTGAGCCAATATCCTATTGAGATTTGATCGTGGAGAGATGCAATACGTTGTGCTATTGGAAATGTTCGCTGATTTGGAGTCTTAACTACTGGAGCATAATAATATATCATTTTATTTGCTTCCTTGAGGTTATGAACAATACCTCTTGTGGCGTCTAAATGCCCTAGAATATCAAAGATTTTTGCGTTTTTAATACACTTGATTTGTCTTTCACTGTACAAATGTATATCAAAATCTTTTGTCGCTTTTTGTACGAACACATCATCACTTCTTGCCTCTTCATCCATCATTAGCAGTATATCTGTAAAATCATCGTTGTGGAAGTCCAAATCTTTCAATGCTTCACTCTGAATTTTGCGTATAGTTGCATCTGATAATATGTCCTGTAAATTTTTCTCTGTCTTCAATAGCTCTAAATTCGCTTTCCTAACGCACGTCTCTCTATATTCCTGAGGATATACGTTCAGCAGCTCTTTCTTTAATATTTCGCGAGCTTGTCCTCGCACTTGTCCTGTAATATAGCTCGTATGTTTTTTTTTCACCGAAAGACTTAATTACGAGATCTACAAAATCATTTTTATTATTTCACTGTGGGATAAAAATATGAAAATTCCGACAACGTTCATGTCTGCAAGTAAACCTTATTTTGTATAAAAACTTCTTTTGCTTACATGATCCTCTGCTAACTAATATGCACGAGGTCATTTGCTCCACTTTAGACCGTAAATAGTTTAGGTAATCCATTTGCAAGGACAGTGATTCCTTATCAATAATTTGAATATTTGATAATTCGACAAACTAAGCGTTATTACAAATGTCTTGTGTGTGTTGTTGATAAGTGTGCTTTTGTTATCGATTTGTTGTGCCACGATTTCAGGATTACTTTGTGGTTGAGAGTCAAGTAATTTCGCCGCCTGCGGATTATCACAATGCGAAGCTTCCATAAAAGAAGCACCCGTAGATGGGGGGATTCATAAGTGGTGCATCACTTAATGACGAATGACTTAAATTCCCAAGTTCTGCTTCAGTAAATTCGGAAATTAACATTTCAGCAAAAATTACTGAATTGAAATTACTTCGAAATGCTAGTTTTCCCTGTAATGTAAAATACATTAAATAACTTAAGGGAAAGTCACAAATTTGAAGAGAAAAGATTAATATTTAACGTACGTAAAATTTTCAAAAAAAAATTTGGTTTTCCAACCTTTAAATCTATTAGAATTTTTTTGAATGCAACAAAAAAAGATTTTCCAAAGTTAACAAAATTGTGTTAAAGTCAAGGAAACTTTTTATAATTGTCTGTTAAAAAGTAAAAAATTTAGTTAGGGTCCGATTACGAATCGCAATCGACGATTGATATATGTCCGATATATATGTAGATTAGATCTATTATCTAATCTAATAGATCTATTATAATAATTATATTATCTAATATCTATTATCTAATCTAATAGATCTATTGTCAATTGTGAATTGGTATTGTCGTCGTCAATAGCAATTAATAATTGACTCTTTTTTACTCGCTCGTTTTCAATCGCAAATTTCTGCACGACGGTGATCAATACAAACTTTAGTTGAGCTTTTCATAAGTTTATTAGTTAAAAACACTATAAATATAAAAAATTGAAATTGAACGAGATGTTTTGGGTTTCACACAAGCTATTTTTTAGCAATAGCCGCCAATTATATAGACGAGTATTTAAACTATAAAAGATATCCGAGTTATTCATTCTGCATGTAAAAAAAATTCTAAATTTGCGACACCATATCGGCAAATGCCGCCCACTATAACTATAAGTTATTTACAAAACTGCGAGGAATAAATATTTAATTTAATTAATAATAAAATTTATAGCAATTTTCGTCTTCAACATATTTTCCTTGAACCACTGATAGAATCAACGAAGTTACAACATTGCTGCCAAACATATCAGAACATTGGTTATTTGAGTTCGTTATCGCTTATCTCAACTCAATTAAAAATCAGCAGGCCCGATATCGTTCGTTTTACAATGCTGGTTGAACGTATTAATGTTAAAGTTATGTTATCGGTAATGTTAAAGTTATGTAATGTTAAGTTATACTATTTTACTCGTTGGTAGATGGCGCTTTTTGATCTTTCCCTATCTAAATAAGATGTTTTTTAGAGTACATGTGTATGTTACGTGTAACAATTGTAAAGCGCATAAAGGCAACCAAGCGCATAATGGCAATTTAATACAATACCAACATTTTTATAACAAAATTTATGCACATCGTCTCGTCTCGTCTCTTTAAATTCCAATATACCATGTAATAATGGAACTTACCTTTCTCTTAAGAGCAACCTTCTTGTCCTGGTTTTTTGTTGTCATTATTGAAAGAATTAAAAGTTCTCTTGAAAAAATGAAATCGAAACTCAAATTTTAATCAATTTTGATTTAAATTTCATTAAAAATTTAATTAACGAGTTAATTATAGTTCTTTAGATCTATAGATTTAGAATTATTCAAAAAATTTTAGTTTAAACAAAGTTAAGTTTCAATTATTTGTACACAATCTTAAAACTAAAATTTTGTAAAAAATTGCTTTCTGATTAATTAAAACCGTAATTAAAACGCAGTGTTCAATCGAAGAATCAATTCGCAAATGATTATGAGCAAGCAAGGAAGCATGGAGAAATCTTGTAACGGTATATTTCATTCAGCCAATTTTTTGTTGTAGTTGCAAAAATGTTCCATTGTTATATCAGTGTTGCGAAAGTACAACTGTTCCGAAAAGTAATATTTTGCAAATATTTTAAACCAATATACTGAAATATTTTGCGGATAAGTTATAAAAATATATTAATATGCTAATCAGCTGATTTTCAATCAAAACTTTTGACGTTTCATTTCGGATTGATACATTTTTTTCCAATAACCAATAACAAACAAAAGAAATATTTAAATTCATAAATATAAAGTTTATAAAGTCACTGATCTGCTTTAACTATGTGTGGAATTAATTTAATTCATAACAAAATTGAAAAATTTTGAATATATTTTGAATCAACGTTCTTCAACAACTTTTAGTTCTCTACGCAGAAACATTTCAAACTTCTCTTGAAACTGAAACTAAGAAGTTTAAATAATTGTTTTTGAAAGTTAAGAGGTTTGCACTTGGTTCATGTGATTTGGTTTCAATTTCTATTATACCTCCGATGTCCAATGTTGAATAATTATTCCGCAGTTCTGAAATCCCAAGAAATCCCAAACCTTTTAAAAAATCCTAAAAAATTTCCAAAGAAGTAATGAAAAAATTCCAAGCGACCCAAATTCGCAGAGCCGCTTTAAAAATCCGAATTTGGGAACAAATCTCATAGAAACGGCAACACTGTCACACAATTTATGCAATTTTTTTATGCGGCTTTGTGCTACACAATAATTTTTTTTCTAGCGAATAATTTCTAATTCGCTATTCAGCGATAGGGATTTTCAGAACTTATGTACATACTCGTATGTATGCATTTTTGAACAGAATATAAAAGGATTGGAAAAAATTTAATAACAGTAGTATAAATATACTACTTAATCCAGTTTCACAATGCTCGGTTAAAGGCTTAGTTAAATATGTCTTCATGTAACTTTAACTTCTTTTTTATCAAAACCAGATTTTTTACCAGAACTCCAAATACCAAATACTTTTGAGTTTATAATTTCTTTCGAGGAATTATTGAAATATTTTCAGAATTCCACATCTGAAAATGGTTGTTCTTCCTAAAGAGGTTTCTGCGGTTCAAAGGATCGAGGACCTATCCTTACTTAAAGTAAAAAACTTTTAAGCACCACGGTGGTAGGGATAGCGCAGTAGTAGATATTAGGCCAACATTTTCCTTTATTAGGCGCTGAGTAACAAATATAAGCATTACTACATTTATGGTATAATTTCTAAGTCAACGCATTTAATCATATGAAAACTAGGAAAAAGTGTCAAGATAGCTTAACACATTTTTTGTAAAGGTGCATGAACCACAAATAGATTAACTTTCGACATGTTTTGTGATTATTGGCGGCATCGGTTTTCTTGTTGTCAATAACCAATATAATTAAATAGTTTCATTTTTGATTGTGCATATATTGTACATTATTTTTCATCGTATTGAATATTAATCTTTGATTTAATTTTAATTTTTGATTGATTGTAATTTTATTTCTTCCGATGTCATGTGTATTCTAATTGAATCTTGTGTTCATTTATATTTTCTAATTTTTTATTTATTTTATTACTTCTTTAATTTTGTTGATGCTATTGGATGAGGCGTTAGTTAATACGTTAATAATAATACACCTTGCATTATTATTCAAACCGAAAAATCTTTACTACAGCGACATCTCCTAATCGCAAACAAATTCTTTAACTATAGATTCCTTACAGATTGAATAAAAAAAATAATTAATAGAAACGTTGCTGGTTGCAATACATGCTCGTAACTCACCCCATAATCTTATGATAATGTGGTAACAAAGTAAAACAAATTATTTTCAAAGTTTTCATGCTTAGCAATAGCTTCCTTTAGCTTGTGCGAAACGTGCAATTTCACCATTAGAATCTAATACACTCTACATGAGGTAACAACTCTGATCGATCGGTGAATTCAGTAAAATTTTTGTTATGAGAGAAAAAACGTGGTTTCGTACCAAAGTTTTTTTTACATTTCAAATGTAGATGACGCTATTTTAGCACTTGCTTAGTGATTCTCAGTAATTATTTAAAATATTTATATTTAATGATTTATACATATATATTGAGTTTTAATAAATGAGTTTTAATAGATCTGAAGTAATGGTAATTGGGGGTTTCTGGCACAAAGGAAATCGAGGGTGCTGAGGGTTGGTGTCTTCGCTCTAAAAGTGGGTAAGTATTTTTATGTTTGGTTTGTGTCCCTGCTATATTTGCTTTTTTGTTATCGATAAACTTATATTTTCGCATTATAGGTTTGTGGCTTTACTACAAAAAATTTATTTTCTTGTTATAGGTTTTTATAATTGCTAAAGTTATTCTGATTGAGTGAATTTAATTTTTTTTTTAGCATACTTTTGAGGGTATTACTTTTAAATAGTGGTTGGTATATTTAGTTTGGTTATTTTCCAGGGTATTTTGTAGATTTTTATACACGTAGATTTATATTTCTTTTGTGCAATAATATCATTTAGGTGTATTTCGTAGCTAGAATATCAATACACGTTAGGTGGCAGCACTCTTTTTGCTGGTTTTAGGAGACCCAAGTGGGAAAATTGTTAGTTGTTCAAGATAAAATTAAATTTAAAAAGCGTATGTTTTGTTTTCTTTTTGAATTGTGTTACCAATTTATATAATTGTCTTTTATTTAGGGTAGCAAGCACTAGGTAAAGAGCTAAGCTATGAGTTTGTTGCAGATGGCGTAATCGTGGGTGTTTTCCTTTTTGACTGAGTACAGCATTTTCCAATTGTGTTGCAGTTGCTTGTATGTATTTTAACTGCTACAGAAATCCTATCGTGGATGTTTTTCTTGTTGGCCTGAGTTCAAGTTTTTGCTTATTGTCTTCTACTTTGGTTTGTGTGTATTTTAACTGCTAACGAATTCCTATGTCAAAATCGGGGGCGTTTTTTTTTTTTAAATGAGTACAGTATTTTCCAATTGTGTTGCAGTTCAACCAGTTTGTGTGTGTGTATTTTAATTGTTGACGAATTCCTATGGTGCGATCGTGGATGTTTTTCTTGTTGGCCTAAGTTCAGGTTTTTGCTTATTTTCTTGTAGTTGTTGTTGTTGTTTTATGTATTTTTAACTGCGATCATCCCTTAAAATTAAGGTGCACTAAGTGTGGCAGCAAACGCAATTCACATGATCGCCGTACTAAAATTATCGCTTACCAAACCGTAAATTACAAAGGAAAAATTTCATTGACATTTTATGGGTTTTTTCAGGAATTTTCCATTAGAAGAGAAAAAATATTTATATCGAAAGGCAATAAACTAGGAAGAAGTGATGAGTCTCTGAATTTACAGGATTTCTTGTGCAGGTGTACAAATAAACGTGATTCGTAATGGAATCATCCCATAAACCAATTATCCCTTATCTAACAAAGCCAATTAGAGGAAATTCGTTTGTTTGAATTTAATGACGTTTTGTAGGAATTTTTTCGAAAGGAGAGAAGAAAAAGAAGAAGAAAACGAAGAAGAAGAAGACAGTTTCATATAAAAAGTAACAAATTTCGGACAAGTGTTCAGTTTCTGATATCACTCAGTCATCACACGACCAGCGAAAATTAAAACAACAAAAATAATCACAATAAAGTGAAATAGTAAAAGTGAAGCAACTTAAAATTGTGAAAAAAGACAATACCTAAATAGTGAAAGAATATAGAAGCAGAAAATTTCAATCGGTGAGTATAATTACATCTAAGTTCTTCTTTTTGTTATACTTTTTTTTTTTTGTTTTGCCCATAGTTTGCATAGTTTCAAATTCCTTTGTTTTGTGTTTTGTTTTTTAATTTAGTTTCTACATACATTTAAACAACATTTGCCTTGCTCATTTTAAAAACCACATAAAAGTTTCAAAATGAATTTCATCTGTGAAAAGTGTTCGACAACCTTCACTGCCAAGCGGAGCTTATTAAGGCATATCAAAACAAAGCACATGAACAAATTGTTCAAATGTGACGAGTGCCAACAAGAATTCGCCAGAAATTATAAATTGGTGGAACACAAAAAGGCAGTGCATGCAAAAGTAGAAGTTGGGCATTCAGCTGCGCTGAAAAATATACAAAGCAGCTCTTCTTATTGCAAAGAATGCAAAACCAACGTTGAAATAAAAACTTGGGCATTTCATATAAGAACCAATAAACACAAAAAGAATTGCTACGTACCTACTGCTAACAACAACATAAAATATATAAGGTCCGCCTTCAATAAAAGGATTGAATCTTTTATGTATGAAAACAAAGATGAAGGTTTACTAATACCCGAAGAATTCTTTCTGAGAAGTGAGATTGACATTGTGCAGGAGCTAAAATGTAGCTTAGATAAGCACATGTCGTTGAAATTTAATATTGAGCTCTTTTGCGAGTATATAAAAATTACCTCAGATGATGATATGATCGTGGAACTAAAAACATTCGAAACGAGAATGCAAATACTTCAGCTGGAGCAACAAATAGTGCCACTTCTCAGAGAAAATTTTGAGGTCATTAGTAGAAAAATGAGCGAATTTCGTGAGAGAGATAGTGGGTGGAGCTTGGCGAAAATCTGCCATATTGAAATAAATATAAATCAGTATCGGCCAATAAGAGGTTCATCATACTTGCCTCTACCAAATGTCCTGGATAAGAAGAAAGCCTGCATTAATGTCCAAAACAACGACGAATATTGCTTTAAATGGACTCTCATCGCTGCTCTGTGTCCGAAAGAATTTAATCCTCAAAGACCGCAAATATACAACATTCCCAATATTGAGGATAGCATCATCAGTCTTTCTAATGGAATTGTTTTAAATTTTGAGTGCTTAACATTCCCTCTAATTTTGGAAGATATTGAGCAGTTTGAGAAAAACAACAGAGACATAAGCGTCAATGTATTTGGATATGATGAAGAAGTTAATGCTATAATTGGGCCATACCACAGCACAAAAATGGAAAAAAGACATCATGTACACATGCTTCTTATCCAGGACTTGGAACTATCGCATTATGTATGGATTAAATCTATTTCAAGGTGAGATATAAATATTTTACAATACTATTTCCCAATTTATATTTTATATTTTTCAACATTTTATTATGAAACTTATTTAATTGATTAGAATGTATTATTTTACCAAATTTTATAATTGATGTGTTTTAATGGTTTCTTTTTAATAGACTTGTACGGTCACAAGTTACACATAACAAATGCTCAGCGTATTTCTGCAATGGTTGCTTGCAGTACTCCAGAAATGATGATATCATGCAACATCGCTACATATGTACAAAGACTGTGCCAGTGATGCCGGACGAGGAGCACAGTAGTATATCTTTTAAAAATTATAAGCGAATTTTAGACGTTTCATTCCTTGTCTACGCTGATTTCGAGTGTATACTCAGTAGTGTAGATGACAGTGGCAAAAATACGTTAGTTAATAAGCACATACCGGTAGCGTTTAGCTATAATATACATTGTAGCTTTAATGATTGGTTTAGCAAATTCGTTATATATTCGGGGGAGGATGCCGCTAAAAAATTTGTAGAATACATAGTTAGGGATATTTTAGATATTTATAATAATCATTTAAGTGTAAATATACCTATGACCCCCTTAACAACCGAGCAGTCAAGACATCAATTCGAAAGCAAAACTTGTCACATTTGTAGAAAAGAACTAGGTGCAGATAGAGTAGCAGACCATTGTCACCTTACTGGCAAATATAGAGGTCCAGCACACAATAGCTGCAATCTACAACACCAAATTGCCAATTTCATCCCAATATTCTTTCATAATTTTTCCGGGTACGACGCTCACTTGTTCATGAAAGAACTTAACCTCATTGAAGGTAAAATAAATGTTATACCTCTGAACAAGGAGTTGTACGTATCCCTTTCAAAACATATCCAAGTAAGCGAAAAGAAAACAATAGAATTACGGTTTTTAGATTCATTTCAATTTATGGCCGCAAGTTTAGATGATCTAGCTCAAAACTTATCAACATCCAACTTTGAAACAGTTCGCAAAATGTATCCAAACGAAGATGAGTTCACCCTTCTAACCCGAAAAGGTGTATTTCCCTACGAATACGTAAACTCGACTGAACGCCTTAACGAAACCTCCCTTCCTTCTCTGGATAAATTTTACAGCCGTTTGACAGACAAGACATGTTCACATGAGGATTATGAGCATGCAGTTAAAATTTGGCAAACATGCCAATGTAAAAACCTCAAAGACTACATGCTCCTGCATCTCAAAACAGATGTTCTTATTTTAACAGATATATTTGAAAATTTCAGAAAAGTATGTAAAAATATTTATGAGTTGGATCCTTGCCAATACTACACGGCACCAGGCCTATCCTGGGATGCAATGCTCAAGACTACTCAAGTAGAACTGGAACTGTTTACAGATGTAGACATGTATCTTTTTATTCAGAGGAGTATAAGGAGAGGCATTGTCCAATGCTCTAAGAGACATGCAAAGGCGAACAATAAATATATGGTGGATTATGATTGTAATAAGCCATCAGAATATTTAATGTATCTGGATGCTAATAATTTGTATGGTTGGGCAATGTCTCAATATCTTCCTTACGGAGGTTTCGAATGGGTAAAAGATGTTAATAACTTTGATGTCTGGATTGATGAAATTGATGAAAACTCATCCTTCGGCTATATATTTGAAGTAGATCTTGAATATCCAACATATCTTCATGAAATCCATAAGGATTTACCGTTCTGTGCAGAAAATAAATCACCTCCCAATTCTAAGTATGTAAAACTTATTACTGATCTGACTAACAAGACTTCTTATACAATACATTATAAGAATCTACAACAATGCCTAAAGAACGGCTTACATCTAAGTAAAATACATAGAATCTTATGGTATAAGCAGTCTTGTTGGTTAAAGCAGTATATTGACTTAAATACGCATCATAGAACATTGGCTAAAACCACTTTTGAGAAAAACTTTTTTAAATTACTTAATAATGCGGTGTATGGAAAGACTATGGAAAATGTCGATAAAAGAAAAGATGTGAAAATCGTTGATGGATGGGAGAGTAAAGTAAGACGTTTAGGAGCTCGAGCTCTTATAGCAAAACCAAATTTTCATAGCATATCACGTTTCACAGACGATATGATAACTATACAGATAAGAAGAGCACGCTCCACCTACAGTAAGCCAATATATTTGGATTTGTTGTGTTAGAGCTTTCAAAGTGGAAAATGTATGATTTCCATTATAATTACATGAAGCCAAAATTCACAACAAGTCTCAGTTGAAATTATATGGATACGGATTCCTTTATATATTCCATTAGGTGTGACGATTTTTATAACGATATTCGTGACGATATCGACTCGAAATTCGACACATCTGAATATTTACCTACAAATCCTTTCCATATGCCGCTAAAAAATGGTAAAGTCTTGGGTATGATGAAAGACGAGAACAAGGGAAAAATTATGAAGGTCAAAAATGAATTCGATTGATGTCGTTGGCTGCCAAGAAGTTAAAAAAGCTAAAGGCGTCAAGGGTACCATATTAAGTAAGTTAACTTTAAGCGATTATAGGGACTGCCTATTTAATAATAAGATTATATATGGAGACATGTATACATTTAGATCTAAGCTCCATCAAGTATATACGCAACATATTCGTAAGATAGCTCTAAGTTATATAGATGATAAGCGCTTTATAAAATCCTATCGCTTTCACACATATGCCTGGGGACATTACAAAATAGATGTCATAAGGGACTTGGAACTAAGTGACAATGAACAGTTCTTTGAGAATTTGGATTTTTAAATGCCATTTATTCAACAACACAATGAAAGAAATCTATCCAAATAACAGTCCTTATCCAATTGTATTTTGTTAAATAAGTTAAGATTAACAAAAGCAAATAATAAATGACCATGTAATATATATTTTTAATAAAGTTTTTATTGAATTTTAAATATAATTATACAAATCATGATTTTTATTGTAACGAACTCCGGTTCTCCAGTTTTCCAGCTGGGATATGCTCAGCGGCTATCCAGGCGTTCGGTACAGAAATTTATTTGGGTGAGACGCTCTAAGGTTAAATGGCTCTTTATTCGTTCACCTTTATGATTTCTGTCATACAATATTCGTTTAACTTAACTAGTGAGCGAGAGGGAGAGACTTAATTGACGATCGATGGGTGGGTATGGCGATCGATGGTAGCTAGATGAAGCTCACGTCGTTGACTGTCGCGTGGCAATGACTGTTTGGAGCCACTCAGTGTCGTTGTCTGGAGCGCTGAGTGGGACTCCAGGCGTTGTAATGGCGTTGATGTGTCGGACGTTGTTGCGGCGAACGATGTTAACTATGATGAACCTCACGCCGTTGAACGTGGCGTGGCGATGACTACGTGGAGCCACTCAGTGTCGTTGTCTGGAGCGCTGAGTGGGACTGCCGGCGTTGCAATGGCGCCGATGTGTCGACGTTGGTGCGGCGAACGATGGTAACTACGTTGAAGCTCACGCCGTTGAACGTGGCGTGGCAATGACTACGTGGAGCCACTCAGTGTCGTTGTCTGGAGCGCTGAGTGGGACTCCAGGCGTTGCAATGGTGCTGATGCGTCGGACGTCGGTGTGGCGATCGTTGATGGCGTTGACAATTGCCTATCTTTATAGTTGGCACTGGCTGCTTGGAACTACGCTCTGATCGATGATGGGTTGCTCGTTGTACTGGCGTCGTTGCTCGTTGTACTGGCGTCGTTGTACTGGCGTCGTAACTCACGTGCTCTAAAGCCTCTAGAGTTATATATCTGAGATCCACGTACCATAAAGCCTCTAGGATCTATATAACTTAAAATTACTTGAAGACTCACGTACCCTGAAGCCTCTAGAGTCTATATACTTGTAGATCCACGTACCCTAAAGCCTCTAGGATCTATATAACTTAAAATTACTTAAAGACTCACGTACCCAGAAGCCTCTAGAGTCTATATACTTGTAGATTCACGTGCTCTGAAGCCTCTAGAATCTATATAACTCACAAAATAAAGTCTCCTAATGGTCGTTAAGCGTGATGCGTCTATTTAAGTCGGAGGTCTGACGGCAAAAGAAATTCTTACGCGGCGTTGGATGAAGCGTAACCAATGAATTGATGCGTCGCTGCCTTGGTGCGCTGGAAGCGGCTTCAAAGAATCTGGCCAAGCGACTGTACTTTCTGCTCAATGCGTTTCTGATATTCTTCTTCCGATCAGGCGTGGCGAAATCAACCAATTCTTCGACGTAGCAAGCAACCGCACTCGTTGAAGCGTATGAACTCACTGACTAGCGCGCTGGAATTTAACTGCCGTGGTACTCTGCAGGCGATACTGCGTATGTGGTCAGAGCAATTGTGTTCTCTGCTCGAAACGTGGCTGAGGTGTCAAGCGGCGATGTAAAATTATATCTGCAGCAGAGCAAGCACCCGTGCTTGTCGAAGTCTGCTGACTGACTGAAGTTGTAGATAACTGGCAGAGCGGAGCAAGCAACCGTGCTCATTGAAGTCTGCTGACTGACTGAAGTTGTGCAGCGGCGACGTAGATAACTGGCAGAGCGGAGCAAGCAACCGTGCTCGTAGAAGTCTGCTGACTGACTGAAGTTGTGCAGCGGCGACGTAGATAACTGGCAGAGCGGAGCAAGCAACCGTGCTCGTAGAAGTCTGCTGACTGACAGAAGTTGTGCAGCGGCGACGTAGATAACTGGCAGAGCGGAGCAAGCAACCGTGCTCGTTGAAGTCTGCTGACTGACTGACTGCTGTGCTCGAAACCAACTCTTGTTAAGCTGGTTTCTGCTTGCTCTCGTGTGTGTGGTTTTATGCGTATGCGTTGGTGATGCCTGGTTGTCGCTTCTCTCTCTCGCTCTGTTCTTATGTATAACTTATTTAGTAACAATTCATTGCTTTGTATTCGTTATTCTGTTATTTGTCTTACGCACTAGATACAGAAATATACAGGTCTTGTGCTTAAGTGCTAGTTGTAGCAAATATTAAGGTTTTGTTATTTTAGCTTACGTACTAGTCCTAATATAAGTTTATTTTTATTAAATTCAAGTTTTTGTTTGTTAAGCTTGCATACTAGTTATGAAAAATACAGGTAATAAAATAGGTAATAAGTAAAAATATGAAGTTAGTAGAGTAAGTAATAAGATGAACAATAAAATAGGATAAGCATGATGAAATGTGTGTCCATAATTTCACTTATAAATTATGGCCGTCACATTATTTATATCAACTGTAGGCGATGCAATCAACTTAGACTTTTTTTTTTTTATTTCGCCGCTGACTGGAATATATTCAAAGATTCTATCATGTATCAGTACATAGTATGCAGATGTACCAGCTATAATGTTCTTCATTGTTTTGAACTCAATTCTAATATCAATAGGCCCACTTTTTATTGATTCATTCTGATGTGTTACATCCAAAACAATTATTGGTGCTTTTTCTTTAAATTTTTCACGTTGAAGTAAAGGTTGTGGTTCACGCATAAAATAACTTTGTTGGAATTTTGCATACATATCATATAAAATAGCATAGCGATCCGAATCAAATTTCAGATTAAGATCATCGTATGGATACGTTTCGGAATTGAGATGTACTTTTATATCCGTTAAATCACAATGTGTGAATTCATTTTCTCTTCTGAAGGCAATCAAAATATAGCGTGGCCTTTCATTTTGTGCAGCTAACTTTACGTTCCATAAATAATTCGTTCCTTGAGTAAGCGAAGGATTAAAATGCCAATCCCAACTGCGGAATGATATAGTCAAAGGCTGCGCGCTCTGAATGGTTTTGAAAATTTTTAATATTGTGAAATCAGCCAATTTAACGTGTGGAATTTTCCATGTGATGTTTGTAATATGCAATTTCAAAATCTCGCCAGATTGATTATTTGAGAACAAAATATTTGCATCAGACTTGGAGCGCGATAAGATTAGCTCATGTTTAGAATTTAACAGAATTTTATTAAAGTCTTCAGCAAAGCCAAGTAGATTTTTTAACGGCATACAGAAATTAAAATATCCGCTTTCCGCATTTACATCTTCGTCAAAAAACCATCCGGAATTTTTAACATGTTGCTCTCATTTATGCTCAGAGACACATAATTTTTCATAGTAGATGTGACACCCAAGTGTCGAGTGCGATCAATTTCCATACCATTAAGCTCATAGCGGATCTCTTCAAACAGATATGCCATAAAATTGTTCCTCAATATTCCATTTTTTGACAGTGTTCCATTTTCTAAAGCCACGAATCCTTCAATGTAAATATAACTCTCAGTGGGCAACACATAGAGATCCTGGTTTTGAATTGATATTCTGATTTTATCGTTGTTTTTAAAAGATTGTAAATATGGTGAATAACTGTGATAGTCTTTTTTAATAATACTTTCATCATAAACAGGTTTTTGTAAAACGTTTAGTATCTCGCTCATAACTTATTTTTTTTTTTTTGTAGTACAAGTCCCAAGGATTTTAAAAATTTTTGGTTGTTGATTGATAATGTCCTTGTTTTCTTAATTGACACCGTTCTCTTGCTGCTGTTGTTTAATCTTGATTGTTTAACTGCCAATAAAGGAATGATTGAAGTTCCAACGTGTTTTTATTGTAAATAATCATATTAATCCAAAGGTTTCAAATGAAGTCGAAGAGTAATTTTTTCTCCACAAAAATTTATTAATTTTCCACTTTGATCGACAACCTTAACTGTTACTGAACTTATCTGTTTTGTGTTTACTGGTAAATAGATAACATTTTTCGGAATTTCGTCTATTTTATAACCAGAACTGACATTTACTGCAAACATATGAATTGTATGAGCAGGTTCGTTGTTAATATATGAACCATTCACTATGCTACATTCTAGGTGTATTGCAGAAATGTTTGTTATATTCAAAGGCAAATCTGACGAATGTTGAGTGCCTGCTTTCAATTCAATAGCACTAAAGGCCAACAATGAACCAATGGAACGGTCTTTATTAAAATATATTATATCTTTGCTTCACTTTACAACTGCTTGAAGTGTGTTACGATTAGCAAATATTTTAAGGTTTTCGCCTGGCTCTAATCTATTGTATTCCTCATGAATATAATCGGCAATATCATCAAGTTCATAAGCACCAACTGGAATTTCTATGATGTGTTTACCTATGTGAAATAAATTGTTGTCGACATCTATATTGGGTATAGAGTTTGATGAAGAACTAAACACGCACTTCTCTTTGTGTAGCGTGCAAAGAGAGCGAGAGCTGGATTTACTTCATCACGCTATTAACATTAGTTTCGCTTCTCTTAAAACTCATGTTTAGTACAAAATTGTTAATCAAGGTCAGAGTTCTGGTTTATACCGTTAATGTAACATTATACAAACGATGTCAAAAATTATCATTGTTATAAGTAAATAAAGTTAAGTTGAACAAGAGCCAGCATCGTGGACAGTCGGTTTTACTTGAAAGTTTATTGTTCATTATCATAATTTTTGGTCCTTCGAGTCGAGCCGGATATTAGTTGAAATTTGATCAGAAGACAATTAAAATTTATTTGTTTTGTAATCAGACAAAGTTCACGAAATTAAGCAAACAATTATGTCCACATTAAAGGGATTGAGAGTCCGGCGTGGTCGCGTAAAGGCTTCTATTACACGGGCAAAAAGCTATTTGGAAAGCGTGAACGAAAATACGACAATAGAGGAGCTCTCAACAAGGTTAAAAGCAGTAGAAGATTACTGGCGGCAGTTTGTGTTGATTGAAGACGAAATGGCAGAATTTCAAGATGAAATAGATGGTAACGACGCGGTAAGCTCTGGTGAGTTAACGGGAGCTGATGTTTTCGCGCAAGTTGAGGCAACTTATTTCACGGTGCACTCATGCTTATCACAAGAAATTAATGGTAGGCAACAGCAATTGAAAGCAGTTCCATCTCCGACTCCAGCTCCACTAGAGCAGCTTACTTATCAAGCTATGTTGCCACCAGGGGATGATATAGCATTACCAAAGATAGTGATACCCCCGTTTTCGGGTGAGTACGTTAATTGGATGGCGTTTCGTGATCTTTTTATAGGTTCCGTCGATCGTAAACAAAATCTATCGCAAACCCAAAAGTTCTACTATTTGGTATCGTTCTTACGAGGTGAAGCTGCGGAGCTCATCAAAAACATTCCAATTTCGGACGAACATTATCTTCCTGTTTGGGACAAGCTCGAGAAGCGCTATGATCGTCCACATCTAGTCGCGCTGCAACATATTAAGAGCTCTATTAAGCTACCAACTGTTCAATCTTCGAACTCGAAATCGCTTCGGAAGCTGCTCGATGGAGCAGACGAATGTTTGCGTGGCCTGAATGCCATTTCAATGAACGATCGAAATCCATGGTTGATTTATTTGTTGTTAAATAAACTTGACGTCGACACACGCCGAGTGTGGTCAGAAGAGTTCGGTTCGCGTACTGACGTCACAATTGATATGTTGATAGAGTTCTTAGACAAACGGTTTGCAAAATTAGAGTCAATTGACATGTTTGGACCATCCACATCGCCGAAAGTAGCACTCCTTAGGTCGCATGTAATTGAAAAACCATTGCAACTTTGTCTACTGTGCAAGGCAGATCATAACCTATCAAAGTGTCCTAAATTTGAATCGCTTAGTTCGGATATGCGAAGAAAATTCGCAAAGGATAAATCGCTGTGCTTTAATTGTTTAAAGCAAGGTCATAACGTCGCAAAATGTAACTCTTCATTTCGTTGTCGCACTTGCAATTCTAGGCACCATACACTGGTGCATTCGTCATCCTCTGCAGTAACATCTTTTTCGGGAAATACTTCAACGAGGGAGTATTCCACACAACATTCGCGTGCAGAGCGACCAGTGGACACTGATACAGCGGTGTTGCAATCGTCGTTGGCGAGAGATTCGTCAACTACGCATACGTCATCAGGCGGCTCACTAGAAGCAGTTCGCCAATCTCTTACCAGCAATCACAGTATTCCATGCTCGCAGCCTTCTAGCGTCATCTTGCCAACAGCCATTGTACATATTTCTGATCGGTGTGGGAATTACGTAAAGGTGCGAGCACTTATCGACTCAGGCTCACAAGTGTCATTTATAACAGAGTCATGCGTTCAACGATTGGGCTTAAGCAGGTCTAATGCACGGATGGCTGTACGAGGAGTCGCATCTGCAGAGGCAGGCACCACGAGGGGCAGAGTTATTATCAAAGTTCGGTCTGATATTAGCGACAGCTCAATCGATGTGCACCCTTATATTTTGAACCACATCACAGCAGATGTCCCGTTACAGCAATTTTCTACAGAAGCTTGGCATACTATATCACATCTAAAGCTGGCTGATCCAAGTTTCAATATTCCAGCCACAGTCGATTTGCTACTTGGAGCAGACGTGGTATGGTCAGTATTAATTGAGGGGAAGATATTCCTGAAAGATCCGCATTTATTCGCCTTAAATTCAATATTTGGTTGGATCGTTTCTGGCCAGGTAGATATGAGATCTCCTGTCGACATTGCTTCCTACACTGTGACAATTGACATCGATCGGAAATTGCAACGATTCTGGGAGGTAGAGGAAGGCTGCCTTGACATTTCAGAATCAGTCGCTGATGATCCTGCTGAAATCAGTTTTCAGCGAACACACAAGCGTTCGGCGGACGGACGGTATGTTGTTGAATTGCCTTTTAAACATGATAATACGAATTTTGCAGATACAAGTATTGGAGCTATTTCACGTCTACGCAATCAAGAACGCAAGTTGGTTACGGATCCACATCTACATAGACAGTATTCAAGTTTTTTGGACGAATACCTAGCACTAGGTCATATGGAACCCGTGCCGGAGAATGAGTTGCACATACAACCTCAATATTACTTACCTCATCATGCTATTGTGAAGCCAGAAAGCACAACAACCAAGCTTAGAGTCGTCTTCGATGGTTCATTTAAAGACAAGTTTGGGAACTCTCTAAATGACGCACTGTTCATTGGCCCACCGGTGCAGCGTGACTTATTTAACGTGTCTCTTCGATTTCGTCTTTTCCCTTATGTCTTTACTTCGGATATAACGAAAATGTTTCGCCAAATTTGGATTGCAAAGCAGCACAGGGATTTTCAGAGAATCGTATGGAGAAGCAACACCGATTGCCCAGTTCAGCATTTTCGATTGTGCACGGTTACATATGGAACAGCTTCAGCACCCTTTTTGTCAGTACGAGTATTACAACAGCTGGCACAAGACAATCAAGTAAAGTTTCCTCGCGCAGCTAGCATAATACTAAACAATATTTATGTTGACGACGTCATGGCCGGAGCAAATACCGTTAATGAACTTGTAGCAAAACAGACAGAGTTGTTTGAATTATTAGCAACAGCGGGTTTTAAATTACGAAAGTGGTGCTCAAACTGCGAGGATTTTCTAAACAAGCTACCAAGTGACGAATGCGAGTGTCAGCCTTTCAGAGAGGGAATTTCTAACATAAGTAGCTTTGTTAAAATTCTTGGCCTTTACTGGAATCCATGCGCTGATGCTTATTCATTTAGAGTCAAAGGGAAGCTGTCAGGTGAGGTAACTAAACGCACAATTTTGTCAGAGGTTGCTCGCGTGTTTGATATTCACGGGTTTCTTTCGCCGTCAACTATTCTGATGAAGATACTTTTTCAACGTTTATGGCTTCTAAAGCTCGGTTGGGACGAACAACTCCCACTAGATATAAGCCGTGTATGGAGCCAACTGACGCAATCGCTTCACCGGTTCGAATCTATTAGCATTCCAAGGCAAATTTTTATTGACACTGGGGAGTGTGAGCTACATTGTTTTTGTGATGCCTCTCAAGTTGCTTATGCCGCTGTCATTTATTGTGTGAAGAGATCTAGTAATAGCCAGCCGTTGATAAACATAGTGACAGCAAAGGCACGCGTTGCTCCCTTAAAGATAATATCGATACCCAGATTGGAACTGTGTGGTGCGTTGCTATTGTGCCGATTACTTGCTTTAGTTAAGCGTACTATTAATGTCTCAATGGCCACAGTGTACGCATGGACAGATTCAGAGATTGTACTGCATTGGTTATCATCTCCTCCTCGAAATTGGAAAATGTTTGTGGCTAATCGCACAGAAGAAATTTTATTGACGCTGCCTCGGCGCCATTGGAATTACGTAAACACACATTCAAACCCAGCTGATTGTGCATCGCGCGGCGTAAACCCGGAGCAATTGGTGCAAGCCAAATTGTGGTGGTGCGGACCAGAATGGCTTGCATTGCCTAGAGAAACATGGCCTAAAACGAAATTTGATATTGACGCAACTTCAGAAACCGTTGCGGCAGAAAAGCGAAAGGCTGTGCTATACAGTGGAGTGTCAGGAGTAGAGCGTTCAGTTCTTCTTATCCTCGCTGATCGGTGCTCATCTTGGAATCGTCTAATTCGAGTTATTGCTTACATTCGCCGGTTTGTATTGCTTGTATCTAGGCGAACAGCGTCAAAAACCAGAATTATATCGCTTGAGGAATTACATCTTGCTCGCATGAAGTTGTTCTGCTGCATACAGCGAGAAACATTTGCAGTCACTATAAATAACTTAACGTCTAAGGTTAGGTTATCGAAACGGGATACACTTAATAAACTGTCACCCTTTATCGATGAGGTAGGCGTGTTGAGGGTTGGCGGAAGAATTCAAAGTGCAGCCATATCGTTTAACATTAAACATCCAGTGATTCTTCCCCGGAATCATATTGCGGAATTAATTGTTGCAGATATGCATAAAACGTATATGCATGCAGGGGTATCAGCGCTCTTTTCAATTGTTCGACAGCACTACTGGATTCTCGGAGCACGAAATTTAATACGAGCCGTCGTCTTCAGGTGTAAACGCTGTTTCTTATTGCGGCGCAAGACGTCAGAGCAGATGATGGCTAATCTGCCACAACCAAGAGTGCAAGCCACGCGGCCGTTCCGAAACAGTGGCTGCGACTTTGCTGGACCCATTAGCATAAAAATGACAAATTGTAAACGCCCGAGAATCAGCAAGGCCTATATATGCCTTTTTATTTGTATGTCAGTCAAGGCAATTCACTTGGAATTGGTAAGTGACTTAAGTTCGGAAGCATTTGTAGCAGCGTTCAGGAGATTTACAAGCCGTCGGGGAAAATGCAGCAATCTATATACGGACAACGGAACCAATTTTAAGGGAGCACATCGGCTGTTGGACGATATGCGTAGTCTGCTGCAGAAGGAAACAACAAATGCAGATGTTTACGAATCATTAGCACAAGACGGCACGAATTGGCATTTCATTCCACCTTCAGCGCCTCACTTTGGGGGCTTATGGGAGTCTGGAGTACGCTCGGTGAAGTTCCATCTACGCCGTGTTGTTGGTGATGCTGTTTTATCATTTGAGGAAATGTATACGGTCCTGACACAGATTGAAGCTACAATAAACAGTCGACCACTTTGTGCAATTTCGGACACAGATTGTAACCCACTTACACCTTCTCATTTCCTTATAGGTGAACCGCTTACAGCTGTACCTGAGCCAAGCGCTCGCGAAATGCAATCATCCAGACAATCCCGGTGGAATCTAATACAAAACATGGTGAAGGGCTTTTGGAAGCAGTGGTCCAACGAGTACCTAACTGCATTACAAGAACGATCAAAATGGACAGAGTCCAAACGAAGCTTCGAACTAGGTGATGTCGTGATCATTAAGGAGCCTAATCTTCCACCATCGAAATGGTTGCTAGGCCGCATAATTGCTGTTCATCCTGGACATGACAATCGGGTTAGAGTTGTCACGATCAAAACTGCAAAGGGCATCTACAAGAGACCTATAACTAAAATTGCATTGCTTCCCAATCACTGAAACTATGTTTCAGGGGGCCCAGTCTGATGAAGAACTAAACACGCACTTCTCTTTGTGTAGCGTGCAAAGAGAGCGAGAGCTGGATTTACTTCATCACGCTATTAACATTAGTTTCGCTTCTCTTAAAACTCATGTTTAGTACAAAATTGTTAATCAAGGTCAGAGTTCTGGTTTATACCGTTAATGTAACATTATACAAACGATGTCAAAAATTATCATTGTTATAAGTAAATAAAGTTAAGTTGAACAAGAGCCAGCATCGTGGACAGTCGGTTTTACTTGAAAGTTTATTGTTCATTATCAGAGTTATAAGTGTGAAAATCCACAAGGCCACACACATAAGTTCTCTTCAAATCTATTGGTGGAAAATAATCTGCTACAAGAATAGATTCGTTACCGCTCAGAGTAAGTGTTATAGACATCTCAAAGGCTAATTATATAATGAAATGAAAAGACTTGAATAATGTTTATAAGGTGTTTATTTATACGAGATACATAATAAAAAATTAAGGTTAAACTACATTAATTATTTATCATATTTTCTTCAGTTGGCTTTGTTGCTAATCCAGGAATTATGTTCGTTTGAAAATCCCAACCATTTAACCAAACACCTGTTCCCCTTTGTTTTAATAACTTTTTCGACGAGGTATGTATTCGGATGTTTAGTCTTTAATAATTCACTTTCATAGAATCCACCCTTAATTGGATTGCCTTGATAGTCCTCTAAAATATATGTTGTCGGATTGGTGATTTGCACAGTTTTGATTCTGAATATTTCCGTAGTCCAATTCGGTGTATAGCCTTTCTCAAAGACATGTTTGTATTTGCTAATTCTTACAAAGTCGCCTTTACAGAATTTGGGTTTGTTAAAAATTTTTAAGTTATTTTATGTCGTCTTTAATAGCGAAGACTCATTGGATACATCGACATTCTGTGGAGCCCTTTTAATAGTTCTATGCTTTTTCGCATTATATATATCTACTAAGTTCTGAAAATTTTCTATGCATCGATATGAACCATTATAACTGAATTCCTTCCACATCATTCCTTTTAGCGTTCTGTTAAACCGTTCGACAATTGAGGCTTTCAATATGCTATAGGTTGAATAATGATTGATGTGATATTGTTTCATTAAACTTTGAAATTGTTTGTTGAAGAATTCTTTACCATCATCAGTTTGTAAATTTTTTGGTATTCGACCAGTTTTTAATATATTTTGCATAGCTTTGCTCACATCAGAGGAGTTTTTATTTTTTACAGCTACAGCCCAAGCAAATTTCGAAAACGTATCGATGATTGTAAGAAGATAACGATACCCATTATTATATGTAGAATAGGTACCCATTTCCACTAAATCTGCCTTCCAAAGGTCATCTATTCCTTTTGTTATTACACGCCTTCGCTTAAAGTTCTTGCGTGATTGTCTGTGAAGCTCTTCCACCAAAGCTTGCTTTTTACTCATATCTTAATAACTCTGTAAGAATCTTTTCTTTTCTGCATTTCATTGAGAATTTTCTCTTCTAAATCAGCTACGGATTTCGGTCTTTTCTGTAGTTCTTGAAATATATAGCTTTCAATTCGCTCAATTTGTTCACTAGTATATTTTACAAAATCTTGAACATTACTTTCAATATCTGTATCTGTGTCTTTTATGATCTGTAGTGTTCGAGAGACTACCACGTCGATGTTTTAATTTATTTCTTCTCTCAGTATACCGTACTCTTCTTTAAATTCAGTCTTTATCTGCTTAAAATTTATATCTATGTATATTCTCAACAATTCAATTTCTCGTCGTAGTTTTGTGTTATTTTTATTAATTTCTTCCGAAATATATTCCTTTAACACTGAAGTCTCGTCATGTATTTTGGTGTAGATCAATGTATTTTCTTCTCGAATTCTGGAAATAATCTGATTCATACTTTCAACAACAAAAGTTTTTGTAGCAGCATCATTTTCGTCCTTAGGTGCTCCAATATTTTTCAAGCGTCTCTGGTGTAGGTTTAAATTTTTATCATAGTCCAAACCGAAGCCTAAAATCCGTACAATATTTCTTCTATATTTGATTTGGTTCTCACCTTGATGAGAATAATGAGCGAATTTGACAACACTCATATTGGAATTAATGCTATAACTATTATTGTTACCCAATTTATACAATTATTTCTGCTTCTCTAAGTTCTTCCAGTATGGAAACTACCTCATTATTATGATTGTTGTTTCCGACAGATTCTGATGATAGTAAAAGTCTTAACCTTTCAACCAACTCATTTGGATCATCCCAATATATATAATTTGTTTTATGTCTATTAACTTTCATCAAACCGTTTCCTTTATACAAGGTTGCTGAATTATTTTCTCTAAATAGCTTTTTTATTATTTTATATTTGACTGCTTTTGTCCCGTTAAATGGTCCGTCTTCTTTGTATTTACGTCTATGAGCATTTGTACTATATAAAATTTGTTTATAAGCTTCTAGCTCTGTGTTGTTATAGTTTTGAGGTTCCTTGTGAAATAACAGTTCAAACAATCCTGGTGTTAAGCTCCAATTATGATTAGATATAGATATCTTGTTATCAGTTAATTGAAAAGTACTGTTACCAATCCTCCATGTACCATCTGAATCTTTATGAGGTCCATACAACGTATCTAACTTTTTGCGCTCTCCTAATAATTTAGATAGCTGTGTTTTCGGGAGCATTGATGATTTACTCTCATTTTGAATGTCATTTATTTGTGAGAAAAAACTATCTTCAGTTTCATCATTGCTCTGCATAGTGTTTTCAGTGTCATCCTTGAATTGGAATTCACTTTTTAATTTAAAAGGTGTACTTGTTTTTAGAAAATGTTTTCGGCCTTCACTTATACTTGGTTGGTTATTAGTGCTATCATTTAACTTTGTCTGTTTAACTATTTCTTTTAGAGGTTTTGTGATGGGGCTAAATGTTTCTTCTAATCTTTTTTCCATATCGGCTTCATTCAACTTTAAGCTATTAAATTTTATCTTCAATATATTTCTAGTCTTTACAATTTCTTTAAGTAATTTTCCATCCATTTTCCACTTTATTACTAATTTTTTTTTTTATGATCAGGTTGATGTTGATGATCAGATGATGAAAAAGTTGATGTTGATGATCAGGATGATGTTGATGATCAGGTTGATGTTGATGTTGATGATAAGGTTGATGTTGATGTTCATGATCAGGTTGATGTTGATGATCAGGCTGATGTTGATGATCAGGTTGATGTTAATGTTGATGAATAGTTTGATGTTGATGTTGATAATCAGGTTGATGTTGATGTTGATGATTAGGTTGATGTTAATGTTGATGATCAGATGATGATCAGGTTGATGTTGGTGATAACTTTATCAGCTTAATCGCTTCGAATGCAGGAAGATACTGACAAATTATAGTAAAATGCATGCAGTTTTATAGTTGAATGTATAAATCAAATCCCTTTCTATAACGTCCAACATCGATCGGATCGTCCTTGCTTATAACCATAAATCCATATTTATCCTTCCAACTCTCTCTGCAAATTTGGGAAAACTTTTCAAATGACATATCTGTACACACATGATCGCTATAGATGTGCTTCATATTCAGTTCATCTTATTTGAATATAATTAAAAAATTTGCATTATCGCGCAGCAAATGCTTGGGAATTCTTGTATATGTTTGGCACAAGTAAAAATTGTCAATATTTTTGTGTCGAACCATATAAAAGTATGCTCGAATATTATTTTGTTTTTCGCATGCTACGTCATCGAATATAAAAATAGAGTTGGCTTCTTGTGGTGCTAACACATCGGCATTTTCAGAAAATGTGTAGAAACCCAATCCTGTTTAACTATTTCTTTTAGAGGTTTTGTGATGGGGCTAAATGTTTCTTCTAATCTTTTTTCCATATCGGCTTCATTCAACTTTAAGCTATTAAATTTTATCTTCAATATATTTCTAGTCTTTACAATTTCTTTAAGTAATTTTCCATCCATTTTCCACTTTATTACTAATTTTTTTTTTTATGATCAGGTTGATGTTGATGTTGATGTTGATGATCAGATGATGAAAAAGTTGATGTTGATGATCAGGATGATGTTGATGATCAGGTTGATGTTGATGTTGATGATCAGGTTGATGTTGATGTTCATGATCAGGTTGTGGTTGATGATCAGGCTGATGTTGATGATCAGGTTGATGTTAATGTTGATGAATAGTTTGATGTTGATGTTGATAATCAGGTTGATGTTGATGTTGATGATTAGGTTGATGTTAATGTTGATGATCAGATGATGATCAGGTTGATGTTGGTGATAACTTTATCAGCTTAATCGCTTCGAATGCAGGAAGATACTGACAAATTATAGTAAAATGCATGCAGTTTTATAGTTGAATGTATAAATCAAATCCCTTTCTATAACGTCCAACATCGATCGGATCGTCCTTGCTTATAACCATAAATCCATATTTATCCTTCCAACACTCTCTGCAAATTTGGGAAAACTTTTCAAATGACATATCTGTACACACATGATCGCTATAGATGTGCTTCATATTCAGTTCATCTTATTTGAATATAATTAAAAAATTTGCATTATCGCGCACCAAATGCTTGGGAATTCTTGTATATGTTTGGCACAAGTAAAAATTGTCAATATTTTTGTGTCGACCCATATAAAAGTATGCTCGAATATTATTTTGTTTTTCGCATGCTACGTCATCGAATATAAAAATAGAGTTGGCTTCTTGTGGTGCTAACACATCGGCATTTTCAGAAAATGTGTAGAAACCCAATCCTTTTATTGGATGTAATAACTGTTTCAGATATTCATATTTTTGTTGATATAACGACTTTGAATACAAATATATATTGCGAAACCTTAGGCCATTCGGACTCTCAATTAAACTCAGCATTGCATTAGTCTTTCCGCAATTCTATGGTCCAATTATAAGCCCTCGTATAGAATTCGGTAACAATGAATTGTGTCTTAGTTGTGATGTTTTATTTAACGTAAAATCGAAATTTTTAACAACAATATCCTTGTCTTGCTTAACGAAATGGATTTTTGGCAATTGATATATAAACAAATATGTTCCGTACTTATATTCATTTCAATTAAAACAGTTTAGTTTATAACATATAAAATGGTTGTATGCTATAAAAAGAGATTTAGTCATAAGTCAAACGTAGTTGGCCAATCATAAGTCAAACGTCACTGCCAATTGAACTTCATTTACCGGATTAACAATTTTGTGGACCAGGAACAAAACTAAAAGAACGCTTAGCACGCGGTGATAAAGGAATTAATTAATTAATTAATTAATAATTAATTATTGCAGATAAATTATTAGCAGAAAAGGCTTTACAAAGCGCAAAATCGGCAGACAACGGCTTTTCAGAAAGGCGAAACGCTTTTCTAGTTGCGGCTGCTATGAAAGCTAAAACTAAATTTGGCATGGGAAACATATTGAATGTCAAGAAAATAAAGAAGACCATTAAAAGGAAATGTATGAAAAAAATTTTTACTAATGCTGTAAAAAAGGCAATGAAAACGATAACTCAGCAAAAACCTGAAGATATTCCCGGTGCTGTTAAAATTGAAAGAAAAGTACTGAACAATTCCTTCAGGAAAAAGACAAGGGCAATCGAGATACCGCGTGTTATACCATTACCTAAAAGAGGAGGTTTGCTACCACTGGTACCAGTCTTGACTGCACTTGGAGCACTCGGAGGCTTAGCATGTGGTGGATCTGCTATCGTCAAAGCTATTAATGATGCTAGAAATGGCAGAGAACAAATGAAGGAAGCAAATCGCCATAACAAAACTATGGAAGCAATTATAATGGGAAAAGGTTTATACCTAAAGCCATACAATAAAGGATTAGGTTTATATTATAACCCCCAGGCAAAAAACGATTAAAGAAGCTACCCAAAAGAACACTCACTGATATCGATTTAATGAAACATGCAAGTAAATTATCACATTTTAGAGGTGTTTTCATAAGGGATAGCCCACCAAAGCGAATACATCAAAAAGAATGTGGAATTGTTAATCTGGATACTTGCAGTGGTCCGGGAACTCACTGGGTAGCTTATTATAAAAATGCAAATAGAAAGGAATATTTTGATAGCTTTGGAAATTTGCAGCCACCAAAAGAAATTTTAAAGTACATGGCTCCAAATATACACTATAATTACACTCAATATCAAAACTATAATTCTTTTAATTGTGGTCATTTATGTCTAGAATTCCTTTACAATGTAAATGAAAGTAGTCAATATAGTTTGATAAGAAAATCTGTTAACATTACATAGAAAAAGCAAAATTGAGTTTTTCTTACTTATGAGTTGGTTTACCATAGCACATTAATATGTAAGAGTATTTCTTACTCTCTTTCCTTATGTCTACATGTATATAAATATATTACAATATATGCTACTCGTTGTATATTCTCTGATTCTACTCAAAGTAAATCTTCTATTTCTACTTAAAATAAATGTTATAAATAAGAAGTTCTTCGATCATGAGCATTTAGTTCTTGTCCGAATTCAATTTCAATTAGAAGTCTCTTCAACCAACCAACCAACCAAACAGTGTTTAAGCATTTATACAGCCACATTCTATTCAATAAGTGCAGTCGAAGATTTTAACAAAAACAATTATACAAGGAAAAACGTGATGTCCGTAAAAGATATGGAAATTAATAAAAGCTACGCAATAAGACATGTTAGAAAAACCAACACCAAGTATGGACAGCGTATATTAATGGAAGTGGAGAATAGCCTAATTTTCCTACCGCCTAGATTCAATAATATGAGTGATGAAACTATAAAGGAGTTTTGCAACGGATCTTATTACTTAATTAAACTTATGAAGGAGGATAAAAATGGATTCTGTCTGGAATTGATGGTAGATTTTCCTGTAGATCAGCCTGAAATGTATTTTTTAAACTAAATGTTCTTATATAGTAAATAAATAAATAAATAAACATAATTTCTTAAACAATAATCGTCTATTTATTGGTTTGAATTTTGTTTAATCTAGAATACAATAGCATCAATTTCTGTATTCTTAAAATTATATGTTCTAACATATAGCAGGCTAAAATAAGTTATGAGCGAGATACTAAACGTTTTACAAAAACCTGTTTATGATGAAAGTATTATTAAAAAAGACTATCACAGTTATTCGCCATATTTACGATCTTTTAAAAACAACGATAAAATCTGAATATCAATTCAAGACTAGGATCTCTATGTGTTGCCCACTGAGAGTTATATTTACATTGAAGGATTCGTGGCTTTAGAAAATGGAACACTGTCAAAAAATGGAATATTGAGGAACAATTTTATGGCATATCTGTTTGAAGAGATCCGCTATGAGCTTAATGGTATGGAAATTGATCGCACTCGACACTTGGGTGTCACATCTACTATGAAAAATTATGTGTCTCTGAGCATAAATGAGAGCAACATGTTAAAAATTCCGGATGGTTTTTTGACGAAGATGTAAATGCGGAAAGCGGATATTTTAATTTCTGTATGCCGTTAAAAAATCTACTTGGCTTTGCTGAAGACTTTAATAAAATTCTGTTAAATTCTAAACATGAGCTAATCTTATCGCGCTCCAAGTCTGATGCAAATATTTTGTTCTCAAATAATCAATCTGGCGAGATTTTGAAATTGCATATTACAAACATCACATGGAAAATTCCACACGTTAAATTGGCTGATTTCACAATATTAAAAATTTTCAAAACCATTCAGAGCGCGCAGCCTTTGACTATATCATTCCGCAGTTGGGATTGCCATTTTAATCCTTCGCTTACTCAAGGAACGAATCATTTATGGAACGTAAAGTTAGCTGCACAAAATGAAAGGCCACGCTATATTTTGATTGCCTTCAGAAGAGAAAATGAATTCACACATTGTGATTTAACGGATATAAAAGTACATCTCAATTCCGAAACGTATCCATACGATGATCTTAATCTGAAATTTGATTCGGATCGCTATGCTATTTTATATGATATGTATGCAAAATTCCAACAAAGTTATTTTATGCGTGAACCACAACCTTTACTTCAACGTGAAAAATTTAAAGAAAAAGCACCAATAATTGTTTTGGATGTAACACATCAGAATGAATCAATAAAAAGTGGGCCTATTGATATTAGAATTGAGTTCAAAACAATGAAGAACATTCCAGCTGGTACATCTGCATACTGTGTACTGATACATGATAGAATCTTTGAATATATTCCAGTCAGCGGCGAAATAAAAAAAAGTCTAAGTTGATTGCATCGCCTACAGTTGATATAAATAATGTGACGGCCATAATTTATAAGTGAAATTATGGACACACATTTCATCATGCTTATCCTATTTTATTATTCATCTTATTACTTACTCTACTAACTTCATATTTTTACTTATTACCTATTTTATTACCTGTATTTTTCATAACTAGTATGCAAGCTTAACAAACAAAAACTTGAATTTAATAAAAATAAACTTATATTAGGACTAGTACGTAAGCTAAAATAACAAAACCTTAATATTTGCTACAACTAGCACTTAAGCACAAGACCTGTATATTTCTGTATCTAGTGCGTAAGACAAATAACAGAATAACGAATACAAAGCAATGAATTGTTAGTAAATAAGTTATACATAAGAACAGAGCGAGAGAGAGAGAGAGAGAGAGAGAGAGAGAGAGAGAGAGAAGCGACAACCAGGCGTCACCAACGCATACGCATAAAACCACACACACGAGAACAAGCAGAAACCAGCTTAACAAGAGTTGGTTTCGAGCACAGCAGTCAGTCAGTCAGCAGACTTCAACGAGCACTGTTGCTTGCTCCGCTCTGCCAGTTATCTACGTCGCTGCTGCACAACTTCAGTCAGTCAGCAGACTTCTACGAGCACGGTTGCTTGCTCCGCTCTGCCAATTATCTACGTCGCCCCTGCACAACTTCAGTCAGTCAGCAGACTTCAATGAGCACGGTTGCTTGCTCCGCTCTGCCAGTTATCTACAACTTCAGTCAGTCAGCAGACTTCGACAAGCACGGGTGCTTGCTCTGCTGCAGATATAATTTTACATCGCCGCTTGACACCTCAGCCACGTTTCGAGCAGAGAACACAATTGCTCTGACCACATACGCAGTATCGCCTGCAGAGTACCACGGCAGTTAAATTCCAGCGCGCTAGTCAGTCAGTTCATACGCTTCAACGAGTGCGGTTGCTTGCTACGTCGAAGAATTAATTGATTTCGCCACGCCTGATCGGAAGAAGAATATCAGAAACGCATTGAGCAGAAAGTACAGTCGCTTGGCCAGATTCTTTGAAGCCGCTTCCAGCGCACCAAGGCAGCGACGCATCAATTCATTGGTTACGCTTCATCCAACGCCGCGTAAGAATTTCTTTTGCCGTCAGACCTCCGACTTAAATAGACGCCCCACACTTAACGACCATTAGGAGACTTTATTTTGTGAGTTATATAGATTCTAGAGGCTTCAGAGCACGTGAATCTACAAGTATATAGACTCTAGAGGCTTCAGGGTACGTGAGTCTTTAAGTAATTTTAAGTTATATAGATCCTAGAGGCTTTAGGGTACGTGGATCTACAAGTATATAGAATCTAGAGGCTTCAGGGTACGTGAGTCTTCAAGTAATTTTAAGTTATATAGATCCTAGAGGCTTTAGGGTACGTGGATCTCAGATATATAACTCTAGAGGCTTTAGAGCACGTGAGTTACGACGCCAGTACAACGACGCCAGTACAACGAGCAACGACGCCAGTACAACGAGCAACCCATCATCGATCAGAGCGTAGTTCCAAGCAGCCAGTGCCAACTATAAAGATACGCAATTGTCAACGCCATCAACGATCGCCACACCGACGTCCGACGCATCAGCACCATTGCAACGCCTGGAGTCCCACTCAGCGCTCCAGACAACGACACTGAGTGGCTCCACGTAGTCATTGCCACGCCACGTTCAACGGCGTGAGGTTCAACATAGTTACCATCGTTCGCCGCACCAACGTCGACACATCGGCGCCATTGCAACGCCGGCAGTCCCACTCAGCGCTCCAGACAACGACACTGAGTGGCTCCACGTAGTCATTGCCACGCCACGTTCAACGGCGTGAGGTTCAACATAGTTACCATCGTTCGCCGCACCAACCTCGACGCCATTGCAACGCCGGCAGTCCCACTCAGCGCTCCAGACAACGACACTGAGTGGCTCCACGTAGTCATCGCCACGCCACGTTCAACGGCGTGAGATTCATCATAGTTAACATCGTTCGCCGCAACAACGTCCGACACATCAACGCCATTACAACGCCTGGAGTCCCACTCAGCGCTCCAGACAACGACACTGAGTGGCTCCAAACAGTCATTGCCACGCGACAGTCAACGACGTGAGCTTCATCTAGCTACCATCGATCGCCATACCCACGTCCGGAGCATCAGCACTAAGACAAGCAGCACGGTGATCCACCGTCAATTAAGTCTCTCCCTCTCGCTCACTAGTTAAGTTAAACGAATATTGTATGACAGAAATCATAAAGGTGAATGAATAAAGAGCCATTTAACCTTAGAGCGTCTCACCCAAATAAATTTCTGTACCGAACGCCTGGATAGCCGCTGAGCATATCCCAGCTGGAAAACCGGAGAACCGGAGTTCGTTACAGTAGCGCCCGAACAGCGACACTCTAAGCATACAATATTAACCATCGCACTAGTGATTACATTGAAATTTATTCTATCGTTGCGCGAAACGATAACCTCATCATGGTACGGCTTAGCTGGTTACGCAATGTCCGTAATAAGGAGCTTCAGAGATATGCGCAGGAATTCGGACTAGACACAGAAGGTAATGCAGAGGAAGTACGTAAGCGCCTTGCCGAATTCGTAGGGAAAGGCGACCATGAACCTGCCATCGTTCAGCGACTGGAAGAGTTGGAAGCGAAACACAGGAGAGACGCTTCGCCAGCATCCGGAACAGTAACACCAGTCAACAACTCACCAGTAAGGATGCACTCAACAGCAAGCAACACCGAAACGATAACTAAGTCACCGGTACAACTGCAGGTACCACACTTCGAAGACAAACCAGCTCTACACTTACCGCCAATGTCAACAGCAATTTACAACACAGCAGTACCACAGCAAATGTCTCGACCTTGGTCACCCCATACACCGTGCGCCGAAGCAGCAGCAACACTGGTCACGACAGCTTCTCTGATGGACCGAGTACGTAAGTGGGGCGTAAAATACAACGGCGAAGGGAATCCGCTGATATTTATAGAGAGAATAGAGGAACTGGTGGAAGCCTACGGATGTAACCCCGATCACATACCGAGAGCTCTACCCGAATTGCTTCAGGACCGAGCGTTACAGTGGTACAGAAGTAATAACTGCCGCTGGGAGAGGTGGAGCACTTTTAAGACCGACTTTGCCAAGTTTTTCTTACCCCCACGATTCTTCGAACGGTTGGAAGATGACGTAAGAGAACGACACCAAAGACCCGGTGAACGCTTCAGAGACTACGTTCTTGCCATCCAGGGTCTAATGCGACATACCAACCGAACACGGAGCGAACAGTTGAAGCGCATATACCGAAACAGTAGCCGAGAAATCCAGCTTTATGTCAAACGGGGCGAATTTCATACACTGCGAGAGCTGCTAGATCTTGTCGGCGACTACGAAAACCTATTGGGACCCGAAATGGTAGCGGTTCGCAAGACAACACACTCAGCACCATCGAATATAAAACACCGGCAGGTAACAGAGGCCGACGACAACGCAAGGGTAGATGTCAGCAGGGCTTGCCGACGATGTGGGCAGAGAGGACACTTCAGAAGCAGATGCCAGAACCCCGTATTATATCACTGCTGGCGGTGCGGTAGACGAAACGTCCTTACAAAAGGCTGTTGCAGGAAGGACCAGAGAAACGAAACAGCATCCTCCTACGTATCGTGGCGATGCAAGGACGAAAGGAGGAAACCCTCAAGCTCCGTAAGCAAACTTCAATATACAAAGCAAGGTATCCTCGCCACGGTAGCATCAAATGACTTCGTAATGAACGCGACGATCGACACCGGTGCAAGTAGGAGCTTCATCAGTGAATACTACGCACAAAAACTCGCAGACCCCACTAAAATAATTCCCACAAGGACCATCGTTAACATGGCAAACGGACAAAGAGAAACCATAACCAAGGCACTGAAAGTTCGTGTGTCCGTCGGCAATAGGACACAGAACATGAGCATTTTAATTCTTCCTCAAGTCGTCGACAACTTTGTTTTAGGGTTAGATTTTCTCGCCGGTATCGGAGCGACACTGGAATTCGCAGGCTTGACACTTGAAATCTGCCCGCCCAACAGCAACGATGAAGAGTTCCGTACAGGGGTGGCCCAGTTACTCGATGAACGTCAACAGCCACTCAAATCAACTCCGCGGTCCCATCAACGACCGGCCGCCCACGCAACATAAGTAGACACAATGACGGTAAATTTAAGCGGACAAAGCAAAAATTCCGCCAGCATTTACCGGCAAACCAGGACGAGCAGGCAAAGACACAACTACTCGGCCCTGAGCGCGAGACCACTCTGAATAACCCAACCGACAAAGTGCCACGGCTAACGCTTAAGCGGCTCAGGAACGTCATGGAAGATGATGAGGCCCCGCCCCAACCACCAACATGGAAGCAGCCTCGAGTGGTGCTACGCTGCATTGACGAGGGAGTGGACACAACATCAAAGGCGCTCCACAAATTTGCAGCTAAACTAGCACCTCGTTTCGACGGACCTTACACCGTAAAAGGGTCCATTTCGTCAGTTATGGTAAAACTCACACGGCCCAGCAAGAGATGTGACCGTACCGCTCATATCCCCTACATCAAAAATTATCACTACGCGTCTGATCCCGTAGACGACGAGGGCGAAAGCCAAAGAGCATCTTCAACCAATCCACAGTCGCACCAACCATCGCCAACACGTGCCGTCGCTGCTTATATAAAGGAGCGCAACACAGCAAGGAGCTTCATTCGTAAGTCACATCTCATAGCGAACAGACACACGCCCAACATGCAGAAGAACAGCGACGACAAGTTTGGACGCACAAGGGAGGGAACCGCAGAAAACTTAGTCGGAGCAGCGGAATATCCGGAGGATCGAGTCGCACTACAAGATGCCCTGTGGGCCTTGCGGAAAGTGCACGTCGCCGTTCGCCGCCGGTACCAAAAGATGAAGGTAAACGGGCGTGAGTATTTGCTAAAGACCTGCCGCCGGGGAACCGTCTCCTGGCGCCTCAGCAAATAATGGCCGCAAAGAGGGGAGGTGGTGTGACGGCCATAATTTATAAGTGAAATTATGGACACACATTTCATCATGCTTATCCTATTTTATTGTTCATCTTATTACTTACTCTACTAACTTCATATTTTTACTTATTACCTATTTTATTACCTGTATTTTTCATAACTAGTATGCAAGCTTAACAAACAAAAACTTGAATTTAATAAAAATAAACTTATATTGGGACTAGTACGTAAGCTAAAATAACAAAACCTTAATATTTGCTACAACTAGCACTTAAGCACAAGACCTGTATATTTCTGTATCTAGTGCGTAAGACAAATAACAGAATAAGGAATACAAAGCAATGAATTGTTACTAAATAAGTTATACATAAGAACAGAGCGAGAGAGAGAAGCGACAACCAGGCGTCACCAACGCATACGCATAAAACCACACACACGAGAACAAGCAGAAACCAGCTTAACAAGAGTTGGTTTCGAGCACAGCAGTCAGTCAGTCAGCAGACTTCAACGAGCACGGTTGCTTGCTCCGCTCTGCCAGTTATCTACGTCGCCGCTGCACAACTTCAGTCAGTCAGCAGACTTCTACGAGCACGGTTGCTTGCTCCGCTCTGCCAGTTATCTACGTCGCCGCTGCACAACTTCAGTCAGTCAGCAGACTTCAATGAGCACGGTTGCTTGCCCCGCTCTGCCAGTTATCTACAACTTCAGTCAGTCAGCAGACTTCGACAAGCACGGGTGCTTGCTCTGCTGCAGATATAATTTTACATCGCCGCTTGACACCTCAGCCACGTTTCGAGCAGAGAACACAATTGCTCTGACCACATACGCAGTATCGCCTGCAGAGTACCACGGCAGTTAAATTCCAGCGCGCTAGTCAGTGAGTTCATACGCTTCAACGAGTGCGGTTGCTTGCTACGTCGAAGAATTGGTTGATTTCGCCACGCCTGATCGGAAGAAGAATATCAGAAACGCATTGAGCAGAAAGTACAGTCGCTTGGCCAGATTCTTTGAAGCCGCTTCCAGCGCACCAAGGCAGCGACGCATCAATTCATTGGTTACGCTTCATCCAACGCCGCGTAAGAATTTCTTTTGCCGTCAGACCTCCGACTTAAATAGACGCCCCACGCTTAGCGACCATTAGGAGACTTTATTTTGTGAGTTATATAGATTCTAGAGGCTTCAGAGCACGTGAATCTACAAGTATATAGACTCTAGAGGCTTCAGGGTACGTGAGTCTTAAGGTAATTTTAAGTTATATAGATCCTAGAGGCTTAGAGGCTCAGATATATAACTCTAGAGGCTTTAGAGCACGTGAGTTACGACGCCAGTACAACGACGCCAGTACAACGAGCAACGACGCCAGTACAACGAGCAACCCATCATCGATCAGAGCGTAGTTCCAAGCAGCCAGTGCCAACTATAAAGATACGCAATTGTCAACGCCATCAACGATCGCCACACCGACGTCCGACGCATCAGCACCATTGCAACGCCTGGAGTCCCACTCAGCGCTCCAGACAACGACACTGAGTGGCTCCACGTAGTCATTGCCACGCCACGTTCAACGGCGTGAGGTTCAACGTAGTTACCATCGTTCGCCGCACCAACGTCGACACATCGGCGCCATTGCAACGCCGGCAGTCCCACTCAGCGCTCCAGACAACGACACTGAGTGGCTCCACGTAGTCATCGCCACGCCACGTTCAACGGCGTGAGGTTCATCATAGTTAACATCGTTCGCCGCAACAACGTCCGACACATCAACGCCATTACAACGCCTGGAGTCCCACTCAGCGCTCCAGACAACGACACTGAGTGGCTCCAAACAGTCATTGCCACGCGACAGTCAACGACGTGAGCTTCATCTAGCTACCATCGATCGCCATACCCACCCATCGATCGTCAATTAAGTCTCTCCCTCTCGCTCACTAGTTAAGTTAAACGAATATTGTATGACAGAAATCATAAAGGTGAACGAATAAAGAGCCATTTAACCTTAGAGCGTCTCACCCAAATAAATTTCTGTACCGAACGCCTGGATAGCCGCTGAGCATATCCCAGCTGGAAAACCGGAGAACCGGAGTTCGTTACAATAAAAATCATGATTTGTATAGTTATATTTAAAATTCAATAAAAACTTTATTAAAAATATATATTACATGGTCATTTATTATTTGCTTTTGTTAATATTAACTTATTTCACAAAATACAATTGGATAAGGACTGTTATTTGGATAGATTTCTTTCATTGTGTTGTTGAATAAATGGCATTTAAAAATCCAAATTCTCAAAGAACTGTTCATTGTCACTTAGTTCCAAGTCCCTTATGACATCTATTTTGTAATGTCCCCAGGCATATGTGTGAAAGCGATAGGATTTTATAAAGCGCTTATCATCTATATAACTTAGAGCTATCTTACGAATATGTTGCGTATATACTTGATGGAGCTTAGATCTAAATGTATACATGTCTCCATATATAATCTTATTATTAAATAGGCAGTCCCTATAATCGCTAAAAGTTAACTTACTTAATACGGTACCCTTGACGCCTTTAGCTTTTTTAACTTCTTGGCAGCCAACGACATCAATCGAATACATTTTTGACCTTCATCATTTTTCCCTTGTTCTCGTCTTTCATCATACCCAAGACTTTACCATTTTTTAGCGGCATATGGAAAGGATTTGTAGGTAAATATTCAGATGTGTCGAATTTCGAGTCGATATCGTCACGAATATCATTATAAAAATCGTCACACCTAATGGAATATATAAAGGAATCCGTATCCATATAATTTCAACTGAGACTTGTTGTGAATTTTGGCTTCATGTAATTATAATGGAAATCATACATTTTCCACTTTGAAAGCTCTAACACAACAAATCCCAAATATATTGGCTTACTGTAGGTGGAGCGTGCTCTTCTTATCTGTATAGTTATCATATCGTCTGTGAAACGTGATATGCTATGAAAATTTGGTTTTGCTATAAGAGCTCGAGCTCCTAAACGTCTTACTTTACTCTCCCATCCATCAACGATTTTCACATCTTTTCTTTTATCGACATTTTCCATAGTCTTTCCATACACCGCATTATTAAGTAATTTAAAAAAGTTTTTCTCAAAAGTGGTTTTAGCCAATGTTCTATGATGCGTATTTAAGTCAATATACTGCTTTAACCAACAAGACTGCTTATACCATAAGATTCTATGTATTTTACTTAGATGTAAGCCGTTCTTTAGGCATTGTTGTAGATTCTTATAATGTATTGTATAAGAAGTCTTGTTAGTCAGATCAGTAATAAGTTTTACATACTTAGAATTGGGAGGTGATTTATTTTCTGCACAGAACGGTAAATCCTTATGGATTTCATGAAGATATGTTGGATATTCAAGATCTACTTCAAATATATAGCCGAAGGATGAGTTTTCATCAATTTCATCAATCCAGACATCAAAGTTATTAACATCTTTTACCCATTCGAAACCTCCGTAAGGAAGATATTGAGACATTGCCCAACCATACAAATTATTAGCATCCAGATACATTAAATATTCTGATGGCTTATTACAATCATAATCCACCATATATTTATTGTTCGCCTTTGCATGTCTCTTAGAGCATTGGACAATGCCTCTCCTTATACTCCTCTGAATAAAAAGATACATGTCTACATCTGTAAACAGTTCCAGTTCTACTTGAGTAGTCTTGAGCATTGCATCCCAGGATAGGCCTGGTGCCGTGTAGTATTGGCAAGGATCCAACTCATAAATATTTTTACATACTTTTCTGAAATTTTCAAATATATCTGTTAAAATAAGAACATCTGTTTTGAGATGCAGGAGCATGTAGTCTTTGAGGTTTTTACATTGGCATGTTTGCCAAATTTTAACTGCATGCTCATAATCCTCATGTGAACATGTCTTGTCTGTCAAACGGCTGTAAAATTTATCCAGAGAAGGAAGGGAGGTTTCGTTAAGGCGTTCAGTCGAGTTTACGTATTCGTAGGGAAATACACCTTTTCGGGTTAGAAGGGTGAACTCATCTTCGTTTGGATACATTTTGCGAACTGTTTCAAAGTTGGATGTTGATAAGTTTTGAGCTAGATCATCTAAACTTGCGGCCATAAATTGAAATGAATCTAAAAACCGTAATTCTATTGTTTTCTTTTCGCTTACTTGGATATGTTTTGAAAGGGATACGTACAACTCCTTGTTCAGAGGTATAACATTTATTTTACCTTCAATGAGGTTAAGTTCTTTCATGAACAAGTGAGCGTCGTACCCGGAAAAATTATGAAAGAATATTGGGATGAAATTGGCAATTTGGTGTTGTAGATTGCAGCTATTGTGTGCTGGACCTCTATATTTGCCAGTAAGGTGACAATGGTCTGCTACTCTATCTGCACCTAGTTCTTTTCTACAAATGTGACAAGTTTTGCTTTCGAATTGATGTCTTGACTGCTCGGTTGTTAAGGGGGTCATAGGTATATTTACACTTAAATGATTATTATAAATATCTAAAATATCCCTAACTATGTATTCTACAAATTTTTTAGCGGCATCCTCCCCCGAATATATAACGAATTTGCTAAACCAATCATTAAAGCTACAATGTATATTATAGCTAAACGCTACCGGTATGTGCTTATTAACTAACGTATTTTTGCCACTGTCATCTACACTACTGAGTATACACTCGAAATCAGCGTAGACAAGGAATGAAACGTCTAAAATTCGCTTATAATTTTTAAAAGATATACTACTGTGCTCCTCGTCCGGCATCACTGTCACAGTCTTTGTACATATGTAGCGATGTTGCATGATATCATCATTTCTGGAGTACTGCAAGCAACCATTGCAGAAATACGCTGAGCATTTGTTATGTGTAACTTGTGACCGTACAAGTCTATTAAAAAGAAACCATTAAAACACATCAATTATAAAATTTGGTAAAATAATACATTCTAATCAATTAAATAAGTTTCATAATAAAATGTTGAAAAATATAAAATATAAATTGGGAAATAGTATTGTAAAATATTTATATCTCACCTTGAAATAGATTTAATCCATACATAATGCGATAGTTCCAAGTCCTGGATAAGAAGCATGTGTACATGATGTCTTTTTTCCATTTTTGTGCTGTGGTATGGCCCAATTATAGCATTAACTTCTTCATCATATCCAAATACATTGACGCTTATGTCTCTGTTGTTTTTCTCAAACTGCTCAATATCTTCCAAAATTAGAGGGAATGTTAAGCACTCAAAATTTAAAACAATTCCATTAGAAAGACTGATGATGCTATCCTCAATATTGGGAATGTTGTATATTTGCGGTCTTTGAGGATTAAATTCTTTTGGACATAGAGCAGCGATGAGAGTCCATTTAAAGCAATATTCGTCGTTGTTTTGGACATTAATGCAGGCTTTCTTCTTATCCAGGACATTTGGTAGAGGCAAGTATGATGAACCTCTTATTGGCCGATACTGATTTATATTTATTTCAATATGGCAGATTTTCGCCAAGCTCCACCCACTATCTCTCTCATGAAATTCGCTCATTTTTCTACTAATGACCTCAAAATTTTCTCTGAGAAGTGGCACTATTTGTTGCTCCAGCTGAAGTATTTGCATTCTCGTTTCGAATGTTTTTAGTTCCACGATCATATCATCATCTGAGGTAATTTTTATATACTCGCAAAAGAGCTCAATATTAAATTTCAACGACATGTGCTTATCTAAGCTACTTTTTAGCTCCTGCACAATGTCAATCTCACTTCTCAGAAAGAATTCTTCGGGTATTAGTAAACCTTCATCTTTGTTTTCATACATAAAAGATTCAATCCTTTTATTGAAGGCGGACCTTATATATTTTATGTTGTTGTTAGCAGTAGGTACGTAGCAATTCTTTTTGTGTTTATTGGTTCTTATATGAAATGCCCAAGTTTTTATTTCAACGTTGGTTTTGCATTCTTTGCAATAAGAAGAGCTGCTTTGTATATTTTTCAGCGCAGCTGAAGGCCCAACTTCTACTTTTGCATGCACTGCCTTTTTGTGTTCCAGCAATTTATAATTTCTGGCGAATTCTTGTTGGCACTCGTCACATTTGAACAATTTGTTCATGTGGTTTGTTTTGATATGCCTTAATAAGCTCCGCTTGGCAGTGAAGGTTGTCGAACACTTTTCACAGATGAAATTCATTTTGAAACTTTTATGTGGTTTTTAAAATGAGCAAGGCAAATGTTGTTTAAATGTATGTAGAAACTAAATTAAAATATCTGATGTGGGCAACACATAACTTCCTTGTATGACGGCAATTGTATGGTTTTATTTCAAGAGTGGTTGATATATTTTATTTATATTTTAAAATTGAAGTTTTAAAAATTTTAAATATTTTTACTTCCATAATGAAAAAAAATTTCATAGGCTTCTCTTAATTTAAATAATTTAAATAGTAGTAAGTAAAAACAAGGAAGTACAAATTAGTTTCCACACAGCTTTAACTATCAATCGTAGTAATTTTGATTTCCCTGTTTAGTTCTGTAAGGGTACAACCAATTTTTGTAAAAGATATAGCAGCATAACATTCATTTATCATTATCATTTATGTAATTCGGATAATGCATGCTTCGTGTTCCTTTGGCGAAGAGTTCTTTTGGTGCGAACCATCATTAAAATTGGAGCTGCAAAATTGTGTCTTCTGTAACGCCCAATATACTTTCTAGGAGTGTTTGTTTTTGAGTAATGTATGAAATTTGAAAAAAATTATATGAGAAGTGTCCTTTTCGCGCAACCGATTGCATCCAAAAAGGGAGGTGCACAACTAGGTCTTATAAGAGTCTCAAATACCAAATTTCAAGTTTCTACGATTCTCCGTTTTTAAGTTATTGAGGATACGTACATACGTACAGACGTACATACGTACATACGTACAGACGTACATACGTACATACGTACATACGTACATACGTACACACGTCACGACCAAACTAGTCAAAATGGACTCCGCGATGGTCAAAATGTGTGTTACCATCAAAATCTCAATATCGAAATTTTTCATGATTACAATACTTTCTTGTATTTACTACGTATACAAGGAAGTAAAAACAAAACACAAAACAAAGGAATTTAAAACTATGCAAACTATGGGCAAAACAAAAAAAAAAAAAAAGTATAACAAAAAGAAGAACTTAGATGTAATTATACTCACCGATTGAAATTTTCTGCTTCTATATTCTTTCACTATTTAGGTATTGTCTTTTTTCACAATTTTAAGTTGCTTCACTCTTACTATTTCACTTTATTGTGATTATTTTTGTTGTTTTAATTTTCGCTGGTCGTGTGATGACTGAGTGATATCAGAAACTGAACACTTGTCCGAAATTTGTTACTTTTTATATGAAACTGTCTTCTTCTTCTTCGTTTTCTTCTTCTTTTTCTTCTCTCCTTTCGAAAAAATTCCTACAAAACGTCATTAAATTCAAACAAACGAATTTCCTCTAATTGGCTTTGTTAGATAAGGGATAATTGGTTTATGGGATGATTCCATTACGAATCACGTTTATTTGTACACCTGCACAAGAAATCCTGTAAATTCAGAGACTCATCACTTCTTCCTAATTTATTGCCTTTCGATATAAATATTTTTTCTCTTCTAATGGAAAATTCCTGAAAAAACCCATAAAATGTCAATGAAATTTTTCCTTTGTAATTTACGGTTTGGTAAGCGATAATTTTAGTACGGCGATCATGTGAATTGCGTTTGCTGCCACACTTAGTGCACCTTAATTTTAAGGGATGATCGCAGTTAAAAATACATAAAACAACAACAACAACTACAAGAAAATAAGCAAAAACCTGAACTTAGGCCAACAAGAAAAACATCCACGATCGCACCATAGGAATTCGTCAACAATTAAAATACACACACACAAACTGGTTGAACTGCAACACAATTGGAAAATACTGTACTCATTCAAAAAGAAAAACGCCCACGATTTTGACATAGGAATTCGTTAGCAGTTAAAATACACACAAACCAAAGTAGAAGACAATAAGCAAAAACTTGCACTCAGGCCAACAAGAAAAACATCCACGATAGGATTTCTGTAGCAGTTAAAATACATACAAGCAACTGCAACACAATTGGAAAATGCTGTACTCAGTCAAAAAGGAAAACGCCCACGATTACGCCATCTGCAACAAACTCATAGCTTAGCTCTTTACCTACTGCTTGCTACCCTAAATAAAAGACAATTATAAAAATTGGTAACACAATTCAAAAAGAAAACAAAACACACGCTTTTTAAATTTAATTTTATCTTGAACAACTAACAATTTTCCCACTTGGGTCTCCTAAAACCAGCAAAAAGAGTGCTGCCACCTAACGTGTATTGATATTCTAGCTACGAAATACACCTAAATGATATTATTGCACAAAAGAAATATAAATCTACGTGTATAAAAATCTACAAAATACCCTGGAAAATAACCAAACTAAATACACCAACCACTATTTAAAAGTAATACCCTCAAAAGAATGCTACAAAAAAAATTAAATTCACTAAATCAGAATAACTTTAGCAATTATACAAACCTATAACAAGAAAATAAATTTTTTGTAGTAAAGCCACAAACCTATAATGCGAAAATATAAGTTTATCGATAACAAAAAAGCGAATATAGCAGTGACACAAACCAAACATAAGAATACTTACCCACTTTTATAGCGAAGACACCAACCCAAATACTAACACCCTCAGCACCCTCGATTTCCTTTGTGCCAGAACCCCCCAAATTACCACTACTATCTGATTAAAACTTATAAAAAATTTTGTCCATTCAATTCTGTTTAAGCTTTCTAATATTTATAATGGAAGTGAGATGGGAGAATTTATGATGGAAGTGAACGAAATGCTAAGCGATCTTTCAAATTAAGAAATGTGTTATATGTATGTACATATATAAAAAATGTTTTTATGTAATTTAAAATCTTAAAACTTATTTAAAAATACATACAAAAATTATGAGCTTATATTGAAATAAAATGAGGAATATGTTCAAAGATGACTATCGATATGAAGTCGCTAGTCGGTCGATTCTGTTAACATGATTGATAAGAGTTGTGAATTCAAAATAAGAAAAACTTCCAAACCTAGAGGAAATACATTATAAAAGCTTTTGTTGGGTTAGACCAAAGAGTATAGAATACATATTCTATAAGTATTCTATAATCTTTGCTTAGACTCTATTAATAGTCGTCACCTTCTCTGAGTAAAAATCTGATATTTACAGAGAGAATTTACAAAATATCTAGTTAATTTTGATTTTATTTCTCATTTCTGCGCGTTTAACTTATCTATGTACGTTGAACTTATCTTATCGCAAAAATTAATCTAAATTTGATTCCTTACCTATCCAAACCAGATGATTTTTTAGGTTATAGATATTTTAACAAATTTGATTAAAGGAATAAAATTTCACAACAGTTAATTACTAAGCGCAATTTTCATTTTATATCATCAGGGACTGATGTACTCAATACTATTAAATTTCGAGTTTTTATAAGTTTAATATTAGAGATACCAAATGCTAATTTAGCGATATTTACTAATAATCTTTTGTTGTATCATTAGTTTTGTAAAACTAATATGAAATGAGCATGTCTCGACAAATGTGTGAGTTCAAAATTTAATATAAGTTTTAGTTTCCTATATATATTTTATATATATAACGAAAATTAAAAATTATGCAAAAATTATAATTTCGGAGGAAGTAGGGATTGTTTTTTGCACCAAAAAAATTATTGAAGCTCATTGCTATACATAAGAGGAACAAGCCATTTAAAGCATAGATGGCGCTGGCGCTTTCAAGGTGTGGCGGAACCGCACAGGTGGCAACATTAGTCAAAATATTCAGTGGCGACATCTGACATCTCATTGTAAAATTCTTATCTAAATTATTACTTGTTACTAACTTTAAGGTTGAGAAAAAGCGAATAAAGACCACGTGTTTTAAGAAGACTTAAAAAACTTTTGCAATCATTTTAAACTGTTGGGAAGTAAGAATCCCACATTGGTGACCCCGACGTGATAAACTGTTTCACAGTTTACATTTTATCTGTCATATTTTCGCGCATCAAACAAATAAAACCGATTTCCATATTTTTTTTTAACAACTAATGTTGAGAACACCACCCATATCTTAAACATACACGGGAATGACGACTCCGGAGACAATCAGTGACGCAGGAGATCAATCTCAGTCAGATTCCTTCAAATTTATATCAGAAAACGCATCTGGATCCAATAAATTTGGGCCGACAGTAGCACCACAAGGAAATCTTGCACAGGACGTCGTATACGCCGTATACGGACGTTGGTTCGCAATTGCAGAAGCGGATTTTGCCGCAAATCGCATAACAAGTGATGCACATAAATACGTGCAACTTCTAAAGGCTTTACCGTTCCACGTTGCAATACAACTCCAGGATGTAGTAAATTCACCACCTGAAAAAGATAAGTATTCATCACTTAAAGACACCATTCTCAAACGATTTCCCATGTCGCGGAAAAAACAATTACAGGCTTTGCTGAATGAAAGAGTCGTGGGTGATAAAAAGCCATCGCAACTTTTACGAGAAATGCGAACGCTTGCAAAAGGGTCGGTAACAGAGGAGGTTCTACACCAACTTCGGTCTGAACGCTTGCCTCACAAGATTCGTCCGCTGCTGATAATTTCAGAAGGTCTTAGTCTCAACGCTCTTGCAGAAATGGCAGATCGGATCATCGATTCCATGGACTTACTCCCTGTCATGTCCATCCAATATAAGGAAGGATACAATAACAACATCAAACGAACAAGCAGTCCGAAGAGAACATCATCAATAGAACGTCAACTCGCAGAAATTAACCTCACTTTAACAAGCCACCATAACAACTTTCTTAACCTCCAGGCAAATCAACAGGTAACTACCAAACAACTATATGAGATGCAAACACAGCTACAGCAACAACAACAGCTTATTAATCATCTACAACAAAAAACTCAAGAGTCGAATAGCAATCGATCAAGACCAAGATCAATTACGCCAAATCGTAAAGGTGTTTGTTTTTATCATTTCAAATGGGGGACTGATGCTCGGCACTGCACGCAACCGTGCAACTTTAAACCAAATCAGGGAAACTAAATTCGCTGTCAGAAATTGGGGCAGCCGCTGACAGCAATAATTACTCAGCATTGCCCAAAGAACTACGTCTTTACATACATGATAAAAACACAAATTTAAAATTCTTAGTGGATTCCGTTTCAGCAGTTTCTATCATTTCACATTCATTTCTCAAATACAAAGGGGAAAAAGTTTATCTCACTCTCTATGCAGCAAACTGCTCAAAAATAGAAACATTTGGAACCAAAACGATAGAACTGGATTTGAACCTGCGTAGAACTTTTTCCTGGCCTTTTATCGTAGCAAACATTCAAACAGCAATAATCGGCGCCGACTTTTTGATTCATTTTAATCTTCTGGTGGACTTAAAAAATCAAAGGCTCATTGACCCACTAACAAATATATCAACAAAAGGACGAACATGCGGCACGCATACATTTAATGTCTCAACACTCAGCGATAACCTTCCAGCACAATATAAGGGACTTCTAAACCAATACATCGAAGTCATTAAACCTTTTCTAAAACCAAACCTTACAAATATTTTATATGCACATCACATCATAACAAAAGGTCCTCCTGTCACCGCCCGAGCTCGGAAGCTCGCTGGTGAAAAGGCGATCGCAGCCAAATCCCAAATTTCAGAGATGCTAAACAATGGAACCATCAGACCTTCCAGCAGTCCGTATGCCAGTCCCATACATATGACAAGAAGAAAGAATAATGGCTGGAGATTATGCGGCGATTATCGCCAATTAAACGCGATAACCGAAGCTGACATGTATGCACCACCACTAGTGCAAGATCTCTTTCCTCGTTTAAGAGGTACATGTATTTACACTAAACTGGATCTAGTCAAAGCTTACAACCAGATACCCATGTCTCCTGACGATATTAAGAAAACTACTATAATAACCCCATGGGGACTTTTGGACTCAAAAATGCCACTCAAACATTTCAAAGATTTATGAACACAATTTTTCAAGACTTGGATTTCATTTTTGTATTCATAGATGATATTCTTATGTCATCTCCAGATGAAGAAACACACATTAAACATATAAACATAGTACTAAAGAGATTACAGGAACATTCCCTCAGTGTCAACATAGAGAAATGCGAATTTGGCAAATCTAAGATTGATTTTTTGGGTTTCCACATGAACTCAACGGGATACACCCCAACCAACGATCGCGTGAAAGCAATCCTAGAATATAAAAAACCGGAAACCATCGTAGAACTCAGACGTTTCATTGGCATCACCAACTACTACCACAGAAGTATCCCTCAGATCGCACACTCTCAATTACCTTTGAACAGTTATCTCAAACACTCAAAGAAAACCGACAAAACAAAGATACTTTGGACTCAGGAATCAAACAAGGCATTCAGCGAATGCAAACAAAAAATAGCAAACGTTACGCTATTAGCTTTTCCATCTCCAACGGCAAAAATGGCTCTCACAACTGATGCTTCTTCATCAGCTATTGGTGCAAAACTAGAACAATATATTGATAATATTTGGCAACCGTTAGGATTTTTCTCACGAAAACTTAGCCCGACTGAACAACGTTACAGCACTTACGATCGAGAGCTACTCGCTATATTTTCTGCCATTAAATTCTTTGAATATCTTTTAGACTGCCGCCATTTCTCAATCAGAACTGACCACAAACCTTTAATTTATGCGTTCAAACATAAACTGGATAAAGCATCAGAACGTCAGATAAGGCAATTGGACTATATTTCTCAATACTCAACAAACATCGTATATGTAAAAGGCGAAGACAACACTGTCGCGGATGCACTTTCACGCATTAACATGATCAACATGCCTACTTCACTCGACTCCAAAACAATTTACGACGCACAGCTGATCGACGAAGAGCTACAGGAATTAACCCAAAACTCCACCTCTCTAAAATTACACAAATTGGAGATTGAACCGAATGTAAAAATTTTCTGTGAGATCCACGAAGGAAAAATTAGGCCTTACATACCAACATCACTACGGCATACAGCTTTCAACATTATCCACAACAAAGCACACCCCAGTGGTAGGAGCACGTTAAAACAACTCAAAGACAAATTTATTTGGCCTGGAATACGTAAAGACGCTTTACGGTGGTCACGCGAGTGCATCGCTTGCCAAAGAGCAAAAATTCAACGACACAACAAAATTGAACCAAATCACATCAACGTTCCAAGCACGAGATTTGCTCATCTTCATATTGACATAATTTTCCTACCAAATGTTCGTGGTTACCAGTACTGTTTGACCATGGTAGATCGTTTCACCAGATGGCCAGCAGCTGTTGCTATCAAAGACATGACGGCTGACACCGTGGCAACAACTCTATTCAACAACTGGATTTGTCCCGTACAGCGCACCGATCGTGCTTGTTAAGAAGAAAACTGGACAGTGGAGGTTATGTGTGGACTACCGACAGCTAAATGCCCAATCAATCCCCGACGCGTATCCCCTACCAAGGATTCAACACATCCTCGATAAGCTTCGTAACGCCAAGGTCATAAGTACCATAGACCTAAAGAATGGGTACTGGCAAATCCCGATGGAACCTAGAAGTAGAGCTTACACCGCGTTTACAGTACCAGGAAGGGGGCAGTTCCAATGGAAAGTGATGCCGTTCGGCTTACACTCTGCACCGGCGACTTTCCAACGTGCATTGGATAGCGTCATCGGGCACGATATGGAACCCTACGCATTCGCTTACCTCGATGACATTATAGTGGTCAGCACTAGTTTCGAGGAACACAAACGACACCTGACGGAAGTGTTTCGTCGTCTGCGACAGGCACGCTTACGAGTAAACTGGGAAAAAAGCGAATTTTTCCAGAAGGAGATTAAATACTTAGGCCACGTGGTTAGCGCTCAGGGTATACATACCGACCCGTCCAAGATAGCCGCCATCAGGGAATTAAAACCACCAACAAACGTACGCGAACTGCGAAGATTTCTCGGCATCATATCGTGGTACCGAAGGTTCGTACCCGATTTCGCCAAAATAACACACCCACTGACCACGCTATTGCGAAAAGGAAAGCATTTCAAATGGCTAACGGACCAGCAAAAGGCCTTCGAGTCCGTTAAACTGCTGCTCACAGAGGCTCCTATACTAGCTTGCCCAGATTTCCAAGAACGTTTCTACTTGCAAACCGACGCCTGTGACTACGGTATAGGTGCCGTCTTGACCCAAAACCGTGAGGGAGGAGAAAGAGTCATCGCATATGCCAGCCTACACCTGAATCGAGCGGAGACAAACTACACCGCTACCGAAAAGGAGTGTTTGGCTATCGTATGGGCGGTACGAAAATGCGACAGTATATTGAAGGGTACTCGTTTACCATTGTAACTGACCACCAAGCGCTGAAGTGGCTAAATTCCATCAATAATCCATCGGGACGAATTGCTCGTTGGGCCCTCGAGCTGCAACAGTATCGGTACGACGTACAGTACAGACGCGGTAAGCAAAACGTCGTAGCTGATGCCCTATCACGACAACCAGTCGAAGCAATGGAAGTCTGTGGAATAATTGTGAAAGAGGACGACAGTGGCCACTACCGATGGTATGATAAACGGAAGAACGAAGTTCTCAGCGAACCCGAGAAATTGCCGGACTACTGCATGCAGAATGGACAGCTTTACCGTCATATCCCGCCGGTACCCGGCACTAGCGACAGCCCAGCCTGGAAACTGTGTGTACCTAGCCACTCCCGGAAACGAGTGCTGAGAGAATGCCACGACGCACCCACTGCAGGACATCTCGGCATAACAAAAACAATTGCTCGTGTCGCCCACAAGTACTACTGGCCTGGTATGCGTCGCGACGTCAAAAAGCAAGTCCGGACCTGTCAAAATTGTCAGCGATACAAGGTTAGCCAGCTGAAACCCGCCGGGAATATGTTGTCCAAAGTAGCCGAAAGTCCCTGGACTACCGTTGCAGCGGATTTCGTCGGATCGCTTCCAAGAAGCAAACACGGTAACAATACACTATTGGTATTTGTGGATAAATTTTCGAAATGGGTCGAAATGGTACCACTACGCGCCGCCACGAGTGAGAATTTAATCAAAGCTTTCCGCGAGAGAATTTTGTCACGATTTGGAGTTCCAGAGATGCTGATCACGGATAATGGAGTACAGTTTGCTAGCCACAAATTTCAAAAATACCTGAGGGAGATCGGAGCAAAACAACATTATACGGCACCATATAAGCCGCAAGAGAATCCTACGGAACGTACGAACCGCACGCTCAAGACCATGATTGCACAATTCACTGATGAACAGCAAAATACTTGGGACCAATGGCTGCCTGAACTAAGCCTCGCAATAAACTCCAGCGTTTCGGAGTCTACCGGCTACAGCCCTGCATACTTGGTTCAGGGTAGGGAACCCCGCCTACCAAACTCTTTGTACGATCAACACACCGCCGCGGAAGGACAAACTGATAACAATGCAACAGCCGAGAAACTAAAGGATGTATTTTTAGCGGTTAGACGAAATATGGAAAGGGCGACTGAAAAACAAGCACGACACTATAATCTCCGGAGACGAAATTGGAAACCCATTATTGGTCAACTTGTATTACTTCGACAACACCATCTTTCGAAGGCGGTGGATAAATTTGCACCGCGTTTCGACGGACCATATACTGTTAAAAAGTTTATTTCGTCAGTCATAGTAAAACTCACACGGCCCAGTGAGAAACGTGAACGCACAGCCCACATTTCCGATCTTAAAAATTACCACTCCGCTTCAGACACCAAGGACGACGAACACGAACATCAGAAAGTATCATCCACTCAGCGGGAACGCCAACCATCGCCAGCACACATCGCCGCTGCGCATATAAAGGAGCGCACCACAGCACACAGGATCACTAACGAACCAGATCTCGGAGCGAACAGACGCAAACGTAACATGGCAGAAAACGCTGACGACAAATTTAAACGCACAACGGCGAAGTTCCGAGAACACGTAGTTGAGGAACGAGAAAGGCAGCCTAGGACACAACTACTTGGCGCAGAGTGGGAGGCCACCGTAACCAACCCCATGGACAAGGTGCCACGGGTGACACTCAAAAGAGTAAGCGTGGTAATGGAGGAAGATGCTACCGTACCCCAACCGTTAACCGGAAAGCAACCACGAGTAGTCCTGCACCGTCTCTCAGAGGAGCCGGCAACAACATCAAGAGCACCTACCACGAGATACGAACAAGCCGAGGGGGAAGTCCCGTACAAACGACAGCGCCCTTCGATGACCGCCGCCCCTACCGCTCTCATCGACCTGATGGACAACGACTCCGAACTGTCTGATGAAGCGGGTTACCAGGATGATGGCGACGTGCCGGCACCCCTCAGTGATGAAGAACACTACAGTCTGGACGCAGCTGAACCCTTCGACGGGGCCTCGCTCTTCGGCGAAACTATGGACCATCCATGCGCCGAAGAAAATACGGGCACAATGCACGAGCCAATGTCTGAGCATGGGGTTGCCCAGGAAGGTTCCGAACCTAGGGAAGACGACGCAGAGGAGGGTGAGTCTGAGTCCGAGGTCGACTTCCATTTCGAAGAGGTCTACGACGAAGGCGATGACGACATCGGTGGCCGAATAGATCGGGAGGTCCATCGCAGTCGCTGGTCAGCACCCGGAAGTATTTCCTTTTGTGTGGAAACAAAGACGGTCTACACAGTATACGACCCAAACTATCGGAGTGAGAACGCCGAGCTGAGCGCGCCAATAGTGGAATGTCCGCCGTCACCACCCATCGAAGCGGTCGAAAACCCAGAACCCTATACTAACGATACACCTCCTCCGCTGCAATATTCGGTAGCCTTACAAAACAGCCCGTCCCGAGAACAACCTGACGGAGAGACGCTCAGTGCACCGGAGATCCAAGAGTCGCCGCCTATTTCGCCGCTACCGCTCCCAACACCGTCACGCGATGACCCTTGGCCCGAAGACATTCAGGCCCTCCTGGATTTGGTCATGGAAGACGTGAGTAATGTGACAGACGATCTAATCACGGCAGACGCGACAGGACAAGTAGAGGATCTGGTCGGGGATACACCATACTCAGAGGATCGAGCCGCTCTACATGAAGCCTTATACGCCTTGCAAGAAACACACGTTCCTGGTCGACGCCGGTACCAGAAGCGGACGATCAATGGGCACAGGTATACGTTAAAGATCTGCCGCCAAGGAATCACCTCATGGTACATCCAAAACTAATTTCCGTAAGGAGGGAGGTGGTGTGACGACCACAATTTGTGCCCAAATTCTGGACACACATTTTTTTTAATAAGTCACACATGTCTATACATACATTATTCACATATATTGTCTTACAAATTATTTACACACAAATTTTCTAAATACTTACTCATAAAATAACGCGCTGAAGGTCGCATTGTATATTTTTCGTTTTCTCCTTTTATATACTAGTACGTAAGCTAATAAACGAATATTAAATGAATTTAAAACAAGTAACATAGATTTTAAGTTAAAACATGTAATTAGCACATAAGTAGTATATAAGCAACAACAGAGAGAAAGAGGGAGGAAAAGAAACGACGCAGTAGCGTCACATCAAGCATTGCTGTGAACGCAACAGAACAGCATAAACGGACCGGTTTGAAAAGCATGCAGACAGTCAGTTGGAGAACAGCGCCGAGTACGGTCGCTTGCTTGGCTTCGCTAGCATTTTTACGCTTGCTCCGCTAGCCGCTGCTTCGTTGCTTCGCTATTCAATTTCTTCGTCACACTTAAATAGTCGATCAGAGGACTTCGTCACGTACAGTCACTTGCGCTCGCATTGCTAACTAATTGATTGTCACATTTCAACGCTTCAACAGTCAAGCAGAGGATTTCATCGAGTACAGTCGTTCGCTGTACTGCTTCTTCGTCGCATTGAAACACTTGAAAGAGTCGGAGCCGAGAATTTCATATAGTACAGACGTTTGCTGTACTATTTCATTGTTACATTTCTACGCTTGAGGAGTCAAGCAGAGAACTTCGTTGAGCACAGACGCTTGCTGTGCTATTTCCTGAGCTCGTCGCAACGCTCGTGGAGTCTGCAGGAGAACTTCGTCGCATATAATCGTTTGTTTTACACCGCCATCAATATCGACGTCACGTCGCAAAGCAAACAGTTTTATCAGAAGATCTCGTCGATTACAGTCGTTTTCGCTTGCTTAGCTGTGCTATTTCTTCGTCGCTCTGCAGAATCTGCGGAAAGTGAGCCATCCGTGTAATTATTCGAAGCCAGTTTTGAGCACATCGCCCAGTTGCTGCCTGACTTTAGACTTGACTCGACGCCTCACGCTGAACTTAGGGTACGTGAGTCTCTAAGTAATATAAGTTATACAGATTCTAGTGGCCTTAGGGTACGTGAATCTCAAAGTATATAGACTCTAGTGGCCTTAGGGTACGTGAGTCTCTAAGTAATATAAGTTATACAGATTCTAGTGGCCTTAGGGTACGTGAATCTCAAAGTATATAGACTCTAGTGGCCTTAGGGTACGTGAGTCTCTAAGTAATATAAGTTATACAGATTCTAGTGGCCTTAGGGTACGTGAATCTCAAAGTATACAGACTCTAGTGGCCTTAGGGTACGTGAGCCTACTAAGAGCATACAAACCCGACCTACCCTACTGAGCACAAGGCAAGACAAAACAACGACGCCATCGTCAACCATCACAGCAGCACCCAGCACCACCCAGCATTCCAGACAACGACACTGAGTGATTCATCGTCCTGAGAGTGACGCCACGATCAACGGCGTGCATTCACCAGCCCCATCTCTAGACAGAAGGCTACATTTGCCGCAATAACGCTCGCGACAATAACGTTTAGTCACGCCCTCAGTTTACGTATCAGCACCGGTATACTTCAACACACTGGTAAAACGTCACGCCCTACTTTCTCTCTGATTAGTTAAGATAATACTGTATGACAGAAATTTTAATTGTGAATAAAGAAACGATTTCACTTAGAGCGTCTCACCAAATAAATTTCTGTACCGAACGCCTGGATAGCCGACGAGCATACCCTGGCTATAAACCGGAGAAACCGGCTCGTTACAAAATATATATTTGGTTTTACTATTCTTGAGTCTTTTAACCTTTTATCTGCTACAGTTTGGTTTTTAATATTTTTAGTATTCACTATTCCTATGCTTATCGTTCCGATATGTTTCTTTTTCGTTTCTTGTTCAATATTACCTTGACAAATTTCATACAGACTTGTAGATGGGATAACTGTCTCCGTGGACGTATAACCTATCTTCCCGAATCTGTCTGGCCCAAAATTACTATTCTTTCTGGGTTCCCAGGTTACTGGCCTTGTCTGGGCCCTCGGTAGTTTTCCTGAAATGATTCCCAGTTCTTCTTGGCCTGGCAATCTTTTAAGAGATGTCCTGCTCGATTACAGCAGTGACATGTCATATTTGATTGGCTTTGTTTGGCTGGTTCTCGCGTCCTCTGGTTTTGCTGCCATTTTCGTTGTGTTTGCTGGTTATATTGCGGAGGTTTAAAACTATTTCTGTCTTGATTCCGGAAATTATGATCAGAATTTGCTCTTGCGTTATCAGGCCATCATTCCTGTTTTGCCCATACTTGAAACACTTTTTGCAATAAGGAGTATTTTCTCTTATTAAACATTTTTCTCTAGTGTGGCCCCTTTTATTAAAGAACGAACATATTATTTTATCTAAAATTCGTCTGGATTTGGGTTTTGAGTTGTCTATTTCTCTCAACGCGGTCTTTACATGGCAAAGTTCGTTTTGTGGATATGACGTGTTAGCTCGTAAGATTGACGCCAGATTGATGTTAAAGGAACTTGAGGGCATTACTTTTTTGGATAATTCCGAACGTTTCTATAGCTATTTCAATCATTTCCTCTATAGATTTCCCAGCAACATTTAACATGTGAACCCTCAAAGTTGCGTCTTTTAATACCAATTTAAATGTTGTTTTTGTCGTTGTTTTAACCATGTTCAATAATGCGCTATCGCCTTGCACTTGGTAAAAATTTTTTACAATTTCTGTTGCTTGTGCTTTAAGGGCACAGATGCGCCTTCCAAATTGCCGTATGTCTTAATTTATTTGCTGACTACAATTCTGTAAGTTATGTAAAACTGATTCCTGCGACACCGTTGGTAAATAAGCCTTTTTGATTGTGAGGTAAAGCTCCTCCAAACTAGTCAATGGTTTCGATCGCACTAAATCAAAGGCATCTCCATGTAATCGCAACTTTATACAATCTATATAGTTCTGGACGTTATTTTGACTTTCTCCTCTAGTCGCCAATTCACAACCCTGTATAAATTTGTAAACTTCGCCTCGTAAATCGGGTGATTGTGTTCCAGAGAAAAGGAGTACTAGCCCATTTACAATTTTCGATATCTCCGCTATACTCATTTTGCAGTTGGTCGTTGTGTGTGCAAACTGTGGAAATTGAATATTATTTACCTCTGATGGACAAATATCAGCTACAAGAGCTTCCTTATGGACGAGTGACTGTTCGCTTAATAGCTTAATCTCTTGGCTTAGAAGCCTATTTTGCTCTTTTAATTCCAGTATTCTTATATATAATATATATAACCTTCTTTTGACTTCTGTGGCGACTGCGATAGTATTTTATTTAAAGTTTCTTCTTTAAGTCCTTTTTTATTTAACAAGCTGGAAAGTTCTCCTAGTTGCCTTTCCAGCTCTGCATTTGTTCTTTGCAATTGTATCTGTTTTTGCAATTGCAGCGATTCTCCCATTAATTATGATCTGAAATTCCTATTAATAATCTACTTAATAAAACATCTTTTGTTTGTTTTGGTCAATCATTTATTTTGTTCAAAATATTAATTTATTTCAATTCACACAATTTTACATAATTCATAGCTTATATATTAAAACAATCATTATTAAATTGTCGTCTTTATATTACATATATCATATAGAACTTTGTGACACTTAAATTCATATTCACTTCTTATTTCATAATTCCACGTCAATCTTCCGACCATATCTTGCACCGCAGTTATTATATTCTTAATCCGTATTTCGTTCCACACGCGTACTTCTAAACAAGTCGTGTTTATTTTGTATATTTGTTCGCATATTAAATTATGTCCACAAATTAAATTGACAAGAACGTTTTAATCGCGAACGAAGAGACGAAAACAGTTAAATTGTTTCCATTTTTATAAACACCTGCTTAGTTATTTCAGGAATTCATAAACATAGATCTTCTTTCTTCAATCAACTGTTTTTACTCAACGTATGTCGTCGTATTTTAATGGTATGTTATCTTATTTATTGTTTGTAACCGTAACGCGTTAGTATTTTTCCCTAAAGTCATTGTCCAAAAAAAAAAATTTGCTCCAGCCGATTATTTCCATGCACCATTATCAGGTTGCACGATTTTTGTTAATTGTTAGTATTTTTTTCTAAGCACTTAAAGGTGCCGACGGTACGTCTTACGATTTCCTCGCTGGTCGAGCGATCCTTTATTTAGAAAATTGTCTTCACCACCGTAGAGTCCGCGTTGAGTGTGGCTATCCTCTCTCGGGTGTTGCGATCCTCGGCTCGAAAAACCCGGCTGCGCCAAAAATGTTGTATTTGTGGGGGGAAAAAGCCACAGAGTTGTTGGTCAGGATCTGCAAAATTAAACACCACGGACACTTTTCACTTACTTTTATTTTTTATTATACTTGACCGAGCACCGGTCGCTTTTAAAATGACTTGACTTCACTAGGTGTTTTCCGCAACTGACTTAAAATTAATCTTTAGCTTTTACATTAAGTTTGGCGTCGACAGGTGACGCCGCTGAAGTAGGTCAGTTATTTGTATGTCGCAATACTAAAACTTCTTAATTCGCGAAATTAATATTTTAGTTCTTGCTTAACTTCGAATTGTTGATATGATTCAATAATTCGAAGTTAACATAATTAGTTATTAATTTCATTAACTTTAACAGAAGCCGGTGCGTTGACCGAACGAAGCGAAGCAAAGTGCATCGCTTGCATTTTAACGGTTCTTGGCTTGCTTCGACTGTTGTGTTATTTAAGTCGATCGTGGCCTTGAGCTAGTTATGTTTAAATTGGCCTTGAATATAATCGTTCCGTTAAATTGGAACTTAGCTGTTGTGATTGCAACATACAACATCCCTCACTCCGACGGTAAGAAAAATTTATTATCGAGAAGCGATGGTAAATTTTTCAATATGTACATGTGCATGTGTATTAAATATCCATGCTTAATTTAATGATTCTTAATTTCTAGAACATTCTCGTTAACATTATTTTCGACCTTTCAGTAAAGATTACTGCAATACTTATATATTTGCATTATTGAAAAAATCCTTAGTTTTAACTATAGATATTGTGGAATAAATGGTTAAATATATCAATATGTTGTTTACATTTTCCTTTTTATCTATTTGTATTGCTATTTTTGCGTTACAATTTTTGGAACTTTTCTATCTGTTTTTAGTTTCTAAATTTTGTTCTTATTGTAACATCGTCCGTCATGTTGATATCTGCTACTTCTTGTATTAGCGAATCGAAACCAAAATTATGAAGCACTGCTGACGCGGGATGCGTGGTATTCGAACGACAATTGCGAAGAGTTTCTGTGCTGGGCTGCTTCTAAATTTTCCGGCCGATTACCTGCATCGGGAGGGATTTTGAGTGGAGCAGATCGACTCGATTGACGATCCGTTGACATGGTGTTCTTCTGATGGTTGTAGGGTACTTCTGACGGTTGTAGAGTACTTCCGATGGTTGCAGGGTAGCTGTTACATGGTGACTGTTATGGTTGTTGACGGCGACACTTCCGGGATGATTACCAGCAAAACACGCTCTTTATTGCTGGTTTGAAACAGGCGTTCCCACGACAAAAAACCGCCGAACACCATCTGTTTCCTATGAGACGTTGACCCTTCGTTATTTTTACCGAACACCTTTCGTTTCACGTTTTCGCTATGTTTCTTGTATAGTCGAAAGTGTTTTTCATTATTGCTGACAACATCTGGTCTCGATGATATTCATCTCTCGTTCTCAACGTCAACCTATTTAAGCAATGATCGGTGCTGCTTAGTAGGCTTCTACTCATTGCTGTGTTGCTTTTGCTGAATCTGAAATGTCGCTTAGCTAAATTGTTGCTATTGTTCCAGCTTCCCTTCCCCCCTTTGAAGTAGCGATCGTTGTGTTCCTGCATCGGCGTTATAAAAATGGTTTGGCCGACTTCATCTCCAGTGTATGTAGTGAGAGATTCCGCTTACTATTATGTATTTACAATTGGTTTTAAAGTTTTCCTTAAATTCAATTTAGATTTCGTATGTATATCTTGTACGTATGTATATTTTAATTTTAATTTTTTATTTCTTATTTCAGTTTTCTTTTTTTTTTGTAAAAAAAATTAGAATAAAATTAAATATGTACATAAATCCCTCTCTTATTCTTATTTGTAAATTTGTAGTACATGTTTTTGTTTTAAAATAACATATATTTAAATAATTCGAAGTTAACATAATTAGTCATTAATTTCATTAACTTTAACAGAAGCCGGTGCGTTGACCGAACGAAGCGAAGCAAAGTGCATCGCTTGCATTTTAACGGTTCTTGGCTTGCTTCGACTGTTGTGTTATTTAAGTCGATCGTGGCCTTGAGCTAGTTATGTTTAAATTGGCCTTGAATATAATCGTTCCGTTAAATTGGAACTTAGCTGTTGTGATTGCAACATACAACATCCCTCACCCCGACGGGAAGAAAAATTTATTATCGAGAAGCGATTTTAATATGAACATGTGTATGTGTATTAAATATACATGCTTAATTTAATGGTTCTTAATTTCTAGAACATTCTCGTTAACATTATTTTCGACCTTTCAGTAAAGATTACTGCAATACTTATATATTTGCATTATTGAAAAGAATCCTTAGTTTTAACTATAGGTTTTTACACATTTGTATCATTAATAATTGTGGAATAAATGGTTAAATGTATCAATATGTTGTTTACATTTTCCTTTTTATCTATTTGTATTGCCATTTTTGCGTTTCAGAGACAATTTTTGGAACTTTTCTATGTGTTTTTAGTTTATAAATTTTGTTCTTATTGTAACATCGTCCGTCATGTTGATAACTGCTACTTCTTGTATTAGCGAATCGAAACCAAAATTACGAAGCACTGCTGACGCGGGATGCATGGTATTCGAACGACAATTGCGAAGAGTTTCTGTGCTGGGCTGCTTCCAAATTTTCCGGCCGATTACCTGCATCGGGAGAGATTTTGAGTGGAGCAGATCGACTCGATTGACGATCCGTTGACATGGTGTTCTTCTGATGGTTGTAGGGTACTTCTGACGGTTGTAGAGTACTTCTGATGGTTGTAGGGTAGCTGTTACATGTTGACTGTTATGGTTGTTGACGGCGACACTTCCGGGATGATTACCAGCAAAACACGCTCTCTATTGCTGGTTTGAAACAGGCGTTCCCACGACAAAAAACCGCCGAACACCTTCTGTTTCCTATGAGACGTTGACCCTTCGTTATTTTTACCGAACACCTTTCGTTTCACGTTGTCGCTATGTTTCTTGTATAGTCGAAAGTGTTTTTCATTATTGCTGACAACCGTTTCAAATAACTAACTTCTAATTCATAAAAAGTCCAGTGATCTAACAATGCAGCCCCATTAGTGCATATTTTCTGAAAAAAAATCGAAGATCGCCCAAGTAATTATTTATTAATTACAATATCCAAAGTATATTTACCGGAAGGGATATTAAATTAGTAGACAAAAATAAGCATAAAAAGTTAGTATTGATAAAAATTCACTGTCGCTATGTAAGAATTGATAAATAATTTTTCAACGTAACAAGCATTTACCTCATTTGATAGTAATAACAGCGACATATTTTCGTAAAAACAAGCTACCTCATATATGGGAATTATATCCGCCAAATCCCATGGTTTTTGCTTTAATATTTCGATGCAGGCAGAAGTGAAATCGTCAACCATGTATTTCTCAGCTACATAGATTAATTCCTTCAAATTACTTGCAGTCACAATGTCTGCATCAATCTCATAGGTATATATATATTTTAAAAACTCTTTGAATATTTCAGGCTCTATGTCTATAATGCGTACTTCGCCTTCAAAATCTCCAAAGAACATACGCTCGAAGACATTCATCTCTCGTTCTCAACGTCAACCTATTTAAGCAATGATCGGTGCTGCTTAGTAGGCTTCTACTCATTGCTGTGTTGCTTTTGCTGAATCCGAAATGTCGCGTAGCTAAATTGTTGCTATTGTTTCAGCTACCCTTCCCCCCTTTGAAGTAGCGATCGTTGTGTTCCTGCATCGGCGTTATAAAAATGGTTTGGCCGACTTCATCTCCAGTGTATGTAGTGAGAGATTCCGCTTGCTATTATGTATTTGCAATTGGTTTTAAAGTTTTCTTTACTCTAACGTTTAATTTAATTTTTCTTTAACATGATAACCATTTTTACTTTCAACAATTCAATTTAGATTTCTTATGTATATCTTTTACGTATGTATATTTAAATTTTAATTTCTTATTTCTTATTTCAGTTTTCTTTTTTTTTTTTTTTTGTATAAAAAATTAGAATAAAATTAAATATGTACATAAATCCCTCTCTTATTCTTATTTGTAAATTTGTGGTACATGTTCTTGTTTTAAAATAACATATATTTAAAATGATTGTGTTTACTTTAATATGTAATCTGTTTCGTGTTACCTACTGTTTCTTGTATTGTGAGTGCTTTTTAAATATTTTCAATATTGTGTATATGTTTTATACTTAAATGTATGCCAATATATATATCTGTTAAATAATGCTAATGTGTGTGATATATGATTTATATTCTATTACATGTGCATTTATTTGTTTAATACAAGTAATTGCAAATGCAATTTGCATTTGTTGTTCTTTTAAATTATAACTTCATCAAATTTTTTATACTTTGGCTTTAATAAATGTATTGCCTGCAAACTAAAAACAAACATTGAGTCTGTGTCAATGTAAGTTCATAAGTAAACACTTTCATTTTCCTACGACAGTCTATATTTAATGTATAGATCCCGTATAAATTGAAAGTGTATCTTATTATAATATATTTAATAAAATCCATTTCCTTTGTGCAACAGCACTTACAGCTTCTTACGATTATCTATTTTGAATGTATAGATAGCTAAGAAACTGGAAGTGTGCATATTTATATTTTTCCCTTTTTATACCCTACACCTTAAGGTTGAGGGTATATCCACTTTCTACCGGAGTGTGTAACGCATAGAACTAGACAAGAGAGGTATGGAAAAGTATATATATTCTTGATCAGCATCACCACCAAAATTGAAATAACGATGTCTGTCCGTCTGTGTGTCTGTCTGTGTCTCTGTCTGTCTGTCCGTTGAAATCACGATCACAGGAGAACGGATTAAGATTTCAAAATGAAATTTGGCGAAAATATTCGTTGCTATGTTGGGGTGTTTCGTGTTGAAAATGAGCAAAATCGCCGAAGTACCACGCCTACTTTTTATATCGAGAGTGCAGGCACCTCTGTTTTGCCTATTAAAAAAGGCCATATCAGCATCACTTTTTAGAGAAGACAAGAAAATTTTATATGTAGGTTTAGACTAATGCTTCCAGTTAATATGCCAAATATGGGCGTGATCCGCCCACTTTTAGTTTACATAGGTCATGGAGGGTTTTACATGGATTGAATTGAAAAGTATATAATTTTCCTGAATAATGGTGTACATAATATTGTAGTTTGTGAACCAATAATATTCTGTTCGGAAAAAATGGGCGAGCCACGCCTCCTTATGCTTTCACTTATGAAACTGCATACAGCTATCATGACGGCATAGTTGTAGAAATTTCATAGGAGTATAAAGTTTTGCCTTTTAGAAGTGGTGCAATACAATTATTATTATTATTATATATATATTGTATATTTATTATTAGATATATAATATATATATTGTATATATATACGGGTATATTATATCGCACCACTTCTAAATGTATATACGAGTATATATGCAGCTTTAAGGTGTAAGGTATTGCGGCTACAGCCCGTCTCTAGACAACACCTTTACTAGTTTCTGTTAATATCTCCCTATATATAGTTATTTAAGCTTATTTATTATTTTTGTTTATAGTTAATTATTATTTATTATTTTTACTGTAGTACTTTAACCTGTTTTACGCTCGTTTAATTGTTGTTATAAAATTTAAGTAAATTGTTATGATAGGGCTTCTCTTTCCCTTTAATTTTTATCATTGTTGTAATAGGACTCTTGATTCCTACTACCTTATACGGCCCTATCCATATTGGAGAGAATTTATTTTTTTTACTCTGATTTTTAATTAAAACATTATCTCCTACATTGAATTCTACTGAATTTAATTTACTGTCATATTGTGCTTTGGACATCTGTTTTGACTTTTCCTGATTCTTTCTTACTATTTCGTGCGCTCTTTGTATTTGGAATTTTAGCACTTTATTGGGATCTTCCGTATTATATATTGGACTACATTTTCTCCTCAGATTCGTTGGCATCTCTATATCAAAACCAAAAAGTGTGCGAAAAGGTGTCTGTTTGGTCGTAATGTGAGGTGTGTGGTTGTGTACGTGCATTGCTGCAGTCAACCACTGATCCCAATTCGAGCTATCTTCTTTTGCGAAACTGCGCAAATATTCGGCTAAAGGCCGGTGACTCCTTTCTAGCTAACCATTAGCTTGCGGATGGTACGGCGTAATGTGTAATTTTTTAATTCCTAGAAGTTTGCATGTATCCCAGAATAATTTTGAAATGAAGTTGGTTCCGTTATCAGTGATAAGAACTCTTGGAATGCCGTAACGCGTAATAATTCCATCGTAAAAAGCCCTAGCTACTGTGCTCGCTTCCGCGTCTGGGATGGCTACACATGCCATGAATTTAGAAAAATTATAAAATTTAGGAAAGTCAAAATATATTTATTGCCCGAAAAAATTTCTGGCAGAATACCTACAATGTCCATACAAACTTTATCAAATGGCCTCATTGGTGTATCTGTTAATTTTGAGCTTTTGTTCATCTGACATTTTGGACAAGTTTTCACATAGTCCTTTATCTGCTCTGCATTCCAGGCCAACTATATTCTTGTCGAATTCGAAGGTAAGTTTTTACCGCGCCTTGATGACCCCCAAGTGGTGTCTGATGGAAGTGTTTTATTATGGTATCTATCTCTTTTGGATCTGTTAACAAAATAATATCTTTTTGTCCACCTGTTCCTGGACTATCGGGTTCTACAGACACTAAAGTTGCTTTTGTGTTATCTATACCAGAGCTATCTTGTTCTATAGTTTTCGAGCGTGTCTGTACTGCTGTAACGGTATTGCTTGCCTTGGGTATCCTGCTTAATGCATCAGCATTCAAGTTTGTTTTCCCTGGCTTATAGATTATCTCGAAGTCGTATTCTGACAATTTATGCCTAAATCTTGCCAATCTTGAAGTCTGATCTTTTAAATTAGCTATTTCCTTTAATGATTGGTGGTCTGTACAAATTTTGAAATGTCTTCCTAGTAGATAAGCTCTAAAATTTTTAGTTGCCCAAACAATTGCTAAAAACTCTTTTTCTATTGTTTACCGTTTTTCTGTATCACTTAATGTTCGGCTGGCGAAAGCTATTGGTTTATCTTCGCCGACTCTTCCTTGAGAGAGCACTGCGCCTAATGCTTCATTACTAGCATCCGTGCCTAATAAAAATTCTTTTGAAAAATCGAGGTATGCTAATAGTGGTGGTGAAGTAATGGCTGCCTTCAAGATGTCAAATGCTTTTTGACAGTTTTCAGTCCAAATAAACTTTACATTTTTACGTAAAAATTTACTAATTGGTAACGCTATCTTTGCCATGTCAGGTATGAATTTTCTATAATAATTTACCAAAAGCCTGCACTTCCTTTACGTTTTTCGGAGGTGGATTATTTTTGACGCATTCCACTTTGCTTGGGTCGGGGAGGGCTCCGATTTCTGAACATTTATGGCCCAAATAAATGATCTCGCGTCGCAAAAACTGGAATTTACTAACATTCAATTTTAAATTACTTGCTCTTAGAGCTTCAAAAACTTTCGCTAATCTGTATGCATGCTGATCTAAGATGCTACCGTATATTACTATGTCATCTAAATAGACGAAGCAGTCTATTCCTTGCAATCCTGTTAGCACGTGATTCATTAATCTCTGAAAAGTGGCGGGTGCCCCTGTTAATCCGAAAGGCATTCTCTTAAATTCGAAATGTCCTAATGCTGAACTGAACGCTGTTTTTCCCCTATCATTGTCATTTACTAAGAGTTGATGGTAACCGCTAGCTAAATCCAGAGTTGAAAAATACCTGCTACTACCTAATTGTTCTAAAATTTCATCAATCCTGGGTATTGAAAAAACCTGTTTAATTGTAGCGTCATTCAATTTCCTATAGTCGACAACCATACGCCTTTTCTTTTCGCCATCTTTTCCACATTTCTCTGGAACTATTAATAATGGAGAATTCCACGGCGATTTACTTGGAGTTATTATGTCGTCTTCTAGCAACTTATTAATTTGTTTATTAACTTATTCCCTATGTGTGTGGGGAAGTTGGTACTGTCTTTGATTAATTGGTACCTGGTCTACCCTCGTGGGAATTATGTGCTCTATTGCTGTGGTGTACGTAAATTTGTTTCCATCTAATAGAAAGATGTCATTATATGCTTTACATAAGTTGCTTATGGACTCTCTTTCCTCTTTATTCAAGGAAGGATCCAAATCTAATTCGTGCATTAAAACTTTTAATCTTTGTCTAATATTTGAACTAACCACACTATTAATGGTTGTATCATTTTTCGGTATTTCGTACTTATCGAAATCGCTGAATTCTGGAACGAAGTTGTCACTCACAGTGAAATCTTCTTCCGTTGAATATAAGATCGGAACGTTAACTTTATTATTTGTTACACTTACTAACGCCTCTCCTAAGAACACACCTGGGGAGATTTGAGTTTTGTGGATCACCACTTCTCGCAGTTTAGGTTTTAGATTAATTTTTATAAAACATGTTGATCTGGATTTTATCACTCCTCGCGTCGCGGGTGATAATTTATTCTCTGATTTTACTAATGGCAAGCTAGCTATTTCATCTCCTTTTGGAGTAATTATTTTTAACTCTTTTTTTATTGAATCTAATATGGACTTATTCCATAGGTTGTCTCTGCCAAGTATCCCGTCGACTGGCAATCCTTGTTCAAGTGACACCGTATGTAACGTTAAATCAAGACATGTCCAGTCTTGATGGGTAACATTAAGAGTTCCCTTAGTGGTTGCACAACCCCCGAAAGCTCCATTTAAAACTCGCTTTTCAAAATGATCAATTAATATATCCCTTTTAATGGACTTTTCTTTTACTAAGCTGGTGTCTGCTCCTGTATCAACCAATAAGATAAGTTTTTCATTAGTTGCCTCTGCACAAGGAAATTCAATGAATCCTCTAGTTTATTGTTGTAGCGACACTCACTCTTACTGTCCTCATTACTTTTGAAACTATTTGTTGTGACAAATTCCTGTTTTTCTTTTTCTTGTATACTTTTTATTTCACATTCTTGAACATATATATTTTTTTTTACTATTCTTGAGTCTTTTAACCTTTTATCTGCTACAGTTTGGTTTTTAATATTTTTAGTATTCACTATTCCTATGCTTATCGTTCCGATATGTTTCTTTTTCGTTTCTTGTTCAATATTACCTTGACAAATTTCATACAGACTTGTAGATGGGATAACTGTCTCCGTGGACGTATAAGCTATCTTCCCGAATCTGTCTGGCCCAAAATTACTATTCTTTCTGGGTTCCCAGGTTACTGGCCTTGTCTGGGCTCTCGGTAGTTTCCCTGAAATGATTCCCAGTTCTTCTTGGCCTGGCAATCTTTTAAGAGATGTCCTGCTCGATTACACCAGTGACATGTCATATTTGATTGGCTTTGTTTGGCTGGTTCTCGAGTCCTCTGGTTTTGCTGCCATTTCCGTTATGTTTGCTAATTATATTGCGGAGGTTTAAAACTATTTCTGTCTTGATTCCGGAAATGATGATCAGAATTTGCTCTTGCGTTATCAGGCCATCATTCCTGTTTTGCCCATACTTGAAACACTTTGTGCAATAAGGAGTATTTTCTCTTATTAAACATTTTTCTCTAGTGTGGCCCCTTTTATTAAAGAACGAACATATTATTTTATCTAAAATTCCTCTGGATTTGGGTTTTGAGTTGTCTATTTCTCTCAACGCGGGCTTTACTTGGCAAAGTTCGTTTTGTGGATATGACGTGTTAGCTCGTAAGATTGAGGCCAGATTGATGTTAAAGGAACTTGAGGGCATTACTTTTTTGGATAATTCCGAACGTTTCTATAGCTATTTCAATCATTTCCTCTATAGATTTCCCAGCAACATTTAACATGTGAACCCTCAAAGTTGCGTCTTTTAATACCAATTTAAATGTTGTTTTTGTCGTTGTTTTAACCATGTTCAATAATGCGCTATCGCCTTGCACTTGGTAAAAATTTTTTACAATTTCTGTTGCTTGTGCTTTAAGGGCACAGATGCGCCTTCCAAATTGCCGTATGTCTTAATTTATTTGCTGACTACAATTCTGTAAGTTATGTAAAACTGATTCCTGCGACACCGTTGGTAAATAAGCCTTTTTGATTGTGAGGTAAAGCTCCTCCAAACTAGTCAATGGTTTCGATCGCACTAAATCAAAGGCATCTCCATGTAATCGCAACTTTATACAATCTATATAGTTCTGGACGTTATTTTGACTTTCTCCTCTAGTCGCCAATTCACAACCCTGTATAAATTTGTAAACTTCGCCTCGTAAATCGGGTGATTGTGTTCCAGAGAAAAGGAGTACTAGCCCATTTACAATTTTCGATATCTCCGCTATACTCATTTTGCAGTTGGTCGTTGTGTGTGCAAACTGTGGAAATTGAATATTATTTACCTCTGATGGACAAATATCAGCTACAAGAGCTTCCTTATGGACGAGTGACTGTTCGCTTAATAGCTTAATCTCTTGGCTTAGAAGCCTATTTTGCTCTTTTAATTCCAGTATTCTTATATATAATATATATAACCTTCTTTTGACTTCTGTGGCGACTGCGATAGTATTTTATTTAAAGTTTCTTCTTTAAGTCCTTTTTTATTTAACAAGCTGGAAAGTTCTCCTAGTTGCCTTTCCAGCTCTGCATTTGTTCTTTGCAATTGTATCTGTTTTTGCAATTGCAGCGATTCTCCCATTAATTATGATCTGAAATTCCTATTAATAATCTACTTAATAAAACATCTTTTGTTTGTTTTGGTCAATCATTTATTTTGTTCAAAATATTAATTTATTTCAATTCACACAATTTTACATAATTCATAGCTTATATATTAAAACAATCATTATTAAATTGTCGTCTTTATATTACATATATCATATAGAACTTTGTGACACTTAAATTCATATTCACTTCTTATTTCATAATTCCACGTCAATCTTCCGACCATATCTTGCACCGCAGTTATTATATTCTTAATCCGTATTTTGTTCCACACGCGTACTTCTAAACAAGTCGTGTTTATTTTGTATATTTGTTCGCATATTAAAGTATGTCCACAAATTAAATTGACAAGAACGTTTTTATCGCGAACCAAGAAACGAAAACAGTTAAATTGTTTCCATTTTTATAAACACCTGCTTAGTTTATTACGAGTTTTGGTCCTTAGGCTGGGATAAAAACTCAGTCTGTCCAGGGTTCGTTAAAGGGGTCTCGCAACTCTCTAACATACGAATTGCTCACGACTGTCTTCGCGACAGTGTAGCACTGACTCTGTAAAGAGGTCAGCTCGGACGTTAATTTTTTTAATTTTTATTATTTTATTATTATTCACTTAACAATTTTTATACTTATATTAATGCTTACCAATTTTTATACCTAATAATACGTACAATGAGAGAGGGGGATAGAGTATCCCGCAGCAGAAGGCTGCACAATGTGCATCACTTATTCAAGCACCAAAGGGAGACGCGGCGGTTGGTAGGAACTACAACAACTTCCTGGCAGAAGGCGTTGATATGCGGAAGGCGATAGGTTAGAGTGAGAGAGATGGCCTTTAATTTATTCGGTGACGTCAGAGCGTCCACCAACAAAATAGTCTCTGGTTTGGTACCTTGTGTAGGTGTCCTACCTAGTTGTTGTACAATTATTTTTGCACAACGGAGACCGAAGTCGAAAGTCACTGTTAGTTCTGTGACTGAGGCCGAGGCCGAAAGCGTCAGTTATTTCTGAACACCGAGACCGAAGTCGAAAGCCACTGTTAGTTCTGTGACTGAGGCCAAAGCCGAAAGCGTTAGTTATTTCTGAACGCTGAGACCGAAGTCGAAAGCCACTGTTAGTTCTGTGACTGAGGCCGTGGCCGAAAGAGCTGGAAGGGGGGAGGGGAAAGGGATTCAAAACACAAAGACTTTGCAACTACTGCAAACGAGTTTGATCGGTTCGCAACTCTGAAATTACTTTGCAGTTTGCGCATCCTATACGTGGTATGATGGTAGAACTGTTTGAGAATTCAAACCTCTGATTACGAATCAGCGGGAAAGCAAAAGCCAATAAAATGGTTTTGCTTGTGTGACGTATGTTAGTGCCTTCGAAACCCGTACTTGGCGGATTTCGTGGTTTACTAATTTTAAGCTTTTTTTATGTTTTATTTCTTTATAATTTATTTCTATTAATCTGCTTCAATAAAAAATAGCAAACATAGTTAAAGAATAAAAAAAAGAATATAAAGAAATTTATTGCCGCTGTTCGGTTTCGAACCGGCTTCCCTCGTGTTGGGATTTTTATATGGAAGCTCAGAGAGCAGTGTTTTGTGTATACTAAACAGAATTGTAACATGGCATTCATTATGCCTGTTACAAGTTATTTCAGGAATTCATAAACATAGATCTTCTTTCTTTAATCAACTGGTTTTACTCAACGTATTTCGTCGTATTTTAATGGTATGTTATCTTATTTATTGTTTGTAACCGTAACGCGTTAGTATTTTTCCCTAAAGTCATTGTCCAAAAAAAAAAAATTTGAGTACTATCTTAGCTCTCCAGCCAATTATTTCCATGCACCATTATCAGGTTGCACGACTTTTGTTAATTGTTAGTATTTTTTTCTAAGCACTTAAAGGTGCCGACGGTACTACTTACGATTTCCTCGCTGGTCGAGCGATCCTTTATTTAGAAAATTGTCTTCACCACCGTAGTGTCCGCGTTGAGTGTTGCTATCCTCTCTCGGGTGTTGCGATCCTCTGCTCGAAAAACCCAGCTGCGCCAAAAATGTTGTATTTGTGTGGGGGGGAAAAGCCACAGAGTTGTTGGTCAGGATCTCCAAAATTAAACACCACGGACACTTCACTTACTTTTATTTTTTATTATACTTGACCGAGCACCGGTCGCTTTTAAAATCACTTAACTTCACTAGGTGTTTTCCGCAACGGACTTAAAATTAATCTTTAAAGCTTTTACATTAAGTTTGGCGTCGACAGGTGACGCCGCTGAAGTAGGTCAGTTATTTGTATGTCGCAATACTAAAACTTCTTAATTCGCGAAATTAATATTTTAGTGATATTAATTTCGCAATCGGATGTTCTACATTTCGTAAGTATAACTTTTATGTTCCGCATGGCATATTTGCTTTAGTTTCATTTCTTACTTTCTTATTCTCTTTTAAGTGGCTTAAAAAGTTCTGCCTAAAAGTATTCTCACTTGCTTAACTTCAAATTGTTGATATGATTCAATAATTCGAAGTTAACGTAATTAGTCATTAATTTCATTACTTTAACAGAAGCCGGTACGTTGACCGAGAGAAGCGAAGCAAAGTGCAACGCTTGCATTTTAACGGTTCTTGGCTTGCTTCGACTGTTGTGTTATTTAAGTCGATCGTGGCCTTGAGCTAGTTATGTTTAATTTGGCCTTGAATATTATTGTTCCGTTAAATTGGAACTTAACTGTTATGATTGCGACATACAACAAGTCGCTAAGCTATCAAGAAGAGCCGTCAGCGGTCAGTGAAGAGTCGCTGAGGCGATTAAGAAGAGCTGCAAGCGGTCAGTGAAGAGTGACCGAGGCGATCAAGAAGAGCCGCACGCTGTCAGTGAAGAGTCGCTGAGGCGATTAAGAAGAGCTGCAAGCGGTCAGTGAAGAGTCACCGAGGCGATCAAGCAGAGCAGCACTCGGACATTGAGGAGTCGTTGAGCGATCAAAAAGTGCCGAACGCGGTTAGTGAAGAGCCACTAAGCTATCAAGAAGAGCCGCAAGCGGTAAGTGCAGAGTCACTGAGGCGATTAAGAAGAGTCGCAAGCGGTCAGTGAAGATTCGCTGAGGCAATTAAAAAGAGCCGCACGCGGTCAGTGAAGACTCGCTGAGCGACCAAGAAGAGCCACAAGTGGTCAGTGAAGAGTCGCTGAGCGATCAAGAAGAGCCGCACGCGGTCAGTGAAGAGTCGATAAGGCGATTAAAAAGATCCGCAAGCGGTCAGTGAAGAGTCGCTGAGCGATTAAAAAAGCCGCAAGCGGTAAGTGAAGAGTTGCTGAGGCGATTAAAAAAAGTCGCATGCGGTCAGTGAAGACTCGCTGAGCGATCAAGAAGGGTTGCAATCAGTCAGTGAAGAGTCGCTGAGGCCATCAAGAAGAGCCGCAAGCGGTCAGTGAAGAGTCGCTTAGCGATCAAGAGCCACAAGCGGTCAGTGAAGAGTCGCTGAGCGATTAAAAAGAGCCTCAAGCGGTCAGTAAAGAGTCGCTAAGCTATCAAGAAGAGCCGGAAGCGGTAATTGAACAAATGCTGAGGCGATTAAAAAGAGTCGCAAGCGGTCAGTGAAGAGCCACTAAGCTATCAAGAAGAGCCGCAAGCGGTCACTGAAGAGTCGCTAAGCTATCAAGAAGAGCCGTAAGCGGTAAGTGAAAGAGTCGCTGAGGCGATTAAGAAGAGCTGCAACCGGTCAGTGAAGACTCGCCGAAACGATCAAGAAGAGCCGCAAGCGGTCAGTGAAGACTCGCTAGGCGATCAAGAAGAGTTGCAAATGGTCAGTGAAGAGTCGCTGAGGCCATCAAGAAGAGCCGCAAGCCGTCAGTGAAGAGTCGCTGAGGCGATTAAGAAGAGCCACAAGCACGCACGCGGTCAGTGAAGACTCGCTAAGCGACCAAGAAGAGCCGCAAGTGGTCAGTGAAGAGTCGCTGAACGATCAAGAAGAGTCGCAAGCGGTCAGTGAAGAGTCGCTGAGGCGATTAAGAAGAGTCGCAAGAGGTCAGTAAAGAGTCGCTAAGCTATCAAGAAGAGCCGGAAGCGGTAAGTGAACAAATGCTAAGGCGATTAAGAAGAGTCGCAAACGGTCAGTGAAGAGCCACTAAGCTATCAAGAAAAGCCGGAAGCGGTAAGTGAACAAATGCTAAGGCGATTAAGAAGAGTCGCAAACGGTCAGTGAAGAGCCACTAAGCTATCAAGAAGAGCCGCAAGCGGTCAGTGAAGAGTCGCTGAGGCGATTAAGAAGAGTCGCAAGCGGTAAGTGAAGAACCACTCAGCTATCAAGAAGAGCCGCATGCGGTCAGTGAAGAGTCGCTGAGGCGATCAAGAAGAGCCGCAAGCGGTTAGTGAAGAGTCGCTGAGGCGATCAAGAAGAGTTGCAAACGGTCAGTGAAGAATCGCTGAGGCGATCATGAAGAGCCGCAAGCGTTTAGTGAAGAGTCGCTGAGGCGATCAAGAAGAGTTGCACGCGGTCAGTGAAAAGCCGCTGAGCGATCAAGAAGAGCCGCAAGTGGTCAAAGAAGAGTCGTTCAGCGATCAAGAAGAGCCGCACGCTGTCAGTGAAGAGTCGACGAGGCGATCAAAAAGATCCGCAAGGGGTCAGTGAAGAATCGCTGAGGCCATTAAGAAGAGCCGCAAGCGGTCAGTGAAGACTCGCTGAGCGATCAAGAAGAGTTGCAAATGGTCAGTGAAGAGTCGCTGAGGCCATCAAGAAGAGCCGCAAACCGTCAGTGAAGAGTCGCTGAGGCGATTAAGAAGAGCCACAAGCACGCACGCGGTCAGTGAAGACTCGCTGAGCGACCAAGAAGAGCCGCAAGTGGTCAGTGAAGAGTAGCTGAACGATCAAGAAGAGTCGCAAGCGGTCAGTGAAGAGTCGCTGAGGCGATTAAGAAGAGTCGCAAGAGGTCAGTAAAGAGTCGCTAAGCTATCAAGAAGAGCCGGAAGCGGTAAGTGAACAAATGCTAAGGCGATAAAGAAGAGTCGCAAACGGTCAGTGAAGAGCCACTAAGCTATCAAGAAGAGCCGGAAGCGGTAAGTGAACAAATGCTAAGGCGATTAAGAAGAGTCGCAAACGGTCAGTGAAGAGCCACTAAGCTATCAAGAAGAGCCGCAAGCGGTCAGTGAAGAATCGCTGAGGCGATCAAGAAGAGCCGCAAGCGGTCAGTGAAGACTCGCTGAGCGATCAAGAAGCGTTGCAAATGGTCAGTGAATAGTCGCTGAGGCGATCAAGAAGAGCCGCAAGCGGTCAGTAAAGAGTCGCTAAGCTATCAAGAAGAGCCGGAAGGGGTAAGTGAACAAATGCTGAGGCGATTAAGAAGAGTCGCAAGCGGTCAGTGAAGAGCCACTAAGCTATCAAGAAGAGCCGCAAGCGGTCAGTGAAGAGTCGCTAAGCGACCAAGAAGAGTCGCAAGCGGTCAGTGAAAAGTCGCTGAGCGATCAAGAAGAGCCGCAAGTGGTCAAAGAAGAGTCGTTCAGCGATCAAGAAGAGCCGCAAGTGGTCAAAGAAGAGTCGTTCAGCGATCAAGAAGAGCCGCACGCTGTCAGTGAAGAGTCGACGAGGCGATCAAAAAGATCCGCAAGGGGTCCGTGAAGAATCGCTGAGGCCATCAAGAAGAGCCGCAAGCGGTCAGTGAAGACTCGCTGAGCGATCAAGAAGAGTTGCAAATGGTCAGTGAAGAGTCGCTGAGGCCATCAAGAAGAGCCGCAAGCCGTCAGTGAAGAGTCGCTGAGGCGATTAAGAAGAGCCACAAGCACGCACGCGGTCAGTGAAGACTCGCTGAGCGACCAAGAAGAGCCGCAAGTGGTCAGTGAAGAGTCGCTGAACGATCAAGAAAAGTCGCAAGCGGTTAGTGAAGAGTCGCTGAGGCGATTAAGAAGAGTCGCAAGCGGTCAGTAAAGAGTCGCTAAGCTATCAAGAAGAGCCGGAAGCGGTAAGTGAACAAATGCTGAGGCGATTAAGAAGAGTCGCAAGCGGTCAGTGAAGAGCCACTAAGCTATCAAGAAGAGCAGCAAGCGGTCAGTGAAGAGTCGCTAAGCGACCAAGAAGAGTTGCAAACGGTCAGTGAAGAATCGCTGAGGCGATCATGAAGAGCCGCAAGCGGTCAGTGAAGAGTCGCTGAGGCGATCAAGAAGAGCCGCAAGCGGTCAGTGAAGAGTCGCTAAGCGACCAAGAAGAGTCGCAAGCGGTCAGTGAAAAGTCGCTGAGCGATCAAGAAGAGCCGCAAGTGGTCAAAGAAGAGTCGTTCAGCGATCAAGAAGAGCCGCAAGTGGTCAAAGAAGAGTCGTTCAGCGATCAAGAAGAGCCGCAAGCGGTCAGTGAAGACTCGCTGAGCGATCAAGAAGAGTTGCAAATGGTCAGTGAAGAGTCGCTGAGGCCATCAAGAAGAGCCGCAAGCCGTCAGTGAAGAGTCGCTGAGGCGATTAAGAAGAGCCACAAGCACGCACGCGGTCAGTGAAGACTCGCTGAGCGACCAAGAAGAGCCGCAAGTGGTCAGTGAAGAGTCGCTGAACGATCAAGAAAAGTCGCAAGCGGTTAGTGAAGAGTCGCTGAGGCGATTAAGAAGAGTCGCAAGCGGTCAGTAAAGAGTCGCTAAGCTATCAAGAAGAGCCGGAAGCGGTAAGTGAACAAATGCTGAGGCGATTAAGAAGAGTCGCAAGCGGTCAGTGAAGAGCCACTAAGCTATCAAGAAGAGCAGCAAGCGGTCAGTGAAGAGTCGCTAAGCGACCAAGAAGAGTCGCAAGCGGTCAGTGTAGAGTCGCTGAACGATCAAGAAGAGTCGCAAGCGGTCAGTGAAGAGTCGCTGAGGCGATTAAGAAGAGTCGCAAGCGGTAAGTGAAGAGCCACTAAGCTATCAAGAACAGCCGCATGCGGTCAGTGAAGAGTCGCTAAGCTATGAAGAAGAGCCGCAAGCGGTCAGTGAAGAGTCGTTGAGGCGATCAAGAAGAGCCGCAAGCGGTCAGTGAAGACTCGCTAGGCGATCAAGAAGAGTTGCAAACGGTCAGTGAAGAGTCGCTGAGGCCATCAAGAAGAGCCGCAAGCCGTCAGTGAAGAGTCGCTAAGGCGATTAAGAAGAGCCACAAGCACGCACGCGGTCAGTGAAGACTCGCTGAGCGACCAAGAAGAGCCGCATGTGGTCAGTGAAGAGTCGCTGAGGCGATCAAGAAGAGCCGCAAGCAGTCAGTGAAGAGTCGCTAAGCGACCAAGAAGAATCGCAAGCGGTCAGTGAAGAGTCGCTGAACGATCAAGAAGAGTCGCAAGCGGTCAGTGAAGAGTCGCTGAGGCGATTAAGAAGAGTCGCAAGCGGTAAGTGAAGAGCCACTAAGCTATCAAGAACAGCCGCATGCGGTCAGTGAAGAGTCGCTAAGCTATCAAGAAGAGCCGCAAGCGGTCAGTGAAGAGTCGTTGAGGCGATCAAGAAGAGCCGCAAGCGGTCAGTGAAGACTCGCTAGGCGATCAAGAAGAGTTGCAAACGGTCAGTGAAAAGTCGCTGAGGCCATCAAGAAGAGCCGCAAGCCGTCAGTGAAGAGTCGCTAAGGCGATTAAGAAGAGCCACAAGCACGCACGCGGTCAGTGAAGACTCGCTGAGCGACCAAGAAGAGCCGCATGTGGTCAGTGAAGAGTCGCTGAGGCGATCAAGAAGAGCCGCAAGCGGTCAGTGAAGAGTCGCTGAGCAATTAAAAAAAGCCGCAAGCGGTAAGTGAAGAGTCGCTGAGGCGATTAAGAAAGTCGCAAGCGGTCAGTGAAGACTCGCTGAGCGATCAAGAAGGGTTGCAATCGGTCAGTGAAGAGTCGCTGAGGCCATCAAGAAGAGCCGCAAGCGGTCAGTGAAGAGTCGCTTAGCGATCAAGAGCCACAAGCGGTCAGTGAAGAGTCGCTGAGTGATTAAAAAGAGCCTCAAGCGGTCAGTAAAGAGTCGCTAAGCTATCAAGAAGAGCCGGAAGCGGTAAGTGAACAAATGCTGAGGCGATTAAGAAGAGTCGCAAGCGGTCAGTGAAGAGCCACTAATGTATCAAGAAGAGCCGCAAGCAGTCACTGAAGAGTCGCTAAGCTATCAAGAAGAGCCGTAAGCGGTAAGTGAAGAGCCACTAACCTATCAAGAACAGCCGCATGCGGTCAGTGCAGAGTCGCTAAGCTATCAAGAAGAGCCGCAAGCGGTCAGTGAAGAGTCGCTGAGGCGATCAAGAAGAGCCGCAAGCGCTTAGTAAAGAGTCGCTGAGGCGATCAAGAAGGGTTGCACGCGGTCAGTGAAAAGTCGCTGAGCGATCAAGAAGAGCCACAAGTGGTCAAAGAAGAGTCGTTCAGCGATCAAGAAGAGCCGCACGCTGTCAGCGAAGAGTCGACGAGGCGATCAAAAAGATCCGCAAGGGGTCAGTGAAGAGTCGCTGAGGCCATCAAGAAGAGCCGCAAGCGGTCAGTGAAAACTCGCTGAGCGATCAAGAAGAGTTGCAAGCGGTCACTGAAGAGTTGCTGAGGCCATCAAGAAGAGCCGCAAGCCGTCAGTGGAGAGTCGCTGAGGCGATTAAGAAGAGCCATAAGCACGCACGCGGTCAGTGAAGACTCGCTGAGCGACCAAGAAGAGCCGCAATTGGTCAGTGAGGAGTCGCTGAACGATCAAAAAGAGTCGCAAGCGGTCAGTGAAGAGTCGCTGAGGCGATTAAGAAGAGTCGCAAGCTGTCAGTAAAGAGTCGCTATGCTATCAAGAAGAGCCGGAAGCGGTAAGTGAACAAATGCTGAGGCGATTAAGAAGAGTCGCAAGCGGTCAGTGAAGAGCCACTAAGCTATCAAGAAGAGCCGCAAGCGGTCAGTGAATAGTCGCTGAGGCGATCAAGAAGAGCCGCAAGCGGTCAGTGAAGAGTCGCTGAGGCGATCAAGAAGAGCCGCAAGCGGTTAGTGAAGAGTCGCTGAGGCGATCAAGAAGAGTTGCACGCGGTCAGTGAAAAGTCGCTGAGCGATCAAGAAGAGCCGCAAGTGGTCAAAGCAGACTCGTTCAGCGATCAAGAAGAGCCGCACGCTGTCAGTGAAGAGTCGACGAGGCGATCAAAAACATCCGCAAGGGGTCAGTGAAGAGTCGCTGAGGCCATCAAGAAGAGCCGCAAGCGGTCAGTGAAGACTCGCCGAGGCGATCAAGCAGAGACGCAAGCGGTCAGTGAAGACTCGCCGAGGCGATCAAGCAGAGCCGCAAGCGGTCAGTGAAGACTCGCCGAGGCGATCAAGCAGAGCCGCAAGCGGTCAGTGAAAAGTCGCTAAGCGACCAAGAAGAGTCGCAAACGGTCAGTGAAGAGTCGCTAAACGATCAAGAAGAGTCGCAAGCAGTCAGTAAAGAGTCGCTGAGGCGATTAAGAAGAGTCGCAAGCGGTAAGTGAAGAGCCACTAAGCTATCAAGAACAGCCGCATGCGGTCAGTGAAGAGTCGCTAAGCTATCAAGAAGAGCCGCAAGCGGTCAGTGAAGAGTCGCTGAGGCGATTAAGAAGAGCCGCAAGCGGTTAGTGAAGAGTCGCTGAGGCGATCAAGAAGAGTTGCACGCGGTCAGTGAAAAGTCGCTGAGCGATCAAAAAGAGCCGCAAGTGGTCAAAGAAGAGTCGTTCAGCGATCAAGAAGAGCCGCACGCTGTCAGTGAAGAGTCGACGAGGCGATTAAGAAGAGCCACAAGCACGCACGCGGTCAGTGAAGACTCGCTGAGCGACCAAGAAGAGCCGCAATGGCTGAACGATCGGTCAGTGAAGAGTCGCTAAGGCGATTAAGAAGAGCTGCAAGCGGTCACTGAAGAGTCACCGAGGCGATCAAGCAGAGGAGCATGCGAAAAAGACCCGCAAGTGGTCAAAGAAGAGTCGTTCAGCGATCAAGAAGTGCCGCACGCTGTCAGTGAAGAGTCGACGAGGCGATCAAAAAGATCCGCAAGCGGTCAGTGAAGACTCGCTGAGCGATCAAGAAGAGTTGCAAACGGTCAGTGAAGAGTCGCAGAGGCCATCAAGAAGAGCCGCAAGCGGTCAGTGAAGAGTCGCTGAGCGACCAAGAAGAGTTGCAACCACTCAGTGAAGATTCGCTGAACGATCAGGAAGAGCCGCAAGCGGTCAGTGAAGAGTAGCTGAGCGATCAAGGTGAGCCACAAGCTGTCAGTGAACAGTCGCTGAGCGACCACGAAGAGTCGCAAGCGGTCAAAGAAGAGTCGCTGAGCGATTAAAAAGAGCCTCAAGCGGTCAGTAAAGAGTCGCTAAGCTATCAAGAAGAGCCGTAAGCGGTAAGTGAAGAGTCGCTGAGGCGATTAAGAAGAGCCGCACGCGGTCAGTGTAGAGTCGCTGAACGATCAAGAAGAGTCGCAAGCGGTCAGTGAAGAGTCGCTGAACGATCAAGAAGAGTCGCAAGCGGTCAGTGAAGATTCGCTGAACGATCAAGTAGAGTCGCAAGCGGTCAGTGAAGAGCCACTAAGCTATCAAGAAGACCCGCACGCAGTCAGTGAAGAGTCGCTAAGCTATCAAGAAGAGCCGCAAGCGGTAAGTGAAAGGTCGCTGAACAATCAAGAAGAGTCGCAAGCGGTCAGTGAAGAGTCGCTGAGGCGATCAAGAAGAGCCGCAAGCGGTCAGTGAAGGGTCGCTGAGCGAACAAGAAAAGTCGCAAGCGGTCAGTGAAGAGCCGCTGAGGCGATTAAGAAGAGTCGCAAGCGATCAGTGAAGAGCCACCAAGCTATCAAGAAGAGCCGCATGCGGTCAGTGAAGAGTCGCTAAGCTATCAATAAGAGCCGCAAGCGGTAAGTGAAGAGTCGCTGAGGCGATTAAGAAGAGCTGCAAGCGGTCAGTGGAGAGTCACGGAGGCGATCAAGCAGAGCAGCATGCGGACATTGAGGAGTCGTTGAGCGATCAAGAAGAGCCGCACGCGGTCAGTGAAGAGTCGCTGAGGCGATCAAGAAGAGCCGCAAGCGGTTAGTGAAGAGTCGCTGAGGCGATTAAGAAGAGCTGCAAGCGGTCAGTGAAGACTCGCCGAGGCGATCAAGCAGATACGCAAGCGGTCAGTGAAGAGTCGCTGAGGCCATCAAGAAGAGCCGCAAGCGGTCAGTGAAGAGTCGCTAAGGCGATTAAGAAGAGTCGCAAGCGGTCAGTGAAGAGTCGCTGAGCGATTAAAAAAAGTCGCAAGCGGTCAGTGAAGACTCGCTGAGCGATCAAGAAGGGTTGCTATCGGTCAGTGAAGAGTCGCTGAGGCCATCAAGAAGAGCCGCAAGCGGTCAGTGAAGAGTCGCTTAGCGATCAAGAGCCACAAGCGGTCAGTGAAGAGTCGCTGAGCGATTAAAAAGAGCCTCAAGCGGTCAGTGAAGAGTCACTAAGCTATCAAGAAGAGCCGGAAGCGGTAAGTGAACAAATGCTGAGGCGATTAAGAAGAGTCGCAAGCGGTCAGTGAAGAGGCACTAAGCTATCAAGAAGAGCCGCAAGCGGTCACTGAAGAGTCGCTAAGCTATCAAGAAGAGCCGTAAGCGGTAAGTGAAGAGTCGCTGAGGCGATTAAGAAGAGCTGCAAGCGGTCAGTGAAGACTCGCCGAGGCGATCAAGCAGAGACGCAAGCGGTCAGTGAAGAGTCGCTGAGGCGATCAAGAAGAACCGCAAGCGGTCAGTGAAGAGTCGCTAAGCGACCAAGAAGAGTCGCAAGCGGCCAGTGAAGAGTCGCTGAACGATCAAGAAGAGTCGCAAGCGGTCAAAGAAGAGTCGCTGAGCGATTAAAAAGAGCCTCAAGCGGTCAGTAAAGAGTCGCTAAGCTATCAAGAAGAGCCGTAAGCGGTAAGTGAAGAGTCGCTGAGGCGATTAAGAAGAGCCGCAAGCCGTCAGTGAAGAGTCGCTGAGGCGATCAAGAAGAGTTGCACGCGGTCAGTGAAAAGTCGCTGAGCGATCAAAAAGAGCCGCAAGTGGTCAAAGAAGAGTCGTTCAGCGATCAAGAAGAGCCGCACGCTGTCAGTGAAGAGTCGACGAGGCGATTAAGAAGAGCCACAAGCACGCACGCGGTCAGTGAAGACTCGCTGAGCGACCAAGAAGAGCCGCAAGTGGTCTGTGTAGAGTCGCTGAACGATCAAGAAGAGTCGCAAGCGGTCAGTGAAGAGTCGCTAAGGCGATTAAGAAGAGCTGCAAGCGGTCACTGAAGAGTCACCGAGGCGATCAAGCAGAGCAGCATGCGAAAAAGACCCGCAAGTGGTCAAAGAAGAGTCGTTCAGCGATCAAGAAGTGCCGCACGCTGTCAGTGAAGAGTCGACGAGGCGATCAAAAAGATCCGCAAGGTGTCAGTGAAGAGTCGCTGAGGCCATCAAGAAGAGCCGCAAGCGGTCAGTGAAGAGTCGCTGACCGATCAAGAAGAGTTGCAAACGGTCAGTGAAGAGTCGCAGAGGCCATCAAGAAGAGCCGCAAGCGGTCAGTGAAGAGTCACCGAGGCGATCAAGCAGAGCAGCACTCGGACATTGAGGAGTCGTTGAGTGATCAAGAAGAGCCGCACGCGGTCAGTGTAGAGTCGCTGAATGATCAAGAGGAGTCGCAAGCGGTCAGTGAAGAGTCGCTGACCGATCAAGAAGAGTCGCAAGCGGTCAGTGAAGAGCCGCTGAGGCGATTAAGAAGAGTCGCAAGCGATCAGTGAAGAGCCACTAAGCTATCAAGAAGAGCCGCATGCGGTCAGTGAAGAGTCGCTAAGCTATCAATAAGAGCCGCAAGCGATAAGTGAATAGTCGCTGAGGCGATTAAGAAGAGCTGCAAGCGGTCAGTGGAAAGTCACGGAGTCGATCAAGCAGAGCAGCATGCGGACATTGAGGAGTCGTTGAACGATCAAGAAGAGCCGCACGCGGTCTGTGAAGACTCGCCGAGGCGATCAAGCAGACCCGCAAGCGGTCAGTGAAGAGTCGCTGAAGCGGTCAAGAAGAGCCGCAAGCGGTCAGTGAAGAGTCGCTGAGGCCATCAAGAAGAGCCGCAAGCGGTCAGTGAAGAGTCGCTGACCGATCAAGAAGAGTCGCAAGCGGTCAGTGAAGAGCCGCTGAGGCGATTAAGAAGAGTCGCAAGCGATCAGTGAAGAGCCACTAAGCTATCAAGAAGAGCCGCATGCGGTCAGTGAAGAGTCGCTAAGCTATCAATAAGAGCCGCAAGCGATAAGTGAATAGTCGCTGAGGCGATTAAGAAGAGCTGCAAGCGGTCAGTGGAAAGTCACGGAGTCGATCAAGCAGAGCAGCATGCGGACATTGAGGAGTCGTTGAACGATCAAGAAGAGCCGCACGCGGTCTGTGAAGACTCGCCGAGGCGATCAAGCAGACCCGCAAGCGGTCAGTGAAGAGTCGCTGAAGCGGTCAAGAAGAGCCGCAAGCGGTCAGTGAAGAGTCGCTGAGCGAGCAAGAAGAGCCGCAAGTGGTCAGTGAAGAGTCGCTGAGCGATCGAGAAGAGCCGCACGCGGTCAGTGAAGTGTCGATGAGGCGATTAAAAAGATCCGCAAGCGGTCAGTGAAGAGGCGATTAAGAAAAGTCGCAAGCGGTAAGTGAAGAGCCACTAAGCTATCAAGAACAGCCGCATGCGGTCAGTGAAGAGTTGCTAAGCTATCAAGAAGATCCGCAAGCGGTCAGTGAAGAGTCGCTGAGGCGATCAAGAAGAGCCGCAAGCGGTTAGTGAAGAGTCGCTGAGGCGATTAAGAAGAGCTGCAAGCGGTCAGTGAAGACTCGCCGAGGCGATCAAGCAGAGTCGCAAGCGGTAAGTGAAGAGCCACTAAGCTATCAAGAACAGCCGCATGCGGTCAGTGAAGAGTCGCCAAGCTATCAAGAAGAGCCGCAAGCGGTCAGTGAAGAGTCGCTGAGGCGATCAAGAAGAGCCGCAAGCGGTCAGTGAAGAGTCGCTGAGGCGATCAAGAAGAGTTGCACGCGGTCAGTGAAAAGTCGCTGAGCGATCAGGAAGAGCCGCAAGCGGTCAGTGAAGAGTCGCTGACCGATCAAGAAGAGTCGCAAGCGGTCAGTGACCAGTCGCTGAGGCGATTAAGAAGAGTCGCAAGCGGTAAGTGAAGAGCCACTAAGCTATCAAGAACAGCCGCATGCGGTCAGTGAAGAGTCGCCAAGCTATCAAGAAGAGCCGCAAGCGGTCAGTGAAGAGTCGCTGAGGCGATTAAGAAGAGTCGCAAGCGATCAGTGAAGAGCCACTAAGCTATCAAGAAGAGTTGCACGCGGTCAGTGAAGAGTCGCTGAGGCGATCAAGAAGAGCCGCAAGCGGTTAGTGAAGAGTCGCTGAGGCGATTAAGAAGAGCTGCAAGCGGTCAGTGAAGACTCGCCGAGGCGATCAAGCAGAGACGCAAGCGGTCAGTGAAGAGTCGCTGAACGATCAAGAAGAGTCGCAAGCGGTCAGTGAAGAGTCGCTGAGGCGATTAAGAAGAGTCGCAAGCGGTAAGTGAAGAGCCACTAAGCTATCAAGAAGAGTCGCAAGCGGTCAGTGAGCAGTCGCTGAGGCGATTAAGAAAAGTCGCAAGCGGTAAGTGAAGAGCCACTAAGCTATCAAGAACATCCGCATGCGGTCAGTGAAGAGTTGCTAAGCTATCAAGAAGAGCCGCAAGCGGTCTGTGAAGAGTCGCTGAACGATTAAAAAAAGCCGCAAGCGGTAAGTGAAGAGTCGCTGAGGCGATTAAAAAAAGTCGCAAGCGGTCAGTGAAGAGTTGCTAAGCTATCAAGAAGATCCGCAAGCGGTCAGTGAAGAGTCGCTGAGGCGATCAAGAAGAGCCGCAAGCGGTTAGTGAAGAGTCGCTGAGGCGATTAAGAAGAGCTGCAAGCGGTCAGTGAAGACTCGCCGAGGCGATCAAGCAGAGACGCAAGCGGTCAGTGAAGAGTCGCTGAGGCGATCAAGAAGAACCGCAAGCGGTCAGTGAAGAGTCGCTAAGCGACCAAGAAGAGTCGCAAGCGGCCAGTGAAGAGTCGATGAACGATCAAGAAGAGACGCAAGCGGTCAGTGAAGAGTCGCTGAGGCGATTAAGAAGAGTCGCAAGCGGTAAGTGAAGAGCCACTAAGCTATCAAGAAGAGTCGCAAGCGGTCAGTGACCAGTCGCTGAGGCGATTAAGAAGAGTCGCAAGCGGTAAGTGAAGAGCCACTAAGCTAACAAGAACAGCCGCATGCGGTCAGTGAAGAGTCGCTAAGCTATCAAGAAGAGCCGCAAGCGGTCAGTGAATAGTCGCTGAGGCGATCAAGAAGAGCCGCAAGCGGTCAGTGAAGAGTCGCTGAGGCGATCAAGAAGAGCCGCAAGCGGTTAGTGAAGAGTCGTTGAGGCGATCAAGAAGAGTTGCACGCGGTCAGTGAAAAGTCGCTGAGCGATCAAGAAGAGCCGCAAGTGGTCAAAGCAGACTCGTTCAGCGATCAAGAAGAGCCGCACGCTGTCAGTGAAGAGGCGAAAAAAACATCCGCAAGGGGTCAGTGAAGAGTCGCTGAGGCCATCAAGAAGAGCCGCAAGCGGTCAGTGAAGACTCGCCGAGGCGATCAAGCAGAGACGCAAGCGGTCAGTGAAGACTCGCCGAGGCGATCAAGCAGAGCCGCAAGCGGTCAGGGAAGACTCGCCGAGGCGATCAAGCAGAGCCGCAAGCGGTCAGTGAAAAGTCGCTAAGCGACCAAGAAGAGTCGCAAACGGTCAGTGAAGAGTCGCTAAACGATCAAGAAGAGTCGCAAGCAGTCAGTAAAGAGTCGCTGAGGCGATTAAGAAGAGTCGCAAGCGGTAGGTGAAGAGCCACTAAGCTATCAAGAACAGCCGCATGCGGTCAGTGAAGAGTCGCTAAGCTATCAAGAAGAGCCGCAAGCGGTCAGTGAAGAGTCGCTGAGGCGATTAAGAAGAGCCGCAAGCGGTTAGTGAAGAGTCGCTGAGGCGATCAAGAAGAGTTGCACGCGGTCAGTGAAAAGTCGCTGAGCGATCAAAAAGAGCCGCAAGTGGTCAAAGAAGAGTCGTTCAGCGATCAAGAAGAGCCGCACGCTGTCAGTGAAGAGTCGACGAGGCGATTAAGAAGAGCCACAAGCACGCACGCGGTCAGTGAAGACTCGCTGAGCGACCAAGAAGAGCCGCAATGGCTGAACGATCGGTCAGTGAAGAGTCGCTAAGGCGATTAAGAAGAGCTGCAAGCGGTCACTGAAGAGTCACCGAGGCGATCAAGCAGAGGAGCATGCGAAAAAGACCCGCAAGTGGTCAAAGAAGAGTCGTTCAGCGATCAAGAAGTGCCGCACGCTGTCAGTGAAGAGTCGACGAGGCGATCAAAAAGATCCGCAAGCGGTCAGTGAAGACTCGCTGAGCGATCAAGAAGAGTTGCAAACGGTCAGTGAAGAGTCGCAGAGGCCATCAAGAAGAGCCGCAAGCGGTCAGTGAAGAGTCGCTGAGCGACCAAGAAGAGTTGCAACCACTCAGTGAAGATTCGCTGAACGATCAGGAAGAGCCGCAAGCGGTCAGTGAAGAGTAGCTGAGCGATCAAGGTGAGCCACAAGCTGTCAGTGAACAGTCGCTGAGCGACCACGAAGAGTCGCAAGCGGTCAAAGAAGAGTCGCTGAGCGATTAAAAAGAGCCTCAAGCGGTCAGTAAAGAGTCGCTAAGCTATCAAGAAGAGCCGTAAGCGGTAAGTGAAGAGTCGCTGAGGCGATTAAGAAGAGCCGTAAGCGGTAAGTGAAGAGTCGCTGAGGCGATTAAGAAGAGCTGCAAGCGCTCAGTGAAGAGTCACCGAGGCGATCAAGCAGAGCAGCACTCGGACATTGAGGAGTCGTTGAGTGATCAAGAAGAGCCGCACGCGGTCAGTGTAGAGTCGCTGAACGATCAAGAAGAGTCGCAAGCGGTCAGTGAAGAGTCGCTGAACGATCAAGAAGAGTCGCAAGCGGTCAGTGAAGATTCGCTGAACGATCAAGAAGGGTCGCAAGCGGTCAGTGAAGAGCCACTAAGCTATCAAGAAGACCCGCATGCAGTCAGTGAAGAGTCGCTAAGCTATCAAGAAGAGCCGCAAGCGGTAAGTGAAAGGTCGCTGAACAATCAAGAAGAGTCGCAAGCGGTCAGTGAAGAGTCGCTGAGGCGATCAAGAAGAGCCGCAAGCGGTCAGTGAAGGGTCGCTGAGCGAACAAGAAAAGTCGCAAGCGGTCAGTGAAGAGCCGCTGAGGCGATTAAGAAGAGTCGCAAGCGATCAGTGAAGAGCCACCAAGCTATCAATAAGAGCCGCATGCGGTCAGTGAAGAGTCGCTAAGCTATCAATAAGAGCCGCAAGCGGTAAGTGAAGAGTCGCTGAGGCGATTAAGAAGAGCTGCAAGCGGTCAGTGGAGAGTCACGAAGGCGATCAAGCAGAGCAGCATGCGGACATTGAGGAGTCGTTGAGCGATCAAGAAGAGCCGCACGCGGTCAGTGAAGAGTCGCTGAGGCGATCAAGAAGAGCCGCAAGCGGTTAGTGAAGAGTCGCTGAGGCGATTAAGAAGAGCTGCAAGCGGTCAGTGAAGACTCGCCGAGGCGATCAAGCAGATACGCAAGCGGTCAGTGAAGAGTCGCTGAGGCCATCAAGAAGAGCCGCAAGCGGTCAGTGAAGAGTCGCTAAGGCGATTAAGAAGAGTCGCAAGCGGTCAGTGAAGAGTCGCTGAGCGATTAAAAAAAGTCGCAAGCGGTCAGTGAAGACTCGCTGAGCGATCAAGAAGAGCCGGAAGCGGTAAGTGAACAAATGCTGAGGCGATTAAGAAGAGTCGCAAGCGGTCAGTGAAGAGGCACTAAGCTATCAAGAAGAGCCTCAAGCGGTCACTGAAGAGTCGCTAAGCTATCAAGAAGAGCCGTAAGCGGTAAGTGAAGAGTCGCTGAGGCGATTAAGAAGAGCTGCAAGCGGTCAGTGAAGACTCGCCGAGGCGATCAAGCAGAGACGCAAGCGGTCAGTGAAGAGTCGCTGAGGCGATCAAGAAGAACCGCAAGCGGTCAGTGAAGAGTCGCTAAGCGACCAAGAAGAGTCGCAAGCGGCCAGTGAAGAGTCGCTGAACGATCAAGAAGAGTCGCAAGCGGTCAAAGAAGAGTCGCTGAGCGATTCAAGAAGAGGCAATCAAGAAGAGCCGCAAGCGGTCAGTGAAGAGTCGCTTAGCGATCAAGAGCCACAAGCGGTCAGTGAAGAGTCGCTGAGCGATTAAAAAGAGCCTCAAGCGGTCAGTAAAGAGTCACTAAGCTATCAAGAAGAGCCGGAAGCGGTAAGTGAACAAATGCTGAGGCGATTAAGAAGAGTCGCAAGCGGTCAGTGAAGAGGCACTAAGCTATCAAGAAGAGCCGCAAGCGGTCACTGAAGAGTCGCTAAGCTATCAAGAAGAGCCGTAAGCGGTAAGTGAAGAGTCGCTGAGGCGATTAAGAAGAGCTGCAAGCGGTCAGTGAAGACTCGCCGAGGCGATCAAGCAGAGACGCAAGCGGTCAGTGAAGAGTCGCTGAGGCGATCAAGAAGAACCGCAAGCGGTCAGTGAAGAGTCGCTAAGCGACCAAGAAGAGTCGCAAGCGGCCAGTGAAGAGTCGCTGAACGATCAAGAAGAGTCGCAAGCGGTCAAAGAAGAGTCGCTGAGCGATTAAAAAGAGCCTCAAGCGGTCAGTAAAGAGTCGCTAAGCTATCAAGAAGAGCCGTAAACGGTAAGTGAAGAGTCGCTGAGGCGATTAAGAAGAGCCGCAAGCCGTCAGTGAAGAGTCGCTGAGGCGATCAAGAAGAGTTGCACGCGGTCAGTGAAAAGTCGCTGAGCGATCAAAAAGAGCCGCAAGTGGTCAAAGAAGAGTCGTTCAGCGATCAAGAAGAGCCGCACGCTGTCAGTGAAGAGTCGACGAGGCGATTAAGAAGAGCCACAAGCACGCACGCGGTCAGTGAAGACTCGCTGAGCGACCAAGAAGAGCCGCAAGTGGTCTGTGTAGAGTCGTTGAACGATCAAGAAGAGTCGCAAGCGGTCAGTGAAGAGTCGCTAAGGCGATTAAGAAGAGCTGTAAGCGGTCACTGAAGAGTCACCGAGGCGATCAAGCAGAGCAGCATGCGAAAAAGACCCGCAAGTGGTCAAAGAAGAGTCGTTCAGCGATCAAGAAGTGCCGCACGCTGTCAGTGAAGAGTCGACGAGGCGATCAAAAAGATCCGCAAGGTGTCAGTGAAGAGTCGCTGAGGCCATCAAGAAGAGCCGCAAGCGGTCAGTGAAGAGTCGCTGACCGATCAAGAAGAGTTGCAAACGGTCAGTGAAGAGTCGCAGAGGCCATCAAGAAGAGCCGCAAGCGGTCAGTGAAGAGTCACCGAGGCGATCAAGCAGAGCAGCACTCGGACATTGAGGAGTCGTTGAGTGATCAAGAAGAGCCGCACGCGGTCAGTGTAGAGTCGCTGAATGATCAAGAGGAGTCGCAAGCGGTCAGTGAAGAGTCGCTGACCGATCAAGAAGAGTCGCAAGCGGTCAGTGAAGAGCCGCTGAGGCGATTAAGAAGAGTCGCAAGCGATCAGTGAAGAGCCACTAAGCTATCAAGAAGAGCCGCATGCGGTCAGTGAAGAGTCGCTAAGCTATCAATAAGAGCCGCAAGCGATAAGTGAAGAGTCGCTGAGGCGATTAAGAAGAGCTGCAAGCGGTCAGTGGAAAGTCACGGAGTCGATCAAGCAGAGCAGCATGCGGACATTGAGGAGTCGTTGAACGATCAAGAAGAGCCGCACGCGGTCTGTGAAGACTCGCCGAGGCGATCAAGCAGACCCGCAAGCGGTCAAGAAGAGCCGCATGCGGTCAGTGAAGAGTCGCTGAGCGAGCAAGAAGAGCCGCAAGTGGTCAGTGAAGAGTCGCTGAGCGATCGAGAAGAGCCGCAAGCGGTCAGTGACGAGTCGCTGAGCGATTAAAAAAAGCTGCAAGCGGTAAATGAAGAGTCTGCTGAGGCGATTAAGGAGAGTCGCAAGCGGTCAGTGCAGAGTCGCTGAGCGATCAAGAAGGGTTGCAATCGGTCAGTGAAGAGTCGCTGAGGCCATCAAGAAGAGCCGCAAGCGGTCAGTGAAGAGTCGCTAAGGCGATTAAGAAGAGTCGCAAGCGGTCAGTGAAGAGTCGCAAGCGGTCAGTGAAGAGTCGCTGAGCGATTAAAAAAGCCGCAAGCGGTCAGTGAAGAGTCGCTGAGGCGATTAAAAAAAGTCGCAAGCGGTCAGTGAAGACCCGCTGAGCGATCAAGAAGGGTTGCAATCGGTCAGTAAAGAGTCGCTGAGGCCATCAAGAAGAACCGCAAGCGGTCAGTGAAGAGTCGCTTAGCGATCAAGAGCCACAAGCGGTCAGTGAAGAGTCGATGAGCGATTAAAAAGAGCCTCAAGTGGTCAGTAAAGAGTCGCTAAGCTATCAAGAAGAGCCGGAAGCGGTAATTGAAAAAATGCTTAGGCGATTAAGAAGAGTCGCAAGCGGTCAGTGAAGAGCCACTAAGCTATCAAGAAGAGCCGCAAGCGGTCACTGAAGAGTCGCTAAGCTATCAAGAAGAGCCGTAAGCGGTAAGTGAAGAGTCGCTGAGGCGATTAAGAAGAGCTGCAAGCGGTCAGTGAAGAGTCGCTAAGCGACCAAGAAGAGTCGCAAGCGGCCAGTGAAGAGTCGCTGAACGATCAAGAAGAGTCGCAAGCGGTCAGTGAAGAGTCGCTGAGGCGATTAAGAAGAGTCGCAAGCGGTAAGTGAAGAGCCACTAAGCTATCAAGAAGAGTGGCAAGCGGTCAGTAGGCGGTCGCTGAGGCGATTAAGAAAAGTCGCAAGCGGTAAGTGAAGAGCCACTAAGCTATCAAGAACAGCCGCATGCGGTCAGTGAAGAGTTGCTAAGCTATCAAGAAGATCCGCAAGCGGTCAGTGAAGAGTCGCTGAGGCGATCAAGAAGAGCCGCAAGCGGTTAGTGAAGAGTCGCTGAGGCGATTAAGAAGAGCTGCAAGCGGTCAGTGAAGACTCGCCGAGGCGATCAAGCAGAGACGCAAGCGGTCAGTGAAGAGTCGCTGAGGCGATCAAGAAGAACCGCAAGCGGTCAGTGAAGAGTCGCTAAGCGACCAAGAAGAGTCGCAAGCGGCCAGTGAAGAGTCGCTGAACGATCAACAAGAGTCGCAAGCGGTCAGTGAAGAGTCGCTGAGGCGATTAAGAAGAGTCGCAATCGGTAAGTGAAGAGCCACTAAGCTATCAAGAAGAGTCGCAAGCGATCAGTGACCAGTCGCTGAGGCGATTAAGAAGAGTCGCAAGCGGTAAGTGAAGAGCCACTAAGCTATCAAGAACAGCCGCATGCGGTCAGTGAAGAGTCGCCAAGCTATCAAGAAGAGCCGCAAGCGGTCAGTGAAGAGTCGCTGAGGCGATCAAGAAGAGCCGCAAGCGGTCAGTGAAGAGTCGCTGAGGCGATCAAGAAGAGTTGCACGCGGTCAGTGAAAAGTCGCTGAGCGATCAGGAAGAGCCGCAAGCGGTCAGTGAAGAGTCGCTGACCGATCAAGAAGAGTCGCAAGCGGTCAGTGAAGAGCCGCTGAGGCGATTAAGAAGAGTCGCAAGCGATCAGTGAAGAGCCACTAAGCTATCAAGAAGAGCCGCATGCGGTCAGTGAAGAGTCGCTAAGCGACCAAGAAGAGTCGCAAGCGGTCAGTGAAGAGTCGCTGAGGCGATCAAGAAGAGCCGCAAGCGGTTAGTGAAGAGTCGCTGAGGCGATTAAGAAGAGCAGCAAGCGGTCAGTGAAGACTCGCCGAGGCGATCAAGCAGAGACGCAAGCGGTCAGTGAAGAGTCGCTGAACGATCAAGAAGAGTCGCAAGCGGTCAGTGAAGAGTCGCTGAGGCGATTAAGAAGAGTCGCAAGCGGTAAGTGAAGAGCCACTAAGCTATCAAGAAGAGTCGCAAGCGGTCAGTGAGCAGTCGCTGAGGCGATTAAGAAAAGTCGCAAGCGGTAAGTGAAGAGCCACTAAGCTATCAAGAACATCCGCATGCGGTCAGTGAAGAGTTGCTAAGCTATCAAGAAGAGCCGCAAGCGGTCTGTGAAGAGTCGCTGAGCGATTAAAAAAAGCCGCAAGCGGTAAGTGAAGAGTCGCTGAGGCGATTAAAAAAAGTCGCAAGCGGTCAGTGAAGAGTTGCTAAGCTATCAAGAAGATCCGCAAGCGGTCAGTGAAGAGTCGCTGAGGCGATCAAGAAGAGCCGCAAGCGGTTAGTGAAGAGTCGCTGAGGCGATTAAGAAGAGCTGCAAGCGGTCAGTGAAGACTCGCCGAGGCGATCAAGCAGAGACGCAAGCGGTCAGTGAAGAGTCGCTGAGGCGATCAAGAAGAACCGCAAGCGGTCAGTGAAGAGTCGCTAAGCGACCAAGAAGAGTCGCAAGCGGCCAGTGAAGAGTCGCTGAACGATCAAGAAGAGACGCAAGCGGTCAGTGAAGAGTCGCTGAGGCGATTAAGAAGAGTCGCAAGCGGTAAGTGAAGAGCCACTAAGCTATCAAGAAGAGTCGCAAGCGGTCAGTGACCAGTCGCTGAGGCGATTAAGAAGAGTCGCAAGCTGTAAGTGAAGAGCCACTAAGCTATCAAGAACAGCCGCATGCGGTCAGTGAAGAGTCGCTAAGCTATCAAGAAGAGCCGCAAGCGGTCAGTGAAGAGTCGCTGAGGCGATCAAGAAGAGCCGCAAGCGGTTAGTGAAGAGTCGCTGAGGCGATCAAGAAGAGTTGCACGCGGTCAGTGAAAAGTCGCTGAGCGATCAGGAAGAGCCGCAAGTGGGCAAAGAAGAGTCGTTCAGCGATCAAGAAGAGCCGCACGCTGTCAGTAAAGAGTCGACGAGGCGATCAAAAAGATCCGCAAGGGGTTAGTGAAGAGTCGCTGAGGCCATCAAGAAGAGCCGCAAGCGGTCAGTGAAGACTCGCTGAGCGATCAAGAAGAGTTGCAAATGGTCAGTGAAGAGTCGCTGAGGCCATCAAGAAGAGTCGCAAGCCGTCAGTGAAGAGTCGCTGAGGCGATTAAGAAGAGCCACAAGCACGCACGCGGTCAGTGAAGACTAGCTGAGCGACCAAGAAGAGCCGCAAGTGGTCAGTGAAGAGTCGCTGAATGATCAAGAAGAGTCGCAAGCGGTTAGTGAAGAGTCGCTGAGGCGATTAAGAAGAGCTGCAAGCGGTCAGTGAAGACTCGCCGAGGCGATCAAGCAGAGACGCAAACGGTCAGTAAAGAGTCGCTAAGCTATCAAGAAGAGCCGAAAGCGGTAAGTGAACAAATGCTGAGGCGATTAAGAAGAGTCGCAAGAGGTCAGTGAAGAGCCACTAAGCTATCAAGAAGAGCCGCAAGCGGTCAGTGAAGAGCCGCTGAGGCGATTAAGAAGAGTCGCAAGCGATCAGTGAAGAGCCACTAAGCTATCAAGAAGAGCCGCAAACGGTCAGTGAAGAGTCGCTAAGCGACCAAGAAGAGTCGCAAGCGGTCAGTGAAGAGTCGCTGAGGCGATCAAGAAGAGCCGCAAGCGGTTATTGAAGAGTCGCTGAACGATCAAGAAGAGTCGCAAGCGGTCAGTGAAGAGTCGCTGAGGCGATTAAGAAGAGTCTTAAGCGGTAAGTGAAGAGCCACTAAGCTATCAAGAAGAGTCGCAAGCGGTCAGTGAGCAGTCGCTGAGGCGATTAAGAAGAGTCGCAAGCGGTAAGTGAAGAGCCACTAAGCTATCAAGAAGAGTCGCAAGCGGTCAGTGACCAGTCGCTGAGGCGATTAAGAAGAGTCGCAAGCGGTAAGTGAACAGCCACTAAGCTATCAAGAACAGCCGCATGCGGTCAGTGAAGAGTCGCTGAGGCGATCAAGAAGAACCGCAAGCGGTCAGTGAAGAGTCGCTAAGCGACCAAGAAGAGTCGCAAGCGGCCAGTGAAGAGTCGCTGAACGATCAAGAAGAGTCGCAAGCGGTCAGTGAAGAGTCGCTGAGGCGATTAAGAAGAGTCGCAAGCGGTAAGTGAAGAGCCACTAAGCTATCAAGAAGAGTCGCAAGCGGTCAGTGAGCAGTCGCTGAGGCGATTAAGAAGAGTCGCAAGCGGTAAGTGAAGAGCCACTAATCTATCAAGAACAGCCGCATGCGGTCAGTGAAGAGTCGCTAAGCTATCAAGAATAGCCGCAAGCGGTCAGTGAAGAGTCGCTGAGGCGATCAAGAAGAGCCGCAAGCGGTTAGTGAAGAGTCGCTGAGGCGATCAAGAAGAGTTGTGTTGTAGGTCGGAATTGTGAAAGCTATCCAAACTAAATAAAACTTAACGTCACATACATTTTGGCCAATTGTTAACAACGCTTAACGTAATTAACAACACATACTTTTGGGCACAATGTGAAATATTCAATAAATGACGGTCGTTGTCACCAAGTTCAAGTCAACGAACGCTCGACCGAACTAGGCCACATTATTAGCTTAATAAGCATAAGCTTAAAGTTTGCGTCGAATGAACGCGGAAATAATTATTGCAATAATTCGCACTTTTGTATCAAGAGTTATTGCGAAACATAGCTTCGTCACAATTCTGATCGATACGAAACTATAAATAAGAAACGCTTAGACTTAAGCGAGGGATTGTAATTTTGAACGCGAAAAGTGTAAGTTGAATAAAGTCGCATAAAACTTAACTAACATTTGTCGATTAATAATTAACTACGGCCTTGTGGCCATATATGAATGAAATATAGCGGGGCTCGCTTAAAAGCCAAACACAGTTCGGCCTTGTGGCCAGCACTCAATATAGCGGGGCTCGCTTAAAAGCCAACCAGAAAGCACGGCCTTGTGGCCAGCTTAAGTCGGCGTGACTCGCCAGATAATAAGTCAACCCACACACACACACACACAAACTCTAATAGGCTTCATCTTCGGATCGTGAAACTATGCTCGGTGTAGCATATGTGCACAACACTTTTGTATAGAAAAAAGACTCCCATCAAACACACAACATTTTTGGCGCAGCCGGTCTTTCGAACCGATAATCGTTAGTTAGTAAAATTTTTTTTCAGTAAATACAAATGAGATTTTCAATCGTTTAAAAATTTCTTCAAAGAAACGTCTTGAAACTAAAGCCATTGATTAATTTGTTTGAAAAATATTCAACATTAAATTTAAATGTCACTGCTTGCTAATTTTGTCAAAATTTAACCGATACAAAATTTGACAATAATCAAATCAAATAAGACAATAAACTCGAGAAGTATTAAAGTACTTTGACTAGCACGCGTTGAAAGTAGGTCAAATAACTCGGAGTCAATGCTCTAGCGAAGCGTCGCTACGTCCGCGCATTTGTTTTAATTCAGAGTTTGAAATTGAAAAGAAACAAGCAGAAAAAGCAAAAATTAAGAAAAAAAAACTTGAGCATGAAATTAAAATGCATCGCTTGCATAATTATGAACAACTGTTTAAAGCAGAGCCATAGTAAGAATTAAAAAGAATATAAAAAAAAAAGGGAAAGCAAGAACACAAATAATATAACTTGTTTACAAGGCACGAGTCAGATTAATAAAAATAACAAAATATCGCGAGAAATATTGATAAATTTTATTTTACAGTAATAACTCGCGAAGAATAACAGTTTTAAGCGCATTAAGACAAAATAAATTAATGGCAGAGTCGTCACAGTTACAAGATTACGTAAAATTACAAAGGGTCCACAAAGAACTTGAAAGACAGTTAGAAGAATTAGTTACGAAACTTTGGGATATTCTAAAAGGAACAGTATCAAACAAAGAGAATCTAGAGTTAATAAAAGGGAGATTAAGAGAATTAGGTAGAATTACCCAGGTAGAAAAATTAGACACAATTATAGAAGAATTAATTTCGTTCACTAAGCAAATAATACAAAATAAAGACCAACAATTGGATGATTGGGAATCAGAATTTAGAGCGTTAAAAAATCGTTACGACAACAATCTAGTTGATAAACAGTTTCAAGAAGAACTAATACAGACTTTAGAAGCAGAAAATAAAACGCTTTCTGGCTTGTTAAATAAAAAAGGACTAACAGAAGAGACTCTAAATAAAATACTATCGCAATCGCCGCAGAAATCAAAAGAAGGTTACATATCTTTAGAAAGCGCAAACAAAAGAGTACAGGAATTAAAAGAGCAAAATAGGCTTCTAAGCCAAGAGATTGAGCTATTAAGCGAACAGTCACTCGTCCATAAAGTAGCTCTTGTAGCTGATACTTGTCCATCGGAAATAAATAATATTCAATTTCCACAGTTTGCACAAACAACGACCAACTGCAAGATGAGTATAGCAGAGATATCGAAGATTGTAAATGGATTAGTACCCCTATTCTCCGGAACGCAATCACCAGACTTAAGGGGAGAAGTCTACAAATTTATACAGGGCTGCGAACTGGCTACTAAAGGAGTAAGTCCAAGTAATATCCAAGATTATATAGACTGCATCAAACTTTGACTACATGGAGATGCGTTCGACTTAGTACGTTCAAAACCGGTTGAAAGCTTGGAAGAACTTTATCTAACCATAAAAAGAGCATATCTACCAACCGTGTCACTAGAGTCGGTTTTAACTAATTTACAAAGTTGTAGCCAAGCAAGTAATGAAGACGTTAGACAGTTCGGCAGACGGCTAAATACACTTAGAGCTCAAGCGACCGAAATCGTAAAAAATTTTTATAAAGGTCAAGGCGATACCGCGTTGTTAAACATGGTTGAAACAACAACAAAAACAGCATTTAAATCTGGATTAAAAGACGCAACGCTTCGGGTCCATATGCTAAACATTGTAGATAAAACGATTGAAGAAATGATCGAATTTGCTGTTGACACATATGAAACTATACAAAGGAGTAATGCTCTGCATACAGGCTCGTTAAATATCAACATGACATCAGCCCTATCAACAATGATACCAACAAACATTTCTTATACACACAACGAACGTTACCAAACAAATCCTACATTTAGAGAATTGAACAACAACATCAATAAAAAACAAGAAAAATTTAAGTAACTCGAGGCCAAATGAAGTGGTAATAGTTAATCCGACATCAAAAGCGATTCTGGAAACGTTGCCGATTTCTAAGTTTATGAATGGAAGCAGCAGTCAAATTAAAGATAACAAAGCGCATAGTACGAAGAGAAATTATACGGTTAAAGAAGTAGTTGTAACTTCAGCGATAACAGGTGAAAAAGTCATACAACTCGGAACACAATTAATAACGATAATTTTACTTATTATACAATTAATATGCTCAACAATCACCGAGGGCGTTTCAGCAGGTTACAAATGCTGTAAATTATTGAATGAAAAATATAATGAATTAGACTATTTGACTCACATAAAATATATCGCAGGAAATACAGTGTTAAAACTGATGGCTGCAAAAAATGCAGTTATTCTAAAATACTTAAAGCAAAACAAATTTCCAACCTTTCCTTGGTTAACATGTAATCATCTCGACAACAGCATGATGTCCAAAATTACTCAAAACAAGTTAAATGATGTGTTCATTGAATTACCCTGCAAAGAGGCTGTAAATGAAAAACTCACTTTACTTGTAGATACGGGAGCAGACACGAGCTTAATAAAAGAAAATGCGTTGAAACCTAGTTCAATTCTGAACAAATCCGATAAAAAAGAATTGAGTGGAGCTTTCGGTGGGCGAATCACCACAAAAGGGTCTATTAATATATATCATAATGCTATTCAAAATTTGAATTTTAAGATGCATACAGTACAGCTTGAACAAGGTCTACCAGCGGACGGCATTTTAGGAAGAGATAATTTATGGAACAGATCCATTATAAACACTCTCACAAAGAATTTGACATTTTTTAACAACAGCAAACAGTTCGTTACAAAATTACCATTTAAATGCTTAAAGGGTGATAATAGTCAGACCATAAATAACACAGTAGTAAATGCAAGAACCGTCAGATTAACTAAGTTAAAAGTTAAAACTAAACTCACGACTGTTGTGGTAAATAAACAAGAAATTGCACCGGGAATATACCTAGGAGAAACGCTGTCTAATGTAAAAGATGGCAAAGTAACAGTTCCAATTTTAAATTCGACGTCGAAAGATTTCAATCTCAATGACAACTTTTCGCCGAAATTTAGTGATTTCAATAAATATAATATAAGTGGAACATCATCTAGTTTTAAGAGTACGATCAACAATATAGTTAGTGTAAACAAAACGCAAAGAATTAATAGATTAACGGAAGAATTAGATTTGGATCCTTCTCTAAATATAGAGGAAAGAGAATCAATTATAGAACTATGCAAGTCTTACCACGACATTTTCCTTTTAGAGGGTGACAAATTAACATTCACACCGGTCTTGACGCACAAAATTCTAACAAAGACGGACCAACCGCCGATTAACCAAAAACAATATCGCATTCCCCATACAAACAAAGAAGAAATAAATAAGCAGATTCAAAACCTATTAGATGAAAATTTGATATCGCAAAGCGTGTCTCCATGGAACTCTCCACTGCTGTTAGTGCCCAAAAAGAGTGGAAAAGATGGCGAGAAAAAATGGCGATTAGTAATTGATTACAGGAAGTTAAACGAAGCAACAGTTAAACAAGTCTTCCCACTACCTCGAATTGATGAAATATTGGACCAGTTAGGAAACAGTCGCTATTTTTCGACACTTGATTTAGCTAGTGGATATCACCAAGTGCTAATGGACAAAAAGGATAAGCAAAAAACCGCATTTAGTTCTGCATTGGGACATTTCGAGTTTAACAGAATGCCATTTGGATTAACAGGAGCTCCAGCAACATTTCAGCGTTTAATGAACCATATTCTAACAGGACTACAAGGAATTGACTGTTTTGTTTATTTAGACGACATAGTGATATATGGAAGCAATCTGGCTCAACATGAAAACCGATTAACTAAAGTTTTCGAAGTAATGAGAAAAAACTGTTTAAAACTCAACATAAGTAAATGTCAGTTTCTACGACGAGAGATCGTGTACCTAGGCCATAAATGTTGAGCCCTACCCGATCCAAGCAAAGTAGAATGTGTTAAATAAAAACATTCTACCCCTGAAAAACAGAAAACAAGTACAAGCATTTCTCGGTTTAATAAATTACTACAGAAAATTTATAAAAGATACAGCTAAAATAGCGTTACCAATAAATAAATTATTACGTAAGGACGCTAAGTTTGTTTGGTCGGACAACTGCCAAAAAGCTTTCGAGCTGTTGAAAGAAGCAGTCATGACGCCACCAGTGCTGGCATATCCCGATTTTTCACGAGAATTCCTTTTAACTACCGATGCAAGTAATGAAGCATTAGGTGCTGTATTGTCACAAGGCGAAGTAGGCGAGGATAGACCAATAGCTTTCGCAAGTCGGGCATTAAGTGACACGGAAAAACGATATTCGACAATAGAAAGGGAATTTCTAGCAATAGTGTGGGCAACGAGGAACTTCAGGGCATATCTATTAGGTAGACATTTCAAAATCTTAACAGACCACCAACCACTAAGAGGAATAGCAAATTTAAAAGATCAAACTTCAAGATTAGCAAGATTTAGACACAAATTATCAGAATACGATTTCGAAATTTTATATAAACCAGGAAAGAAAAACCTTAATGCAGATGCGTTAAGCAGGATACCACAAAACAAAATAGTAGCAGTGCAAACACTATCACAACATAGAAAGAAGCAAATTCAAATCACAGACCCCAAAGCAATAACGCCAAACTGCGATTCAGTCGAACCTGATAGCCCAAAGGCTATTGGAAATAATAGTATAATTTTGCTGACAGATCCAAAGGACATACAAACTGTAATAAAAGACTTCCACAATACCCCATTAGGCGGACATCAAGGAACAGTGAAAACTTATCTGCGCATTAGGCAACAATATAGGTGGCCAGGAATGCAAAAACAGATAAAAGAATATGTTAAAACATGTCCAAAATGTCAAGTTAACAAAAGTTCAAAATTAACGAAAATGCCGCTAGTTTTGACTGATACACCAGTTCGGCCGTTTGATAAAGTATATATGGACATAGTAGGAATTTTGCCAGAAACTGTGTCAGGCAACAAATATATTTTAACTTTCCAAGATGATTTTTCTAAATTCATGGCATGCGCAGCCATCCCAGACGCAGAGGCAAGCACAGTAGCTAGGGTTTTCTATGACGAGATTATAACACGTTTCGGCATACCAAGACTGTTAATAACAGATAACGGTACAAATTTCATTTCCAAATTATTCTCAGACACTTGCAAACTTCTAGGCATTAAAAAACTACACATAACACCGTATCATCCACAAGCAAATGGTTCGTTAGAGCGTAGCCACCGACCTTTAGCTGAATATTTACGCAGTTTCGCTAAAGAGGATGGTTCAAATTGGGACCAGTGGTTAACAGCAGCTATGCACGTTCATAACCATACGCCTCATATAACAACAAAGCAAACACCTTTCCGGACTTTATTCGGATTTGACATAGACATGCCAACGAATTTAAGACGAAAATGTAGTCCAATTTACAACACAGACGATCCAAACAAAGTACTTAAGTATCAGATACAAAGAGCACACGAGTTAGTTAAGAAAAATCAAGATAGGGCCAAGGAACTAGCTAAAAATCAATACGATAATAAGTTAAATTCAATAGAATATAAAGTAGGTGATAAGGTATTACTGAAAAATCAAATGAGGAAAAATAAATTTTCTCCGATATGGATAGGACCCTATGTAGTTAAGCAAATTAAATCTTCCGTAACTACAATTATACTAGTGAAAGGTAAAGAAAAACCATATCATAACAATCTACTTAAGTTATATAAAAGCAAATAATCTGGTAAAATTAAATATAATAGTAATAATAGGTTAACTTAGATAACAACAGAACACACAAACTATTATAGCAAAAAATAAACATTACAATAAAAACTAAAATATATATTTACTATAGCAATTTATAAAACAGTATTAAATTCCAAAACAAACCGCACATTTCTACACAGGGAAAAACAAAAATGATTGCCAAAATTGTATGGATAGTGACTGCAATTAATCTTATAAGCGGAATTACAGCGTTGGAAGCAAAAGAATTGCCGGAAACACCAATGGTTTTTGAAGAAACTAGTCACGCATTGTTTTACAAGGATACATGGACAATAGTGACGACATTTGAACCAAACGATTACGAAGAAGTCATCAACGGAATGATAACATATATTCACAATATGAGGAACATTTGCGAAAAGATTGATGAAGTTTTAACAATGGAGGAATGCGCAGAATCGTGCATGAATCTAATAACACCATTTAATGCGACAGTTAGGCTCTTGCTTAAAAATGAAGAAACAATTAGGCAAACATATGGAAACCACAAAAGAACAAGGAGAGCACTAAACTTCATTGGTGACGCATTAAACTGGGCATTCGGCACAATGAGCCACCAAGACGCTAATGAAATCTATAACCACTTAAATAACGTAGATGCTGAACAAACAAAGACGTACAAAATTATGGAAAATAAGATAACACTAATGTCCACGGTATACAAAAATACAACAGAAGCCATAAATAGTTCGTTAAATGAAATAGATAAATTGCAAACAGCCTTATTCGACGCGGTAAAAAATCAAATAACAATAAATAACGAAAATGACAAACAGATAAAGAGCTTAAAATATTTAATGCAAATAATGGAAATACAGTCGTCAATCCAAGCCAACCTAGTGGAAATCCAGGGAGAACAGCAAAAAGAATTAGAAATACTGGACGACTTATTAAAAGGTACCCTGCATCCGTCAATATTGAACGAAAAGGAACTGTTACAAATAATACCAAAACTATATATAACAGGGAAAGCGAATTGGATACTTTACGACATTTTTAAATTACATCAGTTAGCGGAAGTGAATACGTTACCTACCGGAAAGAATTTATTAGTAAAAATAACTATTCCATTGGCAGAATCCGTAACGTATAAAATATTCAAAATTTACCAAACGATACTTTTCACAAATACGACATATGATGTAACAATAAAACCATCATTTGATTATATTGGAGAGTCAGAAAGAAAATCGCAATCTGTCGAATTATCCAAACAAGAAATAGATAAATGCCATAGAATAAAAACGCAAATTACAAGTAACATAGACATGATGGGAGATTTGTTAATATGTAAAACAACAGGGAAAATATTAAGCGGAACACACCAAAATTGTGAAATAGCATTACTACAAGACAATATAGATGCCAAAAACATCTGCGTAACCACGGCGGTACCAGAAAGTGAGGGTATAATTATGAAAATGGAATCGCCAAACAATTGGTTGTATAATTTCCGCAACGACAAAACATTCAAGGCAGATTGCGAAACATACGAAACAAAGATTACCCTGAAAAAATTAGGAATATTAACCATAACAAAAAATTGCGTCGTACTTAACAAAGACTTAACACTCGAATTCATTGACGACCACGAAGACACAATAACCCAGCCAATAACTAAAACAGACCACAGTAACTTTATACAATTCTTAAAAGAGAGTTTACCATCTAAAATAAATGAGAAAAAAACACAAATTAATTTAAAACCTATCATGATTACCGATCACGGCAAATTACGTCAAAGCCTGACATTGGAAGAGAAATCATTCTCAGCGTTGGAAGATGATGTAAAGAAAATAGCCGCTACACATGAAATGAGACAGAAGCAAACACTCATCGAAACCACAGGCCTATCAATAACAACAATAATAGTAATATTGTTAGTAATTAGGATAGCATGTATAAGAAAGAAAAATCAGCTTACTAATACAACAACGCAGCAAGTAATACAAAGACCGACCATCAAAGTGATCCACGAGCCAACGCTACGTGAAGTAAGACGGATGAGGACGACACAAGCAGAATGTGAAATGTCCCCAAATTGCAATTTTTAACAAGTAGAATACAAAAATATAAGTTATGTTAATATTAATCCGTTCGAAAGAATAAAGATTTTTTTTTGTTTTTTCAAAAAGAAATCGTCTGTTTCTTTTCTTTATGTTACAAAAACCATAAAACATGCACATCTCACCAAACAATAATAAATGCAATTCAGAAACGTCCCCAACACAGAAAATTTCAACTCAACCTAAACAAAAAGCTCAGCAGATTAACGTAACACCAGAAAAAAAAAAAAAAAAAAAAAAAAAAAAAAAGTCAACAACAAAAACAAGACACAATTTTTTTTTTTTAAAGCTTTTATTTTTATTGCACGTCAGAAACGAATTCACATTGTAACATTTAACGACAATTTGTTTCATTAATATGATATCCTCAATCCACATTGGCAAAGCGTCACAGTCGACGCCTGGGTAATGCATGGCGAGTTTCAGCATCCCGACAACGGTAGCCAGCAGCTCCACGGAATTAGACATCCTGTGCAGTTCCAACATTAAACGTATAGCAGCGATTAAGGGATCGATGTCCCAACAGCTTTCTTCAATTTGTGAAAGCCGCCTCTCGATCACGGCCACTACACAAAATCCGGAGCCACAACAGATGGGGTTGAATTCCATTATTAGTTTATTTATAGGTAATATGACTGATTGAGGTAATACTTGTAAATGCTAGTAAATCCACGACAACACCCAATTTTTAACATTTATTTCAAAGAACAAGAACAAGATAAATTGAATAATCCGCTAAAATTGCAGAAATTATGTTAAAGGCACAATCCAAAAGGTACATATTTTTTTTTTTGAGTTAATATTAATAATAATATAATATGACAAAGGCTCATGCACTCAGAACGGAAAGTCATTGCACTATGAGTTTCCGCTCTAGGCCGTGCACCCGGTTATACGACACCACTTTACACATTTTGCTTGCGCGTTTTGTTTTTAATTAAAAAGTTGCATAAGAAAATTGAAATGAACCCAAAGAATATAAAATCCATAAAAATATAGAATATAAAAAGCCCAAAGAAAAACGAAAACGAAAAAAAAATAATAAAAACAATTAATTAGAATAATATAAAATGAATATTAGCCACAATTAATAATATGTAATGATAACATCAAGATAACAAAAATAGCAAAATATATAACTTACAATAGACATACAATAAACATGCAATTTCTAAATATTCAATAACAAATAACACAATTATGATGCATATATATGCTACATACATAATAATCAATTTTACATATACATTGTAAGACCCAGGAGCAACAACAATTCACATTCACATTATTATCTTCCTCTTTATATAAGTAAGTTAATAATGAAGCTAACAATTAGTAATTAACTGTTGTTTGATATTTTAAAGATAATAAATTATAGTCGTTAATTTGTAAATATTTTTAATTGAATTTGTAACTTATAAGGTAGTTAGATAACTGATCAATATATACTGACTGTATACAATTATAACCACAATTGTTAGTTTGAACTAAAATCACTAATAAATATTATACAGATCATTAATAAATATTTAATATTATATATTAATATCAATAAATATATACGTATATAGCTAAACAACGACAGCTAAATGAAAATTTAAAAATCGCAAATAAGAAATAACAACTTCATTACAAATTTATTTAGAATTAGTTACAACAGTTACATCAAATTGAAATAAAGATACAAACATACTCCATATGTTACACACAGGCAAACACAAATAATCCAACATATAATGCATCATTAACATATTCATTCAACCAACCATAAAAAAAAAAACACAACAACAACAACAAGAGACACTCAATCATCAATCAATGCTCCAGCAAAAACACTCGTTATAAATTGGCTTCATCGACGGTGGAAGGAAGAACGCCTTAAACAGTTAAGAGCCAATTTATTTCAACAAAGAGAAAAAAAAAACAAAAAAAAAAAAAAATTAATTTCGCTCAGGTTGCAGAAAACAAGACAGCTAAAAGTTTTCAAAATGTATACAAAATTACGAATTATATATGAAGATATACAAATATACAGAAGAACAGAAAAATATTAGTATAATCTGTGGAAGTTTAAAATTGCAGCAATACTCTAAAACAAATATCGTTATTTCATTCCGATCGAAGAGTTATGATATGGCGCTTAGTCACGCACTGGTGTGATAAGAACATTTCGGTGGCAACAAGACAGGTCAAATGCGACAAACACTTACTGCATCGACACTGATGGCAAACCGTTATTATCAACCGATATACGTACAAGCGACCAAAACACTTGACAAATGTTCCAAATTTTAAATCGCAGTTAATTTATCTATTTCAATGGAACCGATTAAAAGAAACAATCATGAAGTAGACCAGAGTGATGGCAGCATCTCACGACGCTGAAATCAACACATTTCTAAATTTTACTACAATGCAACCCAAACGTTAACAATGTTAGCTGCAGCATCGTCTCGAGGCAGTAGATGTCAACGTCATCAAAGAGAGAAACATCATCCATATCGTCAAACATCATCATCGAGCTGAAACCTGACGCTTTCATCAGTCATTAATTTTCATTTACACACATGATTTCACCAAATGTAACACAATTACACGTTTTGAAAAATAAAATGTAAATAAACCTAATTAAGCAACAATTAAGCTACACCCTCACGAATATACATTAATGTAAAAGAAAAATTTAATACTACAATATTAAATTTTTCTTACCCGAAGGGTGGAGGGATGTTGTAGGTCGGAATTGTGAAAGCTATCCAAACTAAATAAAACTTAACGTCACATACATTTTGGCCAATTGTTAACAACGCTTAACGTAATTAACAACACATACTTTTGGGCACAATGTGAAATATTCAATAAATGACGGTCGTTGTCACCAAGTTCAAGTCAACGAACGCTCGACCGAACTATGCCACATTATTAGCTTAATAAGCATAAGCTTAAAGTTTGCGTCGAATGAACGCGGAAATAATTATTGCAATAATTCGCACTTTTGTATCAAGAATTATTGCGAAACATAGCTTCGTCGCAATTCTGATCGATACGAAACTATAAATAAGAAACGCTTAGACTTAAGCGAGGGATTGTAATTTTGAACGCGAAAAGTGTAAGTTGAATAAAGTCGCATAAAACTTAACTAACATTTGTCGATTAATAATTAACTACGGCCTTGTGGCCATATATGAATGAAATATAGCGGGGCTCGCTTAAAAGCCAAACACAGTTCGGCCTTGTGGCCAGCACTCAATATAGCGGGGCTCGCTTAAAAGCCAACCAAAAAGCACGGCCTTGTGGCCAGCTTAAGTCGGCGTGACTCGCCAGATAATAAGTCAACCCACACACACAAACTCTAATAGGCTTCATCTTCGGATCGTGAAACTATGCTCGGTGTAGCATATGTGCACAACACTGTTGTATAGAAAAAAAAGACTCCCATCAAACACACAACAGTTGCACGCGGTCAGTGAAAAGTCGCTGAGCGATCAGGAAGAGCCGCAAGTGGGCAAAGAAGAGTCGTTCAGCGATCAAGAAGAGCCGCACGCTGTCAGTGAAGAGTCGACGAGGCGATCAAAAAGATCCGCAAGGGGTCAGTGAAGAGTCGCTGAGGCCATCAAGAAGAGCCGCAAGCGGTCAGTGAAGACTCGCTGAGCGATCAAGAAGAGTTGCAAATGGTCAGTGAAGAGTCGCTGAGGCCATCAAGAAGAGTCGCAAGCCGTCAGTGAAGAGTCGCTGAGGCGATTAAGAAGAGCCACAAGCACGCACGCGGTCAGTGAAGACTAGCTGAGCGACCAAGAAGAGCCGCAAGTGGTCAGTGAAGAGTCGCTGAATGATCAAGAAGAGTCGCAAGCGGTTAGTGAAGAGTCGCTGAGGCGATTAAGAAGAGCTGCAAGCGGTCAGTGAAGACTCGCCGAGGCGATCAAGCAGAGACGCAAGCGGTCAGTAAAGAGTCGCTAAGCTATCAAGAAGAGCCGGAAGCGGTAAGTGAACAAATGCTGAGGCGATTAAGAAGAGTCGCAAGAGGTCAGTGAAGAGCCACTAGGCTATCAAAAAGAGCCGCAAGCGTTCAGTGAAGAGTCGCTGAGGCAATCAAGAAGAGCCGCAAGCGGTCAGTGAAGGGTCGCTGAGCGAACAAGAAAAGTCGCAAGCGGTCAGTGAAGAGCCGCTGAGGCGATTAAGAAGAGTCGCAAGCGATCAGTGAAGAGCCACAAAGCTATCAAGAAGAGCCGCATGCGGTCAGTGAAGAGTCGCTAAGCTATCAATAAGAGCCGCAAGCGGTAAGTGAAGAGTCGCTGAGGCGATTAAGAAGAGCTGCAAGCGGTCAGTGGAGAGTCACGGAGGCGATCAAGCAGAGCAGCATGCGGACATTGAGGAGTCGTTGAGCGATCAAGAAGAGCCGCACGCGGTCTGTGAAGACTCGCCGAGGCGATCAAGCAGAGCAGTATGCGAAAAAGACCCGCAAGTGGTCAAAGAAGAGTCGTTCAGCGATCAAGAAGAGCCGCACGCTGTCGGTGAAGAGTCGACGAGGCGATCAAAAAGATCCGCAAGGGGTCAGTGAAGAGTCGCTGAGGCCATCAAGAAGAGCCGCAAGCGGTCAGTGAAGACACGCTGAGCGATCAAGAAGAGTTGCAAACGGTCAGTGAAGAGCCGCAGAGGCCATCAAGAAGAGCCGCAAGCGGTCAGTGAAGAGTCGCTGAGCCACAAGCCGCTGAGCCACAAGCTGTCAGTGAACAGTCGCTGAGCGACCACGAAAAGTCGCAAGCGGTCAAAGAAGAGTCGTTGAGCGATTAAAAAGAGAATCAAGCGGTCAGTAAAGAGTCGCTAAGCTATCAAGAAGAGCCGTAAGCGGTAAGTGAAGAGTCGCTGAGGCGATTAAGAAGAGTCGCAAGCGATCAGTGAAGAGCCACAAAGCTATCAAGAAGAGCCGCATGCGGTCAGTGAAGAGTCGCTAAGCTATCAATAAGAGCCGCAAGCGGTAAGTGAAGAGTCGCTGAGACGATTAAGAAGAGCTGCAAGCGGTCAGTGGAGAGTCACGGAGGCGATCAAGCAGAGCAGCATGCGGACATTGAGGAGTCGTTGAGCGATCAAGAAGAGCCGCACGCGGTCTGTGAAGACTCGCCAAGGCGATCAAGCAGACCCCCAAGCGGTCAGTGAAGAGTCGCTGAAGCGGTCAAGAGCCGCAAGCGGTCAGTGAAGAGTCGCTGAGCGAGCAAGAAGAGCCGCAAGTGGTCAGTGAAGACTCGCTGAGCGATCGAGAAGAGCCGCACGCGGTCAGTGAAGAGTCGATGAGGCGATTAAAAAGATCCGCAAGCGGTCAGTGAAGAGTCGCTGAGGCGATTAAGAAGAGTCGCAAGCGGTCAGTGACGAGTCGCTGAGCGATTAAAAAAAGTTGCAAGCGGTCAGTGAAAAGTCGCTGAGGCAATCAAGAAGAGCCACAAGCGGTCAGTGAAGGGTCGCTGAGCGAACAAGAAAAGTCGCAAGCGGTCAGTGAAGAGTCGCTGACCGATCAAGAAGAGTCGCAAGCGGTCAGTGAAGAGCCGCTGAGGCGATTAAGAAGAGTCGCAAGCGATCAGTGAAGAGCCACTAAGCTATCAAGAAGAGCCGCATGCGGTCAGTGAAGAGTCGCTAAGCTATCAATAAGAGCCGCAAGCGGTAAGTGAAGAGTCGCTGAGGCGATTAAGAAGAGCTGCAAGCGGTCAGTGGAGGGTCACGGAGGCGATCAAGCAGAGCAACATGCGGACATTGAGGAGTCGTTGAGCGATCAAGAAGAGCCGCACGCGGTCTGTGAAGACTCGCCAAGGCGATCAAGCAGACCCGCAAGCGGTCAGTGAAGAGTCGCTGAAGCGGTCAAGAAGAGCCGCAAACGGTCAGTGAAGAGTCGCTGAGCGAGCAAGAAGAGCCACAAGTGGTCAGTGAAGAGTCGCTGAGCGAACAAGAAAAGTCGCAAGCGGTCAGTGAAGAGTCGCTGACCGATCAAGAAGAGTCGCAAGCGGTCAGTGAAGAGCCGCTGAGGCGATTAAGAAGAGTCGCAAGCGATCAGTGAAGAGCCACTAAGCTATCAAGAAGAGCCGCATGCGGTCAGTGAAGAGTCGCTAAGCTATCAATAAGAGCCGCAAGCGGTAAGTGAAGAGTCGCTGAGGCGATTAAGAAGAGCTGCAAGCGGTCAGTGGAGAGTCACGAGGGCGATCAAGCAGAGCAGCATGCGGACATTGAGGAGTCGTTGAGCGATCAAGAAGAGCCGCACGCGGTCTGTGAAGACTCGCCGAGGCGATCAAGCAGACCCGCAAGCGGTCAGTGAAGAGTCGCTGAAGCGGTCAAGAAGAGCCGCAAGCGCTCAGTGAAGAGTCGCTGAGCGAGCAAGAAGAGCCGCAAGTGGTCAGTGAAGAGTCGCTGAGCGATCAAGAAGAGCCGCACGCGGTCAGTGAAGAGTCGATGAGGCGATTAAAAAGATCCGCAAGCGGTCAGTGAAGAGTCGCTGAGGCGATTAAGAAGAGCTGCAAGCGGTCACTGAAGAGTCACCGAGGCGATCAAGCAGAGCAGCATGCGAAAAAGACCCGCAAGTGGTCAAAGAAGAGTCGTTCAGCGATCAAGAAGAGCCGCACGCTGTCGGGGAAGAGTCGACGAGGCGATCAAAAAGATCCGCAAGGGGTCAGTGAAGAGTCGCTGAGGCCATCAAGAAGAGCCGCAAGCGGTCAGTGAAGAGTCGCTGAGCGATCAAGAAGAGTTGCAAACGGTCAGTGAAGAGTCGCAGAGGCCATCAAGGAGAGCCGCAAGCGGTCAGTGAAGAGTCGCTGAGCGCCCAAGAAGAGTTGCAACCACTCAGTGAAGATTCTTTGAACGATCAGGAAGAGCCGCAAGCGCTCAGTGAAGAGTAGCTGAGCGATCAAGGGGAGCCACAAGCTGTCAGTGAACAGTCGCTGAGCGACCACGAAGAGTCGCAAGCGGTCAAAGAAGAGTCGCTGAGCGATTAAAAAGAGCCTCAAGCGGTCAGTAAAGAGTCGCTAAGCTATCAAGAAGAGCCGTAAGCGGTAAGTGAAGAGTCGCTGAGGCGATTAAGAAGAGCTGCACTCGGACATTGAGGAGTCGTTGAGTGATCAAGAAGAGCCGAACGCGGTCAGTGTAGAGTCGCTGAACGATCAAGAAGAGTCGCAAGCGGTCAGTGAAGAGTCGCTGAGGCGATTAAGAAGAGCTGCAAGCGGTCACTGAAGAGTCACCGAGGCGATCAAGCAGAACAGCATGCGAAAAAGACCCGCAAGTGGTCAAAGAAGAGTCGTTCAGCGATTAAGAAGAGCCGCACGCTGTCAGTGAAGAGTCGACGAGGCGATCAAAAAGATCCGCAAGGGGTCAGTGAAGAGTCGCTGAGGCCATCAAGAAGAGCCGCAAGCATTAAGTGAAGAGTCGCTGAGGCGATTAAGAAGAGCTGCAAGCGGTCAGTGAAGACTCGCCGAGGCGATCAAGTAGAGACGCAAGCGGTCAGTGAAGAGTCGCTGAGGCGATCAAGAAGAGCCGCAAGCGGTCAGTGAAGAGTCGCTAAGCGACCAAGAAGAGTCGCAAGCGGCCAGTGAAGAGTCAAAGAAGAGTCTTCGATTAAAAAAATCCGCAAGCGTTCAGTGAAGAGTCGCTGAGGCGATTAAGAAGAGTCGCAAGCGGTCACTGACGAGTCGCTGAGCGATTAAAAAAAGCTGCAAGCGGTAAGTGAAGAGTCGCTGAGGCGATTAAGAAGAGTCGCAAGCGGTCAGTGAAGAGTCGCTGAGCGATCAAGAAGGGTTGCAATCGGTCAGTGAAGAGTCGCTGAGGCCATCAAGAAGAGTCGCAAGTGGTCAGTGAAGAGTCGCTGAGGCGATTAAGAAGAGTCGCAAGCGGTAAGTGAATAGCCACTAAGCTATCAAGAAGAGTAGCAAGCGGTCAGTGAAGAGTCGCTGAGGCGATTACGAGGAGTCGCAAGCGGTAAGTGAAGAGCCACTAAGCTATCAAGAACACCCGCATGCGGTCAGTGAAGAGTCGCTAAGCTATCAAGAAGAGCCGCAAGCGGTCAGTGAAGAGTCGCTGAGGCGATCAAGAAGAGCCGCAAGCGGTTAGTGAAGAGTCGCTGAGGCGATCAAGAAGAGTTGCACGCGGTCAGTGAAAAGTCGCTGAGCGATCAAGAAGAGCCGCAAGTGGGCAAACAAGAGTCGTTCAGCGATCAAGAAGAGCCGCACGCTGTCAGTGAAGAGTCGACGAGGCGATCAAAAAGATCCGCAAGAGGTCAGTGAAGACTCGCTGAGCGATCAAGAAGAGTTGCAAATGGTCAGTGAAGAGTCGCTGAGGCCATCAAGAAGAGTCGCAAGCTGTCAGTGAAGAGTCGCTGAGGCGTTTAAGAAGAGCCACAAGCACGCACGCGGTCAGTGAAGACTAGCTGAGCGACCAAGAAGAGCCGCAAGTGGTCAGTGAAGAGTCGCTGAATGATCAAAAAGAGTCGCAAGCGGTCAGTGAAGAGTCGCTGAGGCGATTAAGAAGAGTCGCAAGCGGTCAGTAAAGAGTCGCTAAGCTATCAAGAAGAGGCGGAAGCGGTAAGTGAACAAATGCTGAGGCGATTAAGAAGAGTCGCAAGCGGTCAGTGAAGAGCCACTAAGCTATCAAGAAGAGCCGCACGCGGTCAGTGAAGAGTCGCTGAGGCGATCAAGAAGAGCCGCAAGCGGTCAGTGAAGAGTCGCTGAGCGATTAAAAAAAGCCGCAAGCGGTAAGTGAAGAGTCGCTGAGGCGATTAAGAAAAGTCGCAAGCGGTCAGTGAAGAGTCGCTGAGGCGATTAAGAAGAGTCGCAAGCGGTAAGTGAAGAGCCACTAAGCAATCAAGAACAGCCGCATGCGGTCAGTAAAGAGTCGCTAAGCTATCAAGAAGAGCCGGAAGCAGTAATTGAACAAATGCTTAGGCGATTAAGAAGAGTCGCAAGCGGTCAGTGAAGAGCCACTAAGCTATCAAGAAGAGCCGCAAGCGGTCACTGAAGAGTCGCTAAGCTATCAAGAAGAGCCGTAAGCATTAAGTGAAGAGTCGCTGAGGCGATTAAGAAGAGCTGCAAGCGGTCAGTGAAGACTCGCCGAGGCGATCAAGCAGAGACGCAAGCGGTCAGTGAAGAGTCACTGAGGCGATCAAGAAGAACCGCAAGCGGTCAGTGAAGAGTCGCTAAGCGACCAAGAAGAGTCGCAAGCGGCCAGTGAAGAGTCGCTGAACGATCAAGAAGAGTCGCAAGTGGTCAGTGAAGAGTCGCTGAGGCAATTAAGAAGAGTCGCAAGCAGTCAGTAAAGAGTCACCAAGGCGATCAAGAAGAGCCGTACGCTGTCAGTGAAGAGTCGCTGAGCGATCAGGAAGAGCAGCAATCGGTCAGTGAAGAGTCACCGAGGCGATAAAGAAGAGCCGTACGCTGTCAGTGAAGAGTCGCTGAGCAATCAAGAAGAGCAGCTACTCTTCACTGACCGCTTGCGGCTCTTCTTGATAGCTTAGCGACTCCTCACTGACTGCATGCGGCTGTTCTTGATAGCTTAGTGGCTCTTCACTGACCGCTTGCGACTCTTCTTGATCGTTCAGCGACTCTTCACTGACCGCTTGCGACTCTTTTTGGTCGCTTAGCGAGTCTTCTTACTCGCCTCAGCATTTGTTCACTTACCGCTTCCGGCTCTTCTTGATAGCTTAGCGACTCTTTACTGAGCGCTTGCGACTCTTCTTAATCACGGCTCTTCTTGATCGCCGCAGCGACTCTTCACTGACCGCGTGCGGCTCTTCACTGACCGCGTGCGGCTCTTCACTGACCGCTTGCGACTCTTCTTAATCGCCTGAGCGACTCTTCACTGACCGCTTGCGACTCTTCTTGATCGGTTAGCGACTCTTCACTGACCACTTGCGGCTCTTCTTAGTCGCTCAGCGAGTCTTCTCTGACCGCGTGCGTGCTTGTGGCTCTTCTTAATCGCCTCAGCGACTCTTCACTGACGACTTGCGGCTCTTCTTGATGGCCTCAGCGACTCTTCACTGACCGTTTGCAACTCTTCTTGATCGCTCAGCGAGTCTTCACTGACCGCTTGCGGCTCTTCTTGATGGCCTTAGCGACTCTTCACTGACCCCTTGCGGATCTTTTTGATCGCCTCGTCGACTCTTCACTGACAGCGTGCGGCTCTTCTTGATCCCTGAACGACTCTTCTTTGACCACGTTCAGCGACTCTTCTTAATCGCCTCAGCGACTCTTCACTGACCGCTTGCGACTCTTCTTGATCGGTTAGCGACTCTTCACTGACCACTTGCGGCTCTTCTTAGTCGCTCAGCGAGTCTTCTCTGACCGCGTGCGTGCTTGTGGCTCTTCTTAATCGCCTCAGCGACTCTTCACTGACCGTTTGCAACTCTTCTTGATCGCTCAGCGAGTCTTCACTGACCGCTTGCGGCTCTTCTTGATGGCCTTAGCGACTCTTCACTGACCCCTTGCGGATCTTTTTGATCGCCTCGTCGACTCTTCACTGACAGCGTGCGGCTCTTCTTGATCCCTGAACGACTCTTCTTTGACCACTTGCGGCTCTTCTTGATCGCTCAGCGACTTTTCACTGACCGCGTGCAACTCTTCTTGATCGCCTCAGCGACTCTTCACTAACAGCTTACGGCTCTTCTTGATCGCCTCAGCGACTCTTCACTGACCTCTTGCGGCTCTTCTTGATAGCTTAGCGACTCTTCACTGACCGCATGCGGCTTTTCTTGATAGCTTAGTGGCTCTTCACTTACCGCTTGCGACTCTTCTTAATCGCCTCAGCGACTCTTCACTGACCGCTTGCGACTTTTCTTAATCGCCTCAGCGACTCTTCACTTACCGCTTGCGGCTTTTTTTAATCGCTCAGCGACTCTTCATTGACCGCTTGCGGCTCTTCTTGATCGCCTCAGCGACTCTTCACTGACCGCGTGCGGCTCTTCTTGATAGCTTAGTGGCTCTTCACTGACCGCTTGCGACTCTTCTTAATCGCCTCAGCATTTGTTCACTTACCGCTTCCGCCTCTTCTTGATAGCTTAGCGACTCTTTACTGACCGCTTGTGACTCTTCTTAATCGCCTCAGCGACTCTTCACTGACCGCTTGCGACTCTTTTTGATCATTCAGCGACTCTTCACTGACCACTTGCGGTTCTTCTTGGTCGCTCAGCTAGTCTTCACTGGCTCTTCTTAATCGCCTCAGCGACTCTTCACTGACGACTTGCGGCTCTTCTTGATGGCCTCAGCGACTCTTCACTGACCGTTTGCAACTCTTCTTGATCGCTCAGCGAGTCTTCACTGACCGCTTGCGGCTCTTCTTGATGGCCTTAGCGACTCTTCACTGACCCCTTGCGGATCTTTTTGATCGCCTCGTCGACTCTTCACTGACAGCGTGCGGCTCTTCTTGATCCCTGAACGACTCTTCTTTGACCACTTGCGGCTCTTCTTGATCGCTCAGCGACTTTTCACTGACCGCGTGCAACTCTTCTTGATCGCCTCAGCGACTCTTCACTAACAGCTTACGGCTCTTCTTGATCGCCTCAGCGACTCTTCACTGACCTCTTGCGGCTCTTCTTGATAGCTTAGCGACTCTTCACTGACCGCATGCGGCTTTTCTTGATAGCTTAGTGGCTCTTCACTTACCGCTTGCGACTCTTCTTAATCGCCTCAGCGACTCTTCACTGACCGCTTGCGACTTTTCTTAATCGCCTCAGCGACTCTTCACTTACCGCTTGCGGCTTTTTTTAATCGCTCAGCGACTCTTCATTGACCGCTTGCGGCTCTTCTTGATCGCCTCAGCGACTCTTCACTGACCGCGTGCGGCTCTTCTTGATAGCTTAGTGGCTCTTCACTGACCGCTTGCGACTCTTCTTAATCGCCTCAGCATTTGTTCACTTACCGCTTCCGCCTCTTCTTGATAGCTTAGCGACTCTTTACTGACCGCTTGTGACTCTTCTTAATCGCCTCAGCGACTCTTCACTGACCGCTTGCGACTCTTCTTGATAGCTTAGTGGCTATTCACTTACCGCTTGCGACTCTTCTTAATCGCCTCAGCGACTCTTCACTGACGGCTTGCGACTCTTCTTGATGGCCTCAGCGACTCTTCACTGACCATTTGCAACTCTTCTTGATCGCTCAGCGAGTCTTCACTGACCGCTTGCGGCTCTTCTTGATCGCCTCAGCGACTCTTCACTGACCGCTTGCGACTCTTCTTAATCGCCTCAGCATTTGTTCACTTACCGCTTCCGCCTCTTCTTGATAGCTTAGCGACTCTTTACTGACCGCTTGCGACTCTTCTTAATCGCCTCAGCGACTCTTCACTGACCGCTTGCGACTCTTTTTGATCATTCAGCGACTCTTCACTGACCACTTGCGGCTCTTCTTGGTCGCTCAGCTAGTCTTCACTGGCTCTTCTTAATCGCCTCAGCGAGTCTTCACTGACGGCTTGCGACTCTTCTTGATGGCCTCAGCGACTCTTCACTGACCATTTGCAACTCTTCTTGATCGCTCAGCGAGTCTTCACTGACCGCTTGCGGCTCTTCTTGATCGCCTCAGCGACTCTTCACTGACCGCTTGCGGCTCTTCTTGATAGCTTAGCGACTCTTCACTGACCGCATGCGGCTGTTCTTGATAGCTTAGTGGCTCTTCACTTACCGCTTGCGACTCTTCGTAATCGCCTCAGCGACTCTTCACTGACCACTTGCGACTCTTCTTGATCGTTCAGCGACTCTTCACTGGCCGCTTGCGACTCTTCTTGGTCGCTTAGCGACTCTTCACTGACCGCTTGCGGTTCTTCTTGATCGCCTCAGCGACTCTTCACTGACCGCTTGCGTCTCTGCTTGATTGCCTCGGCGAGTCTTCACTGACCGGTTGCAGCTCTTCTTAATCGCCTCAGCGACTCTTCACTTACCGCTTACGGCTCAGTGACCGCTTGCGGCTCTTCTTGATAGCTTAGTGGCTCTTCACTGACCGCTTGCGACTCTTCTTAATCGCCTAAGCATTTGTTCAATTACCGCTTCCGGCTCTTCTTGATAGCTTAGCGACTCTTTACTGACCGCTTGAGGCTCTTTTTAATCGCTCAGCGACTCTTCACTGACCGCTTGTGGCTCTTGATCGCTAAGCGACTCTTCACTGACCGCTTGCGGCTCTTCTTGATCGCCTCAGCGACTCTTCACTGACCGATTGCAACCCTTCTTGATCGCTCAGCGAGTCTTCACTGACCGCTTGCGACTTTTTTTAATCGCCTCAGCGACTCTTCACTTACCGCTTGCGGCTTTTCTTAATCGCCTTAGCGACTCTTCACTGACCGCTTGCGGCTCTTCTTGATGGCCTCAGCGACTCTTCACTGACCGATTGCAACCCTTCTTGATCGCTCAGCGACTCTTCACTGACCGCTTGCGACTCTTCTTAATCGCCTCAGCGACTCTTCACTTACCGCTTTCAGCTTTTTTTAATCGCTCAGCGAGTCGTCAGTGACCGCTTGCGACTCTTCTTAATCGCCTCAGCGACTCTTCACTGAACGCTTGCGGATCTTTTTAATCGAAGACTCTTCTTTGACTCTTCACTGGCCGCTTGCGACTCTTCTTGGTCGCTTAGCGACTCTTCACTGACCGCTTGCGGTTCTTCTTTATCGCCTCAGCGACTCTTCACTGACCGCTTGCGTCTCTGCTTGATCGCCTCGGCGAGTCTTCACTGACCGCTTGCAGCTCTTCTTAATCGCCTTAGCGACTCTTCACTTAATGCTTACGGCTCTTCTTGATAGCTTAGCGACTCTTCAGTGACCGCTTGCGGCTCTTCTTGATAGCTTAGTGGCTCTTCACTGACCGCTTGCGACTCTTCCTAATTGCCTAAGCATTTGTTCAATTACCGCTTCCGGCTCTTCTTGATAGCTTAGCGACTCTTTACTGACCGCTTGAGGCTCTTTTTAATCGCTCAGCGACTCTTCACTGACCGCTTGTGGCTCTTGATCGCTAAGCGACTCTTCACTGACCGCTTGCGGCTCTTCTTGATGGCCTCAGCAACTCTTCACTGACCGATTGCAACCCTTCTTGATCGCTCAGCGACTCTTTACTGACCGCTTGCGGCTTTTTTTAATCGCTCAGCGACTCTTCACTGACCGCTTGAGACTCTCCTTAATCGCCTTAGCGACTCTTCATTGACCGCTTACGGCTCTTCTTGATAGCTTAGCGACTCTTTACTGACCGCTTGAGGGTCTTTTTAATCGCTCAGCGACTCTTCACTTGACCGCTTGCGACTCTTCGTGGTCGCTCAGCGACTGTTCACTGACAGCTTGTGGCTACCCTTGATCGCTCAGCTACTCTTCACTGACCGCTTGCGGCTCTTCTTGATGGCCTTAGCGACTCTTCACTGACCCCTTGCGGATCTTTTTGATCGCCTCGTCGACACTTCGCTGACAGCGTGCGGCTCTTCTTGATCCCTGAACGACTCTTCACTGACCGCTTGCTGCTCTTCTTGATAGCTTAGTGGCTCTTCACTGACCGCTTGCGACTCTTCTTAATCGCCTCAGCATTTGTGCACTTACCGCTTCCGGCTCTTCTTGAAAGCTTAGCGACTCTTTACTGACCGCTTGCGACTCTTCTTAATCGCCTCAGCATATCTTCACTGATCGCTTGCGGCTCTTCTTGATCGCCTCAGCGACTCTTCACTGACCGCGTGCGGCTCTTCTTGGTCGCTTAGCTACTCTTCACTGACCGCTTGCGGCTCTTCTTGATTGCCTCAGCGACTCTTCACTGACCGCTTGCGGCTCTTCTTGATAGCTTAGTGGCTCTTCACTGACCGCTTGCGACTCTTCTTAATCGCCTCAGCATTTGTTCACTTACCGCTTCCGGCTCTTCTTGATAGCTTAGCGACTCTTTACTGACCGCTTGCGACTCTTCTTAATCGCCTCAGCGACTCTTCACTGACCGCTTGCGACTCTTTTTGATCATTCAGCGACTCTTCACTGACCACTTGCGGCTCTTCTTGGTCGCTCAGCTAGTCTTCACTGACCGCGTGCGTGCTTGTGGCTCTTCTTAATCGCCTCAGCGACTCTTCACTGACGGCTGCGACTCTTCTTGATGGCCTCAGCGACTCTTCACTGACCATTTGCAACTCTTCTTGATCGCTCAGCGAGTCTTCACTGACCGCTTGCGGCTCTTCTTGATGGCCTCAGCGACTCTTCACTGACCCCTTGCGGATCTTTTTGATCGCCTCGTCGACTCTTCACTGACCGCTTGTGGCTCTGCTTGATCGCCTCGGCGAGTCTTCACAGACCGCGTGCGGCTTTTCTTGATCGCTCAACGACTCCTCAATGTCCGCGTGCTGCTCTGCTTGATCGCCTCCGTGACTCTTCACTGACCGCTTGCGGCTCTCCTTGATAGCTTAGCGACTCTTCACTGACCGCTTGCGGCTCTTCTTGATCGCCTCATCGACTCTTCGCTGACCGCTTGCGGCTCTTCTTAATCGCTCAGCGCTTCTTCACTGACCGCTTGCGGATCTTTTTGATCGCCTCATCGACTCTTCACTGACCGCGTGCGGCTCTTCTTGATCGCCTCAGCGCCTCTTCACTGACCGCTTGCGACTCTTCTTGATCGTTCAGCGACTCTTCACTGACCGCATGCGGCTCTTCTTGATAGCTTAGTGGCTCTTCACTGATCGCTTGCGACTCTTCTCAATCGTTCAGCAACTCTACACTGACCACTTGCGGCTCTTCTTGGTCGCTCAGCGAGTCTTCACTGACAGCGTGCGTGCTTGTGGCTCTTCTTAATCGCCTCAGCGACTCTTCACTGACGGCTTGCGGCTCTTCTTGATGGCCTCAGCGACTCTTCACTGACCGTTTGCAACTCTTCTTGATCGCTCAGCGAGTCTTCACTGACCGCTTGCGGCTCTTCTTGATGGCCTTAGCGACTCTTCACTGACCCCTTGCGGAACTTTTTGATCGCCTCGTCGACTCTTCACTGACAGCGTGCGGCTCTTCTTGATCCCTGAACGACTCTTCTTTGACCACTTGCGGCTCTTCTTGATCGCTCAGCGACTCTTCACTAACAGCTTACGGCTCTTCTTGATCGCCTCAGCGACTCTTCACTGACCTCTTGCGGCTCTTCTTGATAGCTTAGCGACTCTTCACTGACCGCATGCGGGTGTTCTTGATAGCTTAGTGGCTCTTCACTTACCGCTTGCGACTCTTCTTAATCGCCTCAGCGACTCTTCACTGACCGCTTGCGACTTTTCTTAATCGCCTCAGCGACTCTTCACTTACCGCTTGCGGCTTTTTTTAATCGCTCAGCGACTCTTCACTGACCGCTTGCGGCTCTTCTTGATCGCCTCAGCGACTCTTCACTGACCGCGTGCGGCTCTTCTTGATAGCTTAGTGGCTCTTCACTGACCGCTTGCGACTCTTCTTAATCGCCTTAGCATTTGTTCACTTACCGCTTCCGCCTCTTCTTGATAGCTTAGCGACTCTTTACTGACCGCTTGCGACTCTTCTTAATCGCCTCAGCGACTCTTCACTGACCGCTTGCGACTCTTTTTGATCATTCAGCGACTATTCACTGACCACTTGCGGCTCTTCTTGGTCGCTCAGCTAGTCTTCACTGACCGCGTGCGTGCTTGTGGCTCTTCTTAATCGCCTCAGCGACTCTTCACTGACGGCTTGCGACTCTTCTTGATGGCCTGCCTCAGCGACTCTTCACTGACCATTTGCAACTCTTCTTGATCGCTCAGCGAGTCTTCACTGACCGCTTGCGGCTCTTCTTGATGGCCTCAGCGTCTCTTCACTGACCTCTTGCGGATCTTTTTGATCGCCTCGTCGACTCTTCACTGACAGCGTGCGGCTCTTCTTGATCGCTGAACGACTCTTGTTTGCCCACTTGCGGCTCTTCTTGATCGCTCAGCGACTTTTCACTGACCGCGTGCAACTCTTCTTGATCGCCTCAGCGACTCTTCACTAACCGCTTGCGGCTCTTCTTGATCGCCTCAGCGACTCTTCACTGACCGCTTGCGGCTCTTCTTGATAGCTTAGCGACTCTTCACTGACCGCATGCGGCTGTTCTTGATAGCTTAGTGGCTCTTCACTTACCGCTTGCGACTCTTCGTAATCGCCTCAGCGAGTCTTCACTGACCGCTTGCGACTCTTCTTGATAGCTTAGTGGCTATTCACTTACCGCTTGCGACTCTTCTTAATCGCCTCAGCGACTCTTCACTGACCACTTGCGACTCTTCTTGATCGTTCAGCGACTCTTCACTGGCCGCTTGCGACTCTTCTTGGTCGCTTAGCGACTCTTCACTGACCGCTTGCGGTTCTTCTTGATCGCCTCAGCGACTCTTCACTGACCGCTTGCGTCTCTGCTTGATCGCCTCGGCGAGTCTTCACTGACCGCTTGCAGCTCTTCTTAATCGCCTCAGCGACTCTTCACTTACCGCTTACGGCTCTTCTTGATAGCTTAGCGACTCTTCAGTGACCGCTTGCGGCTCTTCTTGATAGCTTAGTGGCTCTTCACTGACCGCTTGCGACTCTTCTTAATCGCCTAAGCATATGTTCAATTACCGCTTCCGGCTCTTCTTGATAGCTTAGCGACTCTTTACTGACCGCTTGAGGCTCTTTTTAATCGCTCAGCGACTCTTCACTGACCGCTTGTGGCTCTTGATCGCTAAGCGACTCTTCACTGACCGCTTGCGGCTCTTCTTGATGGCCTCAGCGACTCTTCACTGACCGATTGCAACCCTTCTTGATCGCTCAGCGAGTCTTCACTGACCGCTTGCGACTTTTTTTAATCGCCTCAGCGACTCTTCACTTACCGCTTGCCGCTTTTTTTAATCGTTCAGCGACTCTTCACTGACCGCTTGCGACTCTTCTTAATCGCCTTAGCGACTCTTCACTGACCGCTTGCGGCTCTTCTTGATGGCCTCAGCGACTCTTCACTGACCGATTGCAACGCTTCTTGATCGCTCAGCGACTCTTCACTGACCGCTTGCGACTCTTCCTAATCGCCTCAGCGACTCTTCACTTACCGCTTGCAGCTTTTTTTAATCGCTCAGCGACTCGTCAGTGACCGCTTGCGACTCTTCTTAATCGCCTCACCATTTGTGCACTTACCGCTTCCGGCTCTTCTTGATAGCTTAGCGACTCTTTACTGACCGCTTGCGACTCTTCTTAATCGCCTCAGCGACTCTTCACTGACCGCTTGCGGCTCTTCTTGATCGCCTCAGCGACTCTTCACTGACCGCGTGCGGCTCTTCTTGGTCGCTTAGCGACTCTTCACTGACCGCTTGCGGCTCTTCTTGATTGCCTCAGCGACTCTTCACTGACCGCTTGCGGCTCTTCTTGATAGCTTAGTGGCCATTCACTGACCGCTTGCGACTCTTCTTAATCGCCGCAGCATTTGTTCACTTACCGCTTCCGGCTCTTCTTGATAGCTTAGCGACTCTTTACTGACCGCTTGCGACTCTTCTTAATCGCCTCAGCGACTCTTCACTGACCGCTTGCGACTCTTTTTGATCATTCAGCGACTCTTCACTGACCACTTGCGGCTCTTCTTGGTCGCTCAGCTAGTCTTCACTGACCGCGTGCGTGCTTGTGGCTCTTCTTAATCGCCTCAGCGACTCTTCACTGACGGCTGCGACTCTTCTTGATGGCCTCAGCGACTCTTCACTGACCATTTGCAACTCTTCTTGATCGCTCAGCGAGTCTTCACTGACCGCTTGCGGCTCTTCTTGATGGCCTCAGCGACTCTTCACTGACCCCTTGCGGATCTTTTTGATCGCCTCGTCGACTCTTCACTGACCGCTTGTGGCTCTGCTTGATCGCCTCGGCGAGTCTTCACAGACCGCGTGCGGCTTTTCTTGATCGCTCAACGACTCCTCAATGTCCGCGTGCTGCTCTGCTTGATCGCCTCCGTGACTCTTCACTGACCGCTTGCGGCTCTCCTTGATAGCTTAGCGACTCTTCACTGACCGCTTGCGGCTCTTCTTGATCGCCTCATCGACTCTTCGCTGACCGCTTGCGGCTCTTCTTAATCGCTCAGCGCTTCTTCACTGACCGCTTGCGGATCTTTTTGATCGCCTCATCGACTCTTCACTGACCGCGTGCGGCTCTTCTTGATCGCCTCAGCGCCTCTTCACTGACCGCTTGCGACTCTTCTTGATCGTTCAGCGACTCTTCACTGACCGCATGCGGCTCTTCTTGATAGCTTAGTGGCTCTTCACTGATCGCTTGCGACTCTTCTCAATCGTTCAGCAACTCTACACTGACCACTTGCGGCTCTTCTTGGTCGCTCAGCGAGTCTTCACTGACAGCGTGTGTGCTTGTGGCTCTTCTTAATCGCCGCAGCGACTCTTCACTGACCGCTTGCGACTCTTCTTGATGGCCTCAGCGACTCTTCACTGACCGTTTGCAACTCTTTTTGATCGGTTAGCGACTCTTCACTGACCACTTGCAGCTCTTCTTAGTCGCTCAGCGAGTCTTCACTGACCGCGTGCGTGCTTGTGGCTCTTCTTAATCGCCTCAGCGACTCTTCACTGACGGCTTGCGGCTCTTCTTGATGGCCTCAGCGACTCTTCACTGACCGTTTGCAACTCTTCTTGATCGCTCAGCGAGTCTTCACTGACCGCTTGCGGCTCTTCTTGATGGCCTTAGCGACTCTTCACTGACCCCTTGCGGAACTTTTTGATCGCCTCGTCGACTCTTCACTGACAGCGTGCGGCTCTTCTTGATTCCTGAACGACTCTTCTTTGACCACTTGCGGCTCTTCTTGATCGCTCAGCGACTCTTCACTAACAGCTTACGGCTCTTCTTGATCGCCTCAGCGACTCTTCACTGACCTCTTGCGGCTCTTCTTGATAGCTTAGCGACTCTTCACTGACCGCATGCGGGTGTTCTTGATAGCTTAGTGGCTCTTCACTTACCGCTTGCGACTCTTCTTAATCGCCTCAGCGACTCTTCACTGACCGCTTGCGACTTTTCTTAATCGCCTCAGCGACTCTTCACTTACCGCTTGCGGCTTTTTTTAATCGCTCAGCGACTCTTCACTGACCGCTTGCGGCTCTTCTTGATCGCCTCAGCGACTCTTCACTGACCGCGTGCGGCTCTTCTTGATAGCTTAGTGGCTCTTCACTGACCGCTTGCGACTCTTCTTAATCGCCTTAGCATTTGTTCACTTACCGCTTCCGCCTCTTCTTGATAGCTTAGCGACTCTTTACTGACCACTTGCGACTCTTCTTAATCGCCTCAGCGACTCTTCACTGGCCGCTTGCGACTCTTTTTGATCATTCAGCGACTCTTCATTGACCGCTTGCGGCTCTTCTTGATGGCCTCTGCGACTCTTTACTGACCGTTTGCAACTCTTCTTGATCGCTCAGCGAGTCTTCACTGACCGCTTGCGGCTCTTCTTGATGGCCTTAGCGACTCTTCACTGACCCCTTGCGGATCTTTTTGATCGCCTCGTCGACTCTTCGCTGACAGCGTGCGGCTCTTCTTGATCCCTGAACGACTCTTCACTGACCGCGTGCGGCTCTTCTTGGTCGCTTAGCGACTCTTCACTGACCGCTTGCGGCTCTTCTTGATTGCCTCAGCGACTCTTCACTGACCGCTTGCGGCTCTTCTTGATAGCTTAGTGGCTCTTCACTGACCGCTTGCGACTCTTCTTAATCGCCTCAGCATTTGTTCACTTACCGCTTCCGGCTCTTCTTGATAGCTTAGCGACTCTTTACTGACCGCTTGCGACTCTTCTTAATCGCCTTAGCGACTCTTTACTGACCGCTTGCGACTCTTCTTAATCGCCTCAGCGACTCTTTACTGACCACTTGCGACTCTTCTTAATCGCCTCAGCGACTCTTCACTGGCCGCTTGCGACTCTTTTTGATCATTCAGCGACTCTTCATTGACCGCTTGCGGCTCTTCTTGATGGCCTCTGCGACTCTTTACTGACCGTTTGCAACTCTTCTTGATCGCTCAGCGAGTCTTCACTTACCGCTTCCGGCTCTTCTTGATAGCTTAGCGACTCTTTACTGACCGCTTGCGACTCTTCTTAATCGCCTCAGCGACTCTTTACTGACCGCTTGCGACTCTTCTTAATCGCCTCAGCGACTCTTCACTGACCGCTTGCGGCTCTTCTTGATCGCCTCAGCGACTCTTCACTGACCGCGTGCGGCTCTTCTTGGTCGCTTAGCGACTCTTCACTGACCGCTTGCGGCTCTTCTTGATTGCCTCAGCGACTCTTCACTGACCGCTTGCGGCTCTTCTTGATAGCTTAGTGGCTCTTCACTGACCGCTTGCGACTCTTCTTAATCGCCTCAGCATTTGTTCACTTACCGCTTCCGGCTCTTCTTGATAGCTTAGCGACTCTTTACTGACCGCTTGCGACTCTTCTTAATCGCCTCAGCGACTCTTCACTGACCGCTTGCGACTCTTTTTGATCATTCAGCGACTCTTCACTGACCACTTGCGGCTCTTCTTGGTCGCTCAGCTAGTCTTCACTGACCGCGTGCGTGCTTGTGGCTCTTCTTAATCACCTCAGCGACTCTTCACTGACGGCTGCAACTCTTCTTGATGGCCTCAGCGACTCTTCACTGACCATTTGCAACTCTTCTTGATCGCTCAGCGAGTCTTCACTGACCGCTTGCGGCTCTTCTTGATGGCCTCAGCGACTCTTCACTGACCCCTTGCGGATCTTTTTGATCGCCTCGTCGACTCTTCACTGACCCCTTGCGGATCTTTTTGATCGCCTCGTCGACTCTTCACTGACCGCTTGTGGCTCTGCTTGATCGCCTCGGCGAGTCTTCACAGACCGCGTGCGGCTTTTCTTGATCGCTCAACGACTCCTCAATGTCCGCGTGCTGCTCTGCTTGATCGCCTCCGTGACTCTTCACTGACCGCTTGCGGCTCTCCTTGATAGCTTAGCGACTCTTCACTGACCGCTTGCGGCTCTTCTTGATCGCCTCATCGACTCTTCGCTGACCGCTTGCGGCTCTTCTTAATCGCTCAGCGCTTCTTCACTGACCGCTTGCGGATCTTTTTGATCGCCTCATCGACTCTTCACTGACCGCGTGCGGCTCTTCTTGATCGCCTCAGCGCCTCTTCACTGACCGCTTGCGACTCTTCTTGATCGTTCAGCGACTCTTCACTGACCGCATGCGGCTCTTCTTGATAGCTTAGTGGCTCTTCACTGATCGCTTGCGACTCTTCTCAATCGTTCAGCAACTCTACACTGACCACTTGCGGCTCTTCTTGGTCGCTCAGCGAGTCTTCACTGACAGCGTGCGTGCTTGTGGCTCTTCTTAATCGCCGCAGCGACTCTTCACTGACCGCTTGCGACTCTTCTTGATGGCCTCAGCGACTCTTCACTGACCGTTTGCAACTCTTCTTGATCGGTTAGCGACTCTTCACTGACCACTTGCAGCTCTTCTTAGTCGCTCAGCGAGTCTTCACTGACCGCGTGCGTGCTTGTGGCTCTTCTTAATCGCCTCAGCGACTCTTCACTGACGGCTTGCGGCTCTTCTTGATGGCCTCAGCGACTCTTCACTGACCGTTTGCAACTCTTCTTGATCGCTCAGCGAGTCTTCACTGACCGCTTGCGGCTCTTCTTGATGGCCTTAGCGACTCTTCACTGACCCCTTGCGGAACTTTTTGATCGCCTCGTCGACTCTTCACTGACAGCATGCGGCTCTTCTTGATCCCTGAACGACTCTTCTTTGACCACTTGCGGCTCTTCTTGATCGCTCAGCGACTCTTCACTAACAGCTTACGGCTCTTCTTGATCGCCTCAGCGACTCTTCACTGACCGCTTGCAGCTCTTCTTAATCGCCTCAGCGACTCTTCACTTACGGCTCTTCTTGATAGCTTAGCAACTCTTCAGTGACCGCTTGCGGCTCTTCTTGATAGCTTAGCGACTCTTCACTGACCGCATGCGGGTGTTCTTGATAGCTTAGTGGCTCTTCACTTACCGCTTGCGACTCTTCTTAATCGCCTCAGCGACTCTTCACTGACCGCTTGCGACTTTTCTTAATCGCATCAGCGACTCTTCACTTACCGCTTGCGGCTTTTTTAATCGCTCAGCGACTCTTCACTGACCGCTTGCGGCTCTTCTTGATCGCCTCAGCGACTCTTCACTGACCGCGTGCGGCTCTTCTTGATAGCTTAGTGGCTCTTCACTGACCGCTTGCGACTCTTCTTAATCGCCTTAGCATTTGTTCACTTACCGCTTCCGCCTCTTCTTGATAGCTTACCGACTCTTTACTGACCGCTTGCGACTCTTCTTAATCGCCTCAGCGACTCTTCACTGACCGCTTGCGACTCTTTTTGATCATTCAGCGACTCTTCACTGACCACTTGCGGCTCTTCTTGGTCGCTCAGCTAGTCTTCACTGACGGCTTGCGACTCTTCTTGATGGCCTGCCTCAGCGACTCTTCACTGACCATTTGCAACTCTTCTTGATCGCTCAGCGAGTCTTCACTGACCGCTTGCGGCTCTTCTTGATGGCCTCAGCGACTCTTCACTGACCACTTGCGACTCTTCTTGATCGTTCAGCGACTCTTCACTGGCCGCTTGCGACTCTTCTTGGTCGCTTAGCGACTCTTCACTGACCGCTTGCGGTTCTTCTTGATCGCCTCAGCGACTCTTCACTGACCGCTTGCGTCTCTCCTTGATCGCCTCGGCGAGTCTTCACTGACCGCTTGCAGCTCTTCTTAATCGCCTCAGCGACTCTTCACTTACGGCTCTTCTTGATAGCTTAGCGACTCTTCAGTGACCGCTTGCGGCTCTTCTTGATAGCTTAGTGGCTCTTCACTGACCGCTTGCGACTCTTCTTAATCGCCTAAGCATATGTTCAATTACCGCTTCCGGCTCTTCTTGATAGCTTAGCGACTCTTTACTGACCGCTTGAGGCTCTTTTTAATCGCTCAGCGACTCTTCACTGACCGCTTGTGGCTCTTGATCGCTAAGCGACTCTTCACTGACCGCTTGCGGCTCTTCTTGATGGCCTCAGCGACTCTTCACTGACCGATTGCAACCCTTCTTGATCGCTCAGCGAGTCTTCACTGACCGCTTGCGACTTTTTTTAATCGCCTCAGCGACTCTTCACTTACCGCTTGCGGCTTTTTTTAATCGTTCAGCGACTCTTCACTGACCGCTTGCGACTCTTCTTAATCGCCTTAGCGACTCTTCACTGACCGCTTGCGGCTCTTCTTGATGGCCTCAGCGACTCTTCACTGACCGATTGCAACGCTTCTTGATCGCTCAGCGACTCTTCACTGACCGCTTGCGACTCTTCTTAATCGCCTCAGCGACTCTTCACTTACCGCTTGCAGCTTTTTTTAATCGCTCAGCGACTCGTCAGTGACCGCTTGCGACTCTTCTTAATCGCCTCAGCGACTCTTCACTGAACGCTTGCGGATCTTTTTAATCGAAGACTCTTCTTTGACTCTTCACTGGCCGCTTGCGACTCTTCTTGGTCGCTTAGCGACTCTTCACTGACCGCTTGCGGTTCTTCTTGATCGCCTCAGCGACTCTTCACTGACCGCTTGCGTCTCTGCTTGATCGCCTCGGCGAGTCTTCACTGACCGCTTGCAGCTCTTCTTAATCGCCTCAGCGACTCTTCACTTAATGCTTACGGCTCTTCTTGATAGCTTAGCGACTCTTCAGTGACCGCTTGCGGCTCTTCTTGATAGCTTAGTGGCACTTCACTGACCGCTTGCGACTCTTCTTAATCGCCTAAGCATTTGTTCAATTACCGCTTCCGGCTCTTCTTGATAGCTTAGCGACTCTTTACTGACCGCATGCGACTTTTCTTAATCGCCTCAGCGACTTTTCACTTACCGCTTGCGGCTTTTTTTGATCGCTCAGCGACTCTTCACTGACCGCTTGCGGCTCTTCTTGATCGCCTCAGCGACTCTTCACTGACCGCGTGCGGCTCTTCTTGATAGCTTAGTGGCTCTTCACTGACCGCTTTCTGCTCTTCTTGATTGCTCAGCGACTCTTCACTGACCGCTTGCGGCTCTTCTTGTTCACTCAGCGACTCCTGCTGCTTGCGGCTCTTCTTGAACGCTCAGCGACTCTTCACTGACCGCTTGCGGCTTTCCTTAATCGCTAAACGACTCTTCACTGACCGCTTGCGGCTCTTCTTGGTCGCTTCGGTGACTCTGCACTGACTGCTTGCGGCTCTTCTTACTCGCCTCAGCGACTCATCACTAACCGCTTGCGGCTCTTCTTGATCGCCTCAGCGCCTCTTCACTGACCGCTTGCGACTCTTCTTGATCGTTCAGCGACTCTTCACTGACCGCATGCGGCTCTTCTTGATAGCTTAGTGGCTCTTCACTGATCGCTTGCGACTCTTCTCAATCGTTCAGCAACTCTACACTGACCACTTGCGGCTCTTCTTGATCGCTCAGCGACTCTTCACTAACAGCTTACGGCTCTTCTTGATCGCCTCAGCGACTCTTCACTGACCTCTTGCGGCTCTTCTTGATAGCTTAGCGACTCTTCACTGACCGCATGCGGGTGTTCTTGATAGCTTAGTGGCTCTTCACTTACCGCTTGCGACTCTTCTTAATCGCCTCAGCGACTCTTCACTGACCGCTTGCGACTTTTCTTAATCGCCTCAGCGACTCTTCACTTACCGCTTGCGGCTTTTTTTAATCGCTCAGCGACTCTTCACTGACCGCTTGCGGCTCTTCTTGATCGCCTCAGCGACTCTTCACTGACCGCGTGCGGCTCTTCTTGATAGCTTAGTGGCTCTTCACTGACCGCTTGCGACTCTTCTTAATCGCCTTAGCATTTGTTCACTTACCGCTTCCGCCTCTTCTTGATAGCTTAGCGACTCTTTACTGACCACTTGCGACTCTTCTTAATCGCCTCAGCGACTCTTCACTGGCCGCTTGCGACTCTTTTTGATCATTCAGCGACTCTTCACTGACCACTTGCGGCTCTTCTTGGTCGCTCAGCTAGTCTTCACTGACCGCGTGCGTGCTTGTGGCTCTTCTTAATCGCCTCAGCGACTCTTCACTGACGGCTTGCGACTCTTCTTGATGGCCTGCCTCAGCGACTCTCACTGACCATTTGCAACTCTTCTTGATCGCTCAGCGACTCTTCATTGACCGCTTGCGGCTCTTCTTGATGGCCTCTGCGACTCTTTACTGACCGTTTGCAACTCTTCTTGATCGCTCAGCGAGTCTTCACTGACCGCTTGCGGCTCTTCTTGATAGCCTTAGCGACTCTTCACTGACCCCTTGCGGATCTTTTTGATCGCCTCGTCGACTCTTCGCTGACAGCGTGCGGCTCTTCTTGATCCCTGAACGACTCTTCACTGACCGCTTGCTGCTCTTCTTGATAGCTTAGTGGCTCTTCACTGACCGCTTGCGACTCTTCTTAATCGCCTCAGCATTTGTGCACTTACCGCTTCCGGCTCTTCTTGATAGCTTAGCGACTCTTTACTGACCGCTTGCGACTCTTCTTAATCGCCTCAGCGACTCTTCACTGACCGCTTGCGGCTCTTCTTGATCGCCTCAGCGACTCTTTACTGACCGCGTGCGGCTCTTCTTGGTCGCTTAGCGACTCTTCACTGACCGCTTGCGGCTCTTCTTGATTGCCTCAGCGACTCTTCACTGACCGCTTGCGGCTCTTCTTGATAGCTTAGTGGCTCTTCACTGACCGCTTGCGACTCTTCTTAATCGCCTCAGCATTTGTTCACTTACCGCTTCCGGCTCTTCTTGATAGCTTAGCGACTCTTTACTGACCGCTTGCGACTCTTCTTAATCGCCTCAGCGACTCTTCACTGACCGCTTGCGACTCTTTTTGATCATTCAGCGACTCTCCACTGACCACTTGCGGCTCTTCTTGGTCGCTCAGCTAGTCTTCACTGACCGCGTGCGTGCTTGTGGCTCTTCTTAATCGCCTCAGCGACTCTTCACTGACGGCTGCGACTCTTCTTGATGGCCTCAGCGACTCTTCACTGACCATTTGCAACTCTTCTTGATCGCTCAGCGAGTCTTCACTGACCGCTTGCGGCTCTTCTTGATGGCCTCAGCGACTCTTCACTGACCCCTTGCGGATCTTTTTGATCGCCTCGTCGACTCTTCACTGACCCCTTGCGGATCTTTTTGATCGCCTCGTCGACTCTTCACTGACCGCTTGTGGCTCTGCTTGATCGCCTCGGCGAGTCTTCACAGACCGCGTGCGGCTTTTCTTGATCGCTCAACGACTCCTCAATGTCCGCGTGCTGCTCTGCTTGATCGCCTCCGTGACTCTTCACTGACCGCTTGCGGCTCTCCTTGATAGCTTAGCGACTCTTCACTGACCGCTTGCGGCTCTTCTTGATCGCCTCATCGACTCTTCGCTGACCGCTTGCGGCTCTTTGTAATCGCTCAGCGCTTCTTCACTGACCGCTTGCGGATCTTTTTGATCGCCTCATCGACTCTTCACTGACCGCGTGCGGCTCTTCTTGATCGCCTCAGCGCCTCTTCGCTGACCGCTTGCGACTCTTCTTGATCGTTCAGCGACTCTTCACTGACCGCATGCGGCTCTTCTTGATAGCTTAGTGGCTCTTCACTGATCGCTTGCGACTCTTCTCAATCGTTCAGCAACTCTACACTGACCACTTGCGGCTCTTCTTGGTCGCTCAGCGAGTCTTCACTGACAGCGTGTGTGCTTGTGGCTCTTCTTAATCGCCGCAGCGACTCTTCACTGACCGCTTGCGACTCTTCTTGATGGCCTCAGCGACTCTTCACTGACCGTTTGCAACTCTTCTTGATCGGTTAGCGACTCTTCACTGACCACTTGCAGCTCTTCTTAGTCGCTCAGCGAGTCTTCACTGACCGCGTGCGTGCTTGTGGCTCTTCTTAATCGCCTCAGCGACTCTTCACTGACGGCTTGCGGCTCTTCTTGATGGCCTCAGCGACTCTTCACTGACCGTTTGCAACTCTTCTTGATCGCTCAGCGAGTCTTCACTGACCGCTTGCGGCTCTTCTTGATGGCCTTAGCGACTCTTCACTGACCCCTTGCGGAACTTTTTGATCGCCTCGTCGACTCTTCACTGACAGCATGCGGCTCTTCTTGATCCCTGAACGACTCTTCTTTGACCACTTGCGGCTCTTCTTGATCGCTCAGCGACTCTTCACTAACAGCTTACGGCTCTTCTTGATCGCCTCAGCGACTCTTCACTGACCGCTTGCAGCTCTTCTTAATCGCCTCAGCGACTCTTCACTTACGGCTCTTCTTGATAGCTTAGCGACTCTTCAGTGACCGCTTGCGGCTCTTCTTGATAGCTTAGCGACTCTTCACTGACCGCATGCGGCTTTTCTTGATAGCTTAGTGGCTCTTCACTTACCGCTTGCGACTCTTCTTAATCGCCTCAGCGACTCTTCACTGACCGCTTGCGACTTTTCTTAATCGCATCAGCGACTCTTCACTTACCGCTTGCGGCTTTTTTAATCGCTCAGCGACTCTTCACTGACCGCTTGTGGCTCTTCTTGATCGCCTCAGCGACTCTTCACTAACCGCGTGCGGCTCTTCTTGATAGCTTAGTGGCTCTTCACTGACCGCTTGCGACTCTTCTTAATCGCCTTAGCATTTGTTCACTTACCGCTTCCGCCTCTTCTTGATAGCTTAGCGACTCTTTACTGACCGCTTGCGACTCTTCTTAATCGCCTCAGCGACTCTTCACTGACCGCTTGCGACTCTTTTTGATCATTCAGCGACTCTTCACTGACCACTTGCGGCTCTTCTTGGTCGCTCAGCTAGTCTTCACTGACCGCGTGCGTGCTTGTGGCTCTTCTTAATCGCCTCAGCGACTCTTCACTGACGGCTTGCGACTCTTCTTGATGGCCTGCCTCAGCGACTCTTCACTGACCATTTGCAACTCTTCTTGATCGCTCAGCGAATCTTCACTGACCGCTTGCGGCTCTTCTTGATGGCCTCAGCGACTCTTCACTGACCTCTTGCGGATCTTTTTGATCGCCTCGCCGACTCTTCACTGACAGCGTGCGGCTCTTCTTGATCGCTGAACGACTCTTGTTTGCCCACTTGCGGCTCTTCTTGATCGCTCAGCGACTTTTCACTGACCGCGTGCAACTCTTCTTGATCGCCTCAGCGACTCTTCACTAACCGCTTGCGACTCTTTTTCATCATTCAGCGACTCTTCACTGACCACTTGCGGCTCTTCTTGGTCGCTCAGCTAGTCTTCACTGACCGCGTGCGTGCTTGTGGCTCTTCTTAATCGCCTCAGCGACTCTTCACTGACCGCTTGCGGCTCTTCTTGATAGCTTAGCGACTCTTCACTAACCGCATGCGGCTGTTCTTGATAGCTTAGTGGCTCTTCACTTACCGCTTGCGACTCTTCGTAATCGCCTCAGCGAGTCTTCACTGACCGCTTGCGACTCTTCTTGATAGCTTAGTGGCTATTCACTTACCGCTTGCGACTCTTCTTAATCGCCTCAGCGACTCTTCACTGACCACTTGCGACTCTTCTTGATCGTTCAGCGACTCTTCACTGGCCGCTTGCGACTCTTCTTGGTCGCTTAGCGACTCTTCACTGACCGCTTGCGGTTCTTCTTGATCGCCTCAGCGACTCTTCACTGACCGCTTGCGTCTCTGCTTGATCGCCTCGGCGAGTCTTCACTGACCGCTTGCAGCTCTTCTTAATCGCCTCAGCGACTCTTCACTTACGGCTCTTCTTGATAGCTTAGCGACTCTTCAGTGACCGCTTGCGGCTCTTCTTGATAGCTTAGTGGCTCTTCACTGACCGCTTGCGACTCTTCTTAATCGCCTAAGCATATGTTCAATTACCGCTTCCGGCTCTTCTTGATAGCTAAGCGACTCTTTACTGACCGCTTGAGGCTCTTTTTAATCGCTCAGCGACTCTTCACTGACCGCTTGTGGCTCTTGATCGCTAAGCGACTCTTCACTGACCGCTTGCGGCTCTTCTTGATGGCCTCAGCGACTCTTCACTGACCGATTGCAACCCTTCTTGATCGCTCAGCGAGTCTTCACTGACCGCTTGCGACTTTTTTTAATCGCCTCAGCGACTCTTCACTTACCGCTTGCGGCTTTTTTTAATCGTTCAGCGACTCTTCACTGACCGCTTGCGACTCTTCTTAATCGCCTTAGCGACTCTTCACTGACCGCTTGCGGCTCTTCTTGATGGCCTCAGCGACTCTTCACTGACCGATTGCAACGCTTCTTGATCGCTCAGCGACTCTTCACTGACCGCTTGCGACTCTTCTTAATCGCCTCAGCGACTCTTCACTTACCGCTTGCAGCTTTTTTTAATCGCTCAGCGACTCGTCAGTGACCGCTTGCGACTCTTCTTAATCGCCTCAGCGACTCTTCACTGAACGCTTGCGGATCTTTTTAATCGAAGACTCTTCTTTGACTCTTCACTGGCCGCTTGCGACTCTTCTTGGTCGCTTAGCGACTCTTCACTGACCGCTTGCGGTTCTTCTTGATCGCCTCAGCGACTCTTCACTGACCGCTTGCGTCTCTGCTTGATCGCCTCGGCGAGTCTTCACTGACCGCTTGCAGCTCTTCTTAATCGCCTCAGCGACTCTTCACTTAATGCTTACGGCTCTTCTTGATAGCTTAGCGACTCTTCAGTGACCGCTTGCGGCTCTTCTTGATAGCTTAGTGGCACTTCACTGACCGCTTGCGACTCTTCTTAATCGCGTAAGCATTTGTTCAATTACCGCTTCCGGCTCTTCTTGATAGCTTAGCGACTCTTTACTGACCGCATGCGACTTTTCTTAATCGCCTCAGCGACTTTTCACTTACCGCTTGCGGCTTTTTTTGATCGCTCAGCGACTCTTCACTGACCGCTTGCGGCTCTTCTTGATCGCCTCAGCGACTCTTCACTGACCGCGTGCGGCTCTTCTTGATAGCTTAGTGGCTCTTCACTGACCGCTTTCTGCTCTTCTTGATTGCTCAGCGACTCTTCACTGACCGCTTGCGGCTCTTCTTGTTCACTCAGCGACTCCTGCTGCTTGCGGCTCTTCTTGAACGCTCAGCGACTCTTCACTGACCGCTTGCGACTTTCCTTAATCGCTAAACGACTCTTCACTGACCGCTTGCGGCTCTTCTTGGTCGCTTCGGTGACTCTTCACTGACTGCTTGCGGCTCTTCTTACTCGCCTCAGCGACTCATCACTAACCGCTTGCGGCTCTTCTTGATCGCTCAACGACTCTTCACTGACCGCATGCGGCTCTTCTTGATAGCTTAGTGGCTCTTCACTGATCGCTTGCGACTCTTCTCAATCGTTCAGCAACTCTACACTGACCACTTGCGGCTCTTCTTGGTCGCTCAGCGAGTCTTCACTGACAGCGTGCGTGCTTGTGGCTCTTCTTAATCGCCGCAGCGACTCTTCACTGACCGCTTGCGACTCTTCTTGATGGCCTCAGCGACTCTTCACTGACCGTTTGCAACTCTTCTTGATCGGTTAGCGACTCTTCACTGACCACTTGCAGCTCTTCTTAGTCGCTCAGCGAGTCTTCACTGACCGCGTGCGTGCTTGTGGCTCTTCTTAATCGCCTCAGCGACTCTTCACTGACGGCTTGCGGCTCTTCTTGATGGCCTCAGCGACTCTTCACTGACCGTTTGCAACTCTTCTTGATCGCTCAGCGAGTCTTCACTGACCGCTTGCGGCTCTTCTTGATGGCCTTAGCGACTCTTCACTGACCCCTTGCGGAACTTTTTGATCGCCTCGTCGACTCTTCACTGACAGCGTGCGGCTCTTCTTGATCCCTGAACGACTCTTCTTTGACCACTTGCGGCTCTTCTTGATCGCTCAGCGACTCTTCACTAACAGCTTACGGCTCTTCTTGATCGCCTCAGCGACTCTTCACTGACCTCTTGCGGCTCTTCTTGATAGCTTAGCGACTCTTCACTGACCGCATGCGGGTGTTCTTGATAGCTTAGTGACTCTTCACTTACCGCTTGCGACTCTTCTTAATCGCCTCAGCGACTCTTCACTGACCGCTTGCGACTTTTCTTAATCGCCTCAGCGACTCTTCACTTACCGCTTGCGGTTTTTTTTAATCGCTCAGCGAATCTTCACTGACCGCTTGCGGCTCTTCTTGATCGCCTCAGCGACTCTTCACTGACCGCGTGCGGCTCTTCTTGATAGCTTAGTGGCTCTTCACTGACCGCTTGCGACTCTTCTTAATCGCCTTAGCATTTGTTCACTTACCGCTTCCGCCTCTTCTTGATAGCTTAGCGACTCTTTACTGACCGCTTGCGACTCTTCTTAATCGCCTCAGCGACTCTTCACTGACCGCTTGCGACTCTTTTTGATCATTCAGCGACTCTTCACTGACCACTTGCGGCTCTTCTTGGTCGCTCAGCTAGTCTTCACTGACCGCGTGCGTGCTTGTGGCTCTTCTTAATCGCCTCAGCGACTCTTCACTGACGGCTTGCGACTCTTCTTGATGGCCTGCCTCAGCGACTCTTCACTGACCATTTGCAACTTTTCTTGATCGCTCAGCGACTCTTCATTGACCGCTTGCGGCTCTTCTTGATGGCCTCTGCGACTCTTTACTGACCGTTTGCAACTCTTCTTGATCGCTCAGCGAGTCTTCACTGACCGCTTGCGGCTCTTCTTGATGGCCTTAGCGACTCTTCACTGACCCCTTGCGGATCTTTTTGATCGCCTCGTCGACTCTTCGCTGACAGCGTGCGGCTCTTCTTGATCCCTGAACGACTCTTCACTGACCGCTTGCTGCTCTTCTTGATAGCTTAGTGGCTCTTCACTGACCGCTTGCGACTCTTCTTAATCGCCTCAGCATTTGTGCACTTACCGCTTCCGGCTCTTCTTGATAGCTTAGCGACTCTTTACTGACCGCTTGCGACTCTTCTTAATCGCCTCAGCGACTCTTCACTGAACGCTTGCGGCTCTTCTTGATCGCCTCAGCGACTCTTCACTGACCGCGTGCGGCTCTTCTTGGTCGCTTAGCGACTCTTCACTGACCGCTTGCGGCTCTTCTTGATTGCCTCAGCGACTCTTCACTGACCGCTTGCGGCTCTTCTTGATAGCTTAGTGGCTCTTCACTGACCGCTTGCGACTCTTCTTAATCGCCTCAGCATTTGTTCACTTACCGCTTCCGGCTCTTCTTGATAGCTTAGCGACTCTTTACTGACCGCTTGCGACTCTTCTTAATCGCCTCAGCGACTCTTCACTGACCGCTTGCGACTCTTTTTGATCATTCAGCGACTCTTCACTGACCACTTGCGGCTCTTCTTGGTCGCTCAGCTAGTCTTCACTGACCGCGTGCGTGCTTGTGGCTCTTCTTAATCGCCTCAGCGACTCTTCACTGACGGCTGCGACTCTTCTTGATGGCCTCAGCGACTCTTCACTGACCATTTGCAACTCTTCTTGATCGCTCAGCGAGTCTTCACTGACCGCTTGCGGCTCTTCTTGATGGCCTCAGCGACTCTTCACTGACACCTTGCGGATCTTTTTGATCGCCTCGTCGACTCTTCACTGACCCCTTGCGGATCTTTTTGATCGCCTCGTCGACTCTTCACTGACCGCTTGTGGCTCTGCTTGATCGCCTCGGCGAGTCTTCACAGACTGCGTGCGGCTTTTCTTGATCGCTCAACGACTCCTCAATGTCCGCGTGCTGCTCTGCTTGATCGCCTCCGTGACTCTTCACTGACCGCTTGCGGCTCTCCTTGATAGCTTAGCGACTCTTCACTGACCGCTTGCGGCTCTTCTTGATCGCCTCATCGACTCTTCGCTGACCGCTTGCGGCTCTTCTTAATCGCTCAGCGCTTCTTCACTGACCGCTTGCGGATCTTTTTGATCGCCTCATCGACTCTTCACTGACCGCGTGCGGCTCTTCTTGATCGCCTCAGCGCCTCTTCACTGACCGCTTGCGACTCTTCTTGATCGTTCAGCGACTCTTCACTGACCGCATGCGGCTCTTCTTGATAGCTTAGTGGCTCTTCACTAATCGCTTGCGACTCTTCTCAATCGTTCAGCAACTCTACACTGACCACTTGCGGCTCTTCTTGGTCGCTCAGCGAGTCTTCACTGACAGCGTGCGTGCTTGTGGCTCTTCTTAATCGCCGCAGCGACTCTTCACTGACCGCTTGCGACTCTTCTTGATGGCCTCAGCGACTCTTCACTGACCGTTTGCAACTCTTCTTGATCGGTTAGCGACTCTTCACTGACCACTTGCAGCTCTTCTTAGTCGCTCAGCGAGTCTTCACTGACCGCGTGCGTGCTTGTGGCTCTTCTTAATCGCCTCAGCGACTCTTCACTGACGGCTTGCGGCTCTTCTTGATGGCCTCAGCGACTCTTCACTGACCGTTTGCAACTCTTCTTGATCGCTCAGCGAGTCTTCACTGACCGCTTGCGGCTCTTCTTGATGGCCTTAGCGACTCTTCACTGACCCCTTGCGGAACTTTTTGATCGCCTCGTCGACTCTTCACTGACAGCGTGCGGCTCTTCTTGATCCCTGAACGACTCTTCTTTGACCACTTGCGGCTCTTCTTGATCGCTCAGCGACTCTTCACTAACAGCTTACGGCTCTTCTTGATCGCCTCAGCGACTCTTCACTGACCTCTTGCGGCTCTTCTTGATAGCTTAGCGACTCTTCACTGACCGCTTGCGACTCTTCTTAATCGCCTCAGCGACTCTTCACTGACCGCTTGCGACTCTTTTTGATCATTCAGCGACTCTTCACTGACCACTTGCGGCTCTTCTTGGTCGCTCAGCTAGTCTTCACTGACCGCGTGCGTGCTTGTGGCTCTTCTTAATCGCCTCAGCGACTCTTCACTGACGGCTTGCGACTCTTCTTGATGGCCTGCCTCAGCGACTCTTCACTGACCATTTGCAACTCTTCTTGATCGCTCAGCGACTCTTCATTGACCGCTTGCGGCTCTTCTTGATGGCCTCTGCGACTCTTTACTGACCGTTTGCAACTCTTCTTGATCGCTCAGCGAGTCTTCACTGACCGCTTGCGGCTCTTCTTGATGGCCTTAGCGACCCTTCACTGACCCCTTGCGGATCTTTTTGATCGCCTCGTCGACTCTTCGCTGACAGCGTGCGGCTCTTCTTGATCCCTGAACGACTCTTCACTGACCGCTTGCTGCTCTTCTTGATAGCTTAGTGGCTCTTCACTGACCGCTTGCGACTCTTCTTAATCGCCTCAGCATTTGTGCACTTACCGCTTCCGGCTCTTCTTGATAGCTTAGCGACTCTTTACTGACCGCTTGCGACTCTTCTTAATCGCCTCAGCGACTCTTCACTGAACGCTTGCGGCTCTTCTTGATCGCCTCAGCGACTCTTCACTGACCGCGTGCGGCTCTTCTTGGTCGCTTAGCGACTCTTCACTGACCGCTTGCGGCTCTTCTTGATTGACTCAGCGACTCTTCACTGACCGCTTGCGGCTCTTCTTGATAGCTTAGTGGCTCTTCACTGACCGCTTGCGACTCTTCTTAATCGCCTCAGCATTTGTTCACTTACCGCTTCCGGCTCTTCTTGATAGCTTAGCGACTCTTTACTGACCGCTTGCGACTCTTCTTAATCGCCTCAGCGACTCTCCACTGACCGCTTGCGACTCTTTTTGATCATTCAGCGACTCTTCACTGACCACTTGCGGCTCTTCTTGGTCGCTCAGCTAGTCTTCACTGACCGCGTGCGTGCTTGTGGCTCTTCTTAATCGCCTCAGCGACTCTTCACTGACGGCTGCGACTCTTCTTGATGGCCTCAGCGAATCTAAACTGACCATTTGCAACTCTTCTTGATCGCTCAGCGAGTCTTCACTGACCGCTTGCGGCTCTTCTTGATGGCCTCAGCGACTCTTCACTGACACCTTGCGGATCTTTTTGATCGCCTCGTCGACTCTTCACTGACCCCTTGCGGATCTTTTTGATCGCCTCGTCGACTCTTCACTGACCGCTTGTGGCTCTGCTTGATCGCCTCGGCGAGTCTTCACAGACCGCGTGCGGCTTTTCTTGATCGCTCAACGACTCCTCAATGTCCGCGTGCTGCTCTGCTTGATCGCCTCCGTGACTCTTCACTGACCGCTTGCGGCTCTCCTTGATAGCTTAGCGACTCTTCACTGACCGCTTGCGGCTCTTCTTGATCGCCTCATCGACTCTTCGCTGACCGCTTGCGGCTCTTCTTAATCGCTCAGCGCTTCTTCACTGACCGCTTGCGGATCTTTTTGATCGCCTCATCGACTCTTCACTGACCGCGTGCGGCTCTTCTTGATCGCCTCAGCGCCTCTTCACTGACCGCTTGCGACTCTTCTTGATCGTTCAGCGACTCTTCACTGACCGCATGCGGCTCTTCTTGATAGCTTAGTGGCTCTTCACTAATCGCTTGCGACTCTTCTCAATCGTTCAGCAACTCTACACTGACCACTTGCGGCTCTTCTTGGTCGCTCAGCGAGTCTTCACTGACAGCGTGCGTGCTTGTGGCTCTTCTTAATCGCCGCAGCGACTCTTCACTGACCGCTTGCGACTCTTCTTGATGGCCTCAGCGACTCTTCACTGACCGTTTGCAACTCTTCTTGATCGGTTAGCGACTCTTCACTGACCACTTGCAGCTCTTCTTAGTCGCTCAGCGAGTCTTCACTGACCTCGTGCGTGCTTGTGGCTCTTCTTAATCGCCTCAGCGACTCTTCACTGACGGCTTGCGGCTCTTCTTGATGGCCTCAGCGACTCTTCACTGACCGTTTGCAACTCTTCTTGATCGCTCAGCGAGTCTTAACTGACCGCTTGCGGCTCTTCTTGATGGCCTTAGCGACTCTTCACTGACCCCTTGCGGAACTTTTTGATCGCCTCGTCGATTCTTCACTGACAGCATGCGGCTCTTCTTGATCCCTGAACGACTCTTCTTTGACCACTTGCGGCTCTTCTTGATCGCTCAGCGACTCTTCAATAACAGCTTACGGCTCTTCTTGATCGCCTCAGCGACTCTTCACTGACCTCTTGCGGCTCTTCTTGATAGCTTAGCGACTCTTCACTGACCGCATGCGGGTGTTCTTGATAGCTTAGTGGCTCTTCACTTACCGCTTGCGACTCTTCTTAATCGCCTCAGCGACTCTTCACTGACCGCTTGCGACTTTTCTTAATCGCCTCAGCGACTCTTCACTTACCGCTTGCGGCTTTTTTTAATCGCTCAGCGACTCTTCACTGACCGCTTGCGGCTCTTCTTGATCGCCTCAGCGACTCTTCACTGACCGCGTGCGGCTCTTCTTGATAGCTTAGTGGCTCTTCACTGACCGCTTGCGACTCTTCTTAATCGCCTTAGCATTTGTTCACTTACCGCTTCCGCCTCTTCTTGATAGCTTAGCGACTCTTTACTGACCGCTTGCGACTCTTCTTAATCGCCTCAGCGACTCTTCACTGACCGCTTGCGACTCTTTTTGATCATTCAGCGACTCTTCACTGACCACTTGCGGCTCTTCTTGGTCGCTCAGCTAGTCTTCACTGACCGCGTGCGTGCTTGTGGCTCTTCTTAATCGCCTCAGCGACTCTTCACTGACGCCTTGCGACTCTTCTTGATGGCCTGCCTCAGCGACTCTTCACTGACCATTTGCAACTCTTCTTGATCGCTCAGCGAGTCTTCACTGACCGCTTGCGGCTCTTCTTGATGGCCTCAGCGACTCTTCACTGACCTCTTGCGGATCTTTTTGATCGCCTCGCCGACTCTTCACTGACAGCGTGCGGCTCTTCTTGATCGCTGAACGACTCTTGTTTGCCCACTTGCGGCTCTTCTTGATCGCTCAGCGACTTTTCACTGACCGCGTGCAACTCTTCTTGATCGCCTCAGCGACTCTTCACTGACCGCTTGCGGCTCTTCTTGATAGCTTAGCGACTCTTCACTAACCGCATGCGGCTGTTCTTGATAGCTTAGTGGCTCTTCACTTACCGCTTGCGACTCTTCGTAATCGCCTCAGCGAGTCTTCACTGACGGCTTGCGACTGTTCTTGATAGCTTAGTGGCTATTCACTTACCGCTTGCGACTCTTCTTAATCGCCTCAGCGACTCTTCACTGACCACTCGCGACTCTTCTTGATCGTTCAGCGACTCTTCACTGGCCGCTTGCAACTCTTCTTGGTCGCTTAGCGACTCTTCACTGACCGCTTGCGGTTCTTCTTGATCGCCTCAGCGACTCTTCACTGACCGCTTGCGTCTCTGCTTGATCGCCTCGGCGAGTCTTACTGACCGCTTGCAGCTCTTCTTAATCGCCTCAGCGACTCTTCACTTACCGCTTACGGCTCTTCTTGATAGCTTAGCGACTCTTCAGTGACCGCTTGCGGCTCTTCTTGATAGCTTAGTGGCTCTTCACTGACCGCTTGCGACTCTTCTTAATCGCCTAAGCATATGTTCAATTACCGCTTCCGGCTCTTCTTGATAGCTTAGCGACTCTTTACTGACCGCTTGAGGCTCTTTTTAATCGCTCAGCGACTCTTCACTGACCGCTTGAGGCTCTTTTTAATCGCTCAGCGACTCTTCACTGACCGCTTGTGGCTCTTGATCGCTAAGCGACTCTTCACTGACCGCTTGCGGCTCTTCTTGATGGCGTCAGCGACTCTTCACTGACCGATTGCAACCCTTCTTGATCGCTCAGCGAGTCTTCACTGACCGCTTGCGACTTTTTTTAATCGCCTCAGCGACTCTTCACTTACCGCTTGCGGCTTTTTTTAATCGTTCAGCGACTCTTCACTGACCGCTTGCGACTCTTCTTAATCGCCTTAGCGACTCTTCACTGACCGCTTGCGGCTCTTCTTGATGGCCTCAGCGACTCTTCACTGACCGATTGCAACGCTTCTTGATCGCTCAGCGACTCTTCACTGACCGCTTGCGACTCTTCTTAATCGCCTCAGCGACTCTTCACTTACCGCTTGCAGCTTTTTTTAATCGCTCAGCGACTCGTCAGTGACCGCTTGCGACTCTTCTTAATCGCCTCAGCGACTCTTCACTGAACGCTTGCGGATCTTTTTAATCGAAGACTCTTCTTTGACTCTTCACTGGCCGCTTGCGACTCTTCTTGGTCGTTTAGCGACTCTTCACTGACCGCTTGCGGTTCTTCTTGATCGCCTCAGCTACTCTTCACTGACCGCTTGCGTCTCTGCTTGATCGCCTCGGCGAGTCTTCACTGACCGCTTGCAGCTCTTCTTAATCGCCTCAGCGACTCTTCACTTAATGCTTACGGCTCTTCTTGATAGCTTAGCGACTCTTCAGTGACCGCTTGCGGCTCTTCTTGATAGCTTAGTGGCACTTCACTGACCGCTTGCGACTCTTCTTAATCGCCTAAGCATTTGTTCAATTACCGCTTCCGGCTCTTCTTGATAGCTTAGCGACTCTTTACTGACCGCATGCGACTTTTCTTAATCGCCTCAGCGACTTTTCACTTACCGCTTGCGGCTTTTTTTGATCGCTCAGCGACTCTTCACTGACCGCTTGCGGCTCTTCTTGATCGCCTCAGCGACTCTTCACTGACCGCGTGCGGCTCTTCTTGATAGCTTAGTGGCTCTTCACTGACCGCTTTCTGCTCTTCTTGATTGCTCAGCGACTCTTCACTGACCGCTTGCGGCTCTTCTTGTTCACTCAGCGACTCCTGCTGCTTGCGGCTCTTCTTGAACGCTCAGCGACTCTTCACTGACCGCTTGCGACTTTCCTTAATCGCTAAACGACTCTTCACTGACCGCTTGCGGCTCTTCTTGGTCGCCTCGGTGACTCTTCACTGACTGCTTGCGGCTCTTCTTACTCGCCTCAGCGACTCATCACTAACCGCTTGCGGCTCTTCTTGATCGCTCAACGACTCTTCACTGACCGCTTGCGGCTCTTCTTAATCGCCTCAGCGACTCTTCATTTACCGCCTGCGGCTCTTCTTGGTCGCTTAACTACTCCTCACTGACCGCTTGCGACTCTTCTTTATCGCTCAGCAACTCTTCACTGACCGCTTTCTGCTCTTCTTGATTGCTCAGCGACTCTTCACTGACAGCGTACGGCTCTTTTTGATCGCCTCGGTGACTCTTCACTGACCGATTGCTGCTCAACTTGATCGCTGAGCGTCTCTTCACTGACAGCGTACGGCTCTTCTTGATTGCCTTGGTGACTCTTCACTGACTGCTTGCGGCTCTTCCTAATCGACTCAGCGACTCCTCACTAACCGCTTGCGACTCTTCTTTACCGCTCAGCGACTCTTTACAGACCGATTGCTGCTCTTTTTGATCGCTCAGCGACTCTTTACTAACAGCGTACGGCTCTTCTTGATCGCCTCAGCGACTCTTCACTCGGTGACTCTTCACTGATCGCTTGCGACCCCTCTTGATCGCTCAGCGACTCTTCACTGACCGCTTGCGGCTCTTCTTGTTCGCTCAGCGACTCCTGCTGCTTGCTGCTCTGCTTGATCGCTCAGCAGTCGTCACTGTCAGCGTACGGCTCTTGTTGATCGCCTCGGTGACTCTTCAGTGACCACTTGCGGCTCTTCTTAATCGCCGCAGCGACTCTTCACTTGGTGACTCTTCACTGACCGCTTGCGGCTCTTCTTAATCGCCTCAGCAACTCTTCACTAACCGCTTGGGGCTCTTCTTGATCGCCCAGCGACTCCTCACTGACAGCTATCGACTCTTCTTGAACGCTCAGCGCCTCTTCACTCGGTGACTCTTCACTGATCGCTTGCGACTCTTCTTTATCGCTCAGCGACTCTCCACTGACCGATTGCTGCTCTTCTTGATCGCTCAGCGTCTCTTCACTGACAGCGTACGGCTCTTCTTGATTGCCTTGGTGACTCTTCACTGACTGCTTGCGGCTCTTTCTAATCGCCTCAGCGACTCCTCACTAAACGCTTGCGACTCTTCTTTATCGCTCAGCGACTCTTCACAGACCGCTTTCTGGTCTTCTTGATCGCTCAGCGACTCTTTACTGATAGCGTACGGCTCTTCTTGATCGCCTCGGTGACTCTTCACTGACTGCTTGCGGCTCTTCTAACTTGCCTCAGCGACTCCTCACTGACCGCTTGCGTCTCTTCTTTATCGCTTAGCGACTCTTCACTGACCGCTTTCTGCTCTTCTTGATTGCTCAGCGACTCTTCACTGACAGCGTACGGCTCTTCTTGATCGCCTCGGTGACTCTTCACTGACCGATTGCTGCTCTTCTTGATCGATCAGCGTCTCTTCACTGACAGCGTACGGCTCTTCTTGATTGCCTTGGTGACTCTTCACTGACTGCTTGCGGCTCTTCCTAATCGCCTCAGCGACTCCTCACTAACCGCTTGCGACTCTTCTTTATCGCTCAGCGACTCTTCACAGACCGATTGCTGCTCTTTTTGATCGCTCAGCGACTCTTTACTGACAGCGTACGGCTCTTCTTGATCGCCTCGGTGACTCTTCACTGACTGCTTGCGGCTCTTCTTACTCGCCTCAGCGACTCCTCACTGACCGCTTGCGACACTTCTTTATCGCTCAGCGACTCTTCACTGACCGATTGCTGTTTTTTTTGATTGCTCAGCGACTCTTTACTGACAGCGTACGGCTCTTCTTGATCGCCTCGGTGACTCTTCACTGACTGCTTGCGGCTCATCTTACTCGCCTCAGCGACTCCTCACTGACCGCTTGCGACTCTTCTTTATCGCTCAGCGACTCTTCACAGACCGATTGCTGCTCTTTTTGATCGCTCAGCGACTCTGTACTGACAGCGTACGGCTCTTCTTGATCGCCTCGGTGACTCTTCACTGACTGCTTGCTGCTCTTCTTACTCGCCTCAGCGACTCCTCACTGACCGCTTGCGATTCTTCTTTATCGCTCAGCAACTCTTCACTGACCGCTTTCTGCTCTTCTTGATTGCTCAGCGACTCTTCACTGACAGCGTAAGGCTCTTCTTGATCGCCTCGGTGACTCTTCACTGACCGATTGCTGCTCTTTTTGATCGCTCAGCGACTCATTACTGACAGCGTACGGCTCTTCTTGATCGCCTCGGTCACTCTTCACTGACTGCTTGCGGCTCTTCTTGCTCGCCTCAGCGACTCCTCACTGACCGCTTGCGACTCTTCTTTATCGCTCAGCGACTCTTCACAGACCGATTGCTGCTCTTTTTGATCGCTCAGCGACTCTGTACTGACAGCATACGGCTCTTCTTGATCGCCTCGGTGACTCTTCACTGACTGCTTGCGGCTCTTCTTACTCGCCTCAGCGACTCCTCACTGACCGCTTGCGACTCTTCTTTATCGCTCAGCAACTCTTCACTGACCGCTTTCTGCTCTTCTTGATTGCTCAGCGACTCTTCACTGACAGCGTACGGCTCTTCTTGATCGCCTCGGTGACTCTTCACTGACCGATTGCTGCTCTTTTTGATCGCTCAGCGACTCTTTACTGACAGCGTACAGCTCTTCTTGATCGCCTCGGTGACTCTTCACTGACTGCTTGCGGCTCTTCTTACTCGCCTCAGCGACTCCTCACTGACCGCTTGCGACTCTTCTTTATCGCTTAGCGACTCTTCACAGACCGATTGCTGCTCTTTTTGATCGCTCAGCGAATCTTTACTGACAACGTACGGCTCTTCTTGATCGCCTCGGTGACTCTTCACTCAGTGACTCTTCACTGATCGCTTGCGACCCCTCTTGATCGCTCAGCGACTCTTCACTAAACGCTTGCGGCTCTTCTTGTTCGCTCAGCGACTCCTGCTGCTTGCTGCTCTGCTTGATTGCTCAGCAGTCGTCACTGTCAGCGTACGGCTCTTGTTGATCGCCTCGGTGACTCTTCAGTGACCATTTGCGGCTCTTCTTAATCGCCGCAGCGACTCTTCACTTGGTGACTCTTCACTGACCGCTTGCGGCTCTTCTTAGTCGCCTCAGCAACTCTTCACTGACCGCTTGGGGCTCTTCTTGATCGCCCAGCGACTCCTCACTGACAGCTAGCGACTCTTCTTGAACGCTCAGCGACTCTTCACTCGGTGACTCTTCACTGATCGCTTGCGGCTCTTCTTGGTCGCTTAAGTACTCCTCACTGACCGCTTGCAGCAATTTTTGATCGCTCAGCGACTCTTCACAGACCGCTTTCTGCTCTTCTTGATCGCTCAGCAACTCTTCACTGACAGCGTACGGCTCTTCTTGATCGCCTCGGTGACTCTTCACTGACTGCTTGCGGCTCTTCTAACTTGCCTCAGCGACTCCTCACTGACCGCTTGCGTCTCTTCTTTATCGCTTAGCGACTCTTCACTGACCGCTTTCTGCTCTTCTTGATTGCTCAGCGACTCTTCACTGACAGCGTACGGCTCTTCTTGATCGCCTCGGTGACTCTTCACTGACCGATTGCTGCTCTTCTTGATCGATCAGCGTCTCTTCACTGACAGCGTACGGCTCTTCTTGATTGCCTTGGTGACTCTTCACTGACTGCTTGCGGCTCTTCCTAATCACCTCAGCGACTCCTCACTGACCGCTTGCGACTCTTCTTTATCGCTCAGCGACTCTTCACAGACCGATTGCTGCTCTTTTTGATCGCTCAGCGACTCTTTACTGACAGCGTACGGCTCTTCTTGATCGCCTCGGTGACTCTTCACTGACTGCTTGCGGCTCTTCTTACTCGCCTCAGCGACTCCTCACTGACCGCTTGCGACACTTCTTTATCGCTCAGCGACTCTTCACTGACCGATTGCTGTTTTTTTTGATTGCTCAGCGACTCTTTACTGACAGCGTACGGCTCTTCTTGATCGCCTCGGTGACTCTTCACTGACTGCTTGCGGCTCATCTTACTCGCCTCAGCGACTCCTCACTGACCGCTTGCGACTCTTCTTTATCGCTCAGCGACTCTTCACAGACCGATTGCTGCTCTTTTTGATCGCTCAGCGACTCTGTACTGACAGCGTACGGCTCTTCTTGATCGCCTCGGTGACTCTTCACTGACTGCTTGCGGCTCTTCTTACTCGCCTCAGCGACTCCTCACTGACCGCTTGCGATTCTTCTTTATCGCTCAGCAACTCTTCACTGACCGCTTTCTGCTCTTCTTGATTGCTCAGCGACTCTTCACTGACAGCGTAAGGCTCTTCTTGATCGCCTCGGTGACTCTTCACTGACCGATTGCTGCTCTTTTTGATCGCTCAGCGACTCTTTACTGACAGCGTACGGCTCTTCTTGATCGCCTCGGTCACTCTTCACTGACTGCTTGCGGCTCTTCTTGCTCGCCTCAGCGACTCCTCACTGACCGCTTGCGACTCTTCTTTATCGCTCAGCGACTCTTCACAGACCGATTGCTGCTCTTTTTGATCGCTCAGCGACTCTGTACTGACAGCATACGGCTCTTCTTGATCGCCTCGGTGACTCTTCACTGACTGCTTGCGGCTCTTCTTACTCGCCTCAGCGACTCCTCACTGACCGCTTGCGACTCTTCTTTATCGCTCAGCAACTCTTCACTGACCGCTTTCTGCTCTTCTTGATTGCTCAGCGACTCTTCACTGACAGCGTACGGCTCTTCTTGATCGCCTCGGTGACTCTTCACTGACCGATTGCTGCTCTTTTTGATCGCTCAGCGACTCTTTACTGACAGCGTACAGCTCTTCTTGATCGCCTCGGTGACTCTTCACTGACTGCTTGCGGCTCTTCTTACTCGCCTCAGCGACTCCTCACTGACCGCTTGCGACTCTTCTTTATCGCTTAGCGACTCTTCACAGACCGATTGCTGCTCTTTTTGATCGCTCAGCGACTCTTTACTGACAGCGTACAGCTCTTCTTGATCGCCTCGGTGACTCTTCACTGACTGCTTGCGGCTCTTCTTACTCGCCTCAGCGACTCCTCACTGACCGCTTGCGACTCTTCTTTATCGCTTAGCGACTCTTCACAGACCGATTGCTGCTCTTTTTGATCGCTCAGCGACTCTTCACTGACAGCGTACGGCTCTTCTTGATCGCCTCGGTGACTCTTCACTGACTGCTTGCGGCTCTTCTAACTTGCCTCAGCGACTCCTCACTGACCGCTTGCGTCTCTTCTTTATCGCTTAGCGACTCTTCACTGACCGCTTTCTGCTCTTCTTGATTGCTCAGCGACTCTTCACTGACAGCGTACGGCTCTTCTTGATCGCCTCGGTGACTCTTCACTGACCGATTGCTGCTCTTCTTGATCGATCAGCGTCTCTTCACTGACAGCGTACGGCTCTTCTTGATTGCCTTGGTGACTCTTCACTGACTGCTTGCGGCTCTTCCTAATCGCCTCAGCGACTCCTCACTAACCGCTTGCGACTCTTCTTTATCGCTCAGCGACTCTTCACAGACCGATTGCTGCTCTTTTTGATCGCTCAGCGACTCTTTACTGACAGCGTACGGCTCTTCTTGATCGCCTCGGTGACTCTTCACTGACTGCTTGCGGCTCTTCTTACTCGCCTCAGCGACTCCTCACTGACCGCTTGCGACACTTCTTTATCGCTCAGCGACTCTTCACTGACCGATTGCTGTTTTTTTTGATTGCTCAGCGACTCTTTACTGACAGCGTACGGCTCTTCTTGATCGCCTCGGTGACTCTTCACTGACTGCTTGCGGCTCATCTTACTCGCCTCAGCGACTCCTCACTGACCGCTTGCGACTCTTCTTTATCGCTCAGCGACTCTTCACAGACCGATTGCTGCTCTTTTTGATCGCTCAGCGACTCTTTACTGACAGCGTACGGCTCTTCTTGATCGCCTCGGTGACTCTTCACTGACTGCTTGCGGCTCTTCTTACTCGCCTCAGCGACTCCTCACTGACCGCTTGCGATTCTTCTTTATCGCTCAGCAACTCTTCACTGACCGCTTTCTGCTCTTCTTGATTGCTCAGCGACTCTTCACTGACAGCGTAAGGCTCTTCTTGATCGCCTCGGTGACTCTTCACTGACCGATTGCTGCTCTTTTTGATCGCTCAGCGACTCTTTACTGACAGCGTACGGCTCTTCTTGATCGCCTCGGTCACTCTTCACTGACTGCTTGCGGCTCTTCTTGCTCGCCTCAGCGACTCCTCACTGACCGCTTGCGACTCTTCTTTATCGCTCAGCGACTCTTCACAGACCGATTGCTGCTCTTTTTGATCGCTCAGCGACTCTGTACTGACAGCATACGGCTCTTCTTGATCGCCTCGGTGACTCTTCACTGACTGCTTGCGGCTCTTCTTACTCGCCTCAGCGACTCCTCACTGACCGCTTGCGACTCTTCTTTATCGCTCAGCAACTCTTCACTGACCGCTTTCTGCTCTTCTTGATTGCTCAGCGACTCTTCACTGACAGCGTACGGCTCTTCTTGATCGCCTCGGTGACTCTTCACTGACCGATTGCTGCTCTTTTTGATCGCTCAGCGACTCTTTACTGACAGCATACAGCTCTTCTTGATCGCCTCGGTGACTCTTCACTGACTGCTTGCGGCTCTTCTTACTCGCCTCAGCGACTCCTCACTGACCGCTTGCGACTCTTCTTTATCGCTTAGCGACTCTTCACAGACCGATTGCTGCTCTTTTTGATCGCTCAGCGAATCTTTACTGACAGCGTACGGCTCTTCTTGATCGCCTCGGTGACTCTTCACTCAGTGACTCTTCACTGATCGCTTGCGACCCCTCTTGATCGCTCAGCGACTCTTCACTGACCGCTTGCGGCTCTTCTTGTTCGCTCAGCGACTCCTGCTGCTTGCTGCTCTGCTTGATTGCTCAGCAGTCGTCACTGTCAGCGTACGGCTCTTGTTGATCGCCTCGGTGACTCTTCAGTGACCATTTGCGGCTCTTCTTAATCGCCGCAGCGACTCTTCACTTGGTGACTCTTCACTGACCGCTTGCGGCTCTTCTTAGTCGCCTCAGCAACTCTTCACTGACCGCTTGGGGCTCTTCTTGATCGCCCAGCGACTCCTCACTGACAGCTAGCGACTCTTCTTGAACGCTCAGCGACTCTTCACTCGGTGACTCTTCACTGATCGCTTGCGACTCTTCTTTATCGCTCAGCGACTCTCCACTGACCGATTGCTGCTCTTCTTGATCGCACAGCGTCTCTTCACTGACAGCGTACGGCTCTTCTTGATTGCCTCGGTGACTCTTCACTGACTGCTTGCGGCTCTTCCTAATCGCCTCAGCGACTCCTCACTAACCGCTTGCGACTCTTCTTTATCGCTCAGCGACTCTTCACAGACCGATTGCTGCTCTTTTTGATCGCTCAGCGACTCTTTACTGACAGCGTACGGCTCTTCTTGATCGCCTCGGTGACTCTTCACTGACTGCTTGCGGCTCTTCTTACTCGTCTTAGCGACTCCTCACTGACCGCTTGCAACTCTTCTTGATCGCTCAGCGACTCTTCACAGACCGATTGCTGCTCTTTTTGATCGCCCAGCGACTCCTCACTGACAGCTAGCGACTCTTCTTGAACGCTCAGCGACTCTTTACTGACCACTTGCGAGTCGTCTTGAGCGTTCAGCGACCCTTCACTCACCGCTTGCGGCTCTTCTTGATCGCTCAGTGACTCTTCACAGACCGCTTTCTGGTCTTCTTGATCGCTCAGCGACTCTTTACTGATAGCGTACGGCTCTTCTTGATAACTTAGCGACTCTTCACTCACCGCTTGTGGCTTTTCTTGATCGACTCAGCGACTCTTCACTGACCGCTTGCGCTTCTTCTTGATCGCCTCAGCGACTCTTCACTGACTGCTTGCGGCTCTTCTTGATTGCTGACAGCGTACGGCTCTTCTTGATCGCCTCGGTGACTCTTCACTGACCGATTGCTGCTCTTCTTGACCGCTCAGCGTCTCTTCACTGACAGCGTACGGCTCTTCTTGATTGCCTTGGTGACTCTTCACTGACTGCTTGCGGCTCTTCCTAATCGCCTCAGCGACTCCTCACTAACCGCTTGCGACTCTTCTTTATCGCTCAGCGACTCTTCACAGACCGATTGCTGCTCTTTTTGAACGCTCAGCGACTCTTTACTGACCACTTGCGAGTCGTCTTGAGCGTTCAGCGACCCTTCACTCACCAGGGACTCTTCACAGACCGCTTTCTGGTCTTCTTGATCGCTCAGCGACTCTTTACTGATAGCGTACGGCTCTTCTTGATAACTTAGCGACTCTTCACTCACCGCTTGTGGCTTTTCTTGATCGACTCAGCGACTCTTCACTGACCGCTTGCGCTTCTTCTTGATCGCCTCAGCGACTCTTCACTGACCGCTTTCTGCTCTTCTTGATTGCTGACAGCGTACGGCTCTTCTTGATCGCCTCGGTGACTCTTCACTGACCGATTGCTGCTCTTCTTGATCGCTCAGCGTCTCTTCACTGACAGCGTACGGCTCTTCTTGATTGCCTTGGTGACTCTTCACTGACTGCTTGCGGCTCTTCCTAATCGCCTCAGCGACTCCTCACTGACCGCTTGCGACTGTTCTTTATCGCTCAGCGACTCTTCACTGACCGATTGCTGCTCTTTTTGATCGCTCAGCGACTCTTTACTGACAGCGTACGGCTCTTCTTGATCGACTCAGCGACTCTTCACTGACCGCTTGCAGCTCTTTTTGATCGCACGGTGACTCTTCACAGACTGCTTGCGGCTCTTCTTACTCGCTTCAGCGACTCCTCACTGACAGCGTACGGCTCTTCTTGATTGCCTTGGTGACTCTTCACTGACTGCTTGCAGCTCTTCCTAATCGACTCAGCGACTCCTCACTGACCGCTTGCGACTCTACTTTATCGCTCAGCGACTCTCCACTGACCGATTGCTGCTCTTCTTGATCGCTCAGCGACTCTTTACTGACAGCGTACGGCTCTTCTTGATCGCCTCAGCGACTCGTCACTCGGTGACTCTTCACTGATCGCATGCGACTCTTCTTGATCGCTCAGCGACTCTTCACTGACCGCTTGCGGCTCTTCTTGTTCACTCAGCGACTCCTGCTGCTTGCGGCTCTTCTTGAACGCTCAGCGACTCTTCACTGACCGCTTGCGGCTCTTCTTAATCGCCTCAGCGACTCTTCATTTACCGCTTGCGGCTCTTCTTGGTCGCTTAACTACTCCTCACTGACCGCTTGCGACTCTTCTTTATCGCTCAGCAACTCTTCACTGACCGCTTTCTGCTCTTCTTGATTGCTCAGCGACTCTTCACTGACAGCGTACGGCTCTTTTTGATCGCCTCGGTGACTCTTCACTGACCGATTGCTGCTCTTCCTAATCGACTCAGCGACTCCTCACTAACCGCTTGCGACTCTTCTTTATCGCTCAGCGACTCTTCACTGACAGCGTACGGCTCTTCTTGATTGCCTTGGTGACTCTTCACTGACTGCTTGCGGCTCTTCCTAATCGCCTCAGCGACTCCTCACTAACCGCTTGCGACTCTTCTTTATCGCTCAGCGACTCTTCACAGACCGATTGCTGCTCTTTTTGATCGCTCAGCGACTCTTTACTGACAGCGTACGGCTCTTCTTGATCGCCTCGGTGACTCTTTACTGACCACTTGCGAGTCGTCTTGAGCGTTCAGCGACCCTTCACTCACCGCTTGCGGCTCTTCTTGATCGCTCAGGGACTCTTCACAGACCGCTTTCTGGTCTTCTTGATCGCTCAGCGACTCTTTACTGATAGCGTACGGCTCTTCTTGATAACTTAGCGACTCTTCACTCACCGCTTGTGGCTTTTCTTGATCGACTCAGCGACTCTTCACTGACCGCTTGCGCTTCTTCTTGATCGCCTCAGCGACTCTTCACTGACTGCTTGCGGCTCTTCTTGCTCGCCTCAGCGACTCCTCACTGACCGCTTGCGACTCTTCTTTATCGCTCAGCGACTCTTCACAGACCGATTGCTGCTCTTTTTGATCGCTCAGCGACTCTTTACTGACAGCGTACGGCTCTTCTTGATCGCCTCGGTGACTCTTTACTGACCACTTGCGAGTCGTCTTGAGCGTTCAGCGACCCTTCACTCACCGCTTGCGGCTCTTCTTGATCGCTCAGGGACTCTTCACAGACCGCTTTCTGGTCTTCTTGATCGCTCAGCGACTCTTTACTGACAGCGTACGGCTCTTCTTGATTGCCTTGGTGACTCTTCACTGACTGCTTGCGGCTCTTCCTAATCGCCTCAGCGACTCCTCACTAACCGCTTGCGACTCTTCTTTATCGCTCAGCGACTCTTCACAGACCGATTGCTGCTCTTTTTGATCGCTCAGCGACTCTTTACTGACAGCGTACGGCTCTTCTTGATCGCCTCGGTGACTCTTTACTGACCACTTGCGAGTCGTCTTGAGCGTTCAGCGACCCTTCACTCACCGCTTGCGGCTCTTCTTGATCGCTCAGGGACTCTTCACAGACCGCTTTCTGGTCTTCTTGATCGCTCAGCGACTCTTTACTGACAGCGTACGGCTCTTCTTGATCGCCTCGGTGACTCTTCACTGACCGATTGCTGCTCTTCTTGATCGATCAGCGTCTCTTCACTGACAGCGTACGGCTCTTCTTGATTGCCTTGGTGACTCTTCACTGACTGCTTGCGGCTCTTCCTAATCGCCTCAGCGACTCCTCACTAACCGCTTGCGACTCTTCTTTATCGCTCAGCGACTCTTCACAGACCGATTGCTGCTCTTTTTGATCGCTCAGCGACTCTTTACTGACAGCGTACGGCTCTTCTTGATCGCCTCGGTGACTCTTCACTGACGGCTTGCGGCTCTTCTTACTCGCCTCAGCGACTCCTCACTGACCGCTTGCGACACTTCTTTATCGCTCAGCGACTCTTCACTGACCGATTGCTGTTTTTTTTGATTGCTCAGCGACTCTTTACTGACAGCGTACGGCTCTTCTTGATCGCCTCGGTGACTCTTCACTGACTGCTTGCGGCTCATCTTACTCGCCTCAGCGACTCCTCACTGACCGCTTGCGACTCTTCTTTATCGCTCAGCGACTCTTCACAGACCGATTGCTGCTCTTTTTGATCGCTCAGCGACTCTGTACTGACAGCATACGGCTCTTCTTGATCGCCTCGGTGACTCTTCACTGACTGCTTGCGGCTCTTCTTACTCGCCTCAGCGACTCCTCACTGACCGCTTGCGACTCTTCTTTATCGCTCAGCAACTCTTCACTGACCGCTTTCTGCTCTTCTTGATTGCTCAGCGACTCTTCACTGACAGCGTACGGCTCTTCTTGATCGCCTCGGTGACTCTTCACTGACCGATTGCTGCTCTTTTTGATCGCTCAGCGACTCTTTACTGACAGCGTACGGCTCTTCTTGATCGCCTCGGTCACTCTTCACTGACTGCTTGCGGCTCTTCTTGCTCGCCTCAGCGACTCCTCACTGACCGCTTGCGACTCTTCTTTATCGCTCAGCGACTCTTCACAGACCGATTGCTGCTCTTTTTGATCGCTCAGCGAATCTTTACTGACAGCGTACGGCTCTTCTTGATCGCCTCGGTGACTCTTCACTCAGTGACTCTTCACTGATCGCTTGCGACCCCTCTTGATCGCTCAGCGACTCTTCACTGACCGCTTGCGGCTCTTCTTGTTCGCTCAGCGACTCCTGCTGCTCTGCTTGATTGCTCAGCAGTCGTCACTGTCAGCGTACGGCTCTTGTTGATCGCCTCGGTGACTCTTCAGTGACCACTTGCGGCTCTTCTTAATCGCCGCAGCGACTCTTCACTTGGTGACTCTTCACTGACCGCTTGCGGCTCTTCTTAGTCGCCTCAGCAACTCTTCACTGACCGCTTGCGGCTCTTCTTGTTCGCTCAGCGACTCCTGCTGCTCTGCTTGATTGCTCAGCAGTCGTCACTGTCAGCGTACGGCTCTTCTTGATCGCCTCGGTGACTCTTCACTCAGTGACTCTTCACTGATCGCTTGCGACCCCTCTTGATCGCTCAGCGACTCTTCACTGACCGCTTGCGGCTCTTCTTGTTCGCTCAGCGACTCCTGCTGCTCTGCTTGATTGCTCAGCAGTCGTCACTGTCAGCGTACGGCTCTTGTTGATCGCCTCGGTGACTCTTCAGTGACCACTTGCGGCTCTTCTTAATCGCCGCAGCGACTCTTCACTCGGTGACTCTTCACTGATCGCTTGCGACTCTTCTTTATCGCTCAGCGACTCTCCACTGACCGATTGCTGCTCTTCTTGATCGCACAGCGTCTCTTCACTGACAGCGTACGGCTCTTCTTGATTGCCTCGGTGACTCTTCACTGACTGCTTGCGGCTCTTCCTAATCGCCTCAGCGACTCCTCACTAACCGCTTGCGACTCTTCTTTATCGCTCAGCGACTCTTCACAGACCGATTGCTGCTCTTTTTGATCGCTCAGCGACTCTTTACTGACAGCGTACGGCTCTTCTTGATCGCCTCGGTGACTCTTCACTGACTGCTTGCGGCTCTTCTTACTCGTCTTAGCGACTCCTCACTGACCGCTTGCAACTCTTCTTGATCGCTCAGCGACTCTTCACAGACCGATTGCTGCTCTTTTTGATCGCCCAGCGACTCCTCACTGACAGCTAGCGACTCTTCTTGAACGCTCAGCGACTCTTTACTGACCACTTGCGAGTCGTCTTGAGCGTTCAGCGACCCTTCACTCACCGCTTGCGGCTCTTCTTGATCGCTCAGTGACTCTTCACAGACCGCTTTCTGGTCTTCTTGATCGCTCAGCGACTCTTTACTGATAGCGTACGGCTCTTCTTGATAACTTAGCGACTCTTCACTCACCGCTTGTGGCTTTTCTTGATCGACTCAGCGACTCTTCACTGACCGCTTGCGCTTCTTCTTGATCGCCTCAGCGACTCTTCACTGACTGCTTGCGGCTCTTCTTGATTGCTGACAGCGTACGGCTCTTCTTGATCGCCTCGGTGACTCTTCACTGACCGATTGCTGCTCTTCTTGATCGCTCAGCGTCTCTTCACTGACAGCGTACGGCTCTTCTTGATTGCCTTGGTGACTCTTCACTGACTGCTTGCGGCTCTTCCTAATCGCCTCAGCGACTCCTCACTAACCGCTTGCGACTCTTCTTTATCGCTCAGCGACTCTTCACAGACCGATTGCTGCTCTTTTTGAACGCTCAGCGACTCTTTACTGACCACTTGCGAGTCGTCTTGAGCGTTCAGCGACCCTTCACTCACCGCTTGCGGCTCTTCTTGATCGCTCAGGGACTCTTCACAGACCGCTTTCTGGTCTTCTTGATCGCTCAGCGACTCTTTACTGATAGCGTACGGCTCTTCTTGATAACTTAGCGACTCTTCACTCACCGCTTGTGGCTTTTCTTGATCGACTCAGCGACTCTTCACTGACCGCTTGCGCTTCTTCTTGATCGCCTCAGCGACTCTTCACTGACCGCTTTCTGCTCTTCTTGATTGCTGACAGCGTACGGCTCTTCTTGATCGCCTCGGTGACTCTTCACTGACCGATTGCTGCTCTTCTTGATCGCTCAGCGTCTCTTCACTGACAGCGTACGGCTCTTCTTGATTGCCTTGGTGACTCTTCACTGACTGCTTGCGGCTCTTCCTAATCGCCTCAGCGACTCCTCACTGACCGCTTGCGACTGTTCTTTATCGCTCAGCGACTCTTCACTGACCGATTGCTGCTCTTTTTGATCGCTCAGCGACTCTTTACTGACAGCGTACGGCTCTTCTTGATCGACTCAGCGACTCTTCACTGACCGCTTGCAGCTCTTTTTGATCGCTCGGTGACTCTTCACAGACTGCTTGCGGCTCTTCTTACTCGCTTCAGCGACTCCTCACTGACAGCGTACGGCTCTTCTTGATTGCCTTGGTGACTCTTCACTGACTGCTTGCAGCTCTTCCTAATCGACTCAGCGACTCCTCACTGACCGCTTGCGACTCTACTTTATCGCTCAGCGACTCTCCACTGACCGATTGCTGCTCTTCTTGATCGCTCAGCGACTCTTTACTGACAGCGTACGGCTCTTCTTGATCGCCTCAGCGACTCGTCACTCGGTGACTCTTCACTGATCGCATGCGACTCTTCTTGATCGCTCAGCGACTCTTCACTGACCGCTTGCGGCTCTTCTTGTTCACTCAGCGACTCCTGCTGCTTGCGGCTCTACTTGAACGCTCAGCGACTCTTCACTGACCGCTTGCGGCTCTTCTTAATCGCCTCAGCGACTCTTCATTTACCGCTTGCGGCTCTTCTTGGTCGCTTAACTACTCCTCACTGACCGCTTGCGACTCTTCTTTATCGCTCAGCAACTCTTCACTGACCGCTTTCTGCTCTTCTTGATTGCTCAGCGACTCTTCACTGACAGCGTACGGCTCTTTTTGATCGCCTCGGTGACTCTTCACTGACCGATTGCTGCTCTTCCTAATCGACTCAGCGACTCCTCACTAACCGCTTGCGACTCTTCTTTATCGCTCAGCGACTCTTCACTGACAGCGTACGGCTCTTCTTGATTGCCTTGGTGACTCTTCACTGACTGCTTGCGGCTCTTCCTAATCGCCTCAGCGACTCCTCACTAACCGCTTGCGACTCTTCTTTATCGCTCAGCGACTCTTCACAGACCGATTGCTGCTCTTTTTGATCGCTCAGCGACTCTTTACTGACAGCGTACGGCTCTTCTTGATCGCCTCGGTGACTCTTTACTGACCACTTGCGAGTCGTCTTGAGCGTTCAGCGACCCTTCACTCACCGCTTGCGGCTCTTCTTGATCGCTCAGGGACTCTTCACAGACCGCTTTCTGGTCTTCTTGATCGCTCAGCGACTCTTTACTGATAGCGTACGGCTCTTCCTAATCGCCTCAGCGACTCCTCACTGACCGCTTGCGACTGTTCTTTATCGCTCAGCGACTCTTCACTGACCGATTGCTGCTCTTTTTGATCGCTCAGCGTCTCTTCACTGACAGCGTACGGCTCTTCTTGATTGCCTTGGTGACTCTTCACTGACTGCTTGCGGCTCTTCCTAATCGCCTCAGCGACTCCTCACTGACCGCTTGCGACTGTTCTTTATCGCTCAGCGACTCTTCACTGACCGATTGCTGCTCTTTTTGATCGCTCAGCGACTCTTTACTGACAGCGTACGGCTCTTCTTGATCGACTCAGCGACTCTTCACTGACCGCTTGCAGCTCTTTTTGATCGCACGGTGACTCTTCACAGACTGCTTGCGGCTCTTCTTACTCGCTTCAGCGACTCCTCACTGACAGCGTACGGCTCTTCTTGATTGCCTTGGTGACTCTTCACTGACTGCTTGCAGCTCTTCCTAATCGACTCAGCGACTCCTCACTGACCGCTTGCGACTCTACTTTATCGCTCAGCGACTCTCCACTGACCGATTGCTGCTCTTCTTGATCGCTCAGCGACTCTTTACTGACAGCGTACGGCTCTTCTTGATCGCCTCAGCGACTCGTCACTCGGTGACTCTTCACTGATCGCATGCGACTCTTCTTGATCGCTCAGCGACTCTTCACTGACCGCTTGCGGCTCTTCTTGTTCACTCAGCGACTCCTGCTGCTTGCGGCTCTTCTTGAACGCTCAGCGACTCTTCACTGACCGCTTGCTGCTCTTCTTAATCGCCTCAGCGACTCTTCATTTACCGCTTGCGGCTCTTCTTGGTCGCTTAACTACTCCTCACTGACCGCTTGCGACTCTTCTTTATCGCTCAGCAAGTCTTCACTGACCGCTTTCTGCTCTTCTTGATTGCTCAGCGACTCTTCACTGACAGCGTACGGCTCTTTTTGATCGCCTCGGTGACTCTTCACTGACCGATTGCTGCTCTTCCTAATCGACTCAGCGACTCCTCACTAACCGCTTGCGACTCTTCTTTATCGCTCAGCGACTCTTCACTGACAGCGTACGGCTCTTCTTGATTGCCTTGGTGACTCTTCACTGACTGCTTGCGGCTCTTCCTAATCGCCTCAGCGACTCCTCACTAACCGCTTGCGACTCTTCTTTATCGCTCAGCGACTCTTCACAGACCGATTGCTGCTCTTTTTGATCGCTCAGCGACTCTTTACTGACAGCGTACGGCTCTTCTTGATCGCCTCGGTGACTCTTTACTGACCACTTGCGAGTCGTCTTGAGCGTTCAGCGACCCTTCACTCACCGCTTGCGGCTCTTCTTGATCGCTCAGGGACTCTTCACAGACCGCTTTCTGGTCTTCTTGATCGCTCAGCGACTCTTTACTGATAGCGTACGGCTCTTCTTGATAACTTAGCGACTCTTCACTCACCGCTTGTGGCTTTTCTTGATCGACTCAGCGACTCTTCACTGACCGCTTGCGCTTCTCCTTGATCGCCTCAGCGACTCTTCACTGACCGCTTTCTGCTCTTCTTGATTGCTGACAGCGTACGGCTCTTCTTGGTCGCCTCGGTGACTCTTCACTGACCGATTGCTGCTCTTCTTGATCGCTCAGCGTCTCTTCACTGACAGCGTACGGCTCTTCTTGATTGCCTTGGTGACTCTTCACTGACTGCTTGCGGCTCTTCCTAATCACCTCAGCGACTCCTCACTAACCGCTTGCGACTCTTCTTTATCGCTCAGCGACTCTTCACAGACCGATTGCTGCTCTTTTTGAACGCTCAGCGACTCTTTACTGACCACTTGCGAGTCGTCTTGAGCGTTCAGCGACCCTTCACTCACCGCTTGCGGCTCTTCTTGATCGCTCAGGGACTCTTCACAGACCGCTTTCTGGTCTTCTTGATCGCTCAGCGACTCTTTACTGATAGCGTACGGCTCTTCTTGATAACTTAGCGACTCTTCACTCACCGCTTGTGGCTTTTCTTGATCGACTCAGCGACTCTTCACTGACCGCTTGCGCTTCTTCTTGATCGCCTCAGCGACTCTTCACTGACCGCTTTCTGCTCTTCTTGATTGCTGACAGCGTACGGCTCTTCTTGATCGCCTCGGTGACTCTTCACTGACCGATTGCTGCTCTTCTTGATCGCTCAGCGTCTCTTCACTGACAGCGTACGGCTCTTCTTGATTGCCTTGGTGACTCTTCACTGACTGCTTGCGGCTCTTTTTGATCGCTCAGCGACTCTTCACTGACCGCTTGCGCTTCTTCTTGATCGCCTCAGCGACTCTTCACTGACCGCTTTCTGCTCTTCTTGATTGCTGACAGCGTACGGCTCTTTTTGATCGCCTCGGTGACTCTTCACTGACCGATTGCTGCTCTTCCTAATCGACTCAGCGACTCCTCACTAACCGCTTGCGACTCTTCTTTATCGCTCAGCGTCTCTTCACTGACAGCGTACGGCTCTTCTTGATTGCCTTGGTGACTCTTCACTGACTGCTTGCGGCTCTTCCTAATCGCCTCAGCGACTCCTCACTAACCGCTTGCGACTCTTCTTTATCGCTCTGCGACTCTTCACAGACCGATTGCTGCTCTTTTTGATCGCTCAGCGACTCTTTACTGACAGCGTACGGCTCTTCTTGATCGCCTCGGTGACTCTTTACTGACCACTTGCGAGTCGTCTTGAGCGTTCAGCGACCCTTCACTCACCGCTTGCGGCTCTTCTTGATCGCTCAGGGACTCTTCACAGACCGCTTTCTGGTCTTCTTGATCGCTCAGCGACTCTTTACTGATAGCGTACGGCTCTTCTTGATAACTTAGCGACTCTTCACTCACCGCTTGTGGCTTTTCTTGATCGACTCAGCGACTCTTCACTGACCGCTTGCGCTTCTTCTTGATCGCCTCAGCGACTCTTCACTGACCGCTTTCTGCTCTTCTTGATTGCTGACAGCGTACGGCTCTTCTTGATCGCCTCGGTGACTCTTCACTGACCGATTGCTGCTCTTCTTGATCGCTCAGCGTCTCTTCACTGACAGCGTACGGCTCTTCTTGATTGCCTTGGTGACTCTTCACTGACTGCTTGCGGCTCTTCCTAATCGCCTCAGCGACTCCTCACTGACCGCTTGCGACTGTTCTTTATCGCTCAGCGACTCTTCACTGACCGATTGCTGCTCTTTTTGATCGCTCAGCGACTCTTTACTGACAGCGTACGGCTCTTCTTGATCGACTCAGCGACTCTTCACTGACCGCTTGCAGCTCTTTTTGATCGCACGGTGACTCTTCACAGACTGCTTGCGGCTCTTCTTACTCGCTTCAGCGACTCCTCACTGACAGCGTACGGCTCTTCTTGATTGCCTTGGTGACTCTTCACTGACTGCTTGCAGCTCTTCCTAATCGACTCAGCGACTCCTCACTGACCGCTTGCGACTCTACTTTATCGCTCAGCGACTCTCCACTGACCGATTGCTGCTCTTCTTGATCGCTCAGCGACTCTTTACTGACAGCGTACGGCTCTTCTTGATCGCCTCAGCGACTCGTCACTCGGTGACTCTTCACTGATCGCATGCGACTCTTCTTGATCGCTCAGCGACTCTTCACTGACCGCTTGCGGCTCTTCTTGTTCACTCAGCGACTCCTGCTGCTTGCGGCTCTTCTTGAACGCTCAGCGACTCTTCACTGACCGCTTGCGGCTCTTCTTAATCGCCTCAGCGACTCTTCATTTACCGCTTGCGGCTCTTCTTGGTCGCTTAACTACTCCTCACTGACCGCTTGCGACTCTTCTTTATCGCTCAGCAACTCTTCACTGACCGCTTTCTGCTCTTCTTGATTGCTCAGCGACTCTTCACTGACAGCGTACGGCTCTTTTTGATCGCCTCGGTGACTCTTCACTGACCGATTGCTGCTCTTCCTAATCGCCTCAGCGACTCCTCACTAACCGCTTGCGACTCTTCTTTATCGCTCAGCGACTCTTCACAGACCGATTGCTGCTCTTTTTGATCGCTCAGCGACTCTTTACTGACAGCGTACGGCTCTTCTTGATCGCCTCGGTGACTCTTTACTGACCACTTGCGAGTCGTCTTGAGCGTTCAGCGACCCTTCACTCACCGCTTGCGGCTCTTCTTGATCGCTCAGGGACTCTTCACAGACCGCTTTCTGGTCTTCTTGATCGCTCAGCGACTCTTTACTGATAGCGTACGGCTCTTCTTGATAACTTAGCGACTCTTCACTCACCGCTTGTGGCTTTTCTTGATCGACTCAGCGACTCTTCACTGACCGCTTGCGCTTCTTCTTGATCGCCTCAGCGACTCTTCACTGACTGCTTGCGGCTCTTCTAACTCGCCTCAGCGACTCCTCACTGACCGCTTGCGTCTCTTCTTTATCGCTTAGCGACTCTTCACTGACCGCTTTCTGCTCTTCTTGATTGCTCAGCGACTCTTCACTGACAGCGTACGGCTCTTCTTGATCGCCTCGGTGACTCTTCACTGACCGATTGCTGCTCTTCTTGATCGATCAGCGTCTCTTCACTGACAGCGTACGGCTCTTCTTGATTGCCTTGGTGACTCTTCACTGACTGCTTGCGGCTCTTCCTAATCGCCTCAGCGACTCCTCACTAACCGCTTGCGACTCTTCTTTATCGCTCAGCGACTCTTCACAGACCGATTGCTGCTCTTTTTGATCGCTCAGCGACTCTTTACTGACAGCGTACGGCTCTTCTTGATCGCCTCGGTGACTCTTCACTGACGGCTTGCGGCTCTTCTTACTCGCCTCAGCGACTCCTCACTGACCGCTTGCGACACTTCTTTATCGCTCAGCGACTCTTCACTGACCGATTGCTGTTTTTTTTGATTGCTCAGCGACTCTTTACTGACAGCGTACGGCTCTTCTTGATCGCCTCGGTGACTCTTCACTGACTGCTTGCGGCTCATCTTACTCGCCTCAGCGACTCCTCACTGACCGCTTGCGACTCTTCTTTATCGCTCAGCGACTCTTCACAGACCGATTGCTGCTCTTTTTGATCGCTCAGCGACTCTGTACTGACAGCGTACGGCTCTTCTTGATCGCCTCGGTGACTCTTCACTGACTGCTTGCGGCTCTTCTAACTCGCCTCAGCGACTCCTCACTGACCGCTTGCGATTCTTCTTTATCGCTCAGCAACTCTTCACTGACCGCTTTCTGCTCTTCTTGATTGCTCAGCGACTCTTCACTGACAGCGTAAGGCTCTTCTTGATCGCCTCGGTGACTCTTCACTGACCGATTGCTGCTCTTTTTGATCGCTCAGCGACTCTTTACTGACAGCGTACGGCTCTTCTTGATCGCCTCGGTCACTCTTCACTGACTGCTTGCGGCTCTTCTTGCTCGCCTCAGCGACTCCTCACTGACCGCTTGCGACTCTTCTTTATCGCTCAGCGACTCTTCACAGACCGATTGCTGCTCTTTTTGATCGCTCAGCGACTCTGTACTGACAGCATACGGCTCTTCTTGATCGCCTCGGTGACTCTTCACTGACTGCTTGCGGCTCTTCTTACTCGCCTCAGCGACTCCTCACTGACCGCTTGCGACTCTTCTTTATCGCTCAGCAACTCTTCACTGACCGCTTTCTGCTCTTCTTGATTGCTCAGCGACTCTTCACTGACAGCGTACGGCTCTTCTTGATCGCCTCGGTGACTCTTCACTGACCGATTGCTGCTCTTTTTGATCGCTCAGCGACTCTTTACTGACAGCGTACAGCTCTTCTTGATCGCCTCGGTGACTCTTCACTGACTGCTTGCGGCTCTTCTTACTCGCCTCAGCGACTCCTCACTGACCGCTTGCGACTCTTCTTTATCGCTTAGCGACTCTTCACAGACCGATTGCTGCTCTTTTTGATCGCTCAGCGAATCTTTACTGACAGCGTACGGCTCTTCTTGATCGCCTCGGTGACTCTTCACTCAGTGACTCTTCACTGATCGCTTGCGACCCCTCTTGATCGCTCAGCGACTCTTCACTGACCGCTTGCGGCTCTTCTTGTTCGCTCAGCGACTCCTGCTGCTCTGCTTGATTGCTCAGCAGTCGTCACTGTCAGCGTACGGCTCTTGTTGATCGCCTCGGTGACTCTTCAGTGACCACTTGCGGCTCTTCTTAATCGCCGCAGCGACTCTTCACTTGGTGACTCTTCACTGACCGCTTGCGGCTCTTCTTAGTCGCCTCAGCAACTCTTCACTGACCGCTTGCGGCTCTTCTTGTTCGCTCAGCGACTCCTGCTGCTCTGCTTGATTGCTCAGCAGTCGTCACTGTCAGCGTACGGCTCTTCTTGATCGCCTCGGTGACTCTTCACTCAGTGACTCTTCACTGATCGCTTGCGACCCCTCTTGATCGCTCAGCGACTCTTCACTGACCGCTTGCGGCTCTTCTTGTTCGCTCAGCGACTCCTGCTGCTCTGCTTGATTGCTCAGCAGTCGTCACTGTCAGCGTACGGCTCTTGTTGATCGCCTCGGTGACTCTTCAGTGACCACTTGCGGCTCTTCTTAATCGCCGCAGCGACTCTTCACTCGGTGACTCTTCACTGATCGCTTGCGACTCTTCTTTATCGCTCAGCGACTCTCCACTGACCGATTGCTGCTCTTCTTGATCGCACAGCGTCTCTTCACTGACAGCGTACGGCTCTTCTTGATTGCCTCGGTGACTCTTCACTGACTGCTTGCGGCTCTTCCTAATCGCCTCAGCGACTCCTCACTAACCGCTTGCGACTCTTCTTTATCGCTCAGCGACTCTTCACAGACCGATTGCTGCTCTTTTTGATCGCTCAGCGACTCTTTACTGACAGCGTACGGCTCTTCTTGATCGCCTCGGTGACTCTTCACTGACTGCTTGCGGCTCTTCTTACTCGTCTTAGCGACTCCTCACTGACCGCTTGCAACTCTTCTTGATCGCTCAGCGACTCTTCACAGACCGATTGCTGCTCTTTTTGATCGCCCAGCGACTCCTCACTGACAGCTAGCGACTCTTCTTGAACGCTCAGCGACTCTTTACTGACCACTTGCGAGTCGTCTTGAGCGTTCAGCGACCCTTCACTCACCGCTTGCGGCTCTTCTTGATCGCTCAGTGACTCTTCACAGACCGCTTTCTGGTCTTCTTGATCGCTCAGCGACTCTTTACTGATAGCGTACGGCTCTTCTTGATAACTTAGCGACTCTTCACTCACCGCTTGTGGCTTTTCTTGATCGACTCAGCGACTCTTCACTGACCGCTTGCGCTTCTTCTTGATCGCCTCAGCGACTCTTCACTGACTGCTTGCGGCTCTTCTTGATTGCTGACAGCGTACGGCTCTTCTTGATCGCCTCGGTGACTCTTCACTGACCGATTGCTGCTCTTCTTGATCGCTCAGCGTCTCTTCACTGACAGCGTACGGCTCTTCTTGATTGCCTTGGTGACTCTTCACTGACTGCTTGCGGCTCTTCCTAATCGCCTCAGCGACTCCTCACTAACCGCTTGCGACTCTTCTTTATCGCTCAGCGACTCTTCACAGACCGATTGCTGCTCTTTTTGAACGCTCAGCGACTCTTTACTGACCACTTGCGAGTCGTCTTGAGCGTTCAGCGACCCTTCACTCACCGCTTGCGGCTCTTCTTGATCGCTCAGGGACTCTTCACAGACCGCTTTCTGGTCTTCTTGATCGCTCAGCGACTCTTTACTGATAGCGTACGGCTCTTCTTGATAACTTAGCGACTCTTCACTCACCGCTTGTGGCTTTTCTTGATCGACTCAGCGACTCTTCACTGACCGCTTGCGCTTCTTCTTGATCGCCTCAGCGACTCTTCACTGACCGCTTTCTGCTCTTCTTGATTGCTGACAGCGTACGGCTCTTCTTGATCGCCTCGGTGACTCTTCACTGACCGATTGCTGCTCTTCTTGATCGCTCAGCGTCTCTTCACTGACAGCGTACGGCTCTTCTTGATTGCCTTGGTGACTCTTCACTGACTGCTTGCGGCTCTTCCTAATCGCCTCAGCGACTCCTCACTGACCGCTTGCGACTGTTCTTTATCGCTCAGCGACTCTTCACTGACCGATTGCTGCTCTTTTTGATCGCTCAGCGACTCTTTACTGACAGCGTACGGCTCTTCTTGATCGACTCAGCGACTCTTCACTGACCGCTTGCAGCTCTTTTTGATCGCTCGGTGACTCTTCACAGACTGCTTGCGGCTCTTCTTACTCGCTTCAGCGACTCCTCACTGACAGCGTACGGCTCTTCTTGATTGCCTTGGTGACTCTTCACTGACTGCTTGCAGCTCTTCCTAATCGACTCAGCGACTCCTCACTGACCGCTTGCGACTCTACTTTATCGCTCAGCGACTCTCCACTGACCGATTGCTGCTCTTCTTGATCGCTCAGCGACTCTTTACTGACAGCGTACGGCTCTTCTTGATCGCCTCAGCGACTCGTCACTCGGTGACTCTTCACTGATCGCATGCGACTCTTCTTGATCGCTCAGCGACTCTTCACTGACCGCTTGCGGCTCTTCTTGTTCACTCAGCGACTCCTGCTGCTTGCGGCTCTACTTGAACGCTCAGCGACTCTTCACTGACCGCTTGCGGCTCTTCTTAATCGCCTCAGCGACTCTTCATTTACCGCTTGCGGCTCTTCTTGGTCGCTTAACTACTCCTCACTGACCGCTTGCGACTCTTCTTTATCGCTCAGCAACTCTTCACTGACCGCTTTCTGCTCTTCTTGATTGCTCAGCGACTCTTCACTGACAGCGTACGGCTCTTTTTGATCGCCTCGGTGACTCTTCACTGACCGATTGCTGCTCTTCCTAATCGACTCAGCGACTCCTCACTAACCGCTTGCGACTCTTCTTTATCGCTCAGCGACTCTTCACTGACAGCGTACGGCTCTTCTTGATTGCCTTGGTGACTCTTCACTGACTGCTTGCGGCTCTTCCTAATCGCCTCAGCGACTCCTCACTAACCGCTTGCGACTCTTCTTTATCGCTCAGCGACTCTTCACAGACCGATTGCTGCTCTTTTTGATCGCTCAGCGACTCTTTACTGACAGCGTACGGCTCTTCTTGATCGCCTCGGTGACTCTTTACTGACCACTTGCGAGTCGTCTTGAGCGTTCAGCGACCCTTCACTCACCGCTTGCGGCTCTTCTTGATCGCTCAGGGACTCTTCACAGACCGCTTTCTGGTCTTCTTGATCGCTCAGCGACTCTTTACTGATAGCGTACGGCTCTTCCTAATCGCCTCAGCGACTCCTCACTGACCGCTTGCGACTGTTCTTTATCGCTCAGCGACTCTTCACTGACCGATTGCTGCTCTTTTTGATCGCTCAGCGTCTCTTCACTGACAGCGTACGGCTCTTCTTGATTGCCTTGGTGACTCTTCACTGACTGCTTGCGGCTCTTCCTAATCGCCTCAGCGACTCCTCACTGACCGCTTGCGACTGTTCTTTATCGCTCAGCGACTCTTCACTGACCGATTGCTGCTCTTTTTGATCGCTCAGCGACTCTTTACTGACAGCGTACGGCTCTTCTTGATCGACTCAGCGACTCTTCACTGACCGCTTGCAGCTCTTTTTGATCGCACGGTGACTCTTCACAGACTGCTTGCGGCTCTTCTTACTCGCTTCAGCGACTCCTCACTGACAGCGTACGGCTCTTCTTGATTGCCTTGGTGACTCTTCACTGACTGCTTGCAGCTCTTCCTAATCGACTCAGCGACTCCTCACTGACCGCTTGCGACTCTACTTTATCGCTCAGCGACTCTCCACTGACCGATTGCTGCTCTTCTTGATCGCTCAGCGACTCTTTACTGACAGCGTACGGCTCTTCTTGATCGCCTCAGCGACTCGTCACTCGGTGACTCTTCACTGATCGCATGCGACTCTTCTTGATCGCTCAGCGACTCTTCACTGACCGCTTGCGGCTCTTCTTGTTCACTCAGCGACTCCTGCTGCTTGCGGCTCTTCTTGAACGCTCAGCGACTCTTCACTGACCGCTTGCTGCTCTTCTTAATCGCCTCAGCGACTCTTCATTTACCGCTTGCGGCTCTTCTTGGTCGCTTAACTACTCCTCACTGACCGCTTGCGACTCTTCTTTATCGCTCAGCAAGTCTTCACTGACCGCTTTCTGCTCTTCTTGATTGCTCAGCGACTCTTCACTGACAGCGTACGGCTCTTTTTGATCGCCTCGGTGACTCTTCACTGACCGATTGCTGCTCTTCCTAATCGACTCAGCGACTCCTCACTAACCGCTTGCGACTCTTCTTTATCGCTCAGCGACTCTTCACTGACAGCGTACGGCTCTTCTTGATTGCCTTGGTGACTCTTCACTGACTGCTTGCGGCTCTTCCTAATCGCCTCAGCGACTCCTCACTAACCGCTTGCGACTCTTCTTTATCGCTCAGCGACTCTTCACAGACCGATTGCTGCTCTTTTTGATCGCTCAGCGACTCTTTACTGACAGCGTACGGCTCTTCTTGATCGCCTCGGTGACTCTTTACTGACCACTTGCGAGTCGTCTTGAGCGTTCAGCGACCCTTCACTCACCGCTTGCGGCTCTTCTTGATCGCTCAGGGACTCTTCACAGACCGCTTTCTGGTCTTCTTGATCGCTCAGCGACTCTTTACTGATAGCGTACGGCTCTTCTTGATAACTTAGCGACTCTTCACTCACCGCTTGTGGCTTTTCTTGATCGACTCAGCGACTCTTCACTGACCGCTTGCGCTTCTTCTTGATCGCCTCAGCGACTCTTCACTGACCGCTTTCTGCTCTTCTTGATTGCTGACAGCGTACGGCTCTTCTTGATCGCCTCGGTGACTCTTCACTGACCGATTGCTGCTCTTCTTGATCGCTCAGCGTCTCTTCACTGACAGCGTACGGCTCTTCTTGATTGCCTTGGTGACTCTTCACTGACTGCTTGCGGCTCTTCCTAATCGCCTCAGCGACTCCTCACTAACCGCTTGCGACTCTTCTTTATCGCTCAGCGACTCTTCACAGACCGATTGCTGCTCTTTTTGAACGCTCAGCGACTCTTTACTGACCACTTGCGAGTCGTCTTGAGCGTTCAGCGACCCTTCACTCACCGCTTGCGGCTCTTCTTGATCGCTCAGGGACTCTTCACAGACCGCTTTCTGGTCTTCTTGATCGCTCAGCGACTCTTTACTGATAGCGTACGGCTCTTCTTGATAACTTAGCGACTCTTCACTCACCGCTTGTGGCTTTTCTTGATCGACTCAGCGACTCTTCACTGACCGCTTGCGCTTCTTCTTGATCGCCTCAGCGACTCTTCACTGACCGCTTTCTGCTCTTCTTGATTGCTGACAGCGTACGGCTCTTCTTGATCGCCTCGGTGACTCTTCACTGACCGATTGCTGCTCTTCTTGATCGCTCAGCGTCTCTTCACTGACAGCGTACGGCTCTTCTTGATTGCCTTGGTGACTCTTCACTGACTGCTTGCGGCTCTTTTTGATCGCTCAGCGACTCTTTACTGACAGCGTACGGCTCTTCTTGATCGACTCAGCGACTCTTCACTGACCGCTTGCAGCTCTTTTTGATCGCTCGGTGACTCTTCACAGACTGCTTGCGGCTCTTCTTACTCGCTTCAGCGACTCCTCACTGACAGCGTACGGCTCTTCTTGATTGCCTTGGTGACTCTTCACTGACTGCTTGCAGCTCTTCCTAATCGACTCAGCGACTCCTCACTGACCGCTTGCGACTCTACTTTATCGCTCAGCGACTCTCCACTGACCGATTGCTGCTCTTCTTGATCGCTCAGCGACTCTTTACTGACAGCGTACGGCTCTTCTTGATCGCCTCAGCGACTCGTCACTCGGTGACTCTTCACTGATCGCATGCGACTCTTCTTGATCGCTCAGCGACTCTTCACTGACCGCTTGCGGCTCTTCTTGTTCACTCAGCGACTCCTGCTGCTTGCGGCTCTACTTGAACGCTCAGCGACTCTTCACTGACCGCTTGCGGCTCTTCTTAATCGCCTCAGCGACTCTTCATTTACCGCTTGCGGCTCTTCTTGGTCGCTTAACTACTCCTCACTGACCGCTTGCGACTCTTCTTTATCGCTCAGCAACTCTTCACTGACCGCTTTCTGCTCTTCTTGATTGCTCAGCGACTCTTCACTGACAGCGTACGGCTCTTTTTGATCGCCTCGGTGACTCTTCACTGACCGATTGCTGCTCTTCCTAATCGACTCAGCGACTCCTCACTAACCGCTTGCGACTCTTCTTTATCGCTCAGCGACTCTTCACTGACAGCGTACGGCTCTTCTTGATTGCCTTGGTGACTCTTCACTGACTGCTTGCGGCTCTTCCTAATCGCCTCAGCGACTCCTCACTAACCGCTTGCGACTCTTCTTTATCGCTCAGCGACTCTTCACAGACCGATTGCTGCTCTTTTTGATCGCTCAGCGACTCTTTACTGACAGCGTACGGCTCTTCTTGATCGCCTCGGTGACTCTTTACTGACCACTTGCGAGTCGTCTTGAGCGTTCAGCGACCCTTCACTCACCGCTTGCGGCTCTTCTTGATCGCTCAGGGACTCTTCACAGACCGCTTTCTGGTCTTCTTGATCGCTCAGCGACTCTTTACTGATAGCGTACGGCTCTTCCTAATCGCCTCAGCGACTCCTCACTGACCGCTTGCGACTGTTCTTTATCGCTCAGCGACTCTTCACTGACCGATTGCTGCTCTTTTTGATCGCTCAGCGTCTCTTCACTGACAGCGTACGGCTCTTCTTGATTGCCTTGGTGACTCTTCACTGACTGCTTGCGGCTCTTCCTAATCGCCTCAGCGACTCCTCACTGACCGCTTGCGACTGTTCTTTATCGCTCAGCGACTCTTCACTGACCGATTGCTGCTCTTTTTGATCGCTCAGCGACTCTTTACTGACAGCGTACGGCTCTTCTTGATCGACTCAGCGACTCTTCACTGACCGCTTGCAGCTCTTTTTGATCGCACGGTGACTCTTCACAGACTGCTTGCGGCTCTTCTTACTCGCTTCAGCGACTCCTCACTGACAGCGTACGGCTCTTCTTGATTGCCTTGGTGACTCTTCACTGACTGCTTGCAGCTCTTCCTAATCGACTCAGCGACTCCTCACTGACCGCTTGCGACTCTACTTTATCGCTCAGCGACTCTCCACTGACCGATTGCTGCTCTTCTTGATCGCTCAGCGACTCTTTACTGACAGCGTACGGCTCTTCTTGATCGCCTCAGCGACTCGTCACTCGGTGACTCTTCACTGATCGCATGCGACTCTTCTTGATCGCTCAGCGACTCTTCACTGACCGCTTGCGGCTCTTCTTGTTCACTCAGCGACTCCTGCTGCTTGCGGCTCTTCTTGAACGCTCAGCGACTCTTCACTGACCGCTTGCGGCTCTTCTTAATCGCCTCAGCGACTCTTCATTTACCGCTTGCGGCTCTTCTTGGTCGCTTAACTACTCCTCACTGACCGCTTGCGACTCTTCTTTATCGCTCAGCAAGTCTTCACTGACCGCTTTCTGCTCTTCTTGATTGCTCAGCGACTCTTCACTGACAGCGTACGGCTCTTTTTGATCGCCTCGGTGACTCTTCACTGACCGATTGCTGCTCTTCCTAATCGACTCAGCGACTCCTCACTAACCGCTTGCGACTCTTCTTTATCGCTCAGCGACTCTTCACTGACAGCGTACGGCTCTTCTTGATTGCCTTGGTGACTCTTCACTGACTGCTTGCGGCTCTTCCTAATCGCCTCAGCGACTCCTCACTAACCGCTTGCGACTCTTCTTTATCGCTCAGCGACTCTTCACAGACCGATTGCTGCTCTTTTTGATCGCTCAGCGACTCTTTACTGACAGCGTACGGCTCTTCTTGATCGCCTCGGTGACTCTTTACTGACCACTTGCGAGTCGTCTTGAGCGTTCAGCGACCCTTCACTCACCGCTTGCGGCTCTTCTTGATCGCTCAGGGACTCTTCACAGACCGCTTTCTGGTCTTCTTGATCGCTCAGCGACTCTTTACTGATAGCGTACGGCTCTTCTTGATAACTTAGCGACTCTTCACTCACCGCTTGTGGCTTTTCTTGATCGACTCAGCGACTCTTCACTGACCGCTTGCACTTCTTCTTGATCGCCTCAGCGACTCTTCACTGACTGCTTGCGGCTCTTCTAACTCGCCTCAGCGACTCCTCACTGACCGCTTGCGACTCTTCTTTATCGCTCAGCAACTCTTCACTGACCGCTTTCTGCTCTTCTTGATTGCTCAGCGACTCTTCACTGACAGCGTACGGCTCTTCTTGATCGCCTCGGTGACTCTTCACTGACCGATTTCTGCTCTTCTTGATCGCTCAGCGTCTCTTCACTGACAGCGTACGGCTCTTCTTGATTGCCTTGGTGACTCTTCACTGACTGCTTGCGGCTCTTCCTAATCGCCTCAGCGACTCCTCACGGACCGCTTGCGACTCTTCTTAATCGCTCAGCGACTCTTCACTGACCGATTGCTGCTCTTTTTGATCGCTCAGCGACTCTTTACTGACAGCGTACGGCTCTTCTTGATCGACTCAGCGACTCTTCACTGACCGCTTGCAGCTCTTTTTGATCGCTCAGCGACTCTTCACAGACCGCTTTCTGCTCTTCTTGATCGCTCAGCGACTCTTCACTGACAGCGTACGGCTCTTCTTGATCGCCTCGGTGACTCTTCACTGACTGCTTGCGGCTCTTCTAACTCGCCTCAGCGACTCCTCACTGACCGCTTGCGACTCTTCTTTATCGCTTAACGACTCTTCACTGACCGCTTTCTGCTCTTCTTGATTGCTCAGCGACTCTTCACTGACAGCGTACGGCTCTCTTTGATCGCCTCGGTGACTCTTCACTGAACGATTGCGGATCTTCTTGATCGCACAGCGACTCCTCACTGACAGCTAGCGACTCTTCTTGAACGCTCAGCGACTCTTTACTGACCACTTGCGAGTCGTCTTGAGCGTTCAGCGACCCTTCACTGACCGCTTTCTGCTCTTCTTGATCGCTCAGCGACTCTTCACAGACCGCTTTCTGGTCTTCTTGATCGCTCAGCGACTCTTCACTGATAGCGTACGGCTCTTCTTGATAACTTAGCGACTCTTCACTCACCGCTTGTGGCTTTTCTTGATCGACTCAGCGACTCTTCACAGACCGCTTACTGCTCTTCTTGATCGCTCAGCGACTCTTCACTGACAGCGTACGGCTCTTCTTGATTGCCTCGGTGACTCTTCACTGACTGCTTGCGACTCTTCTTTATCGCTCAGCGACTCTTCACTGACCGCTTGCGGCTCTTCTTGGTCGCTTAAGTACTCCTCACTGACCGCTTGCGGCTCTTCTTGATCGCTCAACGACTCTTTACTGACCACTTGCGACTCGTCTTGAGCGCTCAGCGACTCTTCACTCACAGCTTGCGGCGTTTCTTGATCGACTCAGCGACTCTTCACTGACCGCTTGCGGCTCTTCTTAATCGCCTCAGCGCCTCTTCACTGACCGCTTGCGGCTCTTCTTAATCGCCTCAGCGCCTCTTCACTGACCGCTTGCGGCTCTTCTTGGTCGCTTAACTAGTCCTCACTGACCGCTTGCAGCTCTTCTTGATCGCTCAGCGACTCTTCACTGACAGCGTACGGCTCTTCTTGATCGCCTCGGTGACTCTTCACTGACCGATTGCTGCTCTTCTTGATCGCTCAGCGACTCTTCACTGACAGCGTACGGCTCTTCTTGATCGACTTGGTGACTCTTCACTGACTGCTTGCGGCTCTTCTTAATCGCCTCAGCGACTCCTCACTAACTGCTAGCGGCTCTTCTTGATCGCCCAGCGACTTCTCACTGACAGCTAGCGACTCTTCTTGATCGCTCAGCAACTCTTTACTGACCACTTGCGAGTCGTCTTGTGCGCTCAGCGACTCTTCACTTACCGCTAGCGGCTTTTCTTGATCGCCTCAGCGACTCTTCACTCGGTGACTCTTCACTGACCGCTTGCGGCTCTTCTTGATCGCTCAGCGACTCTTCACAGACCGCTTTCTGCTCTTCTTGATCACTCAGGGACTCTTCACTGACGGCGTACGACTCTTCTTGATAGCTTAGTGACTCTTCACTGACCGCTTGCGGATCTTCTTCATCGCTCAGCGACTCTTTACTGACCACTTGCGACTCGTCTTGAGTGCTCAGCAACTCTTCACTGACAGCGTACGGCTCTTCTTGATCGCCTCGGTGACTCTTCACTGACCGATTGCTGCTCTTCTTGATCGCTCAGCGACTCTTCACTGACAGCGTACGGCTCTTCTTGATCGACTTGGTGACTCTTCACTGACTGCTTGCGGCTCTTCTTAATCGCCTCAGCGACGCCTCACTAACTGCTAGCGGCTCTTCTTGATCGCCCAGCGACTTCTCACTGACAGCTAGCGACTCTTTTTGATCGCTCAGCAACTCTTTACTGACCACTTGCGAGTCGTCTTGTGCGCTCAGCGACTCTTCACTTACCGCTTGCGGCTCTTCTTGATCGCCTCAGCGACTCTTCACTTGGTGACTCTTCACTGACCACTTGCGGCTCTTCTTAATCGCCGCAGGGACTCTTTACTGACCGCTTGCGGCTCTTCTTGATTGCTCAGCGACTCTTCACTGAACGCTTGCGGCTCTTCTTGTTCGCTCAGCGACTCCTGCTGCTTGTTGCTCTGCTTGATCGCTCAGCGACTCGTCACTGTCAGCGTACGGCTCTTGTTGATCGCCTCGGTGAATCTTCACTCACCGCTTGCGGCTCTCCTTGATCGCTCAGCGACTCTTCACAGACCGCTTTCTGCTCTTCTTGATCGCTCAGCGACTCTTCACTGACAGCGTACGACTCTTCTTGATTGCCTCGGTGACTCTTCACTGACTGCTAGCGGCTCTTCTTACTCGCCTCAGCGACTCCTCACTGACCGCTTGCGACTCTTCTTTATCGCTCAGCGACTCTTCACTGACCGCTTGCGGCTCTTATTGGTCGCTTAAGTACTCCTCACTGACCGCTTGCAGCTCTTCTTGTTCGCTCAGCGACTCCTGCTGCTTGCTGCTCTGCTTGATCGCTCAGCAGTCGTCACTGTCAGCGTACGGCTCTTGTTGATCGCCTCGGTGACTCTTCAGTGACAACTTGCGGCTCTTCTTAATCGCCGCAGCGACTCTTCACTTGGTGACTCTTCACTGACCGCTTGCGGCTCTTCTTAATCGCCTCAGCAACGCTTCACTGACCGCTTGCGGCTCTTCTTGATCGCCCAGCGACTTCTCACTGACAGCTAGCGACTCTTTTTGAACGCTCAGCGACTCTTTACTGACCACTTGCGAGTCGTCTTGAGCGTTCAGCGACTCTTCACTCACCGCTTGCGGCTCTTCTTGATCGCTCAGCGACTCTTCACACACCGCTTTCGGGTCGGACACCCAAATACAAAAAAACAGAAACGACGAGAGGGTTACTGTGGCTCTCTACAGCCATAAACCAGACCGATAACTCGAAAACTACACGACTTTATTCACTCGCGATCGATACTAAGACGTGTTTCGGCTGTTTCGGCTGTTTGGTCGTAACAAGAAAAAAAATACGTTGATGCTGGGCAGAGAAAGAGTGGTAAGGGGCGGGGGCAGAGAGAGTAGATCCCCCCCCATTGTGGAGTCAAGTTCACATGATCAATCCAAATTATTTTAATAAAGAATTTGTATATACATTTATCCTCGAATGACAATAGTTCAATTGATATTAACTACAATACGATATATACAATTAGTGAATTCTGGTCACCTAATAAGATTATTTACCATGATAGAGCAAAAGGTAATCAATTGGTATTAAAATATAGTATTAATGACATACATGGAGATTTGTTGTTAAGTTTCTTAACAAACTTTATCAAGATTAACATTCTATTTACAATAAAAATTTACCTGTTTTCGGACTCGCATTCCTGGCGCCAGCAATAGAAGCCCGTAGACCTGAAAGTATACTCAAATATGTTATACGTAATATACGTATTTCTTTATTCTCCGTCATTAAAAGGATAAATGTATTTCATTCAAATTTATTTCGTACTTGTTGTGGTGTTTATTTAACAGCCATAATTTAGGCGTGAAATTGCATTGCATTGGAGTTCCCATAGCCACGAAATATTGGCTAAAAATCGTCGTATTAAAATACATAGTTAACTATACCCGTATACCAATAATAATATAAATTAATATTTTATATTTGCAAACTTTTTTTTTTTAAATTAATAGTAATTTTTTTTTTGTTTTTGTTTCTAGATTATATTATTTCGGTTAAATATTTAAATGATTGCATACGCTAGTGGAATCTAAGTAAAAGTTTAATTTTTACAGAGAGCTTCACAGAAGTATTCATCTAAGTTGGAATTTAATCAAACCGTTTATATATGTATATTATAATTACAGTAATGGTTTTCATTTTCATCGAATAAATTTGCCTATATTTTCCTTACTATACTAATTACTATTAGGATTAGGAATGTGGTTAATTATAAACAGGTTTACTATCGTTGTGACTTCAATTATTGCTATGCTATAACAATCCACATATCTGGAGACGTAAATAAGACCCTTTGTTGGATTGCATGATTGATCAGCAATAATTACGATATCCAGAATTCGCCCAGAAACGTTTATCATTTGGAAACACAAAACCACTTAATCATTTGATGTGTATTCATATAATTAAGCACAAAAACACTCCGCCATCTCACTCGTTAACGTCGGTTAGGAACGACAGATCCGCGAGAATTGCGATGATGTCAAGTGTATCAGAAACAAAACCATATTTAAGACGGCGCTGCTCCGCGAGGCTTCTTTGATTTCGCGAAATTTTACCAAATATATTCCAGACAGAGTTTTTAATGTTAACTTTACTTCAATTTGACGTTTTGCATGTTTTGGGTATTTCTATTACAGGATTAATTAAAATCTCAGGATCCTTTGAACTTCTGTCGCTTCTTTTCTTGGAACGCAACTTAAATTACCACCCTCGATTGCTAATTACCGACTGTCTTTTAATACGAATTACGCAATATATTGATGTTTTCAAATTGTTTAACAGATCTTGCAAACTGCGTTTTAGGTTTACTGCTATATCTTTTAATAGCACTTGCACATGGAATATATGTTAAACACATATAAAAGTTTATGCAAATGAAAACTGTGATTACTAAGTTCCTCACAAGTTTTTTCTTTTGTTTTTGTAATTTAATGTTATTAATTTTTAGTTTTTAACTTTGAATATTGCACTCTTCTCCATTTTGTTAATCCTGCTAGAGTCTTCTAAGAGCACAAGTTTATTTTCTTTTCTACGTTCTGAATTTGAACTTCTCTGTTCGAGTAGATGGTTGAACAACGATTATTTCTCGACTGTCTCAATTTTCTGTCCACGTTTTTTGCCGAAGTCAAAAAGTCTTCTAGAAACTGCATGCTGTGAAGAGGAGATGCCGATAACCGCAATGCGGACACCGGAATGAGCGGCTCTCCGTCCGCATTCTCTGCGCGCTCCGGCATAGAGCGTGGGCCTCACCACACCTCACAAAACAGATGGAGGTCGGCCACCTGTGACAACAGCAACAGCTGGAAAAGGTGGTATTCTCAGCAAAACGATACACAGGAAAATTCATCCCTGTGTACACGAATCCACGACCTTAGACAACGTTGACGGCAAAAAAACAACAAAAAATATAAGATAAAAATAAACTAAGGTTAAACTACAAAAAAAAACAAACAAAAAATATATCACAAATAAAAAATTAAATAAACTATCTAAGAAAAAAAAAATAAAAACAAGCTAATATTTTAAGGAAACAAAAAAAAAATCAAAAATAACAAACCAACCGAAAGATACAAAAAACATTACACTAAAGGTAAATAAATAAAAAAACTAGTAAAGGTGTTGTCTACAGCCGGGCTGTAGCCGAAATACCCTACACCTTAAAGCTGCATATATACTCGTATTTATATTTAGAAGTGGTGCGATATAATATACTCATCACGCCCAAATTCGGAAGATAAACTATAATTATAGCTGCTTAACTATTTCTGTGCGTTACAAACACCGGTACTAAGTGCGTTTACTCTCAAAATTTAGGTGTAGGGTATAAAAATATATTGCAATACTGGGTGGATCTGTAAAAAGGAGGCGTGGCCCGCCCATTTTTTTCCCAACAGAGTATTATTGGTTCACAAACTACAATATTATGTACACCATTATTCAGGAAACTTATACAATACAATCCATGTATAACCCTCCATGACCTATGTAAACTAAAAGTGGGCGAATCACGGCCATATTTGGCATATTAACTGGAAGCATTAGTCTAAACATACATATAAAATTTACTTGTCTTCTCTCAAAAAGTGATGCTGATATGACCTTTTTTAATACGCAAAACAGAGGTACCTGCACTCTCGATATAAAAAGTAGGCGTGGTCCTTGGGCGATTTTTTCCATTTTCAATACGAAACACCCCAACATAGCAACGAATATTTTTGCCAAATTTCATTTTGAAATCTTAATCGGTTCTCCTGTGATCGTGATTTCAACGGACAGACAGACAGACAGACGGACAGACATCGTTATTTCAATTTTGGTGGTGATGCTGATCAAGAATATATATACTTTTCTATACCTATCTTGTCTAGTTCTATGCGTTACAGACTCCGGTAGAAAGTGAATATACCCTCAACCTTAAGGTGTAGGGTATAATAAAACCTAAATACACGCACACTACAAAACACTACTAACGACAAAACACAGGTTGAGCAGCGGCTCCACTGCTCCAGACGACACAAACTCCTCCAACTTATCTCTCAATTCTCAAACCAAGAAAAAAATTATTTTATTTCCAATGTATTTATTTGTAGCCCAATCCTTCACGCCAGCATCGATCACGAGTGGTTCTCAGTAGCAACCACTAGTGAAGGGATAAGAAACATGGACTAATAAGAAAATATAAATTAATTAAAGTGAGCGTGGTCCAACGACTCACCAACGAACCACCAATCGCACGAAGAGTTCGAACCGAACATTAACATTCAATGGCGCAAATAAAGCGAGAATCAAAAGAAACCCGAAAACAATTTTTTTTGTTAACCTAACAAAAATTTAATTTAATAAAACAGAACATTGCTATCAAAAGTTTGGGCACCACTGCATAGAGACTCTTAATCATTTCAGGAAAAAAAATCAACTATAGTAGGCCCCACGTTACAGTGGGGGCCATTTTGTAAAAATTAGGGTGCGGGTCGCGATAAACTAAGTAACTCAATACAAAAAAAAAATAGTAGAGGTGTTGTCTACAGTCGGGCTGTAGCCGAAATACCCTACACCTTAAAGCTGTATATATACTCGTATATATAAGATATATAAGATAAACTATAATTATAGCTGCTTAACTATTTCTGTGCGTTACAAACACCGGTACTAAGTGCGTTTACTCTCAAAATTTAGGTGTAGGGTATAAAAATATATTGCAATACTGGGTGGATTGGTAAAAAGGAGGCGTGTCCCGCCCATTTTTTTCCCAACAGAATATTATTGGTTCACAAACTACAATATTATGTACACCATTATTCAGGAAACTTATATACTTTTCAATACAATCCATGTAAAACCCTCTATGACCTATGTAAACTAAAAGTGGGCGGACCACGCCCATATTTGGCATATTAACTGAAAGCATTAGCCTAAACCTACATATAAAATTTTCTTGTGTTCTCTAAAAAAGTGATGCTGATATGGCCTTTTTTAATAGGCAAAACAGAGGTACCTGCACTCTCGATATAAAAAGTAGGCGTGGTCCTTGAGCGATTTTGCCCATTTTCAATACAAAACACCCCAACATAGCAACGAATATTTTTGCCAAATTTCATTTTGAAATCTTAATCCGTTCTCATGTGATCGTGATTTCAAAGGACAGACAGCCAGACAGAGAGACGGACAGACATCGTTATTTCAATTTTGGTGGTGATGCTGATCAAGAATATATATAATTTTCCATACCTATCTTGTCTAGTTCTATGCGTTACACACTTCGGTAGAAAGTGAATATACCCTCAACCTTAAGGTGTAGGGTATAATAAAACCTAAATACACGCACACTACAAAACACTACCATCGACAAAGCACAGTTTGAGCAGCGGTTCCACTGCTCCAGACGACACAAACTCCTCCAACTTATCTCTCAATTCTCAAACCAAGAAAAAAACTATTTTATTTCCAATATATTAATTTGTAGCCCAATCCTTCACGCCAGCACCGATCACGAGTGGTTCTCAGTAGCAACCACTAGTGAAGGGATAAAAAACATGGACTAATAAAAAAATATAAATTAATTAAAGTGAGCGTGGTCCAACGACTCACCAACGAACCACCAAACGCTCGAAGAGTTCGAACCGAACATTAACATTCAATGGCGCAAATAAAGCGAGAATCGGAAGAAAACCGAAAACAAATTTTTTTTTACCCTACAAAAATTTAATTTAATAAAACTGAACATTGCTACTAAAAGTTTTCTCTTAATCATTTCAGGAAAAAAAATCACAAAAACTACAGTAGGCCCCACGTTACAGTGGGGGCCATTTTGTAAAAATTAGGGTGCGGGTCGCAATAAACTAAGTAACTCAATACAAAAAAAAAAAAAAAAACTACCAAACAAAACGAAAGTTGGCCATTGTCAGGGCAGCTTAGCTCATCCAACGACCCCAACAGCGGCTCGGACAACCAAATACAAAAAAACAGAAACGAGCTGAGGCTTACTTTGGCCATAAACCCGACTGATAACTCAAAAACTACACGACTATTCACTCGCGATCGATATTAAGACGTGTTTCGGCTGTTTCGTCGTAACAAGAAAAAAAATTACGCGGATGGTGGACAGAGAAAAATAGGTGAGGGGCGGGGGCAGTGAGAGTAGATGGAGTGTGTGTGTGTGTTTTTTTTTTTTTTTTTTTTTTTTAACGAGGAGTAAAAGCATCAAAAGCCTTAGTCAGTGCGGGACTTTAACCCGCTAAACATCTCCTCTCGTCAGCACGGATATTCCTCCCGGAACCACCGCTAGGTATTACGTCAGGAGGCCGTGAGAGCATATTTAGCTCAATCGTCAGTTATCAGGTCAGACGTTTTGTTCGTTTAATCGCCTTACCTGCTCTCGCCTTCTCTGCTCCTTCATCACTAGCGCCGCCATTGTACTCACTGCGTTCCACGCTTGGTTGTCTTTCAACATGCAGCTTACAATATTCTCCGGTGTTATTATTAAGCCTAGAATACGTTGCAGATCATCTCTTACCGCGTTCTGCAGAAGGCATTCAAAGAATACGTGTTGTACGTTCTCCATATTTTCAACTCCACAGTGCTCACAGAATGGATCACGCTCGTAGCCATAGTTGTGTAAGTAGGACTTAAAACAACCATGTCCGCTTAGCAGCTGCGTCAAGTAGAAGTCGACCTCACCGTGCCTCCTACTTAGCCACGGCTCCAACACTGGTATAAGTCTAAACGTCCACCGGCCCATGTCGGCGTTTTGCCATCTCACTTGACACTCCTCCATCACTCCCTGCCTATCCATGATGTCGCTGGAAGTCGTATCTCTGAAATCTTCCGCTGCATGGGCTCTAGCATCTGCTTCCTTCGCGAGCAGGTCCAATGGCATCAGGCCTGCAATCACCAGTGCGGCGTCAAAGGAGACGGTACGAAAGGCACAACAAACATGCAGTGCGCATTGTCTATATGTCCCATTAAGGCTACGCACATAGCTGGACTTTGCAAATGCATGCATCCATATTGGTGACGCGTAAAGTATCATTGACTTAATGACACCTGCAAGTAGCTTTCTTTTGTGCTGCCGCGGGCCGCGATTATTGAGCATTATCCGTGACAATGCTGTAGTTGCTGCTGCTGCTTTACACTGCACGTACGCAACGTGCGCTTTAAATGACAACCGATGATCTAGCATCACTCCAAGGTACTTTATGTAGGGTTTCGATTCGATCGTACAGTCACCAACTCTAATGGTGAGAGTTTCAACTTTTTTCCGACTGCTCACTAAAACGCACTCCGTCTTATGATCAGCTAGACTAAGCGCCGCTTCAGCTAACCACGTCCTTACTGTGATTATTGCTTCCTCTGCTCTTGTCTTGACCAGCGGCATATACTTTGCCACTACCAAGATAGCGATGTCATCTGCAAATCCAACAATTTTAACATCTTCAGGCAGCGTCAGTTGTAATATGGCGTTATACATGATATTCCATAAGAGCGGACCAAGTACTGATCCCTGTGGAACACCTCCTGTAATACGATACTCTTTGACGCCGTCCATTGTATTATATAGGAGGACTCGATCACTCAGATAGCTGCTCACAATATTATGCAGGTAGCATGGAACTTCAAAAGACCTCAGCGACTCTAAAATCTTCTGCCAATTCGCCGTATTAAAGGCATTTTTAATGTCTAAAGTAACGATTAGGCAATACTGTTTATCGCCACCGCACCACCGCTTACCCTCAATCGCTTTCTCAGCTATATTCTTCACCAGGCTTAGTGCATTAACAGTTGACTTCCCCTTTCGAAACCCATATTGCATGTCAGACATTTTAGAATTTGCCACAGCTTGTAGTCTTTCTTTAATAACGTGCTCCAGTAGTTTCCCGGTAGCGTCAATGTGTGTGTGTGTGTGTGTGTGTCCCATTGTGGAGTCAAATTATTTTCCAATCCAAATTATTTTAATAAAGAATTTGTATATACATTTATACTCGAATGACAATAGTTCAATTGATATTAACTACAATACGATATATACAATTAGTGAATTCTGGTCACCTAATAAGATTATTTACCATGATAGAGTAAAAGGTAATCAATTGGTATTAGAATATATTATTAATGACATACATGGAGATTTGTTGTTAAGTTTCTTAACAAACTTTATCAAGATTAACATTCTCTTTACAATAAAAATTTACCTGTTTTTGGACTCGCATTCCTTTTGCCAGCAATAGAAGCCCGTAGACCTGAAAGTATACTTAAATATGATATACGTAATATACGTATTTCTTTATTCTCTGTTACTAAAAAGATAAATGTAATTCATGCAAATTTATTTCGTACTTATTTTGGTGTTTATTTAACAGCCATAATTTAGGCGTGAAATTGCATTGGATTGGAGTTCCCATAGCCACGAAATATTGGCTAAAAATCTTCGTATTAAAATACATAGTTAACAATACCAGTATACCAATAATAATTTAATTAATTTTTTCTTTTAAAAATTAATATTAACTATTTTTTTGTTGTTGTTTGTAGATTATATTATTTCGGTTAAATATTTAAATGATTGTATACGCTAGTGGAATTTAAGTAAAAGTTTAATTTTTACAGAGAGCTTCACAGAAGTATTCATCTAATTTAGGATTTAATCACACCGTTTATATATGTATACTATAATTACATTATTGGTTTTTATTTTCATCTAATAAATTTTCCTATATTTTCCTTGCTATACTAATTACTATTTGGAATGTGGTTAATTATAAACAGGTTTACTATCGTTGTAACTTCAATTATTGCTATGCTATAACAATCCACTTATCTGAAGACGTTAATGTTTCCGTTACTCATCTTACTGCTATGATGGTGTAGCACTTGTAGGAACAAATATTATTGTTGACGCTATCACTAGTGGCACTACTCCCGTCATAAATGAACTTTGCAATTGCGTTAAATTATTTACGGTTGTGCTTCTTTATAATTGTCACTAAATAACGCTGCTTGACTTATGCAATATGTATGCATGTGTTTGCCCATAAATATAAATGGTTAATTAATCTAAACTTTTGCTTTGTTGTACATATTTGCTTCTCATGCAATTTGGCTTTGGGTCTTTGTTGGATTGCTCAGCAATAATTACGATAGCCAGAATTCGCACAGAAACGGTTATCATTTGGAGACACAAAAACACTTAATCATTTGATGTGTATTCATTTAATTAAGCACAAAAACACTCCGCAATCTCACTCGTTAACGTCGGTTAGGAACGACAGATCCGCGAGAATTGCGATGATGTCAAGTGTATCAGAAACAAAACCATATTTAAGACGGCGCTGCTCCGCGAGGCTTCTTTGATTTCGCGAAATTTTACCAAATATATTCCAGACAGAGTTTTTAATGTTAACTTTACTTCAATTTGACGTTTTGCATGTTTTGGGTATTTCTATTACAGGATTAATTAAAATCTCAGGATCCTTTGAACTTCTGTCGCTTCTTTTCTTGGAACGCAACTTAAATTACCACCCTCGATTGCTAATTACCGACTGTCTTTTAATACGAATTACGCAATATATTGATGTTTTCAAATTGTTTAACAGATCTTGCAAACTGCGTTTTAGGTTTACTGCTATATCTTTTAACAGCACTTGCACATGGAATATATATCAAACACATAAAAGTTTATGCAAATGAAAACTGTGGTTACTAAGTTCTTCACAAGTTTTTTCTTTTGTTTTTGTAATTTAATGTTATTAATTTTTAGTTTTTAACTTTGATCATTGCACTCTTCTCCATTTTCTTAATCCTGCTAGAATCTTCTAATAGCACAAGTTTATTTTTTTTCCTACGTTCTGAATTTGAACTTCTCTGTTCGAGTAGATGGTTGAACAACGATTATTTCTCGACTGTCTCAACTTTCTGTCCACGGTTTTTGCCGAAGTCAAAAAGTCTTGTAGAAACTTCGATCACGCCCTTTTACGAAACATGTCTGTCCGTCGGCATGCTGTGAAGAGGAGATGCCGATAACCGCAATGCGGACACCGGAATGAGCGGCTCTCCGTCCGCATTATCTGCGCGCTCCGGCATAGAGCGTGGGCCTCACCAGACCTCACAAAACAGGTGGAGGTCGGTCACCTGTGACAACAGCAACAGCTGGAAAAGGTGGTATTCTCAGCAAAACGATACACAGGAAAATTCAGCCCTGTGTACACGAATCCACGACCTGAGACAACGTTGACGGCAAAAAAAAAAAATAAAAATAAATTACAAAAATTATAAGATAAAAATAAACTAAGATTAAACTACAAAAAAAATATATCACAAAAAAAAATTAAATTAACTAACTAAGAAAAAAAAATTAAAACAAGCTAATATTTTAAGCAAACAAAAAAAAAACAAAAATAACAAACAAACCGAAAGATACAAAAAACATTACACTAAAGGTAAATAAATAAAAAAAACTAGTAAAGGTGTTGTCTACAGCCGGGCTGTAGCCGAAATACTCTACACCTTAAAGCTGCATATATACTCGTATATATATTTAGAAGTGGTGCGATATAATATACTCATCACGCCCAAATTCGGAAGATAAACTATAATTATAGCTGCTTAACTATTTCTGTGCGTTACAAACACCGGTACTAAGTGCGTTTACTCTCAAAATTTAGGTGTAGGGTATAAAAATATATTGCAATACTGGGTGGATCTGTAAAAAGGAGGCGTGGCCCGCCCATTTTTACACTAAAGGTAAATCAATTAAAAAAACTAGTAAAGGTGTTGTCTACAGCCGGGCTGTAGCCGAAATATCCTACCCCTTAATGCTGCATATATACTCGTATATATATTTAGAAGTGGTGCGATATAATATACTCATCACGCCCAAATTCGGAAGATAAACTATAATTATAGCTGCTTAACTATTTCTGTGCGTTACAAACACCGGTACTAAGTGCGTTTACTCTCAAAATTTAGGTGTAGGGTATAAAAATATATTGCAATACTGGGTGGATCTGTAAAAAGGAGGCGTGGCCCACCCATTTTTACACTAAAGGTAAATCAATTAAAAAACTAGTAAAGGTGTTGTCTACAGCCGGGCTGTAGCCGAAATACCCTACCCCTTAATGCTGCATATATACTCGTATATATATTTAGAAGTGGTGCGATATAATATACTCATCACGCCCAAATTCGGAAGATAAACTATAATTATAGCTGCTTAACTATTTCTGTGCGTTACAAACATCGGTACTAAGTGCGTTTACTCTCAAAATTTAGGTGTAGGGTATAAAAATATAGTGCAATACTGGGTGGATGGGTAAAAAGGAGGCGTGTCCCGCCCATTTTTTCCGAACAGAATATTATTGGTTCACAATCTAAAATATTATGTACACCATTATTCAGGAAACTTATATACTTTTCAATACAATCCATGTAAAACCCTCCATGACCTATGTACACTAAAAGTGGGCGAATCACGCCCATATTTGGCATATTAACTGGAAGCATTAGTCTAAACATACACATAAAATTTTCTTGTTTTCTCTCAAAAAGTGATGCTGATATGGCCTTTTTTAATAGGCAAAACAGAGGTACCTGCACTCTCGATATAAAAAGTAGACGTGGTCCTTGGGCGATTTTTCCCATTTTCAATACGAAACACCCCAACATAGCAGCGAATATTTTTGCCAAATTTCATTTTGAAATCTTAATCCGTTCTCCTGTGATCGTGATTTCAACTGACAGACAGACAGACAGACAGACGGACAGACATCGTTATTTCAATTTTGGTGGTGATGCTGATCAAGAATATACTTTTCCATACCTATCTTGTCTAGTTCTATGCGTTACAGACTCCGGTAGAAAGTGAATATACCCTCAACCTTAAGGTGTAGGGTATAATAAAACCTAAATACACGCACACTACAAAACACTACCAACGACAAAACACAGGTTAAGCAGCGGCTCCACTGCTCCAGACGACACAAACTCCTCCAACTTATCTCTCAATTCTCAAACCAAGAAAAAAATTATTTTATTTCCAATGTATTAATTTGTAGCCCAATCCTTCACGCCAGCACCGATCACAAGTGGTTCTCAGTAGCAACCACTAGTGAAGGGATAAAAAACATGGACTAATAAAAAAATATAAATTAATTAAAGTGAGCGTGGTCCAACGACTCACCAACGAACCACCAATCGCTCGAAGAGTTCGAACCGAACATTAACATTCAATGGCGCAAATAAAGCGAGAATCGGAAGAAAACCGAAAACAAATTTTTTTTTACCCTACAAAAATTTAATTTAATAAAACTGAACATTGCTACCGAAAAGTTTGTCTCTTAATCATTTCAGGAAAAAAAATCAACTACAGTAGGCCCCACGTTACAGTGGGGGCCATTTTGTAAAAATTAGGGTGCGGGTCGCGATAAACTAAGTAACTCAATACAAAAAAAAAAAAAACTACCAAACAAAACGAAAGTTGGCCATAGTCAGGGCAGCTTAGCTCATCCAACGACCCCAACAGCGGCTCGGACACCCAAATACAAAAAAACAGAAACGAGCTGAGGCTTACTTTGGCCATAAACCACACTGATAACTCGAAAACTACACGACTTTATTCACTCGCGATCGATATTAAGACGTGTTTCGGCTGTTTCGTCGTAACAAGAAAAAAAATTACGCGGATGGTGGACAGAGAAAAATAGGTGAGGGGCGGGGCAGTGAGAGTAGATGGTGTGTGTGTGTGTGTGTGTGTGTGTGTGTGTTTTTTTTTTTTTTTTTTTTAACGAGGAGTAAAAGCATCAAAAGCCTTAGTCAGTGCGGGACTTTAACCCGCTAAACATCTCCTCTCGTCATCACGGTAATCCTCCCGGAACCACCGTTAGGTATTACGTCAGGAGGCCGTAAGAGCATTTCTGCTCAATCGTCAGTTATTAGGTCGGTCTATGTTCGTTACCGTTCTCGGCTTGCTCATGAAAACGCTGCAGTTGCATTATTTCACCTACAATCAAGCGGCTAACCTCCCAAGCTGTGCTGGAGCTGCACATATGCTGCACTATTCCAAAGGGAGTAACTCTTTGTCCCATCATTTCTTGGAGGGCATCTCGCTGTCGCTCATATCGCACGCACTCTTGGATTACATGCTCTACGTTCTCTGTTTTTGTTTTACAAGCAATACAAAATGGATCACTTACCAATTTGTATTTATAGAGGTATACCCGAAAGCATCCATGACCAGAAAGAAACTGTGTAAGGTAGTAATCGACTTGCCCAAATTTTCTCTTGTACCACGGCTTGATGTTTGGTACAAGATGGTGCGTCCAACGGCCTTTCACCGACCTGTCCCACCTTTGCTGCCACTCGTCTAAGCTCAGTTCACGAAACCTATCTCGTTCCACCTGTCTTTCATTGCGGTTATTGAGAGCTCTAATAGCTTTCGCCTCTTTAGCTGCTATATCCACCGGCAGCCTTCCTGCGATAACATCTGCTGCTTCTTGAGAAACTGTTCTAAAAGCGCAACATACTCGTAGTGACATCAGCCTGTGTGCACTCATCATCCCTCTCATATAGGACTTTACGGCTGTTGCGTCTGCCCAGACTGGAGCAGCATACATTAGCGTTGATGTGCTGACGCTTGCAAGCAGTTTTCGGGTATCTTGCTTCGGCCCACCAATATTAGGCATTACTCTCGCTAGTGCTTGCCCTACTCTCAGCGCTTTGCAACTTGCATATATTAAGTCCTTGAAGGATAATCTGCGGTCTAACACAACACATAAGTATTTCAAGCTGTGTTTTGATTCGATTATGTGTCCATCAACTCGTATCTGCATCATTTCAACTTTTTTCCGGCTACTAATTAACACCGCTTCTGTTTTTTGCGAGGCTAGCTCCAGGCCCACTTTCTGCAACCAATCTTTGATGTTTTGAATGGCCATTGCACAATTCATGGTTACTTCAGCAATGGTCTTGGCAATAACTACGACAGCTACGTCGTCCGCATACCCAACTACTCCGACCTTAAAAACTCCATCATACATAATGTTCCATAGGATAGGTCCAAGGACAGATCCTTGAGGTACTCCTTTTCTTATTATGTGTTTTTTAACTCCATCGTCAGTGTCGTAGTACAGAATACGGTCATTTAAGTAGTCCTGTATGATGTTCACCAGATAATCAGGCATTCGCAGCGCATGAACAGCCTCCAAAAGCGCCTTCCAGCTCGCTGAGTTAAATGCATTCTTAATATCCAGAGTGACTACTGCACAATACTCTTTGCTGCCGCCTTTCCATCTCTGGCCCGCTATAGCATTCCTGGCTAAATTACACACATCACTGATTGCATCAAGTGTTGACCTCTGCTTCCTGAAGCCATATTGCCGCGTAGATAGACCGCCAATGCCTTCAGTATATCTCTCCATACGGTTAGCTATAGTTTTCTCTAACAGTTTCCCCAGTCCATCAATCATGCATAGTGGGCGATAGGAGGACGGCTCTTCAGGTGGCTTTTTTCCTTTAGGTATAAGAGCCAAACAACGTTGACGTTGACGTTTCCAGGCCCGCGGAAATTTACCTTCTCTTAAACAGGTTGCCAATATTTTGGCAAAGAGCTCTGGCCGCTTATTTAAGGCTGTCTTAATGACGACGTTCGGAATGCCATCTAATCCCGGCGCTTTGTTGAGCTTAATGCCCCTTGCTATTTCCGCTATCTCGTGCGCTGTCACCTCAGGTATTTGCGGGTTGGGGTTTTGCATAATGTGCACTCCACTTCTCTGAACGTCATTCGGAAAGAGTCCCTTAACTATTTTTTCTAGCATTCTGGGGCATTTGATGATATGGCTTTTTCCTCCTTTTATTTTTGCAAAAATAACTTTGTACGCATTTCCCCATGGGTTCGTCTCAACATCATCTATAAGCACACGCATTGCTGTTTTCTTACTTTCCTTGATCGCCTTGCAAAGTTGTTTTTTTTTTTCGCTTGTACAAGTTTTCCCAGATTTCATATCCTTCTTGCCCTATGTGTCTTTGTTTTTGCCTTCTATATTTAAGTGTATCTGAGTGTAACACAGCCAGATCCTCATTCCACCAATACGCCTCCCTTCGTTTGCGAGCTGAGTACTTACGTGGCATTGATGCATCACACACTTTCGTCAATTCTTCTGTGATCTGCTGCACGTTTTCTTCTGTTCCTCCAGTGGGGGAAGACATGCTATCAATCATAAGGTCAAGAACGTCTTTATCAAGCAACTTGACTCTCCAGCTAGTTCTTATGGATTTAATCGGGGCCTTATGCCTACTTATACCCGGCTTATAAATCTCATACGTCAAGGCGTTGTGGTCACTGTTTGTGTATAGGTCAGCAACCATCCATTTGGTTTGTCTAGCAAGTGCTATGCTGCAAAAGGTTAGGTCAATTATTGAGCATCGACCTGCTTTGCTATACGTGCTAGCCGAGCCATGGTTTAACAGGGCGAGGTCAAGACTGGCAAACGCTTCCAGAAGTACCGAACCTCTTCTAGTAGTTCTGACACTCCCCCATTCAATCGCCCACGCGTCAAAGTCTCCCGCAATTACTGCAGGTGATTTTGGTGCACATGTTTTAGTCTTACCGTAGGCCCAGTTGTCATCTGTCTTACATGCATATGGCTCACTCAATATTGCGACATCTACATTCTGCTCCAGCACTGTTTGCGTTAGTAGTAGCTGAGCTGCCTCGCAATGGTTCAAATTTAATTGCAGTATCTTCATTGTTTCGCTATGTCCTTGCAGCCCTTTTGTGCTGTTCTTGCTTTTTGGTAGGATGGGCACTTGAAGCTTCCAGAGGCGTGACTGACTTCTGTCTTCCCTTCTCTGAGACATACTATACATCTTGCTTCATTTTTGCATTCTCTGGCAATATGACCTTCGCGTCCGCATTTAAAGCATTGCGCTCGGCAGTCTGCCAAATTTTTTGCATTGCTGAGCAATATGTCCAAATTCGAGGCATTTATAGCATTTAGTTAAAACTGCTTGCTCGCGTATCCGACAGCTGACCCAGCCAATTCTGATTTTGCCTGCTTTTATAAGACTAATGGCATTGTTCGTTGTTAACCTCACCGAAGCTATCTGGGTACCACCAAAACCTTTTCGTAGGCTAAGTACGTCCTCCTTTGCAAATCCTTTCAAGTTAAACTGTTTGGAGATCGCAAGAAAAACATCTTCCTTTTCGGTGACCTCGTCTATGTCTTTGATATCCAGGACAGTTCTCTCCGATATACCACGTACTTCCGCCTGTTCGCCAAGGCTGTTTGCAATAACCGTTCTGACTTTCTCCGCATTCTCGCCGGACTCCGTAAGTTGCAAAAGTAGCTCGCCCTTCTGCGTTCGTCGTATTTTCCTCACGGCTTGGCTTAATTCTCCTATGTTGTCATCTGACTTAAGCTTGCGCAGAATGTCCGCATACGTGCATTCGCCTTTATTTCCGATTACGATAGCCTCTGTTTTGGGTCTCTTTACGTGCTTATCTGTCTTCTTCAACTTCCTTGACAGCACCTGTGTCCATCCGTCTTTTGAAGCCAGTCCTCTTTCTGAGTCGGCCGCAGCCTGCAACACTCTGGCGTAGCTCGTAGTTTCAGGCACCTTATGTTTTTTAGAAGCGGACTGAACCATCAGATGTTCTTCTCTGTTTCTTTTGGCTGCTCGCTCCTCTTTCTTTTCCAACACCATTGATGTCACAGACGGCAGACTTTCCGTCAAGCAAACACCATTTCTTATGTCGTTCTCCACTCTCTCATATAGTTTTGCGATATTCTCAATTAATTCTCTCATCGGCTGGTGGATTGATCGTCTCCCTCCACCAATCATTTCCACAAGCTCGCCAATTCTTCTTCCCATTTTCTCAAATAGCGTTATTTTCTGCATTCCGCCATTACTAGAAAGCTGTACAGACGGTGGCGAAGAATTTGCTCGCATGGGCGTTACCCTCACGCTCGATGTTCTCAATGGCGACCGCGCCATACGTCCGCTTCTAGCAAAGGGATTAACACTATTTGATTGGTCTGCTCGGCGGCCATCATTTTCGCTCGTCAAGCATGGAGCTGCACCATTCTTCTGTTGTATATCTATTTCACTTGCGTGTTCCATGCTTTCATAACAACGTTAAAGAAGACAATAACCCACTCAAAGAAAGCTCCCCTAGTGGAAACTGTTAACACTACCCTGTATGATCAAAGCTTCCCCCCGCTTCTGAAAGCTCTTTAAAAGCTTTGTTTTATGAGGGAGCAGTATTTACACTATAAACAGTTCAATAGAAAAGGTCGGCTAGACCAGGTCAACGAACGACACTATGTTAACCCAAATGTCAAACTTAATATGTTGCAATAGAAAGTAGCGCGGGAAAACACTCTGTTGGCACTGAATTTTTTGCTAAAAGTCTTAAATTGTTCAAATGAAAATTTGTGTCAATATCACTTATACACGAGCTATTGCTAGCGAATTGAAGTTCGCGTCATTAGATGTGTGTGTGTGTGTGTGTTGTTGTTGTTGTTTTTTTTTTTTTTTTTTTTTTTTTTTTTTTTTTTTTTTTTATTTAACGAGGAGTAAAAGCATCGAAAGCCTTAGTCAGTGCGGGACTTTAACCCGCTAAACATCTCCTCTCGTCGGCACGGATGTTCCCCCCGGAACCACCGCTAGGTACTACGTCAGGAGGCCGTGGGAGCGATAACGCTCAAACGTCAGTTATCATGTCAGTCAAAGCGTTCGTTTGCTCTTCTTACCTGTTCTATCTTACGCTGCTCAATCATCACCAGTGCAGCAATTCTGCTTACAGCATGCCAAACTTCGCTATTATCCAGCATGGCCAGCACAATACTTTCTGCGGCGATTGGAGCTCCTATTAGCCGTTGGAGTTCTCCTCTTAACACGTCATAGCGAGGGCATTCGAAAAATACGTGCTGCACACTCTCTACGGTAGCCATGCCACAATGATCGCAGAAGGGATCTCGTTCGTGTCCATATTTGTGCAAGTAGGACTTGAAGCACCCATGTCCACTCAGGAACTGTGTTAAGTAGAAATCCACTTCACCATGAGGTCTACTCAACCAAGGCTCTAAATCTGGAATGAGCTTATGTGTCCATCTGCCCTTATCACCATTCTGCCATCTAGTCTGCCACTCCTGGATGGCCAGATGTCTCGCCTCACTGGCTGCACTGCTGCTAGCTGTCACGTTCCGGCTGCCTAACGTTGTGAGCGCCTTACGCGATTCGGTTTCTTTGGCTAGTAGATCCAGTGGGATCAAACCCGCAATCACAAGTGCAGCGTCGAAGGATGTCGTTCGAAAGGCACCAGACACTCGTAGCGCACAATGTCTATATGTGGCATTTAATCCGCGTACATAACTAGGCTTCGCAAAAGCTTCTTTCCATATTGGTGACGCATAGAGAATTATTGACTGAACGACGCCCACCAATAGCTGCCTTCTCCGCTGCCGCGGCCCTCTATTATTAGCCATTATTCGCGATAAAGCCGTAGCTGCTTTAGCTGCTTTGCGCTGTACGTACTCCACGTGTTGCTTAAATGTCAGTCGGTGGTCTATTATCACTCCCAGATACTTTATATGGGGTTTAGATTCTATCACGCAATCGCCCACTTTGACAGAAATGGATTCCACCTTTTTTCGGCTACTCACTAGCACGCACTCCGTTTTGTGATCGGCTAGACTAAGCGCCGTCCTGCACAGCCATGACCTTCTTTACTTCCGCAAGGTGCTTCGCTACTACCAAGATAGCAATATCATCAGCGAATCCGACAATTTTAACTCCATCAGGCACTCTCAACTGCAGTACTGCGTTATACATGATATTCCATAACAGTGGGCCCAGCACGGATCCCTGTGGAACTCCTCCTGTTACCAGATACTCCTTGCTACCTTCTGAGGTATCATAAATGAGCACTCGATCACTCAGGTAGCTACTCACTATCTTATATAAATAAATAGGAACATCGAAGTTCATGAGCGCCTCGAGAATACTTTGCCAATTCGCGGTATTGAACGCATTTTTAACATCAAGAGTTACAATTAAACAATACTGCTTTGCGCCGCCACTCCAACGTTTTCCTTCAACCGCTGCCTCAGCAATGTTTTTCACCAGTTGGAGAGCATTATTGGTTGAGACTCCTTTTCTAAAACCAGACTGCATATCAGACATTCTTATATCTGCCACTAGTTGTAGGCGCTCTTTGATTACCGATTCCAGTAATTTGCCTGCAGTATCCAGCATACATAGAGGGCGATACGATGTAGGCTGGTTTTCTCCTTTTGGAAGTAGAACCAGTCGCTGCCTTTTCCACTGCTTAGGGAAGACGCCTTCCTTCATGCAGAGATCAAAGACTCCTCTTAGCCATTCCGTGCGATTCGCCGCCAGCGTTTTAATAGCTACGTTTGGGACCCCATCAGGGCCCTGTGTATGTGTGTGTGTGTGTGTGTGTGTGTGTGTGTGTTTTTTTTTTTTTTTTTTTTTTAAATGAGGGGACCGCATCGAAAGCCTTCGAACGGGACTTTAACCCGCTAAAACCCCTCCCCCAGGTCTGTTTGTCCCGCCGGAACTACCGCTAAGTATTACGTCGGGAGGCAGACAGAGCACTAATGCTCAAGCGTCATACAGTCCGTTCGTCCTCATCCATCCGTCAGTATCTTAACTAAAGCCCTGCTCGTCTACGTTTGGTAGCCCCCTGCCAGCTATTGCTGCCTGTCTCCTTTCTTTGTCGGCTGACATCAACTTCGCGTGTATGCGGCCAGTCATGGAACACACCGCCCTCCAGCAGCCTTCCGAGGAGATCATTACCTCCACCAGATTTTCGGAAGCAAATCTGTTTCCGTAATATGCCATCACCGAATCTCTCTCCATTGCGAACCTTGGACATTCGAAGAGGACATGTTTAGCGTCTTCCAGTTTGTCGGCGCAGCACGGACAATGTGGGGAATCGGCTAATCCTAGTCGATGGAGGTAGCTGCGGAACACTCCATGTCCAGTCAGAAACTGTGTTAGATGGTAACACATTTCTCCATGTTGTCGACCGATCCATTTCGTAACGTCCGGAATAAGATTGTAAGTCCACCTTCCCTTGATCGAATCGTTCCATTGTCTCTGCCAGCTTCGTAGGGACGTCGACCTAATCTGAACATGAGATGTGGGACTATCTGCGTTTCTTTCTTTGAGCTTGCGGTCCGCTTCCTCAGCAAGTATCTTTAGTGGTATCATTCCGGCAAGCACGCATGCTGCCTCATGGGACACTGTGCGGTAGGCTCTGATGACTCTAAGAGCGCTAAGTCTGTAGACTTTGTCATAAAGCTTTGCGTTTGATTTAATCCTTAGTGAATCCACCCAAATTGGTGCTGCGTACAAGAGTGTCGACGTCACCACGTTCGTTAGCAGTCGTCGCTTGCTGCTCTTTGGTCCACCGACATTTGGTAGCATTCTCGATAGACACACATGACAGCCCGTCGCTTTTTTACTTGCGTACTCAGCATGTTGGTGAAAGCTTAAACGATCGTCAATCATCACGCCCAAGTATTTTATAGCACGCTGTGATGTTATAATAACGTTGCCTACTTTGATTTCCGCAGATTCAACTTTTTTCCGACTACTTATCAATACAGCTTCTGTTTTGTGCTCTGCCAGTGTTAGTCCTGATGACGACAGCCATTTTTGGATTTCGGCTACTGTCGTGTTTGCCCTCTGCTGCAAGTCTGAAATATGTTTCGACACAATGACGACTGCTATGTCATCCGCAAATCCAATCACTTTTACTCCATCTGGAACCGGAAGCCTCAGAACTCCGTCGTACATAAAATTCCAGAGTAGGGGTCCCAAAACTGAGCCTTGTGGCACCCCGCCTGTGATTTTGTATTGCTTCATTCCCTCATCGCTATGGTAAATCAGCCTTCTGTTGCTTAGGTAGCTATTTACAATAGCTAATAGGTACTTAGGCACATTTTTGCTCTGTAGGACTTGCAGTATTTTTGTCCAACTCGCTGTGTTGAATGCGTTCTTTACATCCAGCGTTATCACTGAACAGTATTTTTTGTCACCGCCTTTCCACCGCTTTCCCGTTATTGCTTCCTTTGCTATGGCTACTACAGCACTAATGGCGTCGATCGCAGATCGCGATTTTCGGAAGCCATACTGGTTTTCACTCAGACCATGGGGACCTTCAGCGAAGGGCTGCAGTTTTTCAAAAATAATGCGCTCGAATACCTTGCTTACTGTGTTAAGCAAACAAATTGGTCTGTATGAGGAGGGCTCGCCTTTGGGCCTGGCCGATTTTGGGATCAGGATTAGCTTTTGTGTCTTCCAAATACTTGGGAATATTCCCTGCTGCAGACACCTCCGCATTACACCAAGAAATGTACTTGGATGTGCGGATATTGCCGCTTTGAGCGCTATATTCGGTATGGCATCTGGGCCGGGAGCTTTATTTAATGCAATTCTCGATGCTGCTGCTAGGAGTTCTTCTGTTGAGATGGAGACATCAAAGACTCTGTTACTGTCAACATTTGGTCTCTCGGTATGTGGCTGCTGCGGGAAAAGGGTTGAAACTATCTTCAAAAGAAGACGCGGGCAACTCTCCTGAGGACACTTTCGCGTTTTTGCCATTACGAGCTTATAGGCTCCTCCCCATGGATTCTCGTCCGCCTGCTCGCATAACAATCTAAAGTAGTTCGCTTTAGCGGACCGAATTGCATCGCGCAGTTTCTTACGTGCTTTTTTATAATTGCTCTTTAGGCAGGTCCTATCTGTTTCTTGCGTGCATCGTTGGTAGAGTCGTTTCGAGAGAAAAGCAGCCGATCGCAACACGCTAATCTCTGGAATCCACCAGTTCACTGGGGGCCTATCAGCTACACTCCTTCTCTTCGGCATTGCAGCATCGCATGCCTTAGACAACTGTGTTTGCAAATGCGATGCCAGTTCATCCGCTTCCACCAATTGCTCATATTCGTCCGCAAACACTAATTCGAAAACCTCCCTATCGAACAGCTTACTTTTCCAGCCTGTCTGTGTTGCCGGATGCAAGTGTCGCCTTTGGTGCCTTTCTATTTCAAGGACTACAGCTTGATGGTCGCTGAAGGTGAAATCTTCGCTGACATACCATTTGGCGGAGGATATGAGGGCATTACTCACAAAAGTTATGTCGATTATTGACTCTCTCCCGTTCTTGCGAAATGTGCTGACTGAGCCACGATTCGCAAGCACAATGTCAAGCGCAGAGAAGGATTCCAGCAAAAGCTTCCCTCTTAAGTTGTCGTGCCTGCTGCCCCATTCGGTTGACCACGCATTGAAGTCGCCTGCAATGATTACCGGGTTTTGGTTTTTTGCCTCCGTGAAAATATTCAACAGCAGAAGTTCAAACTCCGGCCTTGTCATACTCGGCGCCGCATAGCAGCTGAATATGTGCAGACCTGCCACCATTGCGTATGCGTACCCTCGATCGCTTCGTTCTGCCACTCGTTGTATAGGGTATTGACCGCAAGCCCATATAGCAGCTCCTTTTGTAGCGTCCGCAACCCATCCGCTGCCTGTCGGGATTTTATACGGTTCCGATATCAGAGCTACGTCGAATCTTCCTTCGCGAATTCTTTGTTCCAGTAGGTCTTGTGCTGCTTCACAGTGATTGAGATTTACTTGAATGATCTTCATTGTTTCAACTGTTTATTCGCCTTTACGTAAGCATGGCATCGCAAGCTACTCATCACGTGATTGTATGGTTCTGTTCCATTTTTAAAGCATATAGCGCATTTTGCCTCTTTATCACAGGCATTTCCAAAGTGGCCTTCCTCCCCGCACTTACGGCATAGCTTTGAGCGGTCTTCGTTTTTGCATTCGCTTGCCCTATGTCCGAATTCGAAGCACCTGTAGCACTTTAGTGGTTGATTGGACTCTCTTAAGCGACACATCACCCATCCAACCTTGATTTTTCCCTCTTCTAGAACTTTCCTTGCTAATCCTTCAGGCATGCTAACGTAAGCAACCTGTGTTCCTCAGTATGCCTTGCGCAAACCAACTACCGCGAATGCACTGCTATCACCAAATTTGCCATTAAATGCTTCCAAAATGTCTTCCTTGCTGGTAATTTCGTCCAAGTCTTTGCATTCTACCGTCACTCGGTTTGTCAGGGCTCTAACTTCCGCTTCCTTATGCAAGCATTGCTCCAGCATCTCTTTGCACTTTTATGGCGGACAGCTTGACTTAGGGCATATTTGAACCAAAAGTTCTCCTTTCTGCGTTCTACGTATACGGGACACATTTTCTCCAAGTTCCTTCAGGGTTGGTTCACTACGTATCTTCTTTAAGATTTCCAAGTAGGTTATTTCCCCAGTCGCAGATATGACAAGTGCTTCTGGCTTCTGATTGCGACTCAGTTTAATTGTTGTTGGTCTCTTCGCCTTTTTTGCAACTTGCGTCCACTCATCTACGCACTGTTCACTAGGTTGAAGAGGTGCAGTAGTTTCCGCCGTCAAAGTCTCTTTTGCAGCCTCCGCATAAGATTTAGTGTGCAGTTTACTCCTCTTGGGCTCAAGCATTCCTGTTCTATGGTCCTCTCTGGATCTTTTCTGAACGTCGCTTTTCTTGTTCTGCACCACTTTCAAGACAGGAGATGTTTGAGAGCTGCTCTCTTCCCTCGGCCTCTTGCTCCTTAGCGTTGCAGCTTCAGATTTCTCCTCATGAACTGTAGTAGCGAACTCGTGCTCAGCTAATTCATAGAAATTAACAATTTGATCAATGAGATCCCGCATAGGTTGGTGAATGGAGCGCCTTCCACCACCAATCATCACCGTAAGCTCACCAATTTTCCTACCAAGCTTTGCAAACGCAGAAGAAGTCTTAGATTTACTCTTATTACTACTCATACCTGCAGAATCTCTAACGTCCGATATGGAAGGTGGCGAGGAGTTTGGACGCTCTTGTGTTCGGTTGATCGCCAGCTGCCTCACTGGCGACCGTCCATTACGCTTACCCTGCATGACTGCATTTACCGCGCTGCTTGCGACACCTAGAACTTGGTCCATTCTACTGCCAGGTGGGGACCGAGCCATTAGCACGCTCTTCTCGAAGGGGTTGCCTCGTGCTTCTTGCTCCTCCATTTCTTCCTCGCTCATATTCGAATCCTGCAGATTCGATTGTGCTTTCACATTACTGGAAGCCTTAGTCTGACTCGCCATAGTGGTGATTACAGTCGCTGAATCCGTTACCGGACACGCAGACCACTATAGCTTGCAGCTTGACCGACGCGTCGGCGATTTATAAGCTTCGTAAAGCGCTTAATCAGTAGCTCAGACCAGTGCGAGTTAATCAGAATTTGCTAATTTTGCAGTGCCTGAATGTATCCTACACAGCTTTAGCTGGTTACACCACGAGGCAAAAGAATGATCTACTGGTTTAGGCACAGCCTAAAAGTATGCCTGCTATACTTGAAAGTCACAGTTGCTATTATAATCGTTCCACGGGAAGGCTTTTTTTCCACAAGAAACAGCTTTTTTCCACAAGAAAAAGCCAATTGCTGTTTGTAGACGCGATCAGCTGATAGTACTTTGCTTTCACGAGTAAAAGAAGACGGATGCTAGTTCGAAACAGCTGACTTTGTTTACCAATTTTGCGCGGGCAAATTGTATCACCGAATGTATTATTACCGCAGTTCACAAGCAAAATATTTTAGAATAAAAACAACTTGGTGTCCAAGGTAGCGCTCGTAACACTAAATAGCACGAATCGCCACTCTTTCGCACGATGTTTTACCACTAAGTTTCACTTTGTTTTAAAACTTTAACCACGATAAAAGAGTAATCTTTGAGAGCTTCATGAAAACACGACCGGTTGTATAACAGTTGCTGTGTGTGTGTGTGTGTGTGTGTGTGTGTGTGTGTGTGTGTGTGTGTGTGTGTGTGTGTGTGTCCATTGTGGAGTCAAATTCACATGATCAATCCAAATTATTTTAATAAAGAATTTGTATATACATTTATACTCGAATGACAATAGTTCAATTGATATTAACTACAATACAATATATACAATTAGTGAATTCTGGTTACCTAATAAGATTATTTACCATGATAGAGTAAAAGGTAATCAATTGGTATTAGAATATGTTATTAATGACATACATGGAGATTTGTTGTTAAGTTTCTTAACAAACTTTATCACGATTAACATTCTCTTTACAATAAAACTTTACCTGTTTTTGGACTCGCATTCCTGGTGCCAGCAATAGAAGCCCGTAGACCTGAAAGTATACTTAAATATGATATACGTAATATACGTATTTCTTTATTCTCTGTTACTAAAAAGATAAATGTAATTCATGCAAATTTATTTCGTACTTGTTGTGGTGTTTATTTAACAGCCATAATTTAGGCGTGAAATTGCATTGGATTGGAGTTCCCATAGCCACGAAATATTGGCTAAAAATCGTCGTATTAAAATACATAGTTAACTATACCCGTATACCAATAATAATATAAATTAATATTTTATATTTACAAACTTTTTAAATAAATTTTCCTATATTTTCCTTGCTATACTAATTACTATTTGGAATGTGGTTAATTTTAAACAGGTTTACCATCGTTGTGACTTCAATTATTGCTGTGCTATAATAATCCACTTATCTGGAGACGTTAATATTTCCATTAGTCATAGTCATACTCTCACTGCTATGATGGTGTAGCACTTGTAGGAACAAATATTATTGTTGACGCTATCGCTAGTGGCACTACTCCCGTCATAAATGAACTTTGCAATTGCGTTAAATTATTTACGGTTGTGCTTCTTTATAATTGTCACTAAATAATGCTGCTTGACTTATGTAATATGTATGCATGTGTGTTTGCGCATAAATATAAATGGTTAATTAATCTAAACTTTTGCTTTATTGTACATATTTGCTTTTCATGCAATTTGGCTTTGGCTATTGGAATTTGGATTGCATGATTGATCAGCAATAATTACGATAGCCAGAATTCGCACAGAAACGTTTATCATTTGGAGACACAAAAACACTTAATCATTTGATGTGTATTCATTTAATTAAGCACAAAAACACTCCGCAATCTCACTCGTTAACGTCGTTTAGGAACTGTACATTCGCACATTTGCTCGTGATCAATCACGCCACATTAACAAAACTACGATAACGCTTGCGGTCATTCGACCCTACGCCGTGAACACCTGCATGCTGACGCTAGTACGCCTGTCACTGAACTCATTCTGCTGACCCTAGTGTGCAGTCAGTGACTCCCGTAGCTAACAAGTCAACGACCAAACTCATTCTGCTGACGCTAGTGTGCAGTCAGTGAACTCCGTAGCTAGCAAGTCAACGGACATCATTCTGCTGACACAACATTTAATTATTTATTACTTGATTTAATTTTATTTCTTAATTGTTTTCACTGGATTTTGGTTTTAATCATTATGTATATAAGCATAAGTTTTTATTCAATAGAAGTAGTCGTCATTAAACCCCTCATCGATCAGTGTCAACTTGCGGGCAACAAGTCCAAGTACTTTATTGCAACAACATAAAAATCCTAGTTTGTACTCAGGATAACATAAAACATTAGTGTCAATTTGCGGGTAAAAGTCCAAGTACTTGATTGCAACAACATGAAAATCCTAGTTTTGTACTCAGGATAACGTAACAACAAGTCCAAGTACTTGATTGCAACAAAAACTAAGGTCCTAGTTTGTACTCAGGACAAATAACAATCAATTCAACAGGAACGACAGATTATTACATTGCGCATATAGGCGAGAATTGCGATGATGTCAAGTGTATCAGAAACAAAACCATATTTAAGACGGCGCTGCTCTGCGAGGTTTCTTTGATCTCGCGAAATTTTACAAAATATATTCCAGACAGAGTTTTTAATGTTAATTTGACGCAAAATTTGCAGGTTTTGGATATTTCTATTACAGTATTAATTAAAATCTCAGGATCCTTTGAACTTCTGTCGCTTCTTTTCTTGGAACGCAACTTAAATTACCATCCCCGTTTGCTTATTACCGACTGTCTTTTAGTACGATTTACGCAATATAGTGATGTTTTGCAAATTTTTTAACAGTTCTTCCAAACTGCGTTTTAGGTTTACTGCTATATCTTTTAACAGCACTTGCACATGGAATATATATTAAACACATATAAAAGTTTATGCAAATTAAAACTGTGGTTACTAAGTTCCTCACAAGTTTTTCCTTTTGTTTTTGTAATTTAATGTTATTAATTTTTAGTTTTTAACTTTGAACATTGCACTATTCTCCATATTATTAATCCTGCTAGAATCTTCTAATAGCACTAGCTTATTTTTTTCCTGCGTTCTGAATTTGAACTTCTCTCTTCGAGTAGATGGTTGAACAACGATTATTTCTCGACTGTCTCAATTTTCTGTCCACGGTTATTGCCAAAGTCAAAAAGTCTTCTTCGATCACGCCATTTTACGAAACATGTCTGTGCGTCGGCATGCTGAGAAGAGGAGATGCCGATAACCGCAATGCGGACACCGGAATGAGCGGCTCTCCGTCCGCATTCTCTCCGCGCTCCGGCATAGAGCGTGGGCCTCGCCACACCTCACAAAAAACTTGGTGGTCGGTCACCTGTGACAACAGCAACAGCTGAAAAAGGTGGTATTCTCAGCAAAACGATACACAGGAAAATTCAGCCCTGTGTACACTAATCCACGACCTGAGACAACGTTGACGGCAAAAAAAAATAAAAATAAATTACAAAAAATATAAGATAAAAATAAACTAAGGTTAAACTACAAAAAAAAAAACAAAAAAATATATCACAAAAAAAATTAAATTAACTAATCAAGAAAAAAAAAGAAAACAAACTAATATTTTAAGGAAACAAAAAAAAATCAAAAATAACAAACAAACCGAAAGATACAAAAAACATTATACTAAAGGTAAATAAATAATACAAATAAAACATAAATAACATAGATTACTAGATGAGACACTCGAAAATTGCCCTTAAACACTAATACATTTTTGCTTGATACAATGAAAGAAAACTTTGATTCGCTGCAAAAAAAATGTAGCCTCGCCGTAAAATAATGTAGCCTCGCCGCAAAAATTTTGTAGCAGGCACTGATGAAACATTTATTTTAAGGGGTTTGTTTATCGAAACGTCAAAATAAATAATTGTATATATTATGTTTTTTATTCGTAAAAAACAAGTATAAAACATATTATTAATGTTAACAAATATTTCACATTTTAATTAACAATATCACATTTTACATAGCATTTCTTAATTTGCTTCGTTATATTTCTATAAATGCATTCGAAAATCAAAACTTTTTTGTTATAAACACACAATTATGCGCCTAATTGCGAAAATATTTTTTGATCGATGTTAGCAGAATATTATAAATGAAACTGAATACAAATTGTTACAAAATAGTGGAAAATTATACGCTATTGGCCTAGGTGGGGCTCTAAACCCCTTTAGCACCTAAGGTTGCACTGTTAAGAAATTGTAAACATTGATTGATAAAGAAACAAGAACAACAATGTGGTACCTCTCACGTATTGTATACGTGAGTTCAACATACCAAACAGTCAAATGTCAAACCGATTTTTTGAAGCGGCGAATAGCGAGTGTCACATCTAAGTATCTATGATAAATACACGCACACTACAAAACACAGGTTGAGCAGCGGCTCCACTGCTCCAGACGACACAAACTCCTCCAACTTATCTCTCAATTCTCAAACCAAGAAAAAAATTATTTTATTTCCAATGTATTAATTTGTAGCCCAATCCTTCACGCCAGCACCGATCACGAGTGGTTCTCAGTAGCATCCACTAGTAAAGGTATAAGAAACATGGAGTAATAAAAAAATATAAATTAATTAAAGTGAGCGTGGTCCAACGACTCACCAACGAACCACCAATCGCACGAAGAGTTCGAACCGAACATTAACATTCAATGGCGCAAATAAAGCTAGAATCGAAAGAAAACCGAAAACTTTTTTTTTTTTAACCTAACAAAAATTTAATTTAATAAAACTGAACATTGCTACCAAAAGTTCGGGCACTACTGCATAGGGACTCTTAATCATTTCAGGAAAAAAAATCAACTACAGTAGGGCCGACGTTACAGTGGGGGCCATTTTGTAAAAATTATGGTGCGGGTTGCGATAAACTAAGTAACTCAATACAAAAAAAAAAAAATTCCAAACAAAACGAAAGTTGGCCAGTGTCAGGGCAGCTCAGCACATTCAACGACCCCAACAGTGGCTCGGACACCCAAATACAAAAAAAAAGAAACGAGGTGAGGCTTACTTTGGCGCTCTACAGCCATAAACCAGACCGATAACTCGAAAACTACACGAATATATTCACTCGCGATCGATACTAAGACGTGTTTCGGCTGTTTCGCCGTAACAAGAAAAAAAAATTACGCGGATTCTGGACAGAGAAAGATAGGTGAGGGACGGGGGGCAGAGAGTAGATGGTCCCCCCCCCCATTGTGGAGTCAATTTCACAGGATCAATCCAAATTATTTTAAAAAAGAATTTGTATATACATTTAGACTCGAATGACAATAGTTCAATTGATATTAACTACAATACGATATATACAATTAGTGAATTCTGGTTACCTAATAAGATTATTTACCATGATAGAGTAAAAGGTAATCAATTGGTATTAGAATATGTTATTAATGACATACATGGAGATTTGTTGTTAAGTTTCTTAACAAACTTTATCACGATTAACATTCTCTTTACAATAAAACTTTACCTGTTTTTGGACTCGCATTCCTGGTGCCAGCAATAGAAGCCCGTAGACCTGAAAGTATACTTAAATATGATATACGTAATATACGTATTTCTTTATTCTCTGTTACTAAAAGATAAATGTAATTCATGCAAATTTATTTCGTACTTGTTGTGGTGTTTATTTAACAGCCATAATTTAGGCGTGAAATTGCATTGGATTGGAGTTCCCATAGCCACGAAATATTGGCTAAAAATCGTCGTATTAAAATACATAGTTAACTATACCCGTATACCAATAATAATATAAATTAATATTTTATATTTGCAAACTTTTTAAATAAATTTTCCTATATTTTCCTTGCTATACTAATTACTATTTGGAATGTGGTTAATTTTAAACAGGTTTACCATCGTTGTGACTTCAATTATTGCTGTGCTATAATAATCCACTTATCTGGAGACGTTAATATTTCCATTAGTCATAGTCATACTCTCACTGCTATGATGGTGTAGCACTTGTAGGAACAAATATTATTGTTGACGCTATCGCTAGTGGCACTACTCCCGTCATAAATGAACTTTGCAATTGCGTTAAATTATTTACGGTTGTGCTTCTTTATAATTGTCACTAAATAATGCTGCTTGACTTATGTAATATGTATGCATGTGTGTTTGCGCATAAATATAAATGGTTAATTAATCTAAACTTTTGCTTTATTGTACATATTTGCTTTTCATGCAATTTGGCTTTGGCTATTGGAATTTGGATTGCATGATTGATCAGCAATAATTACGATAGCCAGAATTCGCACAGAAACGTTTATCATTTGGAGACACAAAAACACTTAATCATTTGATGTGTATTCATTTAATTAAGCACAAAAACACTCCGCAATCTCACTCGTTAACGTCGTTTAGGAACTGTACATTCGCACATTTGCTCGTGATCAATCACGCCACATTAACAAAACTACGATAACGCTTGCGGTCATTCGACCCTACGCCGTGAACACCTGCATGCTGACGCTAGTACGCCTGTCACTGAACTCATTCTGCTGACCCTAGTGTGCAGTCAGTGACTCCCGTAGCTAACAAGTCAACGACCAAACTCATTCTGCTGACGCTAGTGTGCAGTCAGTGAACTCCGTAGCTAGCAAGTCAACGGACATCATTCTGCTGACACAACATTTAATTATTTATTACTTGATTTAATTTTATTTCTTAATTGTTTTCACTGGATTTTGGTTTTAATCATTATGTATATAAGCATAAGTTTTTATTCAATAGAAGTAGTCGTCATTAAACCCCTCATCGATCAGTGTCAACTTGCGGGCAACAAGTCCAAGTACTTTATTGCAACAACATAAAAATCCTAGTTTGTACTCAGGATAACATAAAACATTAGTGTCAATTTGCGGGTAAAAGTCCAAGTACTTGATTGCAACAACATGAAAATCCTAGTTTTGTACTCAGGATAACGTAACAACAAGTCCAAGTACTTGATTGCAACAAAAACTAAGGTCCTAGTTTGTACTCAGGACAAATAACAATCAATTCAACAGGAACGACAGATTATTACATTGCGCATATAGGCGAGAATTGCGATGATGTCAAGTGTATCAGAAACAAAACCATATTTAAGACGGCGCTGCTCTGCGAGGTTTCTTTGATCTCGCGAAATTTTACAAAATATATTCCAGACAGAGTTTTTAATGTTAATTTGACGCAAAATTTGCAGGTTTTGGATATTTCTATTACAGTATTAATTAAAATCTCAGGATCCTTTGAACTTCTGTCGCTTCTTTTCTTGGAACGCAACTTAAATTACCATCCCCGTTTGCTTATTACCGACTGTCTTTTAGTACGATTTACGCAATATAGTGATGTTTTGCAAATTTTTTAACAGTTCTTCCAAACTGCGTTTTAGGTTTACTGCTATATCTTTTAACAGCACTTGCACATGGAATATATATTAAACACATATAAAAGTTTATGCAAATTAAAACTGTGGTTACTAAGTTCCTCACAAGTTTTTCCTTTTGTTTTTGTAATTTAATGTTATTAATTTTTAGTTTTTAACTTTGAACATTGCACTATTCTCCATATTATTAATCCTGCTAGAATCTTCTAATAGCACTAGCTTATTTTTTTCCTGCGTTCTGAATTTGAACTTCTCTCTTCGAGTAGATGGTTGAACAACGATTATTTCTCGACTGTCTCAATTTTCTGTCCACGGTTATTGCCAAAGTCAAAAAGTCTTCTTCGATCACGCCATTTTACGAAACATGTCTGTGCGTCGGCATGCTGAGAAGAGGAGATGCCGATAACCGCAATGCGGACACCGGAATGAGCGGCTCTCCGTCCGCATTCTCTCCGCGCTCCGGCATAGAGCGTGGGCCTCGCCACACCTCACAAAAAACTTGATGGTCGGTCACCTGTGACAACAGCAACAGCTGAAAAAGGTGGTATTCTCAGCAAAACGATACACAGGAAAATTCAGCCCTGTGTACACTAATCCACGACCTGAGACAACGTTGACGGCAAAAAAAAATAAAAATAAATTACAAAAAATATAAGATAAAAATAAACTAAGGTTAAACTACAAAAAAAAAAACAAAAAAATATATCACAAAAAAAAAATTAAATTAACTAATCAAGAAAAAAAAAGAAAACAAACTAATATTTTAAGGAAACAAAAAAAAATCAAAAATAACAAACAAACCGAAAGATACAAAAAACATTATACTAAAGGTAAATAAATAATACAAATAAAACATAAATAACATAGATTACTAGATGAGACACTCGAAAATTGCCCTTAAACACTAATACATTTTTGCTTGATACAATGAAAGAAAACTTTGATTCGCTGCAAAAAAAATGTAGCCTCGCCGTAAAATAATGTAGCCTCGCCGCAAAAATTTTGTAGCAGGCACTGATGAAACATTTATTTTAAGGGGTTTGTTTATCGAAACGTCAAAATAAATAATTGTATATATTATGTTTTTTATTCGTAAAAAACAAGTATAAAACATATTATTAATGTTAACAAATATTTCACATTTTAATTAACAATATCACATTTTACATAGCATTTCTTAATTTGCTTCGTTATATTTCCTATAAATGCATTCGAAAATCAAAACTTTTTTGTTATAAACACACAATTATGCGCCTAATTGCGAAAATATTTTTTGATCGATGTTAGCAGAATATTATAAATGAAACTGAATACAAATTGTTACAAAATAGTGGAAAATTATACGCTATTGGCCTAGGTGGGGCTCTAAACCCCTTTAGCACCTAAGGTTGCACTGTTAAGAAATTGTAAACATTGATTGATAAAGAAACAAGAACAACAATGTGGTACCTCTCACGTATTGTATACGTGAGTTCAACATACCAAACAGTCAAATGTCAAACCGATTTTTTGAAGCGGCGAATAGCGAGTGTCACATCTAAGTATCTATGATAAATACACGCACACTACAAAACACAGGTTGAGCAGCGGCTCCACTGCTCCAGACGACACAAACTCCTCCAACTTATCTCTCAATTCTCAAACCAAGAAAAAAATTATTTTATTTCCAATGTATTAATTTGTAGCCCAATCCTTCACGCCAGCACCGATCACGAGTGGTTCTCAGTAGCATCCACTAGTAAAGGTATAAGAAACATGGAGTAATAAAAAAATATAAATTAATTAAAGTGAGCGTGGTCCAACGACTCACCAACGAACCACCAATAGCACGAAGAGTTCGAACCGAACATTAACATTCAATGGCGCAAATAAAGCTAGAATCGAAAGAAAACCGAAAACAATTTTTTTTTTAACCTAACAAAAATTTAATTTAATAAAACTGAACATTGCTACCAAAAGTTCGGGCACTACTGCATAGGGACTCTTAATCATTTCAGGAAAAAAAATCAACTACAGTAGGGCCGACGTTACAGTGGGGGCCATTTTGTAAAAATTAGGGCGCGGGTTGCGATAAACTAAGTAACTCAATACAAAAAAAAAAAATTCCAAACAAAACGAAAGTTGGCCAGTGTCAGGGCAGCTCAGCACATTCAACGACCCCAACAGTGGCTCGGACACCCAAATACAAAAAAAAAAGAAACGAGGTGAGGCTTACTTTGGCGCTCTACAGCCATAAACCAGACCGATAACTCGAAAACTACACGAATATATTCACTCGCGATCGATACTAAGACGTGTTTCGGCTGTTTCGCCGTAACAAGAAAAAAAAATTACGCGGATTCTGGACAGAGAAAGATAGGTGAGGGACGGGGGGCAGAGAGTAGATGGTCCCCCCCCCCATTGTGGAGTCAATTTCACAGGATCAATCCAAATTATTTTAAAAAAGAATTTGTATATACATTTAGACTCGAATGACAATAGTTCAATTGATATTAACTACAATACGATATATACAATTAGTGAATTCTGGTCACCTAATAAGATTATGTACCATGATAGAGTAAAAGGTAATCAATTGGTATTAGAATATATTATTAATGACATACATGGAGATTTGTTGTCAAGTTTCTTAACAAACTTTATCAGGATTAACATTCTCTTTACAATAAAAATTTACCTGTTTTTGGACTCGCATTCCTGGTGCCAGCAATAGAAGCCCGTAGACGTGAAAGTATACTCAAATATGATATACGTAATATACGTATTTCTTTATTCTCTGTTACTAAAAAGATGAATGTAATTCATTCAAATTTATTTCGTACTCGTTGTGGTGTTTATTTAACAGCCATAATTTAGCCGTGAAATTGCATTGGATTGGAGTTCCCATAGCCACGAAATATTGGCTAAAAATCTTCGTATTAAAATACATAGTTAACAATACCGGTATACCAATAATAATATAAATTAATTTTTTCTTTTAAAAATTAATATTAACTATTTTTTTGTTGTTGTTTGTAGATTATATTATTTCGGGTAAATATTTAAATGATTGTATACGCTAGTGGAATTTAAGTAAAAGTTTAATTTTTATACTTTATGTAAAAGTATTCATCTAATTTGGGATTTAATCAAACCGTTTATATATGTATATTATAATTACAGTATTGGTTTTTATTTTCATCTAAGTAATAAAGTTTCCTATATTTTCCTTGCTATACTAATTACTATTTGGAATGTGGTTAATTATAATAGGTTTACTATCGTGACTTCAGTTATTGATGTGCTATAATAATCCACTTATCTGGAGACGTTAATATTTCCATTAGTCATAGTCATACTCTCACTGCTATGATGGTGTAGCACTTGTAGGAACAAATATTATTGTTGACGTTATCGCTAGTGGCACTACTCCCGTCATAAATGAACTTTGCAATTGCGTTAAATTATTTACGGTTGTGCTTCTTTATAATTGTCACTAAATAACGCTGCTTGACTTATGTAATATGTATGCATGTGTCTTTGCGCATAAATATAAATGGTTAATTAATCTAAACTTTTTCTTTATTGTACATATTTGCTTCTCATGCAATTTGGCTTTGGCTTTTGGAATTTGGATTGCATGATTGATCAGCAATAATTACGATAGCCAGAATTCGCACAGAAACGTTTATCATTTGGAGACACAAAAACACTTAATCATTTGATGTGTATTCATTTAATTAAGCACAAAAACACTCCGCAATCTCTCTCGTTAACGTCGTTTAGGAACTGTACATTCGCACTTTTGCTCGTGATCAATCACAGCACATTAACAAAACTACGATGACGCTTAAGGGCTAGTTATACTCACTCAACGCAAGCCCGTCCAACTTAAGAGCTGTCAAATTCCTACCCTTTTACATTAGTTTGCGTGTTTGCTGGAAAGAGCAGCCGACACTAAACACGAAGTGTTGTACTCAACGCAAATATCAAAATCGATTTGATATTTTGCTTGCGTTAAGTGATTTGACAGCTAAAATCTTGATGCCATATTGGCTGTGTTTCCATAGAGGCTAATTTAGGTTAGGTTCACATATTTGCCGGTTAAAATATCCCGGCGTTATCAGTTGCCATTGTGTCATTGGTGAGTTCAGGTCAGTTACGCACATTTTGTTTTTTACTAATCGAGTAGTACTTGTTCTTTGGTCCCAATTAATAGGTCGAACACCCCACCGCCTACATCGACGTGTGCGCCTTTGCTGGTATAAGTGGAGCAATTGAAAAAACTTAAAGCAAACTTCTTAATCTTCCATATAATTAAACTAAATCTTCCATATAATTAACTAAATGGGTAAATCAGTAATAAAAATTATTTTCAACTATCGTATTCAACTGGCGCAATTCTCAAACATAAAAATCCCCACAAAAGAAGTTAAAATACCCAAAACAAAATTGCTACTAATGATAGTGGCAACATCAGGCAAATGAAAGAGCCGGCACGAAGCAGACTTGGGCAACTCGTTTTCCAATGCACAAATTTCACCTAAGTGTCGTTCCCTTTGCGTTGAGTGAGTATAATCAGGCTTTAAGTACGGTCAGTCGACCCTACGCCACGAACACCTGTATGCTGACGCTAGTACGCCTGTCACTGAACTCATTCTGCTGACGCTAGTGTTCAGTCAGTGACTCCCGTAGCTAACAAGTCAACGGCCCTTATCATTCTACTGACACAACATTTAATTATTTATTACTTGATTTAATTTTATTTATTAATTGTTTTCACTGGATTTTGGTTTTAATCATTTTTCATTTCATTTCATTTATTTAAGATAAACATAGAACATAATTACAGTTTCAATTAGTTATCCCGCGAAGTCCTTAGGACTTGTTTGCAGGATTGAAAAACTCATCTAAGTGATAAATACAAAAAAAAAAGATTGTAATGCGACTTGACATACTATCTTATATTGCAATCCAATTTAAATATAATAGCAACTCCAAATCATATGAAAAAGTATCATTCAATCAATTGTATATAAGCATAAGCATAATCAATCATTATGTATATAAGCATAAGTTTTTATTCAATAAAAGTAGTCGTCATTAAACCTCTCTCGATCAGTGTCAATTTGCGGGCAACAAGTCCAAGTACTTGATTGCAACAACATAAAAATCCTAGTTTGTACTCAGGATAACATAAAACATTAGTGTCAATTTGCGGGTAAAAGTCCAAGTACTTGATTGCAACAACATGAAAATCCTAGTTTTGTACTCAGGATAACGTAACAACAAGTCCAAGTACTTGATTGCAACAAAAACTAAGGTCCTAGTTTTTATTAAGGACAAATAACAATCAATTCAACAGGAACGACAGATTATTACATTGCGCATATCGCCGAGAATTGCGATGATGTCAAGTGTATCAGAAACAAAACCATATTTAAGACAGCGCTGCTCCGCGAGGTTTCTTTGATCTCGCGAAATTTTACAAAATATATTCCAGACAGAGTTTTTAATGTTAATTTGACGCAAAATTTGCAGGTTTTGGATATTTCTATTACAGTATTAATTAAAATCTCAGGATCCTTTGAACTTCTGTCGCTTCTTTTCTCGGAACGCAACTTAAATTACCATCCCCGATTGCTAATTACCGACTGTCTTTTAGTACGATTTACGCAATATAGTGATGTTTTGCAAATTTTTTAACAGTTCTTCCAAACTGCGTTTTAGGTTTACTGCTATATCTTTTAACAGCACTTGCACATGGAATATATATTAAACACATATAAAAGTTTACGCAAATTAAAACTGTGGTTACTAAGTTCCTCACAAGTTTTTCCTATTGTTTTTGTAATTTAATTTTTAGTTTTTTACTTTGAACATTGCACTATTCTCTATATTGTTAATCCTGCTAGAATCTTCTAATAGCACTAGTTTATTTTTTTTTCCTACGTTCTGAATTTGAACTTCTCTCTTCGAGTAGATGGTTGAACAACGATTATTTCTCGACTGTCTCAATTTTCTGTCCACGGTTTTTGCCAAAGTCAAAAAGTTTTCTAGAAACTTTGATCACGCCATCTTACGAAACATGTCTGTGCGTCGGCATGCTGAGAAGAGGAGATGCAGATAACCGCAATGCGGACATCGAAATGAGCGGCTCTCCGTCCGCATTCTCTCCGCGCTTCGGCATAGAGCGTGGGCCTCGCCACACCTCACAAAACACGTGGTGGTCGGTCACCTGTGACAACAGCAACAGCTGGAAAAGGGGTTGTTCTCAGCAAAACGATACACAGGAAAATTCAGTACACGAATCCACGACCTGAGACAACGTTGACGGCAAAAAAAAAATAAATTACAAAAAATATAAGATAAAAATAAACTAAGGTTAAACTACAAAAAAAAAAACCAAAAAAACTAAATTAACTAACTAAAAAAAAATGAAAACAAACTAATATTTTAAGGACACAAAAAAAAATCAAAAATAACAAACAAATCGAAAGATACAAAAAACATTATACTAAAGGTAAATAAATAACACAAATAAAACATAAATACACGCACACTAGCAACGACAAAACACAGGTTGAGCCGCGGCTCCACTGCTCCAGACGACACAAACTCCTCCAACTTATCTCTCAATTCTCAAACCAAGAAAAAAATTATTTTATTTCCAATGTATTAATTTGTAGCCCAATCCTTCACGCCAGCACCGATGTGGTTGCTATGAGTGGTTCTCAGTAGCAACCACTAGTGAAGGGGTAAGAAACATGGACTAATAAAAAAATATAAATTAATTAAAGTGAGCATGGTCCAACGACTCACCAACCAACCACCAATCGCATGAAGAGTTCGAACCGAACATTAACATTCAGTGGCGCAAATAAAGCGAGAATCGAAAGAAAACCGAAAACAGTTTTTTTTTAACCTAACAAATATTTAATTTAATAAAACTGAACATTGCTACCAAAAGTTCGGGCACTACTGCATAGGGACTCTTAATCATTTCAGGAAAAAAAATCAACTACAGTAGGCCCCACGTTACAGGGGGGGCCATTTTGTAAAAATTAGGGTGCGGGTCGCGATAAACTGAGTAACTCAACACACAAAAAAATAAAATACCAAACAAAACGAAAGTTGGTCACTGTCAGGGCAGCTTAGCTCTTTCAACGATCCCAACAGCGGCTCGGACAACCAAATACAAAAAAACAGAAACGAGGTGAGGCTTACTTTGGCTCTTTACAGCCATAAACCAGACCGATAACTCGAAAACTACACGACTTTATTCACTCGCGATCGATACTAAGACGTGTTTCGGCTGTTTCGTTGTAACAAGAAAAAAAATTACGCGGATGCTGGACAGAGAAAGATAGGTGAGGTATTAGAATATATTATTAATGACATATATGGAGATTTGTTGTTAAGTTTCTTAACAAACTTTATCAAGATTAACATTCTCTTTACAATAAAAATTTACTTGTTTTTGGACTCGCATTCCTGGCGCCAGTAATAGAAGCCCGTAGACGTGAAGGTATACTCAAATATGATATACGTAATATACGTATTTCTTTATTCTCTGTTACTAAAAAGATAAATGTAATTCATTCAAATTTATTTCGTACTCGTTGTGGTGTTTATTTAACAGCCATAATTTAGGCGTGAAATTGCATTGGATTGGAGTTCCCATAGCCACGAAATATTGGCTAAAAATCGTCGTATTAAAATACATAGTTAACAATACCGGTATACCAATAATAATATAAATTAATTTTTTCTTTTAAAAATTAATAATAACTTTTTTTTTGTTGTTGTATATTATATTATTTCGGTTAAATATTTAAATGATTGTATACGCTAGTGGAATTTAAGTAAAAGTTTAATTTTTACAGAGAGCTTCACAGAAGTATTCATCTAATTTGGGATTTAATCAAACCGTTTATATATGTATATTATAATTACACTATTGGTTTTTATTTTCATCTAATAAATTTTCCTATATTTTCCTTGCTATACTAATTACTATTTGGAATGTGGTTAATTATAATAGGTTTACTATCGTTGTGACTTCAATTATTGCTGTGCTATAATAATCCACTTTTCTGGAGACGTTAATATTTCCATTACTCATAGTCATACTCTCACTGCTATGATGGTGTAGCACTTGTAGGAACACATATTATTGTTGACGCTATCGCTAGTGTCACTACTCCCGTCATAAATGAACTTTGCAATTGCGTTAAATTATTTACGGTTGTGCTTCTTTATAATTGTCACTAAATAACGCTGCTTGACTTATGTAATATGTATGCATGTGTGTTTGCGCATAAATATAAATGGTTAATTAATCTAAACTTTTGCTTTATTGTACATATTTGCTTCTCATGCAATTTGGCTTTGGCTTTTGGAATTTGGATTGCATGATTGATCAGCAATAATTACGATAGCCAGAATTCGCACAGAAACGTTTATCATTTGAAGACACAAAAACACTTAATCATTTGATGTGTATTCATTTAATTAAGCACAAAAACACTCCGCAATCTCTTTCGTTAACGTCGTTTAGGAACTGTACATTCGCACATTTGCTCTTGATCAATCACAGCACATTAACAAAACTACGATAACTAGTTATACTCACTCAACGCAAGCCCATTCCTACCCTTTTACATTAGTTTGTGTGTTTGCTGGAAAGAGCAGCCGACACTCAACACAAAGTGTTGTACTCAACGCAAATATCAATTCGATCGATTTGATATTTTGCTTGCGTTAAGTGATTTGACAGCTAAAATCGTGATGCCATATTGGCTGTGTTTCCATAAAGAGGCTAATTTAGGTTAGGTTCACATATTTGCCGTTTAAAATATCCCGGCGTTATCAGTTGCCATTGTGTCATTGGTGAGTTCAAGTCAGTTACGCACATTTCGTTTTTTACTAATCTAGTAGTACCCACTTGTTCTTTGGTCCCAATTAATAGGTCGAACACCCCACCGCCTACATCGACGTGTGCGCCTTTGCTGGTATAAGTGGAGCAATTGCAAAAACTTGAAGCAAACTTCTAAATCTTCCATATAATTAACTAAATGGGTAAATCAGTAATAAAAATTATTTTCAACTATCGTATTCAACTGGCGCAATTCTCAAATATAAAAATCCCCACAAAAGAAGTTAAAATACCCAAAACAAAATTGCTACTAATGATACTGGCAACATCAGGCAAATGAAAGAGCCGGCACGAAGCAGACTTCGGCAACTCGTTTTCCAATGCACAAATTTCTCCTAAGTGTCGTTCCCTTTGTACGGTCATTCGACCCTACGCCGTGAACAGCTGCATGCTGACGCTAGTACGCCTGTCTCTGAACTCATTCTGCTGACGCTAGTGTGCAGTCAGTGACTCCCGTAGCTAACAAGTCAACGACCAAACTCATTCTGCTGACGCTAGTGTGCAGTCAGTGAACTTCGTAGCTAGCAAGTCAACGGGCAACATCATTCTGCTGACACAACATTTAATTATTTATTACTTGATTTAATTTTATTTCTTAATTGTTTTCACTGGATTTTGGTTTTAATCATTATGTATATAAGCATAAGTTTTTATTCAATAAAAGTAGTCGTCATTAAACCCCTCATCGATCAGTGTCAATTTGCGGGCAACAAGTCCAAGTACTTTATTGCAGCAACATAAAAATCCTAGTTTGTACTCAGGATAACATAAAACATCAGTGTCAATTTGCGGGCAACAAATCCAAGTACTTGATTGCAACAAAAACTAAGGTCCTAGTTTGTACTCAGGACAAATAATCAATTCAACAGGAACGACAGATTATTACATTGCGCATATCGGCGAGAATTGCGATGATGTCAAGTGTATCAGAAACAAAACCATATTTAAGACGGCGCTGCTCCGCGAGGTTTCTTTGATCTTTCGAAATTTTACAAAATATATTCCAGACAGAAATTTTAATGTTAATTTGACGCAAAATTTGCAGGTTTTGGGTATTTCTATTACAGTATTAATTAAAATCTCAGTATCCTTTGAACTTCTGTCGCTTCTTTTCTTGGAACGCAACTTAAATTACCATCCCCGTTTGCTAATTAACGACTGTCTTTTAGTAAGATTTACGCAATATATTGATGTTTTGCAAATTTTTTAACAGTTCTTGCAAACTGCGTTTTAGGTTTACTGCTATATCTTTTAACAGCACTTGCACATGGAATATATATTAAGCACATAGAAAAGATTATGCAAATTAAAACTTGGGTAAGTAAAACTTGTAACGTTTGGGGGTTGGGTTCGCGGTAAACTAAATTAACAAAATAAAAAAAATTCAAATGACGAAAAAGATGACCACTGTCAGGGCAGCTCAGCTCGTCCGGCCGTGCTCAGGGAAAGTGGGGGGGAGGGGGGGGGGGGGGGGGGGTTCTTCAACAACCCCGACAGTGTCTTTATACCCCAGTTACAAAAAACAGATCGGAGCTGAGGCTTACAGTGGCTCTACAGCCAAAGACAAGACCGATAATCGAAAATTTACACGACGAAATCCGCTCGTGGTCGATACAAAGTGGGTGGCGGCTCAGCAAACGTACCACAAAAAAAAATAAGTACGCGGAGGTTCACGAGGGAGAGAGGGATGAGAGGAGGAGGGGGGAGGAGTAGGTGTTATTTCCCTCCCCCTTTCTATACCCACCCTACCATGGTTGGCGCGGCGGCATTTGTTACGCCAACCCCTTTTCGAGTGTCGCCTGGATGCGCGGAGTGAAACCGCTAACTCACCTGTTACCTAATTAATTATTTAATCCATTTTTTTTACTTAATAATTTTAATTTTAACAACAATTTATTTAACGCAAAACGTAATTTTAAGGGCTTGTCCTTCTTCCACAAACTTTTCGGTTGGAATTGGGTTTATTACATAAAGAATTTTTAATTTAAATGCACATAATTTTTCCATAACTTCTACAATTTCATTGGTTCACTTAACTTAAATCAATAGTATTTATATTTTTTGTATGAGAAAAAAAAATAAAATCTCTTTCTTTGCAACGTTGCTTGTTATTTAGAAATCTTTGATTAAATTAAAATATGCACGGATTTAAATACATTCATAATATATTCTATGTATTATACATATTTAGTTAGAGTAATTGTACATTTTGTAGCTAGATTTCTTAATGCTTTTTCTATTCTATAAAAATCTGTTCGTTATTGTTGAATAGTTGCATTAAATTTTGCCGTATTCGCTGTTTAAAAACTACATCACAATAATTAAGATCTAAGTAAAGTATTAATTATAAGATTCGATGGTGAGTTTATAATTCTTTTGAATGCATAAACTCCATAGCTTATTTATTTTCTATTCGTTAACATAGAACGTAGTTTGAGTTGCATACTTGATGTGTGTGTGCTTTTTAATTAATTTTACTTGCTTGTTTAGTGAACCCACTGAATTTTGCCTTCACAATTGATCGAAACATAAATCCAGTCTTCCGAAGGCTCTACGAAGTATTTATTAGGCGCTAACAGGCGGCTGTTGTACTAGTTGCATACTTTTAGACTAATTTGAAGAACATTTCCCAATTTTGCGATTTATTGATATTTGAAATTTCTGTTTAACATTTTTTTTTCTTCTTGCATTATAATTTTCTATGATTTGAAACATTTTGTGTTCGTGTTTATTTGATTAAGTTGTTGAGTGCGCAAATATGTTTTAAATTTCTAACTTTAATTTTATGTTTCAAGTGATTTTCGGGTATTTGGCACATTATTGCGTTTTTTACGTCGTGCCATTCACTGAGTTTTGCTTTCATTTAAATTTATATTTTTTTAATATTGCATCAGAAGTTTGTGAATATGATTAATCACGTAAAAGATGCATGTAAGTAAAATTTCCGTTTCCGGCGGATTGTTTAATTATGGTAACAATAAAAATTGCAATTTAACGAGCAACACTTCGATCCGCTTGTTTGTCTTCTCTCGCTACTTATTTTACTTTCCATTTTATAAAAAAAATATTACATAAACAACACTTTGTGCTTTTACCGAGCACACCTTTTTCTATTTATTCACAATTTAATTTTCAATGTAAATGAATTTCCATAAGATTGGATTTTAATATTTAATAACACGACTCATTTCCGAGTCACACGTCTGCCTCGTTTCGTTATCGATGATTGACTCCTTCGAGTAGTTTTTTTTTTTTTTTTTTTGTTGCTATTTTCTGCTTTTTATTGATTGTTTCTATTATTTTTTTTTTTACTGTTTTTGATTCAATTTAATTCAATTCTAAAGCAAAACTTTTATTCTTTTTAACTTCCTTTTCTATTTTTATTATCTTCAATATTCGAAATTCTGATTAATTTTTCAATTTAATTTAAGATTTAGTTTCTTTTCCTTCTACTTTTACGGTTTCTCTCCTACTTTCATTTTAGTACTTCTCTTCTTCTTTAAGCATATAAAATTTCATCGTATTTTTACTCCAAAATAACACTTTCTTGTCGTTTATTAAACCGTTATAATAAAGTTCTCTCTCGAATACCGTTCTTCTCTACATTATTTGCTGATTTTCTCTAAAACTGCAAACAACTTTCGAACAATTATTAATATTTTCCAATCACTATTAATAATTTTAAAAGAGTTTCAATTTGTTCATGCTTGCAAGATTTTTCTTGTTTTTACTAAGAACTTTGGTAGGTAATTCTTTTTTTTTGTTTGCTTTGCTTTCTAGCGCAACGAACCGGGACTTGAACTCCTTTCTCAACGCAATTTTAGGCACGAGACAAAGTTTAGCAACCGATTTTGTTAAAGACCTTTTCACCCTTTATGACTGAATCAATCATTATCAGCACACGATCTGTGTCGAAGCTGCAGAGCGAAAACCGGTCCGCTCCGCTCATTCCAGTCGTGACCGCTCTGCACATATGGACATCTCGCTCTCTCTTAACAGCGTCAGCGTTAATTGCTAGTCCCGTAGGATGGCGTGATGTGAAGTTCATAGAAAAAAACTTGTTTTCTCGAAACTTCCACCACGCCATCATACGGGACTCATCAGTCCGTCGCATGATGGAAAGAGGAGATGCCGATATCTGCATTGCAGACACGGACTGGAAAGAGCGGCTCTTCGTTTGCTTACGCTCTGCGCTCCGACACAGAGCGTGAGCCCCGCCTCACCTCACACTAAGTTCCTCACAAGTTTATCCTTTTGTTTTTGTAATTTAATGTTATTAATTTTTAGTTTTTAACTTTGAACATTGCACTATTCTCCATATTGTTAATCCTGCTAGAATATTCTAATAGCACTAGTTTATTTTTTTCCTACGTTCTGAATTTGAACTTCTCTCTTCGAGTAGATGGTTGAACAACGATTATTTCTCGACTGTCTCAATTTTCTGTCCACGGTTTTTGCCAAAGTCAAAAAGTCTTCTAGAAACTTCGATCACGCTATTTTACGAAACATCTCTGTGCGTCGGCATGCTGAGAAGAGGAGATGCCGATAACCGCAATGCGGACACCGAAATGAGCGGCTCTCCGTCCGCATTCTCTCCGCGCTCCGGCATAGAGCGTGGACCTCGCCACACCTCACAAAACACGTGGTGGTCGGTCACCTGTGACAACAGCAACAGCTGGAAAAGGTGGTATTCTCAGCAAAACGATACACAGGAAAATTCAGCCCTGTGTACACGAATCCACGACCTGAGACAACGTTGACGGCAAAAAAAAAATTAAAAATAAATTACACAAAATATAAGATAAAAATAAACTAAGGATGAACTACAAAAAAAAATATATCACAAAAAAAATTAAATTAACTAACTAAGAAAAAAAAAGAAAACAAACTAATATTTTAAGGAAACAAAAAAAAATCAAAAATAACAAACAAACCAAAAGATACAAAAAACATTATACTAAAGGTAAATAAATAACACAAATAAAACATAAATACCATAGATTAGTAGATGAGACACTCGAAAATTGCCCCTAAACACTAATGCATTTTTGCTTGATACAATGAAAGAAAACTTTGATTCGCTGCAAAAAAAGTGTATCCTCGCCGTAAAAAAGTGTAGCCTCGCCGTAAAATAATGTAGCCTCGCCGCAAAAATTTTGTAGCAGGCACTGATGAAACATTTATTTTAAGGGGTTTGTTTATCGAAACGTCAAAATAAATAATTGTATATATTATGTTTTTTATTCGTAAAAAACAAGTATAAAACATATTATTAATGTTAACAAATATTTCACATTTTAATTAACAATATCACATTTTACATAGCATTTCTTAATTTGCTTCGTTATATTTCCTATAAATGCATTCGAAAATCAAAACTTTTTTGTTATAAACACACATTTATGCGCCTAATTGCGAAAATATTTTTTGATCAATGTTAGCAGAATATTATAAATGAATACAAATTGTTACAAAATAGTGGAAAATTATACGCTATTGGCCTAGTTGGGGCTCTAAACCCCTTTAGCACCTAAGGTTGCACAGTTAAGAAATCGTAAACATTGATTGATAAAGAAACAAGAACAACAATGTGGTACCTCACACGTATTGTATACGTGAGTTCAACATACCAAACAGTCAAATGTCAAACCGATTTTTTGAAGCGGCGAATAGCGAGTGTCACATCTAAGTATCTATGATAAATACACGCACACTACAAAACACAGGTTGAGCAGCGGCTCCACTGCTCCAGACGACACAAACTCCTCCAACTTATCTCTCAATTCTCAAACCAAGAAAAAAATTATTTTATTTCCAATGTATTAATTTGTAGCCCAATCCTTCACGCCAGCACCGATGTGGTTGCTACGAGTGCTTCTCAGTAGCAACCACTAGTGAAGGGGTAAGAAACATGGACTAATAAAAAAATATAAATTAATTAAAGTGAATATGGTCCAACGACTCACCAACCAACCACCAATCGCACGAAGAGTTCGAACCGAACATTAACATTCAAGTGCGCAAATAAAGCGAGAATCGAAAGAAAACCGAAAACAATTTTTTTTTTTAACCTAACAAATATTTAATTTAATAAAACTGAACATTGCTACCAAAAGTTTGGGCACCACTGCATAGGGACTCTTAATCATTTCAGGAATAAAAATCAACTATAGTAGGCCCCACGTTACAGTGGGGGCCATTTTGTAAAAATTAGGGTGCGGGTCGCAATAAACTAAGTAACTAAATATAAAAAAAAAAAAAAACTACCAAACAAAACGAAAGTTGGCCACTGTCAGGGCAGCTCAGCTCATCCAACGACCCCAACAGCGGCTCGGACACCCATATACAAAAAAACAGAAACGAGGTGAGGCTTACTTTGGCTCCTTACAACCATAAACCAGACCGATAACTCGAAAACTACACGACTTTATTCACTCGCGATCGATACTAAGACGTGTTTCGGCTGTTTCGTCGTAACAAGAAAAAAAATTACGCGGATGCTGGACAGAGAAAGATAGGTGAGGTATTAGAATATATTATTAATGACATACATGGAGATTTGTTGTTAAGTTTCTTAACAAACTTTATCAAGATTAACATTCTCTTTACAATAAAAATTTACTTGTTTTTGGACTCGCATTCCTGGCGCCAGTAATAGAAGCCCGTAGACCTGAAAGTATACTCAAATATGATATACGTAATATACGTATTTCTTTGTTCTCTGTTACTAAAAAGATAAATGTATTTCATTCAAATTTATTTCGTACTTGTTGTGGTGTTTATTTAACAGCCATAATTTAGGCGTGAAATTGCATTGGATTGGAGTTCCCATAGCCACGAAATATTGGCTTCGTGAAATAAAATAAGAAAATAAATCTTCGTATTAAAATACATAGTTAACAATACCGGTATACCAATAATAATATAAATTAATTTTTTCTCATAAAAATTAATAATAACTTTTTTGTTGTTTTTGTTTGTAGATTATATTATTTCGATTAATAATTTAAATGATTGTATACGCTAGTGGAATTTAAGTAAAAGTTTAATTTTTACAGAGAGCTTCACAGAAGTATTCATCTAATTTGGGATTTAATCAAACCGTTTATATATGTATATTATAATTACACTATTGGTTTTTATTTTCATCTAATAAATTTTCCTATATTTTCCTTGCTATACTAATTACTATTTGGAATGTGGTTAATTATAATAGGTTTACTATCGTTGTGACTTCAATTATTGCTGTGCTATAATAATCCACTTTTCTGGAGACGTTAATATTTCCATTACTCATAGTCATACTCTCACTGCTATGATGGTGTAGCACTTGTAGGAACACATATTATTGTTGACGCTATCGCTAGTGTCACTACTCCCGTCATAAATGAACTTTGCAATTGCGTTAAATTATTTACGGTTGTGCTTCTTTATAATTGTCACTAAATAACGCTGCTTGACTTATGTAATATGTATGCATGTGTGTTTGCGCATAAATATAAATGGTTAATTAATCTAAACTTTTGCTTTATTGTACATATTTGCTTCTCATGCAATTTGGCTTTGGCTTTTGGAATTTGGATTGCATGATTGATCAGCAATAATTACGACAGCCAGAATTCGCACAGAAACGTTTATCATTTGGAGACACAAAAACACTTAATCATTTGATGTGTATTCATTTAATTAAGCACAAAAAGACTCCGCAATCTCTCTCGTTAACGTCGTTTAGGAACTGTACATTCGCACATTTGCTCGTGATCAATCACAGCACAATAACAAAACTACGATGACGCTTAAGGGCTAGTTATACTCACTCAACGCAAGCCCCTTCAACTTAAGAGCTGTCAAATTCCTACCCTTTTACATTAGTTTGTGTGTTTGCTGGAAAGAGCAGCCGACACTCAACACGAAGTGTTGTACTCAACGCAAATATCAAAATCGATTTGATATTTTCTTGCGTTAAGTGATTTGACAGCTAAAATCGTGATCCCATATTGCCTGTGTTTCCATAAAGAGGCTAATTTAGGTTAGGTTCACATATTTGCCGGTTAAAATATCCCGCCGTTATCAGTTGCCATTGCGTCATTGGTGAGTTCAAGTCAGTTACGCACATTTCGTTTTTTACTAATCGAGTAGTACCCACTTGTTCTTTGTTCCCAATTAATAGGTCGAACACCCCACCGCCTACATCGACGTGTGCGCCTTTGCTGGTATAAGTGGAGCAATTCCAAAAACTTGAAGCAAACTTCTAAATCTTCCATATAATTAAACTAAATCTTCCATATAATTAACTAAATGGGTAAATTAGTAATAAAAATTATTTTCAACTATCGTATTCAACTGGCGCAATTCTCAAATATAAAAATCCCCACAAAAGAAGTTAAAATACCCAAAACAAAATTGCTACTAATGATAGTGGCAAGATCAAGCAAATGAAAGAGCCGGCACGAAGCAGACTTCGGCAAATCGTTTTCCAATGCACAAATTTCCCCTAAGTGTCGTTCCCTTTGCGTTGAGTGAGTATAATCAGGCTTTAAGTACGGTCATTCGACCCTACGCCGTGAACACCTGCATGCTGACGCTAGTACGCCTGTCACTGAACTCATTCTGCTGACGCTAGTGTGCAGTCAGTGACTCCCGTAGCTAACAAGTCAACGACCAAACTTATTCTGCTGACGCTAGTGTGCAGTCAGTGAACTCCGTAGCTAGCAAGTCAACGGGCAACATCATTCTGCTGACACAACATTTAATTATTTATTACTTGATTTAATTTTATTTCTTAATTGTTTTCACTGGATTTTGGTTTTAATCATTATGTATATAAGCATAAGTTTTTATTCAATAAAAGTAGTCGTCATTAAACCCCTCATCGATCAGTGTCAATTTGCGGGCAACAAGTCCAAGTACTTTATTGCAACAACATAAAAATCCTAGTTTGTACTCAGGATAACATAAAACATCAGTGTCAATTTGCGGGCAACAAGTCCAAGTACTTGATTGCAACAACATAAAAATCCTAGTTTTGTACTCAGGATAACGTAAACCATTTTCAACAGTTAGCGGGCAACAAGTCCAAGTACTTGATTGCAACAAAAACTTAGGTCCTAGTTTGTACTCAGGACAAATAACAATCAATTCAACAGGAACGACAGATTATTACATTGCGCATATCGGCGGGAATTGCAATGGTGTCAAGTGTATCAGAAACAAAACCATATTTAAGGCGGCGCTGCTCCGCGAGGTTTCTTTGATCTCGCGAAATTTTACAAAATATATTCCAGACAGAGTTTTTAATGTTAATTTGACGCAAAATTTGCAGATTTTGGGTATTTCTATTACAGTATTATTTAAAATCTTAGGATCCTTTGAACTTCTGTCGCTTCTTTTCTCGGAACGTAACTTAAATTACCATCGCCGATTGCTAATTACCGACTGTCTTTTAGTACGATTTACGCAATACACCTAAGTCTGTTTTTACACGGCCTTTTTGTACACGGTTTTGATATAACACGGTTTGAAAATTGAATATTTTTAATTTTTTTACACGATTTTATTCCATTTAGCACGATTTGAAATTTTATGTACTTAAATTTTTTTTGTCAAATTTAATTTTTGCGAAGTTTGTTCATATCACAAAAAAGTATTTATGAAAGAAAAAAGTCTGAAACCATCGATAGTATCGATAGTTTGCGAACACTAGCTTAAATAAAATAAACATGAATTCTTGTTCTTAAAAATTCTTGTTTTTCACTAATTTTAATAGGTTTTAGAGATTAGGAACAAATCACCCATTTTTGTATAAGATCAATGTCTTTTTTACACGGTTTTTTTTTACACGGCTTCTTCTGGAACCAATCTACCGTGTAAAAACAGACTTAGGTGTATATTGATGTTTTGCAAATTTTTTAACAGTTCTTGCAAACTGCGTTTTAGGTTTACTGCTATATCTTTTAACAGCACTTGCACATGGAATATATATTAAACACATATCAAAGTTTATGCAAATTAAAACTGTGTTTACTAAGTTCCTCAAAAGTTTTTGCTATTGTTTTTGTAATTTAATGTTATTAGTTTTTAACTTTGAACATTGCACTGTTCTCCATATTGTTAATCATGCTAGAATCTTATAATAGCACTAGTTTATTTTTTTTCCTACGTTCTGAATTTGAACTTCTCTCTTAGAGTAGATGGTTGAACAACGATTATTTCTCGACTGTCTCAATTTTCTGTTCACGGTTTTTGCAAAAGTCAAAAAGTCTTCTAGAAACTTCGATCACGCCATTTTACGAAACATGTCTGTGCGTCGGCATGCTGAGAAGAGGAGATGCCGATAACCGCAATGCGGACATCGAATTGAGCGGCTCTCCGTCCGCATTCTCTCCGCGCTCCGGCATAGAGCGTGGGCCTCGCCGCACCTCACAAAACACGTGGTGGTCGGTCACCTGTGACAACAGCAACAGCTGGAAAAGGTGGTATTCTCAGCAAAACGATACACAGGAAAATTCAACCCTGTGTACACGAATCCACGACCTGAGACAACGTTGACGGCAAAAAAAAAAAAAAAATTACAAAAAATATAAGATAAAAATAAACTAAGGTTACTCTACAAAAAAAAAAAAAAAAAATTATCACAAAAAAAATTAAATTAACTAACTAAAAAAAATGAGTTTGTTTTCATTTTTGTTTTTAGTTAGTTAATTTATTTTTTGTTTTATTAAATTTTTAAGGAAACAAAAAAATTTGTTTATTTAAAAACAAAAAAATTTAAATATTTTAAGGAAACAAAAAAAAAAAAATAACAAACAAACCGAAAGATACAAAAAACATTATACTAAAGGTAAATAAATAACACAAATAAAACATAAATACACGCACACTACAAAACACTAGCAACGACAAAACACAGGTTGAGCAGAGGCTCCACTGCTCCAGACGACACAAACTCCTCCAACTTATCTTTCAATTCTCAAACCAAGAAAAAAATTTTTTTATTTCCAATGTATTAAGGCCTTTTGCCAAGAATTTATTACATTTCCTACCACTCACCGCGGCTCTCTTGGTGCTTTGACTAGGTGATACATATTGTGCAGCACTCTGCTGCGGGGTACTCTATCACCCTCTTTCATTGTACGTAGTATTAGGTATAAAAATTGCTATGTATTAGTATAAGTATAAGAATTGTTAATCGAATAATAAAAAAAGAAGAAAAATTAAAAAAAACCAATAACAACGTCCGTGCTAGACTGTCGCGAGGACAGTGATGAGTAATTGGGGAACGGTGTATGTTAGAGGGTTGCGAGACCCCTTTAACGAACCCTGGACAGACTGAGTTTTATCCCAGCCTAAGAATAAAACTCGTTATAACTTCCTCGGCGTTTTTTTTTTGTGTATTTTTTATTATAACTATTCAGCAAATTCATTTGTACTGATACACAACTAATATTTAAGGTAATAAAGGAAAAATCAATTCATTTAGTTTCTTCATATGTTGGAGTCGTACTGTTGGAGTTCGAGAGCCCAACGAGCAAGTCGACCGGACGGCTTCTGCAGCGTATGTAGCCAGCAAAGCGAGTGATGATCGGTGATAACGGTAAATCTGTAACCCTCCCTGTATGGTCGCAGCTTTCGGATGCCGTACAGTTTTGCCAAGCATTCTTTTTCTGTTGTGGAATACTTTCTTTCCAACTCGTCTTACATTCGACTGGCATAGGCTATGACACACTCGTCAGATTCGTTCATCTGCGTTAACACTACTCCGAGCCCAGTGTCGCTGGCATCCGTCTGCAATACCCATCCGTCTGGCTTACTGAAGTCGGGGCAGCGTAATAAAGGCGCGCTGGTGAGGGCGGTTTTAAGTTTATTAAAGACGTCTTCTTCCAGCCTGCCCCACGCCCAGGTACTTTTCTTTTTGAGTAGCAGCGTGAGTGGCGCTGTAGGGGTGGAAAAGTCTTTGACGAAACGGCGATACCATGAGGCGGTACCTAATACTTGTCGCAGCTGTTTAACATTCTTCGGTGGCAGGAGATCTCGTACAGCGCGGATTTCTCTGGATAAGTATGAATGCCGTTCGGCGTCACCATGTGGCCTAGGTATTGCAGTTCCTTTTTTGCAGAATTGTGTCTTTTCGAAATTAGCTTTCAGGTTAGCCGCCCTTAGCCTTTCAAAAACAATTACTAAATTGCGCATATGTTCCTCGAATTTTCCTTCTAAGACGATAATGTCGTCCAAATAAGCGAATGAGAACGGCTTCAACTCTGGTCCGGTCACTTTGTAAAGCATTCTCTGGAAGGTGGCCGGGGCGGCATCACTGTCCATTGAAATAACCCACGGCCGGGTACGGTGAAAGCGGTGTACTTTGGTTATTCGAGCTCCAATATCCGCTTCTTAAATCAATTGTGCTTATGAATTTAGCCTCGTGGAGCTTGTCAAGGATGGCGTGAATTTAAGGTAGGGGATATTCGTCGCGAATACTGATTTTATTTAACTGTCGATAATCGATGGATAACCTACAGTTTCCCTGCTTCTTCCGCACGAGGACGATAGCTGAGCTGTAGGGGCTCTTAGATGATTCGATTTTGTTCTCTTTAAGCAGCTCATCAATTTCCTTATCAATGACGTGCTGCAAGGCCGGGTTGCGGGGATAAGAGCGCTGCTTAAATGGTACCTCGGTGTTTACTCGGATCGTGTGTTGGTCGACATTGCAGAGCGTAGATATCACTTCCATTTGGTAGCGCTCCTTTTCGCAAAACCTTCGGATGATGTCTTCATTGCTAGTTTGCGGGGTGGTGATACAGTAGAGTTGTGGTTGTGTGAATTAAAGTCGCGTTAGCAAGTCCATACCAACGATCAAGTCTTCTTGTAGACCTGGCAGGAAATGTACGATTTGTTTTACCGAATGGTCGTGGATGGTGAGTCTCACAGTATAGCTCCTCGCAATTGATATTTGTTGATTATTCGCCAATGCTAGCCATTGGGTGTTTCTGACCATTGGACGTGGTTTCGTTGGGGATAATTGTTTAGCTTCGTCCCAATGAATGTCAACGAGGCACCGGTGTTTATGAGCGCATCGAGGCATTTATTGTGGCAACGAACCGGCACTCTAAGCATTGGTATGTGCGTTGTGTCGATGTCGGGGCTGGTGGTTACCTTGTGACAACTACAATTTCTGGTTAGTATCCCAGCTCCGCCACAGTGGCAGCAGAATAATCTGGGTCTTCCCCGGCAGTTCCCTCTTTTATGGCCAGGGTTGCCGCAGCACCAGCTGTGAGTTTTTCTCTTAAATAAAGAGCCACAACGGATCGCTTAAAATGCGAATCGGTCGCGAACGGAGTCAACTTCCATGCCAAACAACATTTTGTACGTCGGCGGATTGCTATTTATTCACATGTCTGTATATATGTCAGTAGATGTATGCTTTCTGGTTTTCTCCACTCGATTTGGAAATGTACATATTTTTCTTTTTGTGTAGCATGTATTCGTAGTGTGAATTTGTTTACATGCGGTCACTTGGAAGGAAGAGGTTTTGTGCGTTAATTCCAGTTCTGTTCTTCGTGGTCGGTTTGTATTGGTTTGTATGAAAGAAAGTAAAAGTTTTATTTTTAGAGAGAGCTTCATACAAGTATTCATCTAAGTTGGGATTTAATCAAAGCGTTTATATATATGCTATACTAATTACAATTTAAAATGTGGTTAATTATAAACAGGTGTTTACTAGCGTTGTGACTTCAATTATTGCTATGCTATAACAATCTACTTATATGGAGACGTTAATATTTCCGTTACTCATAGTCATACTCTCACTGATATGATGGTGTAGCACTTGTAGGAACAGATATTATTGTTGACGCTATCGCCAGTGGCACTAATCCGTCATAAATGAACTTTGCAATTGCGTTAAATTATTTACGGTTGTGCTTCTTTATAATTGTCACTAAATAACACTGCTTGACTTATGTAATATGTATGCATGTGTGTTTGCGCATAAATATAAATGGTTAATTAATCTAAACTTTTGCTTTGTAGTACTTGTTTGCTTCTCATGCAATTTGGCTTTGGCTCTTTGTTGGATTGAATGATTGATCAGCAATAATTACGATAGCCAGAATTCGCTCAGAAACGTTTATCATTTGGAGACACAAAACCACTTAATCATTTGATGTGTATTCATTTAATTAAGCACAAAAACACTCCGCAATCTGACTCGTTAACGTCGTTTAGGAACGACAGAATATTGCATTGCGCATATCGGCGAGAATTGCGATGATGTCAAGTGTATCAGAAAGAAAACCATATTTAAGACGGCGCTGCTCCGCGAGGTTTCTTTGATGTCGCGAAATTTTATCAAATATATTCCAGACATAGTTTTTAATGTTAACTTTACTTCAATTTATCGCAAAATTTGCATTTTTTGGGTATTTCTATTACAGTATTAATTAAAATCTCAGGATCGTTTGAATTTCTGTCGCTTGTTCCCTTTTTTCAACTATAACTGTATACTAAATTGATCGGATTGTCTTGGTGATGGTTGCGGTTTCTTTCCGTAGTCCTCTTGATTTTATAATGCCTTTTTATGATAACACCGATCACGATAGTAATGATAAGGAGATATGCGTATCCTAATGTGTAGTGGTGAATGACATGTGGCCGAACAGCGTTATAAAAATGATTTTTCATCTGTTTAAGATCACTCTGTATGGATTCTATGTCCGCATCTGCGGAAGCATATGTTTCGGATTAGTTGAGAGGCATCACGCCTGTTGAGGTGTGGTGCAGAGTTGAAGTGGGTTGCATTGAGGGTTGATACATAGGACACATGACTCTCTGTTTTTAATTCGCGGTGACCTTGAATGCTTAAGAAAGGTAACCGAACTGTGCAGTCCTCTCTCAGAATCATATATCCAACATTTTGGGGACATTAATGGTAGATATATTTTGAAGATAAAATATTTTTCTGTGATTCTTCCTTCGACGGCCATGAGGGCCATTGGACACTTGAATCTCGAAGGGAGAATAATTTTGATTTGAAGAAGTTCTCCGCTCAGCTCCGTATGTCGGTGTGTGTATTCTCCCTGCATTCTGCCTGAGTGATCTATATATATGTAATTGTTTTTAGCTCTGTGCTTATGAACGAAAAAGAATATATATGGCTCTGCTTTAATTCGTGAAAGAAGAAGATAATTGCAACGAAATGTGTTCGTTACATCCGAATTTAAGTAAGTTTTATTTTTAGAGATATATATATGTATTTTATAATTACAGTATTGGTTTTTATTTTGATCTAATAAATTTTCCTATATTTTCCTTGCTATACTAATTACTATTTGGAATGTGGTTAATTATAATAGGTTTACTATCGTTGTGACTTCAATTATTGCTGTGCTATAATAATCCACTTTTCTGGAGACGTTAATATTTCCATTACTCATAGTCATACTCTCACTGCTATGATGGTGTAGCACTTGTAGGAACAAATATTATTGTTGACGCTATCGCTAGTGTCACTACTCCCGTCATAAATGAACTTTGCAATTGCGTTAAATTATTTACGGTTGTGCTTCTTTATAATTGTCACTAAATAACGCTGCTTGACTTATGTAATATGTATGCATGTGTGTTTGCGCATAAATATAAATGGTTAATTAATCTAAACTTTTGCTTTATTGTACGTATTTGCTTCTCATGCAATTTGGGTTTGGCTTTTGGAATTTGGATTGCATGATTGATCAGCAATAATTACGATAGCCAGAATTCGCACAGAAACGTTTATCATTTGGAGTCACAAAAACACTTAATCATTTGATGTGTATTTATTTAATTAAGCACAAAAAAACCCTCCGCAATCTCACTCGTTAACGTCGTTTAGGAACTGTACATTCGCACATTTGCTCGTGATCAATCACACCACATTAACAAAACTACGATGACGCTTAAGGGCTAGTTATACTCACTCAACGCAAGCCCGTCCAACTTAAGAGCTGTCAAATTCCTACCCTTTTACATTAGTTTGTGTGTTTGCTGGAAAGAGCAGCCGACACTCAACACGAAGTGTTGTACTCAACGCAAATATCAAAATCGATTTGATATTGTGCTTGCGTTAAGTGATTTGACAGCTAAAATCGTGATGCCATATTGGCTGTGTTTCCATAAAGAGGCTAATTTAGGTTAGGTTCACATATTTGCCGGTTGAAATATCCCGGCGTTATCAGTTGCCATTGTGTCATTGGTGAGTACATTTTCAACTATCGTATTCAACTGGCGCAATTCTCAAATATAAAAATCCCCACAAAAGAAGTTAAAATACCCAAAACAAATGCTACTAATGATACAAAATGCAAATGAAAGAGCCGGCACGAAGCAGACTTCGGCAACCCGTTTTCCAATGCACAAATTTCCCCTATGTGTCGTTCCCTTTGCGTTGAGTGAGTATAATCAGGCTTTAAGTACGGTCATTCGACCCTACGCCGTGAACACCTGCATGCTGACGCTAGTACGCCTGTCACTGAACACATTCTGCTGACGCTAGTGATCAGTCAGTGAACTCCGTAGCTAGCAAGTCAACGGCCCACATCATTCTGCTGACACAACATTTAATTATTTATTACTTGATTTAATCATTATGGTTTCAATCATTATCTATATAAGCATAAGTTTTTATTCAATACAAGTAGTCGTCATTAAACCTCTCATCGATCACTGTCAATTTGCGGGCAACAAGTCCAAGTACTTGATTGCAACAACATAAAAATCCTAGTTTGTACTCAGGATAACATAAAACATCAGTGTCAATTTGCGGGGAACAAGTCCAAGTACTTGATTGCAACAACATAGAAAGCCTAGTTTTGTACTCAGGATAACGTAAACCATTTTCAACAGTTAGAGGGCTACAAGTACAAGTACTTGATTGCAACAACATAGAAACCCTAGTTTTGTACTCAGGATAACGTAAACCATTTTCAACAGTTAGAGGGCTACAAGTCCAAGTACTTGATTGCAACAAAAACTAAGGTCCTAGTTTGTACTCAGGACAAATAACAATCAATTCAACAGGAACGACAGATTATTACATTGCGCATATTGGCGAGAATTGCAATGATGTCAAGTGTATCAGAAACAAAACCATATTTAAGGCGGCGCTGCTCCGCGAGGTTTCTTTGATCTCGCGAAATTTTACAAAATATATTCCAGACAGAGTTTTTAATTTTAATTTGACGCAAAATTTGCAGGTTTTGGGTATTTCTATTACAGTATTAATTAAAATCTCAGGATCCTTTGAACTTCTGTCGCTTCTTTTCTCGGAACGCAACTTAAATTACCATCCCCGATTGCTAATTACCGACTGTCTTTTAGTACGATTTACGCAATATATTGATGTTTTGCAAATTTTTTAACAGTTCTTGCAAACTGCGTTTTAGGTTTACTGCTATATCTATTAACAGCACTTGCACATGGAATATATATTAAACACATATCAAAGTTTATGCAAATTAAAACTGTGTTTACTAAGTTCCTCACAAGTTTTTGCTATTGTTTTTATGTTATTAGTTTTTAGCTTTGAACATTGCACTGTTCTCCATATTGTTAATCCTGCTAGAATCTTATAATAGCACTAGTTTATTTTTTTTCCTACGTTCTGAATTTGAACTTCTCTCTCTTAGAGTAGATGGTTGAACAACGATTATTTCTCGACTGTCTCAATTTTCTGTCCACGGTTTTTGCCAAAGTCAAAAAGTTTTCTAGAAACTTCGATCACGCCATCTTACGAAACATGTCTGTGCGTCGGCATGCTGAGAAGAGGAGATGCCGATAACCGCAATGCGGACACCGGAATGAGCGGCTCCTCCGTCCGCATTCTCTCCGCGCTCCGGCATAGAGCGTGGGCCTCGCCACACCTGACAAAACACGTGGTGGTCGGTCACCTATGACAACAGCAACAGCTGGAAAAGGTGGTATTCTCAGCAAAACGATACACAGGAAAATTCAGTACACGAATCCACGACCTGAGACAACGTTGACGGCAAAAAAAAAAAAAATAAATTACAAAAAATATAAGATAAAAATAAACTAAGGTTAAACTACAAAACAAAAAAAAACAAAAATAATATATCACAAAAAAAATTAAATTAACTAACTAAAAAAAAAATGAAAACAAACTAATATTTTAAGGAAACAAAAACTAGTAAAGGTGTTGTCTACAGCCGGGCTGTAGCCGAAATACCCTACACCTTAAAGCTGCATATATACTCGTATATATATTTAGAAGTGGTGCGATATAATATACTCGTATATATATATACAATATATATATTATATATCTAATAATAAATATACAATATATATAATAATAATAATAATAAAAACAAAATTTATTTTTAAAAGTGGGCGGATCACGCCCATATTTGGCATATTAACTGGAAGCATTAGTCTGAACCTACATATAAAATTTTCTTGTCTTCTCCCAAAAAGTGATGCTGATATGGCCTTTTTTAATAGGCAAAACAGAGGTACCTGCACTCTCGATATAAAAAGTAGGTGTGGTCCTCGGGCGATTTTGCCCATTTTCAATATTTTTGCCAAATTTCATTTTGAAATCTTAATCCGTTCTCCTGTGATCGTGATTTCAACGGACAGACAGACAGACAGACAGACGGACAGACATCGTTATTTCAACTTCGGTGGTGATGCTGATCAAGAATATATATACTTTTCCATACCTATCTTGTCTAGTTCTATGCGTTACACACTCCGGTAGAAAGTGAATATACCCTCAACCTTAAGGTGTAGGGTATAAAAAAACCAAAAATAACAAACAAATCGAAAGATACAAAAAACATTATACTATAGGTAAATAAATAACACAAATAAAACATAAATACACACACACTACAAAACACTAGCAACTACAAAACACAGGTTGAACAGCAGCTCCACTGCTCCAGACGACACAAACTCCTCCAACTTATCTCTCAATTCTCAAAACAAGAAAAAAAATGATTTTATTTCCAATGTATTAAGGCCTTTTGCCAAGAAGTTATTACATTTCCTACCACTCACCGCGGCTCTCTTGGTGCTTTGACTAGGTGATACATATTGTGCAGCACTCTGCTGCGGGGTACTCTATCAACCTCTTTCATTGTACGTAGTATTATGTATAAAAATTGCTATGTATTAGTATAAGTATAAGAATTGTTAATCGAATAATAAAAAAAGAAGAAAAATTAAAAAAAACCAATAACAACGTCCGTGCTAGACTGTCGCGAGGACAGTGATGAGTAATTGGGGAACACGGTGTATGTTAGAGGGTTGCGAGACCCCTTTAACGAACCCTTGACAGACTGAGTTTTATCCCAGCCTAAGAATAAAACTCGTTATAACTTCCTCGGCGTTTTTTTTTTTTGTATTTTTTATTATAACTATTCAGCAAATTCATTTGTACTGATACACAACTAATATTTAAGGTAATAAAGGAAAAATCAATTCATTTAGTTTCTTCATATGTTGGAGTCGTACTGTTGGAGTTCGAGAGCCCAACGAGCAAGTCGACCGGACGGCTTCTGCAGCGTATGTAGCCAGCAAAGCGAGTGATGATCGGTGATAACGGTAAATCTGTAACCCTCCAAGTATGGTCGCAGCTTTCGGATGCCGTACAGTTTTGCCAAGCATTCTTTTTCTGTTGTGGAATACTTTCTTTCCAAATCGTTTTACATTCAACTGGCATAGGCTATGACACACTCGTCAGATTCGTTCATCTGCGTTAACACTACTCCGAGCCCAGTGTCGCTGGCATCCGTCTGCAATACCCATCCGTCTGGCTTACTGAAGTCGGGGCAGCGTAATAAAGGCGCACTGGTGAGGGCGGTTTTAAGTTTATTAAAGACGTCTTCTTCCAGCGTGCCCAACGCCCAGGTACTTTTCTTTTTGAGTAGCAGCGTGAGTGGCGCTGTAGGGGTGGAAAAGTCTTTGACGAAACGGCGATACCATGAGGCGGTACCTAATACTTGTCGCAGCTGTTTAACATTCTTCGGTGGCAGGAGATCTCGTACAGCGCGGATTTCTCTGGATAAGTATGAATGCCGTTCGGCGTCACCATGTGGCCTAGGTATTGCAGTTCCTTTTTTGCAGAATTGTGTCTTTTCGAAATTAGCTTTCAGGTTAGCCGCCCTTAGCCTTTCAAAAACAATTACTAAATTGCGCATATGTTCCTCGAATTTTCCTTCTAAGACGATAATGTCGTCCAAATAAGCGAATGAGAACGGCTTCAACTCTGGTCCGATCACTTTGTAAAGCATTCTCTGGAAGGTGGCCGGGGCGGCATCACTGTCCATTGAAATAACCCACGGCCGGGTACGGTGAAAGCGGTGTACTTTGGTTATTCGAGCTCCAATATCCGCTTCTTAAATCAATTGTGCTTATGAATTTAGCCTCGCGGAGCTTGTCAAGGATGGCGTGAATTTAAGGTAGGGGATATTCGTCGCGAATACTGATTTTATTTAACTGTCGATAATCGATGGATAACCTACAGTTTCCCTGCTTCTTCCGCACGAGAACGATAGCTGAGCTGAAGGGGCTCTTAGATGATTCGATTTTCTTCTCTTTAAGCAGCTCATCAATTTCCTTATCAATGACGTGCTGCAAGGCCGGGTTGCGGGGATAAGAGCGCTGCTTAAATGGTACCTCGGTGTTTACTCGGATAGTGTGTTGGTCGACATTGCAGAGCGTAGATATCACTTCCATTTGGTAGCGCTCCTTTTCGCAAAACCTTCGGATGATGTCTTCAGTGCTAGTTTGGGGGGGTGGTGATACAGTAGAGTTGTGGTTGTGTGAATTAAAGTCGCGTTAGCAAGTCCATACCAACGATCAAGTCTTCTTGTAGACCTGGCAGGAAATGTACGATTTGTTTTACCGAATGGTCGTGGATGGTGAGTCTCACAGTATAGCTCCTCGCAATTGATATTTGTTGATTATTCGCCAATGCTAGCCATTGGGTGTTTCTGACCATTGGACGTGGATTCGTTGGGGATAATTGTTTAGCTTCGTCCCAATGAATGTCAACGAGGCGCCGGTGTTTATGAGCGCATCGAGGCATTTATTGTGGCAACGAACCGGCACTCTAAGCATTGGTATGTGCGTTGTGTCGATGTCGGGGCTGGTGGTTACCTTGTGACAACTACAATTTCTGGTTAGTATCCCAGCTCCGCCACAGTGGCAGCAGAATAATCTGGGTCTTCCCCGGCAGTTCCCTCTTTTATGGCCAGGGTTGCCGCAGCGCCAGCTGTGAGTTTTTCGGGAATATGGTTGAGTCGTGACACAGTTTGACATATGAGGGCGTTGTTGTCGTCCTTCTTCTCCGCGAATGTGATCGTACTCATCTGTTTGGCTCATGAGATAGTCCAAGTTGGTGAAATCACGGCGCCTCATATAAAGGCGATATTCTGGTCGCAAACCTACGTAGATGCGATCTAAATGGTCGGTTTGGTGCATTCGTGGGTGTTGTCGTATCATGTTCATGACACTCATAATATATTTTTTGCAGGTATCGTGGAGGTAAGAAAAATGTCATTGCGGCGTCTTTGAATTGCTGCCATGTTTTTACATGGCATCGCTTGTAGCGTCACCAGTCTTTGGCGCGGTCGCGAAGCAGTTCGTTTAATGGTAATAGCAACCGGCTGTAATCCATGCTATAACACCTTGCCAGCTCCTCCATATTTTCTATGAATTCTAAAAGGGAACGTGAGCTGTTGAAATGCAAATTCCATTTGCGTACCGTGCCATGACGTCACACTCTCGACTGTCATGCAGTTGTTGCATGGGGTAATTATGCTGCTGTACCTCGTGGGACATTATTTGTGGAAGGGTCCTCGAATGTGCCACGGGTACTGTGGGTGAATCGCTTTTTAAGTCTCCGCTTTCTGCGGAATTCTGTCAGGATCGCCGTTTTTTTATGCATTGGCTCAAGCGTTGTCTTATCTCTTTCACAGTGTCATCTATTTGCAAGTTAAGAAGTTTCATCTGCGCTTCAAATTCGTCTTTTCTCAATTTGTAGACGAAGCTTAAGCTCTCCGGCAGGGAATGTTCCTTATTGTATTTGTTGTCGTGGTGATGTACTGAACTGTTAGGTTGTAGGTTCGGAGCATTGCTAACTTTTGTACTGCTGTGTTGATCTAGCGAGACACTTCGTGGTTGCGTATTTTGCTGATGCGGTGAGTTACTTCTCTGAATGGAAGCACCGCCTGCTTGAGCAATCTGCTGTTCGTTTGATGTGTTTGACGAACTGCTGCCAGAGGGAAGCGTATTTCGCGGCTGTGGTGAGTTAATTCTTTGTGTCGTAGCACAGCCGATTTGAGCAATCTGTTGTTCGTTTTGTATATCTAATGAACCGCTTCCAGAGGAAAGCGGTCCCTGCTCAAGCGACATTTGGAACGACGAGATTTTCTTTCCTAGCCGGGAATAGCTCACTCTTCCCATGGTTCGTGGCAAGTGGGTCTCGTAACACCTGCGTATAATAGTTCAAGTTGCGTTTCCGAATTCGTTCGATTGGTGTTGCCACCAATCTAGCATTCACTCTAAGAGTTCAGCTCGGACGCAATGTTGAGTATCGTATTTATTATATTTACTTAACAATTTTTATAATTTAGTACTACAAGGGCCACAGTAGGTCGCTTAAAATACAAGAGCCACAACGGGTCGCTTAGAATAAAAAAGCCACAACGGGTCGTTTAAATAAAGAGCCACAACGGGTCGCTTAAATACAGACCCACAACGGGTCGCTTAAAAAAAGACCCACATCGGGTTGCTTAAATGCAGAACCACATGGGGACGCTTACATAAAGAACCACAACGGGTTGCTTAAATACAGAGCCACAACGGGTCGCTTAAATAAAGAGCCACAACGGCTCGCTTCAATAAAGATCCACAACAGGTCGCTTAAATACAGAGCCACAACGGATCGCTTAAAATGCGAATCGGTCGCGAACGGAGACAACTTCCATGCCAAACAACATTTTTGTACGTCGGCGGATTGCTATTTATTCACATGTCTGTATATATGTCAGTAGATGTATGCTTTCTGGTTTTCTCCACTCGATTTGGAAATGTACATATTTTTCTTTTTGTGTAGCATGTATTCGTAGTGTGTACTTGTTTACATGCGGTCACTTGGAAGGAGAAGGTTTTGTGCGTTAATTCCAGTTCTGTTATTCGTGGTCGGTTTGTATTCTTTATGTTTTGTTTTACTCTGTCTGTCGTTCGGTAGGTATGTTTAAATGTACATCTGGTTAACGCGAGTGTAAGTTTGATTATTTTTATTTCGTCTTTTACTGCCGAATCCGGTTTGGTTGTCGATCTTATGTCCGCAGTTGGCTGCCGTAAACGTTGCCTGGTGTTGTTGTTGTTGTCTGTTGTTGATTTCGGCGTTCGTCTCTATTCGTATGTCGGTGTGTGTATTCTCCCTGCATTCTGCCTGAGTGATCTATATATGTAATTGTTTTTAGCTCTGTGCTTATGAACGAAAAAGAATATATATGGCTCTGCTTTAATTCGTGAAAGAAGAAGATAATTGCAACGAAATGTGTTCGTTACATCCGAATTTAAGTAAGTTTTATTTTTAGATAGAGCTTCATACAAGTATTTATCTAAGTTGGGATTTAATCAAAGCGTTTATATATGTATTTTATAATTACAGTATTGGTTTTATTTTGATCTAATAAATTTTTCTATATTTTCCTTGCTATACTAATTACTATTTGGAATGTGGTTAATTATAATAGGTTTACTATCGTTGTGACTTCAATTATTGCTGTGCTATAATAATCCACTTATCTGGAGACGTTAACATTTCTATTACTCATAGTCATACTCTCACTGCTATGATGGTGTAGCACTTGTAGTAACAAATATTATTGTTGATGCTATCGCTAGTGGCACTACTCCCGTCATAAATGAACTTTGCAATAGCGTTAAATTATTTACGGTTGTGCTTCTTTATAATTATCACTAAATAACGCTGCTTGACTTATGTAATATGTATGCATGTGTGTTTGCGCATAAATATAAATGGTTAATTAATCTAAACTTTTGCTTTATTGTACATATTTGCTTCTCATGCAATTTGGCTTTGGCTTTTGGAATTTGGATTGCATGATTGATCAGCAATAATTACGATAGCCAGAATTCGCACAGAAACGTTTATCATTTGGAGTCACAAAAACACTTAATCATTTGATGTGTATTCATTCAATTAAGCACAAAAAAACCCTCCGCAATCTCACTCGTTAACGTCGTTTAGGAACTGTACATTCGCACATTTGCTCGTGATCAATCACACCACATTAACAAAACTACGATGACGATTAAGGGCTAGTTATACTCACTCAACGCAAGCCCCTCCAACTTAAGAGCTGTCAAATTCCTACCCTTTTACATTAGTTGTGTGTTTGCTAGAAAGAGCAGCCGACACTCAACACGAAGTGGTGTACTCAACGCAAATATCAAAATCGATTTGATATTGTGCTTGCGTTAAGTGATTTGACAGCTAAAATCGTGATGCCATATTGGATGTGTTTCCATAAAGAGGCTAATTTAGGTTAGGTTCACATATTTGCCGGTTGAAATATCCCGGCGTTATCAGTTGCCATTGTGTCATTGGTGAGTACATTTTCAACTATCGTAGTCAACTGGCGCAATTCTCAAATATAAAAATCCCCACAAAAGAAGTTAAAATACCCAAAACAAATGCTACTAATGATACTGGCAACATCAGGCAAATGAAAGAGCCGGCACGAAGCAGACTTCGGCAACCCGTTTTCCAATGCACAAATTTCCCCTATGTGTCGTTCCCTTTGCGTTGAGTGAGTATAATCAGGCTTTAAGTACGGTCATTCGACCCTACGCCGTGAACACCTGCATGCTGACGCTAGTACGCCTGTCACTGAACACATTCTGCTGACGCTAGTGATCAGTCAGTGAACTCCGTAGCTAGCAAGTCAACGGCCCACATCATTCTGCTGACACAACATTTAATTATTTATTACTTGATTTAATCATTATGGTTTTAATCATTATCTATATAAGCATAAGTTTTTATTCAATACAAGTAGTCGTCATTAAACCTCTCATCGATCACTGTCAATTTGCGGGCAACAAGTCCAAGTACTTGATTGCAACAACATAAAAATCCTAGTTTGTACTCAGGATAACATAAAACATCAGTGTCAATTTGCGGGGAACAAGTCCAAGTACTTGATTGCAACAACATAGAAAGCCTAGTTTTGTACTCAGGATAACGTAAACCATTTTCAACAGTTAGAGGGCTACAAGTACAAGTACTTGATTGCAACAACATAGAAACCCTAGTTTTGTACTCAGGATAACGTAAACCATTTTCAACAGTTAGAGGGCTACAAGTCCAAGTACTTGATTGCAACAAAAACTAAGGTCCTAGATTGTACTCAGGACAAATAACAATCAATTCAACAGGAACGACAGATTATTACATTGCGCATATTGGCGAGAATTGCAATGATGTCAAGTGTATCAGAAACAAAACCATATTTAAGGCGGCGCTGCTCCGCGAGGTTTCTTTGATCTCGCGAAATTTTACAAAATATATTCCAGACAGAGTTTTTAATTTTAATTTGACGCAAAATTTGCAGGTTTTGGGTATTTCTATTACAGTATTAATTAAAATCTCAGGATCCTTTGAACTTCTGTCGCTTCTTTTCTCGGAACGCAACTTAAATTACCATCCCCGATTGCTAATTACCGACTGTCTTTTAGTACGATTTACGCAATATATTGATGTTTTGCAAATTTTTTAACAGTTCTTGCAAACTGCGTTTTAGGTTTACTGCTATATCTATTAACAGCACTTGCACATGGAATATATATTAAACACATATCAAAGTTTATGCAAATTAAAACTGTGTTTACTAAGTTCCTCACAAGTTTTTGCTATTGTTTTTATGTTATTAGTTTTTAGCTTTGAACATTGCACTGTTCTCCATATTGTTAATCCTGCTAGAATCTTATAATAGCACTAGTTTATTTTTTTTTCCTACGTTCTGAATTTGAACTTCTCTCTCTTGAGTAGATGGTTGAACAACGATTATTTCTCGACTGTCTCAATTTTCTGTCCACGGTTTTTGCCAAAGTCAAAAAGTTTTCTAGAAACTTCGATCACGCCATCTTACGAAACATGTCTGTGCGTCGGCATGCTGAGAAGAGGAGATGCCGATAACCGCAATGCGGACACCGGAATGAGCGGCTCCTCCGTCCGCATTCTCTCCGCGCTCCGGCATAGAGCGTGGGCCTCGCCACACCTCACAAAACACGTGGTGGTCGGTCACCTATGACAACAGCAACAGCTGGAAAAGGTGGTATTCTCAGCAAAACGATACACAGGAAAATTCAGTACACGAATCCACGACCTGAGACAACGTTGACGGCAAAAAAAAAAAAAAAAATAAATTACAAAAAATATAAGATAAAAATAAACTAAGGTTAAACTACAAAACAAAAACTAGTAAGGGTACCTTCGGTCAGACCGAAGCTTATATACCCTACATCCCGCCGATTTTCACCATTTTCAATACAGAGTTATCTATGATGGCAGAGAATATTCGTACCGAATTTCAAGTCAATTCTTCCAACCGTTATTCTGGAATTGCGGTTTATATCAATGTCATATGTTCGTGGGCGGACACGCCCATTTTTTTAAAAAATTTAATCTACCTGTACCGATGTATTCGGAAACAAAATTGAAGCTCAAAACTAAGTCTACAAGTTGAAATATTGTTAAAAGAATTAGTATTTGTTAAAAAAGTAGGCGTGGCGCTGCACCGATTTATCCCATTTTCAATCCCACAGAGTTTCGGATGACAAAGAATATACGTGCAAAATTTCATCGCGATAGCTTCATTCGTTCTCCTGTAATCGTGATTTCCACAGACAGACAGACTACGGACATGGCTAAATCGACTCAGGAGGTGACACTGATCAAGAATATATATACTTTTCCATACCTGCCACGCCTCCTTTAATGCGTTACACACGGAAGCACAAAGTGAATATACCCTCATTCCTTCGGATGTAGGGTATAAAAAACAAAAATAATATATCACAAAAAAAATTATATTAACTAACTAAAAAAAAATGAAAACAAACTAATATTTTAAGGAAACAAAAACTAGTAAAGGTGTTGTCTACAGCCGGGCTGTAGCCGAAATACCCTACACCTTAAAGCTGCATATATACTCGTATATATATTTAGAAGTGGTGCGATATAATATACTCGTATATATATATATATACAATATATATATTATATATCTAATAATAAATATACAATATATATAATAATAATAATAATAAAAACAAAAATTATTTTTAAAAGTGGGCGGATCACGCCCATATTTGGCATATTAACTGGAAGCATTAGTCTGAACCTACATATAAAATTTTCTTGTCTTCTCCCAAAAAGTGATGCTGATATGGCCTTTTTTAATAGGCAAAACAGAGGTACCTGCACTCTCGATATAAAAAGTAGGTGTGGTCCTCGGGCGATTTTGCCCATTTTCAATACGAAACACCCCAACATAGCAACGAATATTTTTGCCAAATTTCATTTTGAAATCTTAATCCGTTCTCCTGTGATCGTGATTTCAACGGACAGACAGACAGACAGACAGACGGACAGACATCGTTATTTCAACTTCGGTGGTGATGCTGATCAAGAATATATATACTTTTCCATACCTATCTTGTCTAGTTCTATGCGTTACACACTCCGGTAGAAAGTGAATATACCCTCAACCTTAAGGTGTAGGGTATAAAAAAACCAAAAATAACAAACAAACCGAAAGATACAAAAAACATTATACTAAAGGTAAATAAATAACACAAATAAAACATAAATACACGCACACTACAAAACACTAGCAACGACAAAACACAGGTTGAGCAGCAGCTCCACTGCTCCAGGCGACACAAACTCCTCCAACTTATCTCTCAATTCTCAAAACAAGAAAGAAAAATATTTTATTTCCAATGTATTAAGGCTTTTTGCCAAGAAGTAATTACATTTCCTACCACTCACCGCGGCTCTCTTGGTGCTTTGACTAGGTGATACATATTGTGCAGCACTCTGCTGCGGTGTACTCTATCATCCTCTTTCATTGTACGTAGTATTAGGTATAAAAATTGCTATTTATTAGTAGAAGTATAAGAATTGTTAATCGAATAATAAAACTAGTAAAGGTGTTGTCTAAAGCCGGGCTGTAGCCGAAATACCCTACACCTTAAAGCTGCATATATGTATATTCGTATATATATACAATATATATATTATATATCTAATAACAAATATACAATAGATATATAATAATAATAATACAAAAAAAAAAAATTTTTTTTAAAGTGGGCGGATCACGCCCATATTTGGCATATTAACTGGAAGAATTAGTCTAAACCTACATATAAAATTTTCTTGTCTTCTCTCAAAAAGTGATGCTGATATGGCCTTTTTTAATAGGCAAAACAGAGGTACCTGCACTCTCGATATAAAAAGTAGGTGTGGTCCTTAGGCGATTTTGCCCATTTTCAATACGAAACACCCCAACATAGCAACGAATATTTTTGCCAAATTTCATTTCGAAATCTTAATCTGTTCTCCTGTGATCGTGATTTCAACGGACAGACAGACAGACAGACAGACGGACAGACATCGTTATTTCAATTCCGGCGGTGATGCTGATCAAGAATATATATACTTTTCCATACCTATCTTGTCTAGTTCTATGCGTTACACACTCCGGTAGAAAGTGAATATACCCTCAACCTTAAGGTGTAGGGTATAAAAAGAAGAAAAATTAAAAAAAACCAATAACAACGTCCGTGCTAGACTGCCGCGAGGACAGTGATGAGTAATTGGGGAACACGGTGTATGTTAGAGGGTTGCGAGACCCCTTTAACGAACCCTTGACAGACTGAGTTTTATCCCAGCCTAAGAATAAAACTCGTTATAACTTCCTCGGCGTTTTTTTTTTTTTGTATTTTTTATTATAACTATTCAGCAAATTCATTTGTACTGATACACAACTAATATTTAAGGTAATAAAGGAAAAATCAATTCATTTAGTTTCTTCATATGTTGGAGTCGTACTGTTGGAGTTCGAGAGCCCAACGAGCAAGTCGACCGGACGGCTTCTGCAGCGTATGTAGCCAGCAAAGCGAGTGATGATCGGTGATAACGGTAAATCTGTAACCCTCCAAGTATGGTCGCAGCTTTCGGATGCCGTACAGTTTTGCCAAGCATTCTTTTTCTGTTGTGGAATACTTTCTTTCCAAATCGTTTTACATTCAACTGGCATAGGCTATGACACACTCGTCAGATTCGTTCATCTGCGTTAACACTACTCCGAGCCCAGTGTCGCTGGCATCCGTCTGCAATACCCATCCGTCTGGCTTACTGAAGTCGGGGCAGCGTAATAAAGGCGCACTGGTGAGGGCGGTTTTAAGTTTATTAAAGACGTCTTCTTCCAGCGTGCCCAACGCCCAGGTACTTTTCTTTTTGAGTAGCAGCGTGAGTGGCGCTGTAGGGGTGGAAAAGTCTTTGACGAAACGGCGATACCATGAGGCGGTACCTAATACTTGTCGCAGCTGTTTAACATTCTTCGGTGGCAGGAGATCTCGTACAGCGCGGATTTCTCTGGATAAGTATGAATGCCGTTCGGCGTCACCATGTGGCCTAGGTATTGCAGTTCCTTTTTTGCAGAATTGTGTCTTTTCGAAATTAGCTTTCAGGTTAGCCGCCCTTAGCCTTTCAAAAACAATTACTAAATTGCGCATATGTTCCTCGAATTTTCCTTCTAAGACGATAATGTCGTCCAAATAAGCGAATGAGAACGGCTTCAACTCTGGTCCGATCACTTTGTAAAGCATTCTCTGGAAGGTGGCCGGGGCGGCATCACTGTCCATTGAAATAACCCACGGCCGGGTACGGTGAAAGCGGTGTACTTTGGTTATTCGAGCTCCAATATCCGCTTCTTAAATCAATTGTGCTTATGAATTTAGCCTCGCGGAGCTTGTCAAGGATGGCGTGAATTTAAGGTAGGGGATATTCGTCGCGAATACTGATTTTATTTAACTGTCGATAATCGATGGATAACCTACAGTTTCCCTGCTTCTTCCGCACGAGAACGATAGCTGAGCTGAAGGGGCTCTTAGATGATTCGATTTTCTTCTCTTTAAGCAGCTCATCAATTTCCTTAGCAATGACGTGCTGCAAGGCCGGGTTGCGGGGATAAGAGCGCTGCTTAAATGGTACCTCGGTGTTTACTCGGATAGTGTGTTGGTCGACATTGCAGAGCGTAGATATCACTTCCATTTGGTAGCGCTCCTTTTCGCAAAACCTTCGGATGATGTCTTCAGTGCTAGTTTGGGGGGGTGGTGATACAGTAGAGTTGTGGTTGTGTGAATTAAAGTCGCGTTAGCAAGTCCATACCAACGATCAAGTCTTCTTGTAGACCTGGCAGGAAATGTACGATTTGTTTTACCGAATGGTCGTGGATGGTGAGTCTCACAGTATAGCTCCTCGCAATTGATATTTGTTGATTATTCGCCAATGCTAGCCATTGGGTGTTTCTGACCATTGGACGTGGTTTCGTTGGGGATAATTGTTTAGCTTCGTCCCAATGAATGTCAACGAGGCGCCGGTGTTTATGAGCGCATCGAGGCATTTATTGTGGCAACGAACCGGCACTCTAAGCATTGGTATGTGCGTTGTGTCGATGTCGGGGCTGGTGGTTACCTTGTGACAACTACAATTTCTGGTTAGTATCCCAGCTCCGCCACAGTGGCAGCAGAATAATCTGGGTCTTCCCCGGCAGTTCCCTCTTTTATGGCCAGGGTTGCCGCAGCGCCAGCTGTGAGTTTTTCGGGAATATGGTTGAGTCGTGACACAGTTTGACATATGAGGGCGTTGTTGTCGTCCTTCTTCTCCGCGAATGTGATCGTACTCATCTGTTTGGCTCATGAGATAGTCCAAGTTGGTGAAATCACGGCGCCTCATATAAAGGCGATATTCTGGTCGCAAACCTACGTAGATGCGATCTAAATGGTCGGTTTGGTGCATTCGTGGGTGTTGTCGTATCATGTTCATGACACTCATAATATATTTTTTGCAGGTATCGTGGAGGTAAGAAAAATGTCATTGCGGCGTCTTTGAATTGCTGCCATGTTTTTACATGGCATCGCTTGTAGCGTCACCAGTCTTTGGCGCGGTCGCGAAGCAGTTCGTTTAATGGTAATAGCAACCGGCTGTAATCCATGCTATAACACCTTGCCAGCTCCTCCATATTTTCTATGAATTCTAAAAGGGAACGTGAGCTGTTGAAATGCAAATTCCATTTGCGTACCGTGCCATGACGTCACACTCTCGACTGTCATGCAGTTGTTGCATGGGGTAATTATGCTGCTGTACCTCGTGGGACATTATTTGTGGAAGGGTCCTCGAATGTGCCACGGGTACTGTGGGTGAATCGCTTTTTAAGTCTCCGCTTTCTGCGGAATTCTGTCAGGATCGCCGTTTTTTTATGCATTGGCTCAAGCGTTGTCTTATCTCTTTCACAGTGTCATCTATTTGCAAGTTAAGAAGTTTCATCTGCGCTTCAAATTCGTCTTTTCTCAATTTGTAGACGAAGCTTAAGCTCTCCGGCAGGGAATGTTCCTTATTGTATTTGTTGTCGTGGTGATGTACTGTACTGTTAGGTTGTAGGTTCGGAGCATTGCTAACTTTTGTACTGCTGTGTTGATCTAGCGAGACACTTCGTGGTTGCGTATTTTGCTGATGCGGTGAGTTACTTCTCTGAATGGAAGCACCGCCTGCTTGAGCAATCTGCTGTTCGTTTGATGTGTTTGACGAACTGCTGCCAGAGGGAAGCGTATTTCGCGGCTGTGGTGAGTTAATTCTTTGTGTCGTAGCACAGCCGATTTGAGCAATCTGTTGTTCGTTTTGTATATCTAATGAACCGCTTCCAGAGGAAAGCGGTCCCTGCTCAAGCGCCATTTGGAACGACGAGATTTTCTTTCCTAGCCGGGAATAGCTCACTCTTCCCATGGTTCGTGGCAAGTGGGTCTCGTAACACCTGCGTATAATAGTTCAAGTTGCGTTTCCGAATTCGTTCGATTGGTGTTGCCACCAATCTAGCATTCACTCTAAGAGTTCGTATTTATCGTATTTATTATATTTACTTAACAATTTTTATAATTTAGTACTACAAGGGCCACAGTAGGTCGCTTAAAATACAAGAGCCACAACGGGTCGCTTAGAATAAAAAAGCCACAACGGGTCGTTTAAATAAAGAGCCACAACGGGTCGCTTAAATACAGACCCACAACGGGTCGCTTAAAAAAAGACCCACATCGGGTTGCTTAAATGCAGAGCCACATGGGGACGCTTACATAAAGAACCACAACGGGTTGCTTAAATACAGAGCCACAACGGGTCGCTTAAATAAAGAGCCACAACGGCTCGCTTCAATAAAGATCCACAACAGGTCGCTTAAATACAGAGCCACAACGGATCGCTTAAAATGCGAATCGGTCGCGAACGGAGACAACTTCCATGCCAAACAACATTTTGTACGTCGGCGGATTGCTATTTATTCACATGTCTGTATATATGTCAGTAGTTGTATGCTTTCTGGTTTTCTCCACTCGATTTGGAAATGTACATATTTTTCTTTTTGTGTAGCATGTATTCGTAGTGTGTACTTGTTTACATGCGGTCACTTGGAAGGAAAAGGTTTTGTGCGTTAATTCCAGTTCTGTTCTTCGTGGTCGGTTTGTATTCTTTATGTTTTGTTTTACTCTGTCTGTCGTTCGGTAGGTATGTTTAAATGTACATCTGGTTAACGCGAGTGTAAGTTTGATTATTTTTATTTCGTCTTTTACTGCCGAATCCGGTTTGGTTGTCGATCTTATGTCCGCAGTTGGTTGCCGTAAACGTTGCCTGGTGTTGTTGTTGTTGTCTGTTGTTGATTTCGGCGTTCGTCTCTATTCGTATGTCGGTGTGTGTATTCTCCCTGCATTCTGCCTGAGTGATCTATATATGTAATTGTTTTTAGCTCTGTGCTTATGAACGAAAAAGAATATATATGGCTCTGCTTTAATTCGTGAAAGAAGAAGATAATTGCAACGAAATGTGTTCGTTACATCCGAATTTAAGTAAGTTTTATTTTTAGATAGAGCTTCATACAAGTATTTATCTAAGTTGGGATTTAATCAAAGCGTTTATATATGTATTTTATAATTACAGTATTGGTTTTTATTTTGATCTAATAAATTTTCCTATATTTTGCTTGCTATACTAATTACTATTTGGAATGTGGTTAATTATAATAGGTTTACTATCGTTGTGACTTCAATTATTGCTGTGCTATAATAATCCACTTATCTGGAGACGTTAGGTAGGTAGGTAGGTAGGTAGGTAGTTATGGCTGTTCATGCGAACACACTTAGACCATGAAGGTCCATTGTGATGCCATATGGATCTCTCCCCCTCAAGGCTATGTTAGCCACAAAGTGCTATTTATATAGCGATTTAAATCCCTCACATTGAGTGGACTCACATCACAAAGGTCCTTGTAAAAGTAGACACCAAAGTGGGCCTGTCTCCTTTGAGCTAGGGCTGGGCAGCTGCATAAGAGATGAGAAACGGTCTCCTCCTCTTCCTCATCTCTGCAGCTCCTGCAAAAATCATTCGAGAAAAAGCCCAGTCTCCTAGCATGAGCCCCAAAAAGGCAATGTCCTGTTAAGACTCCTATCACTCGCCGGATGTTTTCCTTGTTCAACGTTAGGAGGTCCTGCGAGTTCTTCCAGTGATACCGAGGCCATAGTTGTCTTGCAATACCGCAAGTCACCTTCTCCTCCCACCTTTTGTTAGCCTCCATTAAAGCTTCTGTTTTCAATAAATACTTACAGGTAGCAAGTGGCATACCCGTGTCTAGGTTATCCGTTATGATGCCTGATTCAGTACCCAGGCGGGCTAATTCATCCGCTCGGCAGTTCCCTGGAATGTTACTGTGTCCTGGGACCCAGCACAATTTAATAGATATCTGTTCCGCAATCTCGTTAAGAGATTGGTGACAGCTTTTTACCACCAACGAAGTGGTGAAGGTCGATTCCAGGGATCTTATCGCAGCCTGGCTATCGGTATAAATACAGACACCCTCGGAGAATGTCTGATTATCCTTCAGCCAGGACAGTGCCTCCCGAATTGCCATCACTTCCGCCTGGAAGACGCTGCAATGGTCCGGAAAGCGAAAATTGCCCTCCCTTCCAAGAATTTCGCAGAAAACCCCAGCACCAACTCTGCCTCGCATCTTCGAACCATCCGTATACACATGTATACCTTTCTTGCCTGGCAGAGTTCCAGCCTCCCAGTCACCCCTGGTTGGAATTTCCGTTCGAAATTTTTGTGCTGGTAGTAACGTTGGAATGGTGTAGTCAAGGTTTTCAAAGGAGGATGATAATCCTTTCAAAATAGTCTGATGACCAACTTTAGTATTGGTCCATCTCTTTACAGCATTTAGCCTTATAGCCGAACACCTAGCTAGCAACTTGCCCATTACGTCTATTGGCAGGAGGTGCAACAACACTTCCAAAGCAGCTGTCGGTGTCGACCTCAACGCACCTCCTATACATAAACAAGCAGATCTTTGGACTTTTTCCAACAATCTTCAGTTTGTTACCTTAGTCAGAGCTGGCCACCAAGTGACCACCCCATATAGCAGTATAGGCCTGACTACTGCAACATACAGCCAGTGTACTATCGATGGGTTGAGGCCCCATTTATTACCAATGGCTCTCCTACAAGAGTAAAAAGCCACCGTTGCTTTATTTACTCTTTCGATGATATTTGGTTTCCAGCTTAATTTTCTATCCAGGATGAGACCAAGAAATTTTGCCTCATCCATGAAGTCAATCCTAGCTGCACCCATCCTTAGAGGTTCAATTCGCGGAATTTCATGCTTCCTCGTGAAAAGAACCAATTCAGTTTTCCGTGGGTTTACACCCAATCCCCTAGGAGCTGCCCATCTACTTAGAGTGTTTAGAGCAAGCTGTACAAGGTCCCTGATTACACATGGGTACTTGCCAGAGGCCGCTATGGCAAGATCATCCGCATATGCAATAACCTCTAGACCTTCTTGCTCCAGAATTTTCAGCAGTCCATCGACCACCAAATTCCACAATAAAGGAGATAGTACCCCCCCCCCCCCCCCCCCCCCCCCCCTGTGGAGTTCCTCTCCCCACCACTCTGTTTACATGCACGCAACCCAGCCGTGCCACAATAGTCCTTCCTTCCAGAAACTGACTGATAAAGCCCACAAGATGCCTATCAACTTGCAGGGTTCTTAAGGCATCCAGGATTGCATTCGTCTTCACATTGTTGAACGCTCCCTCGATGTCAACAAAAGCAACTAAGGAAAACTCCTTCCATGCTGAAGATTTTTCTATGATACCAACTAAGCAGTGCAGAGCTGTCTCTACTGATCTGCCCTTTAGGTATGCGTGCTGAGCTTGAGATAACTGCACTATATGCTTATCCCTTATGTGCAGATCAATAATCCTCTCCAGAATCTTTAATAGAAACGAGGATAAAGTTATGGGTCGCAGATCTTTGGCTGTTTCATGCGAGCGTTTACCCGCTTTAGGAATGAACACCACCAAACTTCTACGCCACTTCTGAGGAACATATCCAATACTTAGGCAGCCCTTGTAGATAGCAGTTAACCAAGGCATTACTAAATCACAAGAGTTCTGCAGCTCAGCTGGGAAGATACCATCCGGTCCAGGGGACTTAAAAGGCTTAAAAGTACTTATAGCCCATCCAAGCATATTGTCCGTTACCAGATGGCGCAAGTCCCATATAGGAGAGCAGGAAAGATTATACTCATAGTCCTCAGGGCGACTATTTCCTGGAAAGTGAGTATCAACTAGAACTTCTAGTGATTCAGCTCTTGATGTAGTCCAAGAGCCATCATCCTTCTTTATGGAGCCAACAACGGCCGGATTAGAGGATAAGATTTTCCTCAGCCTGCTAGCTTCCGAGGAACTCATAATATTTTCACAGAATTTTTTCCATGAGTTCCTCTTTGCTGCACGTAATTGTTTTTTGTATCTGCTTAAGGCAGCCTTGTATTCAGCCCAGAGATGAGAATCACTTGCTGATTTGGCAAGATTAAAAATTTTCCTACACCTCTTACGCATCTCCATTAAATCAGGGTTCCACCAAGGTGGTTTCTTTTTCCCTCTATGATTTTTAAAAGGGCACGAGGCCTCTAGAGCTCTATTTAGAGCACTTGAGAAGAACTCTAATCTATTATCAAGTTCCTCTCTGTCTGCGATACTCCCCAGTCTCCCAGACCCGAGGATTTCCGCAAGTTTAGTCCTATATTTTACCCAGTTAGTTTTCCTAACATTACGAGTTGGACAAGTTTGATCAACAGAAGTCCCCTTAAGGTTGAAGACAATGTACCTATGATCAGAGAAGGAATGCTCATCCGAAACCCTCCAATTGCTCACACGAGTGGTCAGCCCATGAGATACAATTGTTAGGTCCAGAACCTCTTCTCTGTTACTGATAACAAAGGTTGGCTCCCTCCCTTTGTTACAAATATAAAGATTCTCGCAAATTATAAAATCAAACAGCGACTCACCTCTAATGTTGATGTCTGAGCTGCCCCAGATGGTGTGGTGTGCATTTGCATCACAAGCAATCACCAACTCCGCTTTGCAGCATCTAGCAGCCGTTAGCAATCCTCTCGTCAAAACAGATGGAGGGTCCAGCTCATCCGACGGCATGTATATGGAGGACAGCCAGTAAACTTCGCGAGCAGCCTCCACCGCTACCGTAGTAATATCTCTTTCACTGAAATTATTTAGAAGAAAACCATTAAGTTTATTCTTCATCAGAATACAGGACCTGGGCCTACCTGCACCACTCCTGTAGAACAGTCTATATCCAGGAGCCTTTAATCCGCATACCTGGCCGTCAACGACCCAAGGTTCCTGGATTAGGCTTAGATTATTATTAGGATTAGACTGCTTTACAGTGATGGAGATTGATTTGCGTCACCCGGAGATCCAGGGCTAGCATTCCTAACCTCCACCACCGTATCCTCCAGCTCTGAGCCCGAGGCTAGCAGTTCCTCCTCCTCCTGCTTTGTCATGAGGAGTCCCTTTGCCATTTCCTCTTCCGATCCCATTTCGGGATCATCTATAGGTCCTGGACTCAAAGAACCCCCAACGGGTTCGACTGGATCCTCGGCACCCTTGTTGGCGTCGTCCTGGTCTTTTTTATAGACCTTCAGGGTGACCGAGGTAAAACCATACCCCACCACCCAGCCCATCCTACCTAGAGGTTCCAGGGACTCCTTATTCAGGACAACGACCGCTGACCTGAAGTCCCCCTTCGGTTCCTCCAGTTTGGAAACTTTCCAGTTTCCTGTAGGCAGATCTGGGTTGCTGCACTGGAGCATTTCCAGAACTACTGCAGGATCCGCTGGCTCCACCGGTATCCAAGCCCTAGCTCTAGGTCGGCAGGGAATTTCCTCTCGAGGAATGGCTTGCAATTTCGCTCCCTGCCAAACCTCTCCCAGCCTATCTATAGCCTTTTTGTAAAGGTCGCATGACCGCTGGTCGCCACATGCAACCAGCTTGATGCGGCCTTGATGCCAGCCAGCATCCCTTACTACAGGGACCGGGCCCGGAAACTCCTTCATCATAGGGAGGAAGCTGATCGCCAACTTAACCTCCACCTTTTTCCACCTATCAACAGATATAGTACAGTCAGGATCGCTCCTGTCCACCACCGCCAAAACGAGCCGATCCTTCACGACCTCACTATAGGACAACAGCTTGTCTCCACCTCTGATGCCTGCTGCCCCAACCCTAGCCTTTTTTCCGATCGGCGGTATTATTTCGTCACCTGACCGTTGTCTCTTGGGCGTTGTTGGTATCGAAGGTCCGGCCGCACCGATAACCTCCGTAACCCATTTGAGAGACTTCTTGTCCTTGTCGGTTAATTCCTTTTCAGGAATCTTCCGAAGTTTGTCACGAAGTCTGTAGGCGTTACGTCGAGTCCGTGCGTTTAACCTCGAACCCTGTCCAGCCTCCAACCCTATTCTCGAGGAACCGGGGCCAGTGGCGTCCGTCGCTGTCCCTGTCAGGTCCTTCTCTAGACAGCCCCTGGATCCGCTCGGGCTAGATGCGCTGATCTCAGCCTTCGCCACCATTACCGCCGTCAGAGTTTTCCCTCCCTCAGCACTGCCTTGACCACTTATTCCAGTGGCTACAGCAGCACCCAGATTCTTTTCAGCCGACATTTTAAGAGTTTCGGCTTCTCTTTTTGTTGTTTGTATAATTGATTTTTTGCTTGAAGACATAGTTGGTCCCACGAGTTGCGGAGAAGGGGTGGTCCACCTGTGCAGAGATCCGCAGTACACAGGTAAGGCTAGCTAATTCGGAGGGCGCCAGGTATCCGAATACTCCGTTCGAGACTGGGCTATTATTTAAACTGGGCCCCCAGCCAGGCTGATCCTCGGCACGGGTCGTATGACACCTTGATCCAGCCCAGTTGGTGGTCGTTTGTATCACCGACACAGCAAGAGCAGCCAATGTTACACTGACCGATCCTACTGGGCCAGTGACTTAAGCCCCTACACCACGACAAGGTCACCACCATCTGGAGACGTTAACATTTCTATTACTCATAGTCATACTCTCACTGCTATGATGGTGTAGCACTTGTAGGAACAAATATTATTGTTGATGCTATCGCTAGTGGCACTACTCCCGTTATAAATGAACTTTGCAATTGCGTTAAATTATTTACGGTTGTGCTTCTTTATAATTGTCACTAAATAACGCTGCTTGACTTATGTAATATGTATGCATGTGTGTTTGTGCATAAATATAAATGGTTAATTAATCTAAACTTTTGCTTTATTGTACATATTTGCTTCTCATGCAATTTGGCTTTGGCTTTTGGAATTTGGATTGCATGATTGATCAGCAATAATTACGATAGCCAGAATTCGCACAGAAACGTTTATCATTTAGAGTCACAAAAACACTTAATCATTTGATGTGTATTCATTTAATTAAGCACAAAAAAACCCTCCGCAATCTCACTCGTTAACGTCGTTTAGGAACTGTACATTCGCACATTTGCTCGTGATCAATCACACCACATTAACAAAACTACGATGACGCTTAAGGGCTAGTTATACTCACTCAACGCAAGCCCCTCCAACTTAAGAGCTGTCAAATTCCTACCCTTTTACATTAGTTGTGTGTTTGCTGGAAAGAGCAGCCGACACTCAACACGAAGTGTTGTACTCAACGCAAATATCAAAATCGATTTGATATTGTGCTTGCGTTAAGTGATTTGACAGCTAAAATCGTGATGCCATATTGGCTGTGTTTCCATAAAGAGGCTAATTTAGGTTAGGTTCACATATTTGCCGGTTGAAATATCCCGGCGTTATCAGTTGCCATTGTGTCATTGGTGAGTACATTTTCAACTATCGTATTCAACTGGCGCAATTCTCAAATATAAAAATCCCCACAAAAGAAGTTAAAATACCCAAAACAAATGCTACTAATGATACTGGCAACATCAGGCAAATGAAAGAGCCGGCACGAAGCAGACTTCGGCAACCCGTTTTCCAATGCACAAATTTCTCCTATGTGTCGTTCCCTTTGCGTTGAGTGAGTATAATCAGGCTTTAAGTACGGTCATTCGACCCTACGCCGTGAACACCTGCATGCTGACGCTAGTACGCCTGTCACTGAACACATTCTGCTGACGCTAGTGATCAGTCAGTGAACTCCGTAGCTAGCAAGTCAACGGCCCACATCATTCTGCTGACACAACATTTAATTATTTATTACTTGATTTAATTTTTATTTCTTAATTGTTTTCACTGGATTTTGGTTTTAATCATTATCTATATAAGCATAAGTTTTTATTCAATACAAGTAGTCGTCATTAAACCTCTCATCGATCACTGTCAATTTGCGGGCAACAAGTCCAAGTACTTGATTGCAACAACATAAAAATCCTAGTTTGTACTCAGGATAACATAAAACATCAGTGTCAATTTGCGGGCAACAAGTCCAAGTACTTGATTGCAACAACATAGAAAGCCTAGTTTTGTACTCAGGATAACGTAAACCATTTTCAACAGTTAGAGGGCTACAAGTACAAGTACTTGATTGCAACAACATAGAAACCCTAGTTTTGTACTCAGGATAACGTAAACCATTTTCAACAGTTAGAGGGTTACAAGTCCAAGTACTTGATTGCAACAAAAACTAAGGTCCTAGTTTGTACTCAGGACAAATAGCAATCAATTCAACGGGAACGACAGATTATTACATTGCGCATATTGGCGAGAATTGCAATGATGTCAAGTGTATCAGAAACAAAACCATATTTAAGGCGGCGCTGCTCCGCGAGGTTTCTTTGATCTCGCGAAATTTTACAAAATATATTCCAGACAGAGTTTTTAATTTTAATTTGACGCAAAATTTGCAGGTTTTGGGTATTTCTATTACAGTATTAATTAAAATCTCAGGATCCTTTGAGGAACTTCTCTCTTAGAGTAGATGGTTGAACAACGATTATTTCTCGACTGTCTCAATTTTCTGTCCACGGTTTTTGCCAAAGTCAAAAAGTTTTCTAGAAACTTCGATCACGCCATCTTACGAAACATGTCTGTGCGTCGGCATGCTGAGAAGAGGAGATGCCGATAACCGCAATGCGGACACCGGAATGAGCGGCTCTCCGTCCGCATTCTCTCCGCGCTCCGGTATAGAGCGAGGGCCTCGCCACACCTCACAAAACACGTGGTGGTCGGTCACCTGTGACAACAGCAACAGCTGGAAAAGGTGGTATTCTCAGCAAAACGATACACAGGAAAATTCAGTACACGAATCCACGACCTGAGACAACGTTGACGGCAAAAAAAAAAATAAATTACACAAAATATAAGATAAAAATAAACTAAGGTTAAACTACAAAAAAAAAAAAAAAAAACAAAAAAATATATCACAAAAAAAATTAAATTAACTAACTAAAAAAAAATGAAAACAAACTAATATTTTAAGGAAACAAAAAAAAAAATCAAAAATAACAAACAAACCGAAAGATACAAAAAACATTATACTAAAGGTAAATAAATAACACAAATAAAACATAAATACACGCACACTACAAAACACTAGCAACGACAAAACACAGGTTGAGCAGCAGCTCCACTGCTCCAGGCGACACAAACTCCTCCAACTTATCTCTCAATTCTCAAAACAAGAAAAAAAAATATTTTATTTCCAATGTATTAAGGCTTTTTGCCAAGAAGTAATTACATTTCCTACCACTCACCGCGGCTCTCTTGGTGCTTTGACTAGGTGATACATATTGTGCAGCACTCTGCTGCGGTGTACTCTATCATCCTCTTTCATTGTACGTAGTATTAGGTATAAAAATTGCTATTTATTAGTAGAAGTATAAGAATTGTTAATCGAATAATAAAAAAAGAAGAACAATTAAAAAAAACCAATAACAACGTCCGTGCTAGACTGCCGCGAGGACAGTGATGAGTAATTGGGGAACACGGTGTATGTTAGAGGGTTGCGAGATCCCTTTAACGAACCCTGGACAGACTGAGTTTTATGGCATCATTTTCTACCACCGAACGTTTACGGTTGTTTCTATCACGGTGGTTCTTAAAACACAATTTTGTATCTTCCAGTCTACCGTACGTTCAGCGACCTTGCTTTCGTTCAACTTTTCCAGCACTTCCCGACCAAACGTTTGGCTGCCAGTACTGTCTGTATACATACTATAGATTTGTCTTTTCATGTATACTCGCTTAACTCTTTCCTTCTCAATTTGCAGCAAGCAAAACCGTACCCTACATATGCAAACGTTTGCTTTTTTGTGTACGTTTGATAGCACAAACGAACCCGGGGTTCGTTCGGTTGATAACGATACAAAATGCTACATTTGACCTGGAACGCACAAATAGTATGGAAAGTGTTGTTGTGAATTTGGAAGAACAAACGATCTACGTTTCTCAATGTAAACAATGGCTCGCCGTTCGTTGAGTACACATTTTGAACAGCTGTGTTATGAAAAGTACAAAGCAACACAAGGAGAACCGAAACGTTCGTTGGTAGAAAATGATGCCATTATTCCAGCCTAAGAATAAAACTCGTTATAACTTCCTCGGCGTTTTTTTTTTTTGTATTTTTTATTATAACTATTCAGGAAATTCATTTGTACTGATACACAACTAATATTTAAGGTAATAAAGGAAAAATTAATTCATTTAGTTTCTTCATATGTTGGAGTCGTACTGTTGGAGTTCGAGAGCCCAACGAGCAAGTCGACCGGACGGCTTCTGCAGCGTATGTAGCCAGCAAAGCGAGTGATGATCGGTGATAACGGTAAATCTGTAACCCTCCAAGTATGGTCGCAGCTTTCGGATGCCGTACAGTTTTGCCAAGCATTCTTTTTCTGTTGTGGAATACTTTCTTTCCAAATCGTTTTACATTCAACTGGCATAGGCTATGACACACTCGTCAGATTCGTTCATCTGCGTTAACACTACTCCGAGCCCAGTGTCGCTGGCATCCGTCTGCAATACCCATCCGTCTGGCTTACTGAAGTCGGGGCAGCGTAATAAAGGCGCGCTGGTGAGGGCGGTTTTAAGTTTATTAAAGACGTCTTCTTCCAGCGTGCCCCACGCCCAGGTACTTTTCTTTTTGAGTAGCAGCGTGAGTGGCGCTGTAGGGGTGGAAAAGTCTTTGACGAAACGGCGATACCATGAGGCGGTACCTAATACTTGTCGCAGCTGTTTAACATTCTTCGGTGGCAGGAGATCTCGTACAGCGTGGATTTCTCTGGATAAGTATGAATGCCGTTCGGCGTCACCATGTGGCCTAGGTATTGCAGTTCCTTTTTTGCAGAATTGTGTCTTTTCGAAATTAGCTTTCAGGTTAGCCGCCCTTAGCCTTTCAAAAACAATTACTAAATTGCACATATGTTCCTCGAATTTTCCTTCTAAGACGATAATGTCGTCCAAATAAGCGAATGAGAATGGCTTCAACACTGGTCCGATCACTTTGTAAAGTATTCTCTGGAAGGTGGCCGGGGCGACATCACTGTCCATTGAAATAACCCACGGCCGGGTACGGTGAAAGCGGTGTACTTTGGTTATTCGAGCTCCAATATCCGCTTCTTAAATCAATTGTGCTTATGAATTTAGCCTCGCGGAGCTTGTCAAGGATGGCGTGAATTTAAGGTAGGGGATATTCGTCGCGAATACTGATTTTATTTAACTGTCGATAATCGATGGATAACACACAGTTTCCCTGCTTCTTCCGCACGAGGACGATAGCTGAGCTTTAGGGGCTCTTAGATGATTCGATTTTCTTCTCTTTAAGCAGCTCATGAATTTCCTTATCAATGACGTGCTGCAAGGCCGGGTTGCGGGGATAAGAGCGCTGCTTAAATGGTACCTCGGTGTTTACTCGGATCGTGTGTTGGTCGACATTGCAGAGCGTAGATATCACTTCCATTTGGTAGCGCTACTTTTCGCAAAACCTTCGGATGATGTCTTCAGTGCTAGTTTGCGGCGTGGTGATACAGTAGAGTTGTGCTTGTGTGAATTAAAGTCGGTTAGCAAGTCCATACCAACGATCAAGTCTTCTTGTAGACCTGGTAGGAAATGTACGATTTGTTTTACCGAATGGTCGTGGATGGTGAGTCTCACAGTATAGCTCCTCGCAATTGATATTTGTTGATTATTCGCCAATGCTAGCCATTGGGTGTTTCTGACCATTGGACGTGGTTTCGTTGGGGATAATTGTTTAGCTTCGTCCCAATGAATGTCAACGAGGCGCCGGTGTTTATGAGCGCATCGAGGCATTTATTGTGGCAACGAACCGGCACTCTAAGCATTGGTATGTGCGTTGTGTCGATGTCGGGGCTGGTGGTTACCTTGTGACAACTACAATTTCTGGTTAGTATCCCAGCTCCGCCACAGTGGCAGCAGAATAATTTGGGTCTTCCCCGGCAGTTCCCTCTTTTATGGCCAGGGTTGCCGCAGCGCCAGCTGTGAGTTTTTCGGGAATATGGTTGAGTCGTGACACAGTTTGACATATGAGGGCGTTGTTGTCGTCCTTTTTCTCCGCGAATGTGATCGTACTCATCTGTTTGGCTCATGAAATAGTCCAAGTTAGTGAAATCACGGCGCCTCATATAAAGGCGATATTCTGGTCGCAAACCTACGTAGATGCGATCTAAATGGTCGGTTTGGTGCATTCGGGGGTGTTGTCGTATCATGTTCATGACACTCATAATATATTTTTTGCAGGTATCGTGGAGGTAAGAAAAATGTCATTGCGGCGTTTTTGAATTGCTGCCATGTTTTTACATGGCATCGCTTGTAGCGTCAGCAGTCTTTGGCGCGGTCGCGAAGCAGTTCGTTTAATGGTAATAGCAACCGGCTGTATGCCATGCTATAACACCTTGCCAGCTCCTCCATATTTTCTATGAATTCTAAAAGGGAACGTGAGCTGTTGAAATGCAAATTCCATTTGCGTACCGTGCCATGACGTCACACTCTCGACTGTCATCCAGTTGTTGCATGGGGTAATTATGCTGCTGTACCTCGTGGGCCATTATTTGTGGAAGAGTCCTCGAATGTGCCACGGGTACTGTGGGTGAATCGCTTTTTAAGTCTCCGCTTTCTGCGGAATTCTGTCAGGATCGCCGTTTTTTTATGCATTGGCTCAAGCGTTGTCTTATCTCTTTCACAGTGTCATCTATTTGCAAGTTAAGAAGTTTCATCTGCGCTTCAAATTCGTCTTTTCTCAATTTGTAGACGAAGCTTAAGCTCTCCGGCAGGGAATGTTCCTTATTGTATTTGTTGTCGTGGTGATGTACTGAACTGTTAGGTTGTAGGTTCGGAGCATTGCTAACTTTTGTACTGCTGTGTTGATCTAGCGAGACACTTCGTGGTTGCGTATTTTGCTGATGCGGTGAGTTACTTCTCTGAATGGAAGCACCGCCTGCTTGAGCAATCTGCTGTTCGTTTGATGTGTTTGACGAACTGCTGCCAGAGGGAAGCGTATTTCGCGGCTGTGGTGAGTTAATTCTTTGTGTCGTAGCACAGCCGATTTGAGCAATCTGTTGTTCGTTTTGTATATCTAATGAACCGCTTCCAGAGGAAAGCGGTCCCTGCTCAAGCGACATTTGGAACGACGAGATTTTCTTTCCTAGCCGGGAATAGCTCACTCTTCCCATGGTTCGTGGCAAGTGGGTCTCGTAACACCTGCGTATAATAGTTCAAGTTGCGTTTCCGAATTCGTTCGATTGGTGTTGCCACCAATCTAGCATTCACTCTAAGAGTTCAGCTCGGACGCAATGTTGAGTATCGTATTTATTATATTTACTTAACAATTTTTATAATTTAGTACTACAAGGGCCACAGTAGGTCGCTTAAAATACAAGAGCCACAACGGGTCGCTTAGAATAAAAAAGCCACAACGGGTCGTTTAAATAAAGAGCCACAACGGGTCGCTTAAATACAGACCCACAACGGGTCGCTTAAAAAAAGACCCACATCGGGTTGCTTAAATGCAGAGCCACATGGGGACGCTTACATAAAGAACCACAACGGGTTGCTTAAATACAGAGCCACAACGGGTCGCTTAAATAAAGAGCCACAACGGCTCGCTTCAATAAAGATCCACAACAGGTCGCTTAAATACAGAGCCACAACGGATCGCTTAAAATGCGAATCGGTCGCGAACGGAGACAACTTCCATGCCAAACAACATTTTTGTACGTCGGCGGATTGCTATTTATTCACATGTATGTATATATGTCAGTAGATGTATGCTTTCTGGTTTTCTCCACTCGATTTGGAAATGTACATATTTTTCTTTTTGTGTAGCATGTATTCGTAGTGTGTACTTGTTTACATGCGGTCACTTGGAAGGAGAAGGTTTTGTGCGTTAATTCCAGTTCTGTTCTTCGTGGTCGGTTTGTATTCTTTATGTTTTGTTTTACTCTGTCTGTCGTTCGGTAGGTATGTTTAAATGTACATCTGGTTAACGCGAGTGTAAGTTTGATTATTTTTATTTCGTCTTTTACTGCCGAATCCGGTTTGGTTGTCGATCTTATGTCCGCAGTTGGCTGCCGTAAACGTTGTCTGGTGTTGTTGTTGTTGTCTGTTGTTGATTTCGGCGTTCGTCTCTATTCGTATGTCGGTGTGTGTATTCTCCCTGCATTCTGCCTGAGTGATCTATATATGTAATTGTTTTTAGCTCTGTGCTTATGAACGAAAAAGAATGTATATGGCTCTGCTTTAATTCGTGAAAGAAGAAGATAATTGCAACGAAATGTGTTCGTTACATCCGAATTTAAGTAAGTTTTATTTTTAGAGAGAGCTTCATACAAGTATTTATCTAAGTTGGGATTTAATCAAAGCGTTTATATATGTATTTTATAATTACAGTATTGGTTTTATTTTGATCTAATAAATTTTTCTATATTTTCCTTGCTATACTAATTACTATTTGGAATGTGGTTAATTATAATAGGTTTACTATCGTTGTGACTTCAATTATTGCTGTGCTATAATAATCCACTTATCTGGAGACGTTAACATTTCTATTACTCATAGTCATACTCTCACTGCTATGATGGTGTAGCACTTGTAGTAACAAATATTATTGTTGATGCTATCGCTAGTGGCACTACTCCCGTCATAAATGAACTTTGCAATAGCGTTAAATTATTTACGGTTGTGCTTCTTTATAATTATCACTAAATAACGCTGCTTGACTTATGTAATATGTATGCATGTGTGTTTGCGCATAAATATAAATGGTTAATTAATCTAAACTTTTGCTTTATTGTACATATTTGCTTCTCATGCAATTTGGCTTTGGCTTTTGGAATTTGGATTGCATGATTGATCAGCAATAATTACGATAGCCAGAATTCGCACAGAAACGTTTATCATTTGGAGTCACAAAAACACTTAATCATTTGATGTGTATTCATTCAATTAAGCACAAAAAAACCCTCCGCAATCTCACTCGTTAACGTCGTTTAGGAACTGTACATTCGCACATTTGCTCGTGATCAATCACACCACATTAACAAAACTACGATGACGATTAAGGGCTAGTTATACTCACTCAACGCAAGCCCCTCCAACTTAAGAGCTGTCAAATTCCTACCCTTTTACATTAGTTGTGTGTTTGCTAGAAAGAGCAGCCGACACTCAACACGAAGTGGTGTACTCAACGCAAATATCAAAATCGATTTGATATTGTGCTTGCGTTAAGTGATTTGACAGCTAAAATCGTGATGCCATATTGGATGTGTTTCCATAAAGAGGCTAATTTAGGTTAGGTTCACATATTTGCCGGTTGAAATATCCCGGCGTTATCAGTTGCCATTGTGTCATTGGTGAGTACATTTTCAACTATCGTAGTCAACTGGCGCAATTCTCAAATATAAAAATCCCCACAAAAGAAGTTAAAATACCCAAAACAAATGCTACTAATGATACTGGCAACATCAGGCAAATGAAAGAGCCGGCACGAAGCAGACTTCGGCAACCCGTTTTCCAATGCACAAATTTCCCCTATGTGTCGTTCCCTTTGCGTTGAGTGAGTATAATCAGGCTTTAAGTACGGTCATTTGACTCTACGCCGTGAACACCTGCATGCTGACGCTAGTACGCCTGTCACTGAACACATTCTGCTGACGCTAGTGATCAGTCAGTGAACTCCGTAGCTAGCAAGTCAACGGCCCACATCATTCTGCTGACACAACATTTAATTATTTATTACTTGATTTAATCATTATGGTTTTAATCATTATCTATATAAGCATAAGTTTTTATTCATTACAAGTAGTCGTCATTAAACCTCTCATCGATCACTGTCAATTTGCGGGCAACAAGTCCAAGTACTTGATTGCAACAACATAAAAATCCTAGTTTGTACTCAGGATAACATAAAACATCAGTGTCAATTTGCGGGCAACAAGTCCAAGTACTTGATTGCAACAACATAGAAAGCCTAGTTTTGTACTCAGGATAACGTAAACCATTTTCAACAGTTAGAGGGCTACAAGTACAAGTACTTGATTGCAACAACATAGAAACCCTAGTTTTGTACTCAGGATAACGTAAACCATTTTCAACAGTTAGAGGGTTACAAGTCCAAGTACTTGATTGCAACAAAAACTAAGGTCCTAGTTTGTACTAAGGCAAATAACAATCAATTCAACGGGAACGACAGATTATTACATTGCGCATATTGGCGAGAATTGCAATGATGTCAAGTGTATCAGAAACAAAACCATATTTAAGGCGGCGCTGCTCCGCGAGGTTTCTTTGATCTCGCGAAATTTTACAAAATATATTCCAGACAGAGTTTTTAATTTTAATTTGACGCAAAATTTGCAGGTTTTGGGTATTTCTATTACAGTATTAATTAAAATCTCAGGATCCTTTGAGGAACTTCTCTCTTAGAGTAGATGGTTGAACAACGATTATTTCTCGACTGTCTCAATTTTCTATCCACGGTTTTTGCCAAAGTCAAAAAGTTTTCTAGAAACTTCGATCACGCCATCTTACGAAACATGTCTGTGCGTCGGCATGCTGAGAAGAGGAGATGCCGATAACCGCAATGCGGACACCGGAATGAGCGGCTCTCCGTTCGCATTCTCTCCGCGCTCCGGTATAGAGCGAGGGCCTCGCCACACCTCACAAAACACGTGGTGGTCGGTCACCTGTGACAACAGCAACAGCTGGAAAAGGTGGTATTCTCAGCAAAACGATACACAGGAAAATTCAGTACACGAATCCACGACCTGAGACAACGTTGACGGCAAAAAAAAAATAAATTACACAAAATATAAGATAAAAATAAACTAAGGTTAAACTACAAAAAAAAAAAAAAAACAAAAAAATATATCACAAAAAAAATTAAATTAACTAACTAAAAAAAAATGAAAACAAACTAATATTTTAAGGAAACAAAAAAAAAAATCAAAAATAACAAACAAACCGAAAGATACAAAAAACATTATACTAAAGGTAAATAAATAACACAAATAAAACATAAATACACGCACACTACAAAACACTAGCAACGACAAAACACAGGTTGAGCAGCAGCTCCACTGCTCCAGGCGACACAAACTCCTCCAACTTATCTCTCAATTCTCAAAACAAGAAAAAAAAATATTTTATTTCCAATGTATTAAGGCTTTTTGCCAAGAAGTAATTACATTTCCTACCACTCACCGCGGCTCTCTTGGTGCTTTGACTAGGTGATACATATTGTGCAGCACTCTGCTGCGGTGTACTCTATCATCCTCTTTCATTGTACGTAGTATTAGGTATAAAAATTGCTATTTATTAGTAGAAGTATAAGAATTGTTAATCGAATAATAAAAAAAGAAGAAAAATTAAAAAAAACCAATAACAACGTCCGTGCTAGACTGCCGCGAGGACAGTGATGAGTAATTGGGGAACACGGTGTATGTTAGAGGGTTGCGAGATCCTTTTAACGAACCCTGGACAGACTGAGTTTTATTCCAGCCTAAGAATAAAACTCGTTATAACTTCCTCGGCGTTTTTTTTTTTGTATTTTTTATTATAACTATTCAGGAAATTCATTTGTACTGATACACAACTAATATTTAAGGTAATAAAGGAAAAATTAATTCATTTAGTTTCTTCATATGTTGGAGTCGTACTGTTGGAGTTCGAGAGCCCAACGAGCAAGTCGACCGGACGGCTTCTGCAGCGTATGTAGCCAGCAAAGCGAGTGATGATCGGTGATAACGGTAAATCTGTAACCCTCCAAGTATGGTCGCAGCTTTCGGATGCCGTACAGTTTTGCCAAGCATTCTTTTTCTGTTGTGGAATACTTTCTTTCCAAATCGTTTTACATTCAACTGGCATAGGCTATGACACACTCGTCAGATTCGTTCATCTGCGTTAACACTACTCCGAGCCCAGTGTCGCTGGCATCCGTCTGCAATACCCATCCGTCTGGCTTACTGAAGTCGGGGCAGCGTAATAAAGGCGCGCTGGTGAGGGCGGTTTTAAGTTTATTAAAGACGTCTTCTTCCAGCGTGCCCCACGCCCAGGTACTTTTCTTTTTGAGTAGCAGCGTGAGTGGCGCTGTAGGGGTGGAAAAGTCTTTGACGAAACGGCGATACCATGAGGCGGTACCTAATACTTGTCGCAGCTGTTTAACATTCTTCGGTGGCAGGAGATCTCGTACAGCGTGGATTTCTCTGGATAAGTATGAATGCCGTTCGGTGTCACCATGTGGCCTAGGTATTGCAGTTCCTTTTTTGCAGAATTGTGTCTTTTCGAAATTAGCTTTCAGGTTAGCCGCCCTTAGCCTTTCAAAAACAATTACTAAATTGCACATATGTTCCTCGAATTTTCCTTCTAAGACGATAATGTCGTCCAAATAAGCGAATGAGAATGGCTTCAACACTGGTCCGATCACTTTGTAAAGTATTCTCTGGAAGGTGGCCGGGGCGACATCACTGTCCATTGAAATAACCCACGGCCGGGTACGGTGAAAGCGGTGTACTTTGGTTATTCGAGCTCCAATATCCGCTTCTTAAATCAATTGTGCTTATGAATTTAGCCTCGCGGAGCTTGTCAAGGATGGCGTGAATTTAAGGTAGGGGATATTCGTCGCGAATACTGATTTTATTTAACTGTCGATAATCGATGGATAACACACAGTTTCCCTGCTTCTTCCGCACGAGGACGATAGCTGAGCTTTAGGGGCTCTTAGATGATTCGATTTTCTTCTCTTTAAGCAGCTCATGAATTTCCTTATCAATGACGTGCTGCAAGGCCGGGTTGCGGGGATAAGAGCGCTGCTTAAATGGTACCTCGGTGTTTACTCGGATCGTGTGTTGGTCGACATTGCAGAGCGTAGATATCACTTCCATTTGGTAGCGCTACTTTTCGCAAAACCTTCGGATGATGTCTTCAGTGCTAGTTTGCGGCGTGGTGATACAGTAGAGTTGTGCTTGTGTGAATTAAAGTCGGTTAGCAAGTCCATACCAACGATCAAGTCTTCTTGTAGACCTGGTAGGAAATGTACGATTTGTTTTACCGAATGGTCGTGGATGGTGAGTCTCACAGTATAGCTCCTCGCAATTGATATTTGTTGATTATTCGCCAATGCTAGCCATTGGGTGTTTCTGACCATTGGACGTGGTTTCGTTGGGGATAATTGTTTAGCTTCGTCCCAATGAATGTCAACGAGGCGCCGGTGTTTATGAGCGCATCGAGGCATTTATTGTGGCAACGAACCGGCACTCTAAGCATTGGTATGTGCGTTGTGTCGATGTCGGGGCTGGTGGTTACCTTGTGACAACTACAATTTCTGGTTAGTATCCCAGCTCCGCCACAGTGGCAGCAGAATAATTTGGGTCTTCCCCGGCAGTTCCCTCTTTTATGGCCAGGGTTGCCGCAGCGCCAGCTGTGAGTTTTTCGGGAATATGGTTGAGTCGTGACACAGTTTGACATATGAGGGCGTTGTTGTCGTCCTTTTTCTCCGCGAATGTGATCGTACTCATCTGTTTGGCTCATGAAATAGTCCAAGTTAGTGAAATCACGGCGCCTCATATAAAGGCGATATTCTGGTCGCAAACCTACGTAGATGCGATCTAAATGGTCGGTTTGGTGCATTCGGGGGTGTTGTCGTATCATGTTCATGACACTCATAATATATTTCTTGCAGGTATCGTGGAGGTAAGAAAAATGTCATTGCGGCGTTTTTGAATTGCTGCCATGTTTTTACATGGCATCGCTTGTAGCGTCAGCAGTCTTTGGCGCGGTCGCGAAGCAGTTCGTTTAATGGTAATAGCAACCGGCTGTAATCCATGCTATAACACCTTGCCAGCTCCTCCATATTTTCTATGAATTCTAAAAGGGAACGTGAGCTGTTGAAATGCAAATTCCATTTGCGTACCGTGCCATGACGTCACACTCTCGACTGTCATCCAGTTGTTGCATGGGGTAATTATGCTGCTGTACCTTGTGGGCCATTATTTGTGGAAGAGTCCTCGAATGTGCCACGGGTACTGTGGGTGAATCGCTTTTTAAGTCTCCGCTTTCTGCGGAATTCTGTCAGGATCGCCGTTTTTTTATGCATTGGCTCAAGCGTTGTCTTATCTCTTTCACAGTGTCATCTATTTGCAAGTTAAGAAGTTTCATCTGCGCTTCAAATTCGTCTTTTCTCAATTTGTAGACGAAGCTTAAGCTCTCCGGCAGGGAATGTTCCTTATTGTATTTGTTGTCGTGGTGATGTACTGAACTGTTAGGTTGTAGGTTCGGAGCATTGCTAACTTTTGTACTGCTGTGTTGATCTAGCGAGACACTTCGTGGTTGCGTATTTTGCTGATGCGGTGAGTTACTTCTCTGAATGGAAGCACCGCCTGCTTGAGCAATCTGCTGTTCGTTTGATGTGTTTGACGAACTGCTGCCAGAGGGAAGCGTATTTCGCGGCTGTGGTGAGTTAATTCTTTGTGTCGTAGCACAGCCGATTTGAGCAATCTGTTGTTCGTTTTGTATATCTAATGAACCGCTTCCAGAGGAAAGCGGTCCCTGCTCAAGCGACATTTGGAACGACGAGATTTTCTTTCCTAGCCGGGAATAGCTCACTCTTCCCATGGTTCGTGGCAAGTGGGTCTCGTAACACCTGCGTATAATAGTTCAAGTTGCGTTTCCGAATTCGTTCGATTGGTGTTGCCACCAATCTAGCATTCACTCTAAGAGTTCAGCTCGGACGCAATGTTGATCGTATATCGTATCGTATTTATTATATTTACTTAACAATTTTTATAATTTAGTACTACAAGGGCCACAGTAGGTCGCTTAAAATACAAGAGCCACAACGGGTCGCTTAGAATAAAAAAGCCACAACGGGTCGTTTAAATAAAGAGCCACAACGGGTCGCTTAAATACAGACCCACAACGGGTCGCTTAAAAAAAGACCCACATCGGGTTGCTTAAATGCAGAGCCACATGGGGACGCTTACATAAAGAACCACAACGGGTTGCTTAAATACAGAGCCACAACGGGTCGCTTAAATAAAGAGCCACAACGGCTCGCTTCAATAAAGATCCACAACAGGTCGCTTAAATAGAGAGCCACAACGGATCGCTTAAAATGCGAATCGGTCGCGAACGGAGACAACTTCCATGCCAAACAACATTTTTGTACGTCGGCGGATTGCTATTTATTCACATGTCTGTATATATGTCAGTAGATGTATGCTTTCTGGTTTTCTCCACTCGATTTGGAAATGTACATATTTTTCTTTTTGTGTAGCATGTATTCGTAGTGTGTACTTGTTTACATGCGGTCACTTGGAAGGAGAAGGTTTTGTGCGTTAATTCCAGTTCTGTTCTTCGTGGTCGGTTTGTATTCTTTATGTTTTGTTTTACTCTGTCTGTCGTTCGGTAGGTATGTTTAAATGTACATCTGGTTAACGCGAGTGTAAGTTTGATTATTTTTATTTCGTCTTTTACTGCCGAATCCGGTTTGGTTGTCGATCTTATGTCCGCAGTTGGCTGCCGTAAACGTTGCCTGGTGTTGTTGTTGTTGTCTGTTGTTGATTTCGGCGTTCGTCTCTATTCGTATGTCGGTGTGTGTATTCTCCCTGCATTCTGCCTGAGTGATCTATATATGTAATTGTTTTTAGCTCTGTGCTTATGAACGAAAAAGAATATATATGGCTCTGCTTTAATTCGTGAAAGAAGAAGATAATTGCAACGAAATGTGTTCGTTACATCCGAATTTAAGTAAGTTTTATTTTTAGAGAGAGCTTCATACAAGTATTTATCTAAGTTGGGATTAAATCAAAGCGTTTATATATGTATTTTATAATTACAGTATTGGTTTTATTTTGATCTAATAAATTTTTCTATATTTTCCTTGCTATACTAATTACTATTTGGAATGTGGTTAATTATAATAGGTTTACTATCGTTGTGACTTCAATTATTGCTGTGCTATAATAATCCACTTATCTGGAGACGTTAACATTTCTATTACTCATAGTCATACTCTCACTGCTATGATGGTGTAGCACTTGTAGTAACAAATATTATTGTTGATGCTATCGCTAGTGGCACTACTCCCGTCATAAATGAACTTTGCAATAGCGTTAAATTATTTACGGTTGTGCTTCTTTATAATTATCACTAAATAACGCTGCTTGACTTATGTAATATGTATGCATGTGTGTTTGCGCATAAATATAAATGGTTAATTAATCTAAACTTTTGCTTTATTGTACATATTTGCTTCTCATGCAATTTGGCTTTGGCTTTTGGAATTTGGATTGCATGATTGATCAGCAATAATTACGATAGCCAGAATTCGCACAGAAACGTTTATCATTTGGAGTCACAAAAACACTTAATCATTTGATGTGTATTCATTCAATTAAGCACAAAAAAACCCTCCGCAATCTCACTCGTTAACGTCGTTTAGGAACTGTACATTCGCACATTTGCTCGTGATCAATCACACCACATTAACAAAACTACGATGACGATTAAGGGCTAGTTATACTCACTCAACGCAAGCCCCTCCAACTTAAGAGCTGTCAAATTCCTACCCTTTTACATTAGTTGTGTGTTTGCTAGAAAGAGCAGCCGACACTCAACACGAAGTGGTGTACTCAACGCAAATATCAAAATCGATTTGATATTGTGCTTGCGTTAAGTGATTTGACAGCTAAAATCGTGATGCCATATTGGATGTGTTTCCATAAAGAGGCTAATTTAGGTTAGGTTCACATATTTGCCGGTTGAAATATCCCGGCGTTATCAGTTGCCATTGTGTCATTGGTGAGTACATTTTCAACTATCGTAGTCAACTGGCGCAATTCTCAAATATAAAAATCCCCACAAAAGAAGTTAAAATACCCAAAACAAATGCTACTAATGATACTGGCAACATCAGGCAAATGAAAGAGCCGGCACGAAGCAGACTTCGGCAACCCGTTTTCCAATGCACAAATTTCCCCTATGTGTCGTTCCCTTTGCGTTGAGTGAGTATAATCAGGCTTTAAGTACGGTCATTTGACTCTACGCCGTGAACACCTGCATGCTGACGCTAGTACGCCTGTCACTGAACACATTCTGCTGACGCTAGTGATCAGTCAGTGAACTCCGTAGCTAGCAAGTCAACGGCCCACATCATTCTGCTGACACAACATTTAATTATTTATTACTTGATTTAATCATTATGGTTTTAATCATTATCTATATAAGCATAAGTTTTTATTCATTACAAGTAGTCGTCATTAAACCTCTCATCGATCACTGTCAATTTGCGGGCAACAAGTCCAAGTACTTGATTGCAACAACATAAAAATCCTAGTTTGTACTCAGGATAACATAAAACATCAGTGTCAATTTGCGGGCAACAAGTCCAAGTACTTGATTGCAACAACATAGAAAGCCTAGTTTTGTACTCAGGATAACGTAAACCATTTTCAACAGTTAGAGGGCTACAAGTACAAGTACTTGATTGCAACAACATAGAAACCCTAGTTTTGTACTCAGGATAACGTAAACCATTTTCAACAGTTAGAGGGTTACAAGTCCAAGTACTTGATTGCAACAAAAACTAAGGTCCTAGTTTGTACTAAGGCAAATAACAATCAATTCAACGGGAACGACAGATTATTACATTGCGCATATTGGCGAGAATTGCAATGATGTCAAGTGTATCAGAAACAAAACCATATTTAAGGCGGCGCTGCTCCGCGAGGTTTCTTTGATCTCGCGAAATTTTACAAAATATATTCCAGACAGAGTTTTTAATTTTAATTTGACGCAAAATTTGCAGGTTTTGGGTATTTCTATTACAGTATTAATTAAAATCTCAGGATCCTTTGAGGAACTTCTCTCTTAGAGTAGATGGTTGAACAACGATTATTTCTCGACTGTCTCAATTTTCTATCCACGGTTTTTGCCAAAGTCAAAAAGTTTTCTAGAAACTTCGATCACGCCATCTTACGAAACATGTCTGTGCGTCGGCATGCTGAGAAGAGGAGATGCCGATAACCGCAATGCGGACACCGGAATGAGCGGCTCTCCGTTCGCATTCTCTCCGCGCTCCGGTATAGAGCGAGGGCCTCGCCACACCTCACAAAACACGTGGTGGTCGGTCACCTGTGACAACAGCAACAGCTGGAAAAGGTGGTATTCTCAGCAAAACGATACACAGGAAAATTCAGTACACGAATCCACGACCTGAGACAACGTTGACGGCAAAAAAAAAATAAATTACACAAAATATAAGATAAAAATAAACTAAGGTTAAACTACAAAAAAAAAAAAAAAACAAAAAAATATATCACAAAAAAAATTAAATTAACTAACTAAAAAAAAATGAAAACAAACTAATATTTTAAGGAAACAAAAAAAAAAATCAAAAATAACAAACAAACCGAAAGATACAAAAAACATTATACTAAAGGTAAATAAATAACACAAATAAAACATAAATACACGCACACTACAAAACACTAGCAACGACAAAACACAGGTTGAGCAGCAGCTCCACTGCTCCAGGCGACACAAACTCCTCCAACTTATCTCTCAATTCTCAAAACAAGAAAAAAAAATATTTTATTTCCAATGTATTAAGGCTTTTTGCCAAGAAGTAATTACATTTCCTACCACTCACCGCGGCTCTCTTGGTGCTTTGACTAGGTGATACATATTGTGCAGCACTCTGCTGCGGTGTACTCTATCATCCTCTTTCATTGTACGTAGTATTAGGTATAAAAATTGCTATTTATTAGTAGAAGTATAAGAATTGTTAATCGAATAATAAAAAAAGAAGAAAAATTAAAAAAAACCAATAACAACGTCCGTGCTAGACTGCCGCGAGGACAGTGATGAGTAATTGGGGAACACGGTGTATGTTAGAGGGTTGCGAGATCCTTTTAACGAACCCTGGACAGACTGAGTTTTATTCCAGCCTAAGAATAAAACTCGTTATAACTTCCTCGGCGTTTTTTTTTTTGTATTTTTTATTATAACTATTCAGGAAATTCATTTGTACTGATACACAACTAATATTTAAGGTAATAAAGGAAAAATTAATTCATTTAGTTTCTTCATATGTTGGAGTCGTACTGTTGGAGTTCGAGAGCCCAACGAGCAAGTCGACCGGACGGCTTCTGCAGCGTATGTAGCCAGCAAAGCGAGTGATGATCGGTGATAACGGTAAATCTGTAACCCTCCAAGTATGGTCGCAGCTTTCGGATGCCGTACAGTTTTGCCAAGCATTCTTTTTCTGTTGTGGAATACTTTCTTTCCAAATCGTTTTACATTCAACTGGCATAGGCTATGACACACTCGTCAGATTCGTTCATCTGCGTTAACACTACTCCGAGCCCAGTGTCGCTGGCATCCGTCTGCAATACCCATCCGTCTGGCTTACTGAAGTCGGGGCAGCGTAATAAAGGCGCGCTGGTGAGGGCGGTTTTAAGTTTATTAAAGACGTCTTCTTCCAGCGTGCCCCACGCCCAGGTACTTTTCTTTTTGAGTAGCAGCGTGAGTGGCGCTGTAGGGGTGGAAAAGTCTTTGACGAAACGGCGATACCATGAGGCGGTACCTAATACTTGTCGCAGCTGTTTAACATTCTTCGGTGGCAGGAGATCTCGTACAGCGTGGATTTCTCTGGATAAGTATGAATGCCGTTCGGTGTCACCATGTGGCCTAGGTATTGCAGTTCCTTTTTTGCAGAATTGTGTCTTTTCGAAATTAGCTTTCAGGTTAGCCGCCCTTAGCCTTTCAAAAACAATTACTAAATTGCACATATGTTCCTCGAATTTTCCTTCTAAGACGATAATGTCGTCCAAATAAGCGAATGAGAATGGCTTCAACACTGGTCCGATCACTTTGTAAAGTATTCTCTGGAAGGTGGCCGGGGCGACATCACTGTCCATTGAAATAACCCACGGCCGGGTACGGTGAAAGCGGTGTACTTTGGTTATTCGAGCTCCAATATCCGCTTCTTAAATCAATTGTGCTTATGAATTTAGCCTCGCGGAGCTTGTCAAGGATGGCGTGAATTTAAGGTAGGGGATATTCGTCGCGAATACTGATTTTATTTAACTGTCGATAATCGATGGATAACACACAGTTTCCCTGCTTCTTCCGCACGAGGACGATAGCTGAGCTTTAGGGGCTCTTAGATGATTCGATTTTCTTCTCTTTAAGCAGCTCATGAATTTCCTTATCAATGACGTGCTGCAAGGCCGGGTTGCGGGGATAAGAGCGCTGCTTAAATGGTACCTCGGTGTTTACTCGGATCGTGTGTTGGTCGACATTGCAGAGCGTAGATATCACTTCCATTTGGTAGCGCTACTTTTCGCAAAACCTTCGGATGATGTCTTCAGTGCTAGTTTGCGGCGTGGTGATACAGTAGAGTTGTGCTTGTGTGAATTAAAGTCGGTTAGCAAGTCCATACCAACGATCAAGTCTTCTTGTAGACCTGGTAGGAAATGTACGATTTGTTTTACCGAATGGTCGTGGATGGTGAGTCTCACAGTATAGCTCCTCGCAATTGATATTTGTTGATTATTCGCCAATGCTAGCCATTGGGTGTTTCTGACCATTGGACGTGGTTTCGTTGGGGATAATTGTTTAGCTTCGTCCCAATGAATGTCAACGAGGCGCCGGTGTTTATGAGCGCATCGAGGCATTTATTGTGGCAACGAACCGGCACTCTAAGCATTGGTATGTGCGTTGTGTCGATGTCGGGGCTGGTGGTTACCTTGTGACAACTACAATTTCTGGTTAGTATCCCAGCTCCGCCACAGTGGCAGCAGAATAATTTGGGTCTTCCCCGGCAGTTCCCTCTTTTATGGCCAGGGTTGCCGCAGCGCCAGCTGTGAGTTTTTCGGGAATATGGTTGAGTCGTGACACAGTTTGACATATGAGGGCGTTGTTGTCGTCCTTTTTCTCCGCGAATGTGATCGTACTCATCTGTTTGGCTCATGAAATAGTCCAAGTTAGTGAAATCACGGCGCCTCATATAAAGGCGATATTCTGGTCGCAAACCTACGTAGATGCGATCTAAATGGTCGGTTTGGTGCATTCGGGGGTGTTGTCGTATCATGTTCATGACACTCATAATATATTTCTTGCAGGTATCGTGGAGGTAAGAAAAATGTCATTGCGGCGTTTTTGAATTGCTGCCATGTTTTTACATGGCATCGCTTGTAGCGTCAGCAGTCTTTGGCGCGGTCGCGAAGCAGTTCGTTTAATGGTAATAGCAACCGGCTGTAATCCATGCTATAACACCTTGCCAGCTCCTCCATATTTTCTATGAATTCTAAAAGGGAACGTGAGCTGTTGAAATGCAAATTCCATTTGCGTACCGTGCCATGACGTCACACTCTCGACTGTCATCCAGTTGTTGCATGGGGTAATTATGCTGCTGTACCTTGTGGGCCATTATTTGTGGAAGAGTCCTCGAATGTGCCACGGGTACTGTGGGTGAATCGCTTTTTAAGTCTCCGCTTTCTGCGGAATTCTGTCAGGATCGCCGTTTTTTTATGCATTGGCTCAAGCGTTGTCTTATCTCTTTCACAGTGTCATCTATTTGCAAGTTAAGAAGTTTCATCTGCGCTTCAAATTCGTCTTTTCTCAATTTGTAGACGAAGCTTAAGCTCTCCGGCAGGGAATGTTCCTTATTGTATTTGTTGTCGTGGTGATGTACTGAACTGTTAGGTTGTAGGTTCGGAGCATTGCTAACTTTTGTACTGCTGTGTTGATCTAGCGAGACACTTCGTGGTTGCGTATTTTGCTGATGCGGTGAGTTACTTCTCTGAATGGAAGCACCGCCTGCTTGAGCAATCTGCTGTTCGTTTGATGTGTTTGACGAACTGCTGCCAGAGGGAAGCGTATTTCGCGGCTGTGGTGAGTTAATTCTTTGTGTCGTAGCACAGCCGATTTGAGCAATCTGTTGTTCGTTTTGTATATCTAATGAACCGCTTCCAGAGGAAAGCGGTCCCTGCTCAAGCGACATTTGGAACGACGAGATTTTCTTTCCTAGCCGGGAATAGCTCACTCTTCCCATGGTTCGTGGCAAGTGGGTCTCGTAACACCTGCGTATAATAGTTCAAGTTGCGTTTCCGAATTCGTTCGATTGGTGTTGCCACCAATCTAGCATTCACTCTAAGAGTTCAGCTCGGACGCAATGTTGATCGTATATCGTATCGTATTTATTATATTTACTTAACAATTTTTATAATTTAGTACTACAAGGGCCACAGTAGGTCGCTTAAAATACAAGAGCCACAACGGGTCGCTTAGAATAAAAAAGCCACAACGGGTCGTTTAAATAAAGAGCCACAACGGGTCGCTTAAATACAGACCCACAACGGGTCGCTTAAAAAAAGACCCACATCGGGTTGCTTAAATGCAGAGCCACATGGGGACGCTTACATAAAGAACCACAACGGGTTGCTTAAATACAGAGCCACAACGGGTCGCTTAAATAAAGAGCCACAACGGCTCGCTTCAATAAAGATCCACAACAGGTCGCTTAAATAGAGAGCCACAACGGATCGCTTAAAATGCGAATCGGTCGCGAACGGAGACAACTTCCATGCCAAACAACATTTTTGTACGTCGGCGGATTGCTATTTATTCACATGTCTGTATATATGTCAGTAGATGTATGCTTTCTGGTTTTCTCCACTCGATTTGGAAATGTACATATTTTTCTTTTTGTGTAGCATGTATTCGTAGTGTGTACTTGTTTACATGCGGTCACTTGGAAGGAGAAGGTTTTGTGCGTTAATTCCAGTTCTGTTCTTCGTGGTCGGTTTGTATTCTTTATGTTTTGTTTTACTCTGTCTGTCGTTCGGTAGGTATGTTTAAATGTACATCTGGTTAACGCGAGTGTAAGTTTGATTATTTTTATTTCGTCTTTTACTGCCGAATCCGGTTTGGTTGTCGATCTTATGTCCGCAGTTGGCTGCCGTAAACGTTGCCTGGTGTTGTTGTTGTTGTCTGTTGTTGATTTCGGCGTTCGTCTCTATTCGTATGTCGGTGTGTGTATTCTCCCTGCATTCTGCCTGAGTGATCTATATATGTAATTGTTTTTAGCTCTGTGCTTATGAACGAAAAAGAATATATATGGCTCTGCTTTAATTCGTGAAAGAAGAAGATAATTGCAACGAAATGTGTTCGTTACATCCGAATTTAAGTAAGTTTTATTTTTAGAGAGAGCTTCATACAAGTATTTATCTAAGTTGGGATTAAATCAAAGCGTTTATATATGTATTTTATAATTACAGTATTGGTTTTATTTTGATCTAATAAATTTTTCTATATTTTCCTTGCTATACTAATTACTATTTGGAATGTGGTTAATTATAATAGGTTTACTATCGTTGTGACTTCAATTATTGCTGTGCTATAATAATCCACTTATCTGGAGACGTTAACATTTCTATTACTCATAGTCATACTCTCACTGCTATGATGGTGTAGCACTTGTAGTAACAAATATTATTGTTGATGCTATCGCTAGTGGCACTACTCCCGTCATAAATGAACTTTGCAATAGCGTTAAATTATTTACGGTTGTGCTTCTTTATAATTATCACTAAATAACGCTGCTTGACTTATGTAATATGTATGCATGTGTGTTTGCGCATAAATATAAATGGTTAATTAATCTAAACTTTTGCTTTATTGTACATATTTGCTTCTCATGCAATTTGGCTTTGGCTTTTGGAATTTGGATTGCATGATTGATCAGCAATAATTACGATAGCCAGAATTCGCACAGAAACGTTTATCATTTGGAGTCACAAAAACACTTAATCATTTGATGTGTATTCATTCAATTAAGCACAAAAAAACCCTCCGCAATCTCACTCGTTAACGTCGTTTAGGAACTGTACATTCGCACATTTGCTCGTGACAATCACACCACATTAACAATCACTACGATGACGATTAAGGGCTAGTTATACTCACTCAACGCAAGCCCCTCCAACTTAAGAGCTGTCAAATTCCTACCCTTTTACATTAGTTGTGTGTTTGCTAGAAAGAGCAGCCGACACTCAACACGAAGTGGTGTACTCAACGCAAATATCAAAATCGATTTCATATTGTGCTTGCGTTAAGTGATTTGACAGCTAAAATCGTGATGCCATATTGGATGTGTTTCCATAAAGAGGCTAATTTAGGTTAGGTTCACATATTTGCCGGTTGAAATATCCCGGCGTTATCAGTTGCCATTGTGTCATTGGTGAGTACATTTTCAACTATCGTAGTCAACTGGCGCAATTCTCAAATATAAAAATCCCCACAAAAGAAGTTAAAATACCCAAAACAAATGCTACTAATGATACTGGCAACATCAGGCAAATGAAAGAGCCGGCACGAAGCAGACTTCGGCAACCCGTTTTCCAATGCACAAATTTCCCCTATGTGTCGTTCCCTTTGCGTTGAGTGAGTATAATCAGGCTTTAAGTACGGTCATTCGACCCTACGCCGTGAACACCTGCATGCTGACGCTAGTACGCCTGTCACTGAACACATTCTGCTGACGCTAGTGATCAGTCAGTGAACTCCGTAGCTAGCAAGTCAACGGCCCACATCATTCTGCTGACACAACATTTAATTATTTATTACTTGATTTAATCATTATGGTTTTAATCATTATCTATATAAGCATAAGTTTTTATTCATTACAAGTAGTCGTCATTAAACCTCTCATCGATCACTGTCAATTTGCGGGCAACAAGTCCAAGTACTTGATTGCAACAACATAAAAATCCTAGTTTGTACTCAGGATAACATAAAACATCAGTGTCAATTTGCGGGCAACAAGTCCAAGTACTTGATTGCAACAACATAGAAAGCCTAGTTTTGTACTCAGGATAACGTAAACCATTTTCAACAGTTAGAGGGCTACAAGTACAAGTACTTGATTGCAACAACATAGAAACCCTAGTTTTGTACTCAGGATAACGTAAACCATTTTCAACAGTTAGAGGGTTACAAGTCCAAGTACTTGATTGCAACAAAAACTAAGGTCCTAGTTTGTACTCAGGACAAATAACAATCAATTCAACGGGAACGACAGATTATTACATTGCGCATATTGGCGAGAATTGCAATGATGTCAAGTGTATCAGAAACAAAACCATATTTAAGGCGGCGCTGCTCCGCGAGGTTTCTTTGATCTCGCGAAATTTTACAAAATATATTCCAGACAGAGTTTTTAATTTTAATTTGACGCAAAATTTGCAGGTTTTGGGTATTTCTATTACAGTATTAATTAAAATCTCAGGATCCTTTGAGGAACTTCTCTCTTAGAGTAGATGGTTGAACAACGATTATTTCTCGACTGTCTCAATTTTCTGTCCACGGTTTTTGCCAAAGTCAAAAAGTTTTCTAGAAACTTCGATCACGCCATCTTACGAAACATGTCTGTGCGTCGGCATGCTGAGAAGAGGAGATGCCGATAACCGCAATGCGGACACCGGAATGAGCGGCTCTCCGTCCGCATTCTCTCCGCGCTCCGGTATAGAGCGAGGGCCTCGCCACACCTCACAAAACACGTGGTGGTCGGTCACCTGTGACAACAGCAACAGCTGGAAAAGGTGGTATTCTCAGCAAAACGATACACAGGAAAATTCAGTACACGAATCCACGACCTGAGACAACGTTGACGGCAAAAAAAAAAATAAATTACACAAAATATAAGATAAAAATAAACTAAGGTTAAACTACAAAAAAAAAAAAAAACAAAAAATATATCACAAAAAAAATTAAATTAACTAACTAAAAAAAAATGAAAACAAACTAATATTTTAAGGAAACAAAAAAAAAAAATCAAAAATAACAAACAAACCGAAAGATACAAAAAACATTATACTAAAGGTAAATAAATAACACAAATAAAACATAAATACACGCACACTACAAAACACTAGCAACGACAAAACACAGGTTGAGCAGCAGCTCCACTGCTCCAGGCGACACAAACTCCTCCAACTCCTCCAATTTTATTTCCAATGTATTAAGGCTTTTTGCCAAGAAGTAATTACATTTCCTACCACTCACCGCGGCTCTCTTGGTGCTTTGACTAGGTGATACATATTGTGCAGCACTCTGCTGCGGTGTACTCTATCATCCTCTTTCATTGTACGTAGTATTAGGTATAAAAATTGCTATTTATTAGTAGAAGTATAAGAATTGTTAATCGAATAATAAAAAAAGAAGAAAAATTAAAAAAAACCAATAACAACGTCCGTGCTAGACTGCCGCGAGGACAGTGATGAGTAATTGGGGAACACGGTGTATGTTAGAGGGTTGCGAGATCCTTTTAACGAACCCTGGACAGACTGAGTTTTATTCCAGCCTAAGAATAAAACTCGTTATAACTTCCTCGGCGTTTTTTTTTTTGTATTTTTTATTATAACTATTCAGGAAATTCATTTGTACTGATACACAACTAATATTTAAGGTAATAAAGGAAAAATTAATTCATTTAGTTTCTTCATATGTTGGAGTCGTACTGTTGGAGTTCGAGAGCCCAACGAGCAAGTCGACCGGACGGCTTCTGCAGCGTATGTAGCCAGCAAAGCGAGTGATGATCGGTGATAACGGTAAATCTGTAACCCTCCAAGTATGGTCGCAGCTTTCGGATGCCGTACAGTTTTGCCAAGCATTCTTTTTCTGTTGTGGAATACTTTCTTTCCAAATCGTTTTACATTCAACTGGCATAGGCTATGACACACTCGTCAGATTCGTTCATCTGCGTTAACACTACTCCGAGCCCAGTGTCGCTGGCATCCGTCTGCAATACCCATCCGTCTGGCTTACTGAAGTCGGGGCAGCGTAATAAAGGCGCGCTGGTGAGGGCGGTTTTAAGTTTATTAAAGACGTCTTCTTCCAGCGTGCCCCACGCCCAGGTACTTTTCTTTTTGAGTAGCAGCGTGAGTGGCGCTGTAGGGGTGGAAAAGTCTTTGACGAAACGGCGATACCATGAGGCGGTACCTAATACTTGTCGCAGCTGTTTAACATTCTTCGGTGGCAGGAGATCTCGTACAGCGTGGATTTCTCTGGATAAGTATGAATGCCGTTCGGCGTCACCATGTGGCCTAGGTATTGCAGTTCCTTTTTTGCAGAATTGTGTCTTTTCGAAATTAGCTTTCAGGTTAGCCGCCCTTAGCCTTTCAAAAACAATTACTAAATTGCACATATGTTCCTCGAATTTTCCTTCTAAGACGATAATGTCGTCCAAATAAGCGAATGAGAATGGCTTCAACACTGGTCCGATCACTTTGTAAAGTATTCTCTGGAAGGTGGCCGGGGCGACATCACTGTCCATTGAAATAACCCACGGCCGGGTACGGTGAAAGCGGTGTACTTTGGTTATTCGAGCTCCAATATCCGCTTCTTAAATCAATTGTGCTTATGAATTTAGCCTCGCGGAGCTTGTCAAGGATGGCGTGAATTTAAGGTAGGGGATATTCGTCGCGAATACTGATTTTATTTAACTGTCGATAATCGATGGATAACACACAGTTTCCCTGCTTCTTCCGCACGAGGACGATAGCTGAGCTTTAGGGGCTCTTAGATGATTCGATTTTCTTCTCTTTAAGCAGCTCATGAATTTCCTTATCAATGACGTGCTGCAAGGCCGGGTTGCGGGGATAAGAGCGCTGCTTAAATGGTACCTCGGTGTTTACTCGGATCGTGTGTTGGTCGACATTGCAGAGCGTAGATATCACTTCCATTTGGTAGCGCTACTTTTCGCAAAACCTTCGGATGATGTCTTCAGTGCTAGTTTGCGGCGTGGTGATACAGTAGAGTTGTGCTTGTGTGAATTAAAGTCGGTTAGCAAGTCCATACCAACGATCAAGTCTTCTTGTAGACCTGGTAGGAAATGTACGATTTGTTTTACCGAATGGTCGTGGATGGTGAGTCTCACAGTATAGCTCCTCGCAATTGATATTTGTTGATTATTCGCCAATGCTAGCCATTGGGTGTTTCTGACCATTGGACGTGGTTTCGTTGGGGATAATTGTTTAGCTTCGTCCCAATGAATGTCAACGAGGCGCCGGTGTTTATGAGCGCATCGAGGCATTTATTGTGGCAACGAACCGGCACTCTAAGCATTGGTATGTGCGTTGTGTCGATGTCGGGGCTGGTGGTTACCTTGTGACAACTACAATTTCTGGTTAGTATCCCAGCTCCGCCACAGTGGCAGCAGAATAATTTGGGTCTTCCCCGGCAGTTCCCTCTTTTATGGCCAGGGTTGCCGCAGCGCCAGCTGTGAGTTTTTCGGGAATATGGTTGAGTCGTGACACAGTTTGACATATGAGGGCGTTGTTGTCGTCCTTTTTCTCCGCGAATGTGATCGTACTCATCTGTTTGGCTCATGAAATAGTCCAAGTTAGTGAAATCACGGCGCCTCATATAAAGGCGATATTCTGGTCGCAAACCTACGTAGATGCGATCTAAATGGTCGGTTTGGTGCATTCGGGGGTGTTGTCGTATCATGTTCATGACACTCATAATATATTTTTTGCAGGTATCGTGGAGGTAAGAAAAATGTCATTGCGGCGTTTTTGAATTGCTGCCATGTTTTTACATGGCATCGCTTGTAGCGTCAGCAGTCTTTGGCGCGGTCGCGAAGCAGTTCGTTTAATGGTAATAGCAACCGGCTGTATGCCATGCTATAACACCTTGCCAGCTCCTCCATATTTTCTATGAATTCTAAAAGGGAACGTGAGCTGTTGAAATGCAAATTCCATTTGCGTACCGTGCCATGACGTCACACTCTCGACTGTCATCCAGTTGTTGCATGGGGTAATTATGCTGCTGTACCTCGTGGGCCATTATTTGTGGAAGAGTCCTCGAATGTGCCACGGGTACTGTGGGTGAATCGCTTTTTAAGTCTCCGCTTTCTGCGGAATTCTGTTGGGATCGCCGTTTTTTTATGCATTGGCTCAAGCGTTGTCTTATCTCTTTCACAGTGTCATCTATTTGCAAGTTAAGAAGTTTCATCTGCGCTTCAAATTCGTCTTTTCTCAATTTGTAGACGAAGCTTAAGCTCTCCGGCAGGGATTGTTCCTTATTGTATTTGTTGTCGTGGTGATGTACTGAACTGTTAGGTTGTAGGTTCGGAGCATTGCTAACTTTTGTACTGCTGTGTTGATCTAGCGAGACACTTCGTGGTTGCGTATTTTGCTGATGCGGTGAGTTACTTCTCTGAATGGAAGCACCGCCTGCTTGAGCAATCTGCTGTTCGTTTGATGTGTTTGACGAACTGCTGCCAGAGGGAAGCGTATTTCGCGGCTGTGGTGAGTTAATTCTTTGTGTCGTAGCACAGCCGATTTGAGCAATCTGTTGACCGCTTTGTATATCTAATGAACCGCTTCCAGAGGAAAGCGGTCCCTGCTCAAGCGACATTTGGAACGACGAGATTTTCTTTCCTAGCCGGGAATAGCTCACTCTTCCCATGGTTCGTGGCAAGTGGGTCTCGTAACACCTGCGTATAATAGTTCAAGTTGCGTTTCCGAATTCGTTCGATTGGTGTTGCCACCAATCTAGCATTCACTCTAAGAGTTCAGCTCGGACGCAATGTTGATCGTATATCGTATCGTATTTATTATATTTACTTAACAATTTTTATAATTTAGTACTACAAGGGCCACAGTAGGTCGCTTAAAATACAAGAGCCACAACGGGTCGCTTTGAATAAAAAAGCCACAACGGGTCGTTTAAATAAAGGGCCACAACGGGTCGCTTAAATACAGACCCACAACGGGTCGCTTAAAAAAAGACCCACATCGGGTTGCTTAAATGCAGAGCCACATGGGGACGCTTAAATAAAGAACCACAACGGGTTGCTTAAATACAGAGCCACAACGGGTCGCTTAAATAAAGAGCCACAACGGCTCGCTTTAATAAAGATCCACAACAGGTCGCTTAAATACAGAGCCACAACGGATCGCTTAAAATGCGAATCGGTCGCGAACGGAGACAACTTCCATGCCAAACAACATTTTGTACGTCGGCGGATTGCTATTTATTCACATGTCTGTATATATGTCAGTAGATGTATGCTTTCTGGTTTTCTCCACTCGATTTGGAAATGTACATATTTTTCTTTTTGTGTAGCATGTATTCGTAGTGTGTACTTGTTTACATGCGGTCACTTGGAAGGAGAAGGTTTTGTGCGTTAATTCCAGTTCTGTTCTTCGTGGTCGGTTTGTATTCTTTATGTTTTGTTTTACTCTGTCTGTCGTTCGGTAGGTATGTTTAAATGTACATCTGGTTAACGCGAGTGTAAGTTTGATTATTTTTATTTCGTCTTTTACTGCCGAATCCGGTTTGGTTGTCGATCTTATGTCCGCAGTTGGTTGCCGTAAACGTTGCCTGGTGTTGTTGTTGTTGTCTGTTGTTGATTTCGGCGTTCGTCTCTATTCGTATGTCGGTGTGTGTATTCTCCCTGCATTCTGCCTGAGTGATCTATATATGTAATTGTTTTTAGCTCTGTGCTTATGAACGAAAAAGAATATATATGGCTCTGCTTTAATTCGTGAAAGAAGAAGATAATTGCAACGAAATGTGTTCGTTACATCCGAATTTAAGTAAGTTTTATTTTTAGATAGAGCTTCATACAAGTATTTATCTAAGTTGGGATTTAATCAAAGCGTTTATATATGTATTTTATAATTACAGTATTGGTTTTTATTTTGATCTAATAAATTTTCCTATATTTTCCTTGCTATACTAATTACTATTTGGAATGTGGTTAATTATAATAGGTTTACTATCGTTGTGACTTCAATTATTGCTGTGCTATAATAATCCACTTATCTGGAGACATTTCTATTACTCATAGTCATACTCTCACTGCTATGATGGTGTAGCACTTGTAGGAACAAATATTATTGTTGATGCTATCGCTAGTGGCACTACTCCCGTCATAAATGAACTTTGCAATAGCGTTAAATTATTTACGGTTGTGCTTCTTTATAATTGTCACTAAATAACGCTGCTTGACTTATGTAATATGTATGCATGTGTGTTTGCGCATAAATATAAATGGTTAATTAATCTAAACTTTTGCTTTATTGTACATATTTGCTTCTCATGCAATTTGGCTTTGGCTTTTGGAATTTGGATTGCATGATTGATCAGCAATAATTACGATAGCCAGAATTCGCACAGAAACGTTTATCATTTGGAGTCACAAAAACACTTAATCATTTGATGTGTATTCATTTAATTAAGCACAAAAAAACCCTCCGCAATCTCACTCGTTAACGTCGTTTAGGAACTGTACATTCGCACATTTGCTCGTGATCAATCACACCACATTAACAAAACTACGATGACGCTTAAGGGCTAGTTATACTCACTCAACGCAAGCCCGTCCAACTTAAGAGCTGTCAAATTCCTACCCTTTTACATTAGTTGTGTGTTTGCTGGAAAGAGCAGCCGACACTCAACACGAAGTGTTGTACTCAACGCAAATATCAAAATCGATTTGATATTGTGGTTGCGTTAAGTGATTTGACAGCTAAAATCGTGATGCCATATTGGCTGTGTTTCCATAAAGAGGCTAGTTTAGGTTAGGTTCACATATTTGCCGGTTGAAATATTCCGGCGTTATCAGTTGCCATTGTGTCATTGGTGAGTTCAGGTCAGTTACGCACCTTTTGTTTTTTACTAATCGAGTAGTACCCACTTGTTCTTTGGTCCCAATTAATAGGTCGAACACCCTACCGCCTACATCGACGTGTGCGCCTTTGCTGGTATAAGTGAAGCAATTGCAAAAACTTGAAGCAAACTTCAAAATCTTCCATATAATTAAACTAAATCTTCCATATAATTAACTAAATGTGTAAATCAGTAATAAAAATTATTTTCAACTATCGTATTCAACTGGCGCAATTCTCAAATATAAAAATCCCCACAAAAGAAGTTTAAATAACCAAAACAAAATTGCTACTAATGATACTGGCAACATCAGGCAAATGAAAGAGCCGGCACGAAGCAGACTTCGGCAACCCGTTTTCCAATGCACAGTGATCAGTCAGTGAACTCCGTTGGTAGCAAGTCAACGGCCCACATCATTCTGCTGACACAACATTTAATTATTTATTACTTGATTTAATTTTATTTCTTAATTGTTTTCACTGGATTTTGGTTTTAATCATTATGTATATAAGCATAAGTTTTTATTCAATAAAAGTAGTCGTCATTAAACCTCTCATCGATCACTGTCAATTTGCGGGCAACAAGTCCAAGTACTTGATTGCAACAACATAAAAATCCTATTTTGTACTCAGGATAACATAAAACATCAGTGTCAATTTGCGGGCAACAAGTCCAAGTACTTGATTGCAACAACATAGAAACCCTAGTTTTGTACTCAGGATAACGTAAACCATTTTCAACAGTTAGAGGGCTACAAGTCCAAGTACTTGATTGCAACAACATAGAAACCCTAGTTTTGTACTCAGGATAACGTAAACCATTTTCAACAGTTAGAGGGCTACAAGTCCAAGTACTTGATTGCAACAAAAACTAAGGTCCTAGTTTGTACTCAGGACAAATAACAATCAATTCAACAGGAACGACAGATTATTACATTGCGCATATTGGCGAGAATTGCAATGATGTCAAGTGTATCAGAAACAAAACCATATTTAAGGCGGCGCTGCTCCGCGAGGTTTCTTTGATCTCGCGAAATTTTACAAAATATATTCCAGACAGAGTTTTTAATGTTAATTTGACGCAAAATTTGCAGGTTTTGGGTATTTCTATTACAGTATTAATTAAAATCTCAGGATCCTTTGAACTTCTGTCGCTTCTTTTCTCGGAACGCAACTTAAATTACCATCCCCGATTGCTAATTACCGACTGTCTTTTAGTACGATTTACGCAATATAGTGATGTTTTGCAAATTTTTTAACAGTTCTTCCAAACTGCGTTTTAGGTTTACTGCTATATCTTTTAACAGCACTTGCACATGGAATATATATTAAACACATATCAAAGTTTATGCAAATTAAAACTGTGTTTACTAAGTTCCTCACAAGTTTTTGCTATTGTTTTTGTAATTTAATGTTATTAGTTTTTAACTTTGAACATTGCACTGTTCTCCATATTGTTAATCATGCTCGAATCTTATAATAGCACTAGTTTATTTTTTTTCCTACGTTCTGAATTTGAACTTCTCTCTTAGAGTAGATGGTTGAACAACGACTATTTCTCGACTGTCTCAATTTTCTGTCCACGGTTTTTGACAAAGTCAAAAAGTTTTCTAGAAAAAAGTTTTCTCGCCACACCTCACAAAACACGTGGTGGTCGGTCACCTGTGACAACAGCAACAGCTGGAAAAGGTGGTATTCTCAGCAAAACGATACACAGGAAAATTCAGTACACGAATCCACGACCTGAGACAACGTTGACGACAAAAAAAAAAAAAAAAATAAATTACAAAAAATATAAGATAAAAATAAACTAAGGTTAAACTACAAAAAAAAAAAACAAAAAAAATATATCACAAAAAAAATTAAATTAACTAACTCAAAAAAAAAACAAACTAATATTTTAAGGAAACAAAAACAAAAAATCAAAAATAACAAACAAACCGAAAGATACAAAAAACATTATACTAAAGGTAAATAAATAACACAAATAAAACATAAATACACGCACACTACAAAACACTAGCAACGACAAAACACAGGTTGAGCAGCAGCTCCACTGCTCCAGACGACACAAACTCCTCCAACTTATCTCTCAATTCTCAAACCAAGAAAAAAATTATTTTATTTCCAATGTATTAAGGCCTTTTGCCAAGAAGTTATTACATTTCCTACCACTCACCGCGGCTCTCTTGGTGCTTTGACTAGGTGATACATATTGTGCAGCACTCTGCTGCGGGGTACTCTATCACCCTCTTTCATTGTACGTAGTATTAGGTATAAAAATTGCTATGTATTAGTATAAGTATAAGAATTGTTAATCGAATAATAAAAAAAAAAGACAAATTAAAAAAAACCAATAACAACGTCCGTGCTAGACTGTCGCGAGGACAGTGATGAGTAATTGGGGAACACGGTGTATGTTAGGGGGTTGCGAGACCCCTTTAACGAACCCTGGACAGACTGAGTTTTATCCCAGCCTAAGAATAAAACTCGTTATAACTTCCTCTGCGTTTTTATTTTGTATTTTTACTTCCTTGTATACGTAGTAAATACAAGAAAGTATTGTAATCATGAAAAATTTCGATATTGAGATTTTGATGGTAACACACATTTTGACCATCGCGGAGTCCATTTTGACTAGTTTGGTCGTGACGTGTGTACGTATGTACGTATGTACGTCTGTACGTATGTACGTCTGTACGTATGTACGTATGTACGTATGTACGTATCCTCAATAACTTAAAAACGGAGAATCGTAGAAACTTGAAATTTGGTATTTGAGACTCTTATAAGACCTAGTTGTGCACCTCCCTTTTTGGATGCAATCGGTTGCGCGAAAAGGACACTTCTCATATAGTTTTTTTCAAATTTCATACATTACTCAAAAACAAACACTCCTAGAAAGTATATTGGGCCTTACATAAGACACAATTTTGTAGCTCCAATTTTAATGATGGTTCGCACCAAAAGGACTCTTCGCCAAAGGAACACGAAGCATGCATTATCCGAATTACATAAATGATAATGTTAAATTAATGTTATGCTGCTATATCTTTTACAAAAATTGGTTGTACCTTTACAGAACTAAACAGGGAAATCAAAATTACTACGATTGATAGTTAAAGCTGTGTGGAAACTAATTTGTACTTCCTTGTTTTTACTTACTACTATTTAAATTATTTAAATTAAGAGAAGCCTATGAAATTTTTTTCATTATGGAAGTAAAAATATTTAAAATTTTTAAAACTTCAATTTTAAAATATAAATAAAATATATCAACCACTCTTGAAATAAAACCATACAATTGCCGTCATACAAGGAAGTTATGTGTTGCCCACATCAGATATTTTATTATAACTATACAGCAAATTCATTTGTACTGATACACAACTAATATTTAAGGTAATAAAGGAAAAATCAATTCATTTAGTTTCTTCATATGTTGGAGTCGTACTGTTGGAGTTCGAGGTCCCAACGAGCAAGTCGACCGGACGGCTTCTGCAGCGTATGTAGCCGGCAAAGCGAGTGATGATCGGTGATAACGGTAAATCTGTAACCCTCCATGTATGGTCGCAGCTTTCGGATACCGTACAGTTTTGCCAAGCATTCTTTTTCTGTTGTGGAATACTTTCTTTCCAACTCGTTTTACATTCGACTGGCATAGGCTATGACACACTCGTCAGATTCGTTCATCTGCGTTAACACTACTCCGAGCCCAGTGTCGCTGGCATCCGTCTGCAATACACATCCATCTGCTTACTGAAGTCGGGGCAGCGTAACAAAGGCGCGCTGGTGAGGGCGGTTTTAAGTTTATTAAAGACGTCTTCTTCCAGCGTGCCCCACGCCCAGGTACTTTTCTTTTTGAGTAGCAGCGTGAGTGGCGCTGTAGGGGTGGAAAAATCTTTGACGAAACGGCGATACCATGAGGCGGTACCTAATACTTGTCGCAGCTGTTTAACATTCTTCGGTGGCAGGAGATCTCGTACAGCGCGGATTTCTCTGGATAAGTATGAATGCCGTTCGGCGTCACCATGTGGCCTAGGTATTGCAGTTCCTTTTTTGCAGAATTGTGTCTTTTGAAATTAGCTTTCAGGTTAGCCGCCCTTAGCCTTTCAAAAACAATTACTAAATTGCGCATATGTTCCTCGAATTTTCCTTCTAAGACGATAATGTCGTCCAAATACGCGAATGAGAATGGCTTCAATCCTGGTCCGATCACTTTGTAAAGTATTCTCTGGAAGGTGGCCGGTGCGGAGTGAAGACCAAAAGGCATCACTGTCCATTGAAATAACCCACGGCCGGGTACGGTGAAAGCGGTGTACTTTGGTTATTCGAGCTCCAATATCCGCTTCTTAAATCAATTGTGCTTATGAATTTAGCCTCGCGGAGCTTGTCAAGGATGGCGTGAATTTAAGGTAGGGGATATTCGTCGCGAATACTGATTTTATTTAACTGTCGATAATCGATGGATAACCTACAGTTTCCCTGCTTCTTCCGCACGAGGACGATAGCTGAGCTTTAGGGGCTCTTAGATGATTCGATTTTCTTCTCTTTAAGCAGCTCATGAATTTCCTTATCAATGACGTGATGCAAGGCCGGGTTGCGGGGATAAGAGCGCTGCTTAAATGGTACCTCGGTGTTTACTCTGATCGTGTGTTGGTCGACATTGCAGAGCGTAGATATCACTTCCATTTGGTAGCGCTCCTTTTCGCAAAACCTTCGGATGATGTCTTCAGTGCTAGTTTGCGGGGTGGTGATACAGTAGAGTTGCGGTTGTGTGAATTAAAGTCGCGTTAGCAAGTCCATACCAACGATCAAGTCTTCTTGTAGACCTGGTAGGAAATGTACATCCATCCGTCGTCATAGTGAAGGTTCGGGCTGACCTCCGCGGAAGGGGAGTTAGTTTGAGCATCTCAAATACTTCTGCGGAAATTAATGGTAGATTTATTTTGAAGAGAAAATATTTTTCTCAGCTTTAGTAAGTTGTTGAGTGAGACTGGAAGCTTGAATCTCGAAGAAAGATTAATTTTGATTTGAAGAAGTTCTCTGCTTAGTTGTTCTGGTGAAATTAGCATTGGATTGATCATTTCGTGATGGCTGTCCGTAAGAATGTCGATTAAAGAGTCTTGAATGCGTTTTACATTCGTCAAGGCTAAGATGTACTGCAGAGTCAGTTCGAGAAATGTCTGCGCTATTTTCTGGCTTCTCTTCATGACGTTAAGGGTAGTATCCAAAAATGGATATTGATCCAAAAATGAAAAATGATATTGATATGATTGGATATGAAAATGGAACGATTGATCAGCTAGCTGGAGTCTGTCAATCGTCCGTTTGTCGCCTGTATGTTAGTAGAAAGTTGACCGACCTGGCTTAGCAACTCTGAACATATCGGTGCATGATGAATCCATTCACACATTTTTGCCAATGCCGGTTTGTAGGATTCTATGATTTTCATTTCTTTCCAATATGTCTGCATATTGAATTATGTAATTAAATTCCATTCGCTGGTGATGATTCCCGTAGTCCCAATGTTTTCCACTAATATATCTGATTGCGCATTGATAGGTTGAAAGTTAATTCCTGTGGCATTTGCTACCGGGAAAAATTGCTACCGGTAACAACGTTAGAAGAGTTGCCGCTTTAGTGCGATTCGTGTTTTTTGAAGTGAAAGGCAACTCGTTGACATCGCTGTCGTCCTGCCGGCTCCGTGAGCTCACATTCCTTTTGCTTGAGTGGAAGACGTCTTTGTTCAGGTCACCTTTGGTAGGAGTCATGCCTGGTGTACGACTTTCTGCCAGGAGGGGAGCCAATCTGTGAATAGCTCTTTTCAATATTCCATGTTTTGTTTTCACATCTCGAACAACATATGTGGGGCCTGGATAAACCGCAACAATTCTTCCTAACGGCCATGTGATAGGAGGCGTTCCGTCCTCCTTGATGATTACCATAGTTCCCGGTGTCACATTTTGACTGAGTTCTTTCCACTTATTTCTGCTTTGAAGTTCGGATCATCTGACACTGGAATCAATGGTCGTGAATTCAGTATGGCTTCGATTCCTATCATAACGGTCTCTAACTCTTCGTAAGTTAAAGACGCGCCTGAGGCGCCTCTGACAAACAAATTTTTAGCACTCTTTACCGCCGCTTCCCATAGTCCGCCGAAGTGAGGCGCTCTTGGAGGAATGAAATGGAATTGGATGCCGTGGTTGCTGCAGGTTTTCTTTATTGCTGTTGTTGCTTTTTCCGTATAGAAAGTTTCCGAAAGATCTTTAAGCTTATTTTTGGCTCCGACAAAATTGGTAGCGTTGTCGCAATATAAATTACTGCAGTGACCTCTGCGCCCAATGAAACGTCTTAAGCCTCCCAGAAAAGAATCAGTCGTTAGGTCAATGGCTAGTTCGAGATGTACAGCCTTCGTGCTAAAACAGCAGAAAATAACGACATAAGCTTTATGTGGCAAGCGTTTGGGTACCTTGAAAGTGTACCCAAAAGGGTCCTGCAAAGTCTACTCCGGCGTTGATGAATTGCCGTGCAGGTAAAGTCCTTGCCGCTGGCAGTCCACCCATGACTTGTTTGAATAATTGCGGCCTTGCTCGGGTACATCTCACAGTGTTGCACAATAGATTGAGCCATTGTTTTTGCTTTAATTGGCCAGAATTATTGTCGAACTTGAGCTACAAGCGTTTGGGAGCCGCAGTGAGAGTTCTCTTCATGGAACCATTTCATCAGAAGCTTAGTCAGCGGAACGTTGTAGGGAAGAATTCTTGGATGCCTCGCATCGTATGGAAGTGTTGAAGGTTCGATGCGGCCACCCACTCGGAGAATACCTTCATCATCCAAGAATGATTGGAGGGTGCTGAGTTGGCTCGTTTTGCTAACAGGACTGCTTTTGTTAAGGACTTTAATTTCCTCTTTGAATTCGGCCCGTTGAATTAGGCACACAATTGTTGACAATGCTTCTCTTAACTCTTGAGACGTGGCAATGAGGTCCTTGGCTCGTTTAATGTTTTGAGTTTTTGTGTGGCGAATGAAACGCAGAACAAATGTGACGATATGCAACAGTGCATTGAAGGAATTCCGGTGATTGATTTTGTACAGGTGGTTCTCCGCAGCGTCGAAGGTGAGCGACCTTTTGTTTTCACTCCTTGTCAGCCTGCTGTGGAAGTTCGATGATAGGCTGCTCCGATAACCATGTGCTAGTTTTCCTGTGGAGGAAGATCGGATCGAAGAACCACATATTGCACGATTGAAAGTGCCTTGGTGTTATTCCTCACGATATAAGATCGGCAGGATTGTCGTCTGACTTGACGAGCCGCCATTGTTCAGTCAATGTCAGCCGTTGAATGGTGGAACTCTGTTGGCAACGAAAGTGTGTAATTATGATGAGGGTGATTTGATCCATGACAAGACGATTGAAGAATCCGTCCACAAGAAAATGGGTACGAGGGTCAATTTCAGCTCGTCTACAATTCGATGCATTAGTTGTGCACATAAGACTGCTGTACACAGCTTTAGCATTGGTAGGCTTTGCTGCTTAACCGGAGCTACTCGCGACTTGGAACATAGTAATCTTACAGCAATAGTTTTGCCTTATGCTTTCTCAGACGCGTCAGCGAAGCCATTAATTTGAAACGTTGTTCTGACGTTCTGGTTGAATACATGCCTGCCGATTGTAGTCTCATAAAGCGCGTGCAGATTATACCGGAAGAGTATCCACTAGTGAAGCATGGCAGCAGGTAACTCCTCGTCCCATGAAATTTCAATCTGCCACAATTCTTGGAATAGTATTTTGGCAGTCACAACGACAGGGATAGAAAACCCAGTGGATCGAAAATTCTTGCCATATCTGACATTATAGTTCGCTTTGTGGTTCGTCAATGCTCTGTGATATGTAATTTAATGCTGAAATTTTCGCCTTTCGGGAGCCACGTGAATCCCAATGTGAATCCCAGTACGGTGAAGAGATAAGTTTGCAGCAATAGCCCGGTATTCATGATGTCATTTAATGCTACACCCGTGGATGTTTTGGCGGAAGCATCAAAAACGACTCTAAACTTTGTGGAACTGCTTTCAGGTCGCTGAATGCAGTGGTGCAGTTACAACTAACGTTGTAACTTTAGTCATGTTACCATATTCTGTCATAAATTGTGTATATCCTTTTTTGAGCTCCCTGTCCTTCTCTAGTCGCCTTTCTAAAGCCAGGAAACGATTTTTTGTCGTGTGTAGCGAGTCTCCAAGTTTCGACGGTGGTTCCATGAATGGTAGAATTACTATAAATCGTCCGACACTACCACTGATGGTGTGGAGGGCAAAATGAAACGTAAAGTCGTTCAGTGTTGGTGAGCGTTAATTTTTCGCCTTCTGCTTCTTCTAACGCCCAGAACTTCTCAATCTGGTTGGACAATTGCTCTTCGGTGTACATGGCACACGTTGCGGAGCTCGTTTCCTGAAATCGTTCATCCGAAGACGCTGTTTTATAATGTTGGGAATCCTTCTACAAGGGGAATCTCTCACCTAAGTCGATCTGTCCTGGCAGGTTGAAGCGGGGATCGTCAGACTTTGACTCTCTTTATTTTTGTAACTATGTTTTATACTACTTTACAACCATATTTTGTCACTTAGTTCCCTACTACAGAATTGGAAGAGTATTGATAAGGATGGTCCCACGGTGCGGCTGGAAATCATCGAAGTCAGCACATTGTTGACAACGCAACACAACAGGTGTTCTCACCGTGACATTCAAATCCAGAACGGGAATTCTAGAGAACCAGCGATTCTGCGATGGACAGCGGACTGCGAGCGTTGTTCTCACCGGGAAATTGGAGACTTGCAAGCCAGCCGCTGCTGTTGTTGGCGGCGACTTCGCGCGCTGTTCTCACAGCGAAATTGGAAGCTTGCAAGCCAGCCGCTGCTGTTATTGGCGGCGACTGCGCGCGCTGTTCTCACGGTGGAATTGGAGACTTGCAGGATAGCTACTGCTGTTGAATTTGGAGTGCTTTGCACGTCCACTTGTTATTTATGTTTGTACCTGTATGGCGTTGTTTATATATTTTCTATTTGTAAACATACTGCTGTTTATGAAAATAAACAAGCAGTAATCATTCGGTGAAAGCGAACAGCGGTGATGCTACCGGTTGAACGAAAATTTCCTATGTATGTTACTGGTGACGACTGCATGGATGTCTCTGCATTGTAGCTGAGCTCGTTGTTCATCTTGGATAGACCATATGTCTCATGTCTTATTCGGCGATTATGTTTGCTGGTTGTGAAAGAATATTGCTGTCTCTCATGTTGAGACGGCTGCTGTGCGGTGGCAAGTCTCACATAATGTCTGCGGTACGGTACGGTAGGCGGTAAATGTTCGGCTCGTGTCATTTTGACTGACACCGGTTTAGGCTTCGGGTTCGGTTTCGGTATATGAATAATGCATTTAGTCGTATGCGGTGGTTTACTAGCTGGTCGCTCGTATGATGGAGCTTTATCCTGTTGGTTTTGGAGAAGAATGACCCCTCCTTCATTCCCAGCGATATGTGTTGGTTTTCGGCTTCTGTTTATGTGGTTGTGGAAATTGTTCAACGGACTGTAATGTTGGTCTGGATTTGGCTGGTTCTTTCCTCAACTTGTTGAGGGATGTGCTGGTGGACGAGTTCAAGTTTCCTGGTGTGAACTGTTGTACCTACTGGTTGGAATCGATGCCTTTCTCTCATCAACGAATTCAGGACTGGCAGTTGTACTCCGTTCTAATTCATGTGGAGAGCAACTTTGAATAGTCTGGACGGCGAAGAGTAGCTTGCATCCTAATTGTGACAACAAGTCGGTTCCTATAATTAATTCTTCTTGGAGACCTGGTAGGAAATTAACTTGTTGTCGAACTAGCAATTTGTTTGTGACTATGGTGGCGTAGTAACTTCTTTCGGTTGGCACTGGTTGGGTATGGGCTAGTGATAGCTGTTGCGTTTTACCCTTCTCAGGAATGCATTTATGGTTGTAACGACCGTTTCTTCTCTCGCCTAGGTATGACTCAGTCTCGTCCAAGGTTCGTTCAGTTATTTGTATTTAATGAACACGATACACCAGATAACGTTATAAATATATTTTATTGATCCTAGCTATGAATAGACTTACAACTAGGCTATGTATAAAGATATTATTATCGCTGAAACTGAGATTTGTATTAGTAAATATTAATTTGGCTGGAACAGAAACGTTTGATTAGCGTGCCTGCAAGGCACCTTGACGTATAGAGTCGCGGAGTTTATACCCACAGGACGACTGTCCACTTGTCGCGGAGTTTATACCCACAGGACGCCAAGTGCTTGAGTGTGTGTTCTCTGGTCGCGGAGTTTATACCCACAGGACGACCAGAGCTTGCTAGTGTAGAGTCGCGGAGTTTATACCCACAGGACGACAAGTGCTTGAGTGTGTTCTCTGGTCGCGGAGTTTATACCCACATAGGGTATGTTCTTCCTTGAGGACAAATATCTTTTTGAGGTGCTACAGTAATTACAAATTTATTATCAGCAATCCCTTATGTAGGAGGGATCTTAGTTCAATGAATTTGAGGAGGGTTTTCTGTAGATAATGCACTCGAATCTCCCGATACTCTGATTGTGCGCGCTTTTTTAGTCTGCTGGAACGATTGCCGACTCGCTCACTCGTCCAGCCTGGAAAAAGCTTTTGTCGCGTAGAAAGCTTTGTGTCGCAATACTTCGCTTGGCACATGCATTTACTTCGATATATGGAAACTGGTTTTGCTGGCTGTGTTGCTTGTATGTACGGCAAATTTGGCGAACCAAATTTGTCGTTACATGGTGTAAATGCTCATCGACCTGTTAAAGCCTATTAAAGTGAGTGCCCGTATCTATCAGAGCGTTAATTGGCTTCTCATTGCATAGAATCGGTATTCTGTACATTGGATGATCATAAGTCTCCATAATTCCATATGGAGTTGTTATTTGCTTTTGTCAGCTACAAACTCGCGATAGTATGCCTTTCCACAATTGGAACAGAATAATTTCGGCTTTCCGAAGCAGCAGTGGATCTGGCGTGCATAATCTTAAGTGGTTACCCAGTTGGAAACATATGGTCGGTTGTGACGAGCTTCTTCTTCGCGAATATGCAAATCGTTAAAGTCACTGCGTCGAATACAAAGATGCGGTCTGCGGGATTTCCTTGACTCATGCGTGGATGTTGGCGAATGAGGTTCATGATACTCATGATAAGCTCCTAATTCCTCTTTCTTTAATTTGTAGATGAAACTTAAATTCTCCGGTAGTGGTTAATCATAGTTGACTTGCACTCGCTGTGGCTTTGAATGCATGGTTTGAGCATTCGAGGGGCTTGGTGCGCTGCTGCATTTATTTCCATGCTGATCTGGTGAATTACTTCTTGACTGGTTTGGAGGATTACTTAATTTTTCAGCTAGCTGGTAAGAAGTTGATCTGGTGAATTATTCCTCTGTTAAGTATCTGGTTGCTGCGGTGAATTACTTTTTTATATGGAAGCACCGCAGATTTTAACAATCTTTTGTTCGTTTTGTGTATTTAATGAACCGCTTCCAGAGGAAAGGGGTCCCTGTTCGGGCGTCCTTTCCCAGCCGGGAATAGCTCACTCGTCCCAGGGTTCGTGGCAAGTGGATCTCGCAACCACATGCGAATAATATTTCAAGCTGCGTTTCCGAAATTCGATCGATTGGTGTTTCAACCAATCTAGCACTGACTCAGAGAGTTCAGTTGGATGCAGTTCTTGATATCCTTTTTATTTAATTTACTTAACAAATTTTATAAATTGCTTAACAATTTTTATAATACTTAGAATACCTTATAATTTAGAAAGAACCGCTTGCGCCGTTAAGAGCCAACTATGGGTCGTATAAAGAGCTATGCGTCGTATAAAGTGTCAACTAAGAGTAAGGAGCCGGTTTTGCGGTCAAGAGCCAGCTATGAGTCGTATAAAGAGCCAATTTTGCGGTCAAGAGCCAACCATGGGTAGTATAAAGAGCCAACTAAGGGTCGTGTAAAGAGCCGCTTTTGCGATCAAGAGCCAACTATTGGTCATATAAAGAGCCAACTAAGGGTCGTGTAAAGAGCCGCTTTTGCGATCAAGAGCCAACTATTGGTCATATAAAGAGTCAACTAAGGGTCGTTTAAAGAGCCAACTAAGGGTCGTGTTCTTAAAATACTTCAAAATAAAAGAGCCACAAATGTGGTCAATATGTATTAAAAAAGTTGTCTAGGCCCACTAGAATACCTAGCAAAAGACGAACCTTTGTCAAATTTGACCTCTATACAAGTATATCGGTGCTTGTGTCGATCAAAAAGCAGATTTTCCATGTTCGGATCAGCCCGTTAAGAGCGACAAGGGAAATAGATCGCTATGCATTTCCAATAGAATTAGCCGTAAATGAAGACAAATTCTATTTTTAGCATAATCTTTTCCATCGGTTGTCTTTCCATGTTTCCAGGTACTGCTGTGTTATTGTTGTCTTTCAATGTTTCTTAATACGCAATCAGGTTTCGTTGATGTTGTTGCTTATTGCTAATTTCGGTGTTTATGTTTGTTCGTATTTATGTATAAATGTCGGTGTGTACATGCTTGCTTGGTTTTGTCTGCTCGATCTGAAGTATGTAAATGTTTTGCGTAATTAGTTTGTGGTGACTCCACAACTCCCGTAAACAGCGCAGCGTAAACAAAGCATGTTTACATCAGCAGCAGCTACGAGTCAACGGTCACGATGCGAGCAATTGGAGCATCGTACTTTGTTGCAGCGTCGTCGGCGGTCAGCGTACTGCGCTAGACGAAACCCGACACCGCAAGGCAACAGTTCGACACTCCGCTGTTAGCGTTTGAGAACAGCGTCGAGGCAAGCGACGGAATGTGCTGCGCAAGCGATTACAGTGGGACGGCAAGCGCTTATATAAAGGAATGATCGCTCGGTTGCCTTATGTTCAACAGCATGATCGGTTTGCGGACATACTGTAATGGGTATTAGGAAGAATATTAGGAAGTATATTTTTTGTTCCTACAGGGGCACCAAATTTATAAACAAAAGTGAGACAGAGAAACGAAAATAAATTAAACATATTACAACAAATGTATACATATATATATGGGTACCGTTTGATAAGAATGCGTGAAGAGCTTGGATAGAAAAGAAAACCAGTCGAGTGGGGAGTTGGAATTTATTTATTTCGATTCAAGAGTACATAAAAGGTCACCAGACCTTGTAAATTGTACAAAAACAATATGCAATAACTTATCTGGCACTAATCTAATATAGAGTAACTATGCACGCTCCTTAAAAATACTGAAAATACTGAAAACTCCAACTGCCCTAACCCATCATCTGGAACCACCACCATAAAAACAAGTACACTAATTATGAATTTAACGCCATGTAAACGTGCCGCCGCACGGTGCATCATGAGTCAACGAATGTGTAAGAAAAAAAAAAAAAAACAAACACCAAAAACAGAACAATCAGCCTACTAGTTACGGGTAACTAAATTGATGAATTTAGAAAAACCAAGGCTTCCTTCTTGAAACGAGAGAGCGAATCCGAGCATTTAATAGCAGCCGGTAACATATTCCACCCCTTTATACCCCTAATAAGAGTCGAACGCTCCCTAGTCCATGAGTGGTACCTTGGCAGTATGAAGTTCGCAGCACGAACCGAACTCCCCTGGGTGAACTTTTCAAAAATGTATTGCGGAACACGATCCCTGATTATTTTATTAAATAAGATCAGTAGACGGTAGTTAAAAAGCACCTTAAGTTCCATACCAATGACAACTCTAACTAGAGCCGACACACTATCCCTAGAACGCAAAGCAAAAACGAACCGCACTGCAGCTCGAAAACAAGCAGTGAGCTTATGCCAGCAGGCAGCGCTACAAACTCCATAAATTTCACACCCATACAGAAACTGTGGCACCACAAGCGACCTAATAAGTCGTAATCGGGTTGACCTTGGCAGGAAATACTTAATGCGATAAAGACTCCTTAATATACCTTAGACTCTGCGACAGACCTGCCCGACGTGCACATCGCAAGAGAGATCATGAGAAACTACTATCCGCATTGCGCTGCTCACAAGGCAAGAAGAGCTGCACGTCATCCGCGAAAATGTGTACCAATGCATGACGAACTACCACCGGCAGGTCAATAATGTAAAGTGAGAAAAGTAAAGGTCCCAAAATTGACCCCTGTGGCACCCCACTACCCACCTCCAGCAAATCAGAGAGCCGTCCTGCTGAAAAAACCCTCTGGGTTCTACATGAAACATAAGAAAAATCAGGTTGCAAGCAGTACCGGAAAAATTAAACTGCATCTTTAGTTTCCTGCACAAAACAGCCCAGTCAACTCGGTTGAAGGCTTTACTAAAATCTAGCGCAACTAAAAACGAGGGCAAGCGCCTATCAAGACATCCACTGATTTCATCAGTAATGTCCATTAATGCCGTAGTGGTGCTGTGTTTCTCTCTAAACCCGGACTGATTGCGGTAAATACCACATCTGGTATCGGAGTCAATGAAATCAAGAACCTGTCGTTTCATCAAAACCTCGCACAACTTGGACAAGCAGGGTAAAATACTAATCGGCCTATAATCGGAGGCAACAGTAGGCTTCACATGTTTTGGAATAGGAACTATTTTCGCCATTTTCCACTCCCGAGGAAAGCAGGACGAAATCAAAACTTAATTTACCATTGATAAGAAGTGCACTCCAAAATCTGGAAATGTGAGTTTGATAAACTTTAAATGAACATTATCTAGTCCTACTCCATTGGACTTCAGAGCCACAAGCGCAGCAAGTAATTCTTCCAGAGAAACATTTCTGAAATAAAAAGCGTTATCACTCTCAGGCAAGACGGGATCATCACGAAGGCAAACCTCCGGAGCACTATGTAGCGTAACAAAATATCTATTAAGATTATCAGGACAAAGAAAAGCCGTGGAAAATTTGCCTTGCAAAACACCAATTCTCCGCGCACGTTTCCAAAACTCTGCACTGTCAGTCACATTTGTGAAATATCTCTTTCCAAATTTGTACCTGGCCTTCCTGTTGAGGTGAGTAACCCTGTTTCTAGTCTTCGTATATTCTTTCCAATTACTTGTCGTGGGGGACCGCTTGAAATTTCTGAAAGCACGAACACGTTGTTCCTTAAGAACTTTAATACCCTGCGTCATCCATGGGCAAGCAACCCGCCTTTGCGAAATTCTCGTAGTTGGGACAAAGGTGTTAAATAGAGTGGACACTGCTTCATTCAGCACACTGAGTTTGCAATTTATATCAAAGACACTATAAAACCGACTCATGTCATACAACTGGCATGCCAACAGAGGATCCCCAATCCTTACCCTGTTAAAGTCGCGAAACTCTACCACCCCAGATCGTCTTTCCAAACGGAAGGACATTGAGCAAAAAATTAATGCATGCTTAGATACGCCGGGAATCCAGAACTGATCATTAATTACCACACTATCCTTATTACTAACAACAAAGAAATCCAGCAACGATTGCGAACCCCTCTCTACATCAAAGTGCGTAGCCAATTGGGAATTGAAGATTAAATCGAGATGCATACTATTAAAAAATAGACTGGTATTTTGACATACTGCAGGTTCTAACAAATTTAGATTAAAGTCGCCCATTATAATAATGTTACTATACTCAGCTGAGATTTCGGCCAACGTATTAGACAGTTCAAGTAAATCCCCTCTGGGTCTGTACACTACTCCAAACACAAAAGCAGTACTACCATGTCTTATCTTAATAAACAAAAACTCAATAGCTGAATCTACCCGAGAGCTACCTATAACATACCAATGAAGAGAGTTAGCAGCATAAAAAGCCACACCACCACCCCTTCTACCCTATCATGCCTAATCAGGTTATACCCACGAACCGCCGCCACTTCGTCACCAATATCCGGTTTAAGCCAGGTCTCCGACACACTCACCACATCCAGAATGCATCCATCAAGAATGCATTTAATTTCATCAAATTTCTCAGGCCTACTGGGCGTCAAAATACTTTGTGCATTGAAGTGCCCTACATTAAAAAACCCACTGCGACCACCCAATACCGCATTCAACACAGAGCTGTCACTAGCAGTCCGACCGGCGAATCTACTTGGTATGATTAAGTAAGAAACAACCCATCCTGCACGTCAGCAACACATGCATGGCATAAACCAAAACGACAAAAAAAAACCACATGGTAGTAGCACCCAATGATAGGCAAAACAGTTGGAGCGATCGTAAACTAAAACTAAAAACTAAACTAATTATATTAATATATACAAAAACTAAACTCAGCGTGCAAACACACAATATGAGACCCGCTCACTGCATATATGAAAATCAAAATTAGTAGCAATTAACAACTAGTGTAAAAACTTACAAGCAATCCTCTGAAAGTATTTGATGAAACGCTTCAATTAAAGATCTTACTTAAACAAAATCCAATAAAATCAATGAAATGAAATCCATAAACCTATGATAACAAAAAACAAAAATACTTGAAAGTTTACGGCAAATCACTTGGCTTCTGCACTAAAATACGGTCCTCAGCTTTTCCACCTTTCTTAATAATGAACAGCTGCCCCCTTCTGATGAACGCGCCTTCAAGCCTACCTTCGCTTTGCAATTTCTTGGCCATCCTAAATAAGCCCTGTGTATGTGGAGTAAGATTATCGCCTAAGTATAAGTTAGCATCAGCAGTGGACACAATCTCACTCAGGAATAATTTTCCCTTCTTGACGTAAGATGTAAATATACGATCCCGCACTTGCAAATTGATGAAACTGACTAGTACGCAGTCCTTTTTTCTGGCTAGCCGAAAGCATTTGGTAACATCATCGTCACTGCAATCCACACCAAGCACTTTTGCCATGCTGACTATAAATTTACAAAAGTCGGTGTCTGGGACTACACTAGTCACCCCATTAAGCAAAATGTCCTGCTTCCTAAAGCGACGCTCCAGTCTTTCCACTTCAACTGTTAGATCAGGCTGAACCTGATTGGCTACCACCTCGTTCACTTCAGCCAAACCAGCAATCACATCATTTTGGCACTTGCTGACTGCTGCTTCCAAGCTGCTGCACCTGGCATCGAGTTCCTTAATGGGCTTCTGAATTTCTTTCCTCAATTCTAGGGTAAGCCAATCCCTCACCTCACTCTTAACGCTTACACTGACGTTGTCGACACGCTTATTAAGATTAGCTGATAAATTATCGATAGATTTTTCCAAGCGCCTCAGGGACGAAATTGGGCCATCAGATGAATTCAGGCATTTCGAACAAAACCAAGTAGACGCTTCGCCTAGCTCTGACAGCACAGTAAAGGAACACTCAGATACCTTGGCGCACTTCAGCCAGAGTTGGGCATTAACTAGTTAAATCGTTAACTAGTTAACGTTAAAGTTAATTTAACTTCGTTACTTTCACAAAAAATTTTCGTAAAAGTTAAAGTAACGAAGTTGATTTCATTTAGTTAAAGTTAATGTAACGAAAATGGAATCGTTGAAATTTTCGTTAAAGTTAATGTAACGAAATTGATTCCATTTAGTTAAAGTTAAAGTAACGAAAATGAGATAGATGAAATTTTAGTTTAAGTTAATGTAACGAAGGTGATTCCATTTAGTTAAAGTAACGAAAATGAGATAGTTGAAATTTTAGTTATAGTCAATGTAACGAAGTTGATCAGTAACTAGTTGAATTAACGAAATAACTAAAAACTTTAACGGCGTTACTTTTCTGTAGTTTTCGTTACTTTTATAGATTTTGTTACCGTATGTACCCCTTTCTGTGAAAGAGAAATTTTTATTTTGTCAATGGATGGAACTATTAAAAAAACGGATTTTGGTCACTGTGTGAGGGAGGCAGGCAAACTACTATATGAATAATTATTGATTAACCATAATTCATATAATTTATCATTTATTATTGAATTAAAAGAAAATTATTTATTTTAATTATACGTACAGAGATATAGTATAATTCAGTTACATGCCAGTAAAAAGTTATTACAGACTTATTATTAAAGGTGATCGTAAGTCTTTGGAAGACCTTTTGTGCTGATTTTTAAAGGATTAGTCTTAAAATTTCTATGCTAAAGGAACAGAAACCATTTTGACAACTGCTGGGAGATTTAAGAAATGTTCGCTGGATGCACGTGTGCGTCACGACCGCAGCAAATCTTATCGACAGCAGGTAGCGCGGCGCCAATGCTTTAAAACAGTAATTCCGTGATTCGGCTTGTGCGTGAATGACTGTGTTGTTATTGTTGCTGATTGCTTACGTCCAGCTATAAAGGATATAAAGCAGAAAACTGACTCAATTATTAAGATAGAAAGATTGGTATTTCTATTAATTTCTAATTAGTCGGTCGTTAATTCAAAGCTAGTTAACTCTTGAACGGCTGCTCCGATTACAGCGCGGTTTTCACCATTCTGTCGGAAAATTTTTCAGTTATTCGCTTTTGCATACGAATACTTACCGAATATCTAACCATATTTTTGTATCTAAAATAAATAATAAACAACAATACTTAAGGATTTCTCGCCTAAAAATCGAAGCAGATTAGAATACAAACCACAGGTGCAATAAGTTTTCAATAAATAAAATACTTCAAGTAGGTTTTAGTTGTACAGTTATGTTTACCCCAATTGAGCAGTTGAATGCAGATTCTCGAGTTTAGGGAGGTCGTGTTTCATTTTTTTGTCTTCTTAGAATTGACACAAATGGGCTGAAATAAAGGAACATGCATTGAATGAACATTCAAACTACGCAAGATTGGCACACACGGTGTAATAACCATCATTATTTTTATCTTGGACCTTTACGAAATTTCTGCCGTTTAATTTTATCATCTCTTTTGTACACCACAAGCTTGCATTTTTACCTGATAAGCGTTCACATTAGCCAAACAAAAACAAAAACAAACTTGAAGACGGAGAATATTCTATAATTTTCCTCGTTAGGCTACCGGTTGCAGGGTTTCGGGTTTTCCCCAATTGAGCAATAAACTGTTCCTCGAGATTCTACTCTTCTGCCGAGAATTCACAAAAATATCAAATATGTGCTCAAACAACGGAAACGAATTTTTTGAACCGGAAAATAAGTTACATTATATGTTTAACGGAAAATACTTCAAAATGTTAAACTATAAATGTTCTGGAACGTCAATAATTGCCCAGTGCATGTTATGTTTACCCAAAAATATAGAAGTGAAGGGGCATACTACAACTATAGCTAATTTTTGTAGTCATCTCAAACGAATACACTCCAAAGACTATGAAGAGTATAAAAACTATAAAGTAAAATCTGTAAAAAGCAAAAATAATCAAAGCAAAAGTTTGGAGTCGTTAAAGGAAAAATTGACTGTGCGAAACAAATTTAAATTAAATGTCACAAAATTTATAATCAGTGCAATGATACCCTTACGGTCAATAGAAAATGTGTACTTTAAAAAGATTTTTGATGACTTAGGGGTTTCCGCAAAAGTAGGAACTCTTAGCAGACGTAAAGTAGGAAGACTTATGAACTGCTTATATAAAAAAAATCTGGAAGAAATAAAGTTAGAATTAAAAAATACAAATTTCGTATGTACAACAGCAGATATTTGGTCTGCAAGACGGAGAAGTTTTTTCGGAGTGACAGCTCACTGGATTTCAGATGCATACGTTAGAAAATCTGCTGCCTTAGCCTGTTGCCGCTTTGCTGGAATACACTCTTTCGATAGAATCGCGGAGATGCTAGACAATATTCACAACAACTTTGACTTGAGTAGAGAAAAAGTTGTTGCAACTTGCACCGACAATGGCAGCAATTCTGCAAAAGCTTTCAAAGTTTTTGGACTAGAGGACACGAGCTATGAACTTCCAGTAAACACAACAATTGAAGAAGATGGTGCAGCCTTTAATAAGGGAGTTGGCAATAAAACAGATGAGGAAAACCTAAACGAACAAGAAGAAAAACAAAAAGAAGATGATGATGAAGAAGAAGAAGAAGAACTGGGAGAAATGGAAGAAGGAATTATCTTTTTAAATGAGAAGGATAACGAAGAGATGATCATCGACCTGAAGCTTCCACGACAGATTCGATGTGCATCGCACACCCTAAATCTTTGTATTACGTCTGATCTGATGGGAGTAATAAATAATAATCCAAACTTAAGTGCTACTCATAAAGATGCTTTGGCAAGATGTAACCTGCTATGGAAGGCCTCTTCGAGACCAAAATCAGCAGAGACTGTCGAAAAGGTGCTAGGACACATACTAAGTCGACCTGGAGAAACACGTTGGAACTCACTCTACGATGCCCTAAGGCAAATATTATCTGCAAAGACAAAAATAAACGAGCTAATGCGACTGTTAGGAATGAAGAACTTGTTCCGAAATACCGACTTCACATATTTAGAAGAACACATCAAATGTACGCAGCCCATCGCCGAAGCTATTGATATACTCCAAGGAGATAAGTACACCTTTTATGGCTTACTGCTTCCAACCCTAATTACCGTACGTAGGAAACTTTTACGACTGACTTCTACCGAATGGCTATACTGCAAGCCTTTGAGTGACGCCTTACTATTAAGCATAGAAAACCGGTTTGAAAAATTCTTTGCCTTCTCTACTAAAGAAGCAATGAATGCTGCAGTAGCTGCGCTGACACACCCTCATTTTAAAAGTTCGTGGCTTTCTTGGATTGAGGAAGATTCCAGAAAAAAAATTATGGAACATTTCCAAAAACTTCTGTCTGAATCAATGTCGAAACGTCACCAACCTTCGGCAAACACCGATAACAACGAAATTACTGTACCACCCTACAAATCGTTTTTTAATTTCGAACAACCAGAAGATGCTATCGACGATTTCACTTCAAAATGTGATATACAGGTAAATATAGTATGCATTAAATCAACTCATATGATATTTTTAACACAACAATTATTATTATTAAGCGCAACAACATTTATTTCTCAATGCAAATCTATGCACAATAACAAAAATTTGTAAATTTTTCAGAAATTACACTTTTTTCAAGACCGTTGCATGGACTGGAATATGCTGGACACTTATCCGGACATTAAAAATATGTTTATGAAATACAACACACCGCTTCCATCATCAGCTTCGGTGGAGCGCCTGTTTTCTTATGCTACCATGACAAACTCCGCAAAATGCAACAAGCTATCAGATGAAAACATTGAGAAACGAGTAGTTTTAAAAGCGAACGAGAGCAGACATAACCTAAAGAAATATCTAATGAATTCTGTTTCAAAGTAAAGTGAACTTTATTTTATAATTAGATAATGTATAATATATGTATGTAGTATGTAAAGGTGTATAACAATTTTTCAATAAACAAAAGCTCAAAAGTGTTTAACACTAATCTTTAAAATTATTGTCTTCTTTTACTTCCATTTATTTTTGTGAATTCTCGGCAGAAGAGTAGAATCTCGAGGAACAGTTTATTGCTCAATTGGGGAAAACCCGAAACCCTGCAACCGGTAGCCTAACGAGGAAAATTATAGAATATTCTCCGTCTTCAAGTTTGTTTTTGTTTTTGTTTGGCTAATGTGAACGCTTATCAGGTAAAAATGCAAGCTTGTGGTGTACAAAAGAGATGATAAAATGCAACGGCAGAAATTTCGTAAAGGTCCAAGATAAAAATAATGATGGTTATTACACCGTGTGTGCCAATCTTGCGTAGGTTGAATGTTCATTCAATGCATGTTCCTTTATTTCAGCCCATTTGTGTCAATTCTAAGAAGACAAAAAAATGAAACACGACCTCCCTAAACTCGAGAATCTGCATTCAACTGCTCAATTGGGGTAAACATAACTGTACAACTAAAACCTACTTGAAGTATTTTATTTATTGAAAACTTATTGCACCTGTGGTTTGTATTCTAATCTGCTTCGATTTTTAGGCGAGAAATCCTTAAGTATTGTTGTTTATTATTTATTTTAGATACAAAAATATGGTTAGATATTCGGTAAGTATTCGTATGCAAAAGCGAATAACTGAAAAATTTTCCGACAGAATGGTGAAAACCGCGCTGTAATCGGAGCAGCCGTTCAAGAGTTAACTAGCTTTAACTTTAAATTAATAGAAATACCAATCTTTCTATCTTAATAATTGAGTCAGTTTTCTGCTTTATATCCTTTATAGCTGGACGTAAGCAATCAACAACAATAACAACACAGTCATTCACGCACAAGCCGAATCACGGAATTACTGTTTTAAAGCATTGGCGCCGCGCTACCTGCTGTCGATAAGATTTGCTGCGGTCGTGACGCACACGTGCATCCAGCGAACATTTCTTAAATCTCCCAGCAGTTGTCAAAATGGTTTCTGTTCCTTTAGCATAGAAATCTTAAGACTAATCCTTTAAAAATCAGCACAAAAGGTCTTCCAAAGACTTTTACGATCACCTTTAATAATAAGTCTGTAACAACTTTTTACTGGCATGTAACTGAATTATACTATATCTCTGTACTTATAATTCAAATAAATAATTTTCTTTTAATTCAATAATAAATGATAAATTATATGAATTATGGTTAATCAATAATTATTCATATAGTAGTTTGCCTGCCTCCCTCACACAGTGACCAAAATCCGTTTTTTTAATAGTTTCCATCCATTGACAAAATAAAAATTTCTCTTTCACAGAAAGGGGTACATACGGTAACAAAATCTACAAAAGTAACGAAAACTACAGAAAAGTAACGCCGTTAAAGTTTTTAGTTATTTCGTTAATTCAACTAGTTACTGATCAACTTCGTTATATTAACTTTAACTAAAATTTCAACTATCTCATTTTCGTTACTTTAACTTTAACTAAATGAAATCAACTTCGTTACTTTAACTTTAACGAAAATTTTTTGTGAAAGTAACGAAGTTAAATTAACTTTAACGAAAAGTAACTAGTTAATAACTTTGCCCAACTCTGACTTCAGATGATGCCACTCCAAGCAACTGTCGCACATTAAAACATGCTCGCCAAATGCTTTATTGCAGCAACGCAGAAAATCAGAGCCTCTCGTGTCCGGCATTTTGTAAAACACCATATTCAATCAGTGTAGTTTAGTAATCCAAGAAATCCGAAGTAAAAGCAAGGCAATTCAATCACGACTCCCCGTATGTACAAAACTAGTAGTTATCCGTGTTAAAAAGGATTTTTCAAGAAATAAAATTACTAAAAATATAAATTCACAAAAATTTGCAGCACGCGGAAAATAATTTTACAATTTAAGCATGGCGTTGCCAGATGCCATTGGAATCTTCCATGGAATTTAGCTGTTGCTCAAGCAAGATCTGAGTGCGGGAGTGCAATTAAGCTCCGGGTAAAATTTAAACCAAAAAAAGCCTTGGTGATTACTTCATAGTTGGAAGAAAAATTATCGGGTTTGCGGCCACAAGCCCCTATACGAATCTGCAACATTTGGCCGAAGTGCCCCCGATAAGCTTTGGAACACACGTTATAGTCAGTACCGTCGCATAGACTTGTCTGGTTCAATTTGGCTCGACATCACCAAGGATTCGTGGTCAGCTCTCGATGATGGGCGAATTCTTCACGCTATACAATTGCTACTGGGCAAATCCAACAACGATAGTCCTCTAAATGCTAAAGCGTCAATGAAGTGGCCGGATCAGTCTGGAGACAAATAAAATAAAAGAAAAAAAAACCTGGAAGCAACTCTCAAACACACAAAGATAAGCCTTTTGTTTTTGTTTAGTGGACATTTTCAATTATTCTAAATGCCTTAGTTCGAAAGTAACACTTGAAAATGACTTCTAAACCGGTTAGTTAATTCCAATCATAGTTTTTTTGTCTCAAATTATGTTTTGATTGATAAACTAGACTGTACATTAAACTCATACAAAAGTAACTCTTTGACATACATATCTTCCCCACTTCTCAATTGCTCAAATAGTAAACAAAAATCATGTATATGTACTAAGCAAATTTTGTTAACCATGTAAGCTAACTATTAGATAATGCGAATTTTTCAATTATTATATTATGTGTCTTAGGAAACACACAGCGTCGCTTATGAAGATGCGTCCCATTTTCCCGTCCGTTTACTACCTTTTTCACTCCTACTCGTCACCAGCTGACACCCCTGGTATGCTAAAAGTACATCTACGATGACATCCCTGGGATACTGTCAAACTTTATTCATAGCGTTTTGTGAAATTTTCCAGCTTACAAGTGTTCTGCGACAACATTTTTTCAATTTTAGTTTTATCTTGGTTGCGTGATAAGTTAATATTCGGAGACACATATAATGGAGGATTCATATACCCAAGTATCTGCGAGGGATGAAATGATGTATCGTTCGGGTTCTGAAAGTGCAGAGACCGACAATTTGTGCCAGAAGCGTTTCAGGAGCGATCCTCGCATCGAGGATCTCGTTAATCAGTTGAATAGCATCACAGCTGTATTATCTACACTGCTGCCGCATCAGGTGACAAAACCACCTCAAGGTTACGAATCCTTTCAGGGCGAGGCAGCAACAGAAACGGTTTTTCTGGTGGACCCAAGTACCTCGGAGCGGTTGGACTTCGGTAAGGTTAGTACAGTCATAGACAATAGAAGGAGTGTGAAACGCGCTTCGCAAAGCCATGTGGATGCTCTGATTGGGCTCCAACATTTCGATTCAGATTCTTGGAAGGAGGTGAGGTATGGCGCTGCCTTGCAAGAGTCTTTAGCGGAGCCAGGTTTTATCGACCTTAAGGTTAACGATGAATTCTGCCACTTAAATAAAGGGAAAAACTACCTGGCGCCGACGGAGCGAGTAATGGCTGGCCTAACTAGTGGCTTATTAGAGCAAAGGGATGCTCTGCAATCCGGATTGCAGGCCATTATTAACTGGGCAAATAGCGCGAATGATCAGTTAAATCCAGCGAATCTTTACAAAGAAATAATGAAGCTGTTTGGCCCTACTTCTAAAAGTTTTAAGAATACGGAACAATTATTGCAGATAGTCTGCGGTAAAAGAGCAGATTGTATTGATCTCAGGCGTGACCGAATTATTTCTGAACTTGGTAATAAGCAGGTTCAGCTGGCCTTAAGGAAGGTGCCGCCGACTGTTGAACATTTGTTTGATGAGAACAGGTTGAGATTACTGATTCCATCTCTCGGTGGAGTTGATAATTGGCTAACGGGGCCAAGCCGGCAAAGAGAGAGTAGAGAAACCAACTTTAGAAAGAGGTCTTCGGAGACTGCTAAGCCCTCCCTTGGTCAACCCTCGTCACGTGGGCGTGGTTCTTATCGTGTTGTAAAACCTAAGATAAGTCAGAAAGATTCCAAATCGGTTAACGGATCTAGTAACTCGAAGGCTGGCTCCTGGAGAAGGATGGGGGCGAATCAATTTATTTTAAGAATCATCTCTGGCGCCAGCATCTTTCTCATCAAAGCCGCCCCTGATCATACCGACGCCGCAGATTGTTGGTTTCTCCAGAATTGACAGAAACGATAGCAGCTTTAAAGGACCAACATATATTAGAAGTAATAGTAAACAACGAACCGAGCTTTCTCTCAAAGATGTTTCTGATTCCAAAAGCCAGTAGGGAGGTTCGGCCGATCTTCGATCTGCAGGTTCTGAATGTTTACGTAAAATCCAGATATTTCCAGCTAATCTCGCATGCCTCAGTACCAGATTTTGTGCAGAAGCCGTGAGGCTGTTAGAGGATTTGGGATGGAAAGTCAATTACGCAAAACCAATTCTCCAACCATGTCAGCAGCTAGAGTATCTAGGAATCACCTGGAATACCAGAGACAACTTGAAGTCTCTCTCACCGAGCAAGGTGAGGAAGTTGAAGTTCTCTATAGAGGTGTTATTAAAAAGGGCGAAATGCATTCTAAAACAAGTTCAGAGAATTTTTGGTCAGCTAAACTTCGCGAATTTCGCCATCCATGGAGGTCGGCTTCACTGCCGCTATCTACCGATTTTTCTTCGTCGATTCAGAAGAGTTCGAGGGGGCGGAGGACGTCATTTGACAAGAGAAATTCGCTCAGATCTGCACTGGTGGCTGCAGAAGATTCGGTGCAAAGCGGATTTGCTCAAGAAGCCTGTTACACATTTTCTGACAACCGACGCAGCGGATGCGGGTTGGGGCGCTCAGTTAAACAACCTTCTGACATCAGGCCATTGGACGGCAGAGCAAAGAAAGTGGCACTCAAATTTAAAGGAGCTAGCTGCAGTATATCTAGCGATAAAAAATCAGTCGAGCCACCTAAAAAATTCTCATATCCTGGTTCAGTCAGACAATTGCACTCTAGTGGCGTACATTCGGAACGAGGGAGGCACTCTATCATTGAGCCTCCTCGACCAGACTTGCAAATTATTGAGGTTGACAGACAAGCTGATCATTCTTCTGTCAGCTCAATATATCCCGGGAAGGTACAACGGTATCGCCGATCGTTTGTCTCGAGGAAAGCGTTTGCCCGAATGGCACCTTTTACCATCGATAACAGGCCAGTTATTTCATCGGTGGGGAACCCCAGACGTCGACTTGTTCGCGTCTGCGGCGTTAGCTGTTGTCAAAAGATACGTATCGCTAGACTGCAAAGATCAATTAGCGCTCTTCTCAAACGCTTTCAGTCGCGTCTGGAAGTTTCGTCTGGGGTGGATCTTTTCGCCCCCAAGTCTAATTCCACAGCTGTTGGCTCATCTCAACAAAGCCCACGGCCGGTTTATTTTGATCGCGCCGATGTGGAAGAAGACATTCTGGCTCGCGGATCTGTAGTCGAGGGCGCTGGAGCAGCCAGTGGCGTTGCAGAACCTCAGTATGAATCTGATAGACGTGTCAACCGGATGCGCTCCACCGAATGTAGAAGAATTGGAAATGCAGGCCTGGTTGGTTGGAGGTGGGGAAGGATATTATCCGGTTGGTCAGAACCTGAGAGGCGCCTCCTGATCTCGAGCTGGAGAGAGTCGACAATGGCTACCTATCTGCCAGCTATTAGGAGATGGCTTAAGTAGGCCGCTTTTCACAAGGTACCTGCGGAGTGTCCCAAGTTGGAGGCCATAGCGAGATATTAGGAACACCTACATTTGGTCGAGAGATTGGCGTATAATACAATCCTGGTACATAAATCGGTATTGTTTACATTTTGCAAAGTTCGCGCTGACGCACCTGAGCAGTTATTGGTGAGGCAGATTCTGAAGTCAATTTCCACTGCGCAGCCGGCTAAATCTGCCGTGGAGACGTGGGACGTCCAAGTTGTTGTTGACTGGTTGTCTTGCTCGAAATGTAAAGGCACTTTGTTTGATGTCTCGAGGAGGACTGCAGTGATTTTACTCTTAGCTTCTGGAAGGAGAATTCACGATTTAACATTGCTGAGAATATCAGACGGCAAGATGCGCTGGTCAGAGGCTGGAGTTGTTTTTTTGCCTGTTTTCGGGTCTAAAACGGACAATTCAAGGCAGCTGCAGTCAGGATGGTCGCTGCTAAATCATCCGAATAAGAAGGTCTGTCCAGTGAACGCTGTTAAGGAACTGTTAGCGGTGTCAAAGGAAAGGCGTAGGGGAACTGCTGGGCTGGAGAGTCTATTTATATCGGTGAATGGTCTTGCCCGTCCAGCCTCAAGGACAGTTATAGGCGGATGGGTGCGTTCAATATTTAAAGAAGCAGGCATTGTGGCATCGCCCGGCTCATTTCGTTCAGCAGTTGCGTCAGCCAGTTGGAATGCGAATCATTCTGTGGATGAGATATTGGCGAGAGGGAATTGGAAGAGCAGGCAGACATTCCAAAGATTCTATTGCAAGGAGATTCGGAGGGAACCTGAAAGAGCGGAGGTGCTTTTCGACAATTTTTAACCCGTAGAGCGAAACTAAATATCGTGGATACGTATGTAGGTATCTCATATGAATTTGTTTCTGAATAATATATATGTTGTTTGAGCATATTGCATCTCGGTTGGTAATTGAAACACACATAGCGTTTTGTATTTTTCACCAGCAGATATCAGACGAGTCTTCATAAGCGACGCTGTGTGTTTCCTAAGACACATAATATGGAATTTTGCATAAAACAAAACTGTTATTATGTGTCGGTGAAACACACAGCGTCGTGGAAAGAGCTTCCTAGTGGCGACTCTATGAATAAAGTTTGACAGTACCCCAGGGATGTCATCGTAGATGTACTTTTAGCATACCAGGGGTGTCAGCTGGTGACGAATAGGAGTGAAAACGGTAGTAAACGGACGGGAAAATGAGACGCATCGTCATAAGCGACGCTGTGTGTTTCACCGACACATAATAACAATTTTGTTTTATATAAAATTCCATATTTTATTTATAATCAGTGGCAAGATTCCAAAATACTGTGAAATGTGTAATTGGAATTTAACTGGAAATTTGTAGATTAGTGACAAAATTTTGATATTGAATACTTAATTATAAAACCAATTACGTAATAAGAATAAGTACAGTAATCTAAAATGGTAACTATAAAACCCGTAAAAGGAATGCGAAATAGTGCATATACCTATGTACAAAAGCTATTAATTAATGATATATATATTTGGTTTTCCCGTTTTTTTGTAAATTCTTACTCTCTACTAAAATAGATTCTCTACGTTAACCGTAACTTGCAGTTTTTCTTCGTCGATGAGCTCAGCGCCGAGGAAAGACACCTAACAAAAGAAGCGAAAGAACGAAACGAGTCCTCTTCTTGTCGGTTCCTGTTTACCATATTGTAAAGTACCTTATAACTTAACTCGTCTATGTATAATACATACAGAAAATTTATTCTAAACTATATGAATGAAAACCCTGATTGGTAATAAATTAGTTTAAATAAAAAAAAAATACTATTGCTAATAATAATGAATAAGGATTATTAATAAAATATATTAGTATGCGGAAATTTTTGGAAAAAATGATGCATTGCTAATTTTGTTTATTAAAGACCCAAATCGCCAGAATCTTGTAGTGAACGCACCAAAAGAAATTTGGGATTCCTGACAACAACATTCAATTTGGGCCATAGCTTAGGAATCATGGCTGGGGAGGGTTGGCCAGGCAGAGATAACCACCAACTCTGCACAATCGCTTGTTGATGTACTACAGTTTAATGCCCGTTTTCATTACTTCGATTCTGACAAAAATTGTATTTGATTTCGCTGATTAGAGTATTCATAGTGAAAACCTGCACGTAAATTTTTTTGTAATAAGAAGGTGTTATAGTGCTGCGGAAAGATTTCACTCCCGGTTGCTGCCAAAACCAGTACGTGCAGTAACTTCGCAGTGTTATAACGAGAAAAGCTCTTAAAAGGAGAAAACCATTACAATACACAGCGCTCTTAGTAGTTGTGATCGTAAGCATGTACTTTGCGGCTAAGTACATGCCTGCAAAGCTATGGTGGCAAGCCATTTGGGACTTGCTGCCATTTTAGTGAAGTTCCATCCTCGCGCCGAGCAACACGCATTCTATTTACCGTTTGATAATCTACTTACCGTTTGATAATTATAATTATAATAACTTTAATAAAGCAAACTATAGCAGTAGTAAATCAGGCTTTTATTTAACTCGTTTATTTGCAAACGTGAGGTCGCGAATTAAATACGCAACAATGTATTATGTAATGTAATACGCCACTTATTGTCTAATCTAAAGCTATTTATAATAAAAAAAACTAACTTAAACTATTAAAAACTATTTAAAATATTTTTGTAACGAATTGTGATCGTTGCAAACTTAACTCGTTTACAGAAAAATTTTGATCCGGCGGAATATACATATTTATTACTAAAGATTTAAGGTTTAGACATTATTCTATTGCTATTGACGATATATTTGAGTTAATGATTATTAAGTTGTGGAGAATAAGTCGCTTAACGAGGAGGCCTACATCTTGTTCAGCAGATTGAATATTAACTAAATTCGAAAAATAGCCGATGTAAGCTTTTAGTGTAAGTGTGTTAATAGCCTATAAAGGAATGAGGGTTTCCTGAAGGAAAATAATATCAGGTTAATGTCTTTGATAAGTAAGCAGAGCTCGTTGTAATTATTATGAAAAACTTTTATGTTATGTTGTATTATTTTGAGAGACATTCGCAATAAACGAGAGTTTATATTTACCTAAGGAGAGATTTGTTATGCATATGCATTTAGATGACCAATATATTTCAATTTATTATTATTATCTAATTCTGAGGTATGCGTTGAATTCTCAAGTACGACGACGACGCTCAGCTGTTGAAAAACTGCTGATCTGAGGCAAGCGTCGTCAACTACGTAAAATTATGGAATTCTCAAGTACAATATTTGACGACGCTGCAATAAAACAGCGTCGTCCTAGGTCGACCACAAATTAGTTGTCGACTTAGGTCGACACGAAGCTAACAAAGGGATTTCTCCTACAAAGCAAGAACTATTGTCGTTATTTTTAATGATCATGAATTATTTAAATTTACGAAAAATTTTTTCCGTGTTACATTTATTACATATCTCTATTATATTTTTAATTGAATCAAAAAATTTTATATATGTCGTGTTTTTAAGGAAAACTGTCTACAGTACAGTGCAGTCGCAGTCGTTATTATAATCGTACACAAAAATTCTTCTAAAATCTATTTCAACCATTGCTTTCAAATTGATATTATTTTTTTATCACAAATAAATAATAAAGCAAAAGTAACATTTATTCGATACATGAGCATATGCGGAAAGGTTATTAATTTTTATAATTTAAGGGTCCAGTTGAACTCATCAACTCAGTGCAAAATGTTTGTGATCGAAGTTTATGACATGATAACAATGTCTGCTTAAATGAATACATACATATGCACACACAAAACAAATTTACATATAAGTATGTACATATGTAGCCACGTGCTATTTGGTTTGAGTAACACTTGCAGAGTTGCTCACAAAGTAGTTGTTCGCAATGTTTCTGTTGCAAAAGAATATCCAAAAATTTCATAAAAACATCCAAGAATGATGTCTAATATTTTTTCCTACAGCTATTCTATATTATTGCCACATTTCTTAACCAAATTTTGTTAAAAAAAGGACAAATTTATAAGCTGATTAAATTTTTGCTAAGAATTCTACTAATAAAACACAGCTCCTAATACATAAAATGTGATTGGCAACACTAAAAGCTTATGCGTAGAGGCAACTGCGCCGTAAACCGATTCACCTTTTGTAGAGGTGAACCTCAAAATTCCATATTTGTAAAAAGGTGACTCTCCAGTTGGCGTCGTCCTAGGTCGACGATTGAACCTCAGAATTAGGGTATATGTATAGTCTTCATCAACTGGTTCTGACATGTTGTCATCGGAGCGCGAAGAGAAAGTTTGTAAAAATTTAGCGTGAAAGGAAGGTCTAGTTGTTGTGTGTCGGCTGTTGAGTTGTTACTTAATTGTTCGAGAGAGGAAGCGGTTGTAATATTATTAATGAGTGTTTTTTTGTTATAGGATATTGCGTTGATTTTTGGAGAGTATGTTATTGATATGTTGGTTGGTTTCGGGGGGGGGGGGGGGGGGGGGGGGGGGTAGCGAATAATTGAGAAGCTGAAGGCCAGCTCTTTTTTAGATGGGCGGGAGACGTTAATTAAGGTTTGATAGTAGGACTGTTAAGAGCAGTCTGAGCAGACTTTTTATATTTTTGATTTCTGTTGTATTGTGGTCGTCAGCATTGTTTTCTAAGAGCGGAGAGACAGGTGCTGAGTAGGTACTTTCAGAGATGTAAGTGTTGCTTGCTTTCTGTATAGGTTCGATGCTTCACTCATTGTACATTTGTTATTCGTTTTAATTTTTAATATTTCTTTTTGTTGTAAGAATCGTTTGCATTGTCTTGAGGAAGAGGGGTGTTATTGAGAGTAATTTGCGCACTTTGTACGTGTGCAGACTTGTGGGGAGTGAGATTACAGTTGACACAGGTTGGAGAATTTTTGCAGTGTTTGGCCGTATGAGCAAGTACTTGACAAGATTTGCATCTCATTGGGTTAGGGATGTATTCCTTCCACTTTTACATTACACTATGAAATGTCTATTTTGGTTGGTAAATTATAAAGATCAAAAAGTTGAGACATGGTACGAAAAGTGTGCCCTTGACATAATTGAGATTGTCATGTGACTTAGAAGTGATTTGACATAACCACGAAGTTCCTTAATTTTTAAGAACTTTTCGGCTACCATATTAGTTTTCACTAGGAGATTTAGCTCTCCTAAACTAGAAATGAGAATACTTCATGTCTTTACTAATGCTGATAAGCGACCTGTGTACTGCAAAATATGAAGATTCAGAGAGCGCTTTGTTAGTGTTATTTGATGTAGCGGTTAAAAATTTTGGATCTTGCTTATGTATCGTCGGTAGGACCAGGAAATTATATTCCAAATTTTGATATTCTTTTCTTTTTTGTTGGTGGACTTGTAGTTAATAAGGAAAATGGGTTTTCTCTTAAGTTAGGTGGCCCGGGGGCCATGGTTTTCCGAAATTGCACACTACACTATTTGTAAGAGAACTTTGTGGGCACGAGTAGGTTATTAAGAGGCAAAAAATTTATATGCAAAAATACGAAAGTACCGGTGTATTTGTCTTTTCGCGCTGTTACTCAGGTATAGAGAAAAGGGCTATATTCAAGACATTCCCAGTATAGCCGATTTTGTTGTTGTATTTGTTGTTGTTGTAGCTCCCACTACAATAAGTTCCGCTCCCCGCTCCGCCCCCATTTAAGAGATATAAGCCTTTTAAGTTTGAAATTTTGGGGGGTCTATATCTCCGTAATCCCGAGACATATCTTAATGATATATACATCGTTGGAAAGGTAATTTCAATATCTATAATACTTGTGTAGAGACATTTTTCCGGAAAAGTTTTACTTTTCCCGTAAAACGAGATTATAGTTTGTCCTACTTTTTTTTTGATGTTTATGAATTTTTTGAAAATGAAGTTGTTTGGAATGATATAGACCTGTGCAGGTTTAAATATCGTTTTCTCCCAAACCACTGCACTGATTTTAATAAAAAAAAATACGTAAACATTTGCTATTAACTATGTTTTCTTAAAATGTAAGCTAAAATATATCATTCCAAACAACTTTATTTTCAAAAAATTCATAAACATCAAAAAAAAGTAGGAAAAACTATAATCTCGTTTTACGGGAAAAGTAAAAGTTTTCCGGGAAAATGTCTCTACACAAGTATTATAGATATTGAAATTACCTTTCCAACGATGTATATATCATTGAGATATGTCCCGCGATTACGGAGATATAGACCCCCCCAAAATTTCAAACTTTAAAGGCTTATATCTCCTAAATGGGGGCGGGAGTTGTTGTTATGGGGAGCTACAACAACAACAAATACAACAACGACAAAAACAAAAAATCGCTTATACTGGGAAATGGTAGATTTATTCCGAGAAAAGAAAGACGTCCGCTCGATAAGAGTGATTGCCGATGACTGCATATATTTTATTTTCAAATATCTTACCTTAATTGAAAGACAACTAAATATCTGTCTAATAATGTCTGGTAATGAATCATCACAATGCTCATCGTTGTTATCCAGTTCTTCGTTATTTTGTGCAAAATTGGAAAGTTCATCCAGTTTTTCATCCGAATAATCATATCCTTTTGATTGTCTATTCAGGAAAATAGGCACGAGAACTTCTTTTCGATAATTAATATTTGCTGATGTAGGAGAAATTGACTTCGTGCAATCTAATTCTTTCTGCTCGATTTGAGTTATTTCTCCTTTTTCGGGAGCAAGGTTTCTTTTATTACACTCATTAAATAAGATGTCTGGCATCCTATAACATGCACCCCTAAAATCCGAAGCTTGTTCTGTGTGGCTATTGGTAGGATGCTGATTTGGATTGTAATAATTTTGTTTATTCTTTAAAAATGTAGGATCCAATATCTGAAGCCGCTTTACATCGCTGTCATTAACCAATGTGAGGCAGAGGCGACATATTTGATAAAACTTTTGTGGCACATTGAACATAATTGCTGAACTATATGCGAAATAAATTTGTCCTAAAAACTTTCACACTGGGTATCATTTCCTTTCACGTTCGAACGTAATTGTACGCCACACTATCTTTGACGAAACTCTGCCAAGATTGGCATTAACTAAAATTTCCGTTCGATGATTATTTTCTGTTTGCTCATCATGACATGTCGTGATTTTGTTCACGACAGAATTCGTGCCTTTTCTGTACACCAAAACTGCTAAGGCCTGGAAAGCACGGAAATTACCAACAAATTCAATGAACGTTCGTCAGTTGTACGTCAGTCACTCTGCCGAAACAATTTCTTCAAAATTTCTCAACGCTGGCGTCAATTACGAAGAAAAACTACGAAAATAATAAAAACAGAAGAGAAAACTGCCTTGCTTTTTATGTTCGAACATGATAGGAAATAATACCCACTGTCTTATTTTACTAAAAGTTTTAATATCAGAAGATTAATATAAACTTCCGTTGAAATTTTTGATAAACAATGTATCAGAAGATCAACTATTCAAAGAAAACATTGATGAATTTATAAATGAGGTGTACACAAATCAAGTAATTTTCCAGGAATCGACTTATTGATAAATGGATTAATATTTTATTGTGATCCAACCGAGAGGTTGTATTTCACTGATAAGCAAGTTGCTGCAGCAACTAGACTATATGGCCACATATCTAACAGCATCACTTCGGTCGGCGTTCATATATAAGCGTACGCGACGTCGGCGTCGGCAAAACTGCTCAGTTTGGCATTTCGTTCGATTTTTGTACGTCTATTATTTTCTGTTTGCTCTACACGATACCTTTCTGCTCACGTCAGAAATCGTGCCTTTTATGTACACTAAAACAGCTGTTAATGCCTGGGAAGCACAAAAATTACCAAAAATTTTTCAACCGTCAACGCTGGCGTCAAATACGAAGAAAAACAACGAAAAGAACAAAAATAGAACAGAAAACGCCGAACGTAATGAGGTTGTTAATTTAATTCATAGCATATAATTAACAGAAATATATAGATATACATATATGTACATCCTCTATTATAAAGCGGCTAGTTAGGATTAACAGCCATATTCAATACGTCACCGTTGTCTCAATAAACCTGAGACAGAATTGGACGAACAAGAGACAAAGTACAAAATCAACTGTCAAAATTACATAGGCTCTTATGGGAGTCAAGAAAAAATTAGTTATCTGCGAACGTTCGTACTTAGATTAAGAAACGCATGTTCGCAAGATTGCTCTATTTCTATTTTGCCACATTGTGCACAAGCTCTTCTTCTGCTTCGTCGTTACTTTCGCATGTGTTTTTGCATAAATAAATTTTTTAAGTGTATTTAGATTTTCGTTGATGCTTCCGACAGGGTTGGATGTTGAAAGATATTGGAACGAATTTCCGTCATCCCTTGTCAAATTTTTTAAGTGCCTTCGTGATTTTTATTTAACATTTTGTACTAGTTTCCAAAAGTTAAAATAAGTTATAAGAATATAATTTCATAATTATAACAATAACTATTAATAGTAAATTCATATATTCAGCATGTAACACGAGGAAGCTTTAATTGAGCTGGTGCGATTACACCTAGAATTGTACGATAGTGTTTAAATAACTAAATATTAGCTTTATTTTTGTCTTATTGACTTGTATAGTTAAATAACTTAATGAACTGAATACCTGTTTTACTATTGTCTTATTGGCCTGTATAATGTTTAAATAATAATGTGTATTAAATAAAATTAATTGAATGAATTCACTCAAAATATTTGATTTTTATTTTACAAAGTATACAAAAGAAAATAATAATTTTTTTAATAATAATTGCATTGCATCTATATTTCTTTCATTTATTATGATTTATTAGCAGACCACTGAACAACGATGTCGAAAATGACAGCTTCTGTTCTTTGTTCGCGACGTCCAATTATGTATATGTTTTAAGCAAAAGATAAAAGTAAATTTGTACTTTGTCTCTTGTTCGTCCAATTCTGTCTCAGGCTATATCGTCATAAAATCGTCTCTGGCAATCCAAGCGTCGAGTTAGGACGATTATCGTCTCTGTCTTAATATTTTCTCGTCTGTCACGTCAAATGTAACAATCCAAGCGATGATTGTCGTCTTATTTGAGACGATTCTCGGGGAAAAGTAAGGTTTAGGGGTCTAGGCCGTGCGTAATTTTCGGCCAAATTTTGTTAAAAATTTTTCATTTTAGAAAACAACAACAACCATAGCGCCGCAGGCGAAAAATTTTTACCAAAAATCGCGCGATTTTTGTTAAAAATTTTTCATTTTAGAAAACAACAACAATAACGAGATTTTTGGTAAAATTTTGTTATTATGAGAAACAACAACAACAACAACAACAACAATTAAAATATTACATCGCACGTTTTTAGTTAAATGTTTTAATAAAAACAACAACAACAACACACTGATACAACAACAACAACAACAAACAACACAAGAGAGCAAAGAAAACGAAGTTTTGAAGTAACTTGAGTTTGAACTGATTTATCTCCGAAACTATCAAAAATATCTAAAAAAAGGTAAAAACTTAAAAATAGCTCTTAAAAATGCCTTTCAAATGACACCTCATCCACTTCGGTACACCGCATACTTTAGAAGGTATCGTCAAAGTCCCTTATTCGACCTTGCCACGCCCACAAAAACGCCCACAAAAACGCCCACAAAAACGCCCACTACCATGAAATGGTATCCTGGGGAGGATCAGTATAGGTCCGAGTTCGTATAGGTTCGAACCCCTAAACCTTACCTATACCATTACTATTATGTATATTACTATTTTTATGTATATTATAACAGGGTTCGTAAATGCTCACTCGCGAGTACTCATTTTTGCTCTTGCTCGCTCTTTCATGCTCAAACGAGCAACTGATTTCGAGAGCACGAGCGAGCAGCAGCGAAATGAGCAGGTACTCGCGAGTCGATGTCAGCTGCCTACTCGCGAGTCGATGCGAGCAGCCTACTCGCGAGCACTCGCGAGCAGCTACTCGCGAGTCGGAAAGAGCAGCTGCTCGCGAGTCGGAAAGAGCAAATTACTCGCGAGTACTCGCGAGCAGCCTACTCGCGAGTCGACTCGAGCAGCTGCTCGCGAGTCCGAAGGAGCAGGTTACTCGCGAGTCGGAAAGAGCAGCTGCTCACGACTCGCGAGCAGCGGGAGTAATCACAGGATTAGCTATGGAATTGAAAAGTTTGTGGTAAAAACTTAATGCTTGATGATTATTTTAATTTTTACCTAAACCTTAAAAATATTTCGACAAATATAATAATTTCTTAATATTAATTTAAAGCTTTGAATACTAAGAAATTCTAAGTCTAATAATGATGATTATAAATAATTTGTCATTACGAAAGAACTGACTTATGTATTCAGTATGTTTCTTAATGGTTGGACTATATTTTAGATTTTACTTTGTAAAATATATGCAAGATTCATGACAGTTTTGCATTGCATGTGTCAATTTACTTATAAAATTTTCCCACAAATTTTATCGTGTGCCATTGAAATGAAATGTTTTTTCATTGCACTGCCATTTCATGATCACTACCTGTGTTCTTGTGTGATCTCAATAATGCGTAATGGGCAGCAGATACGCCGACGGCGGCTTAACAAAAACAACACACGTTGTGTTGCAACCAATTGCCGCCGCTTGCGTGTTAATAACAGCATTGATTGTTTACGTTGGAACGTTATGAAAGCAAAGAGATTTTCATGAAAAGAAGAATTATTGTTTCAATCGAAATGCATTATCTAATTAAAACAAAGAGCAATGAACTCAAAAAACAGGCCGATTTTTCCCTTTAGGATACTTGATATTCGCTTTCTCTAACGACCGTATATAAATGCAAGAGACAAAGAAGTTTTTGGTTTCTATGTTATATTATTTTAGTTTATTTGTATATTTATTTATATTTATATTTATTTGTATATATAAAATAATCTCTTTGTTGCTTTATTTTTGATTATAAAATAAAATATCACATAATATGTACTTAATTGAAGTAATACACTTAACTATTTACAGCGCTAAGTTCAACATTTCGTAGTAACGAAAAATTGAGTTTGGTCAATAAAATGTTGCTTATAGTATCCTCTGCCAACTTTCCCCTTAATTTCGTCAAAATCAGTGACAAAGAGCTGAAAGCTCTTTCAACAGAAACCTGCGTTGCGGGAACAGCAAGTGCTACCTCGACGACTTTCTTTGTTTCTCCGTCATACGTAGAATTTTTATAATATTGCAGAATATTTGTCTGCATCGGCATTTTTCTTCCGCTTCCAAGAAGAACCAATTTTTGTTTAAAAGTGAAGCTATCAGCTGATGGCGATCCACTAGGTGTTTGTGTGTCCATATACCTATCCAATATTGCGTAGGGATTCAAATCGGCGGCATCGGTGGCTACAATACTTTCTCCTATATTCTCTGCATGTTCTGTTGACGAGTTGCACCTTGTTCGTGGATTTGATGGATTGTCCAATCTATTCATGGCATCGCGAGTTTTAATCAGATGGTGCTGTAAAGAAAGTACGTTGAAGAATCATGATTAAATTCCACTCTTATTTATATTTTCATAGTCATAATATGTATACAATTATAAGTAGTTGTAAAAGCGATGTAGTATATATATATGTACTTACAATTGCCATGATTTTTTGATCTTCAGTCAGCATTGTGGAGCCTTCAAAGCAAAACCTCGGATCAAGATATATCGCAGCCAGGAAAGCGTCGTTATCCAAAAGAACGGATTTCCTTTTTCTCATTGAGTGCAGAAGTAGAGAACAATATGGCGTGTTAGATACTTCTAACTCCAACTCGCAGCAGAGCCAATCTCTATAAAAATCTCCCATTACGTATTGCTCATTTTGCAGTTTCGTTGTGCAACTCGCAAGCGGTTTGAATGCTTCCAGAAATGCTGAGCAAAACTGCCAAATTTCTTCCGGAACCAGGTCTTCATCTTCCAGCGAAGCTTTAATCTGACACAGTGAGTTGACCATATCAAAAGTGGAGTTCCAACGTGTTAAATTATCCAATGTTGGCATTTTAAGATCTATTTTTTGGTTTCGGATAAAGCTCCGCGTTGTCTTCACGATGCTTCTGCACTCATTTATTTGCGGTGTTAGTTCCTTTAACACGTCATGAGCAGCTAGTTGGATCGTGTGAGCCGCACATCGAACTATCGATAGAACGGATGTCAATGCTCTGAAGATGGTATCTTCAGAGCTTTCTGGTTGCGTTTCTTCAATGTATTCCTCAGCGAAACATTCTTCTTGTAATTCCTGAAGAATTTTCCCAACTTTAACAACATTTGCACCATTGTCTGTGGTGCTGGAGTAAATTTGGCTCAATTCAATGCCAAACGACTTAAGGCATTTGCAAACTTCATCTTTTAGAAAAGACGACTTATGTTTGTCATTCAACTGAATCATTCCTGCAAAATGAGAAAAGAATACGTTAACCTAATAGAAAAAAATATATTAAATGCAGTTATGACTCACCAATTGTGTTTATGCATATTTTGAAATCGTTAATGTATTGCACATTGATCCCTAAAATGCTACGCTCCATTCTGGTTGCAATATCGAGTTTGAGCGAGATCATTTTTCTTTGCAGCCTCTTCGATATTACATCTTCAATCTTTGAGCTGCACGTCTCTATGTATTTAGTAATATTTCTGGAGTTCAGCGATGTATTAAACTTGGATTCCAACGGAGAGATTAAAGGTTTAAAAAAGTCCGTATCATCAAAAATCCTCAAAGGAATATTTTTGACTGTAACGAGCCCCACACAACATTTTATGAAAGTGTTTCTGTCTTTTTTAATGTCGATTTCGACTTTCAACCTCTTTCCTGGCCTTTCGGAATCTTCCTCATTGAAGCTTACGTTGGCATTTTCACCCGAATCCTCGATGAAATTTTCAATTTTATGGATTTGTTTCAAGTGACGTCGTAAATTAAATGCTCTCTTGCCGCTTATCTGTTTCCCACATATCTTGCAACTGGCGAAATTACTTTCCGGATCGCACTGAAAATACTGGAGTTCACTTGACATTTTTTAGCACAATATAATAGAACAGAAATCGCTGATTAACAAACCGAATGGACAGAACTGATAATTGATATTGACCAAAACTACGAAAACTTCGAATTTATATACGGTCGTTGGAGAATGCGAATATCAAGTATCCTAAAGGGTTTTCCATATCGAGTAAAATTTCATTATCTACAGGTCACAAACGCCAAAAATCGGCCTGTTTTTTGAGTTCATTGCTAGCAAATGTGTACGGTAAAATAACATTATTATGCCTACCTGGGATATGGATTGAAATTTCGCCGATATAAAATAATTTACGTGTTGAGTCCTTGCAAAAAATAACGGCAGAACTGCAGAAAAGGACAAGAATAAGGCAATAAAAGTATTAGAGCTTCATAACAATCGTTCGGAATGCTTCCGTAAAGCATGAACAAGGTCAAATGAACGGAGTAGTGCAATTATTAAAAGAATACCTGAGACAGTTGTCTCATAATTATATTTTTCATATCATCATCATCATAGCTCAATTTGCAAAGTTCGCCAATTACAAATTTCTGCCGCAAAGCAAATTTTAAAAGTTAGCGCTTTTTTGCTACCATTTGGCGAAGATAATATTTCTTAACAACTAATAATTTTAAATCTAAATGACATTAAAAAATACTTTACTCTTGCTTACAATAACTAGAAATTGTACAAATTCTGTGCGGAATGGCGAAAACCGCTTCGAAATTTGTAATTGGCGAACTTTGCAAATTGAGCTATGATGATGATGATATGAAAAATATAATTATGAGACAACTGTCTCAGGTATTCTTTTAATAATTGCACTACTCCGTTCATTTGACCTTGTTCATGCTTTACGGAAGCATTCCGAACGATTGTTATGAAGCTCTAATACTTTTATTGCCTTATTCTTGTCCTTTTCTGCAGTTCTGCCGTTATTTTTTGCAAGGACTCAACACGTAAATTATTTTATATCGGCGAAATTTCAATCCATATCCCAGGTAGGCATAATAATGTTATTTTACCGTACACATTTGCTAGCAATGAACTCAAAAAACAGGCCGATTTTTGGCGTTTGTGACCTGTAGATAATGAAATTTTACTCGATATGGAAAACCCTTTAGGATACTTGATATTCGCATTCTCCAACGACCGTATATAAATTCGAAGTTTTCGTAGTTTTGGTCAATATCAATTATCAGTTCTGTCCATTCGGTTTGTTAATCAGCGATTTCTGTTCTATTATATTGTGCTAAAAAATGTCAAGTGAACTCCAGTATTTTCAGTGCGATCCGGAAAGTAATTTCGCCAGTTGCAAGATATGTGGGAAACAGATAAGCGGCAAGAGAGCATTTAATTTACGACGTCACTTGAAACAAATCCATAAAATTGAAAATTTCATCGAGGATTCGGGTGAAAATGCCAACGTAAGCTTCAATGAGGAAGATTCCGAAAGGCCAGGAAAGAGGTTGAAAGTCGAAATCGACATTAAAAAAGACAGAAACACTTTCATAAAATGTTGTGTGGGGCTCGTTACAGTCAAAAATATTCCTTTGAGGATTTTTGATGATACGGACTTTTTTAAACCTTTAATCTCTCCGTTGGAATCCAAGTTTAATACATCGCTGAACTCCAGAAATATTACTAAATACATAGAGACGTGCAGCTCAAAGATTGAAGATGTAATATCGAAGAGGCTGCAAAGAAAAATGATCTCGCTCAAACTCGATATTGCAACCAGAATGGAGCGTAGCATTTTAGGGATCAATGTGCAATACATTAACGATTTCAAAATATGCATAAACACAATTGGTGAGTCATAACTGCATTTAATATATTTTTTTCTATTAGGTTAACGTATTCTTTTCTCATTTTGCAGGAATGATTCAGTTGAATGACAAACATAAGTCGTCTTTTCTAAAAGATGAAGTTTGCAAATGCCTTAAGTCGTTTGGCATTGAATTGAGCCAAATTTACTCCAGCACCACAGACAATGGTGCAAATGTTGTTAAAGTTGGGAAAATTCTTCAGGAATTACAAGAAGAATGTTTCGCTGAGGAATACATTGAAGAAACGCAACCAGAAAGCTCTGAAGATACCATCTTCAGAGCATTGACATCCGTTCTATCGATAGTTCGATGTGCGGCTCACACGATCCAACTAGCTGCTCATGACGTGTTAAAGGAACTAACACCGCAAATAAATGAGTGCAGAAGCATCGTGAAGACAACGCGGAGCTTTATCCGAAACCAAAAAATAGATCTTAAAATGCCAACATTGGATAATTTAACACGTTGGAACTCCACTTTTGATATGGTCAACTCACTGTGTCAGATTAAAGCTTCGCTGGAAGATGAAGACCTGGTTCCGGAAGAAATTTGGCAGTTTTGCTCAGCATTTCTGGAAGCATTCAAACCGCTTGCGAGTTGCACAACGAAACTGCAAAATGAGCAATACGTAATGGGAGATTTTTATAGAGATTGGCTCTGCTGCGAGTTGGAGTTAGAAGTATCTAACACGCCATATTGTTCTCTACTTCTGCACTCAATGAGAAAAAGGAAATCCGTTCTTTTGGATAACGACGCTTTCCTGGCTGCGATATATCTTGATCCGAGGTTTTGCTTTGAAGGCTCCACAATGCTGACTGAAGATCAAAAAATCATGGCAATTGTAAGTACATATATATATACTACATCGCTTTTACAACTACTTATAATTGTATACATATTATGACTATGAAAATATAAATAAGAGTGGAATTTAATCATGATTCTTCAACGTACTTTCTTTACAGCACCATCTGATTAAAACTCGCGATGCCATGAATAGATTGGACAATCCATCAAATCCACGAACAAGGTGCAACTCGTCAACAGAACATGCAGAGAATATAGGAGAAAGTATTGTAGCCACCGATGCCGCCGATTTGAATCCCTACGCAATATTGGATAGGTATATGGACACACAAACACCTAGTGGATCGCCATCAGCTGATAGCTTCACTTTTAAACAAAAATTGGTTCTTCTTGGAAGCGGAAGAAAAATGCCGATGCAGACAAATATTCTGCAATATTATAAAAATTCTACGTATGACGGAGAAACAAAGAAAGTCGTCGAGGTAGCACTTGCTGTTCCCGCAACGCAGGTTTCTGTTGAAAGAGCTTTCAGCTCTTTGTCACTGATTTTGACGAAATTAAGGGGAAAGTTGGCAGAGGATACTATAAGCAACATTTTATTGACCAAACTCAATTTTTCGTTACTACGAAATGTTGAACTTAGCGCTGTAAATAGTTAAGTGTATTACTTCAATTAAGTACATATTATGTGATATTTTATTTTATAATCAAAAATAAAGCAACAAAGAGATTATTTTATATATACAAATAAATATAAATATAAATAAATATACAAATAAACTAAAATAATATAACATAGAAACCAAAAACTTCTTTGTCTCTTGCATTTATATACGGTCGTTAGAGAAAGCGAATATCAAGTATCCTAAAGGGAAAAATCGGCCTGTTTTTTGAGTTCATTGCTCTTTGTTTTAATTAGATAATGCATTTCGATTGAAACAATAATTCTTCTTTTCATGAAAATCTCTTTGCTTTCATAACGTTCCAACGTAAACAATCAATGCTGTTATTAACACGCAAGCGGCGGCAATTGGTTGCAACACAACGTGTGTTGTTTTTGTTAAGCCGCCGTCGGCGTATCTGCTGCCCATTACGCATTATTGAGATCACACAAGAACACAGGTAGTGATCATGAAATGGCAGTGCAATGAAAAAACATTTCATTTCAATGGCACACGATAAAATTTGTGGGAAAATTTTATAAGTAAATTGACACATGCAATGCAAAACTGTCATGAATCTTGCATATATTTTACAAAGTAAAATCTAAAATATAGTCCAACCATTAAGAAACATACTGAATACATAAGTCAGTTCTTTCGTAATGACAAATTATTTATAATCATCATTATTAGACTTAGAATTTCTTAGTATTCAAAGCTTTAAATTAATATTAAGAAATTATTATATTTGTCGAAATATTTTTAAGGTTTAGGTAAAAATTAAAATAATCATCAAGCATTAAGTTTTTACCACAAACTTTTCAATTCCATAGCTAATCCTGTGATTACTCCCGCTGCTCGCGAGTCGTGAGCAGCTGCTCTTTCCGACTCGCGAGTAACCTGCTCCTTCGGACTCGCGAGCAGCTGCTCGAGTCGACTCGCGAGTAGGCTGCTCGCGAGTACTCGCGAGTAATTTGCTCTTTCCGACTCGCGAGCAGCTGCTCTTTCCGACTCGCGAGTAGCTGCTCGCGAGTGCTCGCGAGTAGGCTGCTCGCATCGACTCGCGAGTAGGCAGCTGACATCGACTCGCGAGTACCTGCTCATTTCGCTGCTGCTCGCTCGTGCTCTCGAAATCAGTTGCTCGTTTGAGCGAGTCGGAGCAGTGGAAATTTTTTCTTTGACTCGTGCTCACGAGTACGAGCGAGCAAGAGCGAGCAATTACGAACCCTGTATTATAAGCGTTAGTTATACTTTATATTACTAAATAGTTATATTTTATAGTTAGTATAAATAAAACAGTGTTGTGTATGATTATTACTTTACATTAAGCGTATATATATATAGTGATGGTATGTATTAAATGTTCGCAGAACAAAAAATTTGATTGAATATTTTAATGTCTTGTATTTACAGGAAATTTAATACACGTTTTTATTATGCGTATAATACTCAACTACATATTTGGGTTCCGTTTACAAAGTAAAATGATTGTTTATATTTCAAGACTTTTATTTTTGGCATGAATAATACATTTCAGATCTTTTTACAGCTTTCTAGTAGTTAACATTATAGAACCTTTTATTTCGTTAATGATTGTAGTTCATATCGAGGACTTCAAAGTATTCGTTGGCTGCATTTTAACTTTAACTTAATCTAGTCCTCATAAAACACTTCAATAATATTTTACTTATTTATGTTAATACAAAAAGTATATTATACATCTTCTCTAAAAATAATTTATTAATTGAGGTTATGAATTAATAGAAAGAAAACAGCATCAATGTAGTATTGGCATATCTACATTTTCATTTCCACCTTACTAGTGAATTTTATTACCCGTTTGCAAACTGCGTATGTTTCCGCGTACTTTTGCATGTACTATGGTACTTAAGTAGTGTTACTACATATATTACTACTTTTTGAGGAAAAACATGTTTTCGCTACATTAAAATTACACTAATGTGTTTGAAATTCTTAATTGATTATGTAATGCCTTATCTCATTTTCCTTTTTGAGTTATTTTTAAAAAACGAATAATATTAAAATACAATTTTGGTACCATACATTTTTGGCAATTTCGTACTGTAAATATTTCATGAAATTCCTTATCTTTTCACCTCAAAGAAGAAGAAGTAGCATTTCATAATTTTATTTATAATATAATAACATAAAAACATGAATTAGTAATGCTCTCATGTAATTGAACTATTGAACAATATTATCAAATACATATTGACACATATAAATACAGCAGAATTCGTTTTTGAAGAGTGCAGTAACATAAACGAATGTTTGCTTTATGGCCGCAGCAACATCAGCATAGTTTAAAAAGCCAATCATTTGTGACGTCGCGTGGTGGATAACACGTAGAGTGTACGTGAAGAAATCTAAAAAACGAAGTCACAAATCTTCGGAAACCCGACCGAGTCCGGCATGTCGTTATCTCTGTGTGATAGTCAACGGTCGTGGCCTTGAGTTAGTTATATTTAGCTTGGCCGTGAATAATGCGACTTTATCAATGGCGTTTTACTCATTACGACTTACTACATCCCTCCATCCTTGTGGAATGCTTTTCTAATTCATTTTCCGTTTTAGGGTTGCTAAGACCTTGTCTTTTCTATTACCTGTTCTACCTATCTTTATTTAATCTGGATTGAAATTGATGTTTGGTATTTTATTTTAATCCTGTTTAATCCCTGTCTAAAAATAAGTACATGCCCTACTAACATACTTAGTATATATACGTTAAAAGAACCTTGCTCTTATTTTCCACTTTGTTATTATTGTTGTAAAAAATCTTCAAATTTCCCAGCTGCGCTTATTTATCCGCCGAAAACCTTCTTTTTCACTGGAGAACTTATCTTCATTTGGGTTTACGATTTTGCGCTGCGCTAAAGTTGTTGAGACGAATCTTTGCTAATGTTGATATCATTGATCGCTATTGATTAGGCTTGTGTTCATTCTTTAAGTTCACCCGCTCATTTAGTTCACCAATACAACTATTCGAACAACGGCTGTATGCAGCTATACTCTTCTTTGTTACTTTTGTTCCATCAAGTGGAACAAAACGGGAACAGTTTAATTTTTCTTTCTGTTGCATTTTATCAAACAATACTGTTGAATGTTATCAACAAATAGTCTTTCTTTATGTTCTAATAACGCATTTCCACGGCGCCCAGGAGGTATGCGTACCAGCGCGTTACCAATTTTTTAGAGTGTTTGGTTCCCATGTGGGCCTATTGCACCCGTACATAAATTTACTTAGAAAATTATTATTACAAACAATTATGCTATTAATTAGTTATGCAATTAATACACTTAATACATGAATACTATCAGAATAGATATAAAAACAGAAGAGAAAAGAATTTAACAAAGGAAAAACTTATCAACCAAAGTATAGATAAATACACCGTTCCATCCATCGATTTGGAATGTGTGGTTCAACCTAATAAGAAAAGATTATCAGAATTTAAGTTATTACGAATTTAAGGATATTTAAGGAAATTTATAATTTATATCTGATTGAATTTGTTACCTCTTTTTAAAGTCTTCAACAATAAAACACTAGAAAAAAGAAATCGTTACCAAAAAATTTTATATTATTATTGTTGAAGAAAGCTAATCAGGTACTTATCTTACTTCAATTTTGTCCATAAATTATATTCGGCTCGCAATTGCATTTTAAGTTTTGAAACTGTAAAGATGAGAATTAGTCGAAATAGTATATTTGAATTATTTTGGTATACTTACTTGAATAGCAGTGACTACATGTTGTTAAGTAAAAATAATAGCTGCGATGCATGCTCAGAACTCAGCAGCGTTCTTCTCTCGCTGATGATGTGCGCGGCAGCAGAAAATATCCTTTCGCAGGGAACTGATGTAGCGACGATACATAATCTTTTAAGAATGAATGTATAAAGCCGAGGATATATGTTTTTGCGGTCTGCCCACCATAGCAATGGATCATTTTTGCGGTCTAAATAATCTTCATTGATATATTTATCTAGCTCTATTATAGCGGCCGCAACGTTGTTCTGTGGCCTTTTAATGGTTTTTATTTCGTGGTCATAGTCGCTCCAGATACTAAAAGATGCTACGATTAAAATATTCAACAATACATTTTACTTTCTCAATTGTTGCCATAATTTCATTCGTTGCTTTTTGAACTATTAAATTCAAATTGTGTGGAAAACAGCCTATATTTCCTTGTTAAACAAATGTCTCTACTAAATCAATTTAATGCTGCTATAAGAGAACATAGTTCTTAAGGCAATAACGAAGGTTGACCACTGTCAAGGCCGCTCAGCTCATCCAGCCGTGCTCAGGGAAAGGGGGGGGGGGGGTTCTTCAACAACCCCGACAGTGCCTCGAAAACCCCAGTTACAAAAAAAAAAAAACCAGATCGAGCTGAGGCTTACGTTGGCTCTACAGCCAAAACTAGACCGATAACACGAAAATTCACACGACGCTATCCGCTCGCGATCGATACAAGGTTGGTGGCGGTTAACGAGATTGCTGCTAGAATGGAAGAAAGTAGGTATCTTGGACAACCAAATTCAAGTTTGATATCTCAGATATGGACAGATTTGAAGACGTGAACAAAAAAGTGAATAGCCACAGGTGGTGGCCCCAACAATCGTTTGAAGTTCTCACCTTAGAGGAATCGGTTGCCAATATACTGCAACTTAGAAAATCTTCAGTGACATCCGGTGCCGGTTTCTGTTTTGGCAATTCAACAATGCGAAGAACAGACGTGGAGCAGAGAATAGGCATACAACCTACAGAGAGTAAGTCAAATGATTTTTGCTGACTTTCGATCGATAATATTCTATTTCCGCTCAAGCTCTGTATGAAATGGAGACGACGAATGGTGTTTACTAGAAGAAACACCTGAAATTGCAAAACCTGCACAAGCAGTGTTACATGAACACGCTCCGCGAGTTGTTTTTCCAACAAGTGCCCAAAAACGCGGCCCAATAAAGTAATTTCATGACCAGCATCTATCTTTGTTTCAGGAGCAAGTAAAGCTTTCATTACCTTTATAATTACAATTTTACAATCTTCATAATATACTTTCAGATTTCTAATCAAACTTCAACGAAGGAAATTTTATTTGCGATAACTGCGAGTGCGGAGAAGGCTGCTGTAGCTCTGCAACAAAGTGCTGTTACTAATGCGGAGCGTTTAGAGTTTAAGAAAAATTAACAAGAAGCAGCAGAGGCTTTGTTGCAGTTAAGAACAATGTGAACTTACTAATATAATAAAAAACTTAGTTCAACTTTTCCTGTTATTTCCGACTTACGAAATTAAAAAATTCAAAAAATAAATGAATGAATTGGAATAAAAGAAATTGATAGTAAATAAAAATAATATGTCTTTTATTAAAATCTGGTGGTCCTGAAAAGGAGCGATTGTTTTTTCGTTTCGTTATATTTAAAAACAGTGAAGTTACTTAACAAATCCTCATAGCAAGTCGATTCCGGATGTCCATAGCCAAATCAGATGGCGGGTCTCTAAAGTTAGTAAGTTCGGAGTAGGACTCAAGTTCTGCGTAAGCCCAATGATTTTTATAAAATATACATGCATTGTGAAGAGCAGAGCATGCATTCAGAACCTGTGTGGTTTTTTCAGGACTGTAATGAAGCTCCGTAATCGGGTTTTCAACACTCCAAAACATCTTTCGACCACATTACGCGCTTTACAATGCTTCGATTTGAAAACCGTTTTATGGTGATGCTGTAGGTTTCTGTAAGGAGTCATGAGTACGGCTGTAATTGATAACCGGAGTCACCTTAAAATGGAATCATACTTGAGTATAAGATTTCTGTTCAAAAATTTAAGTTATATAGCAACCAAGTCTTTAAAATATTGTTGGCTATGACCTGGAGAATTCATCTTGATGTTCCATCGACGCAACCAATGACCCCAGGAATCCCAAATTTAGCGTAAAAATGCTGCTTTTTGTGGTTTTCCTCTTCGGGCTTCATTTCGAACGATATTCACTTAGTGCAGAAGTTCTCATGTGCTTCAAGTACATTCAGGCTGTAACGTATGGGGTGCGGGTCGCGATATACTAAATACAAAAGTAATCAAAAAAAAAAACAATCAAAACGAAAGTTGACCACTGTCAGGGCCGCTCAGCTCGTCCACCCGTGCTCAGGGAAAGTGGGGTTGGGTTCTTCGACAACCCCGACAGTGTCTCGAAAACACCTGTTACAAAAAAAAATCAGACTGAGCTGAGGCTAACAAAGGCTATACAGCCAACAAGGAAAAGCGATAGCGGAACTTGACCAAAATCTCTAAATTTTCCACCCCGCGATCGATGCGAAGCCAAGTGCCGGCAGTGACGCCGGAAGTGCGCGCCTGTGGAGGAGGCTTAACACCAACCAGAAGTACAGCTTAAAAGTACTTGAAAATTTGCACAACGTACAAAAATCACTTTCGCAATACGTTGTGTTTGTACTTTCACAGCAACACTTGTAGCGTGATGTTCCTCTGTCCGGCGATTGCACTTGAATATAACTCGCCTAAAAGTAATTATTAATTAAAAGATTTTTACAACTCCGTATTACGAATCGATGTGTTGTTTACCATCAGCATTATGGCAGCATTGTTTTATTCGTTGGTTCTGCTAGCGTTTTCGTTTTTGTAATCGTTATGATAGAGATGTGCGGCAAAGATAGTAATAAGACGGGCTTGCCAGAAGCAAAACGATGAATGAATTTCAAGTTTTGGGGAAAGATGAGTAACAAAGTAGACAAGGAATGTATACTAAAAACACGACTGCTGTCGACTCATGAGCGCCTGGTCAAAAACTTAAAAGTTGCTATGTAGTTTGATGATCTTGATGAACATTTAGCCAATTTGGGGGGTTCTTTTTAAGTTCCAAATGGAGTTACATGAGAGAATGGTGAATATTATCGTTATGGATTTTTATAGAAAAAGAACTTTCTAGAAGACGAAAATTTTGAATAGAAACAAAAAGAAAATTGAAAAGAATTCACCGTAGAAAAGGGGAGGAGCCTAATTAGACGGTAGCTGGGAGATCAGCGGAAAGTAAGTCTGCAAGGCCACTGGAAAAATCGCACTAAAATACAAAAAGTATAAAAAGAAAACTTGAAATGAAAAGAAGGTTAGATGAGAAGAAAGTGTGTCGAAATAAATTTAACCAGCACAAAAATAAAATTTGACGATCGCAAAGCAAAGTATACGCGGTAAATAAATCACGCTAGAAAAGTGCGCGTAAACTCGGCCATTGTTAAAAAAACAGTACACTACACCTAGTGAAGTGATTTCGCCTTTATGGTGAACGCAAGCAATTATAGTCCGTGGACGGCAATCCCAATCCGCCACAAGGATTTTCGGAGATTGGTCCAGGAAGCCAAGTTTTGAATTGTACAGTGCAAAAGACCAGGAGATTTATCGCCTAACCGCTTAAGCTCAGTAGAGAGGAGCCAGAAGGTGCGATCCTGTATCCCCGCATCGCGAGCGAATACCAGTGGAATTTACAGGGAAAGAGTGGTTATTCTAGAGAGACCCTCATATGGAAGCGGAACCAGCTAAGTCCTCTGAAATTATTACAGTTTACTTTTTACTTGAATATCGTGTAGATTTGTGCAAAATAAAACCCAAAATTTTTAGTTGGAATTTTCATGTAGTCATACATATATAATGTAATTTATTTTTGTAATTTATTGTCAGTTTAAACATTAGAAAATTTGTTAGTGTTAATTTTTATTGACTTATCTGCTATTGTACACGCAACAAAAATTAATAGTTGAATTTGTGAATATATCGTGTTGAGGGGCAGCAGCACAAGGTAGTGCGTGAATCGCGTAACTATAGAGTGGGGGTGAAGATTAGTGATTCCTCTTTAGCATTAGAGAGCTCTCTCATAGCTAGGGTTGATCGGTAAGAGGTCGATCTAGGTAACGAATATTCCATCGTAGCACCACTACCAAAGAGCTTGCGAGCTTCAGATTAAGCTCACTGAAGGAATCTGTAAAGTAAGAAAACAGTGTTTGGTATACGAATAAATGTGTTCAACTATGGAATAGAAATCATTTTTCATTAGGGGTGATGGACGGGGAAAGGGGAAGGATGGGAAAGAGAAAATTTCAGGATTTATGAAGTTTTTTTTTTATTTATTGTTGCTCCTGATTCGCGACTGGCTGGGTTCAGAACCACCCTGGAAGAATGAGCTAGTCGGAGGAAGAATGAGCTAGTCGTGTAAGCCTTCGCGGAGTCAACCAGGACACGTAATACACTACAAGCGAGATTATGTTGCGATTATGTGAACAGTGTTCACTTGTGCCTGCTGTTTGTTTATTTTTCCTCACATACACACACACACTCTCAAATAAGCAGTCGATGCACGGATGTTTATAATCGAAGTGAAACAATACGAACTGCAATCGCGGCAGAATGAAAGAAAGCGTCCGATTAGGCCGCATAATCCAGAATCGTCTATTGCACAGATACATGTAACCGATAAAATACTGGCTTAAATAAACTTTTACAAGTTGATGAGAAATTCGCGTAATAATTGTATAAACGTTTGATGAGAAACTTGCTTATTAAATATAGTTTTTACTTCCTTGTATACGTAGTAAATACAAGAAAGTATTGTAATCATGAAAAATTTCGATATTGAGATTTTGATGGTAACACACATTTTGACCATCGCGGAGTCCATTTTGACTAGTTTGGTCGTGACGTGTGTACGTATGTACGTATGTACGTATGTACGCCTGTACGTATGTATGTATCCTCAATAACTTAAAAACGGAGAATCGTAGAAACTTGATATTTGGTATTTGAAACTCTTATAAGACCTAGTTGTGCACCTCCCTTTTTGGATGCAATCGGTTGCGCGAAAAGGATACTTCTCATATACTTTTTTCAAATTTCATACATTACTCAAAAACAAACACTCCTAGAAAGTATATACTATTGGGCCTTACATAAGACACAATTTTGTAGCTCCAATTTTAATGATGGTTCGCACCAAAAGGACTCTTCGCCAAAGGAACACGAAACATGCATTATCCGAATTACATAAATGATAATGATAAATGAATGTTATGCTGCTTTATCTTTTACAAAAATTGGTTGTACCCTTACAGAACTAAACAGGGAAATCAAAATTAGTACGATTGATAGTTAAAGCTGTGTGGAAACTAATTTGTACTTCCTTGTTTTTACTTACTACTATTTAAATTATTTAAATTAAGAGAAGCCTATGAAATTTTTTTCATTATGGAAGTAAAAATATTTAAAAATTTTAAAACTTCAATTTTAAAATATAAATAAAATATATCAACCACTCTTGAAATAAAACCATACAATTGCCGTCATACAAGGAAGTCATGTGTTGGCCACATAAGATATTTTTTTTAATGAAGGTTCAGGAAAATGTAACGAAAATTTTAAAACCTTTGACCTGGGCACTTACTACAACGTCACAATACATCTGTTGGATCCAACTCAACGTACACGAATCTTTTTTTTACTTTTTATCACCGAGTGTTGTACTTTCCGACAACGCTCTATCTCGAAGCTGCAGACAGAAAACTGGTTCGCTTCGCTCACTTCAGTCGCGGCCGCAACGCATCTCGCGAAATATCGCTCTTTCTCATCATGTTCGACTTTCCTTAAAAGTCCCGTAGAATATCATGAAGCGAAGTTCATAGAAAAAAAAATTCTTCTAGAAACTTCGATCACGCCACTTTACGGAACTTGTCTGTCCGTCGTCAAGCTACATAACCTGAGTTTCAAATATACGTATACGACTGTTGAACTTGACATGAGAGCACCAAGGCATCCATAACAGTGTCTGCCCACAGCTTAGATGATTGGATGCCACTTCATCAATAGGTGCTTACTTCACGTATGCTGTTTCCGAACTTTCGGTGTCATCAGCACACATTTTAAAGTGTGTTTCCATTAATGCCTCAGAGGGCGTAGGTTAACTGCAAAGATTCCGCAACAATCCCGCAGGTTTTCTTAGTTAGGTTTCACTTTTCAGTTAATACGTCTTTTATAATGACCCCAATGATTCACGCAAATGATTCAGGGTTGGATCTTCCTCGTTTCAAATGTATCTGAATCCACCACACGAAGATATTCACGTGTTATGGTAATATTTGTGTAAGTTTGGATTTGAACTGTACAAATACAATCCAAAAAAAATTTTGCACATTTAGAAAATTGATATTCGATTGAGTGTTCATGCCGTCCGATTAGGCGGAATAATCCAGACTCGTCCATTGCACAGATACATGTAACCGTTTAATGAGAGACTTGCTTATTATATATTGTTTTTTTTTTAATGAAGGTTCCGGAAAATGTAACGAAAATTATAAAACCTTTGACATGAGCACTGACTACAACGCCACAATACATCTGTTGGATCCAACTCAACGCACACGACTGTTCTTTTTGACTTCTTATCACCGAGTGTTGTACTTTCCGACCACGCTCTGTCTCGAAGCTGCAGACAGAAAACTGGTTCGCTTCGCTCATTCCAGTCGCGGCCGCAGCGCAGCTCGGGGACATCTCGCTCTTTCTCATCATGATCGACTTTTGTTGCAAGTCCCGTAGAATATCATGATGCGAAGTTTATAGAAAAAAAAATTCTTCTAGAAACTTCGATCACGCCACTTTACGGAACTTGTCTGTCCGTCGTCATGCTGAGAAGAGGAGATGCCGATAACTGCAATGCGGATACGAGCTGGAATGAGCGGCTCTTCGTCCGCATTCTCTCTGCGCCTCGACACAGAGCGTGGGGCTCGCCACACCTCACAAAACAGGTGATGATCGGGCGCCGGTGACCACAGCTGCAGCTGGGAAAGGTGACACGCTTTTCCCCCTCACCAAATGTCTTTGGCGTGGTATATATAACTCCATAGTCTTTACCATGAGTGACCATATGCTGACCAAATAAGACAAAATAAGGAGCATAACCAATTGACTGATGCAGGCTGTCACGCAGTGCACAGTTGCTTGATTGATCGAACGGTTGACACGCTCAGAGGCATTAGCTTGCGGAGAATTAGCAGCAGTAAAGATATGCTTAACGCCAAACTTTGCTAAAAAGGTGGACATGTCTCGGCTAATGCGTTTTCGCGATTCCGGCATGAGCTGAAGTAGGAGGGTCGTGTGACGCTCTGACGACTTGGTCCCGGAGGTCGAGCGGCACATAAAGTTTCCACCCCAAATCGTCGGTGTCATTACTACCCGTGGTGAACTCTGTGCGGTGGTACAAATACTGATCGACCACGCGAAAATTAGGGAATTCTTCACCTGAGAACTTTTCTTTTAATTTTTCGTACTCCGTTGACGAAAAGGGCGGGGACGCCAAATTGATGAGCGGCTCAGTATCGATTTCAATGGATGATATCCCATCAACTGGGGCATCCTCGATCGATCTCGATAACGCATCCGCCACGACGTTGGCGGAGCCCTTTCGATGTTCAATTGAAAAATCCAGGCCTTGAAGCTTGAGTGACCATCGAGCTAATCGCCCCGAGAGATGCCTCTGACTCATCAACCATTTCAAGCAAGAGTGATCTGTGATAACTTTGAATTCCTGGCCCTCTATATACATCCGAAACTTCTTGATTGCGAGGATCACTGCCAAACATTCAAGTTCGGAGACTGTGTAATTGCGCTGGGCCTTATTTAACTTCTGCGACATGTAAGCGATGGATTGCTCATGGCTATCTTTGTCGCACTGCGCTAGCACAGGATGTACTCAGGATGTGTAATCAGGATGTATGAGAAACGGCGCCTCGGTAAGTAGTTGTTTGATGTTGTCAAATAACTGTTGAGTCAGAGGTCCCCAAGCGAAGTTATTACCCTTCGTTACAAATTCGGTCAGATGGAAAGTGACCGTCGAGAAATCTAGAATGAACTTCCGATACCAACCCACCATGCCCAAAAAACCTGCGCACTTGCCTCGCGGTTTTCGGCACCGTATAGTCGTTGACTGCGATTACTTTTTCAGGATCGGTACGTAGTGTACCTCTCCCCACAACGTAACCCAAGTAGTTGACCTGGTGCAGACAAAACTCGCTTTTCGCCACGTTAATGGTCAAGCCAGCCCTGCGCAAACAACTCGCCACCTCTGCCAGGTGTTTCATATGCTCGTGAAAAGAGCTTGATAGAATCATCAGGTCATCACGATACACGAACATTCTCGACTTGAGATTGTACGGGATCACCTGATCCATAAGTCGGCACATTGTCTGGGGTGCATTGCACAACCCGAAAGGCATTCGTGTAAATTGGTAATGTGGTCGGTTCGGGACGTTAAAGGCGGTTTTACCTTTCGAGGCCTCATCAAATCTGCCAAAATGCGTCTTTCAAATCGACTTTGGAAATGAGGTTCACTGCCGGCAATCGGCTCAACATCCCATCTATATTTGGCAGAGGATAGGCATCTTTAATGGTGACTTCGTTCAACTTGCGGGAATCGAGACAGAAACGCACCTTGTCAAGTTTGACTATCAGAACCCCAGGAGATGACCAGGCTGAACCAACTGCTTCCTCTATTACGCCCATCGACAGCTTCCGGTCCAGCTCCTGACAGAGCAGTTTTTCCCGAGCTGACGAGATTGGGTAGTATTGTAACGTTGTTTCTCTGGCTAGGGTATGACTCAGTGAGTAACCAGGATCCAATTCACAGAAATACTTATTTATTTTTTTGTGAAAACAATTGATGGAATCTTTATTCAATATAACTTGTTGCTTATAATTAATTGGCAGCACTGTCATTCGCCCTTTTTCGTTGTTGTCGGTCGCTTGGTTATTATTCTCGCCGCTACTGTATGTTGTTTGAGCGGATGTTGAATGCGGTGCGATGATCACGTCGTTTGAAGTGGTGTCGAACCGTGATGACGTTCGAGGCTGTGTCGAACCGTGAAGACGTTCGAGGCTGTGTCGAACCGTGAAGACGTTCGAGGCTGTGTCGAACCGTGAAGACGTTCGAGGCTGTGTCGAACCGTGAAGACGTTCGAGGCTATGTCGAACCGTGAAGACGTTCGAGGCTATGTCGAACCGCGATGGCGTTCGAAGCTGTGTCGAACCTTGATGGCGTTCGAAGCTGTGTCGAACGTTGATGGCGTTCGAAGCTGTGTCGAACCTTGACGGCGTTCGAGGCTGTGTCGAACCGCGATGGCGTTCGGAGCTGTGTCGAACCTTGGCGTCGTTCGAAGCTGTGTCGAACCTGGATGGCGTTCGGAGCTGTGTCGAACCTCGATGGCGTTCGAAGCTGTGTCGAACCTTGATGGCATTGGAGTCGTAGCGCTCGGCGGCAAGGAGTAGCGTTCCCACCACTGGCTGCGGAGGGTGGCGTGTGTCAACCTCCGTCGCCAAGTTACTTCAACAGGAGTTGCCGTCCGGAGGTCCAACCATCCATAGGCGCCAACAACTCTTCTTGAAGAAACGGCGTGGTAGGACCGGCGGCGTGTATGGGGGTAGGAAAGAGAGGTTCGCAAAAGTACCTACGATAGTCGACAGGAAGTGTGACTGTCCATCATCAACTATCGTGCTGTCAAACTACTTCAAGAGGAGCTGCCGTCCGGAGATCCAACCATCCATAGGCGCCAACAACTCTTCCTGAGCAATTCACAGTCAGGTTACGGGGTGGCTAGAAAAGGAGAGGAAGGGCAGAGTAGGAAGCTACTAGCCAACTTACCAAGAATCACTGCTATGCTGCTGGCTGTGTTCACTGCGCGTGCTGACTGGCGAGGCGCTCGCCCGAAACTGATTATTTCGTGTCTGTGTTCCTCTTTTATACTCGTGGCTCTTGTTCTTCTTGTTCGCTGCTCAAGTTTGGGAGTGCTCGACGTCGTCGTTCGTTCATTACGTCGTTGTTGTAGCGTGTATGACAGTGTTGCCGTTTGACATTAGTTTCTAACTTATTATTAACATTGATCTTATATTTATTCTTATACTATATTATTTTCTAATACATTTATTTCGCTAGTAAATGATCTTAAAACTTACAAAGTTATTATTTCTTATTTATTTTACGTAAATAAACTTATGATATTATAGCAGATGCAATTGAATATTGTTTATTCATAAATCGATCAATCTATTTATTTATCGATTAATTAAAAGATTAATATTAACAAATACGATTAAATGCAAATCAATAAGTAATAGATACGCTTCTTCATTAAAAATAATTTATTATTCTTAAAAAATACAAATTCATTACTAAATACGAATATTATTATCTATGATTCTTCATTCATAAATCAATTTACATTTATTCATTCATCATCGCTTAATATCATAATGTTTTGCTTTAATAGTAAATAATTTGCTATGTTCATTAATAGTAATAGTCAATTCGTATAATAGTCAATAGTTCTTAATTCGCTGTGTTTCGCGTAATTTGAGAATGAAATGATATACATAAAAACAAAATCATAAAATAAATGTTGGGACGGATTGCCCGATCCGTCTCACTCTCCTCTCACTTCGGGAAATGTCGGAGTACTTTTGTTGCTCCGGAGCGAGCGATGTGTACAAAGTGAGCGACTTCTGCGATTACCACCTTGAACTTCTGCTGCCCCTTCTGTTTCGTTTGTTGCCTGTTCTGGAGTTTGGCTCGCAGTTCTTCTGGCCACTCGTCGGGGGGAATGGTGACGTATTTGTTGTTGTTGTTTGGGTTTACTTTTTCGGTGTTGATGTGTTGATCTTGGCCGATAATTTCTTGCTGTTGTTGCTTATTTGCTGTGTTTCTCGCATCCGAATCGCCGTCGCTTTCAGCGCTGGAGTCGCTACTGGAGCTGGAATCGCTACTGGAACTGGAGTCGCTACTGGAACTGGAGTCGCTGCTGGAGCTGGAGTCGCTCCGGTCGTCCTCGGTGTCGGTTGCTACATCGGGTAATTCGACGTTTGGGATTCTTGTCCTGTCGCATGTTTTGCTTCGGATTAAGCGAGCTATCCCTCGCCGCATCCTATCGATGGCTCGTCTGGTGGTCCATTGCTTCGGCTCGACTTGTTGGGAGCAATAGTCAATGTATCCAAGTTCGAAGAAACGCTTGGCAAATCGAAGCAGATATACGCCGCAGTCGACAGCGTTGTCTTGGACCGGTAGTTGCAAGTTGAGGGTGGGCAAGGAATCTTCCTCGAACCATTCCGCTGGGGTGACCTGCTTCCGATGCAAATGTTCGAGTCGTAGGAAGTCCCGCAGCTCCTTGACCACTTCCTTACGCCGGCTGCTCGGGAGGGAGTCCAGTACCAAGATCGATGGGCTTCGGATTGACTTACCACGGTTCAGAGCGATCGTGTCCATATTATGGATAATGATGAGGAACCAATGGTCATCCTGGTTTATCGGGACCAAGGCATACTTGCGTTCTGTAAGCTGTGTCTTGCGGAACCAGCGCTGCACCCCTTGGTACCGTTCCTCTGCTGTTTGGCTCGGCATTCGCGTCCACCTTGTGAAGAAAAACGTGGAGAAGACGTACGTCTCTTCGGCGATGGCGACTGGTAAGGCCTCCTTCAAAATATACTGCAGAACGTAGTTAATAATATTGTCGTTTAGCTTCTGTCCTGCCGCTAGCAACTTGTAGTCGTATGTCCTTATCGACGTTCCTCCGGTGTCAGCCGCGACCATAACGTCGTTCTGCGCTGGCGGCGCAGTCGCAGTGCTACCGATCGGCTGGCGTACCTCTGCTTCTACTCGCCGCTTCTTCGCGGCATTTGTTGGGCTAGTCGACGATGTTGTTGCCATCGCTCGTACACGCAATCTTCCCCCGGGGCCGCGCACCTCCGCTTCGTCATCACTCAATCTTATGATCCGTCGCTGGGCTTCGTTTAATTGTTGGTATCTTTCACGCATTTTCTTCACACTCTCTTGTAATTTGTCGGACATTATTCTTTCCTTGAGCGCAGCACGTCTGTTCGATGATCTTCCTTGAAAGCAACTGATTAAAACTTCCATCGATTGCAGTGAATGTGCTATTGATCCTGATGTACTAAATGATTACTTTATTTCTAATATGTTAGGTTCTAATTGTAGTGGCACTTATGATGCTATGAGTCAGAGTCGTACTTATAACTTTTACTTTAGTGCAGTGTCGCCAGTTGATGTTGGCATTTGTCTAATGAAGGTTAAATCTGATGCTGTGGGGGAAGATGGGTTGCACATTAGGTTTCTAAAACTTATTGCTAACTACATTCTGACGCCATTGACCCATATTTTTAATTTTTGCTTAACTTCATCCACGTTCCCATCTAAATGAAAAACTGCAATAGTTGTCCCCATTGCCAAGAAAGCTGCAGCATGTGATCCTAATGATTTTAGGCCAATAAGCATCTTGTCATCGTTATCTAAAGTTTTGGAAGCACTAATGGCAGGTCAAATTTCTCAATATATATAGGAGAATAACTTGCTATCGCCTTATCAATCGGGCTTTCGTTCTGGCCATAGTTGCTCGACAGCAATCTTGAAAATATTAGAGGATATTCGGCCTGACTTTGATAGCGGTTTCTTAACTTTGCTGTGTTTGTTGGATTTTTCTAAAGCGTTTGACACGGTAAATTATGCAATTTTATGTCAGAAGTTAAGATGTGTGTATGGCTTTACTCATGCTGCAGTTGGACTACTAGATAACTATCTCTCTGGTCGCATGCAAAGAGTTAGATGTGGTAACAAATTGTCTGCTTATAAATCTGTAGTGAGTGGTGTTCCACAAGGATCTGTTCTAGGACCGCTACTGTTCTAACTATTCATAAATGATATTTTTTCTGTTTGCGATTATTGTACTCTGCATGCGTATGCTGATGATGTACAACTATATATTTCAGGTAATCCCGATTTTGTTGATGATCAGGCCTTCCAGGTAAATGCGGATCTTTCCAAAATCGATGCATGGGCTCGCTCAAATGATCTTCAGCTTAATACTTCCAAATCCTCTGTTCTACCAATTAACAAGAACATGAAAAGAATAAATTACAATATACCTGAGATCTTAATAGGAGGAAGAAGTCTGAAGTTAGTTGATTGTGTTGTTAATCTCGGTTATAAAATAAACTCATGTCTGACGTGCACTGATCACATAAATTACGTTGTAGGCAGGATATATCTTATACTCCGATCTCTACGAGCAACAACAGAGTTTATTCCCACTGCCATTAAACGTAAACTCGTTATTCAACTAATTATGCCTATCATTACTTATTCTGAAGTAGTCTACAGCAAACTTGATTCTCGGTCTCAATTAAAATTACAGCTTGCATTTAATTATGCGACTAAATACGTACTACTAGATTCTTTTTTGTTAACGCTGTGCGAATTTGGAATTCCTTGCCGCAGAATTTGAAAAAAATTAGTTGCAAGACAAGTTTCAGGAATGCTATCTTGGAATACTTCTCTCGGTAGGTACCTGTATTTTTGACCAGTATTTCCTTTATTTACTTTATTTCCTTTATACTACTTCTATCATACCTTTTCCTAATTTTGCTTTGATCTTTCTTTTCTCTCTCTCGCTCTCTCTCTCGCTCTCTCTCTCTCTCTCTCACACACTCTCTCTCTTGTTGTTCGTTTTAACTATAAGCATTTATTAGTTTATAAGCAATGTTTTATTGTGAATTTAATTTTTGCGTTGTACATTGAAAGAACTATGTTCTTATGGTACTTTATAACTGAATAAATTGAAATTGAAATTGAATTGCTTCGCTGCGAGGTTTCGATTGTCAAATTTGTACGAGTAACGGTTATTAGCTGCGTGCCCTCTATCCTTCGTTCGCCGTCTGCTCTTTTCGCTACTGTGTCACAGGCCCGTTAGATGATTCTTTTCTGCGTCGCATTCAAATTTCATGACTGCATCGTTCGTAGACGCGCAATTGGAATCTGATTGATTTCGGTCGAGTCTACTTTGTGTGTGTGTGTTTCTTTCCCTTGTTTTTACATATTTTCTTTACGCATTTTTTGTTTGTTTGTTTTTCTTGTGAAACAAAACAATGCGTACCTCGATGCTGTTGATGGAGTTGTAGGTTTTCAATGATGTGGTCGCTACTGTGTTATTTATCTTGTTTTCGATGGGCACGTAAATTTTGATTCTAATGATGATCTTAATCATCAACGCCTTCGACTCCTTGTGCTGCTGTTTCGTTGCCTCTGCGCTGTTGTTTTACTTTCCTTCTGTTGCCTCTGCACTGTTGTTTTACTTTCCTTCTATGGGATGCCGTCTGGAAGGAGCAACGAGTAATTCGTCGCTTTTCGTCTTGCGCGTTGTCTTCGTAATATTTCTTGATGTTGCTCAGATGCGCCCGTTTGGTGGTTAACTCGCCGTCTCTTTGAAGTTCTACTATAACCGGTGAAATGAAGTTTCTGACCCGATATGGCCCTTCAAATTTCAGAGCTAACTTGGCTGCAAAACCGTCCACGGCTTTGGAGAGTGGGTGCTCTTTGAGAAGTACTTTTTCTCTGATTGTGGGTTGCCACGCACGTCGCCCTAAGTTATAATGGCGGGCTTGGTCGCTTGATGCCTTCCGCAAGTTGTGTTGCACTATTTTAAAGATTTCCTTAAGCTTGTTTGCCTTGGCTGCTGCGCTTTCGACGGGGTTTCCTGTGCCGGTAGTGACTTCGTCGTAGAGTGCTGACGGGAGTCGTGGCTCACGTCCTTGTATCAAGAAAGCGGAACTGTAGCCTGTCGTTTCGGAAACGCTGGAGTTGATCGCAAGACATATCTCAGGGAGGTGTTCATCCCACCGTCGATGATCATCTTTCGTTAGCTGTGCAATCATTGTTTTGATTGTTCTGTTAGCTCTTTCGGCTGCATTTTCTTGTGGACTGTACGGCGCTGTATACATGTGCTTCACGCCCAATTGTTGCAGGTATCTTTGAAACTCCCGCGATTTGAATTGCGTGCCATTGTCTGAGGTTAATATTTTGGGTGCGCCGAAGAGAGACAAGATTCTTTCTCTGAAGCCTCTTTTCGCGACTGCACTCGTGGCGGCGCGTGCTGGAAAGACTTCCGTCCACTTGGAAAACTTGTCCACAAATACCAGAAGCGTGGTGTGGCCGTGTTTAGAACGCGGCAGTGGTCCCACGAAGTCGACGCAGACCGTTGAAAATGGCTCTTCGGCTATATGCGTAAGCATTTCTCCGGCGGGTTTTTGTTGTGCCGCTTTATATCGTTGACATATGCTGCAGTTCCGGACGTACTTGCTTGCGTCGCGAAATAGTCCTGGCCAATAGTACCGTTGGGCCAGTCGTTGTATAGTTTTATACATACCGAGGTGTCCAGCTGTGGTTGCATCGTGGTTTCCTCTTAGCACTCGTTCCCTTTGGTGCGTCGGCACACAAAGTTTCCATACGTTGCCTCCTTCTTGTCCAATCTTGGACGGGATGTGGCGGTACAGCTGCTCGTCATTAATTGTATAGTCTGGGTACTTCTGAGGGTTGTGTTGAATTTCCTCTTTCTTCCGTGCAATCCAGGGACACTTCGAGGATGCGTCACATGTACTTCCTACACGTTCTAAGACATCGCGTGGTTTCCGGGATAAGGCATCGGTGACTACGTTCAATTTGCCTTTGCGAGATTTAATGTCGTGTTGATATTGTTCATTTATTATGCTCTGCATCGCCGGATTTTTAGGAAAGTATCTCTGTTTGAGTGGCCGTTCATCTCTCATGAGGATCTGGTGGGATGTCAAATTCGTTGTTCCACTCATATTCTGAAACGGCTGCAGTTCCCGTTGGAGAGAGTCTTCGATGCTCTCGTTGCCTCGTGCTATCGGACAGGTGGCTTCAGTTGACGCACCATTTCCTTCTTGCAGGCGAATTGATTGCCCTCCTATGGTCGTGTACATCTCCGCTTTCCGTAGGAAATCAAGACCCAAGATAACTTTATCTATAGCGTTGGGTAGCACAAGGAGTTGGACTACACATTCCGACGTTCCGAACTTGACAGGTGCCTCTATTGCTCTTCGTATCTGCAAAGTGTCACCGTTAGCCATTTTGGCGGAAACTAAAACATCCAGATGTGTGTCCGGGGTCCACAGATCGTTGGCGAAGCGCTCGTTGATGAAACTGCGGCTGGCTCCGGTATCAATTGTTGCTATGACCCACACGTCGTTGATGCATACTGTGTAGGTCAGACGGTCTTTTGTGATGTTTAGTTGCGATTTCGGGATCCAGCCTGGTTGGGGAGGCGTTGTTACTCTTGATCTCGTTTCGCCACCGTTGACGCGAGACCTTCTGGCGTTGCCCTGTTGACAGCAGTCAACGGTCCTTACCTCTTTTCGTCCACACTTCCAACAGAAATACGTCTTTTGGTTATCACACTTCCTTTCGAAGTGTCCTTGCTGCCCACTGCGGCGACACGCCTTATCTGGATTTACCACCAGATCTGTAACCTGCGCTGCCCGATATCGCATATCTGGCTTGATATGTGCCGATTTTTGCTGTGGCTGTTCTTTCTGCTGCAGACATTCGAAATCTTCTGCTGGCTCGTTAATTCTGTCAGGTTGGAAAAGTCCTTTCGCTTGACGTACAATTGATATTCCGGTCGGCTGTTTCTAAAGATCCGTTGTAGTTTCTGATTCTCGGTGTAACCGGCATGGCGCATTAGATTCTGCAGTGAAATTACGTAGGTTTTGAATTTCTCTTGCGGTTTCTGGACTCGTTTGCGAATTTCATCTTCTAAGCTTTCAAAGAATCGTGAAGGTAGAAAGAATGTAAGGAAATCTGTTTTAAAGAGTTGCCATTCTTTCCACAGCTTATTATTGTTGCGAAACCATGTTAATGCTTTGTCTTTAAGCAATTCCGGCATGGTCCTCTGCAGTATATTAGCGTCCAAATCGTACACATTTGTTAGTTCTTCCACGCGTTCAATAAATTCTAAGGGGTCACGAGTTCCGTCGAATCTTATCGACCACTTTCTGACTTTGTCTATTGATCCTGCGTGCTGGATGGCGGGCTCGTTGGGGCGTCGAAGAAAGTTTGTCTGGTGGGGCTTTGTTGCTCCTGGCTGTCCATCGTTGTGTTACTACTACTGGGTGTGGTTTTGTGAGTACCGGTGTGTTCCAATTCTTCCAACCGTTTAAGTGCTTCGCCAGAATGCGCTTCGTTGATGAAGGAGACTAGCGCCTTGCGTAGTTCCTCGACTGTGCCGGTGTCCTGCAGTGAGAGCTCCTTACAGATTTCTCGAAGAGATGTCTTCTTTAAGTTATAGATCCATCCGGTAGTAACCATTTTGTCGCTGTATTCTTTTCTGAATTACCACGATGGAGTTGTAGTTCTAGCAAGCGTAGAATTTCATCAATTGTCCCTGCTCGGGCGCCACCTGTAACGTTGTTTCTCTGGCTAGGATATGACTCAGTGAGTAACCAGGATCTAATTCACAGAAATATTTATTTTTTTGTGAAAACAATTGATGGAATCTTTATTCAATATAACTTGTTGCTTATAATTAATTGGCAGCACTGTCATTCGCCCTTTTTTGTAGATGCTGTCGTTGTTGTCGGTCGCTGGGTTATTATTCTCGCCGCTACTGTATGTTGTTTGAGCGGATGTTGAATGCGGTGCGATGATCACGTCGTTTGAAGTGGTGTCGAACCGTGAAGACGTTCGAGGCTGTGTCGAACCGTGAAGACGTTCGAGGCTGTGTTGAACCGTGAAGACGTTCGAGGCTGTGTCGAACCGTGAAGACGTTCGAGGCTGTGTCGAACCGTGAAGACGTTCGAGGCTATGTCGAACCTGGATGGCGTTCGAAGCTGTGTCGAACCGCGATGGCGTTCGAAGCTGTGTCGAACCGCGATGGCGTTCGAAGCTGTGTCGAACCGCGATGGCCTTCGAAGCTGTGTCGAACCGCGATGGCGTTCGAAGCTGTGTCGAACCTTGACGGCGTTCGAAGCTGTGTCGAACCTTGACGGCGTTCGAAGCTGTGTCGAACCTGGATGGCGTTCGAAGCTGTGTCGAACCGCGATGGCGTTCGAAGCTGTGTCGAACCGCGATGGCGTTCGAAGCTGTGTCGAACCGCGATGGCGTTCGAAGCTGTGTCGAACCTTGACGGCGTTCGAGGCTATATCGAACCGCGATGGCGTTCGAAGCTGTGTCGAACCTTGATGGCGTTCGAAGCTGTGTCGAACCTTGATGGCGTTCGAAGCTGTGTCGAACCTTGACGGCGTTCGAGGCTGTGTCGAACCGCGATGGCGTTCGAAGCTGTGTCGAACCTTGATGGCGTTCGAAGCTGTATCGAACGTTGATGGCGTTCGAAGCTGTGTCGAACCTTGACGGCGTTCGAGGCTGTGTCGAACCGCGATGGCGTTCGGAGCTGTGTCGAACCTTGGCGTCGTTCGAAGCTGTGTCGAACTTGGATGGCGTTCGGAGCTGTATCGAACCTTGGCGTTGTTCGAAGCTGTGTCGAACCTCGATGGCGTTCGAAGCTGTGTCGAACCTTGGCGTCGTTCGAAGCTGTGTCGAACCTGGATGGCGTTCGGAGCTGTGTCGAACCTCGATGGCGTTCGAAGCTGTGTCGAACCTTGATGGCATTGGAGTCGTAGCGCTCGGCGGCAAGGAGTAGCGTTCCCACCACTGGCTGCGGAGGGTGGCGTGTGTCAACCTCCGTCGCCAAGTTACTTCAACAGGAGTTGCCGTCCGGAGGTCCAACCATCCATAGGCGCCAACAACTCTTCTTGAAGAAACGGCGTGGTAGGACCGGCGGCGTGTATGGGTGTAGGAAAGAGAGTTTCGCAAGAGTACCTACGATAGTAGACAGGATGTGTGACTGTCCATCATCAACTATCGTGCTGTCAAACTACTTGCACTTGAACTTGAAAACTAATAGCACTTGATGCTATTCGGACTTCCTGTCAAACTACTTCAAGAGGAGCTGCCGTCCGGAGGTCCAACCATCCATAGGCGCCAACAACTCTTCCTGAGCAATTCACAGTCAGGTTACGGGGTGGTTAGAAAAGGAGAGGAAGGGCAGAGTAGGAAGCTACTAGCCAACATACCAAGAATCACGCTATGCTGCTGGCTGTGTTCACTGCGCGTGCTGACTGGCGAGGCGCTCGCCCGAAACTGATTATTTCGTGTCTGTGTTCCTCTTTTATACTCGTGGCTGTTGTTCTTCTTGTTCGCTGCTCAAGTTTGGGAGTGCTCGACGTCGTCGTTCGTTCATTACGTCGTTGTTGTAGCGTGTATGACAGTGTTGCCGTTTGACATTAGTTTCTAACTTATTATTAACATTGATCTTATATTTATTCTTATACTAAGTATATTATTTTCCAATACATTTATTTCGCTAGTAAATGATCTTAAAACTTACAAAGTTATTATTTCTTATCTATTTTACGTAAATAAACTTATGATATTATAGCAGATGCAATTGAATATTGTTTATTCATAAATCGATCAATCTATTTATCTATCGATTAATTAAAAGATTAATATTAACAAATACGATTAAATGCAAACCAATAAGTAATAGATACGCTTCTTCATTAAAAATAATTTATTATTCTTAAAAAATACAAATTCATTACTAAATACGAATATTATTATCTATGATTCTTCATTCATAAATCCATTTACATTTATTCATTCATCATCGCTTAATTTCATAATGTTTTGCTTTAATAGTAAATAATTTGCTATGTTCATTAATACATATAAACAAAAATCATAATTCTTAATTCGTATAATAGTCAATAGTTCTTAATTCGCTGTATTTCGCGTAATTTGAGAATGAAATGATATACATAAAAACAAAATCATAAAATAAATGTTGGGACGGATTGCCCGATCCGTCTCAGTATCGCTGCTTGATTTCCTTAGCCACCGCCGTGTCAATAGTGTGCTCCACAAGAGTGGTTTTACCCAAGCCTTGCCGTTCTGGGGACGGAAAGGAATGGATAACCCTACTCATGCGTCTGCTTTGGGCGTCGTTCAGCGATACGTATTTGTCGTCATCGCGACTTAGCGCCGCAACTGTACACGTTCCTTAGCCGGAGATCTGGATATTGAATTTTCTCCAGAAATCTATGCCGCAAATTACGTTTGTCGTAATGGAAGGAATTAATAAGAAGCAAAAATCGAGAGAATTGTTATTAAACCGCGTATTTGCCGTGTGGTACCCAACCACTGCTAGCGATTGTCCATCGGCCGTATTTTTCCTCGGAAATTTTCGACCGCGCCACCTGCTTTCAGGATGGATTGAGCTAAGGCACCTCCAATCACACTCACGTTCGCCCCGCTATTTAGCAAGGCTAGATGGCAATCGCCATTTATTGACAGATTGACATATGGTCGCGAATCGTTTGGATTAGTGATGATTGAGGAAATTACCATTTTGCTCAGTTGCCTTACCCGTTTGCAGAACATACGCAGATGCAGGGTTTTCTGGCTACGTCGGATTTCGTTTTCGAAAATTTCTGCTCGCCTTAGGTTGTATTTGGCTAGCCGAATGTTATAGGGTATAATTTCTCGGCTGGGTGTAGGTACGTCTAGTAGAAGTTTGCTCACTTCGATGTGGGCATTGTTGGGTCTTTGCAAAATTGTCAATCGTGGTGTTAGTGACGGTGCAGACGTGACATCGGACGACTGTGACGCGGGACAGCTCCGGTCGTCATTGCGTGAGTGCCCGCCCTTTGGTTTTCCGATCGGTCCTTGCACGTCATGCAGGAGGGTTTGAAAGTGTTCGGTTTACCGCACCCATAGCAAAAGGTACGCCGCGACGTCACGTGGCATTCTTGGTATCGATGGCCATCTGCGTCGCAGTTCCTACATTTTTCCCGCGATCGTTGGGTAACCGCGCATAAGTCTGATGGCTCATCGGTTTGCCCCGCTACGGCCTCTCAGTCGTCGGATTTCACCGCAACCACTCGTCTTCTGGCAAACGCGGAGTCGTGCTGGTCATGGTACCGCTCACGGTAATAGTTCTCGTGCTTGTGGCATGCACGGCGGAGATCGTTTAAGTTAGTCAGGTGGACATGCAATAGCTCTCGTCCAAGTGCTGGTGAAAAATTGTGGATAAGGATCTCGAGCAGTTCGGGGTCACGCAAGGGATAGTGTAAGCGATCGTTCATAGCCAACACACTGTCGAAAAATTCGTCAAACCGTTCGCCTGGACTCTGCTTACGCCGACGTATGTTGTTCGCTCAGCTCGTAATCGGTTAGAAAGCTTTGGAACTTGGTTTTCAACTGGCTGCACAAGCCGTGCAAATCCACCCGATAGGTTTGTCGATGGCAGCGCCAGTACCATTCTTCAGCTTTACCTGAGAAGAGCAAGTGAGCGTGCTGACACAGCAGCGAAAAGTTGCCGCCCAAGCATTCGGACGTTAGTGCTTTTACTCGCTAGATGAAGTCTTCCACGTTCATCCCGGTGGTATCGCCAGAAAACTTCATCCGCCATCCCGAGATGACTGCTGAGGCCTTATCGAAAGTGCCTCCGACTAACGGAGCTTGAGAGATTGGTGCGTAGTTTGGCATGGCCTGAGCCAAACGATTGTCGGCCATAGTGACTGTAGGAGTGACCAAGGTGGATACCGTTGTGGTTGTTACACTGGTTGTAATTCAAGAACGACTGATTGCAGTTCGTCCTTCATGGACTGCAGTTCTTGAGCCAGGGTCTGATTGTCTATCGAGTTTCGCTCTTGCTACCTGACCGTGGAGTTTTGTATGGTAGAGGCATTCGCACCCTCTCCCAGCAAGTCGTCGTCTGTACCTGGAGTTGGACGCTGAGCTGTCTGAAGAGATTTAGAACCCGTAAATAAAATAATAATCGCAAAATAAATCGCAAAACGAGTTAAGGCAACCACTGGTGATAAACAAGAGAAACCAAGGGCTAAACTACCGGAAAATTAAAACAATATATTTAACGTGAGCGCAGTCCAACGAGTCACCAACGATCAACACCATTGAGGTAAAATCTCCAATTGAACGAGGCTACACTGTACCAAAAAAAAACTTAATATATATAATAAAAAAAAAAAGTTAACTAATTTGGAATTTCTGATGAGTTGCTAAACGACAATAAAATTCGTGAAACAAAATTTCGAACCAGAAGATTCCTTCGTTTAAAGGTACTATAACTCACAATCTCAACAAGGTGTCTTTTTTCGCGGCGGAATGACTTAAATCAAGCAATCGCACGAAGAGATGATTCAGCGGTACGCACCGAACATTAACATTCAATCGCGCAAATCCAGTGAGAATCGACAGAAAACCGAAAGAACTTGCGAAAACAAAGAAAAAAACAAAATAAAAAAAAATACAGTGGGCTGATTAGTGAGAAACCAAACTCATCCCCGAGTCAGACCGACTAGTGCTGTCAGTCCAAGTCAACGAGGAGTTCAGGGGCGGGTCGCGATATACTAAATACAAAAGTAACAAAAAAAAATAAATCAAAACGAAAGTTGACCACTGTCAGGGCCTCTCAGCTCGTCCGGCCGTGCTTCGTGAAAGGTGTTGGGGGGGGGGGGGGGTTTCTCCGACAACCCTGTCAGTGTCTCGAAAACCCCTGTTACAAAAAAAAAAATCAGTCTGAGCTCTCCCTGTTAGTTAAAATTAAGAAAACTATTCCAAACTTAGAGAAAAGAACAATAATAAACTGCACTAGAACCTAGAACGGATTGTAATTATTAATCAAAACTTAACATCTTTAATGGTATTCATTCATGAATATTCCAACTATTTCTATTTATACAATTTATGATAGTTCGGTCAAGGAATTCAGTGTATTATTGATTTGGAAAAAGTTGACTTAATAATCAATTAGCTTATTTGAAGCCCCAGTTGTAGGCGCCAGCAACGGTAGTTCTTAAATCTGCAAATACACGTAACATTCTAATTCACTGGATAACAGGACGCATTAGCATCAATATCGTCATAATAGCAATTTAACAAGAAATCATCATCATTATTGTTAACTTGAAAATAATTAGGAAATCAATTTGCTATAAACTAGTTTCAATAGACCATAAAGCAAGTATCGGTTAAACTGCATTCAGAATATACCAAATTTCTTATTATTCCACAAAAAGAATTATCAAGATCTAACTAAATTCATCTGATTTATAGAAGATTTGATGACTTTCAATTGAAGTACTAATATGCAAGTCAATGCTTTTGAAAATTGAATGTGCTACAAGCTACATAATTTCGTGAATAGCGTTTTACTATAATTGTGTTTTATACAGAGTTCACGTTTATTCTTCCGGCACTGCTTAGCGTATTGCGTATTTTCTCTGAAAATCATTCATTGTTTAATAGAAATCATTCGCAGTTTTCCTTTCTCTCGATTTCCTTCTATTTTATTAACACCAACCAAAAGTACAGCTTAAAAGTACTTGAAAATTTGCACAACGTACAAAAATCACTTTCGCAATACGTTGTGTTTGTACTTTCACAGCAACACTACAAGCGAGATTATGTTGGCCAACAGTGTTCACTTGTGCCTGCTGTTTGTTTATTTTTCCGCACATACACACACACACTCTCAAATAAGCAGTCGATGCACGGATGTTTATAATCGAAGTGAAACAATACGAACTGCAATCGCGGCAGAATGAAAGAAAGCGTCCGATTAGGCCGAATAATCCAGAATCGTCTATTGCACAGATACATGTAACCGATAAAATACTGGCTTAAATAAAGTTTTACAAGTTGATGAGAAATTCGCGTAATAATTGTATAAACGTTTGATGAGAAACTTGCTTATTAAATATAGTTTTTACTTCCTTGTATACGTAGTAAATACAAGAAAGTATTGTAATCATGAAAAATTTCGATATTGAGATTTTGATGGTAACACACATTTTGACCATCGCGGAGTCCATTTTGACTAGTTTGGTTGTGACGTGTGTACGTATGTACGCCTGTACGTATGTATGTATCCTCAATAACTTAAAAACGGAAATCGTAGAAACTTGATATTTGGTATTTGAAACTCTTATAAGACCTAGTTGTGCACCTCCCTTTTTGGATGCAATCGGTTGCGCGAAAAGGATACTTCTCATATACTTTTTTTCAAATTTCATACATTACTCAAAAACAAACACTCCTAGAAAGTATATACTATTGGGCCTTACATAAGACACAATTTTGTAGCTCCAATTTTAATGATGGTTCGCACCAAAAGGACTCTTCGCCAAAGGAACACGAAGCATGCATTATCCGAATTACATAAATGATAATGATAAATGAATGTTATGCTGCTTTATCTTTTACAAAAATTGGTTGTACCCTTACAGAACTAAACAGGGAAATCAAAATTAGTACGATTGATAGTTAAAGCTGTGTGGAAACTAATTTGTACTTCCTTGTTTTTACTTACTACTATTTAAATTATTTAAATTAAGAGAAGCCTATGAAATTTTTTTCATTATGGAAGTAAAAATATTTAAAAATTTTAAAACTTCAATTTTAAAATATAAATAAAATATATCAACCACTCTTGAAATAAAACCATACAATTGCCGTCATACAAGGAAGTCATGTGTTGGCCACATCAGATATTTTTTTTAATGAAGGTTCAGGAAAATGTAACGAAAATTTTAAAACCTTTGACCTGGGCACTTACTACAACGCCACAATACATCTGTTGGATCCAACTCAACGTACACGAATCTTTTTTTTACTTTTTATCACCGAGTGTTGTACTTTCCGACAACGCTCTATCTCGAAGCTGCAGACAGAAAACTGGTTCGCTTCGCTCACTTCAGTCGCGGCCGCAACGCATCTCGCGAAATATCGCTCTTTCTCATCATGTTCGACTTTCCTTAAAAGTCCCGTAGAATATCATGATGCGAAGTTTATAGAAAAAAAAATTCTTCTAGAAACTTCGATCACGCCACTTTACGGAACTTGTCTGTCCGTCGTCATGCTGAGAAGAGGAGATGCCGATAACTGCAATGCGGATACGAGCTGGAATGAGCGTGTCTCCTTCCGCATTCTCTCTGCGCCTCGACACAGAGCGTGGGCCTCGCCACACCTCACAAAACAGGTGACCAGAGCTGCAGCTGGGAAAGGTGACACGCTTTTCCCCCTCACCAAATGTCTTTGGCGTGGTATATTCCCATGGGGCTACCTTTAGAGTTTCTAGGCGATAGCACGAGTTTCCAACCACTTCCACTACTTTAGCGGGTATCCCGGCAGCTTAGCGCAGAAATGATCAGCCTGTTTGTTCAGTTGGAAATTTCGTCGGATGTCCCTCTGGCCCACTTCGAACACTCGAACCCTCGACCTGAGATTGTAACCGCGGGCGTTTTTCTCGAACGCCGCTTGCAAACGTCTTTTAACCTGATTCTGAGGGCCTTGTTCATGTCAGTTCGTTGCAGTCGGATGGACCGGTCATTCACCTCGCCGAGCCACACCTCACAAGGTATTCAGCGATAACTTTCGAAAGATTGGTTTGCGACATAGCAGCAAGGCATGAATTTGCTACGCACTGCTGGTAGCTTCCACTTACTAAAAAGCGAAGAATTGGAGCGATTTCGTTTAAAATTTGTATGAAGCCATCTTTGTCCATACGAAAACTTTTCCTGAATCTGTTTTTGGAAACTACTGTAGTATACTTTAATAATTGTTTGCAAAACTTACTCAATTTCCGGCAAATCGAAAATATTGCTTGCGTCTCGCAATCTTCGATTTCGGACACGAATTTGTTCTTCTGGAACATCCTATTCAACCAAAAACTCCACCATAGAATCCATAATTTATTTTTTGTTTATGCACTTTCCTATATTTCACCAATTTTATGTTTTTTGCAAATTTTGACAATTTTTGCAGTGTTTCAAGAATAGTAAATAAGTATATTTTTCTGGCTGGCAATCGCAGCGAAATAATATAAAAGAACACAAATATTATTTGTAATTAAATTCCTAAGTTTACTTTACATTTTAGTAATGTTTTTTGAAGGTCGACAACTGAACTTCTTCAATATAAAGCAATTGTTTAAACTTATAATAATCAACGAGTTCTAGCAGTAAAAAAATCTAAGGAAGTGCGAAGGAAGATACAGAGTTGATGCATTCTATAATAAATACGAAAGAACACGCTAAAAGTTATCATACCAAAACTGCTTAACGAGTTACGAAGGGACTTAATTAATATTGAATCTGTAATTAGGCGAGAAAAACTTGTAAAAAATCATATAATACATAACACTGACTGAAGGAGATTCTTTTCTTTCTTTTTCATCGTATTCTTGTCTCTCTCATTGTTTACATTTTAAACTGTTAATTAATTAATACTAATTCCAATACTATTCTGAACTGTAATTCTAGACAAATGTTTTAACCACGATCATGTAATTTATAATATGTTCATATTTCCCGCAGAAAAGCCCATTAGGCTTAGTGGGATATACAAAATATCAAAGTAAATTGTAACACTTTTTTGGAAGAATAAATAAATAAATTAAAAATAAATAACTATTTACTAAAAAAATTTCATTTTATAAGCTTATTATTAATTCATCATGACCACAATAACAACATTTTTGCCTACCAACACTGAAAATGCTTTCCACAAGAAGCTTTTTTCATATACGCATCGTAGGTTCCGTGGGCATGACGTAATTGTTAGACGAATTTATTTTCGTGAATCTTGGAATGCAGTCACTGCAACGACGTGACTATCGAGAGACGATTATCGTCCTCGTCTCCCTGCAGAGATAACGAGATGGCTGACTCGTTTGTGACTTCGTTTTTTCGATTTCTTCACGTACACTGTACGTGTTATTCACCACGCGAATTCACATCTGATTGGCTTTTTGAACTGTTTTGAACTATGCTGATGTTGCTGCTGCCATAAAGCACACATTCGTTTATGTTACTGCACTCTTCAAAAACGAATTCTGCAGTATTTATATGTGTCAATATGTATTTGATAATATTGTTCAATAGTTAAATTACATGAGAGCATTAATAATTCATGTTTTTATGTTATTATATTATAAATAAAATTATGAAATGCTACTTCTTCTTCTTTGAGGTGAAAAGATAAGGAATTTCATGAAATTTTTACAGTACGAAATTGCCAAAAATGTATGAAACCAAAATTGTACTTTAATATTGTTCGTTTTTTAAAAATAACTCAATAAGGAAAATGAGATAAGGCATTACATAATCAATTAAGAATTTCAAACACATTAGTGTAATTTTAATGTAGCGAAAACATGTTTTTCCTCAAAAAGTAGTAATATAGTAACACTACTTAAGTACCATAGTACATGCAAAAGTACGCGGAAACATACGCAGTTTGCAAACGGGTAATAAAATTCACTAGTAAGGTGGAAATGAAAATGTAGATATGCCAATACTACATTGGTGCTGTTTTCTTTATATTAATTCATAACCTCAATTTATAAATTATTTTTAGTGAAGATGTATAATTAATTAATTAATAAGTAAGAAAAATATTATTGAAGTGTTTTATGACGACTGGATTAAGTTAAAGTTAAAATGCAGCCAACTAGAAAGCTGTAAAAAATCTAAAATCTATTATTTATGCTAAAAATAAGAGTCTAGAAATATAAACAATCATTTTACTTTGTAAACGGAACCCAAATATGTAGTTGAGTATTATACGCATAATAAAAACGTGTATTAAATTTCCTGTAAATACAAGACATATTAAAATATTCACTCAGATTTTTTGTTTTGCGAACATTTAATACCATCACTATATATATATACGCTTAATGTAAAGTAATAATCATAGATAAAATCAATATGCGTTCAATCGAAATAATTTATTTTATTTTTACAAGTTTACAATTGAGTTGAAATCTCAAAACAAAGGCATACATAAAATATTGTAAACAAAGGCAAAATCTTGTCGTCTCCGAACCCTCATTAACGGGGCGTCAAGAAATCTTGTCGTCTCCGACCCCTCATCAACGGGGCGTCAAAAAGGTGAGTAGGGTCTCTGGTTCTTCATCAGATTTCCAATTTTTCACGAACACTTCTATACAAAATTCCATGTTTTTCACGAACACCAACAAACTTCTGGAACCCGAATGGGAAGCCGAACAATCGCTGGAATAAGTCAGCTATCTCGTTATCTCTGTCTCCCTGACGCTTAGGATATGGCTGTTTATTATGTGCGTCATCAAACATAAAATATACATACATACTTGAAATTAGCAACGGAAAGGTTAGCAACTATTTTCAGGGTGGTTTATGTGTGGATGCTATTTATGATACAAGTAATCTTATGGTGTCATTCTCTATCTTTCAACGACAACGTGATCCTACGCTATGCTTTGTGTTTTTCGTGAAACAGCTGATCATTTTCGTTGCCGAAGGAACAGAGAATGAGGAAACGAAATGTTTACATTAGGCAACGTGAACTGGGAATATTTCCAAATTTACAACAACACTTTCCACAGTAATTTTTTCTATTTCCAGCCGTTCGCAGGAAAGTTGTATTCTTGATCTTTTCAGAACGATATTATCGCTGTTTTTTTCCCTGAAATCGAACGTAGGCAAAAAGGCAAACGCTTGCATACAAAGCAAGTAGTTGCCATTCCTCCGCTGAGTGTGAAAGTACACAGTGGAGGATTATGCATCGATTTTATGTGATATGATATTGCAGACATTATATTTTATTATAAATGTCTATTTATTGTAGTTTATTTATTTTATGTAAATAATAATAATTTTTGATATGCTTGTAAAATTATAGATGGAATTTATTTAATTTAGATTTATCTTTATATTATTAGAGACATTATTTCTTTTTCATTATACATTGAATTGAAATTGCCAAATAATACTAGTATTATTGATTAATTATTGAATTTTATTATTAATTATTGATTATTATTATTAATTATTGATTATTATTATTAATTATTGATTATTATTATTAATTATTGATTTTAATTATTGATTTGAATAGCAAAATAGAATTGAACACCAAATGGTTTTCGCATTTTTTCTGACTCAGATAAGTAACAGAAACTTGATCACTTTATGCGTGCATCAGAACAGCACAGGTATTGCAAACAAATTGTTAGTCCATAAAATTATAAGAGAAAAAGAGCGAACAATGGCTTTACCAAGCACATGTATAAAATATGTATACACAGCCATGGTTTCGACATGGGAAGAAGGCTGGAAAGTTGAACGATAGAGAGCTCGCTCAACGAAAATTAAGGGGAAAGATTGTGAATAGAAATTTAAGAACGATAACGTTCCCGGAGAAGAGTAACGAACGCTTCGTTTGAAAGATAGAGAATGACACCATTAATTTTCAAAAATTCATTAAAAATTAACCATATATTGTAGAAAAACAGTGTTTATAAAGGAATTTTTAAGAAGAAAAAGACAAGAGGATACATATAAACGCCTGGAAAATATTAAAACGAAGTAGAGATTAAAAATGAAGAGAGGTGATGCGGAATTCAAAGAAAAAGCAACCAAGAAGAACAAAGCATTAATGAAAAGCAAAAGAGAAGAGGATCAACTACGACTTAGAGAGAACATTGTTCGACAATATCAAAGAAGTACTGACATAAAACATAAGTACTTTTTACAATTTATTAAGGATCGCACATGTATGCCCCAATATGTATGTTGTCTTTTTTCTACTCACTCTATTATAAATTTAAATATAGGAAAAATGAAAAATATTGTTTCTCAAGAATTTTTTTTAAAAATTGTTAATTATAGATCAAAGAGTATTTGTAAAACTTATTATGCTAATGTAAGCAAAAGTAGAATACCTAATTTATCCACAAGTAATGGACTGAAATTTGAACAAATTCCGAATTGCCTGTGTTCATGCCTGCAGCCACAGTAAAAACGAAAGGGTCAACAACCAACAGAATTGCAACTAAAACCCCACTGTCACGGCCGTTTGTCAAATTCGCTGACCACCAAAAAAGAGCCGTGCTAGGTGAACGACTGCCCGTGACCTGAGACCTCACCTCACGGCCGTGAGCGAATTGACGAACGGCACATGACACAAATATGAGTTAAGCGTATGTATAGTTATAGCTAACTGTTATACAATTGGCTAAGTAAAGGTAAAAATTGTACTATATTAGTAAAGTCATTAAAATAAAGAAGTTAGTTCAGACAAAATCACTGTTTTAACTAGTCGCAACAATCGCATAAAAGTTGTAGTTCCAAGTGCTGCAACTTTCGGTTATCGGTTCATATCTAATATTTTTAAAGGTTGTAGTTCCAAGTGCTGCAATCTTTCGTTTTCGTAACAAGAAGGGTTGTAGTTCCAAGTGCTGCAACCTTCGGTTTTCGGAACAATAAAGAAACAGGAGTTGTAGTTCACGTGCTGCAACTGCCACGACCAAGGAAAACGCTCCTTGAATAGTCTGAGAGTTCTTTCTCCACTTGAAGAAAGAATGGTTTCGCCTTATATAAACTTTATGCAAATAAGGCCTTTAAAAACATGTGCACTAAATCCACAACTGGGATTAAAAGGTAGTGCAGTAAATATACCGATCAAGGTAAATGATGTGCTGCACGTTTTGCCAAGGAATTTTGATCAGATGGCAACATTGCAGATAAAGTTGAAAAGACATTTTGAACACAAAAGCAATTATATGTTTGAAACAATTCGACCTACAGCTATATGTAATGCTCTAAAGCACCTTGTTGAAACGCCACTTTACAGGAAACACGATATTCAAATTGATAAGAAATATATTCAAGAGTTTCAAGATAATTCTAACACAAAAATAAATTTCATAACAGACCTTAATGATAAAATTGAAATATCTAGTAGCGAAGATAATTCTAGTCTACTGCATGATGCACATTTCGATTCCGATTTTGATATTGAAGAAGAACCAGATGAAGAAGTTCTGTTAATTGACAGAAATGAAGAGACAGTTGACAAGGTTAGAATTATAGCTCCGGGCAAGGAAAAATGCCAGTACCTTGGCATGCAGTGGAAGATATAGACGAATTATGTTATCCAAAGCTATTTGGTGGCTACAAAATGAATATTCCTTCCTCTCTATCGTATAGTGACCGTGCCAAATTCGAGATTAGGCGTTGGGATCGAAGGTCATGTATACCTACTAGGCTTCTCTTTATGGCCAAAAAAAAATTAGAAAAATCTTGCATAGCTAGCTTAAATATTTGTTTGAGGAAAACAAAAGTGACCAAAGAAGTGCAAGTTCAAAATGTTTTAGATATGAAATTTGTCGACAATATGATTAAGTTGGATCAGGGACATAAAATTTTAAAACAAATTAGATTTTCGCCTTCTTATTGGGAATCAAAGAAACGTGACCTCATGGCAATGATCAGACAATTAGGTAGGCCTACCATATTCTTAACGGTATCTGCAGGTGAAAAAATTTGGCCCGAATTATTGCAGTGTTTAAGCAAATTAAATTTTGGCAAAAATGTTTCAGTTCAACAAGCGTTGTGTTTAGATGATGCAGAAAAATCGGAATTAATAAAGCTAGATCCAGTAACTTGTGCACGGTATTTCGATTATAAACTAAATAAATTAATGCTACTATTAAAGCGGGAAAATAGTGTTTTTGATGAATATTTAGTTGAGGATTTAGTGAATACATGTGAATACGACGAAAATGATTTCTATATGGGTGTTCAACGCCATAAACATACTCATACCTGCTACAAAGGTAGAAAAAATAAAATGATTGTCGATTTCAGTTTCCACAACCTGTTATAAATAGGACAACAATTTTAGAGTCATTAAAAAATAATGAAAAGAGTAATGAAATTTCAAAAAATTTGTGTAAAATCCGAAATTTAATGTCTTATTTTGCAAAAAAACAAGAATTTGTTACTTTTGAAGATATTTTAAGTAAATTGAAATTAACTGAAAACCAATACATTTTAGCATTAAGGAGCTCACTAAAAAGATCACAAGTATTTTTGAAACGTAGTAGCTTAGAAGTTAATATAAATAGTTATAATAAAACAATTTTACACTTATTCGAGTCTAATATAGACATACAATTTGTTTTGGAAGGATATGGTGTAGCATCATATATTGTTAATTACATAGGAAAAGTGGAAGCAGGTCTTTCTAAAATTTTACGTGATGCAGATTCTGAAATTAAAAGCGGTAATATTAGCGTAAAAGAAAAATTCCGAAAAATTACTAATATATTTTTGAATAGTAATTTAATGTCAGCACAAGAAGCCGTGTATCACGTTTTATCGTTAGCACTTTCAACAAGCAGTAGACAACCTATTTATATTAACACAAGCCCAATAAATGAACGCGCTTTTATGTTAAAGTCTACCGTCGAATTAAGAAAACTGGATTCAGATTCTACTGATATTTTATTGGAAAGCATTATAAATAATTATGCCAATAGACCGCCAACTTTAGAAAATACATGTTTAGCTGATTTCGTTTCTAGTTATTCGAAACGAAAAATGAAAATTATGTGTCTTAGGAAACACACAGCGTCGCTTATGAAGATGCGTCTCATTTTCCCGTCCGTTTACTACCTTTTCCACTCCTATTCGTCACCAGCTGACACCCCTGGTATGCTAAAAGTACATCTACGATGACATCCCTGGGGTACTGTCAAACTTTATTCATAGCGTTTTGTGAAATTTTCCCGCTTACAAGTGTTCTGCGACAAAATTTTTTCAATTTTAGTTTTATCTTGGTTGCGTGATAAGTTAATATTCGGGGACACATATAATGGAGGATTCATATGCCCAAGTATCTGCGAGGGATGCAGAGGGCAGCAGTCTTACGTCGGATGGTGTGGATAACAGATCTCCCGGGCACAGCCGACGTCGACGCCATACGGACTGCAGTCGTTCGGGTTCTGAAAGTGCAGAGACCGACAATTTGTGCCAGAAGCGTTTCAGGAGCGATCCTCGCATCGAGGATCTCGTTAATCAGGTGAATAGCATCACAGCTGTATTATCTACACTGCTGCCGCATCAGGTGACAAAACCACCTCAAGGTTACGAATCCTCTCAGGGCGAGGCAGCAGCAGAGACGGTTTTTCTGGTGGACCCAAGTACCTCGGAGCGGTTGGACTTTGGTAAGGTTAGTACAGTCATAGACAATAGAAGGAGTGTGAAACGCGCTTCGCAAAGCCATGTGGATGCTCTGATTGGGCTCCAACATTTTGATTCGGATTCTTGGAAGGAGGTGAGGTATGGCGCTGCATTGCAAGAGTTTTTAGCGGAGCCGGGTTTTGTCGACCTTAGGGTGAACGATGAATTCTGCCACTTAAATAAAGGGAAAGACTACCTGGCGCCGACGGAGCGAGTGATGGCTGGCCTAACTAGTGGCTTATTAGAGCAAAGGGATGCTCTGCAATCCGGGTTGCAGGCCATTATTAATGGGGCAAATAGCGCGAATGATCAGTTAAATCCAGCGAATCTTTACAAAGAAATAATGAAGCTGTTTGGCCCTACTTCTAAAAGTTTTAAGAATACGGAACAATTATTGCAGATAGTCTGCGGTAAAAGAGCAGATTGTATTGATCTCAGGCGTGACCGAATTATTTCTGAAATTGGTAATAAGCAGGTTTAGCTGGCCTTAAGGAAGGTGCCGCCGACTGTTGAACATTTGTTTGATGAGAACAGGTTGAGATTGCTGATTCAATCTCTCGGTGGAGTTAATAATTGGCTAACGGGGCCAAGCCGGCAAAGAGAGAGTAGAGAAACCAACTTTAGAAAGAGGTCTTCGGAGACTGCTAAGCCCTCCCTTGGTCAACCCTCGTCACGTGGGCGTGGTTCTTATCGTGTTGTAAAACCTCAGATAAGTCAGAAAGATTCCAAATCGGTTAACGTGTCTAGTAACTCGAAGGCTGGCTCCTTTCGTTCGAAAGGTAGAAAATAGCAACCCATTAGAGAAGTTCAGAGGGGGCTGCTTACGAAACTTTCTGCCCAAATGGAGAAGGATGGGGGCGAATCAATTTATTTTAAGAATCATCTCTGGCGCCAGCATCCCTTTCTCATCAAAGCCGCCTCTGATCATACCGACGCCGCAGATTGTAAAAGAATACTGGTCGAAGGTTTCTCCAGAATTGACAGAAACGATAGCAGCTTTAAAGAACCAACATATATTAGAAGTAATAGTAAACAACGAACCGAGCTTTCTATCAAAGATATTTCTGATTCCAAAAGCCAGTGGGGAGGTTCGGCCGATCTTCGATCTGCGGGCTCTGAATGTTTACGTAAAATCCAGACATTTCCAGCTAATCTCGCATGCCTCAGTACCAGATTTTCTGCAGGAGGGCGACTATATGATAAAGTTAGACATTTTAAACGCTTATTTTCATCTGCCGATTGCAGAAAGACACCCTTGTTTCCTGAGGTTGGTGTACAAGGACGAGCTCCTTCAGATGACTTGCCTTCCGTTCGGACTGTCATCAGCACCGCGATTATTCGCAGCTGTGACAAATTGGATCGCGGAGATCCTCCGAAAAGGAGGCTTTCGAGTTGTCGTTTTTCTGGTTGCTCACCAAGATCGCGAGATACTAGCCTCGCAGTCTGCGGAAGCCGTGAGGCTGTTAGAGGATTTGGGATGGAAAGTCAATTACGCAAAATCAATTCTCCAACCATGTCAGCAGCTAGAGTATCTAGGAATCACCTGGAATACCAGAGACAACTTGAAGTCTCTCTCACCGAGCAAGGTGGGGAAGTTGAAGTTCTCTATAGAGGTGTTCTTAAAAAGAGCGAAATGCAGTCTAAAACAAGTTCAGAGAATTTTGGGTCAGCTAAACTTCGCGAATTTTGTCATCCATGGAGGTCGGCTTCACTGCCGCTATCTACCGATTTTTCTTCGTCGATTCAGAAGAGTTCGAGGGGGCGGAGGACGTCATTTGACAAGAGAAATTCGCTCAGATCTGCACTGGTGGCTGCAGAAGATTCGGTGCAAAGCGGATTTGCTCAAGAAGCCTGTTACACATTTTCTGACAACCGACGCAGCGGATGCGGGTTGGGGCGCTCAGTTAAACAGCCTTCTGACATCAGGCCATTGGACGGCAGAGCAAAGAAAGTGGCACTCAAATTTAAAAGAGCTAGCTGCAGTATATCTGGCGATAAAAAATCAGTCGAGCCACCTAAAAAATGCTCATATCCTCGTTCAGTCAGACAATCGCACTCTAGTGGCGTACATTCGGAACGAGGGAGACACTCTATCATTGAGCCTCCTCGACCAGACTTGCAAATTATTGAGGTTGACAGACAAGCTGAGCATTTTTCTGTCAGCTCAATATCTCCCGGGAAGGTACAACGGTATCGCCGATCGTTTGTCTCGAGGAAAGCGTTTGCCCGAATGGCACCTTTTACCATCGATAACAGGCCAGTTATTTCATCGGTGGGGAACCCCAGACGTCGACTTGTTTGCGTCTGCGGCGACAGCTGTTGTCAAAAGATACGTATCGCTGGACTGCAAAGATCAATTAGCGCTCTTCTCAAACGCTTTCAGTCGCGTGTGGAAGTTTCGTCTGGGGTGGATCTTTCCGCCCCCAAGTCTAATTCCACAGGTGTTCGCTCATCTCAACAAGGCCCACGGCCGGTTTATTTTGATCGCGCCGATGTGGGAGAAGACGTTCTGGCTCGCGGATCTGAAGTCGAGGGCGCTGGAGCAGCCAGTGGCGTTGCAGAACCTCAGTATGAATCTGGTAGACGTGTCAACCGGAATGGCTCCACCGAATGTAGAAGAATTGGAAATGCAGGCCTGGTTGGTTGGAGGTGGGGAAGGATATTATCCGGTTGGTCAGAACCTGAGAGGCGCCTCCTGATCTCGAGCTGGAGAGAGTCGACAATGGCCACCTATCTGCCAGCTATAAGGAGATGGCTTAAGTGGGCCGCTTTTCACAAGGTGTTTCACCTGCGGAGTGTCCCAAGTTGGAGGACATAGCGAGATATTTGGCACACCTTCATTTGGTCGAGAGATTGGCGTATAATACAATCCTGGTACATAAATCGGTATTGTTTACATTTTGCAAAGTTCGCGCTGACGCACCTGAGCAGTTATTGGTGAGGCAGATTCTGAAGTCAATTTCGACGGCGCAGCCAGCTAAATCTGCCTTGGAGACGTGGGACGTCCAAGTTGTTGTTGACTGGTTGTCTTGCTCGAAATGTAAAGGCACTTTGTTTGATGTCTCGAGGAGAGCGGCAGTGATTTTACTCTTAGCTTCTGGAAGGAGAATTCACGATTTAACATTGCTGAGAATATCAGACGGCAAGATGCGCTGGTCAGAGGCTGGAGTTGTTTTGTTGCCTGTTTTCGGGTCTAAAACGGACAATTTAAGGCAGCTGCAGTCAGGATGGTCGCTGCTAAATCACCCGAATAAGAAGGTCTGTCCAGTGAACGCTGTTAAGGAACTGTTAGCGGTGTCGATGGAAATTCGCAATGGAACTGCTGGGCTGGACAGTCTATTCATATCGGTGAATGGTCTTGCCCGTCCAGCCTCAAGGACAGTTATAGGCGGATGGGTGCGTTCAATATTTAAAGAAGCAGGCATTGTGGCATCGCCCGGCTCATTTCGTTCAGCAGTTGCGTCAGCCAGTTGGAATGCGAATCATTCTGTCGATGAGATATTGGCGAGAGGGAATGGGAAGAGCAGGCAGACATTCCAAAGATTCTATTGTAAGGAGATTCGGAGAGAACCTCCGAATGAGCGGAGGTGCTTTTCGACAATTTTCAACCCGTAGAGCGAAACTAAATATCGTGGATACGTATGTAGGTATCTCATATGAATTTGTTTCTGAATAATATATAGGTTGTTTGAGCATATTGCATCTCGGTTGGTAATTGAAACACACATAGCGTTTTGTATTTTTCACCAGCAGATATCAGACGGGTCTTCATAAGCGACGCTGTGTGTTTCCTAAGACACATAATATGGAATTTTGCATAAAACAAAATTGTTATTATGTGTCGGTGAAACACACAGCGTCGTGGAAAGGGCTTCCTGGTGGCGACTCTATGAATAAAGTTTGACAGTACCCCAGGGATGTCATCGTAGATGTACTTTAAGCATACCAGGGGTGTCAGCTGGTGACGAATAGGAGTGGAAAAGGTAGTAAACGGACGGGAAAATGAGACGCATCTTCATAAGCGACGCTGTGTGTTTCACCGACACATAATAACAATTTTGTTTTATGCAAAATTCCATAATAATGACAGTGATGACGAATTAATGGATTACAAACCTCAAAAAAAAATTTCAATTATTAGATACAGACGATATAAATTAGATCAAGACTCTTTTAATTATTATCGCGAGCAAATTATGTTATTTATGCCTTGGCGTAATGAAGACAAAGAAGTAGAAAAGATAAACACGGAAAAAGTTTACAATAATAAAATAGACACAATCGAGCAAAATCGACAAAAATATTCAAATATAGGTGATGGTATATTGGATCAAGCTTTGGAAAATGCTCAGAATGAAATTCAGACTGTAGAAGATGAAGAAATTGATAATTTCATAGCTGATGAATTGTCAGGACATCAACAAATTGACATTTTACAACAAGATGGCAAAGAAATTTGCAAAGATAAATTTTACAACCGCTTTGTATGCCCTAAGCTAGTATCGCATGAAGAATTGCAAAATCATATATAGTAGCTAATTTGAATAATGTACAACGTGAATTCGTCATGCATGTGTTAAATTGTTTCAAAACTGTTGGATTATTGAGTGGAATCGAGTTTTAAAATTAACAAAACACCATATGAGCATCAATTATATTATTAGTTTTATTTAACAGAATAAAATTGTTATTAGCTTCTTGCTGGTTAAAAGACAACGAACGAACTAAAACTTTACAATACAAAAAAAAGCCAATAGGTGGCGCTATGTTAGACTGACAGATAGAGATGAGAGTTAAGGAAACTAATTTCAAAAACAACACTCCCACTAATTATTTTATTACTCTCATTCCTAGCCTTTCAATATTTTTAGCGAACTTTTGAGCCACTAAGGGCTTTGTGAACACATCTCCCAATTGATCTTCACCGCAAATGTATTCTATCGAGATTGTCTTCGATCCATACAACTCTCGGATGAAATGTAGCCGAACATCGATGTATTTTGTTCGCTGGTGCAATTCAGAATTTTTAATAAGTCGAATTGCACTCTGATTGTCGATATAGAGTGATGGTGAGCTTTCTTGAATGCATCCCACATCATGCAGCAGTTGATTAAGCCAAACTGCCTCCTTTGCACCCTCGCATGCTGCCATGAACTCAGCTTCGGTGGTAGAAAGTGCTACTGTTTTTTGCCGACAGCTTTTCCATGTGACTATACCTTTACCGACAATAAACGCGTAACCAGTAGTTGACCTTCGCGTATCCACATCTCTTGCGAAGTCAGCATCTGAATATCCCCGTAGTGATGTTGATGGTCCAGAATATTCAATTCCCATTTCGGCTGTCATGTTCAAATAACGTAGGATGCGCTTGACAGCCAAAACATGCTGACGTTTTGGACTCTCCATATACCGGCTGACTTCTCCCACTGCATGTGAAATATCTGGCCTGGTCACAATAGCAGCAAACATGAGTGACCCGATCGCTTCTCGATAAGGGAAATTGATGCCATCTTCATCGCTTGACTTGGTTAAAATGACATTATTGTCAGCTGGAGTGGAAATATACTTGGCATCTTGCATATTAAACTTCTCGATGATCTTCTTAATATATGAACTTTGATTGATGAAAATCGTTTTCCTTTTTCGGTCGCGGTGAATCTCCATACCAACATAATGGCCACGCTGCTCCGTGTTATTTCAAAATTGTTTGATAGATGGCTCATCAGTATTTCCAGCGTTTTCTTGCATTTCGAAAGAATCAATCCATCGTCCACATATAAAAGTAAAATGACTTTGGCTCCATTTATATGGCCCCTGAACACACACGGATCCGCCTTTGACTGAACCATGTTGAAATCGCTGAGGAACTTTGTGAATTTCTTGTTCCAAACTCTAGAAGCTTGTTTCAATCCATATAAGCTTTTCTTAAGCCGGCAAACCATGCCTTCTTCTTTGATGTTCAATCCTTTTGGTACCTCCATGAATATTTCCTCGTCTAATTTGCCATTTAAGAACGCAGTTTTTACATCGAACTGCGCCATCTCTAAATCTTCTGCAGCAGCAATTGATAGCATGGTCCGAATGGAATCGTATCGGACAACTGGCGAAAAAGTTTCACCATAGTCAGTTCCCTCGCGCTGCGAATAGCCTTTTGCGACCAGACGTGCCTTAAACACTGAACCCGATGAATTTTGTTTTAATTTGTACACCCATCGGCATCCAACAATGTTGCGGTTCTTCGGGCGTTTCACCAATTCCCATGTCGAATTTTTCTCTAAAGATCGCAATTCCTCATTCATGGCATCTCTCCATTTCGCAGAGTTCTCCGAATTCAACGCTTCATTATACGTATTTGGCTCTAGAACAACAGCTGAATATCCGCTCTCTATGAGACGATCGGGTGCATTTACCCTTTTGCGTAAGTCATACTGCTCATTCTTGCGTACGTTTTTGTCTTCCTGCATCTTATTATCTTCGGCTGTCAACGTATTGTCATTCACGTCAAAGAAATCATCATCTGATATGACCGATTCATTATGTTCATTGTTGAATTCGTCAGACGATCGCTGCTGTTCTTTGACAATATGAGAAGACGACGGCCCTGTATTTGACATTTCTTTAATTTGTGATTGCATATTGTCATCTTCGTGGTCATCAATGATATGGTTCACACGAACGACAGCCTTTTCGTTCATTTTTACATTGCAACTAACGATGATCTTTTGTGTAGCTGGGTCATACAGCCGAAAATTCTTTGATGTGGGCTCGAATCCAACTAGGAACATCTTTTTAGCCTTGGCGTCCCATTTCCTGCGTCCACTTTGCTTTGGTATTTGCACAAAACATTCAGTGCCAAAAATTCGCACATGGCCCATCTCTGGCTTGGCATTGAACCATTTTTCGTATGGTGTTATATCTGGACACTTCTTATTTGATGATCTGTTTAGAATATATACAGCTGCTCTCACTGCTTCTGGCCATAGGCGTTTAGGCAAGCCACTGCCAAGCAACATTGTACGTGCACATTCCACAATGCTACGGTTTTCGCGCTCCACTCGTCCATTTTGCTCGGGTGTATATGGTGCGATTCGTTCAATAGTCACACCAGCAACTGACAGCAATCGCATACAATCTCTGTTGATGAACTCCGTCCCATTATCGAAACGAAAATACTTTACGAAATTGCCTGTCAAAACGCGCACCATTGACAACACAGCCTTTATCTTATCACACACTTCGGATTTGTTGGCCAACAAATATATATATTTAAAACTCGTTGCCTCATCTTTGATAAGAAGGAAATATCGCATTCCTCCAATACCCATTTCTTCCATTGGACCGCATAGATCGGCATGCAAGTATTCACCTTTTGCAACCGCTCGCTGTTGTGCCGGTTTATGCGAAGTACGCTGCATCTTTCCAATATGACATTTTTCACAGAAAAATTTATCGTTGCCTGATATTTTGACACCCTCTATCAAATTCTGGCTGCACATGCGCTTTATCGTGTCTGGATTCAAATGTCCTAATCGATGATGCCATTGCTCTAATGTAACAGTTACAGCATTTGCGTGTTCGTTTCTACGCTGCTGAAACGCCATTCTCAATTGTTTGTTGTCATCTTTCACACCAACAGCAAAAACTTCACCACTACCATCTGTCACTTTACAGCCATCATGAGTTATCACCATATGAAAACCTTTTGAAGTAGCGGATGCCGTTGAGAATAAATTTTGCTTCAGCTCAGGAACATGCTGCACATTTTTCAGTTGTCTATTCATCCATTTGCCATTGACTTTAGCTTCGATTAAAATGGTGCCAGTACCATGGATCCGTAAACGATCATTGTTTGCAATTTGGACAAAACGCTCTACATCACTTTTCTTATAATCGGTAAACCATTCTCTGCGAAAAGACATGTGCTCAGTCGCACCTGAGTCAGCAATCCAAACATCTTTACTATCCGTTGTTGCGCTGTTTTTAATTTTGGCACAGAATGCTATATCACCGCCTTTCTTGCCTGCGGGAGAGATATCATTGCGTTTCGGACATTCTTTCTTCCAATGTCCTACTTTATGACATTTATTACATTTTGTTTTCTTCTTTAGCTCATCAATCGACGTTGATGTCTTCTTGCCAGATCCCCATTTTGACTTGAATTTTGCACTAAAAGCTGCGTCTAATGGTTCATCATTTACTTTACCCATTTGGTCCTCTTCGAGTCGTAAGCGTGCAAGTAAACTGTCAAGCGTTCTGCCCTCTTTTATATTGTACCAGACCGTCTTGAAATTACGGAATTTCGGCGTTAAACCACTGATAATGCGAACCATTTTGATGTTTTCCGATAACTTTTCGCCTTGATCCTCGATTTCGTGTGCCATTCTACTTACTTTTGACACATACTCTGCCACTGATTCACCTTCAGCCATCTTTAAAGAGAAATATTCTTCATAGAGGCACATGATACGTACCTCACTGCGCTTCTCATGTAGACTGGCCAGTTTGTCTGCAATTTCTTTTGCTGTCTTGCATGTCAGAATATGGTTTGCTTGTTCACTGTTTACTGATGAAATTAAAATAGCCATAGCTTTGCCATCATTCTTCTCATATTCACTTTTAGCTGCCTCTGTTGCCGAATCTTCAGGAACATTGCCCGCCATGACATCAGAAAGTGCTCTGGACTTCATTACTGCGTCAATTTGGAACTTCCATAGCTTGTAATTTGTGCCATTTAGTTTGTGGTGAATGCCAAATATGCCATTGTCTGGTTTGGTTTCCAGCAAATCCATTTTTTTTTTTTTACGGTACGACGACTCGACTTATAATATACAAAAAGGGAAAAAAAAATTATTTTACGGCACGACGGCGCGGCTTCTACTCTTTTATTTCTACGGTACGACGACTCGACTTATAGTGTACAAAAGAAAAAATTTATTTTTACGGCACGACGGCGCGGCTTCTATTCTTTTATTTCTGGAATGTTCGATGTCAAAGAAAAATTCAAAATGGCACAACGGCGTGACTTTACACAATTTCTGCTCTTGCTTAGTCTTGCAAATTTTTAATTTTATTTACTCGATAATGGTCACTGGGCCCATAACCTGTTGGATTATTGAGTGGAATCGAGTTTTAAAATTAACAAAACACCATATGAGCATCAATTATATTATTAGTTTTATTTAACAGAATAAAAATGTTATTAGCTTCTTGCTGGTTAAAAGACAACGAACGAACTAAAACTTTACAATACAAAAAAAAAGCCAATAGGTGGCGCTATGTTAGACTGACAGATAGAGATGAGAGTTAAGGAAACTAATTTCAAAAACAACAAAAACAGATAAATTACCACTGAAAATATTCTTAAATGGATCAGCTGGAGTGGGAAAATCTACAGTAATTAAGTGTATTTTTCAAATGATTACGAGTTACCACGAAAACACTGCTGGTTCTGATAAGGATAAATTAGTGGTTTTACTTTGTGCACCTTCTGGTAAAGCTGCCTTTTTAATTAATAGAGTGACATTACATACCGCTTTTGCTTTACCAATAGTACAGTTTGGTGGCCAAATGCCTGAACTATCTGCTGATTTAGCAGGCAATATTAGAGAAAAATTGATTAATTTAAAATTGCTAATTATAGATGAGATATCAATGGTAGGCAGCACACTATTAAGTCGTGTAGATACTAGATTGAGACAAATACGAGGGATTAATAAACCTTTCGGTAACTTATCAATTATTGCAGTCGGTGACTTGAATCAGTTACCACCTGTAATGGATTCACCTATTTATAAGCTAGCAAGAAATAATGAACTGTTTAGGTTTTTTGACATAAATCTATTATGGGAAGATTTCCAATTTTTTGAACTCAAACAAATAATGCGACAAAAAAATGAAAAACTATTTATTGAGGCTTTAAATAACTTAGCTATAGGTAATATGAGTTCAAATGATATAGATCTATTTAGATCAAGAGAAGTTGAAGAAGCAGATGTGCCAAAAGGTGTTATACGTTTGTTTGCAGAAAGTCTTAATGTTGATAATTACAATGAGATGAAAATTGAACAGGAAATCGGGACAGAATATATTTCTGAAGCAAAAGACACAATTTTAGGCAAAGTATCAGATACTAGTCGACATCATATTATAGAATCACTAAAATCAAAACGTATGACAGAGACCAATGGTTTACCCTTTAGCGTAAAATTAAAATTAAACATTAAATATATGATAACAAGTAATATTGATATCGAAGACGGACTTGTAAATGGTGCTTGTGGTTGTTTTAAGCACATAACTTTTAATCCAATGCTACAGATCCAAATATAATGTGGATAGATTTTGAATCCAGCATTGTTGGTAAAAAAGCCAAGTTATTGTATAAAGAATTAATAAAATGTGATAATATAAAGTCAAATTTAACACCAGTAGTCAAAGCCAATAATACATTAAACATTTCAAATAAATTACAGTATCAAGTATTACGAAAACAGTTTCCAGTAGTACCTGCTGAAGCAATGACTATTCATAAAAGCCAAGGTCAGACATATAAGGAAATATGTATCGATTTTAGTAAATCAAAGAGAATTACACGGCCTATGCTTTATGTAGCTCTAAGTAGTCACAAAACTGTCTGGTAGGTAGAATATTTTAGCTAGGTAGGTTTAAAGCACCAAAAGTAGTTGAATCGAATGATCCCGTTTTAGTAGAATTAAACAGATTACGAGAGAAGAAAGCATTGAAATTGTCGTTTAATAATTTAGAAATGGTTGCTGGAATTACAGTCATATACCAAAATATTAATTCATTATCAACGAAGTTTAAACTTATATTAAGCGATCCTTGGTATCTCAGAGGCAATTTACTTATATTTACAGAAACACTATCCAAATCAACAGATAAATTCGAAATTCCTAATTTTATTAAAATATTTCGATCTAACGTACATGGTTCCTCGAGAGGGGTTATTTGTTTTGCAAGAAAATGAACAGATGTGCTATGTTTTCACTCACTAGAAATATCATTCACTAGAAATACAAGAAAATGAGTATCATTTAGAATTATTCAGTATTAAAATAAAAAATGTGTTTATAATCACTGGCTATAAATCTCCACAATGTACAAATAAAATTTTTGAGAAAAACTTTCAAAGTATATATGATAATATATATGAAAATGATAAAGAATTAATAGTTATTGGAGACTTTAATTTTGATATGAAATGTGAAAGAAGAAATGACTTAATAAACATTTTCAACTATTATAACCTAACCTCAGTATTACCAACTGATATTCCTACTACAAATTTAAATACACAAATAGATATTATATTTTCTACAAATCCTTCTATAGTAGCAGGCGTGTAAAAATCGTACTTTTCTTATCATAAACTAGTATTTATAATATTTAATTGTAATGACAATGTGCTCAAAAATGAAAAACATACATTATTAAAGATACAGAATATTAATTCAAATATTAGTGAGTCTGATGTAATTCACAAAAAAGGTAATATTAAGCTAAATCCTAATGATATTTTGTGTTTAAATAAAAAAAATTTAGAAGTTGCTGATAGAATACTATCTGCAATTCAAAAAATTAATATAACTTTGTCTAAAAGAAGTTATGGTGACCATTTAGAGGTGGTATTTTTACAATACGCAGACTTCGTAGAAATGATTAAACTAAGTGTTCTTACAGAAGACAATGTAGTTTTGAAGAATCATTTAATTGATTTCCAACGAAACGAAAAAATATATGATGCCTTGAGAGAAAGGCTACCTTTCTCAGTAGTGAAGGAAGAAGGTGATGGTTCGTGGTTATTTCGCTCGTTGTCGTTATGTTTATTCGGGACACAAGCATTACATAAATGCATTCGAATGTTATGCTGCTATATTTTTTACAAAAATTGGTTATACTTTGAACACCCTGATAGAATGAATTTTCTGTTCGAATATCCAAGTGTAATAAAATTAATAAACAATACAGCAAACTTTGGAACTTGGGGAAATGAAACCCATACAAAAGTGATAGCAATAGCAGCTTCAAGAGAAATTTATGTCTATGGAGAAATAACCAGTAATAACATTGATAGGAAATATAGTTTGCAAGAATTACAATGTAAATGCGATTTGGGGCACTTGGATACAATTCACTTCTTATTTACAAAAAATTTTACGGATAATAATAATGATTCAATTGGCTTAAAGCCCATATCTATTCTTTATACTGATGCTGGAACGAACATTGCTCATTACTCGGCAGTTCTACCGACATTTGAATGTAATACTTTTGAAACCAAAGTTTAGAAGAGATGTACGACCGACTGAAAATTTTCGATCTGAAGTTATACATGACATTTTAGAGTAAATACTAGATATTTATTTATGATGAAATACCACACAGCATTAATATAAATGTTGTGGATTATATGTTTTAATTCTACGTTGATTACATACAACATTCACAAAAATAATAATTCATTAGTTTTCATAAAATCATTCTTGAGAAACAATGTTTATACTTCGTCGTTATTAATTATTGTTATTGTATCAATGCTCGCTTTCGAACAATGTTCTCTCTAAATCTTAATTTCCTTTTATGAAATAAATTAAATTTTTGTTTTCGTAGATAAAGTAAAAGTGAAAAAAATGCAATAACCTCAAATACTTTTTCATTCATTTTTTGATATCAGATAGTTTTGGTTAACTATGATTGATATTATCTATATAAAAAGAATTATTTAAGTATATATTGTACTAATATATTGCCATTTTTACTGTTTAATAAAATTTAACTCATAAAATTTTATATTTAAAATGTTATGATTTTGAAAGATACTTTTGTTATTGTATTATTTCATCAATGTTACTTATATATACACAGTAAACGAATTATTATTTATATTGTTGATAATTCTTTGATACTCATTGTTGTTGATTTATTATTTTATTCTGATCAATAAATAAAAATAATAAAAATGTATTAAATTATTATATACTCTTTTTACATTCAGATACGTAATAAAAAGGGAAAATAAATTTTTGCATTTACGAGTAGGTATGTTATTAATAAATAACTCATATAAGGTAACGAATAAATAAAGAACTATGCTTTATAGTACATACTATAATTGAAAAATATAAATAAAATATATCAACCATTCTTGAAATAAAACCATATAATTTCCGTCATAGAAGGAAGTCATGTGTTGGCCACATCAGATATTTTTTTTTTCAAAAATCCCATCTCATTCTGATTTCATGCAGAAAAGCTAAAAAAAATTTGTTAAAAAATTTACAGAATGTTTAAGCCCCGGTGCTCAATTATTTATCTATACCTGCTATGCTTGCACATACCCTATCTATACCTAAAGAGAATATATTTCTGCAGATTTCAGACAAAAAATTTTTGTTCTAACTAGTTTAGTTCTGGAGATATTCCATATTAAAACCCAGGGAAACCTTTTTTTTCGGAAATTTGCGTTGCTACCTATGAAGACGCAATTTCTTGGAGATGAAAACTGGCTAGTTCCAATGAGGATATATTTGCGCGCATTTGGGTACTCCAATGGAGTGGATCTTAAAAATTTCCTAAGAAAATCGAAAAATAAAAATTTTTTGTTTTCCTTTATTTACATTTTGTTATGATCTGGCGTTTTTCCTGAAAAAGTCGAACGTAAACAAGATTGTTGGTAGAATGGACTTATTTTTAAAGATATTTTTGGGCATTTGGGATTAGTGTAAACAAATTGACAGTTGTTGGGATAGAAAGAGGATACTTTTAAGAATATTTTGATGTAACATTCGTGTAAATCGGATGTTTCTTTGTAAACTAAATACAGTGCAAAGTAAGAAGAGTTTTACAGGGGTTCAGTCGCCGCTGCTGAGTTGTTTATCAACACCTGCTCTGATGGCATATATTCTATCAGGAGGAGGATATTTTTCGGCGAATTTGAGTGGACAAAATTTTTGCTCTAGCTAGTTTCATTCCGGAGTTATCGCAGATTCTACGTTAAAATGGATGCTCCAAACGAAAAAATTGTTGTTGCTGGCTTATTAACATACACCTTCTTTAAAACAATATGCGTTATATGAAAGAGAATATTTTAACGCAAATGTGAGTATAAAATTATTTGCTCTAGACAGTTTAGTCAGAGATAAAGAGATGAAACCCTCCTAAATTCGCCGCTCATACTAATCCGTTTTTGCTGGAATTGCACCTACAATATGAAATAAAACTAGCAATTCGCTACAAAAAATTTGTACTTTTCTTAATTCGCTGCAAAAAACTTTTACTTCGCTGCAAAAAATTTGTACTTCTTTGTGGTTAAATTTTTCCCATGAACGCTTATAATATTATTTTAACGGGGGATGGTTGCAGAAACATCAAATAAAATAATTAATAAATTATATTTTTTTTAAGCTTAAAACACGTACTGTAACGATGTTTTCTTTTCCAGGATATACTCGCCGTAGCCAAGGTTCGTGATTAATCAAAAGAAACTCTATTGTGTATTCTAATCTTTAGTTGGTTATTATTTGATGTCTACGACTACTAGCTAATAATAGTTTAATTGTATATATATGTCTATATTAGTTAATATTAGGCTTAATATTAGTTAATCATTTCTATGCTGCTGATGTTATGGTACAATGCTGGCTCATTACGGGAGTCCAGTTCCACTGGACTAGTTATGGTTCCGGTTTGGTTGTGTTGGATTCACTCCGGTGGAGAAATTACGGCAAACTAGTTACTTTGGACCGGTTACCGTAGACTGGTCGGACGCGTGCACTTCGCGAGGTTGTGACGTTTAATTTTTACTTATTAATTACGACGCATTACTAGGCGCTTTGTAGTAAATTATGACGTTAATTAGTTTCCACATGCAAGCAAGGATCAAGGATTAAGATTTCCAAGGATCGAGGATGTCTCCGCATAAGAGCACAAGACAAGGATCGAGACTTCCAAGGGTCAAGGTTTGCAAGGATCCAGCTTAGCAATGGATCAAGCTTAGCAATGTTTGCATAATTTGTGCCGAAAACAATACAATTGTTATTGTATTATTTTGCTTGTCGTCTTCTTCGTTTTCGGCGTCGTCAGCATGTGAAATCGGTTATGCGTTTTGTCTAACAATTAGTGCCGTGTGCAAAATCTTTGTACATAATTTTACATTGACCTTGTATTAATTCTTTTGTTTACTCGCTTCTGTTTTAATTAAAGTTGCGTCGTATTGTTGTTGTACCAAAACCAGTTCTATGTGTGTTTACTTAATCATTTTTTTTTGTGCAGTGATTGTTTCTTCGTTTTGCTTCAGTTGAACTATTGTAATGATCATTTGCCCTGCATCGTATATTTTGTTTGCATTGTATGTAGCGTGATGTTCCTCTGTCCTGCGGTAGGATGGAATTAGCATTGAAATTATATTCAAATATAAATCCCCTACAAGGGAATTATAAATTAGCATTATAATATATTATTTTGATTTAATATGGATCAATGTGTCACTTACCATCAGAATACAGAATAACAATGTCGATACAATGGTTTCGAGAATACTGCGTTCTAGCCGCAGTGTTTTACTCGATAGTTCGGCGAGTACTTTTCTTTTGTTGATAACGAAGTCCACGAACGTAGTAAGAAGACAGGCTTGCCAGAAGCAAAGCCATGAATGAATTTCACGTTTTGGCTGAAGTGAGAAACCGAGTAGACGAGGAATGTGCGCTAGCGACAAAGCTACTGTCGAGTTATGAGCGCCTGGTTGATAAACCGAAAGTTTGCATGTATTCTGATGATCTTGATCAGTCAGATTGGACCAATTTGTCCAAGCTAGAGTTCGTTTTAATGTTTTTGTGGGGAATGACGAGAGAATATCGCTTTGGATTTTTCTAGAAAACGAATTTTCTAGAAAACGAAAATTTTAAAGAAAAATTAAGGCCTTGTGCAGCCAATTTTGAGTGGATGGCTTTAAAGTTTTGTGAAAATCGAAGTGAAGAACCATTTTTTTATTTAGTATTCTATTCTATGCAAAGTAAAATTGGTCACCATTTAACAAGCTACTCTTGTGAGATAATTACGCGAGCATATTGTTTTACTGTTTTAATAATAAATTAATTAAAGCAAAATTAATAAAATGATACCGGTGTTTTTATATTTAATAAATATATATAAAATTTTATATAATATAATATAATTTATAAAATTTTATCAACTTCTTCCTCCATCGGCGTGAGAGTGTTGACGACGCATGGGCCACCACCAGTTTTCCTGCGCTCAACAGCATTAGCGGCGATTTTTTTCTTTGTTCTACTTCTTAAATCCGCCCATACCTACACAAAAATATGCCTATATTTTTATATATTATTATTATTATTTTAAATTATATATATTTCAAAGTCGAACCTTTTTCCATTCTACGTATTGCCTAACGGGAGGTCCTCGACTATTCAATTTTTCTGCAATCGTTGCCCACAAACTATCGTACTGCTGCCTATTGCAGCCGAACGCAGGGCTCCGTTTTGCAAGATGTGGGTGCTCCCTCAGCTCTTCGAGCAGTAGTGCGAACTGCGAAGGCGTTGTAACCTTGGGTCTGTGGAAAATTTTTATTATCATTAGTATAAAAATATTTTAGCTTATATAATACTAAATACGAACGTTTTCATTTTTTAAAAAATATTTTTCCTCAAAACACAAATTTTATTTACGAAAACGACTGGTTTTTTTATGCGTCTGAAGTCACTCACGATTGGATAAAGTATGAAGATCGAGAATTATTCGTTTCGTTTTTAAACTCGTATCACATATGAAAAAATAGCAACAACAACCTTCGTTTTCGTTTTTCGGTGTTGTTATAAACATTCGGTGAAACAGAGCAGCGCAGCGTCGTTTTTAATGGAAAACGACGAAAACCACAATAGATAATCAGCGCTTAAAAACGAAAACTTCCAGGCGTCGTTTATCGGGAATCATACTATAAAAGAAAATTGAAAAGAATTTATCGTAGGGAAAGAGGAGGTGCTTAAGTAGATGGTAAATGGGAGATCAGCAGAAAGAAAGTTTGTAAGGCCACTGAAAAGTTGGCGCTAGAGTACCACAAGTATAAAAGGTCAACTTTGAATTGAAAAGAGGATTCAAGAAAAGTTAGTCAAGGTGCTCGGTGCGGCGGTTTGTTTTAAAGCGAACGAAATTCAAACGGGCAAGTCCGAACAGGATGACCATTAAATTTTACGCAGTATTTCTTAAAATTTAAAGTTTAAAATTTGTTAAACGTGAAGTAGGAAAAAGAATCGGCGGTTAAAATATACAGCGAGAACCGTAAATAATTCGCGCAGGAAAAATTGCGCGCAAACTCTGCGAAATAAATTACATGTTTATATATGTACTTTTTGAGTTATTTCACCGTTACCACTGAATAATTATCGACCGTGGACGGAAAATAAACCCTTCATGAGTTTTCTGACACCACCAGTCGATCACCGAAGTCAAGATATCATCAATCACGTACCATATTGCATGCTGTGAGAAACCTCCGAATTTATCGCCAAACTACGTCAGCGTAGCACAGAGGAGCTAGAAGACGCGATCCAGCATCCCAGCATCGTTACAGAGTGCCATAGGAACTTACGGGGAGAGACTATCATCCCGGGAAGACCATCGGAAGAGGAACCAGCTAAGTGCAAAAAAAATTCATACCTTTGATTACATGTCGAAATTGTTAAGCGAAATTTTCAAAGTCAAGTTAAAATTAAACAGAGTTTAGGAGTTAGAGTCCGTTGTTTATTTATATATCGATAATGTAATTTATGTTATGTAATTTATGTTTAAGTTATTGTTAGTTTGTGTTAATATTACCAAATTTTTTAATGTTAAATTTTTTTGCCAATATTATCTTACATATATTTTTGTGTCTGTACACTCCACTCAATTCGAGTTATTTGTTACCCGTATACATATATAAAAAAAAATCATTGTCGGTCTTTTCAAAAAAAATTAAAATTTTAAGAAAGTTGTTAAGGTGCAGCAGCACAAGGTAGTGTGTGTATAAAGTAACCAAGAGAGGGGGTGAATGTTAGTAATTCCTCTTAGGCATTAGAGAGCTCTCTCATGGCTAGGTTTAGTAGATAAGAAGCCGATCAAACACATATTCCACAGTAGCAGCACTACCGAAGAGCTTGCGAGCTTCAAGTAGGACTTTTTTAAAGAACTTTGTAGCAAAAATTACCGTGTTTAATAACCAAATAAAGGTAGTTGATTATGGAATAGAAATCATTGTTCATTAGTGGTGATTGACGGGGAGAGGAGAAGGATGGCAAATGGAAAGGGATGGAAAAATTTTAGGATTCATTACAGACCTTTTTAAAATTTATTGTTGCTTCCGATTCGCGACTGGCTGGGTTGAGAACCTCGCTGGGAGATTGAGCTAGTCGGATGCGTAAGCCAGCGCGAAGTCAGATACTCAGGGATACTCAGCTGATGAACAACCACGGAACAAGAAAAAGAAACAATTTTTTTTTGTGATAGAATAGGAGCCATAACAAGATGGAGTCCAAACAAAAAGGTGCTAAGTGGTTTTTCTTCCACGCTGTGGTCTACACCTGGTGGCTTGGATTGGCAAAATTGTCAAATCCAACAGCATCAGCCGAGTGACACATGTTGGAGGACCTAGTTTTAAAAAGAGGCCGTGATTTTTCCTTCACGATGTACCCCCATAAATCTGATGGCTTGCGCAGACTAACCACTGTTTAGCGCAATTGCATCGAAGAAAGGGATACTCCGTGGACGAACAACCACAGGGCACTCAAGAAAAAGGCATTAATTAAACCTGAGGATAAGTGGGTTCTTTTCCATCGCATGTCCTGAAATTTGCGGCTTGAAGTGGTGGCCTAACCAAATTCAATTGCGGTGACGGAGGGAGGTGCAATGGACAAACACCCACAGTATGTTCGAAAATATGTTTTTTGTTGCAGCGATTTCGGAGAAAGATGGCTTGAAGTGGCAAATATGTCAACTCAATTTCATCCGACGAAAAGATCTATCATTTTAGAGGGCGGGATGTCTATAAACGGATGACTATCCAAAATGAACAGACATTTCCTAGAGTAAAAGAATTTTAGTACAAATAAATCAAGGCGTGCAGCGATTCAGTGGCTTGGTAAGCGGGAAAACAAAACATTATAAAATAACACAGCAGTACCAAAAGCACTGAACGGCGCACGTAAGAATAATCATGTAGAACCATTCGTTTGCAGAAAGTAATCCTCTAATAGTAGACAATGAAGAATAATTTTTGGTTGGAGATACCACTTTTTCCATTAGCTGAAATCCTTCCTCTAGATATCCCACTAATGATCCCCTATAATAGTAAAAGAAAGAAAGGAAAAATAATTTGTGTAAAAGCAGGAAAAATAAAGAGCAATTAAGTAATATTTGTGTTATTTAAAGCGCGAAAGAATAAAAATATAAAATAAAGGAAACAAAAGCTAATATTTTTGGCAAACGCTTGTTCAATTATTATATATTTTTTTTGTTAAATACTTTCGTGTAATTAAGTTATGTAAGTTTGATTGTTTTTCAATTCTGTCGTGGTTAAAGTATTTTATTAGTGTTTTGGGTTATTGTTTTTTTTTATCTATTATTTTATTGTTTCTAATTTATGTAATTAATATTAGTATTCACTTATATATACGTTTTAAATTGCTATATTGGCGCGCACGGTATAATTGATATAATAAAGCTGTATTAGGGGGCGATTTTAAAAGTTGAGACAAGAGAGTAGAGAGCACGTCGTTACGATTAAGGAACGATATGCCCAAGGGTGCAAACTATATTGAAAGATCAAAGAAAAAACGGTTTCAAGATTTGGACTTGAACAGATCATCACCGCAAATCAAAGAAGTCAGGTTCAATACACCGTTGCAACATTTGAATAGAAACCTACGGAAAATGGCAAATTCAGGTACAAATAGGTTTAACGGTAATGGGTTCAAGGACCTTTCGGGCTCACTAATTCAAAAAACGAATCCCGAAAGTACGCTAAAGTCTGCGGTTGCGTCAGCAGAAGCTACGATACGAACTAGCGATGAACATAGTAAGGGAGCGGTAAGAAAAAATCCACCTGGTGGCCACGGGATGACCACGGCTGCGAGTTGGGCACCTCCGCCTGCGGTAAAAGTGACTGGTGCGGCCCAGGATCAATCGATGGACCATAGTGGCAAACTAGCAAGAGCTAATAGTCCTCAACTCGTTTCAGAGATGGTAACGGACGCCTGTAAACATTGGAGAGCATCGGTAGATAAGGCCATAATCAGGCAAATTCATGATGGGATCAATGAGGGACTGCGTTATATGATGACGGAGTTAAATAGTATGTTCCAACACATGAGAACGGTAGAGAGTCACGGAACCACAGCCAGTGCGTCTGGAGAGGAACGAAGCACACGCACAGGGCAGCGAGAAGATCGCTGGCATGATAATGTACGCCCCAATATGCAACCAAGTAGTCGTTGCGTACCTTCATCGAGGGGTTATGAAATGCCACACGTCAAATTAGATAAGTGGGGTATTGTGTTTAACGGCAACCCAAGTTTTCTATCGGTAGATGACTTTATATTTCGGCTAGAGCACTTAAGAGCACAGTATGATTGCTCATGGTCGCAGGTATTGCGCGATTTTCAAGTCTTGCTAGCGGGCGAGGCGAAAGAATGGTTTTGGCTATACGTAAAAGATAATAGGCCTTTTAGCTGGGAAGCACTGCGTCAAGCTTTGTTGGCCCAGTACAAGTCAAGCAACAGTGAATTCGAGGTTATGCAGGATTTGGTAACGCGGAGACAGGGCCAAAACGAAACGACGGACGAATATTTTCAGGCCATGTTGAAGTTACGTAGCCGCCTTTTGCGTCCAATACCTGAGTACGAAGTAATAAAAATAATTAAAAGAAATCTAAGGGAAAATTTAGCTAAGCTGGTTTACACAGTACAAGTATTCTCCGTGCAGCAATTACGCGAAGAGTGTCATGAGTTTCTGCGCCGGCCTCCAACAAACCGATTCGCCAGGCAAGTCAATGAAATTGAATTGACCGACGATGAATTGCAAGTTGAAGGACTAACGAAGAAACCTGAGCAACCACACAAAACACAAGACGTTGCCAAATTGAAGTGCTGGAATTGTGGTCAGCCCGGACATGTTTTCATGGATTGTATGTCACAGCGGCGTAATGTTTTTTGTTTTAAGTGCGGTATGCGGGACGTAATAACGCCAAATTGTCCGAACTGCGATAAGGGAAACGGGCCGAGAGGTATGGCAGCTGCGGCTCGCCCATCCTCCGAGTCGATGCCCGCGCGCAACAGATCGAATCCGTTCAGAAAGCCAAAAAAATCCAGAAGTTTTAGAACGTATAAATGCTATTTGCCAATCAAAGCATACTCCTGGAAAAGAAAAGGGAGTAAGAATATTGGAAAGAAATAGAATAGATAGAACGATAAGTAGAAGAGTTAATGTGGCTAGACCATTAGAAGAGAAGGAACGCAGTTATTTATTAGTGAGAAATCGTATTTTTATCCCCAATAGCGAAGAAAAGCCTTACAGAGTATCGAATAGAGTGAAAAAAGCAAGGAAGATATTTACAGCGAAAAACCGTCAGAAAACGAATAGTGTCATCGTTAAAGTGTTTGGAGCGTAATGACCCAAGGCCATACGTTAACGTAGAGATAGAAGGCATGGTAGTGAAAGGGTTGTTAGATTCCGGAGCGTCTATTAGTATTTTAGGCGAAGGTTGTAGAGAGTTGGTAGAACGAATAGAAGTCCCAATCAAACCAAGTTTCACCAGTGTAAAGACAGCCAATGGTAGTAGACACTGGATATTAGGAAGTGTAGAAATTGAGGTGTAATATAAAGGCAAGACAAGTATGCAGAAATTTTATTTATGCCCTTATTTGGAACAACCCATGTATCTAGGGGTAGATTTTTGGAAAACTTTTGGCATAGCGAAAGAAATATTTGATATTGAAGAGCTTAGCACAAGCACCACAGAGGTAATAGACGCCGGAATGCATGATTTGACAGAAAAGCAGCGGTGTCAGCTAGAAGAGGTGAAGCAGAAGTTTAGGTTTTTTGAAGAAAAAGGACTGGGACGGACACACTTAGAGAAACATACGATTAAGTTAATAGAGGGGGCGCAACCTTTCAAGGATAGACACTACCCTGTTTCCCCGGCTGTACAGAAAATTATCTATGAAGAAGTGGACAAAATGCTCGAATTGGGAGTAATTGAAGAGAGCGACAGCCCATGGAATAATAGAACGACACTGGTTCGGAAACCTGATAAGAATAGGTTTTGTCTAGACGCGAGAAAACTGAATAACCTCACGGTAAAAGATGCGTATCCACTTCAAAATATTGAGGGTATCTTGAGCCGCATAGACTACACACACTTTATAAGTAGTGTAGATCTAAAGCATGCGTTTTGGCAAGTGGAGCTTGATGCTGAGAGCAAAAAGTATACGGCGTTTACTGTGCCAGGTCGGCCGTTATACCAGTTTGTGGTAATGCCGTTTGGGCTGTATAATGCTGCTCAGCGCTTGTGTCGTCTAATGGATAAGGTTATCCCGCAGCATCCCAAATCCAATGTATTTGTATATTTGGATGATCTCTTGATTATAGCTCCCGATTTTAACACGCATTTACGTCTGCTTAGCGAAGTAGCAGAATGCCTTCAGAAAGTGAATTTGACAGTAGGTGGTGGCAAATCGAAATTTTGTTTCAAGGAACTCAGATATTTAGGGTTTATTTTGGGCGGAGGCTGTCTTAGGACTGACCCCGAAAAAATAGCCGCAATACAAGAAATAAAAGTACCGAGATCGGTGAGGGAAGTTAGGAGTTTTTTAGGAACGGCCGGTTGGTATCGACGCTTCATTCATGATTTTGCGTCGTTATCCGCACCTCTGAGCGATACCCTCAGGAAAACAAATGGTAAATTTACCATGACTTCTGAGGCGATTGAGGCTTTTGACCAACTTAAGCGAGCCCTAACGTCAGCACCGGTTCTAAAACATGCAGACTTTGCCAAAGGCTTCTTCATACAATGCGACGCCTCGAACATTGGTATTGGAGCCGTATTGTTCCAATTAGATGAGGAAAAGAATTTAAGGCCTATCGCGTTTTATTCGTATAAGCTAAATCGGCATCTACGCAATTATAGCGTGACCGAGAAAGAGTGTCTCGCAGCGATTCTAGCTGTTAAACGTTTTCGGCCTTGTTAAACGTTTTCGAACTGATGCCGTTTACCATCATAACGGACCATGCAAGCCTTAAGTGGTTGATGTCACTTAAATGGTAGGTTAGCTCGATGGTCACTTTTATTACAGCCATTTCAGTTCGAAATCGAACATCGTAAAGGTGCCGAAAATGTGGTAGCCGATGCATTGTCTAGGTCGGTAGAAGAACTGCAATCGACTCCACAAGAGATACTCGAAATGGAGACGACAGAATTCGAACCTGATTATTTAGATATAGTATCCACAGTAGAACAAAATCAGGATCGGCTGCCAGATCTAAAGGTTCGAGATGGATTAGTCTTTAAGCGCACAATATGTCCGAAAGACTTACCAACTAGTGAGTTTACGTGGAAATTATGGGTCCCCGAAGCGCTGACGTCGACGTTGATAGCGAAGGCGCATGACTCCGAACTTGCGGCGCATGCGGGCATAGGCAAGACTGTATTTCGGTTGCGTCAAACATATTACTGGCCAGGAGTGAGATGCGAGAGTAAGCGGACGTGTTTTTCTGGTCGTCTTGAGCTGCTGCGGGTTTTTTCGCTTAGTGTTTTTATATTAAATAAATTGAAAAGTTATTAGTTTTTGTATTGAGCAATATACGGAGTGATTATTAACTGCTGCTAATTTTTATAGTTTTTGTAAAATTTTTCTAATAAATTAATTCAATATTAATATAAATAATCTTCAGTGCTGTAATATAAACGCTAACCGGTTTCTATATACATATTATTTTTGCTGTGCTAGTGACCTTGATAATCTCTTATGTACAAATAATTTCACTGCTGAGCCATGGATAGCGGTACTTCTTCGCCTGAGAGTGCGGTTGTGTATAGGTCTTTTACGAGAACTCAATCTTCTGTGCCTTCTGATTTACTTTGTGCTCTCCCAGTGGCTAGTGCATCTAACAAAACATGCGGGGAAGAAAAAGGGTGCAAATAATAATAATAATAATAATAATGATAAACTGCTCACTGTACAAGTTCTTGATGAGCACCTAACCAAATATGCTGACATGCTTATGAGTTCATTATCAGCTGAATTGCGAGTTTTTCGTGGAGAGATTACTGAAAAAATTACAAAGATTGAAACTAGTGTTTCCCAGCGTCTTAATGATCTTGAGAAATCTCTTAATGATTTGCAGAAGCGGATTGTAGATGTTGAATTGCGGCAAAAACCTTTCGAGGATTTCAATATCAATGATTCCAATATTAAAAAAGATTTGGATGGTCTGCGATATCGATGTGACATGTTTGAGCGACGTGAGATTGCTGCGGATGCTGTACTTAGAGGTGTTCCTCTGCTTAAGGATGAAAAACTCAATGAAATTTACAACAAATTATGCCATACTGTTGGTTGTCGACCCCTGGAGCTTACTTCAATTTTTCGTCCCAGGAGCAAAACTAAAAATATGAATGTGAATATAATTATTAAATTCCGTTCTGTTCCTATGAGCAATGAGTTATTACGTTCAGTGGGTGATTTTTGCAGAAGGGAGAAGTGACATCTTTGTCTAGCGGATGTTGGCATGGAATCCAATAGTACAATTCACTTAAATGAAAGTTTGACAACCAATTGCCGTCAAATTCTGTACAGTGCTGTTAAATTAAAGCATTGTGGAAAGCTGTATGCGGTTTCGACGAGGTATGGATATGTGGCCATTAAAACTAAAAAAGACAGTAGCTGGAATGTGGTACGTGAGTTAGGAGCCCTGTAGTCTATAGCACAGGAGGCCAGGATGTAATGATTATTATTGAAACTTTCTCTTGTTTTTAATTTGTGCTTGATAATTTTAATAAAATTATTAGACCAATGTTCTCGCTATTTAAATTCATTATATACTTGTTGAAATATTGTACTTTAATTAACAGTGTTTCTATGATAAGTTTCTACAATCTTCTACTTACCTTTCTATATTTTTTCATTTCATGCTTTTATTCTAGCCTTATGGCTTATCTATCTGTGAGTTTTGTGTGGCTTGTTGCTTATGTTATTGTTAAATGCGTATGCTTCCTTAAACTGTGGTACATGGTGGTGTTTTTTATCAGGCGTGGTGACTTAGCTACTGTCAGTGATGTCCGGTAACTCTAGGTCTGAGGACTCGGTATACCCTATGGTGCGTATTTTTGGCAAGCAGGCCAATGGCTTGAAGATTTGTCATATCAATGCCCAAAGCTTAACAAATAAAATTGATGAATTTAGACTAATCTTTGAACTTTCAGGTATGGATATAATTTGTGTCTCTGAAACTTGGTTCTTTATGGCACAACCAGATGAATTGCTGCGATTGCATGGTTATCAGTTATTTAGGGCGGATAGATTGAGGCATGCAGGTGGAGTAGCGATTTATGTAAGGGAAGACATATGTTGTAAATTAAGGATCAGATCGCCTCCTGATGCGAATATGGAATTTATTTTTGTTGAGATCTCATCTGAAGTTTTAAAGTTGTTGTTGGGCTGTGCATATCGACCTAATAATCAGGTGAACATTGACCTTCTTGTTGAAACTATCGACAGTGTGGCAATAGCTTATCAAAATGTAATAGTAGTCGGTGATTTAAATTGTGATTTATTAATTAACCATAGCCTTATAGAACTTATGTCAAGTGTTGCCTTATATCCAGTCAATGTTACGATGCCAACCCATTTCACCACTACTAGTAAAACTTTACTTGATGTATTTTTTGTAAATGAAAGAAGTAAAATACTATTTTACAACCAGATTTCTGCGCCCCAGTTTTTTCACCATGACTTGCTGTTTCTATCTTTTAATTTTCCTCTGATGTACTGATGTAAATCTGATGTAATTTTCCTCTTGTACTCAGAGTTTTACTTATCGCAGTTTTAAAAATATTTACTATGCTGCTCTTTTGGCGGACGTTGAGAAAGTTGACTGGAATGTTATTTATAGGATGGCTGAGGTGAATGATCAATTGGAGTTTTTTAATAATGAGGTTGTTTCACTTTTTAATCGGCATGTACCTGAAAAAGTGAAGACCTTGAATAAACCTAATAAGCCTTGGTTTACTAACAACATCAAAAAATTGATGAAATGCCGTGACACTGCGTTTAAGCGGTGGAAGCGTTTCAGACTTGCCGAGTTTTTCTTTGTTTTTGTTAATACTATGTTCGCACTAGACCGAAATTAGGCAATTTCGTTGCTTAGCTCAATTTCGGCTGAAATTGTGAATTTTTATACAATTTCGCCATACAAAAATATGTCAAATGAAATTGGGTTGGCAAAGCAATTTCAACGAAATTGAGAACGAAATTGACTCAAAATGGAAAACAACCATGGTTTTGTAATACATTTGTATAATAAATTGTTATTGATCTGGCTGCACTGAGTACGTTTCACAAATAAATACAACTGTCGCGTGATTGAATTGTTTTTGGAAAAAATGAAGAGAACCTACAAAAAAAGGAATCTGTGAAGCGAAATGGCTGTTGCGCTGTTAATTGAAAACTGGTCCGACATCCATTTTCTCCGCAGCTGTATTTGCGAAGCATTTATGTTTGATTGTTAATTGTTAATTGTAAAAGTTTGACAATTTCCATTGTTTGCTAATGCTAATGAAACTCGTGCAGTAAACAAATGAAACGTCAAATGAAATTGTGAATGCGAGTCCGAACACTTTCAATTTCGGACGAAATTGTCTCAATTTCGAAGGCAATTTCGAGCTAGTGCGAACATAGTATAAGTGAAGAAAGAATTATTGAAATATTTTTGTTCCTACATGCATTATAGTCATAGAAGTAAGCAAAACAATGCCTTCGAAATCATGTGTTATTTTAATTTTATATAAGGTTATGTCTTTTTTTCATTATTATTAAAGAAACTAATGGAAATCCTTTTATATTTTTAAGTTTTATATTTTATTCATACAAAATCGAAACCGAATGGCTGTAAGTCTTGTTATATTTAATATTTGAAATAAATGACTGAGTTTATATGATACACCCCAAAAATTGCTTTTATTCGAATTCTTTTTTAGTTCACCCAGGCTGGTTTGTAAATTGCGCGTGTGTTCCTTAAAAATAATAGCATTTGCTTTATAGTTTGTCTTTGTATTCATGATCCATTTACAATTCCTTTTTACGCACATGCTGCACACAGAACATCCAAAGTGCTACAAAATGTTCTACATCAGATGATCAGATTTTATTAGGATCTAATTTCTCCTAACTGCGTTTGTAGGTGCTCTCTTCTATCTCCTTCAGAGAAAGCATCGTTTGTCAGATCTTTTGTGGTTTCCTCTATGGTACAAATTTCATTCCTCAGCAGGCAAATATTATATAAAGCACAACAGCTCAGCACAAATTTCGCCATAGTCTCATCATGAAAATCGAGCCTCATTAGCTGACGGAAACGACTTTTTAACATTTCAAATGCATTTTCAATTCTTACTCGAGTTTGACACAGTTTCCAGTCGAACTGCCTTTCAGTTTCGCTCAAGTTTCCATAGTCGCGGTATGGAGTCAAAAGGTGTTCACGGAGCGGATATGCAGCATCTTCTAGCAAATGGAACTTTTCCCCACATATTGCCGGTATGTCTTTCGATATGAAGGATAGTTTAAAAATACGGGAATGGTGCATTTTGCTTGGTGTGCCAGTGTAAACGTCCAGAAATTTTAAATTGGCATCACAAATTCCCTGCATTGTTATCGATATGCCGTCGTATCTATTGGCATAGGTCGATCTTATTTGGTTTTTAGGAGCCCTTGCACTTATATAAGTGCCATCGATACATCCTAAAACATTAGGAAAACCTGATATCTGAAAGTATAAAAACAGTAAAATAATATATTTGAGATAGGTCAACATTTTATTCGTTCTGGGTTTACCTTTTCAAATTCTTTTGCAATGATTTCTTTCTCCTCGTCGCTTGTAGGCTCTCTCCCGGGCTGCTGCTGGATAAGATTTACATATGGAGGTGCTCTGCCGGGCTGCTGCTGGATAAGATTTACATATGGAGGTGCTCTGCTTGGAGCTCTGCCGTGAGTAGCTACCGCAGACGGACGGATGGACAGACAGACATACATACTAGTATTAAGGGAAGAGAGGAAGGGGGGAATAAATGTGTGACCGAAGTGATGGGAGAGCAGCAGATGCAGATGGTCGTTGTGTAGGAACATGTTGTTGTTGTTATTTTTTTGTAATATAATTGTTTAAGGAAAGGAGGCCGTCGTTCCAATGAGTTAGTGTAAACAAATTTTGCTGGATGCTTATGCTGTAGGCTTGCAGTATGTATGTTTGTGTGTTTTTAATGATTTTTTAAATGAACCGAGTGCCGTCGACTGAGTTGGTGTAATCAAATTTCGGTGATTGTTTTGATTATTTCATGGCTTATGTTGTTGTTGTTGTTATTTGTTTTAATATGAATCTTTTAGGAGAACAGATCGCCGTAGAGTTAATGCAAACACATTCCGTTGGTTTCCCTTTTCTTGCCTATGCAGTTGTTGTTGTGGATTTGTTTTCAATACTTGGTGACATGTGGTAGGAGTGTATGCCCAATGCGTGGCACACAGAATATTTTTTTTGTGTTTCTGTTGTTTTTTTTTTCTTTGCATTGTTTTTTGGGAATGTTTTTCTTTTGACCTATTTTTTTTTTAGTAAATGAATTGAGACCCTTTCAAGTGGATTCGTCGTTAACCAAATCTCAGCTTGCTAAAAATATGAATACTCTTAGTTCATTGAATAGTATTAACAAAATATTCAACTAAAGTTTATGCTGACTAATGCTGACTGAGTGACTGTTTCGCTCGAGAGTTTTACAATGACTAAAGGAAATGGTACAGTCAAATATCACATAATATTATGTTTGTATATACTTTATATAATGTAGTATGCTTTATATTATGTTTTCTATATACTCTGTAATAATAATACAAAGTTCCCTTAAATGTGAAAGAAAGTATAAAAGAGAGCTAGCGACATGATGAGACAGCGAAACCACAAATTTGTATTTGCAACTTTATGAAATATTTAGTTTATTGAATATTTATGATTTACATTATATAAAAACTCCAAACCATTGCCCGCAGTTATATGAATTATAATTTTGATATTGCGTGTAGTTGTATTGGATTCCGTTACCCAAATATCGAATTATTTCATGCGGTGCTTGCAAGTTTCCAATGCTGTCATAATATTGCTTTATATTCCTATTCTTATAATATGCTACCCAATGAGTACCAGGACCACTTGAAGTGTCTAGATTAACAATTCCACATTCTTTTTCATGTATTCGTTTCGGTAGACTATCTCCTATGAAAACGTCTCTAAAATGTGGCAATTTATTAGCATGTTTCATCAAGTCGAAGTCTGTTTTTTTGTTGATGGTGATAATATAGTCCCAATACTTTTTTGTATGGTTTATTATTATGTCGACTTGCTTCCTTCAGTTGTTTTATCGCAGCGTTATTTTAATTGATTGCTGCGCCACCAGATGCTAATCCACTGTTTAACTGGTTTCCCATACCGACTTTAACTTTAGCTTTCATTGCATTTGTAACTAAGAATGCGTTTATTCGTTCGCCAAGTTTAGTGTCCTTAGATAGTGATCTTCGAAAAGCCTTTTCAGCTAATATTTTATCTGCTTCGTGCCTTTTATTTAAATCTTTACTTTGAGAATATGCAATATCATGCTCTTTACATGCAGCGTCCAATGGATTGATTCCAGTATCACCGATAGCTAAACGATATTTTATTTTAGTTCCTGGACCACAAAATTGATAACCCGGTAAATGAAGTTCAAATGGCAAAGAGCTTATAGCTTTATTGAATAAACCTCTTTCAATCACTGGTTCATAACCACTAGAAGGTTTTTCATAAATTATAACCATTTTATATCCATTCGACAACAAATACGAAATATAAATGAATAAAAAGGCTTGAATGCTGTGTATTATTATCATACCGACTTTAACTTTAGCTTTCATTGCATTTGTAACTAAGAATGCGTTTATTCGTTCGCCAAGTTTAGTGTCCTTAGATAGTGATCTTCGAAAAGACTTTTCAGCTAATATTTTATCTGCTTCGTGCCTTTTATTTAAATCTTTACTTTGAGAATATGCAATATCATGCTCTTTACATGCAGCGTCCAATGGATTGATTCCAGTATCACCGATAGCTAAACGATATTTTATTTTAGTTCCTGGACCACAAAATTGATAACCCGGTAAATGAAGTTCAAATGGCAAAGAGCTTATAGCTTTATTGAATAAACCTCTTTCAATCACTGGTTCATAACCACTAGAAGGTTTTTCATAAATTATAACCATTTTATATCCATTCGACAACAAATACGAAATATAAATGAATAAAAAGGCTTGAATGCTGTGTATTTATATCATAAGTTAATATGCACCTCGTTAAACAAGACAAATTGATAAAAGTGAAAAATTTGCATCTTGCTACAAATAATGTAATAAAATCCAGACACAGTTGCCTTCTACCGAATACAATTAGATGTCTTATTGTGGGACCTTCGAACTGTGGAAAGACCAATGTTATGCTAAGTTTAATAGAAAGTCCAAACGGATTAAAGTTTGCAAACATATACTTGTACTCAAAATCGCTATATCAACCGAAATATGAATATCTAAAGCGTTTAATAAAACCACTTCAAAATATGGGATTCTTTACATTTTCCGACAATGAAAAAGTTGTCAAGCCGGATGAAGCAAAACTAAATTCAATAATGATATTCGATGATGTAGCTTATGAGAAGCAAAACAACATTCGAGAGTACTCTTGTATGGGGTGACACAAATCTATTGATTGTTTTTACTTATGTCAGACATATACAAGAATTCCCAAGCATTTGATACGTGATAACGCCAATTTTATAATTATGTTTAAGCAAGATGAAATGAATATTAAGCACATATACAATAAATATGATGAACAGATATGGCATACGTAAAATTTCTAAATATATGTGGAGAATGTTGGAAAGATAAATATGGATTTGTTGTAATGAGCAAAGATAATGCAATTGATAACGGCCATTATAGGAACGGTTTTGATATATTCATTCACATATAATTAATATAGACAGTTTTATGCTATTCATATTAGTATGTTACCTGACTTTCAACTGTTAACATTATTATACCTGGTACCGGTTTTAACTGAACAGATAGCTGTTTTACCTGATCTGTTAGCTGGTTTTCCTGATCTGATACTTGTTTTACCTGATCTGATAGCTGTGTAATCTGATCTCATAGCTGTTTTTCCTGATCTGATAGCTGCAGATTATGATTAAATTCTCTTATATCTAACAATGTGTGCTTATTCTATGTAACAATGCATATACAATGTAACTAAGCCTAAGTCCTATGCTAAAGAGAGTTTAGTGGGAGCGGGAAAAGGACAGCTGAGCAACAGCCTCGGTACTGGTGCGACGCTTCGGTTGAATAGCAATCAAAGAGTGTGTAATCAACTCCAAGGTTGATTAATCGTAAAAAAGCAGAGTATGAGCAAAAGCCCGTGGAGTCACTGCGGCCTGACGAAGCGATCGGTGCGAGTAGAGCTAAAGCCCGTGGAGTCATTCGAAACTATTCGAATGATCGTAAAAAAAAAAGGTTGAGCTAAAGCCCGTGGAGTTAATCAACTCTAAAGTTGATTAATCGTAAGAAAAAATCAGGTATGACTTAAAAATAAATTTATTTGCCTTGCGGCGCCAAAACTGAACCACTCACGAATAAAGTCTCGCTTAACTGGTGAAGAGTTTCGTCGGTAGGAGACTTGTCGATTTTCTAAGTGCAAAAATGCTCGTTAAAAGCAGCACTTGAATTAAGGTTCTTAGGAATTGTAACTTCGGCATTGAACGCAAAAAGAAATCACGTTGGAAGTTTCCATGCTTCTTGTTAGCATTGTCTTCCCATCAGCTGTGGTTGCTGTTGTTGTTGTTTTTGTCGCTTTCCATATTTCTGGTTATGGAATCAGGTTTTGTCGTTGTTGTTGTTTCTTGCTTCTTGTGTTGTGGTTTATATAAAGAACCATTCTGTGGTTGTTGTTATTTTCTATTATTGTTATTCTTCTTCGTTTCTGTTTCTGTAATCGGATGATTGTTTTCGGCAGAAGTATTTGCAACGATGCTTGGATCGTTACAATGCTATTCATATTAGTATGTTACCTGACTTTCAACTGTTAACATTATTATACCTGATACCGGTTTTAACTGAACAGATAGCTGTTTTACCTGATCTGTCAGCTGGTTTTCCTGATCTGATACTTGTTTTACCTGATCTGATAGCTGTGTAATCTGATCTCATAGCTGTTTTTCCTGATCTGATAGCTGTTCTCCTTGATCTGATAGCTGGTTTCAACCGTTCTGATAGCTGTTTTACCTGATCTGATAGCTTTTGCCAAAATGGAGTCGTCTTCATCTTCATCATTATTGATCAGAGTATCATTGGAAAAATCTGTTTTTATTGCTTTAGCTGGAGTACTTGTTTTAAGTTTTAGTGGTAACTTAACTTTTAAGTTGTGTTTCGTATTGTCGTGAGTACTTATGTTCGATTTTTGCACCAATATGTTGAGAGGCTTTGTAATCGGTTTAAACGTTTTTTCTAATTGATTCTCTAGATCCGCTTTCCCAAGTTTAATATTTTTGAATTTCTCTTTTAGCACTCGCCTAGTTTTAATAAGATCTTTTAATATTTTTTCATCCATTTTGGAAATATATCGGAACAGCTTTCAAATCAGCTATAAACAGCTATCAGATCAGGAAAACCAGCTATCAGATCAGCTATAAACCGGTATCAGATCAGGAAAAACAGCTATCAGATCAGGAAAACCAGCTATCAGATCAGGAAAACCAGCTATCAGATCAGGAAAAACAGCTATCAGATCAGGAAAAACAGCTATGAGATCAGATAACACAGCTATCAGGTCAGGAAAAACAGCTATCAGATCAGGTAAAACAAGTATCAGATCAGGAAAACCAGCTAACAGATCAGGTAAAACAGCTATCTGTTCAGTTAAAACCGGTACCAGGTATAATAATGTTAACAGTTGAAAGTCAGGTAACATACTAATATGAATAGCATAAAACTGTCTATATTAATTATTTGTGAATGAATATATCAAAACCGTTCCTATAATGGCCGTTATCAATTGCATTATCTTTGCTCATTACAACAAATCCATATTTATCTTTCCAACATTCTCCACATATATTTAGAAATTTTACGTATGCCATATCTGTTCATCATATTTATTGTATATGTGCTTAATATTCATTTCATCTTGCTTAAACATAATTATAAAATTGGCGTTATCACGTATCAAATGCTTGGGAATTCTTGTATATGTCTGACATAAGTAAAAACAATCAATAGATTTGTGTCACCCCATACAAGAGTACTCTCGAATGTTGTTTTGCTTCTCATAAGCTACATCATCGAATATCATTATTGAATTTAGTTTTGCTTCATCCGGCTTGACAACTTTTTCATTGTCGGAAAATGTAAAGAATCCCATATTTTGAAGTGGTTTTATTAAACGCTTTAGATATTCATATTTCGGTTGATATAGCGATTTTGAGTACAAGTATATGTTTGCAAACTTTAATCCGTTTGGACTTTCTATTAAACTTAGCATAACATTGGTCTTTCCACAGTTCGAAGGTCCCACAATAAGACATCTAATTGTATTCGGTAGAAGGCAACTGTGTCTGGATTTTATTACATTATTTGTAGCAAGATGCAAATTTTTCACTTTTATCAATTTGTCTTGTTTAACGAGGTGCATATTAACTTATGATATAAATACACAGCATTCAAGCCTTTTTATTCATTTATATTTCGTATTTGTTGTCGAATGGATATAAAATGGTTATAATTTATGAAAAACCTTCTAGTGGTTATGAACCAGTGATTGAAAGAGGTTTATTCAATAAAGCTATAAGCTCTTTGCCATTTGAACTTCATTTACCGGGTTATCAATTTTGTGGTCCAGGAACTAAAATAAAATATCGTTTAGCTATCGGTGATACTGGAATCAATCCATTGGACGCTGCATGTAAAGAGCATGATATTGCATATTCTCAAAGTAAAGATTTAAATAAAAGGCACGAAGCAGATAAAATATTAGCTGAAAAGTCTTTTCGAAGATCACTATCTAAGGACACTAAACTTGGCGAACGAATAAACGCATTCTTAGTTACAAATGCAATGAAAGCTAAAGTTAAAGTCGGTATGATAATAATACACAGCATTCAAGCCTTTTTATTCATTTATATTTCGTATTTGTTGTCGAATGGATATAAAATGGTTATAATTTATGAAAAACCTTCTAGTGGTTATGAACCAGTGATTGAAAGAGGTTTATTCAATAAAGCTATAAGCTCTTTGCCATTTGAACTTCATTTACCGGGTTATCAATTTTGTGGTCCAGGAACTAAAATAAAATATCGTTTAGCTATCGGTGATACTGGAATCAATCCATTGGACGCTGCATGTAAAGAGCATGATATTGCATATTCTCAAAGTAAAGATTTAAATAAAAGGCACGAAGCAGATAAAATATTAGCTGAAAAGGCTTTTCGAAGATCACTATCTAAGGACACTAAACTTGGCGAACGAATAAACGCATTCTTAGTTACAAATGCAATGAAAGCTAAAGTTAAAGTCGGTATGGGAAACCAGTTAAACAGTGGATTAGCATCTGGTGGCGCAGCAATCAATTAAAATAACGCTGCGATAAAACAACTGAAGGAAGCAAGTCGACATAATAATAAACCATACAAAAAAGTATTGGGACTATATTATCACCATCAACAAAAAAACAGACTTCGACTTGATGAAACATGCTAATAAATTGCCACATTTTAGAGACGTTTTCATAGGAGATAGTCTACCGAAACGAATACATGAAAAAGAATGTGGAATTGTTAATCTAGACACTTCAAGTGGTCCTGGTACTCATTGGGTAGCATATTATAAGAATAGGAATATAAAGCAATATTATGACAGCATTGGAAACTTGCAAGCACCGCATGAAATAATTCGATATTTGGGTAACGGAATCCAATACAACTACACGCAATATCAAAATTATAATTCATATAACTGCGGGCAATGGTTTGGAGTTTTTATATAATGTAAATCATAAATATTCAATAAACTAAATATTTCATAAAGTTGCAAATACAAATTTGTGGTTTCGCTGTCTCATCATGTCGCTAGCTCTCTTTTATACTTTCTTTCACATTTAAGGGAACTTTGTATTATTATTACAGAGTATATAGAAAACATAATATAAAGCATACTACATTATATAAAGTATATACAAACATAATATTATGTGATATTTGACTGTACCATTTCCTTTAGTCATTGTAAAACTCTCGAGCGAAACAGTCACTCAGTCAGCATTAGTCAGCATAAACTTTAGTTGAATATTTTGTTAATACTATTCAATGAACTAAGAGTATTCATATTTTTAGCAAGCTGAGATTTGGTTAACGACGAATCCACTTGAAAGGGTCTCAATTCATTTACTAAAAAAAAAATAGGTCAAAAGAAAAACATTCCCAAAAAACAATGCAAAGAAAAAAAAAACAACAGAAACACAAAAAAAATATTCTGTGTGCCACGCATTGGGCATACACTCCTACCACATGTCACCAAGTATTGAAAACAAATCCACAACAACAACTGCATAGGCAAGAAAAGGGAAACCAACGGAATGTGTTTGCATTAACTCTACGGCGATCTGTTCTCCTAAAAGATTCATATTAAAACAAATAACAACAACAACAACATAAGCCATGAAATAATCAAAACAATCACCGAAATTTATTAATTCAATTAAAAATATCTGCAAAAAACCTGTTGCATTTTATTTAACAACAGGCTTTTAAGCCATCACGCCAGACCCATGTAAATGGTGTCCAGCCATGTCGGAAGGGATTCGCAAATCGTATGCGGATGATGGATCAACGACTTGATGTAGTCCAACAGAAACCGAATGCTTACTCGAGTTGGGAAGGACTGACATTGTGTCATCATCTCACAGGCGGTTTTTACCATAGATTAGTAGATGAGACACTCGAAAATTTCCCTTATACACTAATGCATTTTTGCTCGGATTCCACTGAAAAGTGTATCCTAGCCGTAATTAAGTGTAGCCTCGCAGTAAAATAATGTAGCCTCGCGGCAAAAATTTTGTAGCAATCACTGATGGAAATTTTATTTTAAGGCGTTTATTTATCGAAGCGTGTAGTGTAGCCTCGCCGTAAAATAATGTAGCCTCGCTGCAAAAAATTTTGTAGCAATCACTGATGGAAATTTTATTTTAAGGCGTTTATTTATCGAAGCGTCAAAATAAATAATTATAAATATTATGTCTTTTATTCGTGAAAATCACATTTTACACAGCATTTCCTAATTTGCTTTGTTATATTTCCTATAAATGCAGTCGGTAATCGAACTTTTTTGTTATAAATACACAATTATGCGACTATTTGCGAAAATATTTTAGAATAATGTTAGATAGTGATGATAATGATGATAAATGAAAGTGAATACAAATTGTTACAAAAAAATTGGTAATTATACGTTATTGGCCCAGTTTGGGGCTCTAAAACCATTTAGCACCTACGGTTGCACTGTTAAGAAATCGTTTACATTAATTGATAAAGAAACAAGAAAACTCACGTATTGTATACATGAGTTCAACTTACCAAACAGTCAAATGTCAAACCGATTTTTTGAAATGGCGAATAGCGAGTGTCTCATCTAATAATCTATGGTGCTAACACACAACCAATCTTTCAGAAGGGCGCTCTTAGCAATGCTTGTGAAATGAGTCTCTTTCATAATGAGTCGCAAAGGCTGTGCGAATTTTCTAGGACCTGGGCAAAGGCAACTATAGAGAACCGATAGTATTTTACAACCGCCACCCCAACGCGAATCAGCGTTATTTGCGTCACCGAGGTATCACAAAGAACGCTACAACGGTCTGGATCAATTGAGATCAGTCCAAACTGTGCAATGAATAGCGACACTGCAACTTTATTAGGCAGTCGAATATTTACTACGCACAGTAATATCTCATAAACAAGCTTTGGGGGATTTCTGGGGTTAGCTAAGCCGAACCGATCAATTCCATATGAACACTTGCAACAGCCATACACAAGTCAGCTGAACCATCTTTTCATAATGGACCTTCTGTCAATGCCAATATACATACGTATATTTTAAATAACAAGGAAATCTTTATAGAATCTTATTACGTGTAATCGATAATCGCTACTTAAACAAAAAAAAATTAAACCATTACTCTAAATAAGATAAAGCGTTTCCCTAAACGGTTTGTATAAAAAATTCTATAAGGAATGGCGAAAACGGCATCGAAATCGGTTCAGCCGTTTAAGATTTAACTAACTTTATATTAAGATGCGACTAATTAGATTGTGATAGAAATAATCATTTCTTTTCTATATCTGTAGATCGCAGTGTTCTTGCTGTAACCCTTTTGTAGCACTTAATTTAAAGGATCAAAAATAACACAGCGGTCAAATAACGCACAAGTTGTTGTTATTGTTATTGTTGTGAACACTTCGTCGCTGTAACTTCTGCTTCAAATTTTTCAGAAACAGAAGTTGTTTGTTTTTATTTGCTTCGAAACCAGTTTCTCCTAAATTTACACTCTAAACAATTATGGTTCCAAAAACCAAAGCTATTCGCTTTTACAATATGAAAAATTTTTGTAGCTGCTCTCCAGTGCATATCTTGTTCGTTTAAAGTGCCAGAACAAGAAATTCATCACAAGTTCAGGTTTGTTCGAATCTACTTGAGTTTAAGCGCCAGAAGTAGTAACGAAATTTTAGGAGACAAATAAACACATCTGTTTTAATGAATGTCTGAATATCTCTTTAAAATCAATTTACTCGTAAACTATGGGACCACTTCTAATAAAAGAAATACCAGAATACGAGTACTAGCGTCGGGTTATATAAAAACTACATAATTATGCCACATTATTATGTATTTGATTTTGTATAAAAATAATTTGAGGTAAAAAAAATAATAAAAATAATAAAAGCGGTTTTCACCCAAAAATATAGGTTCTCCGGTAAAAACACATTTAACAGCAATGAAAGATATTGCAAATAGCTATTGTACGATATATAGCGCAAACGTATACCGGCTATAGTTTAGGAGATATTAAGCGTCAAATATGTGAATTTTAAAAGACTTTATATCAGTAACTAGAGGCCGGCGTCAAGAAATTTTTGGGATTTTTGAGGTCTACAACAACACCAAAAAAATTGGAGCATTCGTGTAACGGTAAAAATGTTCCGATAGCCTTCAACAAACAATATATTTGTACACAAAAATATTGTGTGTCCTTTGATGTCCATACTGTCGAGTGCACCTGGATTTCAATGTGGAATATCTCCAGAACCATAGATGACTAGATGTGACACTCGCTATTCGCCGCTTCAAAAAATCGGTTTGACATTTGACTGTTTGGTATGATGAACTCACGTATACAATACGTGAGAAGTATCACGTTGTTGTTCTTGTTTCTTTATCAATCAATGTGTACGATTTCTTAACAGTGCAACCGTATGTGCTAAAGGGTTTTGGAGCCCCCAACTAGGCCAATAACGTATAATTTCCAACTATTTTGTAAAAATTTGTATTCAGTTTCATTTATACAACTCTGCTAACATCGTTCTAAAATATTTTCGCAATTAGGCGCATAATTGTGTATTTATAACAAAAAAGTTTTGATTACCGACTGCATTTATAGGAAATATAATGAAGCAAATTAGGAAATGCTGTGTAAAATGTGATAGAATATATTCATTAACATTAAAACTATGTTTTATACATGTTTCTCACGGGTAAAAAACATAATATTTATAAGTATTTATTTTGACGTTTCGATAAACAAACCCCTTAAAATAAATTTTCCTTCAGTGCTTGCTACAAAATTTTTGCGGCGAGGCTACATTATTTTACGGCGAGGCTACACTTTTTTACGGCGAGGCTACACTTTTTTTGCAGCGAATCAAAGTTTTCTTTCATTGTATCAGTGCAATTCCAGCAAAAATGCATTAGTGTATAAGGGACATTTTCGAGTGTCTCATCTACTAATCTATGTCCAGAACTAATCCATAGATAAAGAGATTAAACACTTCGAATTCGCCGTTTCTAAAACGTGCGTGAAATTAGCAACGGAAAAGTTAGCAACGATTTTCAGGGTGGTTTATTTATGGTTGCTATTTATAATAAAAATTATCTTAATTTTCAAAAATTTATTAAAAATTAAGCGTATATCGTAGAAAGACACTGTTTATAACGTTTTAAAGAGAAAATTATTCTCTTTCCTTTTGCGGAATATGAAATATCTACATGTTCAGAAAAAAAAGATATAAGGTAAAATGTAAACATGACTTTATGGAATCAAATATTAAATAGCATTTCCTGAGTTATTTAGTATATTCTGCTCTAACGCCGCCTTATCTATCTTAAAGAAGAAATTTTTCTCTTTTTTTTTTGGATCCAAACAAAATTATTAGCTAAATTAAAATTATTAACAAATCATTAGCAAAATTAAAAGCCAAAATAATTTGGAGACAAAAAATTTTTGTTCTAGCTAGTTTTGTTTTGGAGATATTCCATATAGAAGCCGGGGTAAACCTACATTTTTTGGAAATTTGCGTTGCTACCTACGAAGACGCAATTTCTTGGAGATGACAACTGGCCAATTGGAATATGGATATATTTTCGCGCATTTTGATAAAATGCGTATAAAAATGAGTATAAAAATATTTCCTCTAGACAGTTTAGTTCTGGAGATATTTAACATTTAAATTCAGCTGATCACACTTTTTTGGCTGTAAATTTGCGTTGCTACCTATGAATACGCAATTTTTCGGATATAACAACTATCCAGTTGGAAAGAATTATATTTCCGCACATTTGGGTACTCGAATGAAGTGTCTATCTTAAAAATTGGCTGAGAAAATTGAAAAATTAAAATTTTTTGCCTTCCTCTAATTACATTTTGTTATGATCTGGCGTTTTTCCTGGAAAAAGTCGAACGTAAACAAGATTGGTAGTAGAATGGAGTTATTTTTAAAGACTTTTTTGGGCATTTCGGATTAGTTTAAACACATTGACAGTTGTTGGGATAGAAAGAGAATACTTTTAAGAATATTTTGATGTAACATTTGTGTCAATCGGATGTTTCTTGATGAATTAAATCCACTGCAAAGTAAGCAGAGTTTGGCAAGTGTTCAAACGCCGCTGCTGAGTTATTTAGCAATACCTGCTCTGATGGCATATAGTCTATCAGGAGGAGGGTATTTTTCGGCGAATTTGAGTAGACAAAATTTTTGCTCTAGCTTGTTTCGTTTCGGAGTTGTCGCAGATTCTACGTTAAAATGGATGCTCCAAGACGGAAAAGTGCCGTTGCTGGCTTATTTACATACCCCTTCTCTAACACCATATATGCCATCTGAAAGAGAATATTTTAACACAAATATGAGTATAAAAATATTTCCGCTAGACAGTTTAGTTCTGGAGATATTGAACATTTAAATTCAGCTGATCACACTTTTTTGGCTGTAAATTTGCGTTGCTACCTATGAAGACGCAATTTTTCGGATATGATAACTGACCAGTTGGAAAGAGGATATATTTCCGCACATTTGGGTACTCGAATGAAGTGTCTATCTTAAAAATTGGCTGAGAAAATCGAAAAATTAACTTTTTTTGCCTTCCTCTAATTACATTTTGTTATGATCTGGCGTGTTTCCTGGAAAAAGTCGAACGTAAACAAGATTGGTAGTAGAATGAAGTTATTTTTAAAGACTTTTTTGGGCATTTAGGATTAGTTTAAACAAATTGACAGTTGTTGGGATAGAAAGAGAATACTTTTAAGAATATTTTGATGTAACATTCGTGTAAATCGGATGTTTTTGGTGAACTAAATCCACTGCAAAGTAAGCAGAGTTTTGCAAGTGTTCAAACGCCGCTGCTGAGTTATTTAGCAATACCTGCTCTGATGGCATATAGTCTATCAGGAGGAGGGTATTTTTTGGCGAATTTGAGTAGACAAAATTTTTGCTCTAGCTTGTTTCGTTCCGGAGTTGTCGCAGATTCTACGTTAAAATGGATGCTCCAAGACGGAAAAGTGCCGTTGCTGGCTTATTTACATACCCCTTCTCTAACACCATATTTGCCATCTGAAAGAGAATATTTTAACACAAATATGAGTATAAAAATATTTCCTCTAGACAGTTTAGTTCTGGAGATATTTAACATTTAAATACAGCTGATCAAACTTTTTTGTCTGTAAATTTGCTTTGCTACCTATGAAGACGCAATTTTTCGGAGAAGATAACTGACCAGTTGGAAAGAGGATATATTTCCGCACATTTGAGTACTCGAATGAAGTGTCTATCTTAAAAATTGGCTGAGAAAATCGAAAAATTAAAATTTTTTGCTTTCCTCTAATTACATTTTGTTATGATCTGGCGTTTTCCCTGGAAAAAGTCGAACGTAAACAAGATTGGTAGTAGAATGGGGTTATTTTTAAAGACTTTTTTGGGCATTTAGGATTACTTTAAACAAATTGACAGTTTTCGGGATAGAAAGAGAATACTTTTAAGAATATTTTGATGTAACATTCATGTCAATCGGATGTTTCTTGGTGAATTAAATCCACTGCAAAGTAAGCAGAGTTTGGCAAGTGTTCAAACGCCGCTGCTGAGTTATTTAGCAATACCTGCTCTGATGGCATATAGTCTATCAGGAGGAGGGTATTTTTCGGCGAATTTGAGTAGACAAAATTTTTGCTCTAGCTTGTTTCGTTCCGGAGTTGTCGCAGATTCTAAGTTAAAATGGATGCTCCAAGACGGAAAAGTGCCGTTGCTGGCTTATTTACATACCCCTTCTCTAACACCATATTTGCCATCTGAAAGAGAATATTTTAACACAAATATGAGTATAAAAATATTTCCTCTAGACAGTTTAGTTCTGGAGATATTTAACATTTAAATACAGCTGATCAAACTTTTTTGTCTGTAAATTTGCTTTGCTACCTATGAAGACGCAATTTTTCGGAGAAGATAACTGACCAGTTGGAAAGAGGATATATTTCCGCACATTTGGGTACTCGAATGAAGTGTCTATCTTAAAAATTGCTTTTTTGCTTTCCTCTAATTACATTTTGTTATGATCTGGCGTTTTTCCTGGAAAAAGTCGAACGTAAACAAGATTGGTAGTAGAATGGGGTTATTTTTAAAGACTTTTTTGGGCATTTAGGATTAGTTTAAACAAATTGACAGTTTTCGGGATAGAAAGAGAATACTTTTAAGAATATTTTGATGTAACATTCATGTCAATGGGATGTTTCTTGGTGAATTAAATCCACTGCAAAGTAAGCAGAGTTTGGCAAGTGTTCAAACGCCGCCAAATTCCACCGATCATTCACCTCAGCCATCCTATAAATAACATTCCAGTCAACTTTCTCAACGTCCGCCAAAAGAGCAGCATAGTAAATATTTTTAAAACTGCGATAAGTAAAACTCTGAGTACAAGAGGAAAATTACATCAGATTTACATCAGTACATCAGAGGAAAATTAAAAGATAGAAACAGCAAGTCATGGTGAAAAAACTGGGGCGCAGAAATCTGGTTGTAAAATAGTATTTTACTTCTTTCATTTACAAAAAATACATCAAGTAAAGTTTTACTAGTAGTGGTGAAATGGGTTGGCATCGTAACATTGACTGGATATAAGGCAACACTTGACATAAGTTCTATAAGGCTATGGTTAATTAATAAATCACAATTTAAATCACCGACATAAAGTATTTAAACTATAATGCAGTGTGATGTTATTTTTTCGTATGCGAAAGTGCTCTTTAGGGGTTTTTATGATGGCTTTGTGTTGTTCTGTTTATTTAGTTATGATCGAGTGTGAAATGCTCTGATTATTCATTTGGTTTTCAGGCGTTCTTTTCGGCCGCACCTGGAAAGATTTTCCCAATAACACCCTGTTAAATAAAATTTAACAGCCACATTCCGAAAAGTCGCTCGCGTCACAGACGCTCCGTAGTTGTTTATTCTCCTTTGTGGTTTTCGTTGTCTTTCTTCGTATTTGACGCCAGCGTCGATGGTTTTCGAAGAAACTGCGCTGCCAAAAACCCAGACAGCGCAGTCGGTCGCTGGCGGTCACTGTGTAATTTTGTTGGTATTTTACATGCTTTGCAGACATTATCAGTTGTCAATCTTTAGTCGATGCATTCCATAAAAACCGAGTCGGATGGAAATGAAACCACGAATGTTCGTGGTTGACAGAAATTTTTTGTAACGAAGTTTTTAATAAATAAATTTATAATTGCTAAAGAAATTCATTTATCAATTAATAAATTAATAGTTACTAATTCATTAGTTATTAAATTAATAATTACTAATTAATTAATTATGAAGTAATAACTAATAATTTATTAATTGTTAAATTTAGATTTATTAAATTATTAATTATTTATTTGTTAATAAAGAACCTAATTTTAATTTTAAATTATCAAAAAATATCTCACAAGTGCTACTGTTTTATGTAAGGCTTCATTTTCGAACAAAAATAGAGAATGATATCGAGTGCTGCTTTCTATATTACACGAACAAGTCAAATGGAGGTTCTAGTTGTTATTATTATGATAAGACAAATAGTTGCTTTTTGCTTCATACATTGTTGCCACACACTCATGTTCGTATTTTATATACAATAATATATGTGTCCACTAGGATTCTCACGTAGTTGAAGTCAAAGTGACTGCATTTTTTTGTGTTTTTGAAAGTGCTTCCAAACTATCTCACCAAACTACAAAAAGGTTTCCCGTAGACGGTAACACTATTCGATCTGCAAATTACGACAGCCTGCAAAGCAAAATATCAGGTACAAAAAGTAAGACGCTGACTGACGCTGGCGGACGCTTGGATTACAGAATGCAAAGTCTGTCTCAGTTTCGGCTACGCTGGCGTCTCGGGCGCTCACAGCGAACGCGTATCCGGAATGTGGCTGTTAAGTGTCTGTATTGCGTTCGAGTTTTTATTGTCATTGGAGAACGATTTATTCATTAAACTTAAAGTGTGCAATTACTTCTCCATTTGCAATTAATTTTATATTATGGTATGCATTTTTTCAATGTCTTAACGTAGGAATAATTGCATTTTGAAAATGAAACAGTGATTAATATAGAATGCGGTCAACGATTGGAAATAATGTTTCAACATCATCTTAATTATACATTGGAATTTGCAACCAGCTCGCTACTAGCAGCTGTTGCAGCGACTCAAAGTTTTCTTTCATTGTATCAGTGGAATTCCAGCAAAAATACATTAGTGTATTTTTACATACATACTGGATGAAGTCGCATTGCTGTATTAGTTATGGAGTCATAAGAAAGTATTTATCTCGATGCAGCGTTATAGCCAGAATTGAAGTTTTCAGCTTCACACTGATCATTTCATTCTTGTGATACGCCAGAATTATAATGTTTCTAAAGAGGGTTAATAAATCTATTCTGTTAAGCGGGATAGTCGTTTTGAAGAGCACATAATCTTCCGTTCATTCTGCGTGGACCGTCGTCAGCTTGTACCAGCCTTACCTGCAAGCTATCTGAATATTTTAAGAAAGGTGGCTCTAAAAAAAAACCGCTGGACTAATGTGTCCATGATGAGCTGCCGTGAGCAAATCAATCAGCGATGACTGCATCCGAAACTTGAACTTCAAAAGGTCTTTATGGATGCTCCCTGATCTCTTTTTAATATGTTTATATATATATATACTCAAGTTAAGTATTTGTGTGTCACTGTTCTAGTGGAAGGACTCTTCTAACGAAATCTAAATATGGTTTTAGCTTGTGAGCTCTCCACCAAATGTAGATGAAATCTATGAGCCAAGAGAATTTGTGTGTCACTGGACTAGTGCAAGGACTAGTCTGACAAGATCTGAATATGGTTTCAGCTTGTGTGCTCTCCGCCAAATGCAGATGAAAACTATGAACCAAAGATATTCGCGTGTCCCTGGCCTAGTGCAAGGACTAGTCTGACGAGATCTGAATATGATTTCAGCTGTGAGCTCTCCACCAAATACAGATGAGAACTATGAGCCAAGGATATTCGCGTGTCACTTAACTAGTGCAAGGACTCGAAACGAAGGAGCAAGGATATTGAGAACTGATCTTGGTTTCAGCTTGTCAGCGCTCCGCCAAAATGCAAAAAGAACAAGTAGTAGTAATTTGTAAACGACTTACGCCTTTGAGTGTTGAATTCAAAAAAAGCCCTGAGTGCGGCTTTTATACTACTCGTATAACAGTAGTGCCTGATTTTTGTTCGTGTACACTGGTCTTCGATTAATCCCTTTGTTTACTTACTTGTGCTTCGCTTCGAGTTGTGTTATGTTGTTGTTGTTACGCAGAGAAAACTGGTTTCGCATGTGCTGTTGATCGTCTTTGTGTATTGATTGTCTTCGCTTTGTTTTCGGCTGAGTTACGTTGCGTTGTTGTTGCAGTAAAACCACTTTTATGTGTACGCTGTTTTGCTGGCCTTGAGTTAATCTGTTTGTTTACTCCAATTGCGTCAACTGTTGAATTTTTATCTCGTAGTTGCATGTTTTCCATTTTATATTGCAGAATTAAATCCACCTTGAATTGAGTGCGCACAATTTAAGGTTACTGCATTCGTTGAAGACGATCTTCAAGAAATCAGCTCAGATGAGGAGCAGGACAGGTTCTACACCCATAGTTGTAAGGAAATTTAATAAATAACTTTCGTTACGATGTTTACGCCGGTGCAGCTACGTGTTTTCTCTTGTATCCTCTGTGAACTGGCGTTTGACTCTAAAGTAATGTTTTGTTTTATTACAGCGGGTTTCTATCATATCATGTGCCCCAGTGGGATCGAGTGGTAGTCGGCTTGGCTTTCTACTCAATCCGTCAAGAGCACTTCGCTTTAGGGAGCGGTGAGTTGTAAAGTGGAGCGAGGCTGGGTGTTAGGGGGAGGCTTGGAGTAGGAGAGAGGTATCATAGCCGGGCACGTGGTGTTCGACTAGTGGGCGCGCACGTATCTCGATTCTGATCGCTATTCACCGGCGGTTATTAGCTGCAACTATGCCTGTCTCGTTTTGGCTAATGCTGCGTGCCTATGTATATGCTGGAATACGTTAGTACTCGTGCATATCGAACGCACTCTATCCTTACGGACAAAATTATATAGTGGACCACCGAAATTTCTGAATTAAGTTTTCCATTCAAAATATTTTATTTAAAACATTTTTTTTTCAATAATTCCTTTATTAAACTAAGATCCTTATTAAAATATTCCTTCTTAAATTTTTTAAAAATAAAACTATAAACAAAAGGGAAAAGGAAATTAATAGTTATTTCATTATTAATTTCATATACTTACATTTAATTGTGAGAAAAGGCCAGTAAAAAAACTAAACACAAAAAGGCTATTTTAATTTCATTATTAATCATTTTTAATTTCATATACTTAAATCTAGTTGTGAGAAAAGGTCAGTTACAGCATGTGCGGATGGTTCTCCAAACTCTTCAAAGTGATGCAAAGTCCTTACGAAAACGGACGTACTTCTCGTGTATGTGCTCAGGTAATGCGTCCTCCCAATTTATCTTCAGCTCACATAAATCCTGAATGATAATTTTAGCTGTGATTTCGACCAGTAGTGTGTATATGTACCTTCCGGACCAACGTAGCGACTGCGCAGTCGCTGAGGTACGGAGGTGCTCTGCCGTTGACTTAAGATTGTTAATGTTTGTGTGTTTGAGGCTCTCTGCCGCCGTCATAAGGTTATTAAGGTTTGTGTGTATGGCTCTCTGCCGGCGTGCTGCTGGATAAGATTTACATATGGAGGAGCTCTGCCGGGCTGCTGCTGGATAAGATTTACATATGGAAGTGCTCTGCCGGTCTGCTGCTGTATAAGATTTAAATATGGAGGTGCTCTGCTCGGAGCTCTGCCGTGAGTAGCTACCGCAGACGGACGAATGGACAGACAGACATATATACTAGTATTAAAGGAAGAGAAGGAGGGGGTGGGGGAATATGTGTGTGACCGAAGTGATGGGAGAGCAGCAGATGGTCGTTGCGTAGGAACATGTTGTTGTTGTTATTTTGTTGTAATATAATTGTTTAATGGAAGGTGGCCGTCGTTCCAATGAGTTATTGTAAACAAATTTTGCTGGATGCTTATGCTGTAGGCTGGTAGTGTGTATGTTTGTGTGTTTTTAATGATTTTTTAAATAAACCGAGTGCCGTCGACAGCGTCGGTGTAATAAAATTTCGGTGATTGATTTGATTATTGAATTGCTTATGTTGTTGTTGTTGTTATTTGTTTTAATAGGAATCTTTTAGTAGAAAAGATCGCCGTGGAGTTGCAAACAAATTCCGTTGCTTTCCCTTTTCTTGCCTATTTTTTTCTTTGCAATGTATTATTATTATTTTGGGAATGCCTTTTTTGTGACCTATTTTTTCTTTTAGTAAATGAATTGAGACTCTTTCAATTGGATTCGTGGTTAACCAAACCTCAGCTTGCTAAAAATATGAATACTCTTAGTTCATTTAACACATGTAGGGTTGATTTTTCCTTCGTACATATGTAGGTCATTTTATGTTCATTGATCTTTAACTCTTACTACAAAGCATCAGTTAGTGTATATGGTGTTGTATACGTTAGAGATATATGCTTGTTTGTGAATATTAATATGCATGTAAATATTTCATAAATGGAGTATGTTAAAGTTTTACATTAGGTGAATTGTTGGGTTTAAGTAAATTGTATTTCAAGTTATGTATCAGCATATACAGTGAAAACTCTACTTGCGGACAGCTCCCGCAGGCGGGCACGTCTAATAAGCTGTCATTTTCAGTGTAGACTGTGTTATCGATGTTTGAAAATTCTTCAAAACTAGTTTCGTTAATTTCTGAAATTCTTTGGAAATTTATTAGAGTTGCTAATGGCACCTCATCTTCTAAATCATATTCATTGACATTATGTTTCTGATGCATAAATCCGGCTTTGCGAAAACAGTTTACTATTGTAGCAGGTTCAACTTTTTTCCAAGCTGTTTTTATAAAACATATTGCGTCTAACACATTTATATTTTTTGATAGCTCTGAAACTGAACTGGCCGAACTAATTTTTGTGACTACGTAACTTAAAATCAAGCTTCTATAGTTAACTTTTCCTTCTCCCCAACCATGTTAACACAAAATAAGATTGTAAGCCTTTCTTTGGACAATTTACGCCCAGTGCATGTTTCTGATTTAAATGCCAAAGTTTTTGTAGGAAGTGCTCGAAAAAAAAGACCACTCTCGTCTTCACTGTAAATGTGTTCTGCCTTGTACTCAGCAAGTATTGAAGAAAGTGTTGTCCTAAATTGAATAACATCTGCATAGGGAACGTCGGCCGCCTCTCCTGATATGCTCTTAAAAGCAATGTTATGTCGCTTGCGCCATTTTTGTAGCCACCCATTTGATGCAGAAAACCCACGATAACCTATTTTTTCAGCTATTTCTTTTGCCTTTGCCATTACAATTGGCCCGGAAATAGGCAAATTCTTGCTTCTGACTATTGAAAACCAAGCAAAGCAAATTTTGTCAAGCTCTGCACCTTTTGTAGAGAGGCAATTCTTTTTATAATTAATAATAACTCCCGATTGCCAACTGTCTTTCAGATTTGCCTTATTTCTCAAAATATTTGCAGAATGGGTTTTACCAATATTAAATCTAAAATTTACACAATTAAGATACTTGTTTCAAAATGTTATATCTTATTACCTTTTTGTAATTTCACGCACAGAAAGTTTTTCTTGTTCATACACATTTATAATTGTAATTTTTTCTTTAAGTGAAAGAGAATTTCGGCCGGCCATTATTACGATAAAAAATTGTCGACAAATCGTGACACGACCTTATTTAGTCAACAATTGCTTTGAAATTAACACTCTTAACAAAGATCAAAGAAAACTGTGTAACAAACTGTCAATGGTTTAAAGAAAGGGGAATCAAACAATTTAATATGTTTAAGTCCGTATGACACTTAAAAAGCAGTAAATGTACGTTAGGGTTGCTCTGGTTTTTTTTTTTTTTTTTTATAAATGTATGTATTTTTTGTACTTTTCTGCAAACATATTTTTTCCGTCCGTCTACAGGAGGGGTTTTATAGACAAAGGGTTTCCGCATCCGGCCTTGGGAGTGTCCGTCTAGCAGAGTGTAATTTGTTCTAAAAATACTTGAAAATTCAAGGAACTCAAGAAACTGTACGCTTATTAGACGCTTATTAGACGTGCCCGCCCGAGTTTTCACTGTGCAGGTAAATATCGAAGATGAAAAAACTCCAGAAATATTATCAAGTAAGTCAGAAGAGGATGTTGTAGAACAAGAAATCGATAAAATTAAATTGTTTGAAGAAGCTCTTATACAAATAGGGCGTTTAAAAGCTTTCGCATTAGATGTTTTTGTTGCATCTGAAAAATTAAACACTTTGGAAAACCATTTCGAAGAAATGCACAAAAGATGGAGACAGAATTCGTCAGTTCTTTTTCCCAAGCACATAATTTTTAAATTAATTACATAATTCCTTTTTTTTATAAATAAATAAATAAACATATGTATGCATATATTAAAGATGCAATGGGTTTAATTTTTTTTAATTTACATACTATTACGTGTATGTATATTGTATATGTATTTAATAGTGGTGAAAACCGACCATTTTTAATCAACTATACCGAAGGCGGACACCTCTCGCTAACGGACAAACCTGCTGTGACGATCGGTGTCCGCCCACGAAAGCTTTCACTGTAGTAACTATAACGTGTTAGATTGTTGACGAGTGACGAGTGACTTAAACATTTGTGATTTTATCAACCAAGTTTATGAGTTTTTATTAACACAAAAAGATGCAATACTTGAGAAACATTTTGAGAAAATTCTAAATGTCTACTCAAAATTATGTCAATTTCAACATTATGAAAAATTTCAATCTATTCATGGACATCATTACGAGAGCTGCTACGAGAGAGCTGCTGTTGGTCTTCAGATAAATGCTGCGATGGTCCTGACACTAGTGCGTGCTACATGTTGGAGTATCAAATTTCTGTAATTAAAAAATTAATCTCGTTGTATTCTAGATTGCGATAGAGCCTGCTCGAAATTATAATATTGTATAATAAAAGGACTAAGTTGTATATTTTTGGTTTTATTTCTATTTTATTTCTATTTTATACATACATATATACACATATTTTACATTTGATAATAAAAGGGTTGCGACTGTGGGAATTCTACAAGCACCTCCAAGCGAAAATCATCAGATCCGTCCTTCTTGATTTTCATTAAATAATAGGACCGTTGCTAAATTTCTTAACGGATTTATCACTTATATTATTGAAGCGTTGCGGCAAAAATACAACGTTGTCTTCTAACTCAATTATAACTCTATTTCCGTACTTTGTTGTAGTTCTGTGTACAGTTTGTGTGGAGTAGCTTCTGCATGACATTTTTCTTATTAAAATCCTCCACAGCACTCAAGGAAGTTGCTATTGCATGCCTTTGTTTCATTTTGTAGCGTTTCTTTCTTTATTTATTTATTTAAATTTTATATAGTAGTATTAACAAAATATTCAACTAAAGTTTATGCTGACTAATGCTGACTGAGTGACTGTTTCGCTCGAGAGTTTTACAATGACTAAAGAAAATGGTACAGTGTAGTTCGTGCCATAAACATACAATGGTTATGCCCACCTCTGCACAGGAAAATAATAATTCGTTTTAAAACTTGCCTTCCGTAAACAGTCTTTGGGTCATCGACTCGAGAACGTAAATTGAGCCATCGAGTGCGACGACCGCTCGCTGTGTGTTTGTT